>OZ020507.1:289597960-290851460 GCA_963971375.1 Platycheirus rosarum | reverse complement strand
CCGGGCTCTTATTAGGTATTTCAAGAAAATATTAATTTAACAATCCTTAAGGGGGTTTTGGGGTGGGTAAGAGGAATATACTATGTACTATTCTGGGCTCTTATTAGGTACATATTTCAAAAAAAATTGGTAATTTAACTATCTTTAAGGGTTTTTGGGGTGAGTAAGAGGAATATACTATCTAGTATTCTGGGCTCCTATTAGTATTTCAAAAAAAAATTGGTAATTTAACGATCTTTAAGGGGTTTTGGGGTGGTTAAGAGGAATATACTATCTAGTATTCTGGGCTCCTATTAGTATTTCAAAAAAAAATTGGTAATTTAACGATCTTTAGTGGTTTTTGGGGTGAGTAAGAGGAATATACTATCTAGTATTCTGGGCTCCTATTAGGTATTTAAAAAAAATTGGTAATTTAACTATCTTTAGTGGTTTTTGGGGTGAGTAAGAGGAATATACTATCTAGTATTCTGGGCTCCTATTAGTATTTCAAAAAAAAATTGGTAATTTAACGATCTTTAGTGGTTTTTGGGGTGAGTAAGAGGAATATACTATCTAGTATTCTGGGCTCCTATTAGGTATTTCAAAAAAAATTGGTAATTTAACTATCTTTAGTGGTTTTTGGGGTGAGTAAGAGGAATATACTATCTAGTATTCTGGGCTCCTATTAGGTATTTCCAAAAAAAATTGGCAATTTAATGATCTTTAAGTGGTTTTGGCGTGGATAAGAGGAATATACTATCTACTATTCCGGGCTCTTATTAGGTATTTCAAGAAAATATTAATTTAACAATCCTTAAGGGGGTTTTGGGGTGGGTAAGAGGAATATACTATGTACTATTCTGGGCTCTTATTAGGTACATATTTCAAAAAAAATTGGTAATTTAACTATCTTTAAGGGTTTTTGGGGTGAGTAAGAGGAATATACTATCTAGTATTCTGGGCTCCTATTAGGTATTAAAAAAAAATTGGTACTTTAACAATGTTTAAGGGGTTTTGGGGTGGATAAGAGGAATATACTATCTATTTTTCTGGGCTCCTATTAGGTACATATAAAAAAAGGGAATTTAACGAACTTTAAAAGGTTTTGGGTGAGTAAGAGGAATATACCATCTATTATTCTGGGCTCCTATTAATCCTTAAGGGGTTTTGGGGTGGGTAAGAGGAATATACTATCTAGTATTCTGGGCTCCTGTTAGGTATTTCAAAAAAAATTGGTAATTTAACTATCTTTAAGGGGTTTTGGCGTGGATAAGAGGGAATATACTATGTACTATTCTGGGCTCCTATTAGGTACATATTTCAAAAAAAATTGGTAATTTAACTATCTTTAAGGGTTTTTGGGGTGAGTAAGAGGAATATACTATCTAGTATTCTGGGCTCCTATTAGGTATTTCAAAAAAAATTGGTAATTTAACGATCTTTAAGGGTTTTTGGGGTGAGTAAGAGGAATATACTATCTAGTATTCTGGGCTCCTATTAGGTATTTCAAAAAAAATTGGTAATTTAACTATCTTTAAGGGTTTTTGGGGTGAGTAAGAGGAATATACTATCTAGTATTCTGGGCTCCTATTAATCCTTAAGGGGTTTTAGGGTAGATAAGAGGAATATACATACTATCTATTATTCTGGGCTCCTATTAGGTATTTAAAAAAAATTGGTACTTTAACGATGTTTAAGGGGTTTTGGGGTGGATAAGAGGAATATACTATCCATTATTCTGGGCTCCTATTAGGTATTTAAAAAAAATTGGTAATTTAACTATCTTTAAGGGTTTTTGGGGTGAGTAAGAGGAATATACTATCTACTATTCCGGGCTCTTATTAGGTATTTCAAAAAAATAGTAATTTAACAATCCTTAAGGGGTTTTGGGGTGGATAAGAGGAATATACCATCTATTATTCTGGGCTCCTATTAATCCTTAAGGGGTTTTGAGGTGGATAAGAGGAATATACCATCTATTATTCTGGGCTCCTATTAATCCTTAAGGGGTTTTGGGGTGGGTAATTTAACGATCCTTAAGAGAGGAGGGTGGAGGTTGGTAAAAGTAATATTCCTAGTCTTGCCTCCATTCAAGTAGAAATTATTTTACTTTTTTTTAATTGTTTCAAAACGAGTTCATAAAGATTTATTTTGTATGATACATAATTAATTCCAACAATTCCGAAAAAAATCTGAACAAAATTGCTATGATTATAGTTTTTCGTATGAGGATAGAAAACATAAAATTATTAATATATTTATCAGTATTTAGTTAAGAATTAGGTCAAGGCGACAAGTTTACATGTTAAAATGTTTTATTCTATTTCAAGTGAAAGAGAAAGCAGCAATTCTCAGATCTGGAGCTTCTTATTATTATTATAATATTCCTTGAAAATTTAAAAAAGACAAAAGACGGGAATAAACCCAGAATAACTTCTTTCAACTGAAAAAAGTCAAAATGTTTTTGAAACTTACCCTTGCTCCATCTACACTTTGAGCACACAATTTATATTTTATAGCAAATACCCAACTCAATCTACAAACCTGATACACACTCCCATGGTGATCTAGTATAATTATATGTATTTCAACAAATTCAAAAAGTCTCAGTTGAGTGGTGAATTTCATATTTATACAGTTAGTTTGTGCTTTGGTTGCGGTTTTTAACGGAAGAGTATTACAATAAGAGGGAAAGGCAGAGCATGGTAGAGCATTCCACATTCGTGTTGTACGGCTAAAGAACAAACTTTGTACTTGACAATACGACAAAAATTTGACTCAAGAGAAAACTTTAAACGATTATTTTGAATTGTTTAACGGGAGGAATGCAGCTCGCTATTCCAATAGAGAATAGACACCATGGCTGAAGGAGTAACGTTAAAAAAGGGAGAGACAAGAGACATTACGGTGGTGATGGTGTCCAAAGTACAAGTGACAAAAATGTGTCTATGATGTTCATGTCTTCAATCATTTTAAAGGCGCGTTTTCTAATACTATGCAAGTAAGTTACCGGAGCACCACCCCATAGATGGAAGTTATCCTCAATGAAAAATAAAGAATTATTTTTCTACAGCGCCAGCGTAGTATCTACCTATTTTGCGAAGTTTTTTTTTTAACTTTTTCAATAGTTGTTTGAAAACTATTGCCATATTTTCAATTATTTTATTTTGTTTTGGTATACTTGTCGTAAATATCGAAAATATTGGCAAATTCAGTCACATCGATTGCCAAGAAGTTTTCTTGGGGTTCGATTCGAAAAAAAAATGAAGAAAAACATACTAATAAATAAAAAAATATTTTTAAGGAACTGTTTATTTAATTTTGAATTACAAATTATTTTATAAGCGATGCAGTTTCCAACTTTGTACTGCAAGGTTCTTCGATAACTAATCTGTTGAAATATGTTCCTTTTTTGATTGTTTGCTTTTTAGATTCTGCCAAGCTGATCCAATCCAACTGTCTTCTTTCTTAAAAAAAATAAATAAAACAAAAATATATAAAATGCAGAGAAAATAATTAAAAAAAAAAAACTATTGTATATATATAACACATTCAATAAATTGTTTTAACAAAAAATATTTGATCAGAGACTATTTTAATTTAGTCAAAACAAGACACATTTTTTTAAACAACTTGAAATAATCGCCTCGTCACCCCCACGCGGGGTAACAGATAACTAAAAGGGAAACTAACGACGAGCGTAGGATCTATCGGATCCATGGGTTGTGGATAAATGTGTTACCATCTCAAGAAGCAGGAGAAATGATTACGCCCTGAAGATCCAAGCCCACGATCTATATATGATCAATGCTCATGAACAGGCATCACAAGCCGGTCCTGTGAGAAATTATATTGTGATGAGAAATAATAGACATGCCTCGAATGAAAAAAAAACATAAAATGTTGACGACCCCATGCGTCATTAAAATACTATTTGAGGATTTTAACGCTAAGAATGGGAGGAAAACATCTTTGGAAATACAATCGGAAAACACACCGTCCACGACACCACATTCGAAATCGGGCTCATGCTCATCGATTTTGCAGCGGGAAAAAACATGGTCATGGGTCGAAATTTTGCTTAAAGCTTTTTTTATTTAATTAAAAATAAGGTGACCCCAACGCCACCTAGGGGTATTTAGGGGTCTTAGTTAGTCCTTATCAAATCAACTATGAGCCTCTGAGAGTCCCATCAAAATTTGTGTTTCTTAACCATCTACAAATGGTCCCTTTTATTAAAAAAAAAATATAAAAATCCACCCAGCCGGGCTCTAGTGATGTAAGGTCACACACACAATTAAAACTTATTTTTATAATAGAGATATAACATTTTCGTATAAAATTTTAACCTTTTAAAATATTTTTTCACTTTCAAAGCTAAAAAACGATTTGAAATCTGACATGGGGATATTTTAAACATTTTTTTATCTAAAATTCGCAGGTAAAAAATCATTTGAAATTTTGTTAATCACTTAAAAATCACTAGTTAAAAGGTTTTTTGGAAAAAAATAAGTACCTAAGCCATTTCTTTTACAGTTTTGAATTTTTAGGAAACATTTTTATCAAAATCGTTTGACCAGTTTTCGAAAACATATTCCAATTTTTTGTCGAGTATACCAACATCTAGCAGCTGGTAGTTATTATCAGAAAATATTTTTTTTTTAAATTTTTAACAAACCGTTTTTGAACAAACCAAAAATTAAAAAAAAAACTCAAAAAAATCTTTTGATTTTTTTTAATTAGTTTAAGATTTTTCTCGGAAAAACTAAGTATGCAATAAAATTTGAAAACTAAATGTCTATCGAGGAAAAAAAATATTAAAAATCGTTCGACCAGTTTTTTTTTAAATTCGTTTTTTTTTGAAAACTTTTCGAAAAAATATTTTAATTTTAATTTTTAGTATGTCATTATAAAAAAAATCTGTAGTTTTAATTTGGGAAAATTATTTAAAATAAAATTCAATCAACCCGTTTTCAAAATATTTCGAAAACCAATTTTTTTTTAGAAAATTTAAAATTATTTAAATTAAAAATTTAAATCGAAAAAAAAAGTTTTTGAATTTTTTAAATGCAATATTAATTGAATTATAAATGACTTCCTTTGTATAAAATTTGATTGATTTCGAGGTAATAGTTTACGATAAAACGTCATTTGAAAAAACCGCTTCTATGAGAGGTACCGTTATAAAACAAATTTCGAAAAATTTATTCTAACTGAAAGATGTTGTAAAAAAATAGCACTCTGAAAGTTTTATCAAAATCGTTACAGCCGTTTTCGAGAAAATCAAACTTTTTGTTAAAGATTGTATGGCAGGTACCGTTACTTTTCGACCTAGAGCAAAAATGAAAAACATCCCCCAAAATACTACCAAATAAATACTAAATACCAAGTTTAAAGCAAATCGACTCATCCGTTTAGGCTTTAGAGGTGCGAACAGACAGACGGACGGAATTTCCGGACCCACTTTTCTCGACTCCGCTATCATCGTAATGACATGTTTGATTGTTTGATTTTTGTTTGCAAGAATCCATAACTTGCCTTATAAACGCAAGTAAAAATCATGAAAATCGGTCGTTTTGAATTTTTTACAGCCAAAAAACCAGGTGACCGCGACGGTATTTCTTTAAATAGTATTTATACAATATTTAAACTATTCTAACAAAACTAACTAAACAAATTCCACAGCTTAGTGACAAAAAATGCACCACCCTGTAAAAGAGCACCATTCAATTGCAATGATAGCCAAATTCATATGTTCCCAGTGCTCAGTGGGTTAAACCCCTTCGAAATCTATCTTCACTCGTCACTCAGCAAATGTCATTCAAAAAGAAAAGAATATTTTCATATTTATCGTTAAAAAAAAAACACCCAATTCAATAAAATTATGCGGGCCTTATCAAATGGTTGCTGAACTCTTTTGATGTTGTTTATTATTTAATTTAATATCGACTCATTCAAACAATTGCCGAGGTTTGTTTACCCACATACATTGACACTTCTTGAGTGGAACTCATTAAGAGTTTGAGTTTGTATAACTGATCCGATTCTTGTCATTCACATCGTTCAACTGAACTGAGTCAGAGGCCCACTCACAAAATGAGTGCCCACCATGTGGGACCTGTTGATTGCCTATATGTGTGGGACGATCAACTATTTTCCATTTCTGTCATAAAATTATACAATTAGGCGATGTCGATAAACACAAACGGATTCGGGGATAACATAGGAAAAAAAACATTTATTTAATGAAATAAAATAAATAAAATTCATTTAAGGAAAAACTAATCAAAAAGAGTTCATATCTCGATTGGTATTTGATCGATAAAAATGAGTGAAATGATTTGTAAACTAATAAAACTGAAACGTAAGTTTAAGGCGTGAACTATGGTTTTGAATTAATTGTTTTGTTAATTAAAAATGCAGATTTTTATTATTTGTTTAATAATAAACGTTGGTTTATTAAGTTCTAAATATTGTATGGAAGCTTTCATTTATGGGCAAAAACTTAAAAGTTTTGAATGTATGCATATTTCAGAAATTGAGAATACAATCGAACATTACATTATGATGATAGAGAAACACACATACAAAAATAGTAATTATACACTTTCGCGGTCACCTGGTTTTTTGGCTGTACAAATTTCAAAACTTCATTTGACGGCGGATTTATTAAAAAAATATGAAAATTTAATAAAACAAAAATTCATTAATACTTATTTTTGATGTTAGCACTGATTTTATTTTAAGCTGGAAAAGTTGATAAAACAGCTTTATGCAGAATTCGTGAATTCACTTGGGTGAGGTAAAAAAAAAAGTTTTGAAGGATGATTGTTCATAAAAATTGATTTATTTTCAGCATTCAAAGCTAAAAAACTACCTGAAATCTGACATGGGGATAATTTAAACATTTCTTATCAAAAATCTACCGCAGACAAAAAACATTTAAAATATATTGCAAGAATGGACCGCACGTACTTGCTCTTATGTGCGGTAACAGTTTCGAATAAAATTTGAAAAAATATTAAAGGAATTTCAAAGTTTTTATTCTATTTTTTCTGACTTTTGATTGTTTGAAAAAAAGTTTTCAGCGGAAAAATTTAAATTCCATTTTTATTCTTAAGAAAATGTGAAAAAGATTAATTTTTTTTAAATCGTAGGATCGGTTTTCATTTGACAACTTTTTTTAAAAATTAAAAAAAAATAATTCAAGAATGCACTTACACAAAAAATTACTTACATTTAAAAACAAAACTAAAAAAAATCAAATACCCGTTTTCAAAGTATCGATTTTTCTAAAAAAAAAAAAAATATTTAAAAAAATTATTTAAAATACAAAAAAAAGTTATTCGAAAATATTTTTATGCCGAATTGGTTTGGCTATCTACATCTTTCTGAATATCAAATTTGATTGTAATCGGTTAAGCAGTTCTCGTGAGAGTCGAAGAAAAGGAAACGGTCCTATGGGGAGTACCGTAATAGAACAAATTTCGAAAAATTCAAGTTTCAAAACTGGACCGATTTTCATGATTTTTTTTAATATTCATTTTGACAGCAGATTTATTAAAAAAAATTATAAAATGTATAAAAATTGGTCCTACAATTTTCGAAATACATTTTTCATAAAATCCTGTTTTTATTTTTAGTTTCTTAAAAAAAAAATTGTTTTGAAATTTTGGTAAGCAGTTTTTAAGAGTTTATTTATATACATGTGATTATAAAATTTAAAATATTTTTTACTTGCGATTATGGGTACTACCTATAATACAAGTTATGCATTCGTGCAAAAAATATATTTTTAGATAACAATCAAACATGCCATTACCATGATAGAGAAACTTATTTGAGTTACTGGCAAAATTCTTTCTGTTTATGTGTCTGTGCGGATGTATATTTTGGACTGTAGCCTAAACGGTTGGGCCAATCGTCCTCAAATTTAGAACTTAAGGTTATTTTGACATTCTACAGAGAAGTTTTTTTCATTTTTTTTTTAGCTCAAAAATTAACGGTACTTGTCATATAACCGTTATATAAAAGCGTATTTTTCTCGAAAACGGCCCCAATATTTTTTATGAAAAAAATCAGTGCACTACTACTGTAATTAAGCATTATATTTTTTTCACTTTTTTAAAGTTCGTAAAGAAATAAAATGGCGTTTTAATTATTCCACTCAGGACAATTTAACGTACTTTATTCGAACAATCAAGTCAGAAAAGTCGACTTGCACATATGAGCAAGTACGTGCGATCCAGTCGTGCAATTTATTTTTCTTCCTTAAGACTATAATTGCACAATTTACAGAGATATGATATAACTCTACCTTACATCTGAAAAACAATAACATTTTTAATTTAATTATAACAAAGAAATTGAAACTTGAAGGAAAAGCTACAAGCCAAAACCTTATTTAAATTGTCAAATACTATTAAAATAAAGTGCACAACTGGGTCCCACGAACTTGCTCTTATGTGCGACAATGGACTAGAAGTTTGAGATTTTTGAAAAAAAAGGAGGTAAACAATCATTTGAAATTTTGTTAATCACTTAAAAATCACTAGTTAAAACGTTTTTTTCAAAAAAAATTAAGTAAGCCATTTAATTTCTTTTACAGTTTTGAATTTTAAAGAAACATTTTTTTCAAAATCGTTTCACCAGTTTTTTTTCAAAAAACCACCAGTTTTTTTTCAAAAAACTGTTTTTGGAAAACTTTTTGAAAACATATTCCAATTTTTTTGGAGTATGCCAACATCTAGCAGCTGTAGTTATTATTAGAAAACAATTAAAAAAAAGAAAAAAACAAAAATAAAAAAAAACTCAAAAAAATTCATCTTTTTTAATTAGTTTAAGAGTTTTCTCGGAAAAACTAAGTATGTAATCAAAATTTAAAACAAAATGTCTATCGAGGAAACAGAATATTGAAAATCGTTCGACCAGTTTTTTTAAAGTGTTTTTTTTTGAAAAACTTTTCGACAAAATATTTGAATTTTTTTTAGTATGTCATTATAAGGAAATTTGTAGTTTTTATCTGGGAAAATTATTTAAAAAAAATCAATCAACCCGTTTTCAAAATATTTCAAAAACCAATTTTTTTTAGAAAATTTAAAAAAATGGAAAAAAAACAGTTTTTGAAAATTTTGAAATTTAATATTAATTGAATTATAAATGACTTCCTGTGTGAAAATTTTTATTGAAATCGGAATAATGTTTTACGATAAAACCGAATTTAAAAAAACCGGTTCTATGAGAAGTACCGTTATAGAACAAATTTCGAAAAAAATTATTCTAACTGAAAGATGTATTGTTGTAAAAAATAGCACTCTGAAAGTTTTACCAAAATCGTTAGAGCCGTTTTCGAGAAAATCAAACGTTTTGTTAAAAATTGTATGACAGGTACCGTTATTTTTCGACCTAGACCAAAAATGAACCGCACCGTTTAGGTTGTAGAGGTGCGAACAGACAGACAGACAGACGGACTGAATTTCCGCTTTTTTCGACTTCTCTATCATCGTAATGTCATGTTTGATTGTAAGAAAACAAAATTTTGCACGAATCCATACCTATAATCGCAAGTAAAAAGGAGAGAATGGGAATCTAGAAAAACCGAAAAGTACCTATCTCAAATGTGTTTTTTTAGAATAGTATATGTTTAAATATTGGGAAAGTAAATACAAAATTATACAAATACATATAGAACATTAACATTTAGTTTAAATGTCAATTGGGTACATAAATAAAAAGTTTACAATAATAATTTGTTTAATAAAACATAAATAAAGTAAGAAATATAAACAAAGAGATATGTATATTAATAAATTAATAGACACATTTAAAATCAAATATAGTTACATAAAAATATGTTGCAATAAATAAAAAAATTAATTAATTAGTAAATAGATACATAAATATATAAATAAATAAATGAATAAAAAAATAAATTAATTGAGTGTCGATCCTAAGCTCGTTGAAGACGGATGTCGAGGTGCGCGCACAATTAGTTAAAAGAAGTCCAAACAAATAATTGTTGCGCGTTGTTATCGCGAGTGCTTTAAGGAAAAAAAAAATAATACACGCTCGTTGAGAAATTAGAAAAAAACCCCTCGCGTGTGCTGTAAAAAAAAAATAATAGTGTTCACTCGCGTCGTAGGATGAATGAAAAAGATGCCCACTCGCGCTGAAGAAGAAAAAAAAAAATAAATAAAACGCATTCGCATAACAAATTATCCTCTATTCTGTCCCAAGACCTTTGTGCTTAACTGCCCCTTTCTTATCTACTGTAGGCATCGTATGACTATACAATGCTTGCGGTAAATAGATAAGGGCATCTGAATTTGTCTTATTGTGCTGAATGTTTGGATTGATTTTTTGTAAACAGGCTGTCTTATGGGCATAACACCTAAGACAGTTTGATTATTACAGAAGTTAATTTTGATTTTCACTGCGCAGTTCGACTTAATCAGAGTTGTGTTTTGTATGTAAGTATTTTTAAATGGTAAGTGATTTTTGTGTCGTGTATTCAAATGTTCGTGGTTTAAGAAAGAATTTCTTTCACGTGTACGTCTACACTGTTCAACACAGGCCAGCTGTTTTGGCATTAAGTGAAACTCAGGTTGGAGCAAATACTGATTTATCAGAATTTGCTCTACATGGGTATAGCTTGGTGCCATTACTCTTTTCTCATCATGGTCTCGTGGTCTATGTTAGGAATGATATTGCTTGCCAGAGCCTTCCCCAATATGGGCAATGTTCCAACACGGACTTTAACTTCTTATGGCTCAAATTCACTGTCCGCAAGCATGTCATTCATTATTGTTTTATTTACAGGAGTCCAAATCTTGACAGTAATTCGACTTGTAACGAGTTTGATGCACTGTCTGATTCCATCTCGAAAATTGTTTCCCTTTGTCCTCGCACTGAAATCGTTATTGCGGGCGATTTCAATGTACACAATTCCAACTGGCTCCGCTATTCTGGTCAGACAACACCCGAAGGAAGGTATGTCGAGCTCTTTGCCGGGTTACATCACCTTACCCAACTGATCGATGTGCCAACGCGTATACCGGATGTTGCTGGGCAAGCAGCCCATACTCTTGACTTGTTTCTTACTTCTCACCCTGATAAATATACCATTAGTGTAACTTCTCCATTTGGCACTTCAGACCATTGTATCATTTCAGCTAATTTCTCATCCCCCACCCATCCAGTTAAAGAAAAACTTCCCACCAGGACCGTTTGGCAATACGAGAAAGCCAACTGGGACGGCCTGAATTTCTTTTTCCGAAACTTTAACTGGTCACTATGCTTCCTCGATAGTGACATTGATGCCAGTGCTGAAATGATCACAAATGTGATTCTTCTAGGGATGCGTGCTTTTATTCCTAACAGAGTAAAAAGCATCAAACCTAAAGAAAAGTCTTGGTTTAATTCTGAGTCTAAAGAAGCTATCAGGCTCAAAGAAGTAAGTTTCCGATCTTACAAAGCCAACCCTACAGAGGAAAATCGGAAAAAGCACAAACAAGCAAGGAATTCATGCAACTCCGTTATAGAAAGAACCAAATTTTTCCATGACCAAAAATTACGGCAAAAAATTCTGCAGTGTCCCAAAGGCAGTAAAAATTTTTGGTCATTTGTAAAAAATATAAAAAACTCCTCGACATCTTCGGTTCCAACGCTCATCGACAATAACAAACCAATTGTTTACTCTTCAGAGAAGGCAAACTTGCTCGCCGCCCATTTCGCTGCCAGCTCCACGCTGCCTCAAAGCAACGTTGCCCCTCCTGTACTTGAGAATGTAAATTTTTCCATGGGACACATTTTTTTCCGCACTCGTACAGTAGCAAGAGTTCTCAAAGATCTCGATATACACAAATCCGCTGGCCCGGATGGTATACCCCCGATTCTTCTGAAGAGGTGTTCTTCCACACTGGCAAAGCCACTGCGTAAGCTTTTCCATCGCTCCTACTCTTCTGGAATCTTTCCTAGAAGATGGAAAACAGCATTTGTCCAGCCTGTCCCTAAGAAAAGTGACCCATCCTCCCCCTCCTCCTACCGACCCATAGCACTGACATCCCTTCTTTCTAAGGTCATGGAAACACTGATTAACCGTCAGCTTAAGGAATATCTCGAAGATCGTAAGCTTCTCCATGACCGTCAGTATGGCTTCCGCAGCAACCGTTCCACTGGTGATCTGATGGCATATCTCACCGAACAGTGGAACAAATCTTTACATCGCTTTGGTGAAAGTAAGATTATTGCTCTTGATATCTCCAAGGCATTTGATAGAGTTTGGCATGAAGCTCTCTTATCGAAAATGCGTGCTTTTGGGATCGATAATACTCTTGTTCGTTGGATTAGAAGCTATCTTCTGGACCGTTCAATACATGTTGTATTGGACGGATTCAAGTCTGATTCCCATAAAATAAATGCTGGTGTGCCCCAGGGCTCTGTTCTGTCTCCGACTCTTTTCCTCATTTTTATAAATGATCTTCTGTCTGTTACTTCTAATCCACTTAACTGTTTTGCTGACGACTCTACCCTCAGCTTTTCATATTCGTTCGATAATTCACGTCCTTCGCCTTCGGACGTACAATTGCAACGGTGCCGTATGTCAAGCTCATTAAACTCCGATTTATACAGCATTGTCAAATGGGGTAATAGAAATCGTGTGGAGTTTAATGCTTCGAAAACTCAATGCTGTCTTCTGTCGTTAAAGCTAAACATTCCCCCAATGCCATTGTCCATGAATGGCACTTACATCGAAGAAACCGAAAAGCTCTCAGTACTCGGTATGTGTGTCAACGACGACCTCCGTTGGAACGACCATATATTTGAGATCGCTAAGAATGCTGCAAAGTGCTTAGGTTTTCTGTATCGGTGTAAGAAGTACTTTTCCCCATCTGATCTGGCTACAATTTATAAAGCGTTTATACGCCCTAAACTCGAGTATAACTCCCACCTCTGGGCAGGTGCTTCGCAAACATCGCTTCACCTGCTTGATAGAATACAAAATCGAGCGTTAAGATTGATAGGTAATAGAACTGCCGCTGAAACAATTGCCCCACTCGAACACCGACGCAATGTTTCATGTCTTTCCTTATTTTATCGTTTCTTTTACAAAAAATGTTCACTCGAAGTAGCCAGTTGCATTCCTCCCCTTAAAAGTTTCTCCCGTAATACTCGTCTCGCAAGGAATGCTCATCAGTTCACCCTTGAGCCTAATTTCGGACGTACCGTGAAATATAGGGATTCTTTTTTTAGCCGAACGACACGAATCTGGAATAGTTTACCCGGCGGGATTTTCCCTTGCCATTTTGATCTGCAAACATTCAAAACCAATGTTAATCGGCACCTCCTATCTCTCCCCTCCCTATCTTCGTAATGCCCGCGCAGTGTGTTCTACATTAAAAGGGAAACACATAATCCCTTGTGCGCGCGTTAATTATAAAAAAAAAAAAAAAAAATGAATAAATAAATAAATAAATAAGCATTTAACCATTTTGTTAAGTTTTTATTTTTTATTTTATTTTTTTGCTTTTTTTTTATTCTTTTTATTTTTTTAAACAGCCTTATTTGGGATCATGTAGTTTTCGGATAAACTACAGGAGAAAATATAATGATCAAACAAAAATTGTATTCTATTCTCATCCCAATCAATCCCAACTTTTTCGACGTTGGCCAACTCATCTTTAGTACTTTATTTTGAGTTCTTGTTAATTGAAGTATATGACTATTAGCACATTCACGCCAAACAGGCGAACCATATAGCATTAAAAAGCGTGTTCTTTTTTAGACGTGTGGTTTTCTATCTGGCAATACTTATTTTGGAGTTAGTCTTTTTGGCAGATGTCACTTGATTTATGCTCAGTTTGGTTTGCCATTTCATAATGAATAGACTTACTTCTGAACAACGTTTGCAAATCGTGAAAATTTGTTACCAAAACAATGGCTCGGTTCGGTGGAGCAGAGTATCGAAGAAAACCCGAATGAGTCCATCCGCCAAAGCGCGCAACTATTTGAGCTGTGCCCATCCACTTAATGGAAGATTTTGTGGAAGGATCTTGGTTTGCGGGCTTACGAAATCTAACTCGTGCAAGAATTGAAGCTGAACCATCAAGCGCGTCGCACGTTCGGTGAATGGGCCCAAAACGAGATGGCCACCGATCCCAATGTTCACAAAATTGAGCCTCTCCCCTGGAATTTATTCGAGCCATCCGCGGCGGCCACTTGCCCGAAATCATTTTTAAGACATAATGGCAATTACTTATCTTTATAATAAAGCTAAATTCTTGGCCATAACCTCAAATAATATTCATTTTATTTCTTCTTGAAAACCACACGTCTAAAAAAAAACACCCTTTACTTTGGAAGATAACTTTAAAAATATTTTCGGTACGAAGCTTCGATTTTCTATTGATCAAAGGATATAGCATTTTAAAAGCTAAGTTAAACTTATTTATTGTTTCCTGAATATGAATTCCAAAAGTTAATGTTTTGTCCAAATGTACTCCTAAGTACTTAGTCCTGAATTTCAATTCTCTTGGAATACAATCGATTTGAAGCATTCTACTAGTTAAAAAAAGCTTTCCTTTTTCTTGTAAAAAAGTAAAAAAAGAAAGCTTGAGTTTTCCCAGCATTAATTTAAATTTTTCAATCGTTAAAATACATTCGCATTGTATTCAATACAGATTGCAAGTTAGTTTCAATGCTTAAACAAACCGAATCTGATGAATACAAACACGTATCATTTGCAAAAATGGCGGATTTACAGCCTATTTATCGCGGAAAATCCTACGTGTATAGGATATATAAAATGGACCAAAAACAGATCCTTGGGGTACACCCGCAATTATATCATATAAGTCGGAAAATGAATTATTGATATAAACCTTAGAGGACCTGTCAGATAAAAACGAATAAAAACTTTAATCAAGAAAAGTGGAAAATCAAGGACTAGAAGTTTATGTATAAGCTTTTTATGCCATACCGTGTCAAATGTTTTCTCGACATCTAATAAAACCATTCCAGTGCTTTTTCCTAACACAAGATTACTCTAAATATCATTGGTTAGGCGGGGAATTTGGTCATTTTATTTATTTTTAATTGGCACATTTTTGCAGCTTTTGTTGATCCATATTCAAAGTGTGCTTCGCCCACCTTAGCCGAGACAAATTCAGTTAATTTTTATGCTATCCCCTTTTCAATTATACATACATATATAAAAAAATCATATCTGATTGTTCACTCGTAGATCTATAATGAAATTGAAATTCATTAACATCACTCAAATTGATTAACGGTATGAGTGAGTTTTTTTCTGCTTTATTTAATTTATCAGCGGAACAACTCGGAATTTCTTTTACAGATAGTTACAGCAAAATTTTCATTGAAAAAATATCTACAAAACTCGTTGTAAGACTCCTCCGCGCTTCAACTCAATTCACTCTTTTTTTCCATTCAACAACGCAAAAGACCAACTGGAACAGCGAACCGAACTCCGAACGCGAACAGTGTATTGTGGGCAGCAGAAGAGCAGCAATGATAGAGATACAGATACATTTTATTAAGTTGTTTTCTTCGTGTATCTACAAACTGGATACTACTTCTACTACTAACACTTTTCGAATAAAGTTCTACGCGTGAAACAATATTGAACGCGAAACCCAAAAGATATTTAACTTTTAGTTACTCGCGAGCGGTTCGATTGCGCGTTTGCGCCATGGGTTTTTCTTCTAACTATCTATCGATTTTGGATGTTGTACTAGTACTTGTATCTATAATATATGATCTTTTCTTCTAACTATCGTCTGGTCGATCTGTTAAGCTGTATCTTTGTATCTTTTGTGGTGGGTGTTGAAGTAAAAATAATATTATCGTGCATCCACATAAAATCGAACATAAATTTTAATTAATTTAACGAAATAATTATTATCAACGATGTTTTGTGCAAACTAGTGGTCAAAATAAAATCACCTTGATTATAGAAAAATATCAGTGTTTTCTTCATCTTAGATATTTAAATGTGAAATCAATGCAAATGATCGTTATTTAAAAAAATAAAAAAAAAATTATTAAACAAAGAATTAAAAATATTAATGAATTTATTATTTTTGTTTTTCCATTTATCTAATGAAAATATGTCCCACACTCGAAAGATAGTGTTTTTTTTTTGTCTTCTAATTTTAAAGTATCTATTGATGATTAATACTCTACTGTGTTAAGTGACACCAACTTACTGGATGCGAAGCGAATATATATGTAAAAGCGCAGATACCTACATATGTATATCTTAACTCAGCCCACCTGTTGATTCTTACATTCAACACACAAGGTATGGAGTACAAACGTAAATAATATTCATTTATGCAACAAACAACCATAACGAATGAATCTTGAATCTCAATCTCAACAAGATACAAGAGATACACCTTGAAATACATTTTGTTTGAATTATTATTGAAATAACAATGTTTTTAAAAAAAACAATAGAATTGCATTAAATTCTGCGTTTTTTCTGTATGTTTCCTTAAATGTTGCACATGCGTTATAAGTGCAACTGATGCAATCATTAAGTAAACAATTAATTATAATGTTCGTGAGGTTTTCAGCATGTTACTGGTAATTAAGACAAAATGCAACAACAAAAAGGGGCAAATAAAATAGATAAATCTATTCGAACAATTGATATTGTTGTTTCTGTATGACCATCATCGAGTTATCAATCGCCAGTATAATTGGCGACTGGCGTGTTATAAAAAGTACAATGTACGCGCGATCTCAAGTGTACTGTGCCACATAAAAAAAAAAAAAACCTCACTTCAACGCAATAATCTAGTGTATTAGCACTTAATTGCGTCAAATAGAGCATAGAGAAATAAAAAAGAGTGTTATCCGTCAAGGACGGATGTTGAGCACCTTTAATAGTACTTCTTGTAATTGCAATTGAAAATTCATTGATCCAAATTTGAAGACAAACAATGAAAATGTTGCCATGTACTAGAAAGATTTTAGAAAAATGAAAGTAAAACTCTATGGGAAATTTTAGTAACACAGTTTTATTCAAAATTGGAATTTATAAAAAATAAATTGCACGACTGGATCGCACGTACTTGCTCATATGTGCGGTCACATCGTCGAATAAAATTAAATAAGATCCACGACTGGGTTGCAAGAACTTGTCCTTATGCTAGAGCTTAGTGGCTGCATATGTATGTATATATTAAAATAAAAAAATTAAATGTTTTTCGAAAAATTCTTTAATTTTTTTTAATTAAAAATTAGTTAAAATACTACGTTTGCAATAAAATTTGAAAACTAAATGTCTATCGACAAAAAAAATATTGAAAATCGTTTGGCTAGTTTTTAAAAAAAAATCGTTTTTTTTAAACTTTTCGAGAAAATATTAAATTTTTTTTTAGTATGTCTTATGACAAAAAGAAATTCTGTAGTTTTTATCTGAGAAAATTATTTAAAAAATATTCAATCAACCCGTTTCAAAATATTTCGAAAACCAAGTTTTTTTAGAAAAATTAAAAAAATCGAAAAAAAAAGTTTTTGAAAATTTTGAAATGCAATATTAATTGAATTATAAATGACTTCCTGTGTGAAAAATTTTATTGAAGTCGGGATAATGGTTTTATCGTAAATTAAACCGCATTTGAAAAAACCGGTTCTATGAGAGGTACCGTTATAGAATAAATTTCGAAAAATTCATTCTAACTGAAAGGTGTATGGTTGTAAAAAAAATAGCACCCTGAAAGTTTTATCAAAATCTTCGAGAAAATCAAACTTGTTAAAGATTGTATGGCAGGTACCGTTATTTTTCGACCTAGAGCAAAAATGAACCCCCCCTCCCCCTCCTCGAGAAACATCCAATTAAATACTAAATACCAAGTTTGAACCAAATCGACCCATCGGTTTCGGCTTTAGAGGTGCGAAAAGACTGACAGACGGACGGAATTTCCGGACCCACTTTTTTCGACTTCATCGTAATGTCATGTTTGGTTGTTAGAATTTTTTTCCGCACGAATCCATAACATGCATTATAGTACCTATAATCGCAAATAAAAAACTTGGGTGGGGTGTTAAATTTCAAAAAAAAATTCATTTAAATTTGTAACAAATATTAGGTTTGCTCCACATAAACATGGACTAAAATGGGCAGCTTTCAAAATGTCGATGAAAATCTCTCACAGAAAAATAAAACTACACAAATATTCGGGAACGCCTTGAACTTAAATGTTAACCAGTTTTTAAATGCCAAAGGCGTTAAGGCTTTCACAGATGGAAGAAAAACGCAGCAACACTTGCGTTTGTGATTTTTTTGTGTGAAAAACTCGTAGTTGCGGAAAAATAGCTTTTATTTAAACTTCAAAGCGAAATCGATGTTGATAAATTTTACTTCCAATAGAAAAAAAATTATCAACTTCTATTTACTTTTCTTGTTTACAGCTGGAATGCTGACCATTCTCGCCGACATGTCACAGCGCCCAGTGAGCTTCTTTTGCAAAACACAGAAAAGTGGTGCGGTTTCAGTGCAAGCGAGTTTTACTCGCGCGAAATAAGCGAATTATTATTTACTAGCTTACGCACCCGCGTTGCCCGAGTATATCACACATTTTCGAAAAAAAACGACCCCGACGTGGAAATAGTTATCAAAATAGCCTTAGTTATTTCTTACAAAATAAGCTATCTGCTTGTGAAACGACCTTAGCGGCACCAAGGGGTGCCCGTCTAAATCGGGGCATATATATATATATTTTTTTTTTTTTTATAATTAACGCGCGCACAAGGGATTATGTGTTTCCCTTTTAATGTAGAACACGCTGCGCGGGCATTACGAAGATAGGGAGGGGAGAGATAGGAGGTGCCGATTAACATTGGCTTTGAATGTTTGTAGATCAAAATGGCAAGGGAAAATCCCGCCGGGTAAACTATATAAGAATTTTCAAAAAATAAACGCCTCCAGCACCACATAGCCGTACCTACTCCTCACAATATCATCTTCCGGTCAAAACTCTATTAAAATCCTGTCAAAATCGGTCCATAAATAAGAATTTTCGAAAAAAAACGACACCAGCGCCACCAAGTGAGTAATTGACATAGCCTAAGTTACTCCTTAGAATATCAGCTACTTGCCAGTGAAAGTCGGGTCAATATCGGTGCAGCCGTTCCTGAGATTACCCAGAACAAACGGACAGAAAGACAGACAGACAAAAAAAATTTAAATGGTGTTTTTGTTATAAGTAAAAACAGACACTTCATTTTTGTTTATATGTATATGTATATGTATAGTTATTTATATGTACAGTTATAGATGTAGATTATTGTGCCGAAAAAGGTTCTTTTCTACGAGATTCAATACACATATCCCAGCTGATCTTTTTTAAATTTCAAACTGACGTAATATGAAACTCATTTTTCTGTCCAAAGAATTTTGTTGGACTGAAATTGTCAGGAGAGAGAAATATTTTACTCTCTCGTGAGCACTCTCTTTTGTCAAAAACTACAAATTTTGTGTCTTGTGGAACAGTATTTGGCTGTTTTTCGTAAAAATTGGCTGAAATTCGTTATTTTGGGGAGCATTTAATAAACATCAACATAATTGCAGGTACGAAAATATCAACAGTAGTTTTTAAAGCTCAAATTCTATTTTTTTGTAATTTCAAGAGAAATACAATTGAAAGCTAAAGGCCGTAAAAAGCTATTTTGAATCAATAATTCAACAAAGAGTTTAAAATTTGTGCTGAGTCTTCTACTTAGTTGTTTTTTTTTTTAAATTTCATTTTTCTTACGTATGTAAATAGAGTTTGTATTAAAACCTTCAACTCACAAATCAAAGTTTTCAAAAAAGTAAAAATAAAACGGTGCTAAAAGTGTCTGTCTTAAGCTTAAATTAGATGATTTGTGTGAATACACAAATTTCATTTGTGAATGACATACACAAATTCCACACAAAACCATTAATACATTTTTGTGGTTCAGACAATTTGTGCGCATTTTGACACATTAACACAAAATTTATTTGTGTATCAGCATACACAAATTTCGCATCTTCACAAATAAATACAAATAAAATGTCTGTTTTTTTAATATATAAATAACAGTCCTTTACAAGATGCGTAGAAAAGTATATACAAAGTGTTAAAAGTTTGTTTTCCGCTCATACATTTTGTTTTTGGCCACCAAGCTAATTGCCAGTTTTTTATTTTATTTAACTTGACTAAATAAAGCAAAAATCATTACATTGAATTTAAAAAAAAAAAAACATAAATGCAGGTTATTTTAAGAAACATTTATTAACACACTTCAAATTTCACCACAAAGTTAAACTCGTACAAAATGCATTTAGTTTAAATATTTTACAAAAGATCAACTTAGTACTTTGTTGGAAGGCCTTTGCTTACCTTAACAGCTTTTAACCTACTTGGCATGGATTTTACCAATTTCTCGCAATAAGAAGGTGGTACCTTGGTCCATTCTTCCAGCAAAACTCTTTTCATATCAGTTTTGTTTGATATATGGTGCAATCTTAACTTGTCTTCCAAATAACTCCATAAGTTCTCAATTACGTTAAGATCCGGTGATTGTGGTGGTGTTTCTATTACTTTCGGACAGTTGTACAGCAACCAGGAACGAACTTTGTATGCCTTGTGCTTAGGGTCATTGTCTTGATAAAATTGGAAATAATCTCTGATTCCAATTCCGTCGGCACTAGCAATGAAAATTTGTTTTCAGGATGTTGAGGTATGCCTTTAATTAATTGCAATTTTCCTACTCCTGATGCCGATATACATCCCCATACCATAACCGAGCCGCCACCATGCTTAACGGTTGCTCTCAAGTTTTTCTCTTTGAGCTATTCATTGGGCTTACGCCAAACAATGACTTTGCCATCGGAGTCAAAAAGGTTAAACTTACTTACATCGGTAAAAATGCATTTCTTCTAGAATTCAAAATCCTTTCCAATGTTATCTTTTGCAAATATTACTCTTTTGATTTGTTTCTGGACACGCTTTTTTGTTGAGATACCTTTCTGCCTCTTGAGTAAGTTTGGGGCACTCATTTTAGGATTATCTTTAATTTTTCGAATGATCCACCGCTCATCCGCATCGGTGAAAACCTTCCTACCGCTTGTCTTCTTCCTGTTTTCGATCAGTCCTTCTTCTCTGTAGCGCTTAAGGATGTATTGGACTGTGGAATGACTTCGATCCACTAATTGCCCAATTTTCCTCAGGGTCTTACTCTACCCTACCTTAATGCATTATAATGAGATTTTTAATGTCTACTGATGTTTGACCCTTTTATCTACCCATTTTGAAAAAAATACAAATTTCGTTATAAGGTAAAGCTCACAATACCATCAGCATTAATAAATTAATATTTAAGGTATACCCTTGCTGCTTTCCTAGCCATTGAAGGAGCCTTCAACAATGTGAAAAATGACGCAGTGAAAAGAGCCCTTGTGAACCTTAATGTGAACGATACCATTATCGGGTGGATAATGTGCATGTTAAGAAATCGACAGATTAACTCAGAGATGGGAGGAGCTTTGATTAAAGTATCAACATCGAGAGGCACTCCACAAGGTGGTGTTCTCTCTCCCCTCCTCTGGGTTCTTGTGGTCAACGAGATTCTTATAAGACTTAAAAATAGTGGAGTCAAAGTAGTAGCTTATGCAGATGATTTAGCTCTACTAGCGACTTAAAAATGTCTCTCCACTATTAGTGAATAGATAGAAGGAGCCTTATCCTTGGTAAATACCTGGGCCCTATTTCACCAACCACTTTTCACTTTACACTTTGCAACTTTACAAATTTACTTTGCAATTTCTGTTTCACCAAACGCAAATTTGCAAAGAGGAAATTATTTTTTTGAAAAGTTGCAAAGTTTTCCTTTTTGCAAAATTCGTTTCACCAAACTCCAATTTGCAAAGTGAAAAGTAAATTTTTGCAAAGTGCAAAGTTTTTTTAGTTTGCAAAGAGTTGTTCCATTTTGCTCCATCAACCAAATAAACTTTGCACTTTGCATTAAGAATTTTGCAAAGCTAATCAAAAATATGCAAAGAAAAATTTTCATTTGCAGTTGAGCATTTGTCGTGTAAATACGTTTACTTTAAAAATTAAAATGAATCGTTTCGAAGCGCTTTTTGAAAACGAGGAAAGTGTTAATAAAGTGCGAAGAGTTGTTAAATTAAGAACAAATTTTGAATTTATAAATAATGCTACAACATTGGAAAGTTTCCGCCTAACAAAAACTCAAATCGAGTTGGTTCTGTCAAAAGTTGGAAATAAGCTTAAATTTAATAGTCAGAGGAATAATTGCTTGAATCCATTGCAACAACTTTTATGTGCACTACGTTGGATGGGAAATGGAGCTCAATACCATGGAGTGGCATCTATGCATGGAATTAGTAAAGTTACAGTCTGCAGAGTTCTACACCGAGTATCAACATCGATGCACCCAATGAAAATGAAGAGCAATTCATTAATAGGCATGGAAAGCACTCATTGAATGCAATGATGGTCTGTGGTCCAGATAGATCTTTTTATGCTGTTAACGTAAGCTGGCCAGGCAGTGTACATGATGCAAGAGTGTTGAGGAATACCCGTTTGGCAGCAAATTTCAATGCAGGCTACCGACCATTTCCAAATGCAGTAATTTTAGGAGACATCGGACAATCGGATCACTAGTTTTCGAGAAAGTCGAAGAAAAAAAACGGTTCTATTGGAGGTACCGTTTTTTAGCCCACCATCTTGTAGTACACTGATTTTTTTTTTCATAAAAAAATTGGAGGAAAGAATCACACATGGATCATTAAATTCCTTAGCCCAGAATTTTTAGCATTGAGCTATTTTTATTGACAATAAAAATCACGTGTTGAGTGTTTGAGAATCAAAAAATAAAAAGTCTTTTTAGTTGAGAAATAAAAAAAAACAGATTTTTGGTTTTTTTCTGAGCTTTTTTTTTATTCGAAAAAATTCCCAAAAATTCTGGCCATAAAAATAGCAAGAATTCTCAAATTTTCAAAAGCTTATTTAAAAAAAATAAAATAAAGATATAATAAAAATTTATTTTGTTGGAAATCCATTATTTTTCATAATTTCGTTTATCTTTTATCTTAATCTTAGAATATTTTCGAATTTTTTTTTGATTTTTTTCAACTTTTAAATCACGCCAAAGATTTTCGATAAGAAAAGGACATTCCAAAACATATTTTTGACGAATATTTTGGGTCGCTGTCTTGCTGGAAAAATCATTTTATAGTCATATTTCTTCTTCGGTCATCAACAGTAGCATCCATACATCCATACATTCGATATGCGTTAGGGCCTTTAAACATATGTATCTCTTAACCTTTATCTTTATATGTTATTTATTTTCTTAAATTTAATTTATTTTGTTTAGTTTTATTCAAAACTTAATTTCATTATTTTTCATTATACTTTCTTAATTTGATTTTAATTTATTATTTAAAATTTTCACTTTAATTTATAACTACTAAATTGATGAAGATCACATTTACGTTATTATAGGTGCATTATTGTAATCTTTGTAAATGTTTGTTAATTTTTCCGAATAAATATCAAATAATGCGAAAATATGACTCTTTTAACATACTTTAAATCAGAAAAAAAACAAAAAAAAAAAACAACCCCACAACATGATGCTGCTACCACCATGTTTTAATGTGACCTTTGTGTAGCGTGGATTAAAAGTTTGACCCTTTAGACGTCGAGTAAATCGTTTTCTGTCCATTCGAACAATAATAAATTTTTGTCTCGTTGCTCCAGAAGACATTCCTGCAATATTACCCAGCTTTTGGGGGATCATCGTTGATTTAATTAAATTTGGAAAAAAATCCGCTTTTGGCAGTGACCAACACAACTTTTTTCTGGCACAACTTCGAAGGTACATATACCTGCATACTGTAGTAAACTACGGATAGTTCTGCAACTAACACGGATTCATGTTTCCCGATGCAAATCTTTGAATGATAGAAATGGATCTGATTAAGGCTTCCTTATCAAATCACAATCTATATCTTCTAGTTATTTTTGATGCCCGTAATTTTTTTTTCGTTAAATTTTTTAGCTTTCTTGCATTAAAAACCATTAAAGCAGAGCCTTCGGCAGCTTTCGCAATTTCCCGTTTCGGGATTTTTTTTTTTTTGATTGCTTCTTAGTTACTATTCCATTGCGCAAATTCTGAAGTTTTAAGATTAAGCCACCATGGTTTGATTTTCATATACAAATTTTAAAAAATAAAAGAAACAAGGCATGATTGAAGTTTAATTTATCAAAGAATGAAGAGACGCTTGGAGTTTATGAGGAACTGCAAATTGATTTTATCTTTTTCAACAATTATTCGGAATTTATTTCAAATATTCAAATATTGGAAATGGATTAGTAATAAACAGAAATGTATGAATATAAAGTTTCCTTACTTGATATTTTAATTCTGCTAAGTACTCGTTTCTAACGCCCATCCATAAAAAAGATCCTAAAAAATAAATAATAAATGATCGTCTTATTGCGAAACTATCCCCAATTCCTAAGCTGGACGAAACTTTTGTCTGTGATGTTCTTTCTTTAATTTTTTTCTGTTATGTGAAGATTGACATGATTTTGTAAAGAAAGAAATCAACAGTCACTAATTTATTGCGACTCTTTATATATAAATAAAATTTCTTTGATTATTTAATTTGGTTTAGAAAAAATGATTTTAATTAATTTTTGTTAGTTCTGGTGTACCTCAAGGGAGTCAACTTGGTCCTCTGTTTATTTTATTTATTAATTATTATTATATAAATTATTAACAATATTCAAAGTTCAATGGCATACTGGCATATATTTTGCTTTCTGTTCTACTTATTTAAATAAATAAAGTTATATTGCGACCATATTATGGAACCGTATTCAAAAATTGGCCTATTTAAATTAAATTTAAATAAATTTTCGCAATGGCGCAATAATAACTGTTTCTTTCTTTTAAATACTGACAAGTAAGTAATATATTTTATATTTTATATTTTAAATTTTATATTTTATATTTTATATTTTGTATCTCATATTTTTGTTGAATTTGTCAAATTTGAGTAGATTGTCTGGTTTCGTCTTGATTTGGTCAAAAGATTTTCTCGTGAGTTTCGTTATCCATATGTTGTTAAAATTATCTATGTTTTATTAATTAATAGTCCAATCTTTGAATACTTTATTTACATAAATAGAACAGAAAGCATTCAATGAAGATTGTTTAAGTTTTTCTGTTTTTTTTTTGGGGTAATATACCTATAGTTTGTTTTTTATTTATTTTTTTATTTTTTTTTTATTTTTTTTTTTTTTGTAAAAACTTATAACTATCTTCATACTAGACAAAAAAAAAAAAACTAACTTAAATATACACTTAACTAATTTACTGGCCCAATTCAGGCGCTCTAAATTACTCTCTATCTTAATTAATTGCCTTTCGGCCTAAGAATAACTTAAATTAAAATTAACATTAACGGGTTTTATTTTTTCCCAGAAAAAAAATAAAAACTAGGCATCAGGCATCAGATCATATTTTTCTTGAAACTAACTTAATATGTATAAGTACTTATAAAATAAACTAAAAATAACTAAATCTACCTAAACCTAGAACAGCACAGCAGCAATTTTTTTTTTATAATATATATATATATATACACATACACATACATATACACATATATATATATATATATAAATGCATATATGTATATAAACCCATATATACATACACACATACATACATATGTATTTATATATATATATATATATATATATATATATATATATATTATATATATATATATTATATATATATTTTTTATATATACTTTTTTTGACGCCACTGCAACTGCCCACCCTTACCTAGCTTAAATATACCCTACAACTATGTAAGCCGACCATAGGCAATAGTGTCGACTGCAAGTATCAGCCTGTAAGCCACCAAAACTGGTGCAACTGATCAAAATATTCCCTCCGGTCCCGATCGGACACAGCCCTACTGAAACCGAGGCGCTCTGCTTCGCTCCCTCCGTTAATGTCTCGGTCGTAAAGGAGCCGCCTATCCACAGTTTTTCGGCCGACATGGTAGATCAACGGGATCGCCGATCTATCCTGTATCAGCCCTCGACTGTCTAAATAAAGGAAAGCCTCGGGCGGGATGAAATCGCTTGAACGTGTTTTTTCAAAATATTCATCTTGGGAGTAGTAAGCCCCGAAGATTTGGCCAATAGCCGAGGTCAATATACCTATAGTATTATTACCTTCATACACTCAAATACTTCAACTGATAAACCTTCCATCTTTTTCCTGTTTATAGAGAATATTTTTAGTTGTTTTACATTATTGGAGTAATGAATGGAAATATTTCTTCTCAAATAAATTTCAGTCCGTCGGACTAGTTTAAAAAGGTTAAAGCTAGTATTAGACGGTCCTAGTTGTCTGTTCTAAAAGTGTCATGTCATGTGATCGTCATTGTTTTGCATGTCATTGCCGTGGCAAAAACAATGACAGGCACCGTGACACGTCACTTTTAGGTCACTGCAGTGACAAATTGCCCTGACTGTGTGATAGCCCTGTCACTGTTGATGGAACACCGAGACACGTAGCCTGTCGCTGCAAGGACTGTGTCCCAACCGGTAACACGGCAGGAATTTTTGCCATATCATTATTTGTCACAGTTGGGCGTTCGGAGTTGAATATTTCTTCAATCGCTTTGGTTGTGCTATCGGATTTGTAATTTTGTATACCGAAAATACGAGTTGACGGCGAGATGATGAAAGAAAACATTTTATTTCAAAGAAATTTGCAAAATTTTAACAAAATCAAGAAAAAAATATGTATTACCACTAAAAAAAAAAACATTTAAAAAAAAATATTTTAAGGTCGTTCTTAGAATTTTTATATTCAAATGACGTCAAACGTGTAACGTGAAAGTTTAAAGGCCTCGTCAAAAAGAGCGCGTTTGACGCCGCGTTTCAATGCCACGTTGTAGTATACAGCAATACATATCGGCTTCAAAATTTTTGTAATTTATTCCAACGCCGCGTTTTGACGCCGTGTTGAACTCGACGCGGCATTGAAAACGCGCTCTTTATTTGACATGGGAAATGTATTGCGGTATATTACAACGCGGCGTTGAAACTTGGCGTTAAAACGTGGCTGTTTGACGAGACGATCGAGTTCTGCCTCATCGAGCTCTTAATTCTCGCATTAGTTGTGCGCAGAAACTTTCATTCGCAACAACCAATTTTTGGACCACAAGAAACGACTTCTTTGCGGTGGCCTTTCGTTGCTGTCGGAGTCATCGTCACTGGCTGCTTTCCAAGATGTAGGCTGCGGGAATCGCCACCTTTTCCATATTTCATGTGGATATAACGGGTGATTTTTTAGAGGTTAGGATTTTCATGCATTAGTATTTGACAGATCACGCGGGATTTCAGACATGGTGTCAAAAAGAAAGATGCTCAGTATGCTTTGACATTTCATCATGAATAGACTTACTAACGAGCAACGCTTGCAAATCATTGAATTTTATTACCAAAATCAGTGCCCTAGAAAAGTTGGCAGAAAATCCGCTTTTTTATCGACAAATTTTGTTCAGCGATGAGGCTCATTTCTGGTTGAATGGCTACGTAAATAAGCAAAATTGCCGCATTTGGAGTGAAGAGCAACCAGAAGCCGTTCAAGAACTGCCCATGCATCCCGAAAAATGCACTGTTTGGTGTGGTTTGTACGCTGGTGGAATCATTGGACCGTATTTTTTCAAAGATGCTGTTGGACGCAACGTTACGGTGAATGAACCGAACACTGATTTTGGTAATAAAATTCAATGATTTGCAAGCGTTGCTCGTTAATAAGTCTATTCATGATGAAATGTCAAAGCATACTGAGCATCTTTCTCTTTGACACCATGTCTGAAATCCCGCGTGATCTGTCAAATACTAATGCATGAAAATCCTAACCTCAAAAAAATCACCCGTTACATACTTAATGTGACTTTTCATTTTTGCCTTTAATCACTTTAATTGGAAATATTTTATTTATTTATTTTTTAATTAAATTAATTTAGGTAATTGAAACATTTCAGAAACTAATGTCTATATTTAACCAAAACAACCAAGACACAATAACTCATTCGAGTGACGCCGTGTGATCGTCACTGCTAAAAATGATAAATGTCATTGCAGTTTAGGCTCACCGCCAACGATCAGCTGTTTGAGAGTTGTCACGTCGTGTGATCGTCATTGTTTTGCATGCCATTTCCGTGACACCGAAACACAGGGATAACCGTGACACACTTTAACGTTCATTGTATTTTAAAACAACAATGGCAGACATGTGTCATTCGTGTGATAGTCACTGTAGCTAGCAGTGACACGATTACCTTTGTCACGGCAATGACGGTGGTAGGACCTATTTTGTTGTGACGTCACAGTGTCACGGCAATGACACATTACAAGGACCGTCTAATGGTCTAATACTATCTTAATAGTCCTCTTTATTTAATTGATACAAAATTTTAATTTCTTATTTTTTCTAAAAATGACAACCTTAAACGCGAAAGCTTGAAATATAATGTCTTTTTACCAAAGCCATTAAAACTTTTTTATGAAAATAAATTAAGATATAAGTTACTTTGTGATGTTAGCTTTAGCATTTAACGAAAATCAAATAAGAATTTGTAGGAACAAAATCAGTGTACTTTTGCTAATACTGATTATGGTTTGGTAAAAAATTAATTTTATTTGACTTTCTCGAGAACTTGCCAACCGATTGCAATCAAAACTAATATCTAAGAAGATGTAGGTAGCCAATGTAATTTCGCATTGAATTTAGCATTTTTCCCTGAGTCCTTTGCAAATAATTGCCAAGCCAAGTTCTTGTGACGTACGTTCCCAACCATTCCTGTGTGAGCGTTGTTAATTTGCAGGACCTGAATTCTTTGCATCTCGAAATAAACACATAAATATCAAAGTGCTTCGACGTTCTAATAAATGTGAACCATTAACTCCAAACAGAACTTCATCATCCTACCTGTATCGGAAGTTTCCATGAACTCTGGACGTTTATGAACACCGGGGTCTATACTTTGTCTGCATTTATAATCTCAACCATTATCTCTCGAAAGCTTAAAAAAATACATCACCATTCAGAGTGATGCAATCGAGAAGAATCAACCCCAGAATAATATAGCCCAATGTCTAGACACATCTTTAAAGGTACTAAATCACTTTGTTAAAACACAGAGGACTGCGGTCGTCTTATGATCACCAAACCACCACGTCGTCCATACATAATATCTTCATAATTTATATCTCGGCGCGGCGGTTTGATTTTTTTTTTCTTCTAACTTTTGTCCGAATATCTGTTCTGCAAAATATCCATCCACTCTTAATTCGCGAAGACCCATTTGGATGCAGAGTGGTCTTAGAGGAAGAAACTTTGGAATTCTTAGAATTGTGTGTCTTTTAACCTTCAGCCGATCAAATTTATCTCAACATTTTTTTTCGCCTCATCGCTTCATATAAATGAAATTATTTATTGCAGAGGTTTTGTGTTTTTTTTTTTTTTTTTGAATTTTAATAAATTCGATGGAATTGGCATAAATAGGCTTTAAAGTTATTGTTTGAATCTGCTCACATGATGGGGGATTAGGTTTTGTATGCTAATTGATTCATTGCTTTGAAAAACGAAACGAATTTTTAGGATTATTAGTGTCAAAAGCTAAGCTTTTGAAATGTTTTGGCGGCTCTCAACGCTGCTCTATTTGAATAGATGCCAGTTTCAAGTTTAAAAAAGATAATAAGAAATAAAAAACATTGAATCAGTAAATCGAATAGTAACTCATAGTAGTTGAAATCCGTTATTTCCTGCTGACAGAACGCACAAACAAAAACATTCATAAGGAGACATGGAGATCTTCTGATCAATCAAATCTTACCCAGATTGACCATATTTCGTTTGACGCAATGCACTAATCCACTACAATGGATGTCCGAATTTTTCGATGGACAAACATTGATTTGGACCACTTCGTTATTGTATCAAAGGAAAAGCTGCATATATCCCGACCACCGCCAGGAAGAGTTAATAGGTACTGGAAGATTTACTTGGACAGTTATAATTGCAAGAAATCGCCAGGTTCTTGTCTGATCGAGTCTCTAACAGCTTCTAAAGGAGCGCATGCAGCCTAATAGGAAGCATACAAGGACGCTGCACAGAAGAACCAGAACTGCTCACGGACTATACGAAGAAGAAAGAGAAACACTATCTTCTCAGAAGGAAAAAAGAGAGCATGAAAAGCACGAGATTGGGAATAAAAGGGGTTACTGCAGGAATGAAGTTCGAAAATTGAAAAAAAAAACGTAAACAAGAAACTGTCAAAGCTAAAGAGCCCGAACCGAGGTTTGTAAAGACGATTAAGAGAGCATCGTAGTAGAATTGCAGTCGATGCTGAGATTATGGAAAAACCTGAACTTTATAATGGCGATGACGAACTAAATTCCGCGGTAATGAACCATTCTAGCTGTGCGATTTGAACCTGATCACCCGATCTGGATGAAGTTAGACGGAGTTAAGACCAAAAAAGACGTTAGAGTGCCTAACTCTTCAAAGCTGTAGGAAGTATGCATCAACTCATAGTCAAGATATATGGTAAGAAGAAATCATGCCCGCTTGATGGAATATCAGCGTTGTTTGCCCAATCCTTAAGAAAGGAAACCCTGTGACCTGCGCCAACTACAGAGGCATCAGTTTTCTCAACATCATCTACCAGCGCTTGGATCAAACGAAGAATAACTCTTGCCAATTGCTTCCCTTTATAAAACCCTCATCCCAGTGCTGTGTATGGTGCAAGGACATGGACATTGTCAGAAGTGGACGAGGACGCTTAAGGTTGCCATGATTTTTCTTCGCGTGATTTTTGGTTCCGTATGCATACACTGTATAGGATGTGTACTACAGCGACTCATTCGTAGCCAAAAGAGTCCCAGATGGCTCGCTCATATAGAGTGGATGGATATCAATGGACCCGAAAGCCACTAGAGAAATACCGAGACTTTGGTGGAGCACGCCAGGGGAAGAGGAACTCAACCAACTTCACGTTTGAAACTGAAAGAAGCTTTGTACATAGCTAAGGACCATGCTGGCTAAAAAAAGCTTGTTCGTTGAGGCCTTGTTCTAGCCCGGACTGTAGCGCTCTCTAAGGCCAGGTAAAGATATGAAGTTCTTCGGCCGACATAATAATAAATTCTATCCCAGGCTTAGTGGTTAGTGTGTCGGACTGCTAAGCGAATAAGCATGGCTTCGACTCCCTTCGTAGTTCCCTTTCATTCTTGCAGATCAACCACACACACAGAGGAATGGTTGAGAGTATAAGTTACTAGGCCTTGGCTTCTTAAGGACCGGTCGCGCCAGTAAATTTATTTTATTTAAAAAAATTTAATTTAAAAATCACAGATGGGCTATACCTAGAAAACAGCTATAATATGACATCAATCAACTCTGGAGTGCCCAGCTGGAGGCACCTAGATAAGGATTGACTTGGTTGGAGACGTATGTTGTTAACGGCTTCAAGCTGTAGCTTAATAATTCAATAAGTCAAAATTAAATTTCCAGTATTATTTAATATAATGACTGCCATTGTTGTTTCTTTGGATGTTCGTTGGACATTTTTATAAAGTAAAAAAAAAAAAAAAAAAACAAACAAGCTCTATAATAACGTTTTCAGTACAACTCCATTTTTCGAAGGCTTTTGACATGGTGAATCATTCCACTCTATGTGAAAAGTTCTCCGGTTTTTATAACTTTTCTAAGGATGCAGTCAATCTAATACACTCTTATCTAGATAAAAGAATGCAAGCGTTTGAACATAATGGAATCATCTCAAATTTTTTTTCAATAAAAGCGGTGTCCCCCAGGGACCTATACTTAGGCCTCTGTTTTTTTCTCTATATATTAATGAGCTTCCAAAAATTGTAAAACATTGTTCAATACGACTTTATGCCGATGATGCTCAGCTATATACATATTAGTTGTCCATTGGATCTTATAGAACACTTTGTGACTTGCATAAATGAAGACTTAGAAGAAGTTGTATGCTGGTCACACCAAACTAGTTTAATGCTGAATCCGAAAAAATCTAAATGCTTAGTAATATTAAAGAGTAAAATAAACGGTGTTTTTTAGACGTGTGGTTTTCAAGAAGAAATAAAACGCATATGTTTTAAAAATGATTTCGGGCAAGTGCCACCGCGGCTGGCTCGAATAAATTCCAGCCGAGAGGTCCAATTTTCCCAATTTTGTGTAAATCGGGATCGGTGGCTATCTCGGTTTGGACACATTCACCGAACGTGCGACGCGCTTGGTGGTCGTTCGGCTTCAATTCTTGCACATAGTGGATTTTTTAAGCCCGCAAACCAATATCCTTCCGCAAAATCTTCCATAAAGTGGATGGGCACAGCTCCAATTGTTGCGCGCGATGGCGGATGGACTCATTCGGGTCTTCCTCGATACTCTGCAAGTTTTGCAAACGTTGTTCAGGAGTAAGTCTATTCATTAGAAATGGCAAACCAAACTGAGCATAAATCAAGTGACAGCTGTCAAAAAGACCAACTACGAAAAAAAGTATTGCCAGATTGAAAACCACACGTCTAAAAAAAAAAGATGGCTCCATTATTGAATATGCACAATCTGCTAAAAACTTAAGTCTTATCTTATATCGCATTCTAACCTGGAATAATCATGTCACTCATATAATCGGTAAGACATACAGGGTCCTTCGCACACTTTGGTCGACACAATGCTTCACCCCTTTAAAAAATCTGAATATTACTTGTTAAAACCCTTATCATGCCACTCATTATTTATGGTTGCCAAATATTCTACAATCTAGACCATACAAGTAAAAGGAAACTCACAGTTGCATTCAATAGTGCTATACGATAAGTCCATGGACTACGCCCTTTTGACAGCATTTCACAACATTCATTACGCTTTATTGGAATGTCTTTCGTAAACCTCCTGAAATTTCGGTCTTAAGTCTTGTTGTCGGTACTTTTGACTCACCAACCCACAGATCTCTACAATAAAATCACATTCTTGAATTCAACTAAATCTGGACATTTATTGATCCCCCGCTTTAGCTGTTTGATATCTGAACGCCAGTTTCTTGTCAACTCTATACGTTAATGGAATTCACTACCACAACAATTAAGAAGCATAAATAGCAAGATTCTATTGAAGAAACAACTTAAAATCAATTTCGGAAAATTATAGATAATATTGATTCCTTAAATATTTAATTTAATTAAACAGTTAAATTTGTAATTTTACCAAATGTTAAATAACTTGTAACTGATTGTTAAATTATAAAACTTCACTATTAATTAGACATTATATGTGTAAGTGTAAGCATAATATAAATAAATAAAATACTAAATAAATAAAAATAAAATACTGTACATATATAAACCAAAATGGTGGCCATTACTGTAAGCAGATTAATATTGGAGAAAAGATACTTCAGTTGATATTCTGGGTTTATGAATATGGAAAGATCCTACAACATCCTCTACAAACTATCCACTCACCTGTGAAAAGCAGCCACTGCAATGTTTGGGTCACGTTCACACAAAATTAATTAATTCTATAAACATTTAACAATTTTTATCAACCAATTGATTCGTTGCGGTTAAATTCAATTCTTATTTTCTTAGAAAAACCTCAAAAAGCTACATTAAGCATGTTATATTTTTTACTCGCTAATATTACGTGTAGGAGTTTAACCTCAAGTTTATCAAAAGATCTTCACAGCAATAAAAAAAAAATACCACAAAATACAATGCAAATATATTGTATTGTATCTGTCAGAACATTGCCAAGAATTAGTAGCGAACAACAACAACAAACAACAAACAACAAAGAAATTAGTTCTTTCAGTAGGTGTAAACGTGGATTTAAAATGCCCCCACATTTACTTGGGCGGCAGTTTTTTTTGTCATTTTTTTACAAATGGCCGCGTTGTCGTCGTCTACCTGATGATCATCAAACAGCAATAAATCAGTCAATTTAAATTCAATCAAGAGGGATGAGGGGGGCACACAGATAAAACAACTCAAGACTCTAATGCAAGTAATTTATTTTTGAAAAGTTTTTAATTGTTTGGGATTGGAGAGTTTTCCGGAGTGTGGATACCCTTCTTTTGGGGTAACATGCCACAAAGATGAGTTTAAAACGAAATTCGTCAGATATTATTAATTATTAAGATTGAGATACAATTTTCAGAAGTAAAATAAGTTATTTGTTGAAATAAGTCAATGAGTTGAATGCAAACCCACGTTTTCTTCAAACTGGTATGATTAATACTATTGAAACTAAGATTGGTGTATAGATGTTTATAGTTGAGTAGTTAAGTAGTAAGTTAGGCATTTCCGGTCATAGATTTTGTGTGAAAATGGAACGTGACTACGATAAATTGAAAAAGCTAAGAACTGTATTGATTTCTTTTTATTCGTTGAAAATGTGTAAACATTTTTCAAGATAGTAATTTATGAGGAAAATGAATCAGTTGTTCACGGCAGACTTATTGAACTTCCTGTATAGAAGTGTGTACAGTGATTTAAAAAATTGACCGTAAAAAGAAAAAAAATTAAGAGCCGATTTATTTTAATGTCAATTAGACATCCAAATTCCAAGAAATTAACTATATCCCTTAAGAGGGGCACGATGTGTAGGTATGAGCTTTAGAATTAGTACATAGTTGCACTATTTCTCGAAATATAATTCCCTGACTTTCCCTGACCAATTTTCGAATTTTCCCTGACCAAATGAAAAAAAAATGCATTTAATTTTTGTATGCTTAAAATAATTCACATGAATTTCGAATTAATTAAGGAAAGGTTTCCGTACAAATAATAGCTTTGTTCATCTACTTCCTAAAACAGACTATTTTGCACAATTTTACACAAATGTTCGTTTACTTACATTTTCGAGAGTTTTCGGGAGAAGAGACATGTTGCAAGAGAGAAAAACATTTCCCCTTAATTCCCTATTTTAAACCAAAAAAATTCTTGGGGGAGAAAATGTGAATTCTGTCAAACTCAAAAGTACATTTGAAATTTGACGTTTTGTAAAGGATTCGTATTTGAAGAATTTTAAATTAAAAAAAAAATTCTTAAGTTAAATCCAAAGTAAATAATAAAATGACCTTAAAATGGCCTAATAAAATGGTTTCTATCACAACTTTTATTTCATCTGCACTTATTTGATCCATTTCATTTAGTTAATTTTTAATTTTTTTGACGTTTAAAAAGTTTCCCTATTTTCCTCCACAAAAGCGTTTCTTTTACTTTTGAGCGAATTTATTATTTTCTGAGAGATTTCATCCCCACTCTTCAAAGTTTGACAGTTTTCCTAAAACAACCGAAAAAGTAGACGAACACAACTATTTTCGAGAGTTTTTGTGAGAAGAGAGATGTTGCGAAAGAGCAAAACATTTCCCCTTAATTCCCTATTTAAAAACATTTGGGGGAGAAATGTGAGTTCTGTCAAACTCAACAGTACATTTGAAATTTCTGAAGTCTTCGTATTTGAAGAATTTTAAATTAAAAAAAAAAATTGTTAAGTTAAATCCAAAGTAAATAATAAAATGACCTTTCATGGCCTAATAAAATGATTTCCATCACAATTTTTATTTATTTAATTTTTTTGACGTTTAAAAAGATTCCCTTTTTTGATCCCCAAAGCGTTCTTTTACTTTTGAGCGAATTTATTATTTTCTGAGAGATTTCATCCCCACTCTTCAAAGTTTGACAGTTTTCCTAAAACAACCGAAAAAGTAGACGAACACAACTATTTTCGAGAGTTTTCGTGAGAAGAGAGATGTTGCGAAAGAGCAAAACATTTCCCCTTCATTCCCTATTTTAAAACAAAAAAATTTCTTGGGGGAGAAATGTGAGTTCTGTCAAACTCAACAGAACATTTGAAATTTGACGTTTTGTAAAGGATTCGTATTTGAAGAATTCTAAATTAAAAAAAAAATTCTTAAGTTAAATCCAAAGTAAATAATTAAATGACCTTACAATGGCCTAATAAAATCACAACTTTTATTTCATCTGCACTTATTTGATCCATTTCATTTAGTTATTTTTTATTTTTTTTTGACGTTTAAAAAGTTTCCCTATTTTCCTCCACAAAAGCGTTTCTTTTACTTTTGAGCGAATTTATTATTTTCTGAGAGATTTCATCCCCACTCTTCAAAGTTTGACAGTTTTCCTAAAACAACCGAAAAAGTAGACGAACACAACTATTTTCGAGAGTTTTTGTGAGAAGAGAGATGTTGCGAAAGAGCATAACATTTCCCCTTAATTCCCTATTTTAAAACATTTGGGGGAGAAATGTGAGTTCTGTCAAACTCAACAGTACATTTGAAATTTCTGAAGTCTTCGTATTTGAAGAATTTTAAATTAAAAAAAAAATTGTTAAGTTAAATCCAAAGTAAATAATAAATTGACCTTTCATGGCCTAATAAAATGGTTTCCATCACAATTTTAATTTATTTAATTTTTTTGACGTTTAAAAAGATTCCCTTTTTTGATCCCCAAAGCGTTCTTTTACTTTTGAGCGATTTTTTTATTTTCTGAGAGTTTTCATCCCCACTCTTCAAAGTTTGACAGTTTTCCTAAAACAACCGAAAAAGTAGACGAACACAACTATTTTCGGGAGTTTTTGTGAGAAGAGAGATGTTGCGAAAGAGCAAAACATTTCCCCTTAATTCCCTATTTTAAAACAAAAAAAATTTCTTGGGGGAGAAATGTGAGTTCTGTCAAACTCAACAGAACATTTGAAATTTGACGTTTTGTAAAGGATTCGTATTTGAAGAATTCTAAATTAAAAAAAAAATTCTTAAGTTAAATCCAAAGTAAATAATTAAATGACCTTACAATGGCCTAATAAAATGGTTTCTATCACAACTTTTATTTCATCTGCACTCATTTGATCCATTTCGTTTAGTTAATTTTTAATTTTTTTGACGTTTAAAAAGTTTCCCTATTTTTCTTTCGCCAAAAGTTGTCTTCTCGGTTTACGCAAATAGGACCATAGATCGTACGCAGAACTTTTCTCTCGAAGACTCCAAGTGACTTTTCATCCGATTGGGAGAGGGTCCATGCTTCTGCACCATATAGCAGGACCGGGATGATGAGTGTTTTATATAGTGTCTCCTTGGTTCTTCTAGATAGGGCTTTATTCCTAAATTGCTTATTCAGCCCAGAGAAACAGCGATTAGCAAGAGTTAGTCTGCGTTTGATTTCAGCGCTGATGTTGTGGGTGTCGATGTTATATTCTTGGGTTTTCTCCAGGATCTGGCGTAATGTGAATATTTGGTCGGTGGTAGATTTTCGAGGTCTGAAGCCGCATTGGTAAGGACCTATTAGATCATCAGCAAACGGCTTGAGACGTTCACATCTTGACAGGATCTTATAGGCGATGTTTAGAAGACTAATGCCTCTATAGTTGGCGCAGAGTAGGCGGTCTCCTTTTTTGTAGATCGGGCAGATGGTACTGAGGTTCCACTCATCGGGCATACTTTCCTCCGACCATATTTTGCAGATGAGTTGGTGTATGCTCCTGACCAGTTCATCTCCAGCGTGTTTAAAAAGCCCCGCTTGTAGACCATCGTATCCAGCTGCTTTGTTCATCTTTAGCCTGGTGATGGCTAATTTGATCTCATTTTGGTCGGGCGGGTGCAGTTCGTGGTCGTCATCTAGATTAACTGGTACAAGTTGATATTGGGCGGGATCTTGGCTGTCATCGCCATTTAACAACTGGTTAAAGTAGTCTCTCCAGATGGCTAACATCGCCTGTGTTTCCACAATGGTGTTTCCATCCTGATCTTTGCAGGGCCCAGGGCGACTTGTAAAACCTGATGTAGACTGTTTCACTCTTCTGTAGAAGTTTTGCACCTCTTTTCTGCAAAAACATCTCTGCATCTCCTCGACTTCGCGTTGCTGGTGTTCTTTTTTCTTCCTCCTGAGTATGCGTTTCTCATCCTTCCTTCGCTCAACATAGAGATTTCTGGTGGCTCTCGTATCCCTCTGCAGCCACGACTTGTATGCCTCCGTTTTAGCTTTGTTTGTCTGAGCACATTCGGAGTCGAACCAAAGGTTTCTAGGGGGAGGCTGTGAGAAGCCTAATACCTCTGACGCAGCATTTCTTATGGCTTCTTGACATAGCTGCCATTGGTCTTCCGTGTTCATATCATCAGTCGAAGGATTTCTCGCAAGCTCAAGGGATACGCGGTCTGCATAAGCAGCGGCGGTCTCTTCCGATTGAAGTTTTCCAACAACAAAGTTGTCATATCCCTATTGAAAAACCCGATATATTGCAATGTTGTAGAGAAGGTAATATTTCCTACACTGATTAGGCATTTGATCACTCTGGTAAGTTTTGATGCTCAACGCAAGCCAACTGGACCAGCGTTGCCGCTATGCATTTTGAGACCTTTTTTGCTTTTATTAAAGAAATTTAATAAGACTTCAATTTTCCCAAAATAACGTTTTGAGATGTAATGTTACGAGTTTAAAAAAAAAAAAAACTTCTTAATTTCTTTTGTAATTTTGTTTATAATTTATTAGATTACCAATTAGCCGGTGTGCGACGCCACCTCCTACAAATAGGAGCAAGTTTGTGCAACCAAATCTATTGATATTTATCGATAACAAGTATGCAACTTTTTCAATTTTTGTTTGCGACTTCTATTTTTCAAATGCGACTTTTTGAGACCTTTCAAACATTTTCAAAAGCAACATAAATATGCTTCATCTGTTCCCAAAACTCCGAGTTTATCCCGTCTGCCTGAACGACTTTTTCTTTTGAAGTTTTTCACCACGCAGCAGTAACTTCTGTGATGCTTTGGACAACTTCGTTGTTAGGTGTACATTATAATAGAAAATATAGCTCAGGATTCTATTCATTTAAAAATCGTACAAATCAAGTGTAAATGGTCACTTTGTGAACTTTGTCGCCATCCACAAGGAGTTGGTCGTGAGCATTATAAATGAATATTGACGAACGACTTTTCTTAGCATTTTTCCTTATTTCACGGAAAGTTTTGAAAAAGGCTCCACCCCTTTTCATATTAGAATGTTACAGCTCCTGCATAGCTTCTCTTGCATTAGCAATCTCTGCAAATATTTCTTCCATACCCCGATAGATGATCTCAAAACTCTCTGCTTGAAGTTGGTAACACTTTTTTTTTTGCTTCTTTCTTTCAAACTCTGTCAAGCACAGGAGGTGAGCTTTTTCACCTACATTATGCGTTTCGGCACTTCTTATTTTCAAGCCTGTCAAGTGTATGACTCAAAATATTTTATTGAAGAGATAAATTGTCCAGATTGCACCAAATAATTCCTCCAGAATATCGTCTCCAAGGAAAAATTCTCTCAAGGCGGTGATGCTGGGTGATCTCTTCTTTCTAAAACCACTTTGCAATCTTTAACTTGTGGCTTGATGAAACTGACTATCAGATGGTAGTCGTTGTGAGTTTTATTTCTACCATTGTTGTTAGTGATAAGGTGCCAAGTATTTAAAACTATACGACCATATGATTTGCATATGCTTATGATGAGTTCTACTGGCAAATTCATAGTTGCGTTCCCTTTGTACCATTGAGGTGTTCACATTCCTAGTTAGACCTTCCGACAAATCTACGTCTATAAACAGAAGCATATCCTTGAGGAAGATCTTTTAATGATTGCGGAAATGCAACCTAAACCTAACAATATTAGACACTTTTCCTTGGATTACATGCCTTAGAGATATCAAACGGTCACTGGACTTTGAAATAGTTAGGACGTTATCAAGTTATGTAACTCTACGCAAGAATAATACAGATTCCATTTGGTGTAAGCTTACCATCGTCATACTATACAAACTCCCATTTGGGAAGCAATTTTTCCATTCAAACTCATAAATCTATCAGCAAAACTTATGTGGATCACAATACGATCTCTAAGACTATTTAATCTTGACATTTAACCTGAAACCCCATACATTTCCCCATGCTATGAATGCCTCTGTAAAATTAGCCCTATGGGAAAAATCTAAGCCTTGTTGCCCCATGGTGCATGATTCACGTTCGGCCTTCAACTTATTGTTCGCAAACGCCACAAAAGGTTTTTGTTTTCTTTTTTTTTATCAAAAGTCAAAACAAAACTATAAAAAGACCTAAAATGTGGATGAATTTCAAAACCACAGCCTACTCTTTGTTAACTGAAGTTAAGTCGGTGAAGCAAGTGGTATCCAATAAATTTAAGTTTAAATATTCGAATTCATAAATTTGGCTTTTTATATATGAACAACATAAACTGAGATATTCAGAAGCAAGAGGAGATTTGATATTCCCCCGAATTAGGGGTTAATCACGGTAATTGGTAAGCCTTTTCTGAAAAAACTTCAAGAAAAATGAAAGTGTTTTTGTCTTGGTCTGATATTAATTAAATATGTTCTTAATTTGATGACAACGACAACTCTTTAGCTCCAAATAGATACCTAAACCCAAAGTTAAAAGGGTTGTTCACTTCACGCTCGTGACAAATATGACTCACATCGTTAAGAGCTCCTGCTTCTAATGGACCATAGAGTAGGAGGATAATAAAATTACAATCAATCAACAATATCAATTTGATCCACTAAAACATAACTCAAACAAAAAAAAAAACTTAATTACGTTTATTATCTGAACGGTGTGTATAGCTTTGAGAAACTTTATTATTAGACCTCCGTTTGGGAAGTTAAAAAGATAAAATGTAGGCGGACCAGCTTGTGAGGCGGACAAAGTTAACAAACGAAAATACATTTTCACGGTATTAACACCTTTCTTTGATATATTTATCTGTGTTTTATTTTTTATTTTTCTTCTCTTATAACATTATTTTTCGTTCCAATTCGGAAACCTAATACCTAACAGCGGGCTTAGCCAGCGAGACACAATACAGCCAGGCAACTTATCTTAGGTGTAAGATACTTTACAGGGCCGGACGCAACACTTGAAGGCCCTTGAGTCAGTAAAATAGTTTTAGAATATCTTATTTTGTTTTGGTTAATTTGGTTCACTTATTAGGAAGAAAAAATGAACACAACTTCATTTACAGACAGACATATTTTTTTTTAGCGAATATAGCCCAGAATCGAGTCCAATCTCAGGAGGCATCAACGGGACGGATCAGCTGATTGTATATCAGGAGCTAAGTGCTCCTGCTCAGTCCATTTCTTTTCCTTATAAGTGTGTGGACCAGATGTAAGAAGAAGTTAGTTCTCTTATGCATAATGTGCTTGTTAAATTGAAAGTCATTGGTTAAATTCACTCCAAGATACTTTGTTGTTGTCCTTGTCTTTATCACGGTGTTATCTGCAGGCTTTGCACTGATGTTATTACAGCGTGATGCAAAACCTCTTCGATTGCTTGTTGCTATTGTTGGCGTTCTGAACCAGATGAGTTAGCTCTTATTGCTGTTTATCTTTAGTCCCCATCTGACGTAGTAGTCCCACAAGTTTCTAATATGATCTTCCACACTCTTGAGAACGATGCGTATGTTTAGGATTCATCGGTTTACGGCTTCATTTTCGTCCCTGGGATGTTGGTGGTCAGCTGTATAAACATATGTTGAAAAGAATGGGGCCTAGTGTGGAAACTTGTGGCACTCCAGCGCTGATCCTTTTTCTTGTCGAATATTCCTTGGTTTTTTCAGGTAATCCTAGGCAAGTCAATTTATCCGAACTGTGTCAAAGACTTTTCGATAACCAGTACAGTACAGATGACTGACATCTCCCTCTTGTTGAGTTCGTGTTTCACGCCTGAGTGCATTCAAAGAATCGAAGGTGGAATGTTAATCTCCGAAACCATACTGAAACTCAACAATGATTTCTTTTTTTCTGAAGAAGTAGTGTAGTTTTCTCATGATAAGCTCCTACAAAATCTTGCTTACACAGCAGAGCAGCGAAACTTGCCGATATCCATCTGGTTTCCTGCTAACTTCTAAAAAATGTCTTCCTTAGATAAAGTCAGTTTCTACTCCGATGAAAGCAAAGGCGTCTCCAGTTAGTGGATCTGTTGCAGGTTTGTTCTCAGTTAAAGTGGTGACTATAGTCTTGGATGCTGCAACTTCTACTTACCAGTTTTTTCATTTCTTCTTCGATGAATTCAGGATTTGCAGTGGCCTATCATGCATCGACCACATAAATACCTTCAGAATCAAAAACAAACATTGAAGGAACCAGACAACATGGCAACGAAGTGCTTTAAATGGAATCATTGTTGTCCAGTTGGACGATCAAAATCAACACGATGATCCACCTTGCGTGATCTAGGAGTTTTTGCGTTTGCTTTTCTTCTCCAGTAGTGTTGAAAGGTTGCATGCTACTGCAAATCTTCTTTCTACAAGAAAGTACCAGCACTTTTTTGGAAAACTCTTCCATTCAAATAAATGCCCGGAATAGACCTGTAGTAGGTATGGATCAGTAATAGGCGGCATTAGTATTTACTTTTTTTCGAGCTAACGCGTTTTCCTCCAGAATATCTATCGGCATCAGCATTCCATGTCATTTTCACCTATGATGGCTACATCGGCACTTCTCTGTTTTCATTTTACTTTGAAATTCAATTTCATTAATAAAAAGCAAAGGCCTTAAGATCCTTCCCTGGTAGACACCAACTTTAATTGGGAATTCTTCAGTGAGTCCTATAGGGAATCAGATCTCTATTCTGATCGTGCTAAAGCACCGTCTGCAACTCCATTCCTGAAACTCCACGTTGCCATAGGCAGCCTATGTCAAATCTCGTGGTTATCTATCAAATGTTTTTTTTAAGCAACCAACACAATGTGCAAATCTCTTGATGAATCCCAACATTTTTTGAATTCTGATTCTTATACCCTGGATTGCATCTGTGGCTTAAGGGTATTTCCCGCGGAACAAATCCACTATATCCGTCAGGATGCCTTATTATTTTTCGAAATCGGCCTTTCAATACTGGCTCAACTATTCTTTGTTGATAGATGCAGCTTTCTGAAATGTAATTTAGGAAACTTTTCATTTTAAACTGTCGCCTTCTTTGAGTAATTTTGTCCTCATTGATTTTTATAATTCTATAAATCAGGTCAAACAAAAACCCATCCAGAGAGCCCCGAAAAAGCCGGGCCCTTCAATGCCAAACAGTCCAGCCCTGGTCAGAGGCAAAAGTATCGCCGCGTTTTGTTGTATCTTTTCGAATGACCTTCGTTGTGGTGTTGTGCTCAAACGCATACTCCACTCACTGACGTCGTAGATATAAGCTGCCGCACCGTTGTCTGTATGAAAACCAACCAACTATAGGTAGCCATAATCATAGTGGGTCTCTATCTTTTTCGGAAGCTAAGCCGCTTTTAACCTCCTTCTGATCCATTCGATAGAAAAATATTTGTCTTTATCTCAAGATAAATCAGCATTTCATTAATAAAACAAAAATCAACTTTAACTAGACAAAGGGCTAAGGTTCAATTGTTATTGTTTTTTTCGATTTTTCTGAAACAGGTCCTAAGTTTTGTATTTTTTTGAATTTTTCAATTTGATGAAATCTATCTAGAAGATTGCTGCACTATTTTGTTACTATTTAGATGCGACATCGCATGTGACGCTGAACATGATTCGCATCTATGGCAGGTTGAAATGTATTATGAATAAATTAATTAATTCCACAAACTAATGACATATAAGTTAGAAATCTAGAAATCTTTAATGAAAGCAGAACAGAGCAAAAAAAATATATAATCATCAGCGAGATATAAACGGAACACTCTATAACTGGTACTGGAACATGGCAATGGTAATGCCAAATTTGGCAAAGTAACAATGTTAGCTTATGTGTCAAATTAATTTATTCATATTTAGTTTTTTCTTAAGTTGATCCACTTTTAAGTTTTACACGTTGCGAAATATATTTTTTTGCCTGAATTGCCACCATAGTGACCATTTTGGAGCTTTTTCAACTTGGGATTTTAATATTGAAAAATACACTACTGACTCAAATATTGAACAAAAAATTAATAAGAAATGCGCTGCTAGTGTTTGTAAGGAGTCATCAAATCTAGGCATAAGCCCGCCTGAATACATTGGGTGTTACGTTGAAGATAGGGAGCACCACAGCTTAATTGTGTATTATATTGATTTCATTAAAAAAACATAGCAGAAACAAATTCTTGAAAACTAGATAATCTTCTGACGAAAACTGACAAATCTTCAGAAGTTGTCCCATCTGCTTTGGCGAATTGTTGAAGAAAACCCAGGTTTGTCCATTCCTCGTCGTTCTTTGGAATTGGGCATTCCACAAACGTCATTACAACGTTTTTTGCATAAAGACTTGGGTCTTAAGGCTTATAAAGTTCAGTTAACACAAGAACCCAAGCAGGCCGATCATCAACAACGTCGTGTCTTTGCTGATTGGGTCCTTGAAATGCATGAAAATGATCCGAAATTTCATTGAAAAATCATCTTGACTGATGAGACCCATTTCCACCTCGGTGGCTTCGTCAAAAAGCAAAATTGTCGCATCTGGAGCTCGGAAAACCCAAGATTTATTGTTGAAAAGCCTCTCCATCCTCAAAGAGTAACTGTTTGGTGCGGTTTATGATTATGGTCCGGCGGGGTCATTGGACCTTACTTTTTCGAAAATGGGGCTGGAGCAACAGCTACGATGAATGGATTGCGCTATCGAGAGATGGTTAATAATTTTGTATGGCCGGAATTGGATGGTATTGATCTGGACAACGTTTACTTTCAACAAGACGGCGCTACATGCCACTCAAGCAACGAAACCATCGATCTTTTACGGGAAATGTTTCCGGACCGTGTTATCTCTCGAAGAGGTGATTGCAATTGGCCACCGAGATTTTGTGATTTAACACCTTGCGACTTCTTCCTATGGGGTCACGTGAAAGATAAGGTCAACGCCAGCAGCCCAGCGTCGATTCAAGACATCAAAGATGGAATTCGTGAAGCTATTTAGGGCATACAGCAGCCACTTTGCGATTTGGTGATTGAACAGCCGTGGCGGTCATTTGGCTGACATTGTTTTCCATTATTAATGGCATAATTTCCCCTTTTTATTGAAATAAACATCTGATCATTTATTTCAAAAAATGCCACCTCTTTTTGAAAAACCCGATAGAAGCTGATAGAAGCTTTCATACAAAAGAAATTTAATTTCTACGACGTTGTGTGCAACCAAATTGTTTCATGGAACCTTAAGAGGTCTGAACTCAAATTCAATAACTTGAAAGTCAGTATCCCTGGCTACTTCTTTCATGAGCTCTTAAATTCAAAAAAATGGCCAAAAGGTGTATCAATAAGTGAGTTTATGCATAGTACAAACTTGAACCAAAAAAAATCAAATTTTCAAAAACTACGACGTCGCTCCGAAAGGAGATAAGAATTTACTTTCAAAATATGAAGTTCATCGTGTTTTAATTTAAATTTAAGGGCTTATGATTTTCTTTATTATTTATTGTTATTTACTTAAAATAATAAAAATAATTGATTTTAAAAGTTTCTTGAATTGAACATCAAAAATATGAACTTATCAAATACTCCTGAAGGCGCCCTTTGATGGGTTCTTCTCTCTATCTCTTCGATTTAAGAGAAATTTTTCATAAGGAATAGGGAATGTTCATGTGAAGAGAGTTCACAGCGTTCTGTTCCGTTGGACCCTAAAATCACTACGACATAGCGTTCGACTTTCAAATCACAACGATATAGCTTTGAACACTAAATTCACAAAGAGATAGTGTTGGGAACTTAATGCTCAATGAGATATCGTGGGCGACGATTTAATTGCGTACAGAACAGGTCCGAAAGTTGGGGTTATCAGAATTCTCTTGCAACGTGATTTCGATAAAATTCAACAATACTGTAGTGATTGGAAGCTGAAAATTAACTTTCAGAAATTTAAAACTATCCTGTTTAGAACCCCTGTATCTAGGGTTTCTTGGGAAACGAGAAAAAACGGCGCAAGCTCGTGATCGCTGGGCCACATAGACATCCACTGGCGAGTAAAGATGTGGTAATGTACCTTGGTATCTGGCCAGATCAGGATCTATATTTCAATCATGACATGCAGAGTCTGTCCAGGGCTGGTGGAGCTTTTGCCCTGACAAGACGGTTGTTTTATAGCAGCCGCCTTGATAGCTGGGTAAAGGTGATTGGTTTGCTACATGGTCTTCATTAGGCCGATGATTGTCTACGGATGCCCTGTGTGGTTCAATGTTGCACTATTTCTTATGGAAAAGATTCGGGTGTTTGAGAGACCGTGTCTTCGCAATTATCTTGGACTTTATAGAACACCAGAATCGGAGTACAAACATTATTATTCCAACGGGGCCAATACAAACCAGATAGATAACTTTTTAATTAAGCTCATCAAGGGCGATGACCTCAACTAATGGACAAATTTTCGGGCCTGGTACAGTACAGTTCGAGTGGTTTTATCCCGTCCGAAGCTTTCCTATACTTAGATGGTCGAGGGCTGATTCAGGATAGATCAGCGATTCCGTCGTCCACAGAACAGTTCATAGGCGGCTCCTTTACGACCGAGACATAGTCGCTGGGAGTGAAACAGAGCGCCTCCGGTTCAGTAGGGCCTTGAATTTTTTAGGGGTAGAACGACAAATAAAGATCAATTCACTGCAATAATTTCTGCAATGAAATTAAATCCAGATATTGCAAAAAAACAACGCCTTCAATAAATTGAGTGGAAAATATAAAGGTTTGGGTACTTTGTATTGGTTTGGGTTTCGATATTGACTGGAGATAATGTAGTCCACCCGATGAATAGCAGAGTGGCAAGGCAGAGTGAAAGGGAATCGAATTTAGGATTCACGTGAATAGCAGAATAGGGCTGTTTAAAAACATAATTAAAAAAACATAAAAAAAAAACAAAATTCATGAACCCATTTTCAAAATATTGATTTTTCAAAAAAAAATTATTAAAAATAAAAAAAAAACTTTTCGAAAATATTTTAAGGTGAAATTACCTAGGCTATTTACATGTTTTTAAATAACAATTTTGATTGTCATCGGATAATTAGTTTTGGAGAAAGTCGAAAAAAAAATACCGGTCCTATGGGAGGTACCGTTTTTAGCCCACCGTTTAAATTAATTTTTTTACCAACATATGGCCCTGACACTGATTTTTAAAAAAAATCAAAAAAAAACTCTTGAAGCCGGTTCTGAGAAAAATAAGCTTTTTCTTAACGGTTATATGGCAGGTACCGTTAACATTTGAGATAAAAATATAAAAAGACCTCTGTAGAATATCAAAATAACCTTAAGTTCTAAATTTGAGGACAATTGGCCCAACTGTTTAAGCTGTAGCCCCGAATACATCCGTACAGACAGATAGACAGACAGAATTTTGCCAGTAACTCAAAAGTTTTTCTCTATCATCGTAATGTCATGTTTGGTTGTTATCTCAAAATTTTTAATCTGCACGAATGCAAAACTTAGTATAGTACCTATAATCGCAAGTAAAAAATGATCACAAACTCTGTTTTTTTTTTTAATTTTTCTGGGTGAAAAATAAAACCCGTTAGTTGTAAATTAAATTTAAATTATTTTTAGACCCAAAGGCAATTAATTAATTTATAGACTAACTTTGAGTATAGTGCCAGTAAGTTAATTAAGTTCATAGATTTAACTAGTTTTTAGGATTTATGTCTAGATTTAAGTAGTTGGATTTAATCATAAAAAAATATAAAACAAAAAAATAAAATATTATAAATTGGATTCAATAAAAATCATTAAAAAAAATTATAAAATAAAATAGATTTAATAAAAATCACTGAAAAAAACTGATAAGGCGTAGGACACTAACTTCACAACGAGATAGCATTGGACAAATATTTCCAACGAGGTACTGTTGAACTTAAGACTTAGAAGCCCACGTCAATTATAAGTTCGAATGCATACACCAGAAACAAAATTTTATGGCCGGCGATCTGCTCATACTCAGTTTGGTTTGCCATTTCATAATGAATAGATTTACTTCTGAACAAAGTTTTCAAATCGTGCAAATTTATTACCAAAATAATGGTTCGGTTCGCGCGACGCATCGCGCGCTTTGGTCGCTTTGTTCGACATAATCGTCCAGCAAAGTCGGTAAATCAAGCAGCCATGGATCGGTTTCGTTTACTCTAGTGGATAATGCGCATCCTCAGAGACGCCGTACAGTGCGCACTGAAGACGCTATTCTTGCTGTGGAGCAGAGTATCGAAGAAGACCCGAATCAGTCTATCCGCCATCGCGCGCAACAATTGGAGCTGTGCCCATTCACTTTATGGAAGATTTTGCGGAAGGATCTTGGTTTGCGGGCTTATAAAATACAACTCGTGCAAGAATTGAAGCCGAACGACATCAAGCGCGTCGCACGTTCGGTAAATGGGCCCAAAACGAGATGGCCGCCGATTCCGATTTTCACAAGAAAATGTTGTTCAGCAATGAAGCTCACTTTTGGTTGAATGTGTACGTCAATAAGCAAAATTATATTTGGAGTGATCATAATCCACAAGCCATTGTTGAGACGCCGTTACATCCTCAAAAAGTCACTGTTTGGTGTGCTCTATGGGCAGAGGGAATCATTGGTCCATATTTCTTCAAAAATGAAGCCGGCCATAATGTTACAGTCAATGGGGAACGCTATAGAGCCATGATTAATGACTTTTTCGTGCCGTTGGCCTGTGCCGTGGCCTCCAAGATCGTGCGCTTTAACACCGCTGGACTAGATTTTGTGCGGTTATGTGAAGATGCAGATAACCCGAGGCGATTGACACCTTGGAAGAGAATATTCGGCGCGTTATTGCTGACATACGTCCCCAATTACTGCAAAAAGTGGTCGAAAATTGGGCCTCTCGGCTTGAATTTATGCCAGCCAGCCGCGGCGGCCACTTGCCCCAATTCATTTTTAAAACAAAATGGTAAGCCATTATAAACATAATGAACAATATTTCATGATAACATTCATTTCATTGTAACTTACGGTCGATAAAGTCTAGTATTTAAATTCAATCCGATTAAAATGTACTCAATTATTGTTCTGGCAATGTCTGTCTGTTCTCCAACAAAAGCAACCTTTGTTTACTCTTATTTCTTACAAAGTTTTGAACAAATATAATTCTCCTACGACCTTTCCGTAAGAACTGACAGATGTTACAACATAATGATTACCAAACGGCCTTGATCCCATTTCCGAAACAAACATTGTCAAACATTTACCATGCATTTTGAATCACCTGTCCAAATAGAACATGGTTGACATTTGAAAGAACAATAGTTAGTTGGTGACGAAACTTGTTATACCAAAACAGAAAGATTTCTTGAATACAATTTTACATGAAAAATAATTCGAAAAAAGTATCTTAAGAATACTTAAACAGAAAAAACAATATTTTTCCAAAGTGAGTGAGACAGATAAATAGAAAACCATGCCTAACGTATCCCCTTGGATATTTTAAGGTCATGTTAGACAGTTTACAACATCATTGAGAATTTAGTTACAATGATGTGGTAAATCGTTAACCACAATCACTTGAGGCATGTTTAAGATACTAAGTAATGTCGATCGGAAGTTTTACATTTCCGTTTTCATTAACAACTAACTTAATATACATCGTTGGTGATTAACCAAGTGTGTTAAATACTTGGAAATATTTCAAATTTCCGCCAAGGTTATCCGGGTTGTTTTGCGGTTTGAGATACATCAAACGATAATTGTTTACACTATGAGCACTGAGCAAATAAAGTATCTTTATGCTGTCACACTCAATGGATGTGTATCTATGGGTTATTCAATGAATCGGAATACCTCACGAAATGAGGTATTCAATACGATTGTAACAACTGAAGATCTAGGCTATTTAAAGATTACGGAGTCCAGATTTTGTTTAAAATGTCTGGTTCTGTGCCAAACCCATCATCAGGACACTAATTGAGAGGAAGAGGTCATTGGGTCGAGTAATACAAAACTAGATTACCTATTGTCTGAAAAAACTGAAAATTGATGAAGAGTCCTATGTCACAAATAAGGAACACCTATTTAAATAGATCCTTCTGCTCAAAACTTTTTTGAAAGACAAAAGTAAACAATTTTTGCGGTAAAATTGGCTGGAGAACTTTTTGAAATCTTTAAGTACATTTTATGGAGCGCAATAGGAACTACATCGATCAGCTTTGAAATTGAGGCAGGGGACTTTTGAGGTAGTCAGTGAAGTAGCCGACATGGGAGTTAACAGAGCAACTGATATTCTTTCAGTTGTCAAACTCGAGCAGATTTTAAAACTTTTTAGAACTGTGTTGCATATTGAAGCAAAAATAGTTTTGACTAAACCTTACATAGCACACACGTTACAAGTACACAGCATAAAAATGAGAGAAGCAGTAAGAGAGTTGAATTGGAGGAGTAGATTAAGTTGATTTGAGAGAAAATGTCGAGTTGGGAGAGCAAGTTGAATTGTACTGTACTGATCTGGTAGAGCAAAATGAGATTGGACTTTGACTTTAGAGAGCTAGTCGAATTGGAATTGGAATAGCTTGGTAAGTTGCGAGAGGAGGTCAAGTTGGGATACCAAGTCGATTGGGGCTTGGTTTGGGATTGGCCAACTCGGTTTGAAGAAAAATCAGGCGCAGTTTTTGAGTTATTTCAGTTCGGTTTGCTAGTTTGGTTCTGTAGTTCCATTTGCTTTAAATTTGTTCGTCAGGATTTTGTTAGATAAAAATATTGTTGATCGGCAATAGAAGCGGATATAAAGAGAAAGACACACAAACTAATTTTAGGTTTTTGGATGAGGGCTTAGATGACATTTTTTTAGGATGAATTTTCAGGGTTTGTTCATAAAGGCGAGTTTTTTTTAATCCATCAACATTGTAGCCATCCTTCAATTTAATTTGACACTTTATAGGTTGACAGATGAAGGACAAACTATATTTTTAGGGGAGTAGTGTATTTTGATCCAAATGTGATCTATTTCCTCTAAAACTGCCTTTTTCTGAAGAAATAAAAAAATTATTTTATTGATGTTTTTAATGCATCGACAACGTAGCCATCTTTTAATGGAATTTGACACATCATAGCTTGACTGATAATTTCATTTCAAAAAACGACTTTTACTGAGAAAATGCCATCAATGCACGCTTTCGCCATCCCCATTAAACACAGTCAAAAAACAACTACCTGAAAACAACTTGGTTTAGATTTGTATTTGATTGCAAATTTCAATGATTCGGGTTACAGCAGAACAAAGCGACGTACAAGCCGAAAAATACAACCGAACTATTTCTTGCTTTGTCACCGAACCGAATTGTGTTTTGGTTCATTTACAAGCTAAATCGGTTTATGAAAAAAATCAAACCGATTGTACTCGGTTTGGTTCTCTTTAATATAATGGTTGCGATTGGGAGAGTCAATCAAGTTGGGAAAACAATTCGAACTAAGACTTTGGAGAGCAAATTGAATTGGATGGGAGAGCAAGTTTAGTTATGTATTGGGAGAGCAAGTCGAATAATTCTACCAGCACCAAGTCATCAAGTGGAGGCGCAACTAGCAATTTCAATTGAGAGAACGAGTCGAGTTGGAGTTGGAGCTAAGCGCTTAGGAGAGCTGATTCAGTTAACCTATTGGTTTTGTTTGGTAGATCAACACGAGTCAGAACTCAGGAGTTATGTTAACTTGAGAGAGAAGTTAGAGGTGGGAGATCAAATCTAGCTAACTTTTACTAGTGGGATTTATTTCATTCAAAAGGCTTTTGTTTTTTAGCCTAACTCAGGGTTCGCAGTTAAGGAAAGAATGTTCTTCATAAAACAAGTTTGGACGAATTTTTTTTTTTTATGAACAGGCGGGACTCGTTTCTTTTCAAAATGACTCAATTTTTAATAGTCACAGTAAGGTGATTTCGGTTGGAGTACAAGAGAATCTGTGATATGCAGCTTCTGTAAGCTATTCGTTTACTTATAGACTTTCAAGTAATCTCCCGATCTTCAGCATACTTTTCGAGACATACATATCTTGTATGTATGTATGATATGTATGTATGCATATCTAATCTTAATGAAAACGATAATATAATTTCTAGTTACAAATTTCAAAGAATTCGATTAAATTTTTTTGAGAAAATACTTTTTTTAATACATAAATTTAATACAAAAAAAATATACCTAAATACTATTTTATTATTTCAGATCTGGGGATTAAAATGTGCATCATTCTAGATTATAACAATCAGCCGAATTTACCTCAGGAACTGAATTAGCCATTCATTAAAAGTAAGTCTATTCTCAACTATACTTTTTTTTTGACGTGATAACGTCTTAAAAATCGATGACACGCTACACATACGAAATAACATGACTCATGCTGATGAGAAAAGTGACGCGTTACTCTAACCGCGATACTGTGTTTTTTCAACCAAAATCGATCGCAAACACCAGGCGAACATGAAAAAGAACAGGCGCAAGTTCCCAAAATAATTCCAGTCAAATTCAAAAAGTAAAAGAAGAGAAAAAGAAATACAAAATGCTAAAGTAGATAGGAGATGTAATAATGGGATGTGTGTGTGTGTGTGGATTTAACAAGAGGGTTTGTGGGTGTGGGTCATTTTGACGCAGCGGTGACGCTTTTGCGTCTTACATAAATCGATCGAAAACCTATCCTGAGCACCAGGCGAACATCAGATGTATGTATGTCAAGTATGTACTCATAAATCATCCAACGGATTTTAATGAAATTTACATGGTAAATAGTTTTGTCGAGGGATCGTTCCTGTGAATGTTTGGTGCCGCTAGCATTACTTTCCCATTTCACATTAAAACATGATTTTTCTAGGGCGTAGTAACGCGCGCCGGGTAACGCTAGTTAAATATAAAACTGGTGCCGATTGGTACTAATTTGTTGGTACAATAGTATTAGTATAAGAGTAAGTCTAGTACGAGATGATTAGTACTTATTACTAGAATTTAGTACTATTGAATTTTTTGTACTAGATTTGGTACTAGATTTAGTACCAACTTTAGTATTTAGTAGTATATTTAGTACTAGATTTTGTTTGACGTGATAAATGGAATTGTATATGTAGGAATTACTATTCCTTGGCTCAGAATTCAAATAATTCACAAGAAACAATTTTAACGTTATAAACTTTAATTTATTGATTAAAGTAATTTACTTAAAGGAAATTTAGTATCTATTACATTATAAACTTTTATTACTAAACTGTACTTAGTGAAATGTTCTTTGTGCAGTGGTTTTTGCCGATTAATAACCACGTCCGATCTGTTGAGAATTTAACCAAGACTGACGCTATTTTTTTACAAACTTGAGCCCAATGGGATTAAATGAAAAGGGACGCGTATTCTGTTGTGCCTGTCTCTCCGTTCGTAAATGTCATTGTGTAAGTAGCTTTTTTTCTGTCCGTATAGGGTGTTCCTGTAAGATTTAACCAATTCTACATATATAGTGTGAGTTGTTCTACTATTAAATAATATTTTTTTTTAAGTAGCTTTTTCTTTTATTTTGACATGGAAACACTCTTTCTATCTGAATTACATACACTTATTTTACAACAAAATAAAAACGTTATTTCTCCAAACAGTCTACTGCTGCTTATGGTTATGACTACCGTTAACTTTATTATATTAAGGCTTCAAGAGGAGACCTCTCAGAAATAAACTGTAACCTCTTGAGATAAATTTAATTATTTATAGGTTTATTCTTCCAACATTTCGCAAACCTTTCTAGTTTGAATCACAGTGCTAACTGTTATAATAATATTAATATAAAAATAATAGCAATTCAATCGACAGATATTTTAATCAAAATGCTGTCATAAACTCAAGAGCTTGTCGGACATTTACTACGCAATTAAAATCCTTTAATTTGTTTTTATGAAAGTTCAATATGTTTTCAAGCATTTAATTGATTGCAAATTAATTTGTTTGAAAATACTTAATCACTTCACTTGTTGGATAAAAGAACTTTTTTTTGAGTACTTGTCTATCTTGATGTCTTAATTTTGAAAAGATTATTGGATAGCCCGGACAATAACGTCATAATAGTACGGATTGGGTCAGTCAAACACAGTATGTACCTTTAATTCTTCATTATGATTCAAAACGATTCTCCAGCATTAGGTCACGGTCGCATTGACGCACCAGAAAATCATCTTTGCTGTGAATTTGCGAACGATTAATGTCAACCCATCTCTGTTAATGTATACGTATTGATTAGAAATTGTATATATAAATAGTGATGGGCACATTAGAACGATTATGAGAGCTCGGCTGACAGCTACTATCAAGCTATCATGGAATTTCCAGAACTTTCTGAGAAATCAAATGCATCCTTCCACGTGGTTAATAGTCGGACGAGGGATTGTCCGAAAACCATCTGCGTGCTGTTGACATGTGTTTTCTGTTTTCCAATCTCTCTCTATCTTCTGTTCTAGGAGGGGCAAAAAGGCTGCTAGACGCCCTTAAAGAGAGCGATATCTTTGGACTCGCAAAATAAATACAGATCCCTATAGAGTGACTAAATACAAGCATTTTTTATATTATATTAGATGCTCAATATTTATTGAAAACACTGAAAACCGAGTCAAGACAATTGTGCAGATGAAATGTTATAAAGCAGATGAACATGGTTGTCTTTACTATAATCTGCAATGTTCATGACTTAAATTTTCTATAATCTTGAAGATCATTCCGATGTTTACAGGCAATAGCTTTTTAAGAATGTAAAAGTTAAATATTTAAGATGGAGTAAAATATACTCTGTTCAATTTATATTTTCAGTACAGACCTTATGGAAGAGAGCTCTCAAACACACTGGTACTTGCAAGTTTTGCATCGCACTCGACTTAAGAAACTGCCACTTAAATATAAAAGAGAGCCCTGAAATACATTGAAATTGTTGTTGTAATATTTCATTTAACCCACGTACATTCACCCAAGCAGTCTGCTCCCCGGCTGCGAGGAGACTAGACTGATTATCAATTTGCCTCTCGCTTATTGTGTTTATTAAAAGCACTACTGCAGAGTTACCATTCGCCATTAATGGAAATTATAATACCTTTTTCTTTGGTTTTTGTTATGAAAGTTCCAGAATTGAAGCTTTCTTAGAGCGAATGAGAGCATATTTTAAATTTAAAGAAGAAGGTGTTGTCGCTATATTTTTTTTGCTTACATCTTTTCATTTTTATTTTATTTAAAAAAAACGGTTAAAATAAAGATACATAATGCAATATTTGTTGGCAATTTTTCTTACTTGTGATCAAAGGTGCACAAAAATAAATTGAAATAATAATCAAACACGACATTACGATTGAGAAACGTACTTTACTGGAAAATTATGTTTGTCTGTCTGTACGCATGTATTTTGGACTACAGCCTGAACGGCATTGACTTTCTACAGAGGCCTTATTTTATTTTACTTTTTAGCTCAAATATTAACAGTACCTGTCATATAACCGTTAAGTTAAAGCTTATTTTTCTCGAAAACGGCTCTAAGGATTTGCATGCAAAAAAATCTGTGTACTTCTGCAGGTGTGAAAAAAAATATAAATTCGGGGGCTAAAAACGGTACCTTGGAAACTAGCTATCCGATTACAATCAAAATTGTTATTCAGGAAGATGTAGGTAGCCCTAAGTAATTTTACTTCAAAATATTTTTGAATATTGTTGTTAAAAACCATTATATTTAAAAAAAATATACATAATTTAATTTTTTTTTTAGATTTAGTTTACGGTCGACATGTTTCTGTTTTCATAAAATTTGATTAAACAGTTGGTAACCATACCTACATTTGTGTGAGAATTATACCAATTTATAATGCCTATTATGGCAATCATTTGAGGAGAGCTTTAAATAGAGATAGCTTATTTAAATCCATAACAGTAAAAGTGAAAGGCAAATATCCTATCTTCCGTCTACTGAAAATATAAATTGAACAGAGTATAGTAAGTAAAAGCATAGTCGTATCTCTTTCAGAACCACGAAAAATGCCCAACCAAAACAACAGAACAAAATAGAAATGAAAGTGTTACAGTCTAATAAGAATAAAAAGTTTTTATAAAACTAAATTACATACAATATGTACAATATTTTTGTAAAAAAGTGTCTGCACTTTTAAGTTCTTAAATTTAAAAATTGAAGCATTGTGAATTAGGTATTTTTAATTTCCAAATCAAAAATTTTGCTGAGAACATCAATCTTGAAATTATTTAATTAAAATGAAGAGTACGTTTTAAAAAATATTTGAAATATTATTTACTATTTACTGTTGCAATTTTGCAGCTTTGAACGTACATAGTTGGGTTATTAAAATGGATTTTTGTAACAAATCCCAACCAAGCACAATTGTCATTTCATCATCCATAAACTTTTATGGCAAATACTTGATTCTACGAACAAACCCCGTTGCTTTAAGTAGTTGAGATGTCAATTTTGACATAAGACAGCAGGCATTTTTGAGTTTACCGCAGAGGTGATTCCAAAGAGTTTTATAATGAGCACACGATTGCTGCAATTTCTTGCGTGGTTTCCTTTTTTCGAGTAAAATTCTCTTTCTCTCGTTTGCTTGAGAGATGAGATGACCCGGTCGCCAAATTCTTCTTCTCAGCAATGCATCGCTTACTACGCCAGAATATATCGATATTGCCAACAACAGAAAGTGTATTAACATTGTTCTACATATGTATATCTTAGACATTAAACGAAAAACGGTGTCTTCCTCATTTCAAAAGAAATTAGGACCGATGGAGGCATCCATAACCGCACCAAGCAGTCAATCTTTGTGGATGAATTGATTCTTTGTGAAACGATTGTCGCTTGTCTCTCTCAGGTAACATAGGCCTCATCCAAACTTAAGGCGTTGGGTCCGGTTTCAATATTTTTTTTTATTTTTTTTATTTTGTAATTTTATTTTATTTTGTTATGAACAGCTTGGTCATCCTGCTTTGCAAAAAAATATCGAGAACTTTTGAAATCCATCATGGCTCAATTTTTCCTGCAAATCTAAAAAGCAATTTAATAATTATTCTAAACATGGTAAAAATAAAAATCAGTTGTCCGTGCGTCAATTTTTGGGAACTTTTTTTGTTCGATTCCAAACCATTTAAATACGATTCAGATATGCAAAGGTCGATCGATCTCTTAAATTTCCACCTACAAAACCCATGGTCTGAATATCTTACTAGCAAAGGAATGTATCTGCAGACATATCCACCTGTAGGCTCTTCTTAAACTTCGCTTAACATTTACTTCAATCCAATCCAATCCATCCAATGAAGTACTTAAACGTTATAAGCTTTATATGCTGTTCACGATATTCCAATTAATTGGTATTGCTCCTCCAGCATTATCATTAATTCCATTAGAGTGCATCCTATAGATACAAACAGATTTATGGATAGCGATAGCTAATCCATCAATCTGATTGAGCAGATGATGATAGGAGAAGCGCGAAAATTAAATCATCAGATTTGCAATGCCTATAGATACTTTTACATTTACGATCATGGATGCTTGGCTAGGCTAGGTGAGCCTCTTACTTACATCAAATTATTTACCAAAAAAAACATTGAAGATTACAAACAATGACTTGAGGTTGGGTATTTTCGCATTTTGCAGTTGGAATTTGTATTACGTAAGTAATTATGATTGAAATGGAACTGCAGAATATTGCACAACAGTTGAAATCAGTTTACTGTTTTCTTTTGACAGATAGTTTCCTTCAAACGAAGCCACAGGAAAGGGAAATGCCGAATTGAAGTCAATCGTAATGGTGAATTGTGATGGAAATGTGCTTAGAGCTTAATTCAGGCATATGCTTTCGAATTTGAAAGAGTCTTATTAAGTTCATCCGAGACTCATTTGAATTTGGAACATCCTGCTTACGGGTTTTTATTTCCTGAGTAGTTTTGAGATATTCACTATGGTGGCGCCATCTAGTTAATTTAAATACTAATTTCTTACAATATTGTGTCTGGAATTCTGGAATTTTCATATCAGTCACATTCTTTTTGAAATAAAATTAATTAGAGCTCAGACCTTTAATGGTTATGGCCATATCCATTGACAAAGAATGCCGTTTGTTTTGTTCTGGACCAGATTTATGAAATATTTCTAGAATTGACAGAGCAACAAGTTGATATCACTGCAAGATATCTGTGTCGCCAGACAGTGTACTGTACTTGGCATTCCAGTAGACTCCACATGTCCACTTTCGAGTGCAGTATGCATACCAAGTCCGTGTAGCCAACTTGTTCTCATCAAGGGCAACACAATTTGGAGATCTCGTTTATGCAGATCGTTTTTTTTTCTCTGATGCAAGTGTAATGTTTATAATATTTTAAATAGTTTATTAGTTTTGAAATGTCCGCAAAATCAGATAAGGAATTTTAATTAATATTGGCGCCATTAAAACGTGAGTCTGTAGTTTAGATGACGTTCTCTGGGATAAACCGTTGATTGCTAGGTTAATAGCGATAATTTCTTTGAAGTCTTATAAAATTCTTGAAGCAAGACAAGTGTTTTTTGAATCTGACGTTTCCAAATGACCTTTATGGCTTACAAAATGGATAGAGGCGGTTTTTTTAAATCAAAATTCCTTAATCAAACCATTTTTATTGCATAATTCTTTATCGTTTTGATTAATCCGTATATCTAGAGGATATAAAAACAATACTGGACCAATAAAGCTTCTTTGTGGAACACCAGTGTTTATTGCTTTGAATATTTCGTCTCATGTTTAAGGAAATATTCCAAATCAAGCCATCTTGTGGGGAAATTCTGAAGATAAGGTATTTATCGAAAAATTTATCATTTTGTCATCGCCGGAGTTATCAACTTATTTGATAATACTTAGACCCAATGCACCAGGAGCTACTAGAAAAAACTTATCAGCCATGCGAATTGGTAACTAGTTTGCTTTGAGTGTGTAATCAAATGGGACGATGAACACCAAAGCATCCCATGCTCCCCTTCCTCCACCCGACCCATAGCACTAACATTCATTCTTTTTGTAAGGTTATGGAAACCCTGATTAACCGTCAGCTTAAGGAATATCTCGGAGATCGAAAGCTTCTCCATGACCGTCAGTATGGCTTCCGCAGCAACCGTTCCACTGGTGATCTGATGGCAATTCGCGCCGAACAGTGGAACAAATCTTTACATCGCTTTAGTTTTTAGATTATTGCTCTTAATATCTCCAAGGCATTTGGTAGGTATGAAGCTCTCTTATCGAAAATGCGTGCGTTTGGGATCGATGATACTCTTATTCGTTGGATTAGAAGCTATCTTCTGGACCGTTCAATACAAGTTGTATTGGACGGATTTAAGTCCGATTCCCACAAAATAAATGCTGGTGTTCCCCAGGGCTCCGTTCTGTCTCCGACTCTTTTCCACATTTTTATAAATGATCTTCTGTCTGTTACTTATTTTCATTTCTGATTCATTCTTTTCATTTAATTTTTGTACTATCTCTGTAACACTAACAATGTTTTGCCAAATATGTTTTTTATTTTATTTTTTTCATCGCCTTCTTTGCATCACATTCTTCTAACAATATTGGGGGTTCCACCGGCAGCAGCATGAGTAGGAATGTGTATGACATGATTCGAATTTTAGGAATGCAAAATAATAACGGACTTAAGATGTGTCATTTGAATGCCTAGAGTCTGACCAATAAGTTAGGGGAGTTTAGATACCTGTTTGTGAAGTCAGGAAAAGATATCGTTTCTGTGTCTGAAACCTGGTTTCAGACTGAAATATGTGATGATTTCTACTGTTTGAAGGGTTTTAGACTTTGTAGGGCCGATAAAGTTCTCTTCTGGTAGGGGCGTGGCCCTGTACGTGCGCGACGGACTGAGCTGTAGATTTATATGTAAATCGGAAGATAATTGTTCTCTTGAATATCTTTTAGTCAATGTCATATGCAATAATGAGAGTTTATTGGTACTTTCTGTTTGTAGACCTTATAATAACATAAGCACTATTCCGTTAATAACAACTTTAGAGTCGATTTCTTGCAACTATTCTTAAACTGTACTGTGTGGTGATTTTAATTGTAACTTGTTGAATAAACGCTTAGACGAAAATTTTCTTAGTGGTTGCTGGGCGTTCAATTGAGTCCAGTTAATAACTCAACTCCTAGTCACTACTAAAGAGTCTAGTTCGCTATTAGACCTTTATTTAGCTAGTGATTCAAATCATGACTTGATTTTCCTGTTGCGTAATTTTAACCGCGTTGAATGGAATCTTATTTATTAAAAGCATAGTATAAACGACCAAGTTAGTTTTCTACAGCATAATGTCAACCAACTTTTTGATCAACATGTCCTCTTTAGAACCAAAATTGTAAAGCATGTTTCACCTTCTTGGCTAAATGGCGACATCTTAGGACTGATGTCACGTCGAGATGCCGCTTACAGTCAATGGCGGCGCTACAAAGTAGATTTTTTTCACTAAACCTATTGCAGTCAATCAAGTGGTTATTGGTTTAGATGATCAGAAATGCAAAAAAACTGTTTTATAAGAGCAAACTTGGTCCTTTGATGTCTGGATAGAAGTTAAGAAGCAATTTGAGGGAAATCGGTATAGGCAAATTGTCCAGTAAACTTGCTGATGACTTTGATTGCGACGTTCTCAACAAAAAGTTCACATCTCCTCTCCCTCTGAATATTAACTCATCTATACAACTTACTTTAAAGAATTCCACAGCTATCAACAGCCACCTAAATTTTAATTTTATACGAATACGAGAGGAAGATATTGTAGAGGCAGTAATATCCATAAAACCGAACGCTACAGGTCTAGACCTAATGCAACCTAATTTTATAAGTCTGCTGCTTCCGTATTTATTACTTTTTCTAAATTTCCATTGCAATGGAAGAAGACAAAAATTGTTCCTGTCCCTAAAAAGCAAAGAAGTACGGCTACAGAATATCGCCCGATTGCTATTCTTCCATTTCTTTCAAAAGTGTTCGAAAAAACTATTCTGAAACAAATTCATCAACACCTTCCAATTAACAACCTGTTGAGACCCTCACAATCTGGCTTTCGTTCAAAGCGGAGCTGCAAGTCAGCCTTACTCTTCGTTACTGAAAACCTCAGACTTGCATTCGACTAAGACTCTATCGCTTTGCTAACGCTTTAAGACTTTTCTAAAGCTTTCGATACTGTCAGCCACACGATTCTATGTAAGAAACTGCGGAATTTGTTTGGGTTCGGTTCAGAATCCTTTAAGCTAATTAACGCGTATCTAAGCGGAAGACAACAATTCGTAGTGGGAAATGGACATTCTTCCTCGTTCTTAAATGTTCTATCTGGAGTGCCACAGGGTTCAATCCTGGGGTCAATTCTCTTCTCTCTATACATAAATGACCTACCAACAGTTGTCAAACATTGTTTAATACATCTTAATGCAGTTGATGTACAGCTTATTATTGATCGACCCTTTGCAATGAAAAATGAGGCCATAACCTTAATGAATGAGGACATGCTGAAAATTCTACAATGGTCTAAAATAAATCAACTTTGCCTTAACCCTACTAAATCTATGGCTCTTCCCATTTACAGAAAAACGTTTGATATTTCGCTTCTCAGTCATGTAAAACGTTAAGATGAGATCATTGAATACGTCGCGTCGTCACCGCAAGAAACCTTGGAATCATTTTCAATCGTACCCTTACATGGACCGATCATCTTAGTAGTATCATAGGGAAAGTCTATGGTTAGCCTCTGGGTGCTTCAGATCACTGGAAAATACGTCCCTTTTAAAGTTAAGTTACTCCTTGCCAAAACCATCTTATTGCCCATTTTGTTATATGGAAGTGAAGTTTTCGGCAGCATAGACTCTGCTTTCAGCCGCAAATTAAATGTTGCATTTAATAATATCACCCGCTATGTCTACAATCTTCGACGTTATGACCATATTTAATTTTTTTCTAAATGTATAACTGGCTGTAGCCTTGACAACCTAATGAACTTTCGTTCGGTCAGCTACCTGCAAGAGTTTATTCAAACTCAACAGCCTGACTATCTTTACGGTATACTGAACTTCCCTCACTCGACTCGGTCATTTGTCCTTATTCAACCAAGATATAATTATCTAATCTCTGAAAGTCACTGGTCTACAAATTTTGACTTGGCTATGCATTCGTTAAAAAAAAAAAAATCTAACAATTAAACATGACATTACGATGATAGAGAAGTAAAAAAAAGTGGGTCCGGAAATTCCGTCCGTCTGTCTGTCTGTCTGTCCGTATCGATATCTACAGCCTAACCGGTTGGGCCGATTTGATTCAAACTTGGTATATATTATTTTTAGAGTGCTCTACCCGACAGTTTTTGGAATTGGCATTCTAGCTCCAAAACTAACGGTACCTGCCATGTAACTTTTAATGAAAAACTTATTTTTCTCGAAAACGGCTCCTACGATTTTGATAAAACTTTCAGAATGATGTTTTCTATGTAAAATCTATCTTTTAGATTTAATGCATTTTTCAGAAAAGGTTTTATAACGGGACCTCCCATATGACCGGTTTTTTAAAATTAGACTTTCTCGTTAACTAATTGACGGATTTTGATGAAATTTTCAAAATATGTAGTGTTTTATGATTTAAATAGTATTGCTTATTAAAATTTTCAAAAACATTTTTTTTTAATTTTTAATAATTTTTTTTAAAAAAAACATATTTTGTTTTTTGAATATTTTGAAAACGGATGTATAGATTTTTTTTTTAAGTTTTTCCTAGTATAAACTATAGATTTCTTTTAATTGACATACTCAAAAAAAAATTTAAATATGTTTTCGAAAATTTTTTCAAAAAAAAAACATTTTTTTAAAAAAAACTGGTCGAAGGATTTTGAAATGAAAAATTCATAGAAAATGGCAACAGAAATAAGATGGTTTACAACATTTTTTCCATTGTTTTTTTGATTTCATAAAAAATGTTCCTTAAAAATTTATTTCATATTGCTCGGCTAAGCCCTAGCCATTAGTCAAATAAAAGAAGGTGAAAACTTACATACATACCTACGTATTTTAAATGATTTCATCATCATAAAAGCACACAGAATAAATAAGGAAGCCTATTATAAGCACACAAAAACAACTAGAAAATAAAAAAAACTATTCGATTACTACTGAATTCAAAAATTTCAATCGAGAAAACAAAAGCTTACACCTGCCCCTAAATAAATAAAACCAATGTGTTAACTTTTAATATTGTCTCTATACCCACTCGCTTAACAGTAGTTGGAATGTTTATCTTAATTTTAGTACCTACTTTCCTTCCAACCTTATTATAGGTACCTAATATTCCTTAATAAAATCCATTAATACCTACCCACACCATACGTTTATCGATCCATCAAACATAATTAAGCTATTTTAATTAATTTGATTTCAAAAAGTAAATAATTGTTATTGAGACCTATATAGGTCCCTATACCTAGCATTATATCCCTACTGCTGATTCCCACGAATCTGTATGCCAGTTGTTCAATTTTTTCCATACCATAATGAAAATTAAACTGAAAAAAGTTCTTTATCTTTCTACTAGCAAATTATATTATAAACAGTAAACAACAAGTGGAAAGATAATACACTAAAAAAAATGCAAAAGTTAACAATCCTATATATTTATGTGTTTATCCCTCTATCGTGACGAATGTTCGTTCGAGCTTCAAACCACAACGATTCTAAAGAAGTTGCACGTCAAAAAAACATTAAAATTAAATCTTTGTCAAAAAGACGCCTGTACCTAAAAAGGATTAGCACACGGGTGCAAGTACGTGCGACCCAGTCGTGCCTTTTATTTTTCTCTGGCTTCCAGAAGAGAGTCAAAGTTATCATCTTCTAGTAAATTTCGTATTTGAGGACCGACCAATATGCCTTGCTTGATCTTAGCTTCATCTAATCTTGAAAATTTTTGGCGAAGGTATTAAAAAGCAGCTCCATTTTTGTCCATTGCTTTAAAAAGTTCTTCATCAGGCCTTACTTTATATGCAATGGTGGAAGTAACACTTTTTGTGGGTCAACTAAAGGGTCATTTCTTACATTTTTTTGCCCAGATTGACGATAAGGCCAAATCTTTCTTTTATAATGCTCCTTTCTTTCACGACTATCCCATTCGCAAATAAAACAACAAAATTTCGAGTAACCTAGTTGTAGTCCAGTTGTAATCTCTGCAGATTTGCCATTGGTGTTCATCATATTTTCATAACACTATTTCGTATGGACTGCGTGACCAATAGGAGTCGAATGTAAAATATTTCTGTTATGTAACAAAACAGCTTTTGAGCTTAACTTAAAGCTATCTACGAAAAGTCTACATTCATCCTTTTTATATGTTATATTAAGGGCTCATATCAAACCACTGACGTCTTTACAAAAAACTAAACTTGCAGCCGTTTTGATGACATTGACGAAATTGATGGCGAAGTAAAATTATATCTTCTTCGTCAATGTTAGGATATTTTGGAATCGGATGAAGATTGCTGTGCGGCAGAGGGCGAGTAGCCGAACTATGACTTTTTTGCCTCTTCCAAATACATGAGTTGTTTGACAGATATAACAATCCGTCACGTAATTGTTCGATTGTCGCCACTACATTGGCACTGCTTTTTTGCCATTCAGCCAACTTCTCAAACCTGAAGCACACTGATTGCAACAGAAATGTGGAACCCAAGTCTTATTTTGGTGTTTTATATTTTCGTTGAAGTAGTAGAAATAGGCTTTTTGTATTTGTAGGCGATAAAGAGATCCTTTTCTTACTAAATATATCCTCACCACAAATGTAACAAAAATTGTCGGGATTATTCACACATTTCCGCAACATTTTCCTACTTCTTAAACATTTGAAGCCAACTAACTAAGTAGGTATAAACATTATCAAGGTCAAGTAGGTAAGAACCTTTCGTTTCGGAAGATAACAGTTATCTTGAAAACTGGAACTAAGAAATGACTTTGGTAAAAATCAGTTTAACTTATTCCGAATATTTTTTAACTGTAAACCAAGTAGCCAGCTGCATTCTTCCCCTTAAAACTTTCTCCCGTAATACTCGTCTCGCAAGGAATGCTCATCAGTTCACCCTTAAGCCTAATTTCGGACGTACCATGAAATATAGATTCTTTTCTTAGCCGAACAACACGAATTTGGAATAGTTTACCCGGCGAGGTTTTCCCCTGCCATTTTGATCTGCAAGCATTCAAAACCAATGTTAATCGACATCTCCTATCTCTCCCTCCCTATCTTCCTTATGCCCTCGCAGTGTGTTCTACATTAAAAGGGAAACGAAAAGTCCCTTGCGCGCGCGTTAATTATAAAAAAAATCCTAGAATGCATAATTTCGAGTCAATACCGAAAGCTTTTTGTTCTCAAAAGTGTTTTGTTACAAGAGCTTTGACATTAACTTATGATAGAAGAAAACTATATCTTAGGAACAACAAAGAAACGAGAACGTATTTTATTGTATACTTCAAAATGACGAATCACGAATTTCCACCTGAGATGAATATTATCTGTTTGAAGCTTAATAAAAGAACATTACTATGTCGTTCTTATCCATATATTTATAGATGTATCTAGATGTGAAATATATATATAAACTCATAAGCATTCGTCTGTAATATGACCGCATTAGCCGTTGCACTTGAAGTCTTTAATTATGATCTCCAAGCAGAAAAGTCTTATGTGTGACTTTAGAAAATTAATAGATACAATTCATTGTGAGGCTGAAATGAAAAGATGTGGCTAGTAAGAAAAAAAAAGTATCTTTTTGCACTTGGCTAATCATTACATCTCGAACAAGAACCCCAACAACAAAATTAGTTTAAAAAGAAAAAGAAAAAAACTCAGCTCAGTCCGTCAAGATACAAAATGTATCTAGCGGATTTTTTTTCTACTATACTGGGTTTGTTGTTGTTTTTGTTATGAAACATCAAGTTCTCACTTACTCATCGCCAGTTCGCAGATCGCAGATCGCACTGCGACTGCACTGTACTCCGTACTATCCACCGATCAGTTGACCTCATGTGAGTCTAAAATAGGCGAAACCTCTTTTCAAGTTTTGATTTCAATGTTGTTGTGTCTTGAGCTACAGCCTGGCTATCCCCCTCTTCCCCCCAGCTATGGAATCACTCTTAGCCTAAGTTCATCCGATTTAAATGCATCCAAGGTGGCATTGTATCTAGATACAATAACAACAAACTGGCTGGCTATACACTCGAAGCTCGAACTCGGTAATGAATGAAATTGTATAATTTTAGATTTTGTCCAAATCGGTCAGACGGCTGGCGTCAAGTTTACTAGTTAAGGCAAGGTAGCCGGGGCAAGTTTGCCTGTTGATTCGGCCCAGAGTTGGCAGGTTCAAAGCGAGAAACAAAGCCAGAGCAGTCAATGTTACAGTAGATGTTGCAAAGCCAAGTGGCATTCGTAAATATTTTTTTTGAATTTTTTGATATCAAAAACAAACAACAACAACAAAAACGTGAAAATAAAAAGATACAATAATAATAATTGCTTTATAGACATACGATCGATCAAGACCGCGTCGCGTTCGATGCGTGTCTTGATTCAAGTTTAAGTTGACAATGTCTATATCGGTGGGATTTATGAAACTCTAAGGTTAGATGAGTAATATATGAGGCTCTTGTTTAATTGGCATCATCAGAGCCAAATTCAGAAGATCTGGAATAATAAAGCCAACTTATAGATGAATCTGTGGAGACTTTTTCCGTTGGTACCAAATTAATTACAAATTTATTTATGAAAAAGCGAATAAAATTGACTGTCGAATCAAGGGCTGACATTTAAGGGGGGAAATCATGGAAAATTAATATCGGAAGTATGTAGGATTAGCTAAACCATGTAAAAATATCAATGACGACATGTAAAACGTCAAAAAGATCTTGTCTTGTAAAACATTAATCCGAAAAGCTGTATTTTTGAAACTTGGATCATCTGTATCTTATGGATAGCTTTTAGTTTTTTTTTTTATCTTGGTATACCATTCACCTTTGGGAAGTGGGATTGAAATCAAGGTTTTTGTGTTCTTTATGGAGAACGTCAAAAGTTGATGGCGTTAGTGTGGGATAGTTGATGATGCGCATGAAAACCATGTTATCTACTGTGGATCGAACGATACTCCTGCGCTGAGGCAAAAGGAATAATTGCACCGTAGTTCAGGTTAAGGACTCCTTCGAATTCTGAGATTTCTTCAAAGAAGTAGTTAACGGGAGAGCATTATATAGAAGCGTAATGTCAGTAGTGTTTTTTTTTTAGTATAACGAATATGTGTTTAGCAGTTAGTGAGGGCTGTTATCAAGAACAGACATCCAACATCGACTTCTTGGACAAAACATCATAACAGACAGCTACTACTTTGATATAGTTAGAGAGTTTGTCTCCATGAGCTCCACTATTAACTCAACGCTAAGATCAGATGAAAAATAACTAGCCAATCGCTGGTTCTTAGATGCAATTGTGTACCAAAGCCCTCTCTCGGGCAACAAAATGTTCCTTTATAAGACCCTCATTATCCCAGTTCTGCTGTTCGGCGCAGAAGCATGGACATTGTCAAAAGTGAATAAGGACGTTTTAGGATGCTTTGAAAAGTTCTCCGGGTAATTTTTGGTCCCGTATGCATAAACTCTGATTGGAGAAAGAAATATAATGAGGAAGTGAAGTGGTTGTACAGAGACACAGACCTATCGGAAGAGGACCTCGACCAACTTCAAGTGCAAAATTAGAGGCAGCTAGCTAATGACCCAGCTGGCTGGAGAAGTATAATGGTTAAGTCCCAGGTCCACCCGGACTGTACCACCAGCAAATTTAAGTAATTGAGTTACAATGTGAGTTTGATCATCATTATGGCTGCAGAGCACATGCAATTGAAGAAATGAAAAAAGAAAAAAGCCGCTGGCCGTACAGTCCCAACAAGTCCTAGGTATGTCAATTTTTTTTTTTTATAATTAACGCGCGCACAAGGGATTATTTGTTTCCCTTTTAATGTAGAACACACTGCGCGGGCATTAAGAAGATAGGGAGGGGAGAGATAGGAGGTGTCGATTAACATTGGTTTTGAATGTTTGCAGATCAAAATGGCAAGGGAAAATCTCGCCGGGTAAACTAATCCAAATTCGTGTTGTTCGGCTAAAAAAAAGAAGCTCTATATTTCACGGTACGTCCAAAATTGGGCTTAAGGGGGAACTGATGGGCATTCCTTGCGAGATGAGTATTACGGGAGAAAGTTTTAAGGGGAGGAATGCAAGTTGGTACTTCGAGTGAACATTTTTTGTAAAAGAAACGATAAAATAAGGAAAGACATGAAACATTGCGTCGGTGTTCGAGAGGAGCAATTGTTTCAGCGGCAGTTCTATATCCTATCAATCTTAACGCTCGATTTTGTATTCTATCAAGCAGGTGGAGCGATGTTTGCAAAGCACTTGCCCATAGGTGGGCGTTATACTCGAGTTTAGGGCATATAAACGCTTTATAGCCAGATCAGATGGGGAAAAGTACTTTTTACACCGATACAGAAAACCTAAGCACTTTCTAGCATTTGTAGCCATGTCAAATATGAGGTCGTCGTTGACACACATACCGAGTACTGAGAGCTTTTCGGTTTCTTCGATGTAAGTGTCATTCATTGGGGGGTTTAGCTTTACCGACAGAAGACAGCATTGAGTTTTCGAAGCATTAAACTCCACACGATTCCTTTTACCCCATTTGACAATGCTGTATAAATCGGAGTTTAATGAGCTTGACATAAGGTACCATTGCAATTGTACGTTTCAAAGGATGTGAATTATCGAACGAATATGAAAAGCTGAGGGTAAAATCGTCAGCAAAACAGTTAAGTGGGTTAGAAGTAACAGACAGAAGATCATTTATAAAAAAGAGGAAAAAAGTCGGAGACAGAACAGAGCCCTGGGGCACACCAGCATTTATTTTGTGGGAATTAGACTTGAATCCGTCCAATACAACTTTTATTGAACGGTCCAGAAGATAGCTTCTAATCCAACGAACAAGAGTATTATCGATCCCAAAAGCACGTATTTTCGATAAGAGAGCTTCATGCCAAACTGTATCAAATGCCTTGGAGATATCAAGAGCAATAATCTTACTTTCACCAAAGCGATGTAAAGATTTGTTCCACTGTTCGGTGAGATATGCCATCAGATCACCAGTGGAACGGTTGCTGCGGAAGCCATACTGACGGTCATGGAGAAGCTTTCGATCTTCGAAATATTCCTTAAGCTGACGGTTAATCAGGGTTTCCATGACCTTAGAGAGAAGGGATATTAGTGTCGGTAGGAGAAGGGGGAGGATGGGTCACTTTTCTTAGGGACAGGCTGGACAAATGCTGTTTTCTATCTTCTAGAAAAGATTCCAGAAGAGTAGGAGCGATGGAAAAGCTTACGCAGTGTGGAAGAACACCTCTTCAGAAGAATCGAAGGTATACCATCCGCGCCAGCGGATTTGTGTATATCGAGATCTTTGAGAACTCTTGCTACTGTCCCATGGAAAAATTTACATTCTCAAGTACAAGAGGGGCAACGTTGCTGTGAGGCAGCGTGGAGCTGGCAGCGAAATGGGCGGCGAGCAAGTTTACCTTCTCTGGAGAGTAAACAATTGGTTTGTTATTGTCGATGAGCATTGGAACCGAATATGTTGAGGAGTTTTTATAATTTTTTTACAAATGACGCCTAGATGGCTAATTTGAAAAAATCGATAGAAGGTAATAGAATGTTTGTTGTATTTTTGTATGTAAGACGTATAGTATAAAACTATGGAATACAATTTATTTATTTCATTTAATAGATTTAAAAATTTATACTCACATCCACTAGTCTGGAAATGATGTTCTTATGTCATAAAGAATTATCATCATGATTTTTAGCCTTTCAAAGGAAATATTTTTATAACCCAGATCGATTTATTACCACGGAATGAACCATATGGGTTATTGGCGATAATAAAACATGGCTAATGACTTCATTCAAAACGTTGGTACAAATGTAATGGAAGGCTTCGTTCGTAGAGTATTTTATTTTTTACCTAAGTTATTAAATTATGATTATTTTTTATTTTTAAGATGATGCTAAGTTCTTACTAAACCGGGATTTCAAAATGTAAGATTTTTTTCAAAATTTCGACGAAAACTCAGCAAACAAAAAAATAGGAGAAGAGAAACATGCTGCCCGTTCATACAGTTATACAGTCACCCACGTTCTAATTTTTTTCATTTTGTAAAGAAGGATTTGCATCTGCAGATTTTTGGTGGATTTTCATGTATCTGCATCTTGATTCCTGCAAAGAACGAGACATACTCATTAGAAAGAGAGTGAAGATAAAAATATATAAAACAAATTGATAAATCAAATTGTATGAGAAATCATAATGATGTTCGTTTTGATTTTTATAAGCATTTCGTCTGTATGAAAGTTTGATTCGTTCGGGTGACTCGTTTCCTGAGTTAAGTCAATTCTGATTATTTTATCTATAAAAGACTAAAATTATTATATGATTATGAAGAACTATTATCGCCTTTATATTATTTAAGTCCATTAAGTTAAGCGGCATCGTCATCCAAAGCTGAGTTTTAACAAAGCTCTAGCATAACCTCATTAAATGAAATGTGTGTGTAAACAGCAACATTACTGGTTCCTGAATTCTTCTAAGAAAATGGACACGACTGGGTCGCATGTACTTGCTTTTAAATGCCTAATTACATTGAAAAGCAAGATATTTGACAGAAACAAGTAACATTTGTGTTGAAAATAACACAGTTTGAACTTATAAAAAGTATTAAAAACCACAATACTTAACGGTTTTTATTAAAAATGAAGTACACCATCATACTTTTTAAATAACAAAGAATTTATGAAAAATGTATTTCGAAAATTGTAGGACCGGTTTTGATAAAATACTGTTTTTTTATTTTTAGTTTTTTGAAAAAAATGTTTTTTTTTTTTAATTGAAAGTTTATTAATATACATGTGATTATAGATTTTAAATTAATTTTTTTTTAATTAGTTTTAAAGATATTGATTTTTTAAAAACAAAATTTCGAAAACGGAAATTAATTAATTATTTATTTAAAAAAACCGTTATATGAAATGTACCGTTAATAGACTTTTCCCCTAAATTTGGTTCTGATCAAATGTTCATCAAAATCGTTAGAGCCGTTTTCGAGAAAAAATAAGCTTTTCCTAAACGGTCATATGGCAGGCACCGTTATTTTTAGTCCTAAAAATAAAATTTCAATTTCACCTCTGGGGAATGTCAAAAGAACACCAAATTTGAAGATAAATGCTTAAGCCGTTTAGGCTGCAGCTGGTTATAAAGGGTTTTCGAATAAGGACTTAACACCCAATACATATTGACAAACAGACAAGCAGACAGATAGACAGACTTCTATGATCTATGATCGTAATGTCATGTTTGATTGTTATCTCAATTTTTTTTGTATTCACGAATCTTAAACTTGCCCTATAATCCCAAATAAAAAGCAAGGTATGCCGTGAAGAATTCCTCTAGCGTTTATGTCAACATCGTCAAAGTGGGGTGTTTTAAGGTGTGACTAATGAAAACTACAAATTGTCAATACATAATTTATCTTTGAGTCTCCGGAACAACCATTTCAACCAACCTAAAACCTATAAATCATAACATTCACAGGCTGCCCTTCTTTTTTGGATCACAATTTTCTTAGTTTCTTACGAAACATGAAAAATTCTTCTGCATAATTGCTCGGGTCAGGTAATTCTTCTCGGGGCAATGTTATCTCTTTTCCGGATCGGAATGCAATGGTACTTTATAATTTTCAAACTACCTCAATATATTATATGCCAAGCAGTAAATTAACTGAAACTATTTTTATCTGACGCCATGAAGAGTGTAAAAGAATTTCCAAAAAAATAAATAACACTTAAGACAAGACTGCCAAACCATCAATCAAACTCATTGGAATTCCATGCCCATCGCAAAATTATGAATCAGCTGCAAAATGTCCAAAATGTATGTTCTTCCCTGGCAGACAGAAGATGAGCAATGTTCTTATATTTGCCCACTTAGACTAAAAACCACGTTCCACTCCACTCTAATCTTCTCATTATTTACTCTTCCCTATGCGGTGAGACTTTTCTTCGCCAAATCCTGCATGCGTTAGAGGATTATCTCCCTGATATTTGCACAAAGCCTGAGCATACATCATACTTTAGTCACTCAAGCAAAAATAGCTTCCCATTTGATTTTGCATTCCTCGTATCAGTGGGAAGTACGATAACCTTGCGCGCACGACCCGATTGTGTCTTTTATGGTTTTCGTTTATCTATTCAGAAAGTTCAACAACTCGACCTTATATAGAAAACCACTTTTTTTTTTGTTTGTTCCATTGTATAAGAACCAACTATGTCAGATTGACACCCGCAAGCTTACTTAGCCTAACGTCCGTCGTCGTTGTCGTCGTCAACTCGAAGCCTTCACGGCATCCCTACCAATGAACGAATATGAACAAAAAGCCGGAAGCACCAATTGTGGAAATTGTAAAAATTTCATTAAAAACAATATCTCTCCACTGTCACACTTGGCAAATGGAGAATGGAGTTCTATGCGGCTCGGTGGTGAGTGGTGGTGACACAACGCTAGTTAGAAGACAAATCTGAAGCAACAAAAAAGAAAAACAAATTTTCATCATTTAATTAAAAAAGAAAATCTAAATTCATGACTTGTCTAGCCCCAGAGACGTGTCAGTCTTTATGTCTTCTAGCTGGCCCGGCAAAGTGTCACCAAACCCTTAATTGTCGTTTGTGTCGTTTAGACTAGAGAGATTGCGCATGCGTGCAATAATTCAATCATTTATGTCGTTGACGTTCGGCGGCCATTGTTGAATTGTCGCGCGATGCAGAGCGATTATTGTATTTAGAATGATATTCGTCTTGACGTTACCTATTTGAATATTGGCAGCACGATCGCGGATATCCGTCTTCGAATCTTTTGGTTCTTGTACAAGCCGCAGACTTTCGTGATTTCTTATAATTGTTTCCAACAACAAAATAAGAAAGAGGATAGAGTTGGTGTATATAAATGTCAGTGTGGCATTTGAATTGACAAGAGGAACTGTTATGATTACAGTAAGTCAGACAGTGTGGGTATACACACATATGAAATTGAAGTAACAACAAATTCTAATTAAAACAAAATTTAGATCCAACCGAACGGTACAAATCTAAAGATGATTGAACGACATTGCGTCCTTTTTATTTGCAAATTGTCGTTTAAAATGACAGTGTGATGACGGCGATATGGTGATGATGGTGCTGTTCTGTCAATTTGCATAAAATGTTTGGCTTCCATCTTCATTGAGGTTATATCTAGAATGAGTGTGGATGCCGAGCTGTCAACATAGCATACACGCAAATATTTATGGATTTTCAATTTGTATTTTGCTTTTTGTTTTGTTGGACGAAGTTGTGTGTGTATGTATTTTCGAACTTTCATCTTTTGCATCTAGTACGATATGCAGTATGACGTTTCGTGACGATTGCGTGTTACGTAGGCAATTTTCTTCACTCTTGTTTTGTACTTTGATTGACAACTATGCACTTAGAGTTTGAACTTAATTTGAACGGCAAATTAATTGCACGATAGGGTTTCCTGGAATGGATTTTCTTTGTTTTGAATGAGCTGAGTTGCGGCTGATTTGTATCAAATATGAGGCCAGCGATCGGTGTAATGAAAATAAATTGAAAATTTATTGTTTGCCTTTACAATAATTTTGTTTTATTTGATTTTCATTTAATTCGAAATGGAGATTTGATTTTTATTTTTATTGTGTAAGGCACTGGCTTTTAGAATGCAAGATGACGTTGCATGACACTAGTTAGAAGAATTAGAAAGATAGGATAGAATTTTTTTGTTTTTTTTAAACAAAATAATTTTTAAACGTTTTTAATTATTTTAAATAAAAAAAAACAAATTTAACACAGTTTATATAATATTTATAATGCAACTCGTTTCGGAATAAATTCCATCTTCAGGCATAGTCGAAAGCTTGGGATGTACTTATCAACTTTCGACTACGCCTAATGGAATAGGGAATCAATTTTAATTTAACGGATTCCTGTAAAATTTTTGATAACATTTCCCAATTTAAACCCATTTTATTGGGATTGATTTCTTTTTACATTACATTACATATTAATCTACTCCGTAGATAAATCTACAAAGTAAAGACACATACTACTAACGAATACGAACACTGGCTACTGAGGCCATCGGCTCACACAAGACAAAAAAGATTACATTGATTTGATACAGACACAGACAGAGAGAAATACAGAACAGAGTAAAAACAGAAAACTAATTTCAACAGCACGCCGCTGCGCCGCCGTTTGTTTTCGGACAGTCCCCCATCTGACTACTAACCACCCGCAACGATTCTTGATTTCGCTGATCTAACGGGAAGTGATGCTGTGTCCGAGCCAAGGCAGTTGACGGATTTTGTTTTATCTTGAAACACGTCTTCAGTCTTAGGCCCAATGCACACGGAGCAACTGGATAAAAACTAAACCAGTTGGCAACTCGGGTTACAGACCAGTTACGGACTCAGCGGTGACTTGACTCCGCACACGAGAAAACTCATCACTAATCGAAACCTCTAGTCCGTTCAGTAGGTATACGTTAAATGATGCAAGTGTTAATGTAGATGCAGAGGCAGGCTCTCCTCCCGCAGCCACTAACCATAAACAACAATTCTGGAGCAGGTGATCTCAGAGGCTATCAAGCCAACTATTTTCTAGCCCCACAAGCTTCTCTGCACTAGCAGTGGAAATATATGACACAGTAACACAGTAGATTGGAACTAATCACATCCACATTGAAGTTAAAATAAAAAACCATAACCGTTACTTTTACGACATTTTCTTTTTCTATCCACATCTCTTTTTCATTTTTATTTGCATAGCCGGGAAGGCAATAATTATATATAATAGATGTTTTCCACCTCCCGCAGGTGGTCTGTTGTTCGCTCATTTTCGACAAATTAGAAACTGAAATCACTAGGCAACCCGACGTGAAAATCAACAGACGACTGGTTACAGACTTTTTTGTGAATCGCCAACGAGTTTTCAACCAGTAGCGTCGTGTGCGTCGTTCCATTTGATTACGCAGGTTATGATTCAAAGCAACCTAGTTGCAAACTCGCATCAGTAATCAGTTTTATTCAAGTTGCTCCGTGTGCATTGGGCCTTAAGGATATATTTTTAGTTGCGATTATAAGTACTTTAAGACACGTTTAGGATTCGTGAATATAAACAAATTTGAGATAATAATCAAACTTGACATTACAGATTTTATTTTATAGCTTCTGCTTGGTTTTTAGTTTTAACTTCTAGTTTATTAAATTTATTCGAATTCACGAAGTTCATTTGAATAAAACGTAACAACATTATGTTATTAAATATAAAATCCATTCAAACAAGAGCTAATGTTTCCCAAAGATGTATTTTAGAAAGTTTTATGAACTTCGAATTCATTCGAAACTTTATTAAATTCGTGCTTGTTAATTCAAACGAACAAAAAGTTCATTCTAAGAATCGAAATAAAACATTCCTAGAACTAGAAAGATCTAAAGGTACCAAAAAAAATTATTTTTCATTTTCTGGTTTATTTTAACTTCGAATTAATTCGAATATTATTCGTATTCAACATAACTATTTATGTATTCGAAACAATTTGTTTTTTTAATCTTATATCTCCAGCTATCTTTAAATTCAATTATTTTATTCTACATAATAAATAAATAAATAATAATTCTTATCAAATAAAAGTCCTTACTAGGAATATAAGGTTTCCAAAGTCGCCGTTATTTTGACATTTGAACTCATTCGATTTTTTTTCGAATTCATCTTATTGATATTTTAATATTCGTATGAACTAAAATATCTCTAAAAAAGGCGATCATTACAAATAAATGTCAATTTCCTGGAATTTAAATTTAAAAATGTCCCCTAATTTCGAAATTCCAATTAATTCAAAATTTATTCGATTACAAATTCTAAACAATATATTACTATTTTGATATTCGAATGCATTTAATTTTCATTAAATCCATTAATAGCTAATCCCTACAAAGAAATATTAGTTTTCTCAGTTTTCTATTTTAGAAATTCGTCGTTATTTTAACATTTGAATTCATTCGAAATGTATTCGAATTTAATTTATTATTTTTTTTTATATTAGAACAAATAAAAATCCACTAAATTCATTAAAGGTCCATCATTAGAATCAAAAATCAGTTTCCTAAAGTTTGATCTAAAGTTTTTACCGTTGACTTTCGAATAAAAAATTGAAATTTATTCGAAATCAAATTATGTAATACATATACGAAGAGTTAATTGTAAAAAAAAAAACAAAAAACAAATATTTGTTTCAGTAAGTTTTATTATAGAAATTCGACATAACTTCGAAACTTAATGAAACTGGAGTCATTTGAAATTCAAACGAGAAGAAAGTTACTGCCTACTATTACTGCTTACACAAGAGAACTAAAATAGTATCTTCTATCAAAAATGGAAAAGCAGTTGGAGTCTGTCGAAAATATTCAAAATCTATTAGAATTTAAGTCATTTGAATTTCGACAATTCGAACTCTTTCGAAACTTAATCAAATCCATGGAATTTATTTGAAATCAGTTCGAGTTCGAGTCATTTGAATTTCGACTTTCTAATTCAATTGAAATATATTCGAGTAAAATATTCGAAATCTACTCAAATTGATTTCTTTAAATTTTAACATTCGAATTCACCGAATACGTGAATTTTGATTTTGTTGGATCTGTTTGAATTCGAAATTCAAATTATTTGAATGTTGAAATTCGAACTCATTCGAAAGTTTAACTTATCTGGAATTTATTCGAAAACTGTTCAAATTCGTATCATTTGATTTCTGACATTCGAACTAAAAAAATGATTTAATTAGTCGAAAATTGACGAATTTCGAATTTCGAATCATAAGACACAAACACCAGTTTTTTCAGATTTCATAGGAATCATTTATTGACTTCGAACTTATTCGAATTCTAGTCTTTCGAATAAATGGTTGCGTTCTATTGAACCTAGTTGTCATTCAGAATATCTCATCTTTTGACAAAGCAATTAGTCAGCAGATATTTTGACACTTAAGGCAGGTAGTTTTCTTTTTATAATTTCAGAAACTGAAAAGTAACATAAGGCCCAACAAATTGGGAAACTGATGACGTTCTTAAGACACTTTTTTTAAAAAGGATTACACAAAAGCTTATAAAACTAAACACCATAGTTTATATGATGAACCATTTGTCCATAGATTGGTCTAAATCTTAGCCAAAAAAGGCCCAGGTGGTGACAAATAAACTTGTCCAACATTAAAATCAGTTCGAAGAAATTTGGAAACAGGAACAAATATCTCTACCCACGATTGCCATTAGAACATGACACTTCCTCTATTGGCACTTCCAAATGCGGCAATTGAGCTGCCAAAATAAACATCTCAAAGTTGTGATAGATAACATCGAAGACGAGTAATGCTTATTTTTAGCAATAACGCACTCATCTCCAGCGAGGGCCAGCTGGTTCAATGTACATAATGACACAGTCTTAAGCATTTGGAACCAAACATATGTACATGTATGTAGGTGCAAGTGTCAATTTAGTTTTTTTTTTGTTGTATCATTATTGACATTAACCATGAATTGACGACGACACAGGTATAATAATTTCGTTAACCCGCATTGTGTAATAATCAGCCGCCAACTATCTACATTGTTGTTGCGGTGTTTGGGTTTGCAATGTTTGCGTGTGACTTATCCGAAACAGTCGGCATTGACTTCGAAGACGTGTGGGCTTATAAAGTTGATTCAAACGTCAGTTTTGAACCAAGTTGAAATGTCAATGTACAAAGAGTAGCGTTGAGGCGATGGCTTTTCTGTTTTTTTTAGTTTCAATTTTGTTTGGGATATTGCCCTGCAGCGACCTTGATTGGTAAAATTGATGATTTTGGTTTGAACGGATTTCGTAAGAAAAAAAAAAATTGCAAATTCAAAACAAAAATTTGAAGATATACTTCTTTTAAATACGTGATGACCATTGAGCGGTTATGATGACATAGTTAGGCATAGCTTAATGGGAATATTTTTTATTTATGATCAGGCAACAATAAAAAGGGTTATGCTTCGACCTGAAAAGTGCCCGTTGAATCAAGGTTAAAGATATCATATTACCCACACGATTTATTGTAATTTTGATTATAAATCTTTAAAATACCAATTTGATGGGCAGATAGATTGCGGGATAAGCAAAGGAATTTAGAGAGATGTTACAAATATTTATGAATGCGAATGAGATGTTTCAAAACTGCTGGAGACTTCATGAAAAAATCCTCCTCTATGTATTAATCTCTGGATTAAATGAATGTAAGATAGTTAAAATACTCATCTAAACTAAGGAACATTAAGTTTGGAAGAGTATTTTAAGCCTGCCCTAAGATTAAAATAATTATGTATGTCATCAATGTCGTCATTTTAATCAACGATCTCTTGTGTAATGCTTCTAATCCATTCAATTGTTTTGATGAAGATAGTACCCTTAGCTTCTCATATTCAACTCATTCAAGAAACATTCATCATTTGACTAATGATGTTTTCTATCTCCCTCTATTCTATCGCAATTTTTATGGACAATAGTGACATAGTCAGATAAGTTTTTCCCATAATACTCACATCGCAAGGAAAGCTCATCAATTAACCATTTAGCAAAATTTCAGACGCACTGTTAGAGACTGATTCTTTAACCACACTACATGAATGTAAAACGCTTTACCTGTTTCGATTTTTACCTTCAACTCGGAACCAATGTGCACCGTTACCTCCTTCTGTATATCTTTTTCGGCAACCATTACTAGTTGTTTTCAATGCTGCTTACATTTTCAATCATTGAATCTTAAAATTAGTTTTAACACTTATTTGATATATTTATATTTTTTTATCAAAATCGTCAAAAAAAAATAAAATTAAATGAAATTAAAAACTGGTATATGTACCGTTTTATAAAAAAATAAATTTGTTATAAGACTTAAATTTTTTTTTTCAAACATTTTTGTCGGAAACAAGTTTAACTTTTAAAATGATGAATCAATTATTTTTTGGGAAACAATTGAATAGAATTATTTTAACGGACATCATCTCTTCATTAATTAAAAAATGGGCACGACTAGGTCGCACGCACTTGCTCTTATGTGCCTATTCACATTGGAAAATGGAAAGTAAGAAAAAGTTTAAGAACCACAAAACTTAACGGTTCTTAGTAAAAAATGAAAAAAGGGAGCCATATCACGTATTAAATAATAATGAATTTATGAACTAATGTATTTCGAAAATTGTAGGACCGATTTTGATAAAAATCCAGTTTATTGTGTATTTTAGAGTTTAATAATATAACATTACATTACATTTTTAATCTACTCCGTAGATAAATGTACACAATTACAAGACAACACATAAGACGACATTGATACAGGACAGAACAGAAGATAGAGAGAGAAGGGAAAACAGGAAACACATAACACTTACTTTCAAAATATTCATCTTGGGGGTAGTAAGCCCCGAAGATTTGTCCATTAGTTCAGGTCATCGCTCTTGCAATATATCCGCGAATGAGCTTAATTAAAAAGTTATATATCCTGTTTGTATTGGCCCCGTTGTATAGAACCTCGTTGGAATAATAAAGTTTGTACTCCGATTTTAGTTTTCTATAAAGTCCGAGACAAGAACACTGTCTCTCGAACACCCGAATCTTTTCCATAAGAGATGGTGCAACGTTTAACCACATAGGGCATCCGTAGGCAATCATCGGCCTGATGAGGGCCATTTAGCAAATCACTTTCACCCTGCTATCAAGGCGGCTGCTATAAAACAACCGTCTTGTCAGGGCAAAAGCTCCCCTAGCCCTGGCCAGAGCAGCCTCTACATGTCTATTGAAATATAGATACTGATCCAACCAGATACCAAGGTACTTTACTACATCTTTGCTCGCCAGTCCATGTGGCCCAGGGATCACTAGCTTGTGCCAGTTCATAATCGTATCCCTAGAGGCCCCAGCCAAAGGGGTTCTAAACAGGATAGTTTCACATTTCTGGAAGTTAATTTTCAGCTTCCAATCATTACAGTCTTGTCGAATTTTATCGAAACCACGTTGCAAGAGAATTCTGATGACTACTGATCCATCGATATTTCTAACGCTTTCGCATCAAATTTTCGTGATTCATTTATAAAAAAACCAATGGTTGTTGACGAAATATTTTTTTCAGAATATAGACACCTATTCGCAAACTAGCTGTAATCATGCAGAATACAGTTCTAGATCTTCTATCATCGCTAAATAATGATTGTTCAGCGGGGCCCGATGGAATTCCTCCAATTGTGTTAAAAAAGTGTAGACATTCTTTAGTTCAGCGGCTCAGGTTCATGTTCGAGCATTCAATTAAAGCAGGAAAATTTCCCAGCACATGGAAAAAGGCCTTCCTCACTCCTATATTCAAGAAAGGAGACAAAGCTGACATTACAAACTAACTAAAGACCAATTTCTAAAATATCTTGAAAATGGTTATGAAGTTGACTGTATCTACACAGACTTCTCAAAAGCATTTGATCAACTAAGTCACGAATTCATTTTTTTCAAGTTAAAAGCTTTTGATTTTCTCCCCTTTCTATTAGCTTGGATCGAATCATATCTTGAGAATAGATCCTTTAGTTGCTCACTATGGTGTACCTCAAGGCAGCCATATTGGTCCTTTACTATTCATTTTGGCTATAAATGATGTTACATCATGCATAAAGTCAAAATGGCATTATCATATTTGCTGATGAGATGAAGATTTTTTAAGACAACAAAGTCTTGCGATGATCGCATCGCATTCTTCTGCAGTCAGACATTGGGAACTTTAGTTATGGGTGCAGAAAAAGTCGTATTTCCTTAAACCCCTTAGCAAGACGATTACAATTACAAGAAAACGTATGGTAAGTGCATTTGATTATAGTATTTCACAGCACAAGCTCTGTCGCGTCTTCAGTTTTAAGGATCTCAAACACATTAATTTTATTGTGAATAAAGCTAGCTCTATGCTTGGATTCATAAAAAAACCCTTGGCTAAGGAATTTCATGATCCATATGTGACTTTTTCCTTGCTACGTTCGTCCTCATCACAAGTATGGACCCCCTATTACGAAATTCATAAGAACCGAATTGAAGCAATCCAACATAATTTTATTCGTTTTGCCCTGAAGGGTCTACCTTGGAATGATCCGTTTAATCTGCCACCTTATGAACAAAGAATCCCAGCTTCCCACATGCAAACTCTTAACCCAAGGCGTGTTAATAACGATTTAATATGTGTTCATCAACTTATTAAGGGCGAAATTGATGCTCCTTATCTATTAACCTGTATCGGTTTAAATTACCGTGGAGGATCTTTCATAGAACAAACTATGCCAAATATGAAGCGCTCTAAACCGACTGAGCAGACTATTTAATCTTAACGCTTCGTCTATGAACTTTAATTTAAGTAAAGTGGGACTTAAATCATTATTACGAACCAGTGCTCCACCGTCGTAATTGTTTTTTTAATGTTTTTTTTTTTTGTATGTAAACGTTTCTATTTTAGTTAATTCCTGTATTTTGTGTGTGTGTTAGGATAGCATTATTTATATTTTATTTTACTAACAACTAACACATGCACTTATGATGAGCCTCTGATTGTAGAAATAAGCTTGCTCTAAGCTTACTACAACTTAGAATCTGAAGTGTTAAAAAAATAAATAAACTGCACGACTGGATCGCACGTACATGCTCATATGTACGGTCACATTGTAGAATAAAATTTAAGAAAATTAAAATGAACATCAAAGCATTTATTCGATTTTTTGACTTGATTGTTCGAATAACGTACGTTAAATTGTATTGAGTGAAATAATTTAAACACCATTTTATTTGTTTAATAAATGTTAAAAAAGTGTCAACTTTTTTTTTTGAATCGCAGGAACGGGTTTTAAATAAAACGGTTTTTTAACAACTTTTTTTTTTTAACTAAAAAAAATAATTCAAGAATACAAACTTAAGGACAAAAATAACGTACATTTAAAAAAAAATTAAATATTCAGATTCACATAGCCCTTTTCAAAATATTGATTTTTCAAAAAAAAAAAAAAAAAAAAAGGCACGACTGGGTCGCACGTACTTGTTCCTGTGTGCTAATCCTTTTTAAGTACAGGCGTCTTTTTGACAAAGATTTAATTTTAATGTTTTTTTGACGTGCAACTTCTTTAGAATCGTTATGGTTTGAAGCTCCAACGAACATGCGTCACGACAAAAGGATAAACACAAAGTTTCTTAGTGTATTATCTTTCCACTTGTTGTTTACTGTTTATAATATAATTTGCTAGTAGAAAGATAAAGAATTTTTTTTCAGTTTAATTTTCATTTTGGTATGGAAAAAATTGAACAACTGGCACACAGATTCGTGGGAATCAGCAGTAGGGATATAATGCTAGGTATAGGGACCTATATAGGTCTTAATAATTAATGGGATTTATTAAGGATATTAGGTACTTATAATAAGGTTGGAAGGAAGGTAGGTACTAAAATTAAGATACACATTCCAACTACTGTTATAGACAATATTTAAAGTTAACACAGTGGTTTTGTTCATTTATAGCAGGTGTAAACTTTTGTTTTCTTGATTGAAATTTTTGAATTCAGTAGTAGTCGAATAGTTTTTTTATTTTTTAGTTGTTTTTGCGTGTTTATCATAGGCTTCCTTATTTATTCTGTGTACTTTATGATGATGAAATGCTTTAAAATACGTAGGTATATATGTAAGTTTTCACCTTCTTTTATTTGACTAATGGCTAGGACTTAGCCGAGCAATATGAAATACGATTTTGGGGAAAATATTAAACAAATAAATCTTTTTATGAAATCAAAAAAACACAATTCATAACGTTTTTTGGCAGGAATGTTGTAAGCCATCTTATTTCTTTTGCTGTTTTCTATTTTACGAATTTTTTCATTTCAAAGTCGTTTGACCAGTTTAAAAAAAAAAAATGTTTTTTTGAAAAACTTTTCGAAAACATATTTTAAAATTTTGTTGAGTATGTCAATTTAAAGAAATCTATAGTTTAAACTAGAAAAATTAAAAAAAAATCTATAGATCCGTTTTCAAACTATTCAAAAAACTAAATATTTTTTTTTTAAATTATTAAAAATTAAAAAAAATGTTTTTGAAAATTTTAATAAGCAATATTTTTTTAAATCATAAAACACTATATTTTTTGAAAATTTCATCATCAAAATCCGTCAATTAGTTGACGAGAAAGTCTGATTTAAAAAAAAACGGTCATATGAGAGGTACCGTTATAAAACATTTTCTGAAAACTCCCTTAAAACTAAAAGATAGATTTTGCATAGAAAACACCATTCTGAAAGTTTTATCAAAATCGTAGGAGCCGTTTTCGAGAAAAATAAGTTTTTCATTTAAAGTTATATGGCAGGTACCGTTAGTTTTGGAGCTAGAATGCCAATTCCAAAAACTGTCGGGTAGAGTACTCTAAAAATACTATATACTGAGTTTGAATCAAATCGGCCAAACCGTTTAGGCTGTAGGAATCGATACGGACAGATTGACAGACAGACAAACAGACAGACAGACGGACGGAATTTTCGGACCCACTTTTTTTGACTTCTCTATCATCGTAATGTCATGTTTCATTGTTAGATTTTTTTTTACGAATGCATAACTTGCCTTATAGTCCCTATAAATTGCAATGAAAAAAATAATGCGAAATGATTTAGGCTACCTACATCTTCTTGAATATCAATTTTGATAGTAATCGGATCACCAGTTTTCGAGAAAGTCGAAAAAACCGGTCCTATCAGAGGTACCGTTTTTAGCCCACCATATTAATTTTTTTTTCACCAAAATATAATGCTTATCTACAGCAGTACACTGATTTTTTCATAAAAAATTTTGGAGCCGTTTTCGAGCAAGATAAGCTTTGACATAACGGTTATATGACAGGTACCGTTATTTTTTGAGCTGAAAAAAAATTCCTCTGTAGAATTTCAAAATAACCTTAAGTTCAACCCAATCGTTTAGGCTACAGTCCAAAATACATCCGTACAGACAGACAGACAGGCAGATGAACAGAATTTTGCCACTCACTCAAATATGTTCCTCTATCATCGTAATGTCATGTTTGATTGTTATTTCAATTTTTTTTTTATACGAATCCATAACTTGCATTATACTACCTATGATCGCAAGTAAAAATACATCTGATCATAAAATTTTAAATAAAATTTATGGATTAGTTTTAAAAATATTGCAAATTCTAAAATGAATTTTACATAGAAAAAAAATATTCAAAATGTTGGTATGTGTAATAATAATATACAATTTGATAGAAATCCAATTAGCCGTTAAGCAGAAAGTTGAAAATTAAAAAAAACGTTTAATAAAAGGTAACGTTTATATTTTTTCTCTCACTAATTTTTGTAGGCTTTTTTATGATCGCATAATGTCATGTTTGACTGTTATCTAATATTGTAAAACTTGTCCATACAGTTCCTACATATATCGAGAATAAAAATCGCGAAATACTACTACGTCACTTCCTGGTTCACTTAAGTGCATAAATGTATACTCGAATTGCATTTACAAATTTAAAAAGCAATTAACTGAGTTAAATGCTGTTATATTCTTCAAACTTTGTATGGAACATAACTAACTTTTCGAAAAACAATGCCATTGCAAAAAACCTTGTGTCGATAGAACAATTTCTTTATCAAACTTAAAAGAATACTTTAAAATCTCAAAAATAGCACAAACCCCAATTGAGTAGCCAATTGAAATAAACAACTTTAATCTCTGCCGCGCCATAAGGTCAATAACGCTTATGTCCAAGTGTCAATAGGCATTTTGGTTGAACTCAGTGAAGAGTGAAGGTCCCAGCAACTCTCAATATCCGAACCTTTTTTTTTTATTTTATCTGCAACTTAATAAACAATATTCAGATAAAACCATTGCCAGCATAGTGAAGTGAAAAAAGCGGTCAGTTTATGTATTTAAATTCATTTTGTCACTTTGGCTGTTATTGTTGCCAGGGACGGACCGGCTTTCTGTTCAAAATTGGCTGATGCAGCGGGCGCCTACAACGTGGTGTATTCTGGGTTGAGAAAAAAGACATTCTTCAAAAAAAAAAAATAAAGTTTATATTAATTCCCAAAGGCCGATTACTTTTTTGTTTAATTCTTTTTTATTTATCTAGTGTTTTTTATTTAAAAAATATATAATTTTTTTGGCAACCTTTTCATTTATTTCAGAGTAAAATGCTACTTTGTATTAATTTATTAATTTCTTTACAATTGAAATCAACAAGAAAGAGTTGATCGAACTCAAGGCCCTGGATTTGAACCGGCTCTGGCTAATGAAGCTTAAAACACAATTCAATACACTTTATAGCATTGAACGAAGTCATTACACTTTTCCAGCATATTTGTGCGGACAAACGCATAAATGCAAACAAATGAGCGAAACCGCAAAAGACGCGAAACATATCATGAAATCACTAATTATTATGAATTGGCGTGGTTAACACATTTCTGTCATACTTACTTCACGTTTGAGTTAATTTTTTACTCAATCAGACAATGGTTGATACTTAAGAAACGACATGTCAACGCATCAGCTATGCAATGAGGGATTTAAACACCCCGTTCCCCCTCACAAAAACGTATTGTTTTTATGGTATCTTAATAAATTATTTTTCAAAAAAAAAAAATACGAATTCCAATGGAAACCAGAGTTAATGAAGCTGGAAATACATCATGCTTCATTGCATGAATGAGTCCATGATGTTACAGTTTAACCGCAAGTGATGCTACACTCATTTATTTTGGGTCAGTTGTTTAATTTAAACGCAATAAAGTTCAATTGTACAAATTTACCACCCAAGAATGGTGACAATAAATGCATTTGTATTGCGATTGGAGTGGAAGTGGTTATATGGCATTTTGAGAATGCAAATTGCAATCATAACGGTTTATGAGTTTACATTTCTTATTCAGACAAATTCAATGAGATTTTTATGAATTCTTTGAATAAAAAAAATATAACTCAAGCGTTTCAATTAAAGCCCTGACTGAATGAATGTGCTGTTTTCGTGTGTTACATTTTGTTGTGAGAGGGAACGCTTGGACGGGTCTGCTAGTAGTACACATATTAGAGATTAAGATGTTTCGTATTTTTGGTATTTTTTAATTGAAGTCTTTCCAAGTTGGTGCCAATATTTGGTGTTTTATAAATGAGGTTGTATAGAAAGGGATATCATTGAACACCATGTTATAAGGCGCACCAAACAGGACAAAAACAATTCTCTTCTGGGAAGATAATTTTAAGGCAAAAATCGTGATCAGCAGCAAAATTTCTAGCGACAAATTAGCGATCTCACGGCATTGATTTATCTAAACTGGCTACGAGGACTTTTGGCTTGACGATATGGTTGTTTTATAGAAGCTGAGAAGTAACAGCAGATAAATTTACTTACTTACTAAAGGGGCGTTACAGTTCGGGACGATCCTGGGCCTCAACTAACTTGCCTCTCCATCCAGCTCGGTCTTTGACTAGCTGCCTCCAGTTGGTTGAGGTCGTCCTCCACTTGAGCGCGCCACCTAAGGCGAGATCTTCCTTGACTGCGTCTACCCTCTGGGATGGAATCGAACATCCTGCGAGCCGAAGCATTGTTGTCCATTCGCTCTACATGACCCAGCCATCTTTAACGTGATATGCGTATTTTTTTCACGCTGTACAGCTCGTACATTCTTGGTTGAACCTTCTCCCCCAAAGCCCGTTAACGCAGGTAGAGCCAAAAATCTTTCGAAGAATGTTTTACGCTCGAAACGAATAAGGATATCTTCATCCGCTTTAGATAGAGTCCATGCCTCGGCGCCATAGAGCAGGACTGGAACGGTTAAGTCTTATACAGAGTCTCCTTTGTCTTTCGAGAGAGGGCTTTGCTACTCAATTGCCTTCCTAGCCCATAGAAACAGCGATTGGCAAGAGTAATTCTTCGCCTTATTTCTGACGAGATGTTGTCAGATGTTATAGCGGATCCGAGGCAAACAAAGTCCCTAACTACCTCAAAGTTGTACCTGTCTATTGTGATGATTTGCCCAATCCGCCGGTGTTGTTTGTCCCTTTTTGTGGACAGCAGGTACTTGGTTTTGGCCTCATTGACTGCTAGTCCCATCTTAGCCGCTTCAGCTTGAATATTAGTAAACGCTCCAGAGACAACTCGCCAAGTTCTTGCCAATGATGTCTATGTCGTCAGCGTATGGTAGCAATTGCACAGACTTGAAAAAAAACTGTCCCAATACAATTGACTTGCGAGTTTTTTTATAATTTTTTCAAGTATTAAGTTGAAGAAATCGCACGATAGCGCATCACCTTGTCGGAATCCTTTTTTGACGTCAAAAGCTTCTGTGAGGTCAGTACCAACCTTGACGGAGCAGCGAGAGTTCTACATCGTCATCCTGCACAGTCGGACGAGTTTTGTGGGGATGCCAAAACCAGACATGGCTCTATATAGCTCGTCTCTAAAAATGCTACCGTATGCGGCCTTAAAATCGATGAAGAGGTGGTGGGTATCGATTTGGAATTCTTGGGTAGTTTCCAGGATCTGCCGTAGCGTGAACATTTGATCGATTGTGGACCTTCCTGGTCTGAAACCATACTGATAGGGGCCAATCAGGTTGCTGACGAAAGGTTTCAGGCGTTCACATAGTACGGCAGAGAGGATCTTGTAGGCGATATTCAGGAGACTTATTCCTCTATAGTTGGCGCAGTTTAGAGGCTCTCCTTTCTTGTGGATCGGGCAAACGATGCTGAGGTTCCATTCATCAGGCATACTTTCTTCTGACAAAACTTTAGAGATGAGTTGGTGTATGCACTCCACCAGGTCATCTTCGGCCGCTTTAAATAGTTCGGCGGGTAGTCCGTCGGGGCCAGCAGCTTTGTTGTTTTTTTTTTTAGTTTAGATATTGCTATCCTCACTTCATTTTGGTTAGGTGGACGGAAGTTTTGTCTGTCATCGTCTATGTTGAATGGATTTTGGTCTTCATCGCCGTTTAACAGTCCGCAGAAATGGTCCTTTTATGTACTCAGCACCGACTGTGACTCTACTACGACGTTTCCATTCCTATCTCTACAGGCTTCTATGCGGGCTTTTTTCCTAGGGACGTTCTTTTTACCTGTTGGTAAAACTTCCGCACGTTGTTCCTGGAGTAGCATCTCTCAATATCTTCGATCGCGCGCTTCTCATGCTCTCTCTTTTTCTTTTCGAGAAGTCGGTGTTCTTTCCGTCTTTTCTGCTCGTAGAGCTCGCGAGCAGCTCTCGTCCTTCTTTACAGCGCCGGCGCCGCTTTATATGCCTCTTGCTTGGTTGCATGGGCATTCGTCATCGAACCAGAGGTTTAGTAGTGGTGGTCTGGTGAAACCTAGCACATCAGTTGCGGCATCTCTGATGTCTTGTTGGCAGTGTTGTCACTGGTCTTCGGCACTTGATACTGGCGGCAATGAATCGAATCCCCGTTGTTGCTCCAGTGATGATGATGTCACCAAGAGGAAATCTATTCTAGTGATGGGCAGTACGAAGTCAAGAAATAAGTTAGTGACTGTCTTTAAAAATTTCTTCAAATTATGTACCCCTCTAACTTTCCGCAAAGGAGACTTAATTTTAAGTGCTTGAAAAACCGCTACCAGCCGTTTAAACATGTCTTGCGTTTTGAAACACATCATACATGACGTTTTAATTTCCAATTTTCATCGTCATCTTGCGCCATGTTGTGTGTCTTAGAAAAGCTAATTTGTTTTTTATTGTGTGTAAATAAAAAACATATTTATCTTTATATTTACATTAAACCAAATTACGATCGTAAAAACAGTGGATACCACAGGTGACGGTTTATTACAAACATGCAAACAGTTTTATTGCGCCAGCCTGTATATTTAGCACTAAAATGGCGAATTAAATACACATCGTTCAACCACGGACGCCGGCCGCAGGCAATGTTTGCCAAACAACTTAGCGAACAAATGTCACTTTGTGGCATGTGGCGCTTTGAAAATCTCTATTTCACAAACTTCTTCTCATCGATTGCGATTTAACCACGATCCAGCGGCCATGCCAAATTCATAAATATTACTTTACTCATATTGATTTCTATTGCATGTTACCCAACGCTGTAATTTGTCATCTACATAAAGATGTGGGAAGCAGGTCGCATACGCATCGTGGCATCGCGGTATCGCGGCATCAACATCCAACATCAACGTCGTTAATGATTTTCCATTTTCAATAAGTATCTGAGCACGTTCGTGAACGACGGCGATGTTAGCGAACAGCTAAAAACACGTTAAAGTTGTTGCTCTGGCGTTGAGGTGACACACCTTTTGGTGGTAAAATGCATGGTGGCGGACACACGTTGAAGCTTAGCAACGACCTTGCGCTTATTGCCGTATACTGATGGCGTGCCAGAGCTGTATTCTGGGTCTCGCTCTGCCTCCATTGCCACCTCGTTTTTTTTTTTTTTTTTTTTTTTTATTTCAATCCACCGATCGGATGTGACACCGGCGACGGCGCGGCAACCGGTCGGATCGGTGTACCGACATCAATGTTACTCATGGATGCAGATCATCCAGCAAGATAAAAATGAAAAAGAACTCATCGATCGAATCCATTGTATGAATTCATTGGGCGTTCGTTAGTCGCCACCGATCATCATTGTCTGCATCGAATCGGTTGCTGAAGATGTCGATTTTTATTGTTCGCTCAGATACGCGTTTGGCGGGCGTATACGTATTTTTTTTCAGTTTATAGCTATGCGATCAAGCACCTGTTGTTTTGTGAGTTTGTTTTGTTTTTTTTTTTAAGTGAAAGCGTACGCATTTTTAAAGGTCAAATCTAGGTTGTTTTAGGGTTGTGATAATGGAGGATAACCTTACAACTTATTTTTCCTATAAAACGATATAAAGACCAGGAAATGTTGTTGTTTTAATGCGGCACAGCAGCATCAGGCAGTACAAAGGTCATTGCGTGTATTGTGATTTACGATGAAATTCTGTTGAAATTAATTTCAATTTGTGATCGATGCATGTTTCTAATGCGGTCAATTGCATTGGATCACGCAAATATTTGCACGATCGCTGAATATAGAAAATTTTTTTTTTTGTTTTCCTAGTTATTGCTCATTTTAATAGGAATTTTCTTCTTTTTGTCTGTCCCTACAAAAGAAGCTTATTTCACAAATGTATTCCAAGACTTACGAAACTTTAGAGATTACTTTTGAGTTATGATGTTAAATGGCGCCCAACGGGAGAATTTTTAAGTTTCTTTTATTCAGATTTCAATAATTTATTTTATTTATAATGTTAGCTGGTTTTTAACTTAATACTGAATTAACATCCGCAGATGTGCATACAAATTAAGATTTAATGATTTTGTTAAGTGGCGCCCAACGGGAGTAATAATGGTTACTGAAATTCAAATTTTAATATATTACAATGATTCAACTTTGCATTCTTCATTGTTTGTTATGTAATAGAGGTTAAAGTTATTCATTTTCAGATTTAAAATTAAAATTAAAATGAAAAAAAAATATATTAAGTAAAAAAGATTTTTGTATTTAAAACCAAAATAACTTTATTATAAAACTAGTTGATAAACGAAAAATAGAAACATATTTTAAATTTATAGTCAAATAAATATATTTTTTTGCAAAAATAAAAAAACATCGAAAAAATCCACTTAAAAAATGGAGGGTGATATGGCACCCGCTTGCGGGTTAAATGGCACCACACTTTTTTTTGTTGTTTTTAGCTTGTTGGTCAGTTAAGTATGTATATTTTACATGGAAACGGCAGCTCCAATTTTGACGGGACTTCTAGAAGTAGATAGCTAGTGTGTTTTAAGGAATAACTTAGGCCATTTTAATTATCCACCAGGAGGTGCTGAGTTCGTTTTTCCGAAAATTCTTATTTTGAGACAGATTTTGATGATACTTTCACAGGCAGATAGCTGATGTTATTATGAATAACTAAAACCAATACCCCTAGGTGGCGTTAGGTTAGCCTTTTTATAATTCAAATAAAAATAAAAAAAGCCTTAAGATAAATTTTGACACGATAGTTGACACTAGGCAGGAGTTATTGGAGAACGAAGTTTTCCATGTACCTTTACAATTCGTATATATCAGCAATATTAAATTTAAATGACTTAAATCTTTGTGTGTATTAACATGGTTAGCTGGTAGTCTATTAGTTTCTACTTGGGTGGCATTAATAGTGCTGCTGTTGGAATTGGGATCCAGAAAATGTATTTGAAACCCGAACAACGCCGGGTGGGTTTGCTATTTTTATACATAAAAATCTCATGTCATGATGTTTGTCGCTAATAGACTGCAAAACTATAGAACCGATTTTCATGAAATTTTCTATTCTTTGTGTAATTTCGTGCAACTTGAGGCATAGAATTGTTTTTTATCTCGATTATTGTTTTATTGCAAATTAAATGAGGCACAGCAAAGCGTGGCCGGGTCACTCTAGTTCATTTTTAAAACTGAGCCAAAGTCTGCTTCATTCAATGTTAAAAGTTAATGAATATTATAATGCATATTTGAATAAAATAATTTAATAATGCCACTAAGTGGCGCCCAATGAGAGTACTTAGGAACTCAGTTTCAGATTGCAATAATTTCAAGTACCTACAGTTCAATTTACGTTTCAATTATTGCTTGTAATTCAATGGTGGATTGACATTTTTGAATTTAAACAAAAAGCAAAATATAGTAATGTTATTAAATGGCGCCCGACATGAATAATTTCGGGTTTCTTAAATTCAAATTGAAGTAATTTTGACAACTTCATTCATTCATATTCATTTCAACTAATTTTTTTTTTAAATATTAGTTATTAGAGACTTGTGGGAAGTTTTTTCACAATTTTAGCTTCATACCTGTGACTTATAATTCAATGCTGGATTAGCATCTGCAGATTTGAACAAAAATAAATATTAAATAATTTTATTAAGTGGCACCCAACGGAAGTATTTCATGATTTTTAAAACTCATACCAATCTTTTATACACATGTCAACTTTAATTTTAATTATGGTTGTACAACCTCAGATTTAAGTAAAAATATAATAATGTTTGTAAGTGGCGCCCAGTAGGAGCACTATATGGTTTATAAATTCTGATTTCAACAACTTCTAATACAATTTCAATCTTAGCTTCTCTATTGCTTATAATTTAACGGTGGGATAACATGTTCAGATTTTCGAATTTAAGCAAAAAAGAAAAAGAAAAAAATACTATTAATTGGCGCCCAACGTGAGGACTTTATTGATTCATAAATTTAAATGTCAACATTTTATTATAAGGAGCCACAACATTGTCTTGCGTTGATCGTGGTTCTCGGTTCTCTACCGTTCAGCACTTGTTTAATATCTAATTGTCTGCCACCTGTTTCTTTCTTTGCGGCGAGAATTGGCGTTTGAAGACCGGGAAGTTAGGGCAAAACTCAACACTGTTGAAAATGTTCCATGGTTTTGAGGAATATACCGTTCTATGGGTTGTCAACTTTTTGAATCATTGAATCTTTTAAAAGAGTGATTCAATTTGGGCCAGCTGTACAATCGCCAATGATAACTATTCTTTAGCATTTTTTTTTTTTTGTAAATAACTTATCAGCTTTGACACAAATGATAAGAAAATAGCAGCTGTCAAAGTTACCAATGACATCCACAGTCAAAATGTTGAGTTAAGTTTGCCACTTCGTAATGCGTCATCTTACGCTTGCCGTTCGTGAAATAATAGGTATATTATAAATGCGAATAAAAATGATTGTTTGTTTTGCGTTCACGTATTAACTTTTCAACCGTTCATCATCAAATTTTGTACACACATTGTCAAAGGTGCAGAAAAACAAATAGGGCATCTGTTATCCCTGAAAAAAATACTCTCTACTAGATTGGAAAGCCGAAGAAAAGCACAATTTGAATTATTATGCGAAATTTAAAAGAAATTATGACAAAGTTGCTTTATTGTTATTGTAAACAGTGATGAAAATAACTCAACTCATATATTATAATAAGAAGACTACATTTAATTTTATTTTTGTAATTCTTTTTTTGTCATTTTTATATCATTCCTGACATTATTTTCTGAATAATCCAGATATTATAAATGACATGATTAAAAGTATTTTTTTCAGATTTTTTTTAGTGTTAGCTACTATTCAATGTTTTATATACGCAATCTGGTCTTCACATCTTTAAAAATAGGGCCAAACCAAAAAAAAAAATCATAATTAAAACAACTTTCATGCAAACAAACAACAAACATCTTTAAAGCCGACATTGCATGCATAACATTCACAATAAAACAAATTATCGTCCAAAATGTAATGACTTAAGAGAAAACAACTTTGACAGATAGAATGACAGCTGTACCGCTCGGCGGTGTAATTTGCATAACGCACTTGACATGCCTGTGAACCATCAGTCGAAGCAGTATAACATAATTTAAAATTTTATTAGAAATATTAAATTAAAATAAAATAATTCACTAAACAATATTAATTTACTTTGGCGGTTTATTCAAAGAAAATTTTTCAATTATCTCGACATTTTTTCGAAATAGTTATGATGTTCTCCGCCAAAGAGAGACAACTGAAATATCTCCTTAATTCAAGGACTCTAATACTCACACAACAATGGCATTATTGCGGCATTTTAAGTGAATGCAGTTAGGCTTGCCTGCCAGACAAACTACCGCATTCTTATGACATTGACATTAACGCCCGCGCTAAAACGGTTAGCGTTATGTGCGGTGCGGTGGTTGGAACGCATGGTGCGCAAACAATGCTTAGCATGCGATTAACATTCTGGTGTGTGCGCAGTGATAAAATGGAGTTTGAGCTTTTGAATAGATATTTATTTGGTAAAGGTAAGAAAATAGCCTTCTTCTAATGGCTAGTTCAAATTAATTGCTGGAAAAAATTAGAACATAATTCAAGTCTTCTTTGACGTTTGATTTGAATCAACGTGATTTTGCTGCTTTTGTTGTGGTGGTTATACTATTCCCTAGATATGTCAGTTAGTTGTCAGTTGGTGCATGGCTGGGACTGCACCTTTCTTTTCAGAATTCATGCATAATTCAGACCGATAAGCAGCAGCAAGTTTTTCTATTACGTCAATGGTAGCAATAGGCGTTTGTTTTTTTTTCTGTGTGTTCGCTTGGAATTTATTATTGAGGAAATAATTTTGAGTTTTTCTTTCTTCAGTTGGAAGTCTCAGCGGAAAAATTCTGCCTAGAATACTAACAAGTGAATTTTAGTTTTTAACAAATTCAACTTAAATCAGGTCTTCAACGTGATGAGCACCCGGGACTTAAATAAAAATATTTTTATTTTATTTTATACCTTTTTTCAGTCAAATGTAAAGGGGAAATTCATCTTAAGAAGTTTTAATTGAAGATAATATGTGTTTTCGGATATTGGTCGTCCTTCTATAGCACCAAATGAAAAATAACTATACAAAAAAACTCCTTAAAAGCTCCAGTCCTGACTGAAGAAAATTTAATAGTCAAACGTCTAAATAAAAAAAAAATATTGGCGCGACAGCTCCTTAAGAAGCCAAGGCCTAGTGACTTATCGCTAAAACACAATCACGCTTTAGCTTCGGTTTCGCCTGACGTTTACAAGTTCAACCATAGGAAATCAATACATCTTATCACAATGTCGCCTTGTTACGTTTGGTTCGTGTACAAGATAAGGTAACGTGACTCAAACGCAAAGCTGAAGGAGAAATTGGTTGAACTTTTGCTCGCTTTGACAGAAAAAAGCAAAAACAAAAACCGAAATTTGGAACACATGAAATGTAAAAGTGACGAAGCCAAAGCTGCATGATTGTGTTTTAGCCATTAGTGACGGCTAACTATAGATAATAGAAACAACAAGTAAGTGTCAAAACCAAACGAAACTTTCCCTTCTCATCTGTACAATGACCACGTTATTTAAATGGAGGAAAGGACACGCAAATAGCTTTCAAATTCTTCAATACAAGCACTATACATACAGTCTTTGTCGATAAAATAGGTACAGACGAAAGCAAAGTTTTTGTTCTTTCCCTAGCAATATTTACAGAGTGATCCGTTTGTATAGGGCACAGAAAAAAGAACTGCGACGCGAACCGACCATGCCCTGCAAAAAAAAATCAAATAAACTAAAAATTAAAAACAGGATTTTATTAATTTTCGAAATACTTTTTTTCATAAATTTGTTATTATACAAGACGTGTGATGGCGTACTCCATTTTCACTAAAAACCGTTAAGTGATGTGGTTTTGACACTTTTTTTAAGTTCAGATAGTGTTATTTTTCTACGTTCATGTTACTTATTTTTTTAATTTTATTCGACGATGTGACCGCACATATGAGCAAGTACGTGCGATCCAGTCGTGCAATTTATTTTTATGGTATAGGCACAAGATATTCCATTATTGTTCTCACTAAGTAGTATGGCTCTGTCCCCTTCATTTCGTCCATTATAGTTCTACATTTAAGTCTGAACTATAATGCTTGTAATGGCGCGGACGGGCCTGTCCGTAAATGAGCGAAAACAAATAATTCGTATCTTGTGCCCTAAATGACGGATTACTCTTAGTCAAGTTTGGATGAGTTTTGCTTATGGACGTAAGCTGCGCTCACAAGCGCACTTTACGCACGTAAATGAGATAGATCTGATAGGTTCTGATGATGTTTTTAATGAAGAGAATTATGGGTAAACGTGCTCATTTGACAAACGGATTGAAACGTTTGGGTTGGTGTTGACACTAGCTTCCGTTTGCTTCCGACCAATTTAGTTAGCCCTTAAGTTTGACTAATCGACAGTGAAGGTTGAAGAGAATTCAAGTTAGACCATTTCATTGATTGGTCTGTGATATGGTTGCCAGATGTTTTTTGATGAAAGTAGTAGTAAAAAAATAAGAATAAAAAAAAGTGTACATAACTTAGACAAAGCCAAACACAATTTTACTAAGATACTGAAGAAAATTGAAATAAAACATACATTTAATATTACTTTCTTAAGTAAATTACTTATTTTAACTTTATGTTTGCACCAAACTTAAAACAGAACATAAAAACTTAACAAAAAACTACAAAAATAGGTACTTAAGTACCAAAAATACTTAATTTATTTTATATTATATGAATAACATATTTTTTATTAGATCTTATATTCTCAAGAACGTTATTCTTTCTTGTTATTAAGAAATCATGAACAGATTCACAGCATTTGTCTTGAAAATTTAGTTTTTTTGCTGAAATTATTCTTTTTTACATTACATTACATTTTTAATCTACCTCGGTAGATAAATCTACGAAGTAGACACATTTACGAGCACTGGCTACTGAGGCCATCGGCTCAGACAATTACAAAGACAACACACAAGACGACATTGATACAGGACAGAACAGAAGATAGAGAGAGGACGGAAAAACAGAAAACACATAACACATGTCAACAGCACGCAGTTGGTTTTCGAGACGGTCCCCCATCTTTCCACTAACCACGCGCAACGATGCTTAATTTCGCTGATCTCACGGGAAGCGATGCTTTATCAAAGCCAAGGCCGTTGACTATTCTTTTTTATTATATTGGGTATCAACGAAATATACAGGATTCACAAGTCAAAAATGTAAGACCTTGATCAAGAACTGAGAACATGACTCTGTACTACAGACGCTCAACGCATTAAAGCGCCTTTCCATATAACCAGTTGGAATGAACGCCCTTCTGATTTCGACTATGTCATTTAAAATAAGCCATATATTAAGATCTTCACTCATATATGTCAATGAACGAAAGGGTACACCCTAACAACTTCCCATAAAGTTGCTATAAATGTTTGACACGTTTTTTCGACACATTCAGGTGCTATTGCAGTTAAATTTACCCAATTTAGAAACCCCGAAATCCTTTTTACATGTTTAAAATTAATTAAAAATGTGTGTTATTTTATTATTTTATAGTTAATAATCAGAACAGAATTGATTAAATAAAGCGAAAAAAACACGAGTCACCCTAACGACTGAAAATGTTTATAGTAACAACATCAAGATAAACATTTTCGTCTTCACCATAATCCTCTTCATTTCCCATAATTTTAATTTATTACAAATCTGAAAATACAATAAAGACGAACAGGACAATTAAGGAACCGTGTAATCAAAACCGTACGTGCCTGTCAAAAAAAAAGAAGAAAACTTACCCCCGAAGAAGATGAATCTTTCTTTCTAAGGTCATGGAAACGCTGATTAACCGTCAGCTTAAGGAATACCTCGAAGACCGAAAGCTTTTCCAGGGCCGTCAGTATGGCTTTCGCAGCAACCGTTCCACTGGTGATCTGATGGCATATCTCACCGAACAGTGGAATAAGTCTTCACATCGATTTGGCGAAAGTAACATTATTGCTCTTGATATCTCCAAGGCATTTGATAGAGTTTGGCATGAAGCTGTCTTATCGAAAATGCGTGCTTTTGGGATTGATGATAGTCTTGCTCGTTGGATTATAAGCTATCTTCTGGACGTTCAATACAAGTTATATTGGACGGTTTCAAGTCTGATTCCCACAAAATAAATGCTGGTGTGCCCCAGGGCTCTGTTCTGTTTCCGACTTTTTCCCACATTTTTATAAATGATCTTCTGTGTGTTACTTCTAATCCACTTAACTGTTTGGCTGACGACTCTACTCTCAGCTTTTCATATTCGTTCGACTATTATCGCCCTTGGATTTCGAACGTACAACCGCAGCGTTACAGTATGATAAGCTCAATAAACTCCGATTTTAAGAGCGTGTGGAGTTTAATGCTGCGAAAACTCAATGCTGTCTTTTGTCGTTAAAGCTCAACATACCCCGAAAGAAACCGAAAACCTTTCAGTACTCGGTATGTGATTCAACGACGACCTCCGTTGGAACGACCATATATTTTAGATCGCTAAGATTGCTGTATCGGTGTAAGAAGTATTTTTCCCCTTCTGATCTGGCTACAATTTACAATGCGTTTATACCACCAAAACTCGAGTATAACTCACACCATTGGGCAGGTGCTTCACAAACATCGCTTCACCTGCTTGATAGAATTCAAAAAAGAGCGTTCAAATAAATAGGAAATAGAACTGCCACTGAAACAATTGCCCCTCTCGAACACCGACGCGACGTAATGATTCATGTCTTTCCTTATTTTATCGTTTCTTTTATAAAAAAAATTTCACTCGAAGTAACCAGTTGCATTCCTCCCCTTAAAAGTTTCTCTACCTCATAACCTTATTGTATGTATTGTTGCGACCCAAAAAAAAACTTCTGCAACCAATTCGGTTACAAGATTTCCTGGATCAGAAAATTGGTCTCAATACACTCTTTATAACATAAGCGATGTTGTCTATTTTTGAATATCAACAAACGCGGAAGATCAAACGCTTCCCACGTTTCCAACAAAGTTGTGACCCAAGTCAATGGTGACCCTTTGGAAATTTTAGAGTTCCGAGATACAATAGGATCAATATAGTTTGATATAGATAATTAATCAGCAGATCAATCTACCCTCTCTTTTTAGATTTTAAAGTCACATAGGACAACTTTACTGATATAGCTAGGACACTGTTTAAATGTCTTGTGCAACGAAGAGCTTGAAAGATATACATCTTCCACCCGTGTTGGGAATTCACGGTCTTTCACACATTTGAAACTCAAGACATCTTTTCAAAGTCTGCTTCCAGCCAAGAATCCTTTCCAAAATAGACGTTAATTTTGTTGTCAGTAGCAAGCGCCGTTGCAGTCCTTCATATTCTTTTTTCCCGTCGAGCTTTATCGCATTCCTTGGATGGCTCTGAAAACTGCTTTAAAAGAGACTATAGTGCCTCCGCTAATTATTCGGATGCAAGTTGTCTGTTACAGGACCTCATTCAGCCTACTTAGATATTCGTTGTCATTATTTGGTCTGCTTGTTTGCAGGGTTTGCCATGAGTTCCGCTTATCCGATTCGAAACAATAGTTTTTATTAAATTGTCGGGAAGTTACCCTAAAGGCACGACCCTCAAAATGGGTGTTGAGAAAGTTCAGTAGTACTCACCCGCGGTCTACCACGTGAATATCACCTTCACGTGGTAGACCGCGGGAGATGATAGACAGAGATATGTTTTTTTCTTTGGGTAGTGTCTCGAATCATATTAAAATATGAATGTTTGTATCTTTGAATGTTTAAATGTTAAGATGTTTGTTCTCTAATCACGCCTCAACGGCTTGACGGATTCGGATGAAATTTGGTAGGTAGATGGATACTGCTACTTTTTATCCAGAAAAAATGCACGGTGGAAGAGGCTTAAATGTGAAATACTGCATTCCTGGAAGGTTTTTAAATATGCTTCCATGGCATAACGATTGCACGAATTTGTGAAGTTTGGTTGACGGAAAAGTTGCAGGATCCACGATACTAAAAAGAAATATGGAGATATGGAGACATAAGGATATAGAGATAAAGAGATTTATATATGTAGAGATTTAGGTATATATAAAGATATAGAGGTATAGAGATATAGAGAAATAGAGATAAAGAGATATAGAGAAATAAAGATACAATATATAGAAATAGAGATATAGAGGTATAAAGATATAGGGATATAGAGATATGGATATAGAGATATAGAAATATAGGGACAAAGAGATATAGAGATTTAGATATATAGCGATTTAGGTATATATACGGATATAGATATATAGAGATACAGAGATATAGAGATAGAGATATAGGTATAGAGATATAGAGGTATAGAGATAGAGATATAGGTATAGAGATATAGAGATATAGAGACTTGAAGATTTAGATATATATAAGGATATAGAGATATGGAGAAATAGAGATAAAGAGATATAAACATATAAAATATAGAGATAAAGAGATATAGAAATAGAGGGACAAAGAGATATTGAGATATAGAGATATAGAGATATATTTATAGAGACATTCAGATATAGAAATATGGAGATATGTAAAATGGTATCCAGGTAAAAAGCAGGGTTCCTATGAGAGAGGTTTAAATATGAAATATGTGTACTTCATTGCTGGAAGTTTGTTTGATATGCTTCTATGTCTTAACAACTGCACGAATTTGTGACAAAATGCACCATTTCTGCGGGAGAAATCTGAATAATTTTCTTTGGCTAGTTTTGATTAAAATAATACAAAAATTTAAATCTGAAGTCCAGATGAAGTCGCGTGTAGAAGCTAGTTATTTATAATTTTAACACTCAATTTAAAAAAAAAAAAAATATTTAATATTGATGTTACCCTGGAACACCCTGCAATAAACTTTTCATACCGCCTTATGACAGTAGGTGTGCTTATCTCATATTCAGCCAACGCAATTCTGGAGGTGTTAGCCATTACATCGTCCAGTACAATTGATTTGACATTTCAAAAATGTTCAACCTCCTCCCTACGTGATCCTGTAAATCGCCGAAAATTATTTTCAATTGCAACATGTCGCCCATAAATAACCGCACTAACTATCATCCAGGATGCACCCAATTCCGCCAACTGCCTATAATTTGTATTCAAATTTTGAAAAACACTTATTTCTCTCTCCACAGTCCAATGATCTTTCAGAATGACTCCAAAATTTCTGGTGCATATAATCAGAATTGTTTATGAAAATGATGTGTATTTTCGGCAATGCGGATGCACACGCATACTCAATTAAGGCACACACAACAGACTCATGGAATCTTAATTGACTGATTCAAGTGTGCTTCTCCTCCTCCTGAACCCGAATATAAAATCCCCAAAACAAAACACAAGAAGCAGGCTGGAAACCTTATCGGTAATCACTCAAAACTCGGGTGTTGCTTACGCGCTTACTAAGTGGACACGAATGTAAATTATCCGATTGAGTCGTTCACTTTCACATAAAATTCGATACAATAACGTCTGCCACTTACATATTTATTTAAAAATAAAAAACACACAAATCTAATATCTTTAAGATACACGCTTCGATTATGGGCAGATACTTTATAGCCCTCCAATTTGGCGCATCGAATATTCATGGCGCCATAGTCTCTGATAACGATTTTAAGTTTTGGGAATCCAATAATGGGTGGCTTCTTAAAAAGCCGATAGCCTAATGGCAAGTGCCATTTGGATTGGGATTGATTATGCATACAAGCGTTTTATGAGTTTCTCTAGAGCCCATTCGAAGCTATGATAAGCACGTAAAGTCTATTCAGCAAGTGCCAAACATTTAGAAAACATTAGAAAGCCGTTAAAGTTGACTCCAAGATCACCAATACCGGACAAAAAAGATACAAAAAATAAATAATTGGTTTGTTGTGCGTCGTCGCTGTGCTAATGTTAATGATTATGGGCACCGGGGGAGCTCTAAGTTGTAGGAACACCAGACACAAATAATGGAACGGATGTTTAGCACTTTATACGAAGGCTAAAAGCACAATTAAATCACTATCAAGGAATACTAATTGTCGAGTTTTTAGCCCTCAAGACGTTTTTTTTTTAGAACTATAGTGTGGAGAACGTGAATAGAACTGCTGGCAACAATGGAAACACATCACTTAAGTTGAAGGTGTTTTTTTAGGGTAATAGTCATAGTCAGACGAAGATCATCTAAGCTTGGAATGATCAATTTCCATTTAGAATAATTGGAAGAACTTTTTGAAGAGTTTTTTTGTTGCTGGCTCGAAGCCTTGCTTTAGTTTTGATAGAGGAATATTCCAATAACGAAACAATTACAACAAATGGAATAGAAAATAAATTGAAAATATTTGGTTAAATATGAGTAAACCTTGAATTGTTTTAAAGCAAAGAAGGTTATTTTGGCCATTCTAAACATTTTTCTAGATGAATAATTTTAATAGCTACATTTTGTTGTTGTTTTAGTGTTTCTTTTATTGCAACAAAGAACAGAATTTTAAATAGAAACTTCGGATGACAGGACCAATGGCCTGGGATTTTCAAAATTTGTCTGAATCTCAGAAGCACCATAAATGAAGTTAATAAACACGCATTTCTGGTCTTCGAAATTATAAGATATCATTCCACAGGTCCAAGTTTTTCGCAATAACCAACGTAATTTTGGATCAACTCTTGAACGATGGATTTGCCTAATTTTGTTGTCTAATCAATCTGATGCATCTTTCTTTAATATTAAGTATAAAGGGTAATAAAGGGTTTTACTGTTTCTACAGCAGTCTAAAGCTAGCTTGTTTAGAACGTTATACAAGTTATGTTGTTGATAGTTGGGTTGGCACGAGTCACGACTCATGGGTGCTTTGTTTTGTTATTACAGTCACTGACTTTCTGCTAGAAGCTAAGGTGATGGACCAGATGGATAATCCATATTCTTTGCTAACAGTGAAGATGTGATTGGTTATTCCGTGAAAAATTACGGCAGTTGTAATTTCGAACTAGAAATCCGATAGCCCTTACCATCTTTGACAAAATACAGCATGACCAACTTAGCCGGTGTTGCCATATAGAATGAAGATATCCTGAGAATTCAGTTCAAAAGGCATGCAACATTCTTACGCTTTCGAGGAAAAAAGGCAGGCACGAAAAAGCCTATTCACCTGCATTAAGTCAGGCTCAAGCATGGATCAATCCAAAGCCTGAAAGCCAGCCAACGTTTTCTGACGGCATTCCGGCCAACCTTACATCAGGTAAAGCAGTGAAGTGGGATTGTTGTGATCTCAGTTGTACGAACAATCGTCGGTTAAAGCGGAATACGAAACAATTAATAAAACACAAATGGGTTGCACTTACACATACATATGTATGTATATCATTAAATAAATCTTTGGCAAGACTTTAATTAAAACTTTCGAAATCATAATTGGGAACGCTTTTCAACAGTTGAAAGGACAGAGTGACCTTTTTACCACAAGCCTTATGAGCTTTGCTTACGGAAAAACAAAATATTTCCAACTTTAAAAACGATATTGCTTAGGCTTTCCTAGATACAATTCAATACATAGCATTAAGGCTTATAGATGATAGATCGATTTCGGAAACATATGTTTCTTTGGAACATCGTAGAAATGACTATTGCCTCTCATTGTTCTATCGCAATTTTTACTTGCGATTATAGGTACTACTAGCTTACCCACCCGGCATTGCTCGGGTATACCACACATTTTCGAAAAAACGACCCTACAATTTACCACGAAGTTCGAACGGCTACATGAGTTGCACTTTTTCGAGACAAATTTTTATTCTTGGAGATTTGTCAGTTCCTCGCAAGAGCCAGTACCCCGGAGAAGAAGGTGGCTTTTAGCGAGGCTCTTCGCTTAGCTCACTATCCACTAAGCCACGGGACACTACTAGCCTTAGTTAGTTCTTACGAAATTAGCTATCTGCTTGTGAAACGACCTCAGTGTCACCAAGGGGTGATTAAAATAGCCTTTGTTACTTCTTAAAACATCATCTAACTGCTTGTTAAAGTCCCGTCAAATTCGGAGCATAAATAAGAATTTTCAAAAAAAAAACACGACTCCAGCGCCACCGGTGGGTAATTAAAATAGGCTTTCTTAATCCTTAAAATATCATCTAGCTACCTGTGAAAGTCCCGTCAAAATCGGTCCGTAATTAAGAATTTTCGAAAAAAAAAACCCAGCGCCCAGGCGGGTAATTTAAATAACCTAAGTTACTCCCTAGATCATCAGCAATCTGTCAGTGAAAGTCTCTTCAAAATCAGAGCAGCCGTTTCCGAGATTAGCCGGAACAAACAGACAGAAAGACAGACAGACAGACAGACAAAAAAATTTAAAATTGTGTTTTTGTTATAAGTATACTTTCATATTTTGATATTAAATACAGACACTTCATTTTTATTTATGTGTATTATGTTATATAATAGATAAGCCAAGTTTAAGATTCGTGAATATAAAAAAACTGAGCTAACAATCAATCATGACATTAGGATAATAGAGAAGCCTAAACAAGTTAGTTACAAAAAATGTATGTCTGTGAGTCTGTAAGTCGTCAGTCTATCTGTCTGTCTGTTTGTTTATAAACTTTGTTTAGACTAAACGGCTAAAGTGATTACCTTCAAATTTGGTGTGTGTGGTTCTTTTGATATTTCTCAGAGGGGAAATTGAAATTTTATTTTTAGTGCTAAGAATAACGGTACCTGCCATATAACCGTTAAAAGCGAGTTAGTCTTAGCTTTCATTTTATCCAAACCAAATTTACGGGAAGTCTATTAACGGTACACCTCATATAATGGTTTTTTTTAATTTTCGGCGTTCTTGGTAGCAGCTCATTGGATTTCAATAAAATGTTATATTTGAAAAGACCTAGGTACCCAAATTAATTCTGCATACCAATATATTGAAAAATTTAATTTTTGTATTTAAAATTATTTTTTTTTAATTTTTTTTTTCGAAAATTCAATATTTTTAAAAGTTTACAAACAAAAATTATTTTAAATTGCATACCAAAATCTAACTAAAATTTTTTTCAAATATAAATAAATTGCACGACTGGATCGCACGTACTTGCTCATATGTGCGGTCACATCGGCGAATAAAATTTATAAAATTAGTAACGTAGAAAAATAACACCACAACACTGAACGGATTTTAATAAAAATGGTGTATGCCATCACACGTCTTGTATAATAACCAATTTATTAAAAAAGTATTTCGAAAATTGAAGGACGGGTTTTGATAAAATCCGGTTTTTTATTTTTATTTTTTTTTTTTAATTTTGGTATGCAGTTTTTTAGATTTTAATAATATAAATGTGATTATAAAATTTTTATGATTTTCTTTGATTAGTTTTAAAAATATAGATCTTTCAAAAAAAATATTCAAAAATAAATTTTATTTTGAAAAAAAAGGAACCTTTATATGAAAGATATCCCGTAATAGACTGTTCCCGTAAATTTGGTTCTAATCAAATGGTCAATTTGATTTATATTCACGAATCCTAAACGTTCTACAATTTTCGAAATACTTTTCTTTCATAAATTCTTTGTTATTTAAGACGTGTGATGGCGTACTTCAATTTTATTAAAAACAGTTAAGTGTTGCGGTTTTGACACTTTTTATAGTTTCAGAACGTGTGATTTTTGTACGCAAATGTAACTTATTTCTGTCAAGGACCTTGCCTCTGGCCTCTGTGATTAGGCACATAAGAACAAGTACGTGCGACCCAGCCGTGCCTATTTTTTTAATAAGTGATCTAGTAAAATAGCCATTTACGTTCTTCTCCTGCAACCACGCCCCACCAGGAATGCCCATTGTTATTCCTTTGAGCCAAACTTCGGATGTACCGTCAAACAGTCTTTTTTCAGTCGTACTTTACGAATGTGGAATTCCCTACCCATCTCTATTTTTTTTTTTTAATTGCCAATCATTTAAGACAAATTTACATCGTTATCTTCTACTGTAGTGCCCCGTGGCTTAGTGGTTAGTGTGTCAGACTGCTAAGCGAAAAGCCTAGGATCGAGTCCCGCTCATAGCCATCTTTTTTTACGGGATACTGCCTCTTGCGAGGTATTGACAAAATCTCCAAGAGTAAAAATTTATCTGGAAAAAGTGCATCTCATGTAGCCGTTCGGACTTGGTGGTAAATTGTAGGTCCCATCCATTCTTGCAGATTAACAACACACACATAGGAATGGTTGAGAGTATAAGTCACTAGGCCTTGGCTCCTTAAGGAGCTGCCGGGCCAATAAATTTATTTATTTATCTTCTACTCAATCTTTCTCCTGTTTCATAAACGCTCACACTTTGCTAAAAGCTTGACAAAAAATGGTCAAATGGCCAGGTAGTCTTTCATTCTATTCAAGGTTATCAAGCTTAAAACGCAATAAAGTTTCGCTGGATTCCACATAATATTGATGTTAAAAGGTACGAGAATTTTCTTAACCAATTTTCAATCCCAAATCCAATAAAAGAAAAAAACAATTTACTCATGAGATTTCCCTATAAAACGATTTTTTTTTAATTACAGATCACATACGCATCATTCAAAGAATATAAAACCAAAGGATCCAATCAATCGATCTAATCATTGCCTCAAGTCAACCCGCCGCGGCCGCCGCTCCATCCGCCATCACACATAATAACGAAGACCATCCGACAAAGATGACACTGCCCAGAATGGACTCACGAATCGGACTAGACTACATTGTCGAGAATCGTGAATATGTTTCCAAACTAGGTGCAGCCCTAGACACCAACAATACAACAGTGAAGAAGCAAGTTTTCGAACTCCTGTCAGCCCTGTGTGCTTACAATTCAGAAGGCTATTCTCGAGCGATAGAAACATTAGAATTTTACAAGGTAAGTTCCATCGAGGAATCAGCCGGTGCAATTGGTCACGATTGTTCCTAAACATGATTCTAATGAACTGATAATGTTAACGTTTTTTTTTTTTTTCTTTTTAAGAATCTCAAAAACGAACGATATCGTTTCAAAATAGTGATCAACGAACTAGAAAAAGCGACAAGTATTGAATATCAAGTGGCCCTGCTGGCTTTTATCAATTGCGTGATTATTTCAGCGGCCAACTTACAAGATCGAATCAGAATACGGAATGAGTTCATTGGTGAGTTGTTTGGAACACTAAATCGTGTAATTGGGATGGATTGATGGTCCGTCGCAATTTGGTGGTCAATTGCGCAACACTTTTTATAACTTAGGTTAAAAAAAAAAACGCCCATAGGCATCGAATATCGCGCACCTTGTGTTTGCAGAATAATTTATGCGAATTGCAAAACTTGACAATGAAATTTGCAGAGGAGTGAAGTTTGCAAGTTTACATGAAATCGAAGTTCGATTGAATAGTTTTATTGGCGCCATCTTTAAGATTTATAGCTTTTTTTTTTGCTTTCTGTCTTTCGTTCTTGCCTGCTTGCAACTTGCGCAGGTGAATCCGTATTTGGAAGGTTTGACGTATGGCTTGCCTTAAAAGCTTCAGATTGCTATTTGTTCTTCTGAATGGATTTTGATGATAATGATTGATTCCATTGGTGTGCTGACAAAGGAGTGTTTTTTTTCTGTTGGTGTGTTGGGAAAATAAATTAATCTCTTCTGACTTATTAAGGTTTGAGATCTGTTTATGGGGAGACAATATAAATACTTGACGAACGGAGACGATTTTCTTTAATTTTATTTCCATGACGTCACTGATTCATTCCACAATTGAAGCAAGACTGGTAACAGTGTGCCCAAAACTAAACTGGAATTAGGAGAGAAAAATAGGAGGCAGAGAAGATATATTAATGTACTTTTTGGAAATTGCAATAAGTTGGGACTTTGCCGGTAGGTGTAAGACCATTTTGAAGGGATCATTTAGTCTACACAATACAATATATACAATTGTACTGCATCCGCATAAGGATGTAGAAACACATTTGAACAGAAACTAAGAAGGTCATTGATAAAAATGCAAAATAATATCGATCGTACAATAGAACCTTGAGGTACACCCATTTGCAAATTCGAATAGTGAGATTGCTTTTGACCACTATTGACTATTTGGCTACGGTTACAAAGATAATTCCTAAGAAGTTGCTGCCTTTATGCTATGCTGTTCATGGAAACCAGATTTCACTGGGGGCAGTAAATTAAATCTAGTAAGGTGACCGGATATCTGTGACGCTAGAATTTTCTCGAAGACCTTTGACAGACACGGAAGAATACTAATGGGTCAGAAATCGAGGCTACACAGACCTAACATTCGATTTTTTAGCCACATCAGAGATGACCTTAACTTTTTTCTAGCTCTCAGGAAACGATGACGAAGCTATACAAAAATTAACTAAGTGTACCAAAGATATATGGCAGAATCCTTTTCAAACAACTATACTCTGTTTAATTTATATTTTCAGCACAGGGAAGATAGGATATTTGCCTTTCAACCTTACTTTTATTGATTTTAATAAGCTATTTCCATTTCAAAGCTCTCATATTGTTGCCGTAGTGAGCATTATAGAAAGCTTCACTTCTGAAAGCTCCACACCAAAAACCAAAGAAAAAGGTATTATAATTTCCATCAACGACGAATGGTAACTCTGAAATAGTGTTTTTTCTTTTGACGTGACAGGCTACACGTACGAAATAACATGACTCATGCTGATAAGACTCAGGACTGATTCTTACTGCGATACTGTGGTACTTTCAACGAGAATAAATCGCAAGCCCCAAGCAAACATGAAAAATAACAAGCGCAAATTTCAAAAATAATTCCACTCAAATTCAAAAAGAACCATAAGAGAAAAAGAAATACAAAATAGGCGGAGTTTTGTCAAAGTAGAAAGTAGATGTAGATATTAGGGATTGTGGGTCATTTTTCCAACCAAAATGGATCGTCAAACGTATTCTGAGCACCAGGCGAACATGAAAAGAACAGGCACAAATTCCCAAAATAATTCCACTCAAATTCAAAAAGTACAAGAAAAAAAGGGGTAAAAAATAGGCGGAGTTTTGTTAAAGTAGAAAGTAGATGTAGATATTGGTGTGTGTGTGTGTGTGTGTGTGTGTGGATTTAACAAGAGGGTTTGTGGGTGCAAGTTAACGGGCTGTATGTTGGGGTTGCTGTCATCAATGTTTTCTTATGACGTTATCAAGTAAAATTATCTTCCGTAAACCGACGGACAAACAACTCTTTTTTTTGAAAACGCATTAAGCAAATAAACACAATTGGCGATCAGTCTCCTCACAGCCGGGGAGCAGACAGGCCATGGTGGAATGTACGTGGGTTTATGGAATATAACAAAAACAATTTCAATGTAACTCAGGGATAACAGTATGTTTTGAAAGCTCTCTTCCATAAGGCATGTACTGAAAATATAAATTGAATAGAGTATAATTGCAACACTATCTTCTCCACGAGCATCAGATTTGGTGGAACGAATGCTTTTAAGGATATCATATTCTGGCACAACTTCAAACTTAAATACCGTTGAAGGTTCAAACAAAATTTCGGTGTTGAGGACAAAGTTAAGTTCATAGACGTCACTCAAAACGAAGGTGTTGTTTAGTTCTTTGCGTAAATTACAACACATTTTTCGAGAACACTGGTTTGGATCCAATTTCGACATAAAATAGCTCAGTCCCTAGCTTAGCTTCCTCCAGTTCTTCATGTTAAGTTGCTTGGTAGCTACCTCCAGTTTCACACGTAAAGTTGATTGAGGTCTTTCTCTCTAAATGCGCCCCCTGAGTTCCGGACTTTATCGTACTGGAGCATTTGTGTATATCTGCAAACTAAAATGGTAGACTTTTACTCCTTTGGCGTCACCTGGGTAACTGTGTACCGGTATTGTTTGGACCTATACCTTGGTCATGTCATAACATCGTGAATCGCCAGTAAGAACAAAATTCGTGACAAAGCATCTAATTAGTTGCCTTGCGTTGTTATACGAATCATTAATTATGGATATTTTGGCGATCGAAGGCTTTTTCAAAGTAGATGAAAACCATGTAAAACGGTGATTGAAATTCAGGTATTTGTTTCAATACGGTTTGGAAGGTGTTAATGTGGTCGACGCATGATCGCCGGCTGCCAAAACTTGCTTGATGCCCCTTGAGTGTAGACTTGAATCTAGAATTAATTCGCTTCAGAATAATAGTTTTCATTAACTTCGGCAAAACAAACAAAACCTTAATACTGCCAGTTGTTGCAGTTCTAGAAATCTTGACGATAACTCCATACTTCTACTCGCTTGCACGTTTTCGCATACAGCCTTAACCAGCCTTAACATCGTCACGTATCACAGTCGATCTTTATGGATGCATTGATTCCTAGTCGATTACTTTTGGATTGTATCACTTCAATAACTAATTTTTTATTGTAAACATACATATATGTATATAATTCCTGAGTCCGAAAAAATTATTTTTTAGCCAAAATTCGGATCACCGGTTAACATATTCAGCAAACTCACAGAGTTGGCTTATCCAAATAATATGTTTTCTAGAAAAGCCCACCATAAGGCTGATCATGTGAAAATTTCTTCAGAGAAGTTGGTTTTCCTCTATCCAGACATGAACTGCCAATCACACTTTGAATAATAATTTATATTCTCGCATGGCATTTGACATTTTCCAACTCACTATCCCACAGCTACTATTATGCTTCTGGACTGTCAAAGCTTATGATGTCAAACAAAAAACCTCTTCATTTGCACATTTAATTACACAATTTGTTTTGCTAAATCATAAATCTTCGGAACAGGAAAACCTGTTCGACAATTTGTTATTGCCTGTCTTGGCTACTTAAAGACAAACTCACCACTGATCCAACAGATAAACTCCTCGTGATCCATCACAAACTAATTATCTACATTTTTCAGTTTAATTAAATCATAAACACTATGATTGCAATTAATGTCAAATGATTAAAGTGGAATACAATTCAGCCAAGTTTTCCATATGTTGAACCGAGAGCGGTTCACAGTATTTGAACGAATTTACCTCCAACAAGAATAAATTACTTTGGGCCGGGCCGCACGTTGAAGCCCGCTGGCTTGTTTATTGTTACTCAATGTGTCAATCTGAACGTAAACATACTTACAATGAAAGCGATTTAGGTGAGTAAGCCTTTTCGAAGCTCTTTCATCCAGAGTCTGACTGACGTGACGACCCAGTTATCCAAAGACTTTTGTGCTGTTTTGAGTTAAATTGAGCATGAGCTTCATGAGAGCAACCTTTTGGCAATGTGACAAAAACTGTAAAGTTGATGTGCGCCCGCGTTACCTACAGCATAGTTGGGCCTTCCATGGACCTAGTGGAGAAGAGAATTTGGTTGGACTTTGCTACAGAGGAAATTTGTTTGCTTCATGTTATTTGGTTTCGCTTGGGGAACCTTTATAGTGATCACGTTTTTTGACGCGATGACGATGCTTGACGTTGATCCATTAGCTGGGCTATAAATGCATTACTCCTGAGTTGTGTTGTTTTATGGGACAGTATTTAGCATTGAAGATATAAGTTTCAAGGTTTTCTGGGTTTGGCAATGTTTGGTTTTCTCGGAAGATATAATTTTTTTTTTTTGAATAAAAGAATTCTTTAAAGTTGGAAACCAACTAAAAGTATTTGGCTTTCAAAACATGGAGCTTCTTTTATATGAGAATTTTTCCAAATCGTCAATGCTTAAAGCTAAATCTAGGCACGGTAAATTTGGGCAATATTATCAACACAAGAATCCAAAACCTCCCCTTAAGTAGGTGTTTTTGCAGAGCTGCTGATAGTAGTTTAGAAATATTATTGAATAAGGCATCTTGGGTTGGAGAGAAAATTGTTCGGAAAAATGTTGATTTCGCCTAGGAAAAGAAGCTGTAATGAAAACCTGATGGTCTACCTATAGCACAGCTACACAGATTCAGTCAGTTGAGAGTTGAATTGATGCATTTTTTATTTTACTTTACTTTACTTTAATTAACTTTATTTCAATTTACTTTACATTACTTTTCATTACTTTAATTTACTTTATTTTACTTTAATTTACTTTACATTACTTTAGTTTACTTAACTTTACTTTACTGTACTTTACTTTACTTTACTTTACTTTATTTTACTTTACTTTACTTTACTTTACTTTACTGTACTTTACTTTACTTTACTTTACTTTGCTTTGTTTTAATTTACTTTACTTAACTTTACTTTACTTTATTTTACTTTACTTTACTTTACTTTACTTTACTTTACTTTACTTTACTTTACTTTACTTTACTTTAGTTTACTTTACTTTACTTTACTTTACTTCACTTTACTTTAGTTTACTTTACTTTACTTCACTTCTCTTTACTTTACTTTACTTTACTTTACTTTACTTTGCTTTGTTTTACTTTACTTTACTTTTCTTTACTTTTCTTTACTTTACTTTACTTTACTTTACTTTACTTTTACTTTCTTTACTTTACTTTACTTCACTTTACTTTACTTTATTTAACTTCACTTCACTTCACTTTACTTTACTTTACTTTACTTTTACTTTCTTTACTTTACTTTACTTTACTTTACTTCACTTTACTTTACTTTACTTTACTTTACTTTATTTTACTTTACTTTACTTTGCTTTACTTTACTTTACTTTACTTTACTTTATTTTACTTTACTTTACTTTACTTTACTTTACTTTACTTTACTTTACTTTACTTAATTTTTCTTTACTTTACTTTACTTTACTTTACTTTACCTTACTTTACTTCACTTCTCTTTACTTTACTTTACTTTACTTTGCTTTGTTTTACTTTACTTTTCTTTACTTTTCTTTACTTTACTTTACTTTACTTTACTTTTACTTTACTTTACTTTACTTTACTTTACTTTACTTTATTTCACTTCACTTCACTTTACTTTACTTCACTTTACTTTACTTTACTTTACATTTCTTTACTTTACTTTACTTTACTTTACTTTATTTTTCTTTACTTTACTTTACTTTATTTTACTTTACTTTACTTTATTTTACTTTACTTTACTTTGCTTTGTTTTACTTTACTTTGCTTTACTTTATTTTATCTAACTTTATTTTATTTTATTTTATTTTATTTTATTTTATTTTGTTTTATTTAATTTCATTTCATTTTGTTTTGTTTTATTATATCTTATTTTATTTCATTTTACTCTATTTTATTTTATTTTATTGTATTTAATTTAATTTAAATTGATTTAATTAAATTTAATTTAATTTGATAATTTAATTTTATTTTATTTTATTTTATTTTATTTAATTTTATTTTATTTTATTTTATTTTATTTTATTTTATTTTATTTTATCTAATTTAATTTAATTTAATTTAATTTAATTTAATTTTATTTATTTATTTTTATTTTACTTGACTTAAACTTAATAAAATTTAATTAAATCCTTTTTTTAACCGCACCATACGAATGTGGGATTCATTTATTACCTAGTCTATTTTCCATATCATTTTGATATTAAGATTGTTTTCCGGTGTCTCCTTAATCATCTTTCTTAATAACTGCAGTGTAACCTAAGGCAAGTGACTCGAAGTGTAAAAACAAAGATGTCATTTCATTTTTTGATACAAGTGACTGAGTTAAAAGATTACGGACGCTTAAGAAAAGAATAGTTTTTTTTTATTTTAAAACCCATAAGTATAAAAAAAATGTATTAAAATCGGTCAAGCTGAAAGGAACATAAAAATGAACACACGCACACCAGAATCAGAAAAAAAAAATTTGGGTTAAATTTGTTATTAAATCAGTGTTGACTTTTAAAGGAATTTTTTTAATCTTTTCTGTAAAGTATGTGGAAACTAATAATTTTGAATTTTATTAACTTTAAAGTAAGACCCCCTAGCGGAGAAGATACTAACCAAAGAAATATTTTTATTTTTTTTTATAATAATTGCAAACAATTTTGTTGTCTATTTCACAGGTCTTAAGGTGTTACCACTCCTAAACAATTTAAGGTAAGTAACAAATTTGTTAAATATCAAAAACAAAAAAAAAACGAACATAAAATCCAAAAGAACACACCTTTTCTCAATATCCATACTGCAAAAGCTCTGCAATTTTGATTAATTTGCATTCATAATTAGTTTTATTAAAAAGCAAAACAAAGCAATTTGTTCACATTCCGCTTAAATGTTAGTTAAAGTTAATTCAGAAGGCGGAGCTGGAAAATTTTTAACAAGCTTGTTACTTTGAGATGCCTGCATCCGATATAGTCTCAGCAGCCTTTGAGTCAGAGCTCAAAGTCTTATACGTGATGCATACATATGGCTTTGTGTGATTATAGGTATACCTGCTTCCTTTCTTTCATCTTTTAATGTTCTCGAATTAATTATATTTGTTCTTTTTTTATAAATAATTAATATGATATCGATTAAATATTTGTCTTGGTTTTAATATTCATGGAAGGTTTTAACTCAATTTGATTGAGCTAAAAACAATTAATTATGGTTGTTTGCAAGACAAAAATTGCGTAATGACAGTAGATTTTTCAAACTAGTATAGCAGTTGTGGTGAAGATTAATAATGTGGTTTTATTATTATTATTATTTGATTATTAATCCGTGCAGATAACTCAAGCAAAATTCTGTTGAATTGAAATGTTGATTTTTAAATTTTGATTTTAGGACTTAAAATAACGGTACCTAACCTATTACTTAAATGTATCGGTGAACAAAATTTAATCAAGATTTTTTTTTTTAAATATTTTGATAGGAGAACAATAGGCAAAACCACATTTATATCCTTCTTATATTATATGTGAATGTTTATATGTTTAAATGTTTGGATGTTTGTTCGGTAATCACGCCTCAACGGCTTAACGGATTTGTATGAAATACGGTGGGGTGAAATTTCGGGTGCTAGATTGAGTAATGGCTACTTTTTATCACGGAGAAATATACGGTTCCTGTGGGAATGATGTATGGTTGGAGGTTTGTTTTGTATGCTTCCATGCTTCCATTCTTGCAGTGTTTGTGAAGTTTGGTAGATTGAAGAGTTTTAAGATTCACTTATACAACTACACTGGCTACTTTTATTCACAGTTCCTGTGGGAGAAATCTGAATATTTTCTTGAGCCCATTTTGATTTAAATAATAAAAAATCATTTAATCTGAAGTCCATGCGAACGAATTCACAGGTTGAAGCTAGTTTATAATATTATTAATATATTTATCAAAATAAACTGAAACTTGAAGCGACTAGAAATGTCGAAAGAAGGTGACTAAATTCAACGCAAATGATATTAGTAGGAAAGTGCATTTTTGGCTAAGCGGCTTTGTCAACAAACAAAATATATCGGCTTGAAAACACTCATGCTTCAAGAAACAATACTTGACTAATAAAAATAATTTCGATGTTGTTTTCATTTAGTGAAGCTCTGAGCCAATATTGAACGAGATTGACCTGCCTACGGGCGCGCCATTTCCGCTGAAATATGGGGCAGATCGTCGAAAAATGGGTTTAACGATTGCCTTTTTTTTTTAAATTAACTTCCGAATAATTCCTTCAGGACCTTTATTTGGTGACTATGCTTTCTTGACTGTAACTCGGCGAATACGGCTGTTTCTTCTTCTTTTTTTTTTTGTACAAAACCGAATTGAATGAAAATTAAAAGATTTTGTAAGGTTGAGCTTTGACGATGAAATGCTAGCAAAGACTGAAAACATGAATTTTATAATTGAAAACAACTCCCATTCATGTTTTTTTACGGTAATGTGCAATATTTAATAGATTTTTTGGAATTTCACAATTTTTTTTGGTATAAAGCAGCGCAGTTTATGTAGATATATAAATGAAATGTAAATATTCGGGATACTAAGGATCAGTGTAACCATCAGCATACGTGTCTGTCCTTTTTAATTTTTTTGTGCAAAAATGCCAGTTAGATGGGTTACCTTTCAAAAACCGAAACTAGATAAAAGGTAGTCAACATATTTCAATATACCTTTGGATTTTCTCGCTGTTTCCACATGTTCTACAATCAATTTTTAAAGTTCTTATTTTTAGTCGGTGTCAAAAATTTTCTTTTTCAAATGAGAAACGTCAAAGCTCAACCCTAAAAAATCCTAAAATCTTCCATTCATTACTTCATTCAAAAACAACAACACCTAACGGTTTTTAATAAAAATGTAGTAGGTACGCCATCATAAGTCTTAAATATTATTGAATTGATAAAATTCTGTTTTTTGTTTAATGTTATGCAGTTTTTTAGAGTTTATTTATAAACAGCTGATCATAAAATTTAAAATTAAATTTAGTGATAAGTTTTAAGAATATTTAATAATTAAAAAAAAATAAATAGAATAATAAATAAAAAATAAAATAATAGAATTAAATAGAAAAATTCAGAATTAATTTAGATTGTAAAATTTTATAGAAATTCGTTACCGAGAAAATTAAAAAAAAAAAATTATATGCAAAGGTACCGTTAATAGATTTTTTTCCGAAAATCTGTTTTTGATTAAATGATAGCCCATAGCTACCAAAACACTCTCAAAATTGTTCAACAAAACCGTTGAAGTCATTTTCGAGAAAAATAAGCTTTTCTTTAACGGTTATTTGGCACACAATATAATTTTACTTGCGATCATATGTACTATAATATAATGCAAGTTATGCATTCGTGCAGATTAAAAAAATTGAGATAACAATGAAACATGACACTATGATGATAAAAAAACATATTTGAGTTGCTGGAAAAATTCTGTCTGTCCGTCTGTTTGTACGTATTAATTGTAGCCGGATGGGCCAATCGTATTCAAATTGTTATTGTTGATATTCTAAAGAGGACTTTAAAAAAAAATTTATCAAAAATTTACTGTACCTGTCATATAAGCGTTATGTTAAAGAATATTTTCTCAAAAACGACTCCAAGAATTTTTATGAACACAAATCAGTGTGCTATTGTAGTAAGCATTATGTTTTCGTGAAAAAAATAAGATGGTGGTATAAAAACCGTACCTCCCATAGGACCGTTTTTTTCTTCGACTTTCTCGAGAACTGGTTAACCGATTACAATCAAAATTGATATTCATGAAGATGTAGGTAGCTTAAGTAATTTCAATTTAAAATATTCTGGAAAACTTTTTTTTGTATTATAATACTTTTTTTCTTTTTTTTTTTGAAAATCATAATTTTGAAAACGGGTAGGTGAATTTTTTTTAATTTTGTTTTTAAATGTAGGTTATTTTTTCTTTAAATTTGTATACCAGAATTATTTTTTATTTTTTTTTTAATTAAAAAAAAAAACAGTTTTATTTTAAAATCGTTGCTATGACTTTGAAAAAAAATCATACTTCCGAAATTTTTTTTTCCGAAATAAAATGGCGTTTAAATTATTCCGCGGAAAACGGCAGCGTTAATGTTCCTTTTTGTTTTTTTTGTAAAACGACGTTGGTGAGGTCAACACCTGCAATTGCGAGCGCTGCTTAAGGCCCAAATTGAAACATATGGACCTAGACGACATTTAGTTTTAGTGAGAAAACGCTATGTGCCACATAATAGAAGCCACGATTTGTATTCCGCACAATTAAAGGGTTAGGTTACCTCTCGAAGAGTTGATGTGAATTGGCATCAAGGTCAGGCGATTTGACCCCGCTAGACTTTTTCTTGTGACGTTTCCTGTAGTCGCAGGTCTATGCGAAAACATCGCAAGTGACCAATGCTTCTAAGGTAAATATAACACAGGTCTTCGTTTGAATTCAGCCGGATCAATACAGAAGAGTCATTAAAAACTGGACTACTCTAATACGTGCCACCGTAAGAAGCCGATGGAGGCATTTGAATGATGTAATATTGCAAACAAAATGAAATTCCATTTTAACAGCTACTCGCCCATGTTGAAAAACAACTTTACATTGAAATATAAGTTAAATTCCAGTCTCGTAGTAAGATGACACACATATATGTATATAACTGCTGAGTCGATAATGATGACATCGCTTCAATCCTCAATTTCGAGAATATCTTTTTTTATTTTTACTTTGAAATTATATAGAATGCCGATACTATTAGTCTTAGGGCAAGTTAAGAATTCGGCCAAAAAAAAAGAAGAAACTCCGATATAATTAATTAAATATTACATTACAATGATGAGGAAATGTTTAATTTTTGTCTCCGACTGTGAAAAAAATCGTATAACTCCAACAATTTCAAGGTTTGCTTCTTAAAATTTCTCGAGAACGGAGCAATGAATTTGTCCTAACTTATTATCTATGAAGATCTATTGTATTTTTCCAATACGACTACAGACACTTTTTTATTGTTGTAAATGTATAAATTTTAAAGAAATACTAAAAAAACAGTTAAAACCCAGAAGGTGCGATTTAGTACAACTATATTATTTTATTAATTTCAAAAACTGTTGTTTGAATGTTGAGCGAGTGAGTACGACCAGAGAGTGAGTGTTTAATTTAATTTTGTTCGATAAGCAATTCTTAAAACATAATATTATAAAATCAGTTTACATTTGTGGGCAATCACTGGTTTCTTCGTCATTTTGACACAGCAAAAATTTGTAGCAGAGTTGAAAAACTTTTTGTCTCATTTTTTTAAATTGGTTTATATGTGACAAAACATTACTGACCTAGCCAAGAAGTTCTCTGATTTTCAGAATATGACGATATCTAATATCTCAAAAACAAAACTGACGGATTGCTCTCTTAACATCCGAGTTGAGTTATAGTGGTCGGCAATAAGGGTGTATGGTGTCGGTTTTTAGATCAAATTTAATGGTATTTTTTTCGGATACAATAATTTTGAAAAAAAACAATAAAACATCTTTTCCGACAATGTTTGCTTGACTTCGTGTCTTCTCAAGAAAATGTACAAACGAACATTCAAAAATGGAACAAATGTAAGCTGTTAATATGTGTAACAAAAGAGTTTTGTTTTTAATTAATTCTTTGATTATTATTTTTTTATTATTATTCTAAAATATGCTTAAAAAATAAACCCTCTTGGCTCTTATTTTTCTCATTAACTCCAAATTGAGAATTTTGATTCGATTTTTTTAATTTATTTAAACTATAATATTTAATTTGTGTTGACTTGGTGACTAAACTGCGAAAGCAGACATTTGTGTTCTCCGCAGTGTTTTATTTTTAAACAAGTATGATAAATATTCATATTATATTAAAAATGGAATTAATTATTACATGATTTGCTTCTGACAAATTTGTGATAAGTGTGCGGTGATATTATAAAATACACAAAATAAATTTATTTGCTAACCAGTTATTTACTTTGTCACAAGCGCAGAAGCCTTAACTTGTTAATCAGTTGAATCAATAAAATAATTTAAGTTTTATTGTTTAAACAAACAGACAAATATTCTGAAATTAAAAAAAAAAAAAATTGTCGCTAATTGAATGTAAATCCGTTGGATTTCATGTTGATCTAACAAATCCGATTGAATTATTGACAGTTAATAAGCATATATGTCAAAAAACATGACATGTAAGACATTAACCAGCTGACAAATTGTCAATTAAAAACAAAGAGATTATGAACTTGATTTGGTGTGTCATAACAACAGAAAAAAATATCAAAAAATATAAATGTATTTAAATTCAGATAAGAAAACAACAAAAGGGTTTTTTTTTAAGTTGTAATAAAAAAAAGTAAATTGAATTGTTATTAAATTAATGCACACCAATGCCAACTTTTTTCTTCAATTACAATTAAAAATACAAATACAATAACGACATTTGCATATAATGTCAATTCGTGGAATTTGAAGAAATGCATAGACAAAAAGCATAATTCTATGTTTTTTTATGACCAACTCGTTCTCAAGGGATCTTTGTAACCCTCATAATGTTGAGTAAACACAGTGTGAGTTAAGTATGTAAATATGGAAGTACGTAAAAGGAGGTAGGGATGCACATTCAAATGCGCATGCATATTTCAAAATAGGAAGGAAACACAGTCCGGCAAGGTGTTCCATATTCGTGTGGTTCGGCTAAAAAAACTCTATTTTTGACTGTTCGTCCGAAGTTGGGTAAATTGATGTAGTGCGAGTGCTATGGTAGAATCGTTTCAGGAAGGAATGCAACTGGTTATATCCTTAGAGTTTTGTTCACACAAATTGCTTTAAGATGATGTAAGACGTCACTAGAGATGTAAATTATTCTGTTATCGTTCGGTCGCCTATCATTTTTTAAGGTCTTTTTTTGAATGTTCTCCAAATGCCCAAATATGAGAATTATATTCATATTTTGGTTAAATATACGCTTTGTAGATTGTAGCCAAAGGAACCCTAGGCACCTCGAAGCATTCTGAACAACGTCATATATGTGATGATTTCACAGGAGGTGGTCTACTTATGGTTAGTTGCATAGGAGGAATATAAATTTCGCTTTAACGACAGCAAAAAAGAACACCATTGAGTTTTTGAAGCATTAAATTTGACGCGATTTGTATTCCCCACTGAGGAAGAGCAGAAAGAAAAAGTAATTTCTAATCCAAGCAAGAATAGTTTTGTTGAAACTCTATGAAATATCATAATTTAAAATATCAAGTGCATTAATCTCGCTTCACAAAAACGACGCAGGGATTGGTTTCACTTTTTAGTTGAGATTAACCACTAAGTCATCAGTAAACCTATTGCTGCAAATATTGTAGAAAATTAGTAGGACTGGTAGGATATGGGGGCGTATGCGTACTTTTTTTTTTGTAAAGGATTCTGATTTTGTTTGTATATATAGTGAATATTTTACTATGCACCCTTCGCGTGCGAGGCAAATTCAATAAGATCATACTGAGGAGTCAACAGAAGATTCCTACTACAACTACTTAATGAAAAATCATCACGCCTTCTTCGCTTCTATCCTGGATCCTGGTTGCCAATCTGCCACTATCAAAGTTAATCTTTAATCCTAAGGAGATGATGGAAAAATTTCAAAAATTTAAACAGCCAACGATTGCACAGCCAGGCTAAAACTTTATAAGGTCAGAGAGAAAGAATTTGGCTTCCCAAGTACCAATATTAAAGGCTAAGTAAAAGTAGAAACATTGGTGTTCAGACAAGGGTGCTCTGGACATAGCTTTGAAAAAAGCAAATAGGTGGCTCTGACGGGGAGTCAAACCCCAACCCTTCGCTCAGCAGTCCGACAAACTAACCGCTAAGCCACAGAGCACTACCACCAGCACATTACAGAAAGGAAAAACAAGATCATAGTGATTGTGGCAGCGAAGTGTTGTTTACAATGGACTCCGGTGAACTGGACACATAGCTCATTCGAACTAAGAACATCCAGCTCGGAAAGTGTTTGGCAGCTCTTTTATGGTACAATGAAAGCTAGCAGGCCTTGAGAGTAGACCAAAGGGCCTAAAGCCTAAGGGTGCAAAACTTGATGAAATTGGCCTGCGATCAGATGTATAAGAAAAACTTGTTGCACGAGGCCCGGACCGCATGCCGGTTGTTGTGACGATGATGGTGATGTTTTAGCCCTTTGCCACTTCTATCTACCTACTAAATGTCATCTTAATCCGTTGAGACATTATGGATGAACAAGCATTCAAACATTTACACAAGTTTGAATGTATAATACAGAGTAGCGTAAAAGTAATCACCCCATTGAAAGACGATATAACTTTTGCAAATGGTGGAAATGTCAAATCTGTTTAAAAAATTCAGATGCAAAATACACATCATTAAGCCATGAAACGCTATACTCTTAAAGAACGCCCGATATTCGAAAAAAGCAAAAAGCGTCGTCTAATCCCGCTTTTTGTGATATGCATTGTCCGGCCAGATCACCCGTTTTGACCGTTTCTGAATTTGTATTGTGGGATTATTTTGTTAGAAAGCCTCAGACTTTTGAAAATCCACCAGAATGCGAAAGTTCTGAAACAAATGATGGAAAATGACATAAAACGAGCTCGTATAGTCAATCATTGATATCATTATTTTCGAGTTAATGAAAAAAAATCAAATTCATTAAATAGCCATAATCCACAATTAAGATTTACAATTTGCATTCCTAAAAAATTTACAAAGAAACATAAAACATCGGGTGATTACTTTTGCGCCACCCTATATATTAGTATAAGACTCGTAGGATATGTGGGCGTATGCGTACTATTTTATTTTTTTTTTATTTTTTAACTCTTTAGTTTTCGCGTAAATGAAAATAAGAATATGGACTTTTTACCTTGTTCAAAAAAAATTAATTGTAATTTTACAGACTTAAGAGTCTATACAAGGAAAAAAGTCATTAGGAAGTGCATTAGGCGCTATCCATTCAACATGTTGCCTTTTATTTGTTATTATTTAAATGGAGATTTGCTTATAGAAGCAGTAATAAACTGTGCCCTGGCTTGTCAGTTATAAAAGTGAAATACAAAAACTCTTAATTTTGTGTAGTTTAAAAAAAGATATCTGCTTTCCGTAATTAATTAAAAAGTGAGCACCTTCCTTAGTTATATTTAAGTTATAGATATTGTGTTTCACATACTATTAATCCCCACTGTTCTATAAAACGTGGTTTGATCCCATCAAATCGTTTACAATGCTTTTTTAAAAAAGGCACCCCCAACAGGATGTGGCGTCAACACGTGTATTCCAAAAGCTCTACACAATCTATTCCTTTCAACTTCCTTTCAAACTTTAAAAGCTAACCTGAGCATTAAAAACCCAAAAACTCAACAACAAAAATATTACGTGCGCACGCACCACGTGCATACCGCATAACTTATGTATGTATGCTCAGCACATGTCAGCTCGAAGCGAATAAGGATATAAATGTCTTCCAAAACGGAATAAGCTCAACGTCCTTTCGGTTGTGTTTTTATGTGTAGTCCTGCCGAAAATCGTGCAACAGAACAACCAAAAACAAACAGCAGGAACAAAAGGAGTTACAAAAAAAAAACTCCAACACATCCTTTACATAACACATTTGACCGTGAAAAAGTTTTTTTTTTTAATTGAATAGGCGCAGCACTGTAGATTCCGGAATACATTGCAACTCAGACAAAAATGAGTATCTTTTCGGTGGATTAAGAAACGGATAAAAGATACATAAGTGCATAATCGTAGAGTTGTTAGTTTAGGTTGTGATTTTTCTACGGCCCCAACTTAACGCCGTGCTGCAGTTGCTTCCAGCTTAAAGGATTCGCGTTTCGCATTAGCCTGCGTGACCGTGGAGCAGCTAAGGCAACGACCATTTGGCTGTGTTTCATTTTGTTGTTCCTTGAAAAATAGTGGATTACGAAATTTCGGATTAATCGAAAATCTGAAGTGAGTGTGAAAAAGATTCACTTTAAATATTTAATTATTGCAAGTCTGTCAGCGCGGCGGTGATTATTTGTTTTGTATCGATTTTAAGGTGGTGCTCCACTGCATTGGAGTTATTTTTTTTTTTGTGTTCCATTTGTATTTTGTATCCGAAAGATAAGCATCAGGTCATAAATAGTTGATTTGCATGTTAGTATACATCATGAGGGCTTCCGTGTGTCGCGGCATTAGTTTTGGGTCAAATCTAATCGATGGACTTAAACGCGGTTTTGTAAAATCTGCCTAATGCCTAATTTACATATATATACATATACTTTTTTATGTGAAGCTTTGGCAGTTTGTATTTATTTATTTTAATTAATTCGATTTCGGTCAATAAGATAGATAAGGCATTCAGTGTGTCATCAGTCAATTTCTCATAACCAACAAAAAAAACTCGAGAAAAGTGATTGTTTATTTGGCTAATTGAAGGCCGAGGTAGTGAGTAAGTGTGCCTCTCCATTTTGTGTATTCCCTCAAGACTTATTCCCTTCACATTGTCTTTTCATTGGCCAAGTTCAATGTTGTTGTCTTTTGGCTGTCAAAACAGATTGCCGACTGTTTTGCGCTTTTTTGTTCGGTTTTCGAAAACCCTTAACGCTAATTATTGTAAAATTTTTTTTATAGAGAGTTCCTTAATTTGGGGTTAGGTTTTTTAAAGAGTAAAGTCAGTCAAAGATAAGTAAAAGTTATTAGACTATTAAACGAACTACAAGTCCAGATAACTTGGAGCCTGTTTGTTCCATTTTTTTTTGGAAAATTCTATTTTTATAAAAGTAGCATTTATTAGTTGGATTATGGCAAACCCAGATTTTGAAAAAAAAAAAATGGGCACGACTTGGTCGCACGTACTTGCTCTTATGTGCCTAATTAAATTGTAAGGCAAGATCTTTGACAAAAATAAATAACATTTACGATGAAAATAACACAGTTCAAACTGTATTATTATTTTATTATTATTATTATTTATAAACTAGATACATAAATGTATTTTAAGATTAACTTCTTAAAAACTAGCAGCACTAGCTACATGGCTTATGGCTGGATAGTTTAAACTTATAAAAAGTATCAAAACCACAATACTTCCGGTTTTTAGTAAAAATGAAGTACGCTATCGCACGTCTTAAATAACAAAGAATTTATGAAAAAAGTATTTCGAAAACTGCATTACCGGTTTTGATAAAATCCTGTTTTTTTTTATTTTTAGTTTTTTGAAAAAAAATTTTTTTTGAGATTCTGGTATGCAGTTTTTTAGAGTTTATTGATATACACATGATTTTAAAATTTAAAATATTTTTTTTCAAAAAAAAAAAATCAAAAATTAATTTTAAATAGAAAAACAAAATGTTGGTATGCAGAATTAATTTGGTTACCTAGGTCTTTTTAAATATAAAATTTGATTGAAATCTATTGAGACGTTACCGTGAGTCGAAATTTAAAAAAACCGTCACATAAAAGGTACCGTTAATAGACTTTTCCGATAAATTTGGTTTCTATAAGATGGTAGCTAATACCTACAAACGAATTCTCAAAAATTTCATAAAAATCGTTGGATCCGTTTTCGAGAAAAATAAGCTTTTCCTTAACGGTCATATGGCAGGTACCGTTCAATTTCCCCTCTAAAGAATGCCAAACGAACCACACACACCAATTTTGAAGATATTTGCTTAAGCTGTTAGGCTGCAGCTCGTTATATACATACTGCCAGACAGACAGACAGACAGACAAACAGACATTTGTTGCCACTAACTTTTTTAGACTTCTCTATGATCGTAATGTCATGTTTGATTGTTACCTCAATTTGTTTATATTCACGAATAATAAAATTGCTTTATAGTCCCCATAATCGCAAGTAAAAATATATTATTTAATATTTAACGATTTTTTTAACCATTTAAGGTTTAAGAATAAGTAACTATAACAATTAATATATAAGTTCACAATTTTTTTTTTATTTTACAATTTAATTAAGAACGAAAATTAAAGTCTAACTTATGCGTATCGTGGAAAACACCTCGAAAAGGTAGATATTTTGTTTATACATATAAACGCTTTGGTTTAGTAAATTTTTGCTTTTAAAAAATTTGCCGCCAATATCTTTGCTGTCCCAGTCATGCAACTAATTTTAATTGCCAATTTAAATATCACTTGCTGTTATTCAACACAATGCTTGTAAGCTTTCTAGAATGTTACCTCTCGCTATGACACCTTAAAGCTACAAATGTTCTCATGGGGTTTAAATAACATGTTTTTCAAGTCAGCTACATATATGTATTCCAGTCAATGTTCGACGAAGATATCCTTCATGCTTGCCAAGGGTTGTACTTAATACCTCAGCTGGTAAAAAGAAGGAGGATAGATGCACGGCCGAGTTTAAAAGTAAAATTTAAAAAAAAAAAACTGAAAAACGCACTGCCTGGATTTTTCCAAAAATTACAATTGTAGGTACTATAAAGATTTCAAAACAATAATCGGCTGGTATGGATAGTATCTTTCCATAGTTCTGAATAGGTATGCTTCCACTCTGGCCCTGCTGGACTACTGCCGATAAGTTTTTCCATCTGGTTTTCCATCGGTCCGCTGGTGATATGACGCAAGTGTGCATTGAAAATTTTAGGGAATGTGAGTATGACGGAAACTTTAGATTCACTGGAACATCGTCGAACTGTTTCCTTATTCTATTGCTTTCCTCCCCTTTTAATTTTACCCTGTAATTGCTGTAATACATCGCTAGGAATCCTCATCAATTTACACTTGAGCTAAATTTCGGACGCAATGTTAAGTATAGCGACTCATATTTAAGCCGAACTACACGAATGTGGAACACCTTACCCAGCTTGATTTTTGCGTTCTATTATGGTTTGTCCACACCAAAGAAACATTTGTTTAAAAAACATTTCTGAAATGTTTCCCATTTGTTTAAAAAACATTTCAGAAATGTTTTTTTTCCTTTCAGAAACAATTTGTTTCGCATTTTCACTATCCAGTTTTGTACTTATAGATGTACGTTTATCATTAAGAACAAAATACAAACAAATAAAAACAAAGAACCTGTCAACTAGACTAAAATGCTTGAAAAATAAAGAAAGTTTTTCGTTCGGAAGGGGAAACAGAGAAACATTTCATAAACATTTCAGAAATATTTCGCGAAGCGTCCAGACCTAAATAAAAATTTCAGAAACATTTAAAAAAACAGAAAAAATAAACATTTCTGTAATATTTCTTAAATGTTTCTGAAATGTTTAAAAAAAAATGGGCACAAATGGGTCACACGTACTTGCTCTTGTGTGCCTAATTACATTGAAAAGCAAGATCTTTGACAGAAACAAGTAACATTTACGTTTGTTTGAACTTATAAAAAGTATCAAAACCACAATACTTAACGGTTTTTAGTAAAAATAAAGTACGCCATCACACGTCTTAAATAACAAAGATTTTATGAAAATGTATTTCGAAAATTGTAGAACCGGTTTTGATAAAATCCTGTTTTTATTTTTAGTTTTTTGAAAAAAAATTCTTTTTGAAATTTTGGTATGCAGTTTTTTAGAGTTTATTAATATACATGTGATTATAAAATTCAAAATAATTTATTTTATTTAGTTGTAGTGCCCCGTGGCTTAGTGGTTAGTGTGTCGGACTGCTAAGCGAAAGAACCTGGGTTCAAATCCAGCTCATAGCCACCTTTTTTTCTGGGGTACTGCCTCTTGCGAGGAACTGACAAAACCTCCAAGAGTAAAATTTGTTTTGAAAAAGTGCATCTCATGTAGCCGTTCGGACTCGGCGGTAAACTGTAGGTCCCTTCCATTCTTGCAGAGTAACAAAACACACACAGGAATGGTTGAGAGTATAAGTCACTAGGCCTTGGCTCCTTAAGGAGCTGTCGCGCCAATAAATTTATTTTTTTTATTTAGTTTTAAAAATATTGATTTTTCAAAAAAAAAAAATCAAAAATTAATTTTTTATTAAATTAAAAAAATTATAAAAAAAATTTGATATGCAGAATTAATTAACCTACCTAGATCTTCTCAAATATAAAATTTGACAGAAATCCATTGAGCCGTTACCGAGAGAGCCCAAAATTAAAAAAACCGTTATATGAAAGGTACCGGCAATAGACTTTTCCCGTAAATTTGGTTCTAACCAATGATAGCCAAAACCAACAAAAAAATTCTCAAATGTTTTTATTAAAATCTTTGGAGCGGTTTTCGTGAAAAATAAGCTTTCCCTAAACGGTCATATGGCAGGTAACGTTATTTTTAGGCCTCACACACACCAAGTTTGAAGACAATCGCTTAAGCCGTTTAGGCTGCAGCTCGTTATACATACAGACAGACAGACAGACATTTTTTTCGATCACTTTTTTAGACTTCTCTATGATCGTAATGTCATGTTTGATTGTTATCTCAATTTTTTTAATATTCACGAATCCTAAACTTGCCTTATAGTCGATATAATCGCAAGTAAAAATGTTTCTTTGGTGTGGACACACCTTTAGGATTTGCCGACATTTAAAAACATGGCGCAACAGTACCTCCTTCTCAGAAAGAAAACACGAGCTGGAAACACGTCAATTTGGACTAAGAAATGCGTACTTTGTGCGAACTACAACCTTGAGCTTCGAAGCAATTGTCGTGCGTAATCAATCATATAACGTGCTTCAGCTGTCAGATGTCACACACCGTCAAAACTGAAAAATGGGTATAGAATCGCCGTTTACAAGAAATAATACGTTTTTTTTTAATTTCTGAGGAAATCCAGCTTCTTATGCGATGGAAAGGAAAAATAAAGGGTTATTTCAAGAGATTTGCACATCGGGTTAAAAATATACATTCGACAGACAACCACGAGATCGATATACATATGTAGGTCACTCTTGGCGCACAATAAGTGAGTCAAAATAAAGGTGAGATGTTCCGCAGGAAACACCAAAGGGTTCCCTATTAAAGTTGGTTTGCACCAAGGAAGCTCTATTATAACAATTTGACATTTTGTCAGAGAAAGCAAATCAATTATTCTTTCCTGACTATGGAGCCATAATAATTAAAGATTTTCATCCTTGCAACGACCACTTGATGTGTGGGTGAATGTACTGGAGGGAATAAAAACCTGAATACCGATGCGGTGATTTTGTGATCAAGCTTATTCGGGCATTTATTCAAACATTTCTTCCTAATTGTCAACAAGTTAAATACCTTAGATCTATTATCAATAGCGAAGGATCTTGTGCAAACGATATTGCTTAAGTGTAGGGTTGATGAAGTGACGGAAAACTACAACTTTTATAACCGAAAAATACTACTCAGCTGATAGGAAGGCTCTGTTCTGCAGTTCTTCGTCCAGGTTTACAATGTTGGACAATATGCAAGACGTATGGGAGTAAATTGATGGCTACTGAAATGAGGATTCTTCGCATGACAACATAAATGACAAAGCGTGGTCTAATGGAATTAAGAAAACTCAAACAATTTACCCGTTACATTCCATGTAGAAAGAAAATTTCCTGAGAGCCCAGTTCAAAAGGCAATTAGTCTCCCTCGGACGTGAACAATCCTAGAGCAGGAGGCCTGTTGGCGTTTTCTGGTATCAACATGGCGAACCCTTAGCTGGAGCTTATGGCGAAGCAAAACAGTCAAGTGGGAGGAGAGTTGTGGTCCGAGTCGAGGTCGCAATTATCGTTAGTTTAGAAAAGAAAAAAAAGAGTATATCGTGCAGTTGTAACATTAACCCATTGGCCTGAAAAATAAAACGCCAAATGAAGTTTTAGGTGTCACAGTTGAGCTTGAAATTCCGGTGGAAGGTTTTTCTTTCACCTAAAGGAAATTATGTTGAGATTTTTGCTGATTTAAACAACCTTACTCATTGATGAGTTAGTGCCCCGTGGCTTAGTAGTTCGGACTGCCAAGCGAAGAGTCGGGGTTCGACTTCCCGTCAGAGACACAGTTTTTTTCCGAGGAACTAACAAAACCTCCAAGAGTAAAATTCGTCTCGAAAAAGTGCATCTCATGCAACCGTTTGGACTCGGCGGTAAATTGTAGGTCCCTTCCATTCTTGCAGATTCACAACACTCACACACTGGAATGGTTGAGAGTATAAGTCACTAGACCTTGGCTCCTTAAGGAGTTGTCGCGCCAACAAATTTACATATTTTACTCATTGATGAACCAAATCAAATTCCTCGATATTGTAGGCCAATCCATCAGCACTCTATAGACTTGTTTCTTACCCCTGAGCCTGATAAGCAAACCATTTTTATTTTATCGCATCTAGACAAATCTGAAAATTGTGTTATCTCTGTAAATCTTTTGTGTCAACAAAACTCTGTTAAAAAAAAAATGCGTAGTAAAGCCGACAGTCCGAGAAAGACAGATGGGTTGTTTCCAATTAGCCAGTTCACGTATCTAGAGATTTCGGAGTGCTCATGGAATTTCCTCAGTCAGTTTTGATGGAGCTGAACATTTCATGTGAACAAAATTTTTTTGCAAACTTGAAAACAAAACTTTGTACCTCTTTCCTTCAAACAGAGTTATCCTTGACAAACTAAAATTGAGCAAGCAAATCGAAAAAAGTTTCAGAAAGATCTTCAATGCTCCAATTCGTAAAACCAAGAAGAAATTTGTAATTTCACAATTAAACGAATTGTTTCGTCTTGTTTCTAAAAACATGATAAACTAGCCGACCAACCCGGCGTTGCTCGGGCTTACCTTTAATTTTTTTGGATACCAACGAAAAAAAAATTCAAAACTGGACCGATTTTCATGATTTTTTTTTATAAATGGTTATTTTAACGGCGGATTTATAAAAAATATAAAACATTAATACAAAAAAAATGTCATTAATCGTCAGTTGAAAAAAAATGTTGATTTCTGCTAATTTGTTATTTTTTTTGCTTATATATATAAATACATAAATATTATAAATATTAAATACAAATATATATGTATAAATAAAAAAATTTTAAAAAAATCGTGAATTCAATTGGGTGAGGAAAAAAAGGTATGAAGACTTATCCATAAAAATTGATTTTTTTTCAGCATTCCAAGCTAAAAAAAACTATCTGAAATTATTATGGGGACAATTTAAACATTTTTTTTTTATCGCCGTAAACACGAATATTAAAAAAATCATGAAAGTCGGTCCACTTTAAATTTTTTTACAGCCAAAAATCCAGGTGGCCGCGAAAGTGTATAATTATCTAAAATATTTTCAAAATTGACCAAGCCTTTCCAATTTAATGTTGGTTATATGAAAATAATATAAAACCATACAAAAAATCAATTTTCGATTTTTTTTTCAATTTTTAGACTTTTCCGGAGGGTTTTCCAAAAAAATTCTTTCATAAAAGCCTTCTCTTGGCAATTACGAACAACTGAAAAAAAAACGTAACTAAATCAATTGATGAATTACTATACATTTTTCACATCATTTTTATAAGTATATAGATAAGAAGATATGTCATTTTTTTCTACTGTGAAATGTCATGGCTGTCAAATTCGCACATGTCAGAGCTATTCAAAATAAAACACTTCATACTTAAAGAAACTTATCGAAATTCCCATTTTGTTAGGTAGAGCCAATGCCATATGACTGTGTGTTTTAGGTCATTAGCAAATGCGATTTTGACAGAATAGGCCGTGCTTAGTCAATGTTTCGATCCGATACATTTAAGTTATTTTTAATCGTTAGCTTTTCTTATGCAGCTGTCTTATTTTTTTCAAAAAATTAATAAAAACCAACTGATTAAAAAAAAAAAAAAGCTTTGCAACAACACCAACGTTCAAAGTTATTTTTTCATCCATCTATTGCAATGCAATCAGTTAGATTCCTTTTAAAAAAATATGAATTCACAAGTTTCTAATTAAATTGTAAATTAAATTGAATTATAGAAAAGTCGCTCAAAGTGTGGGTGATATTATTGTGCAATTGGACGTATTCGACGAGCAACGAGAATGCGACGAAGCTCAAAGCTTACAGGGGCCCAATGGAATAAATTTAAACTCCCATCTTGATGTTTTCTACGCCATTTTACGACAGGTATGTAAATATTACTGAATGACACTAATCAAACTTTTTTTTGTATTAAAATCAATAATAATAACAATTATTTAAATTTTAATCGTTTGACTTATCAATGTATTAATTTGCATTTATTTATTATTTCAAGTTAAATCTTTTACATTATTTTAATTCATTTAATGTATGTATATAAATGTAACTTTGAGTCACTGTCACTGAGTTTGTTCTCTCTGAGTAAATTCATAACGGTATATCATAAATTATCGAGTATGTTAAATTTTAAGAATTCATTCTGCATTGGACTGTCGATCAATAAACATTGCTTACTCTTTAAGAAAGTTTAAATCATTGTTTTTATTATTTTATTCATACAGGTAGCTGATACACCTCAGGAGATACCATTTCTCAGCATACTGCAACATTTGTTGCGAATAGAACCCAAAGAGGCGGTTAGTGATATTATTTGGGATACAACCGAAAAACTAGTCCATCGGGCAACCCTTCTTGAGAACCATGAGGACTCAGTTCGGTTGTTGCGATCGCCCAGTGTACAAAAATTCACATGTCCACATTGTCGTGGCGAAGCGACGAGTCCGAGCAGAAAGCAATCTTCGGCCCCACTAACGCCAAGCAGTTCTCAAATCACACCACCTACCGCACCCTCTCTTTCAAACTCACCACTCTCCCCGACTGGACGTGGCAGTGCACCAGCAGCAGCACCACCGCCACCTCCACCACCACCAATACCAGCATTTGGTGGTGGAGTGCCACCGCCACCACCACCTCCTGGCTGTAGTCGAATACCCGGAGCACCACCAGCTCCACCGCCACCTGCTTCGAATCTCCTATCGAGTAACTCTACAGACAATCGGCTTCGGTCGAAAACTCCAGATATGGGATTCAACGAAATGTCTGTACTGTTGCCACAACAAGAAACACCTGCGCCCAAATCTAAAATGAAAACTATCAATTGGAATAAAATTCCACCGAACAAGGTTATTGGAAAACGAAATATTTGGGCCATAGTGGCTGGCAATCATCAGGACAGCCCGATGACCGAACTCGATTGGACAGAATTGGAAGGATTGTTTTGTTTGCAGTCAACGAGTACACAAGGCTCACCGAAGTTGGGCAGAGATTCGTCCGGAACGGATACTTTGGATCGAAAGTCGAAAAAAGAAAATACCGAGGTAAGTTGGATTCTAACTTTTGACAACAAACACCCTGCTTGGTGTTGGGATATTATTGTCTAAACTGTTCAAATCTTTTTTTAGATAACTCTGCTAGATGGCAAGAGAAGTCTCAACGTCAATATATTCCTAAAGCAGTTTAGAACGTAAGTAACGTTGTTTTTTTTATTCCAACTTTCAAACTAATAATCTTTCTTCAAACCCAAGATCCAATGAAGACATCATTCAGCTAATCAAAAACGGTGAACACGATGACATTGGAGCTGAAAAGCTTCGCGGTCTTTTGAAAATCCTTCCCGAAGTGGATGAATTGGATATGCTGAAATCATATAACGGTGATAAAAATCGTCTCGGTAATGCAGAGAAATTTTTGTTGCAACTTATCGAAGTGCCAAAGTAAGTTAGAACAAACTTTCGTCACATAAACTTGTGGAGTATTTACGAAAATCCTGTTTTCCTTCCAGCTACAAACTTCGAATAGAAAGTATGCTCCTTAAGGAGGAATTCGCCTCGAATGTCAGTTACTTAGATCCATTTATCAATTCAATGATATTCGCTGGTGATGGTAAGCTTCATAGTTTGTATATTTTGACTGCTTTATATTTTTTTTTCTAATTCCTATTCAGACCTTATGAATAACAAGATGTTGCAAGAAGTCCTCTATATGGTTGTTGTGGCTGGTAATTTTCTAAACTCTGGGGGCTATGCTGGTAATGCAGCTGGTGTGAAGTTGTCGTCGTTGCAGAAGCTCACAGACATTAGAGCTAATAAGCCCGGCATGAATCTCATACATTTCGTTGCTATGCAAACGGAAAAACGTAATCCGGAACTCTTGAATTTCCCCGATCACCTTACAACGCTGGAAAATGCTTCAAAGTAATCCAAATACCTCATTTTTCCAAAGGAATGCTTTTCAATATTTTTATTTTTTCTTTGCAGAACAACATCAGAACAGATTAACAATGAGATCAATGCATTAGATATTCGGATAAAGAAAATTAAACGACAAATAGAGCTGCCAACAACCGATGATGATATCAAGGAACAGATGACAGAGTTTCTGAGGGTGAGATATCAAAAATGTTTGTAGTTGGACAATTTCTTAGTTTGGATTTCTTGAATTTCTTTTATCAAGGCTGCTGAAAGTGAGGTTACGATATTGCAGCGTGGCATGAAGGAAGTCGATGCTGTGAGATTGAAATTGGCCGAATTCTTTTGCGAAGATCCTGGTTCATTTAAATTGGAGGAATGCTTTAAGATTTTCCAAAATTTCGCCGATAAATTTAAACAGGCTGTTAAAGAAAACGAACGTCGACAACAGCAAGAGGAACAGGCGACATTAAGAAGGAAGCAGCGAGAAGAACAGCTTGCAAGGAGAGCTAGACAATGTAAGACAATTTTTTTGTGCCTGCTAGCGTTGCATTTCATTTTGAAGTCATTAGCTTCTTTTACTTCTTAAGCAAGTTTTGAGGCTCCAATTAAATACATATGTATGTATAACGGGTGCGACATCCTTTATGACGGTTCAGTACGTAAACATTGAATACAATTCTGGCAGGACGCAGAAATGGAAAACTATTGAACGACGACGATCGTAGCCGTTGTATATACTCAACGTGCGTATTTTCGAAGCATCATTTGACGACACTATTCGTCCTTTGCCGTCCAATTTTATTGGCTACGTGATAGTAGAGGATTGCTGACAAGCCGTTCATTAATGTCAAGACGTTCTAATACACTGGTTGAATCGATGCAAGAAAGTGTTGCCAACGTGAAATTGTCGAAACGCCATCTGACGACATTATTCGTCCTTTGCCGTCGAATTTGATTGACCACGTGAAAGTAGAGGATCGCGGACAAGCCGTTCATCAATGTCCAAGACGTTCCAATAAACTGGTTGAATCGGTACGAGTGTTGCCAACGTGTACTATCAAAGCACATTTCACAACACTATTCCTCCCTCGACGTAGCATTGTATTGACCACGGGACAGTAGGAGATCGCAGCCGAGCCGTTCATCAATGTACAAGACGTTTCAATAAATTGGTTGAGTTGGTGAAAGTCATATAGTCACCACTCTCCCTACGTTGATGATGTCCGTGGAACCGCCTTGTAGTCGACCCAAAGAATACAGTCAATAGAAATACACCAGCAAGGTCTTAGTCGGTTGACCAGCTCAAGGCAAACATTTGTGCCGAAATCTTTTCTAAGATTGATAGGAAATAGAACTGTCTCGGAAACAGTTGCTCCTCTCGAACACCGACGCAATTTTTCATGTCTTTTCCTTATTTTATCGTTTCTTTTATAAAAAATATTCATTCGAATATTTCACCCGTAATACTCGTCACGCTAGGAATGCTCATCAGTTCACCCTTGAGCCCAATTTCGGACGTACCGTGAAATATAGATTCTTTTCTTAACCGAACAACACGAATTCTTACAGTTTTGCACATGTCGTTCGAGGTCCTCTTCCATTACTGCGCCTTCCCTCGGAGTAGCAATCGAAAATTGTCTTAAAGCAACCTTAAGCGTCGTCATTCTCTTTTGACAACTTTCATACGTAGGCATCATAGAGCAGGCGACTAAGATGATGAGCGTCTGATACTCAAATGCTTTCTTATTCCGAAGAAGCAACGATCAGCAAGAGTTATTCTTCGTTTGATATTAGCGCTAGTTTTGGTTGGGACCACAACTCCAACTTCTCTGCTTCGCCCTAAGGCTTCACCTGTGATGTTCGCCGGGTTGACCTCAGAGAACATTGAAAAGCCCCGTAGTTTTGGATTGTTCCATGCCTGAGGCCAACTAAATGCAGTTATCGTTACATTAAGTTGATCCAGGAGTTTTTGTCTAATTTGTCTTCTTCTCAATGTCCGCAATACTCTCACCGTGTTTAAAATTTATTGAGGAAGTAACTATAAATGAAAAATGTGTAGTTATGAAGAGGATAAACCAAGTTCTTTGACTTGTTGATTTTCAAACATACTTGAAGCCAGGTTGACGATAACCCAAGTTAGACTGACGAAATAATATCCTACATAGTTTTTTTTTGTTTATCATTATTCCCTTAAGTCTTATCTCACCTCTTCTTTCTTTTTTTTGTCTAGTAAGTCAATGTGGAACACCAGTTTCTGATCCAGAGAACCCCCTACTCCTTGATCCATCATTCGATCCGCGCTCAAGTCCTGCATTATCTCGACGAAGAATGGGATCCTTTAATACGGGAGGCGAATGTAATTTCTTAAGAGAAGATGGAATCTCACCCGATATAACACCAAACGGCAGCTTACGAAGACGCAGAAGTCGAGTCCTAAACGAAGAAGATGATCTTATGGAATTCCTAAGAAGTTCGGGACATGACAATGGTAGTAGAGAAAGAAAGGCCTCCGCATACGGAAGTTTGGGTAAATTTTTCGAAAATCTTATTACAAACCTGCATGTGCAATGTGCATGATTAACTTACTTTTTCCTAAAATTTTCTTTTTAATTAAAGACTCATAAAACAATAATTTTGGTTTATGGTTTGCGAATATAATAAAAACACGTAAGAAATTTCTTGTCAATACACAGAACTAGAGTAGTTGTGTTTAGAATATGAAATCTTTAGTTTGTAGATGATAAACTAACCCTAACACCTCCAAATTAGACATAAATCTTTCAAAGTTTCGTTAAAATTTAACCCCCAAAACTATCCGAGTTGATCTTTAAGTTTCTCCACCTAACTATGAATTTAATGCAAAATTTAAAAAATTGGTTATAATTCAAGATCGTTCATGGGCTAGAAAAGCAAGATCAGGAAGTGCGAGTCGAAAGCGTCCAGAACTTTTGAACATCGATTTCGGTGCTGATCGTGAAAGAGCTAATTCACCATCACCAATGGCTGAGACCAAACCACTGCCCACCCAAGCAAGCGATGATAATAAACCAAGGTAATTGAAAGCTTCCTTCTATAGGATAAAAAACGATATTTTTCAAAATAAATATTTTAGAATATCACGCGAATGGAGGCAAAAGATTCAGTCGTGGTTGCAGTCGAATGAAAGCGATGAGAAACAAAATGAGGAATATAAGCGGAAGCGTCGTCTTGTCAGCAATGGTCGGCGATCGCTCGAAAATGATTCAGGTAAGCAAAATGATTTCAATTTAGACTTCAAATTCAAATTTTTATACATTTTGCAGCAGAAAGCGAAAGAAACAAATTGGATCCACTGCCAGAAGAGAAGATCTCAATCAATGCAAACGGTGTGGAAACCTATAAGAGGGTCTATTCCGATTGGAAGCCATCTAAGACGCTAGAGAAAACAGATTTTGTGGGAACGATTCAAGCTATTGAAGGTAAGAGAAAACACTGTTGACCAAAAACAAACATTAATTTGTTTTTACTACCATTCCAGATGTCAACAACACTCGCGATAAGTCTTCATGGAGAAAATCCAATCTCAACGTGTCAAATAGTTCCGAAGAGGTGCAAGCAAAAGATGACACTGGTCGCCAAATCAAGCGGCAGCATTCACTTCCTCCCATCCACAGTATGCCATTGACTAATAACGAAGAAGAACGTCGCAAGTCCATGATAAAACAGCTAGGAGAACTCCCATCATCAGATCGCCTGCAAATCTATGTACGCCGTCCATCTGAAATCAATGAGAACGAAAATAAATCCAAATCAGCAACACCAAACTGCACAGATGCAAAACAACTGCCACCATTAATACTCGATTGTAAATCAGACTCGTCCATCTACAAAAACCAATCACCCATCAGCAGTCCTGCAGTTGAACGGTTTAGCACAATTCGTGATAGACACAATGATAAATACAGCCGCAAGGAAATCGATTCTGATAATATCGAAACACCACCAGTTGTAAGGCGCAGCATACAAAGTCCCTCAGTGAGAACTATATATGCGCCAACTATTATAACTGTCAATTCTACCCCAACCTGCGATGGTGGCGAAATCAGTCCCGGTATTGATGTAGCTGACAGTGATCCAATTGGTCACTTCGATAGATTCTCAGCAGCGAGAAGAACACGTCGTTATAAGCGTCCTACGGATTATAGTAGCGGCACTGAAGATATATCTCCGCCAATTGTTGATACACCCGCTAAGGAAATAATCAAGAACCAAAGCATTCCAAATGAAAACGAAACTAAGAAATATGATGATACGCATACGAAAAAGTCGGTAATTTGCGAAAAGACCGTTGCCAAATTAGAAAAACTCGGTCGCCATATAAGCTCGATAAATCAAGAAGATGTACGCGAAGCTATTCGGAATCTTAAATCACCAACAGGTGAACCAGAGCGTATTTGGAGTCCTCCGCGTGAAATCATAAGTGAAAAACCTGCCTCCACTACTCTCATTAAGGTTTCTGCTAATTGTCATGAGTTGAATGACGAAGGTTTCGAGGAAACACAAAGCCTAGTCTCAGATACACCATCACATGGAAAAGAGAGCACATCTTCGTGCAATGATGTCAATGAAGCTGTCACAAAGCAGACAACTCGTTCACAAGCCCGTCCCAGTAAAGAACCAGTCACAATTGCTAGCAATTTAAGCAACCATCATTCTAGTCGCGAACAGGCCAATTCAAAGACAAGAATGAACCCCCAAAAGACCCAGATCCATAGTATTTTAGAAAGAAATAAGCGAAGCTTAAGCAGAGCTCGTTCATTACGAGCAAATCCCCCGACAACTAACAACCTAACGGTGCCAACGAATATCACTGCTGCTGCAGCAGCTGCCATGCGTCGGGCGAATTCCTTGCGTAAAAGTGATTCGGTTTCTACTAATGCCTCAAACAAAAAGGATGTTGAGCGAAGTAGCTCAAGAACTAGCCTGCGCAGTTCTCGATCATCGCTTAATAGTGGAACTTCAACAAATACCGTTAGGCGTATGCCAGTCAAACCACTTCTAACGAACTCTGTTGAATCATCGCCAAGCAAACGACCGCTTGCAGCTCAGAATTCCTCTCGTAACCAGAGAGTTCCGGCCAGTCGCAGTAGTTCGAGTGGTTCTAGTGTTGGTGCAACAATTCGCAAAACAACGTCGTCGGCGACAAGAGCAAGTTCTTCGAACTTGGGTAGTACAAGTTTTAAGGAAAACCAATCGGGTAGTTCGCCTGCCGCAGTCAATACTACACAAGTGCCAAGAATTTCTTCAGCCCGTAGTGCGGTGCTAGTCAAAGCTTCAGTAACAAATGTAAATAGTAGCAGTACACCGACACTGATCAATAGGCAAAGAAGTCCAACGCGACCGCCGACTAGTGCCGTTGCATCACGATTAAGTGGATTTATGCGACCAACAGCGTCGAGTGCAACGAAACGTTTGCACGGTGGCGATAGCAGGGGTAAATAGGAACTGAGTTTTAAGTGTTCATATGATTTTGTTATTTGTACCTTGGTGGAACTTAATGAAAGTGAAAACATTGGGTTGTGAATTTAGATGTAAAAAAAAACTATGTTTTTATTTTGCTTGCCTCGGTTAAAATGCAAAATGAAACTATTTCTTTAAGAACATTCATCTACATGCTAAGATTTTATGTGCCATAATGAAGGCTGGCTTTATTAAAAACTTCCCTAGAGGACCTCTGTGTCATTCCATACCAACCGAAAAATGCGTTTCTATGTTCATCATTTCAAAAACAACAAACACATGGTTTTCACAAACAATGTCCACATGTGGAATGAAAATAATGCTTCCACTCAATTTGAACGAATTTAACGAAAAAGTACATTTACAACAAACAAACAAATATTTGCAACAGAAACCTGCTGAGTGCAACAAGTTATTCACTTAGCTACTTGACAACTTCCAACAAAGCTTCTGTTAGGTTCCACTAATGTAATATGTAAAAATAAATAAATAAAAGCTAATTTCAAATACAGACCATAAATTATGCTTGCAAAATGTATACAATTTATAAAATAAATATTTTTATACATTCTGTAGTATCTACTACATAACATTAAGTTAAATACAAACAAAAAAATAGGTTTTAATAAGAGCACAATGGAATCAAAATTCATCTCTTCATTCTTAATAGTTACATAGATATATTGTTATTAAATGTCACAAACGTAACAAAATAATAGTCCACTCAAAATCAGTCTCAAATGAAATCCAAAATAATTTTAAATTTAATGAAAAAAAAACTGTCCGTTGGTAATTGAAAACCGTCCACAAATCGAATTTCTCGCACATAAGTTAATAATTTGTGTGTTGTTTCCCTTGACTTTTTAAGAAAATCATACAAAATGTTACACACTGTTGTCTTCTGGTTGATGTTATTTCTTAAAACAAAACAATTATACAAGAAAACTATAAAAAATACCCCAAAATGGAATACACTTTTTAAAATTTAAAACGAGTTATATAGTTGTATATTGCATGACAAATTGGAAACGTAAAACACAAAATACCAAATGACATTCACAAAAATTAAATTTTAGAATTATTTAGTATTACATAAGTAAAATAAAAAAAAAACGGTGCCGCAGATAGAGAAGAGATGATAAAATACAACAAGAAGCAGGAACGAGAAGAAAATTAAACAAACTGTATGCTGTGTGTTGTAAATGTCAAATGTATTATAATTTTTTTTTTATATATTTTTACACTTTAAACTTATTTGCTTAAAAATTAATTCTTTTTTTCTACGAACAAAAAATTATTTTATATATTTTTTGTATAAAACTACGACACACATAACTTTAACTTGATATTCGAAATTTGTCTTCTTAATACAATTTTTTTTTCTTAAATTTAAATTAAATTAAGTGAACAAATTAAGACTTAACATTATGTGTATAATATATATAATTATATTCTCAAAAGTGAAATAAAAAAGCCATAATAATTTATAATTAATTACTAATTACTATAATCTTACTACTAATTGTGTTTACTTTCCGACAACAGAATAAGACATTAAAAATCAATTAGACCTTTCACTAACTATACATTAAACAAATAAACAAAACAAAAAATACAATAATTTATTTCATTAATTTTTATACATAAAAAAATTGTTATTTAGAAAAATTAAAAAAAAGCTTTAAAATTATTAATAAAAATATATAGAAAAGGGAAATTTCCTTAGTAAAGAATATATAAATTGTTTTTTTTTTTTTGTTCTATTATTTTGTAGTTGGGGATTCATCCGGCATCTGGTCATCAGATGATTTTTCATTTTCAATCTTGAGTTCCTTGAAGTAGTTGTGCTCTCCGAACCATTCCTTGCGAGATTCCAAGTAACTGTAATGAGTTCAAAATTATGAAGATTTTTGTTTTGTATTTAATTTTCTTGAATTTTGTTTGTTGAATCTTGTTTTTATTTCTTTCTTGATTTTGTTATTCCTCTTGACTACTATCATAAAATGGCGACTCTTGTGAATGACTTGCATTGCTTGATTGGCGTTAAACAATCACATCACACAAAAATCAATATGAAGTTCATATTTTTTACTTTATTAGAGTTTCTTGAGAAAATTATTAAAAACCAGATCTATTGTTTGAATCAGCGTCGTTGTTTTAGCAATGTGTTAGAAATTCAAATTAAGAATTCCAAAACTTCAATATTGAAAACCCAGAAATACAGAGCAACTACCTCATTATTGATGGACAAGCAAGGAAAAAGGGCCAACTTCTCCACAGAGCATAGCAGGGCCACATCTACTTCTCGGTCCGCAAATTGCAACAACAACCACATTTGCGGACCAAGAAGAAGTCAACATCAAGTAGCATACCAGAGCTATATCTACTTTTCGGTCCGCAAATTACAACAAACACATTTGCTGGCCCAGACGAAGTTGATAAAATCGACCCTCATGGGCAGCGAACAACAAGAGCAGCCTTTCATTCAACGACGATGAAAAACATCATCATGGTTGGCAGCGAGAAATTCGGTTCACTTTTCGTATACCCAATGCACGAGCATTCGATCGAGCAACAACAGGTGTTTACGGGCACGAGCACAAAAACAACCACAACATTTTTAGCATCATCATCGATCGAACTGACTATGACTATTGACATGAAAGTGCACAGGCCACAACCCTTTTCATATTGACTCAATTAGCGCGAGTTGCCACCGGCAACAGAGTGGCTTGCCAGCTGCAGCAGTGGGGAAATAATGGAATTTGGATTTGGAGCGTTGTTTTCCTGGTAATATATAAAGAGGCACAAAATGGAATTTATCGTTAATGGTAAACAAAGAATATTCACGAAGAAATACGATTAGCGCTGGAGTTCCACAAGGTACCAAGTTTGGCCCAATACTTTTCAACCTTTACACAGCTGACCAGCCTTCCAACATCCCAGGGACAAAAACGAAGCTATATGCCGATGACTCCTTTACATATGCAACATCAATTTCACCAGAAATCGTAGCCATGAGAGTTGAAGATCACATAAGAAACTTGTGGGACTACTACCTTAAATGGAGACTAAAGATAAATAGCGGTAAGAGCGAGCTGATCTGCTTCAGAACCCCAAAAACAGCAACAAGACGTCGAAGAGGTTTCGCATTACGCTGTGATAATATTAGTATAAAGGTACCCGACAACACAGTGATAAGGTCAAAGACAACAGAAAAATACCTTGAAGTGAATTTCACTAACCGTTTCAAATTCAACAAACACGTTTCCTACATCTAGTCCAGCCGCTTCTTAGGAGAAGAAAAGGACTAAGCAATAATACTAAGCTCTTCATTTATAACCAGCTGATCCGTCCGGTTCTGACGTACGCTTGTCCTATTTGGTTTACCATATCACCAACATACGTATATGAAGAAGATCGAAGTTTTTGAAAGGAAGATACTCCGTAGATGTACAGGTCTACACCGAGGTAATATGTCCCAAACAAGAAGCTATATGCTATACACCAAACTGACCCCAATAAATCAGTTCATGACACAGCTCTCCAAATATATTTTGAGGAACTTGGAGGACCACCCCAACTTGGAAATTTAGCAACTACTCCAGCAACAACTAGAGCCCAACCATCGCTACCTCAACATTTGAGCCATCACAGGCGACCGATTCGAGGATACAATGAACAACGATGGAGCCCCGTTCTACGAGAGAACCAGCAACGGATACAACAGAGGATAAACAATACCGCATCCTAACCCCAATTTTTAAAACCAAAGCAGACAGTAATTTTAAATAAGAATTTCAATTAAAAGATTATGCAAACAAAAATATGATATATATATTATATATTTATCGTTAATCGTTATTGATATCTTAAACGGTCTACGAGCAGGCGTGCAGACGTGAGCAAGGCTCAATTCAGTGTGTGATAAGAGTACCAGTGCGTTGTACCAGCGGGCACCCATTACAGTCCATTTTTAATATACAAATAAAGTTTTACTTTAAAATAATTGTGCATTTTATTCTAAGCTATCTAGGAGGAGCCATCTCTTTTAATGATTCACCTCACCAACAACGAAAGTACCTTAATGTATGGAAAGCATCTATTTTCCAATGCAAATGGTACAAAAAACTATCACCAGCAACGTGAAGTCGAGGAGATTCATGAGTGTTTTAACGGGAATGAGGTGAAAAACTTCCATGGAAAAGTAAAATGGTCCTCAGGATTCACTAGCCGTTCCAGGCTTTGCAAAGATGGGGCTGGAAAGACTATAATAGATACTCAGTCAATGTAAACCATCTGGAAGGACTACGTAAACCAGTTGTTGAATATCTAAGACGGTCAATGTCCCGTCAAGGATCGATCTGGATCAGTCAATCTAGATCACAACTAAAGAATTACATCCGCCCGACAAAAATGCGATCAAAGTAGCCATTGCCGGACTAAAAACGAACAAAGCAGCTGGTGCCGATGGAGATGACCTGCTGGTCAGTTGTATACACCAACTCATCTGTAAACTATGGTCGTAGGAAAGTATGCTTGTTTATGGGTTTATCAGTACTATCTGCCCGATCCACAAAACAAGAGATTGACTACTCTACACCAACTACAGAGACATCAACTTTTTGAAGCTCGCCTATATGCCCAGTGTTTAATGTGAAGCCGTTTGCTGACGTTCTTACAAAAGCAGTTTTACACATGGAAAATCTTCGGTCGACCAAACTCTGACCATACGCCAGATTCCGGGTAAACTAAAGAATTTAAAATCAAGACCCACCACCTGATCATCGATTTTAAGGCAGTTTAAACATGAATGAACAGTGCCTTGTGCAGCTTTGGAATTTCTGACGTTTTATCACGTCAAAATTTGGTAAGCACCTTTGACACAACCATACATTTAAGACAAGGTGACACACGGTCATGCAGCTGTTTTAAAATTGCACTTGAAAGAAAGCACGCAAAACCCAGGTCAATACTTCATGTAGTATCTTTAATAAATCAATACAAATACATGGGTTTGTTGACGACATTTATGTGATATGAAGAACTAAACGAGCAGTAACCGATGTTTTTTTAATTTCCATGGAGTGGGAATCAAGTAAAATTGGACTAAATTATTTGAATCTTAGTCATAAAGCCAAGGACTTGACTTAATCTGCTGTGAATCTGAATTTTGATCAGACGTACAGGGAAGGAGTGAACTTATATTAAACCAACGTTGGCGTAAACAGTCAGAATGACAGATGAGCCATGTTCATTTCATTGGACACATTGACATGTGGACATAATTTCCGATAAGCCATTATGGATCAAAGGTAGTTTTGGCGACGCCAGGAGGGTTACTGACACCGGATTTTGGACAGGCAGATAAAAAAGAACCTGAAATTTCTGATTGGCGAAACTTCCCGACCACTTTTTGGTGACGAGTATTGTCAATGAAATAGAGACAACGCACTTCGGGATTATAACACACTAGAAACTATGGATATTGATGATGATTAAAATATGTATGTCATTTCGTCATCGGGCTTAACAATTAAAACTGTGCCCATCCACGTTATGAAATATTTTACGTAAAGTTCTAAGTTTACACGCTTACAAGATTCCAATTGTGCAGAAATTGGTACATTTGGTGAATGGGCCAAAAGAAACATTGTGCCATTGATCCACATATTTATTTGAAAATGTTGTTCAGTGATTTTTTGGTTAAATCGCTTCACATTTAGAACGATGATAACCCACAACTTTACATCTAGAAAAAGACCCTTTTTGTTGGTTCTATGGACCGATAAAATATTTGAAGCATGTGTTCAGAAATGATGATGGGGACCGGTATAGAGACATGATTACTAACTATTTCTAGCCTCAATTGGAAGGCAGTAATGTTATAGACATGTGATTTCAGCAGCCACATCCCACACAAAACGCCATAAAGTTAATTTATTGAAATTCACAGTTGACTAATGATTTATTACACGAAATAAGCCGCGTTCGTCTAATTTGACGCCATTAGATTACTTCCGCATGTCTAACCCTATGTACCAGAAACACTTGAGTACTTGGAAGCCAACGCTCGATGAGTTGTTCCCCAAATACAACCTGATTTACATCAGGTTGTATGTGTGAAAATTGAAAATCCAGATTACGCGATGTTCGTGCCACCCTTGGATATTAAAAACATTTTTCTGCGTTTTATTATAAATTAGTTTTGTGTCTCTTAAAAAAAAACACACTATACATACTCAGTTTTCAGTTTGGTCTTTCTTAAACTTCTGTCGTGTTAAACAAAGGATTTGCATGGAAAGTTTAAAAGTATCACTAGGCTCACCTAAGTGTGTATTTCTAGATGTGTATTCGCATTTTTCACCTTATATGAGAAGTGTGGAGTTCTCCATGAATATTCTACCGGGTCCCTAGTAACGTTAACTAAAAAAGACTCTCGAGTAAATTAAAAAAAATAAAGTCGGATAGCAGTGATTGTAAAGTATTCCTTTAGCGCAGCGTCTCTTGCTTAAACCTAAAAAAGCTTTGCCACAAGTGTGAATCAACGATGTTGTTAAGGTAACATCAAGCACAAACAATAAGGAGCATGCATGTTTCAAAACAATTAGCTTCCCCCTGCTCATCTCGAAGGTCGAACTACAAATGATCTTCGCATCATTAAAGAAAAAGAAGTCAGCAGGAGTCGATGGTGTACCCAATGTTGTACTACGACATCTCCCTGAGGAAGCAATAAACATATACACAACACTGTTCAACAACGCGCTGAATAATGCATATTATCCAGTGAGTTTGAAGACAGCAGTTGTACATCCTCTCCCCAAAAAGGGAAAGGACAATTCCAATCCGGCAAATCTCCGGTCGATAAGTCTTCTTCCGAGTATCAGTAAGGTATTCGAAAAGGTTATCAATAGAGCTCTGTCCAAGTGGGCCGAGGACAAAAATATAATTCCAGACACACAGTTCGGCTTTAAGGCGGGACATGACACAATTCATGCCGCGTCTAAGTTAGTATCTGCTGTCCAATGGAACAATACTAAAAATCAATGCACGGATGCCTGTCTGGTTGATTTGGAGAAGGCTTTTGACACCGTATGGTTAGAAGGTCTTTATCTTAAGTTTACCAGATGGGGCATAAGTAAACCACTGTTATATATGCTTTACGACATGCTTAATGGTAGAAAGTTTGTTGTCAAGAGTGGCAATGTAACATCTACCACAACGTTTGATATTAAAAACGGTCTGCAACAGGGAGCGGTGAACTCGCCGATTCTCTTTAGTATTTACACCAGCGATCTCATTGGGAGTCTACCTCATGCAATTGCGTATGCCGATGATTTAATTGCGTACAGAACAGGTCCAAAAGTTGAGGTTATCAGAATTCTCTTGCAACGTGATTTCGATAAAATTCAACAATATTGCAATGATTGGAAGCTCAAAATCAACTTCCAGAAATGTGAAACTATCCTGTTTAGAACCCCTTTGTCTGGGGCCTCTAGGGATACGAGAAAGAACTGGCGCAAGCTAGTGAACGCTGGGCCACATGGACATCCACTGGCGAGTAAAAGTGTAGTAAAGTACCTTGGCATCTGGTTGGATCAGTATCTATATTTCAATCGACATGTAGAGGCTGCTCTGGCCAGGGCTAGGGGAGCTTTTGCCCTGACAAGACGGTTGTTTTATAGCAGCCGCCTTGATAGCAGGGTGAAAGTGATTTGCTACATGGCCCTTATCAGGCCGATGATTGCCTACGGATGCCCTGTGTGGTTCAACGTTGCACCATCTCTAATGGAAAAGATTCGGGTGTTCGAGAGACAGTGTCTTCGCACTTGTCTCGGTCTTTATAGAACACCAGAGTCGGAGTACAAACATTATTATTCCAACGTGGTCCTATACAACGGGGCACACGTTCGAGTGGTTTTATCCCGCCCGAGGCTTTCCTATACCTTGATAGTCGAGGGCTGATTCAGGATAGATCGGCAATTCCGTTGATCTACCACGTCGGCCGCAGAACAGTCGATAGGCGGCTCCTCTACGACCGAAATATAGTCGCTGGGAGCGAAGCAGAGCGCCTCCGTTTCAGTAGGGCTGTGCCCGACCGGGATCGGAAGGAAGCCTTAGATCAGGTCCACCAATTTTGGTGGCTCAGTTAAAAAACCGATATTTCAGTCGGCAAAAACGAAATATCGCCTATGGCCGACTTCATTTATCTTTGGTATCTTTAAGCTAGGTAGGGCAGTTGCGGCGGCACCAAAAAAAAAAAAAAAAAAAAAAAAAAAAGCTTGCTGTGGCTGTTCTAGAGTTAAGTATTTTGGGTTTATTTTAAGTTATTTTAAGTTTATTTTTAGTTTATTTTTAGTTTAGTTTTAAGTTAGTTCTTAAGTAGTTTAAGATAGATTAAGAAACTGATAAGATACCCAGTTTTTTTCATTTTCTGGGTGAAAAATAAAACCCCCTTATATATAAGATAAACTTAAGCTATTTTTAGGCCGAAAGGCAATTAAAATTAAGTTAGAGAATAATTTAGAGCGCCCGCATAGGGCCAGTAAGTTAATCAAGTTGATAGTTTTAGCTAGTTTTAAGATTTTTGTCTAGCATTTAAGTAGATATAAGTAAAAGTTAAAATAAAAATCAATTAAAAGTTACAATTAGCTTCCACAATCGCGGAAGAAAGGCAGTCTCAAAAACTCCTGGATCCAAATAATGCAACGTCACTTGCATTTAGTTGACTTAACACTTGTAGACTTACAAAGTTTTTTGAGGTCAATCCGGCAAAACTCACATGTGGAACCCTAGGACGAAGCAGAGAAGTGGAAGAGCTGTGGACCCAGTGGAGATCGTAACAATCGTCGATTAAAGAATATTTAGTACTCAATAGAACAATGATGGAATTTATAATGTTACCGTCTTTAGCGTGGCGGCGCTACATAAAGAGGTCGTGGTTTATGGAAATGGTAGGATGAACACCGTCGTCCCAGAAAAAAGGAACACTTGAGAGGAGTGAAAGAATGAAGTTTTAAAATGTCACTGTCAAGTCTACATAGCTTGAACCGAAATCTGAAACGTGATCATGGAACATTGCCATTAAATCGTTATCGATGGCAACAGTTGCTAGTAATAACTTTTATCACGGCAGAACAATGTGGCAGACTCGTATTTATAGCATATAAGAATTCTTGTTTTTCCTTCTGCTTTACCCAAAATAGATAAATGCAATCCTAGCCATGAATTCCTTGAAAATTCTATTTTTTTTTTTAAATGATATTTTTAAAACAAATAAGATAAGAACAAAACTAGTACTCACTGCACAAAAGAATCCAAATGCTGCAGCAACAACTTCAGTTTTTCTTCAGCTATTGTTGTTGCATTCAAAAATTCAGGAAGTTTTACTAAAACGGAAAAAACCCAATAAAATTCAAATCATTCTACTAATTTATGACAATGCAAATGTATACCAATAAGACGAGCTAAATGCGTTGCTCCAAAGATCATCGATGGTGCTGGGTCAGCATTGGAGGGTAAAATCTGCCACGAAAGAACTTTCTGAAGGAAGTCTTTGGCTTGGGGAGGTATACTCAATGCCATCGGCTGCAGGGATTTGATATAGCTTAAACTTGAAGTAGCAGCAGTATTTTGTAAGGGCGTAGATGCTCCTGAGCTTGTACTCGCAATACTAAAAAAAAAAAATTACATATATGTATATTAGAATCTGTGTTTCAATATATAAAATTAATTAATTACCTCGACAAGCAGTTTTCAATCGCCGCTTCACAGTCTTCACTACGGTGTGAGCGTAGTTTTCTTTTTTGTGCATCTTCAGATGGCATTACTGCTTCGGTTGGGGGATGTGATTCGGCAGTTTCTGGCACTAAAGATGAATCAGATTCTCCTTTGGGAGAGAGAAAATCTGGCGACAACCCAGGTGATGGAACATACGAAAAATTCTTTAGATTTTCTTCTGAGAGCAATGATATTGCATATTCTTTTTCCTCCTTGTAGAGCAGATTGTCCGCCAATGTGAAGTCAAAATATATACGAAGTCCATCGGCAACTTCTTTTAAAATTGAAACTCTGCAAGTACATTCAATCAAACACCAGCTTTTGGTATTAAAAAATATTTTATAATAAAAACCGAACAACTAGTTTTGATACATTTAATTCTTAGGTTGTTTCGATTAGAATAAACTTAAAGTAGTAGTGCAGTGTTTTTTGTATAAAAACAGTGGGGCCCAAAGAGTAAGAGTCTGGTAAGACCATAGTCTTGTACAGCAGCAGCTTAGTTTTTATGATAAGGGCATTGGATTTGAAGAGCCTAGACAGACTATAGTAGGTTCCGTTGGATTTTAACAGCCGCCTGCGCCTTCCTCCATATTCGGCTGCTAATTTGGCCCAAGGTTGTTAAAAAACTGCACTTATTCAAATTCATGATCCACCACCCTGATTGTTAGACCAACACATTTTTTCAAGGTTTTGTGCTGCCTGCTCGATCTGGATGAAGGAGTCTTTAAGAGCTTGTGGGCTTTTGCCGATAATGTCGGTGTCGTCGGCGTAAGCCAATATCTGACTGGGCTTGGTGTCGGTAGGCGGGTCACCTGCCTAAGGGTAAAGATCTGATCAATTGTTGATTTGCCTGGTATGAAACCATATTGATGTTTTCCCATTTTGGTTTTAGCGTATGGGGCTATTTGTCCTTGAGGGTAGAGGAGAATATCTTATTGGATGTATTCAATAATGTTATGCCCCTATAATTGCTGCCCTTTGTGATATCTTCCTTCTTATGTTTGGTACATATGATGCCTTTTCGACAGTCTTCTGGCTTTTCTTCGTGTTCCCATACGTGTACTATGATTTCATGATTTTTTAATGAATATTTATACCATCTCTCCTAATAATCTAATCTAATCTGCTCTAAGTTTTTTTTTTTTTTTTTTATATAATTAACGCTCGCACAAGGGATTATGTGTTTTCCTTTTAATGTAGAACACACTGCGCGGGCATTACGAAGATAGGGAGGGGAGAGATAGGAAGTGCCGATTAACATTGGTTTTGAATGTTTGCAGATCAAAATGGCAAGGGAAAATCCCGCCGGGTAAACTATTCCAAATTCGTGTCGTTCGGCTAAAAAAAGAATCCCTATATTTCACGGTACGTCCGAAATTAGGCTCAAGGGTGAACTGATGAGCATTCCTTGCGAGACGAGTATTACGGGAGAAACTTTTAAGGGGAGGAATGCAACTGGCTACTTCGAGTGAACATTTTTTATAAAAGAAACGATAAAATAAGTTTGTGGACCATAGCGCAAAGATCCAGATATTTCGTGCCACTTGAAACTACTATGCCACCGTTGTTCTTAAATACGCTAAAACTACATTTCGAATACATATTGAAGCTGTTGGAGATGGTTGAAAGAGGACTTCCCAATTTGATCCCCAAGTCGATAATTACTTTAAAGAGCAACCTAACCATAACCCCGCTTACCGCGATTATGTCTTGGAAGCTCAATCTTCTCAGTAGATGATGATATAAAGCCAGCTCGACTACAACCTGCAAGGAAGCTCGTACTTCTTACATCGATTCCCACTTGAAATGATAGGTGTGATATTTAAAGTAAAAGGGGAAATGTTCAACCTTAACTACATTCCACATCGTCGTACCTACCTATTTTGGGAGATATTTGCAGATGAAATTTACCACTTTATTGCCAGATGTCCGATTCTATCTGAATTTCGTGTCAGATTCTTCGGTAAATCCATAATTAACATGAACGAACTTTAGGTATTTTAAATGAAAGTCTTAGTCGGGAGAAGTTGTAAAAATACACAACGATGGCAACGAATTATATAGAACCCAAATAATCGAAAGCGATTTTTAACATTTAATTTAATTTTTAAAATTTTCAAAATCTATTATGTTGTTATAGTGCCATTCTGGTAGACGGCCTTAATCCAAACAATATTAAACTTATGATAAAATCCAACACTAATCCCGCTCATAGCCACCTTCTTTTCCGGGGTACTGACAAAACCTCGAAGAGTAAAATTTGTCTCGAAAAAGTGCATCTCGTATACCGGATGTTGCTGGGCAAGCCGCCCATACTCTTGACTTGTTTCTTACTTCTCACCTGATAAACGCTCATTGACAATAACAAACCAATTGTTTACTCTTCAGAGAAGGCAAACTTGCTTGCAGCTCATTTCGCTGCCAGCTCTACGCTGCCTTACAGCAACGTTGCCCCTTCTTTACTTGAGAATGTAAATTATTCCATGGGACAGATTTTTTTACGCACTCGTACGTTAGCAAGAGTTCTCAAAGATCTCGATATACAGAAATCCGCTGGCCCGGATGGTATACCCTCGATTCTTCTGAAGAGGTGTTCTTCCAGACTTGCAAAGCCACTTCGCTCCTACTCTTCTGGAATCTTTCCTAGAAGATGGAAAACAGCATTTGTCCAGCCTGTCCCTAAGAAAGGTGACCCATCCTCCCCCTCCTCCTACCGACCCATAGCACTGACATCCCTTCTTTCTAAGGTCATGGAAACACTGATTAACCGTCAGCTTAAGGAATATCTCGAAGATCGTAAGCTTCTCCATGACCGTCAGTATGGCTTCCGCAGCAACCGTTCCACTGGTGATCTGATGGCATATCTCACCGAACAATGGAACAAATCTTTACATCGCTTTGGTAAAAGTAAGATTATTGCTCTTGATATCTCCAAGGCATTTGATACAGTTTGGCATGAAGCTCTCTTATCGAAAATGCGTGCTTTTGGGATCGATGATACTCTTGTTCGTTGGATTAGAAGCTATCTTCTGGACCGTTCTGTCTCCGACTCTTTTCCTCATTTTTATAAATGATCTTCTGTCTGTTACTTCTAATCCACTTAACTGTTTTGCTGACGACTCTACCCTCAGCTTTTCATATTCGTTCGACGATTCTCGCCCTTCGACTTCGAACGTACAATTGCAACGGTACCGTATGTCAAGCTCATTAAACTCCGATTTATACAGCATTGTCAAATGTCATGAATGGCACTTGCATCGAAGAAACCGAAAAGCTCTCAGTTCTCGGTATGTGTGTCAATGACGACCTCCGTTGGAATGACTATATATTTGAAACCGCCAAAAATGCTGCTAAGTGCTTAGGTTTTCTGTATCGGTGTAAGAAGTACTTTTCCCCCATCTGATCTGGCTACACCTCTGGGCAGATGCTTCGCAAACATCGCTTCACCTGGTTGATAGAATAGAATCGAGCGTTAAGATTAATAGGAAATAGAACTGCCGTTGAAACAATTGCCCCTCTCGAACACCGACGCAATGTTTCATGTCTTTCCTTATTTTATCGGTTCTTTAAAAAAAAAAATTTCAGCTGCGTTCCTCCCCTTAAAAGTTTCTCCCGTAATACTCATCTCGTAAGGAATGCTCGTCAGTTCACCCTTGAGCCCAATTTCGGACGTGAAACATAGGAATTCTTTTTTTAGCCGAACAACACGAATTTGGAATAGTTTACCCGGCGAGATTTTCCCTTGCCATTTTGATCTGCAAACATTCAAAACCAATGTTAATCGACACCTCCTATCTGTCCCCTCCCTATCTTCCTAATGCCCGCACAGGGTGTTCTTCATTAAAAGGAAAACTAATAGTCCCTTGGGCGCGCGTTAATTTAAAAAAAAAAAAAAATCGTACTGCGTGCTCTATTTTCTAAATTCCTCATTTAAGTTATCCTAGTAGGCCCGTAGAAAATATAAGCTTTTACTCCAATGTAACTTTGGAAGGAGTTCAAGTGGCTTTGAAGAAGATAATTCATCGGCCGGCCCAAATTGGCATCAGATTTCTAAAGGCATGATCCGAATAAGTTTGTTGTCCCACTCTAAAGCTGCTCACAAGTGCATTCAACTTTCCAGAAACTAGACCATAGTCGATGACTGAACACACCCTTATGGTATCAGCAATACTATTGACTTTGTTCTTAAGGTGTGATCATTTTTCATTTACGCCCGTCACTCTGTCCCCAGAAACCTACTCTTCACTCATCGAGCTCCCCGAGGGCGGGTCCTATTGATATGCAAACCCCAGTGGACTGACCTAGGGTAGCGTCTGTGTGTTACCAAGACTTACTAGACTAACTCACTCTCAACTGTAAGTAACAAAATAGAAAAACAAGATAACTTACGTATTGACAATCTTTTCAAACTCTCGCTCCTTTCTATCTGGACGCAGGTTGGTGTTACGTCGTCTTGAAGTCTCATTTTGTGATGCAGAAAACACCAATTTGACGGCACTTTGCTTAACAAAATTCTCCAATATTCCCAAAACCGGAATTCGAGCTGGCAAAATATGTTGTTTGCCATTTCGCACAGTCATTTCGTAATCAAACTCCAGATACTGCTTTAGCCTTTCGCTAACCTTAAGCAGTACGCGCTCATCGTCATGAAAGCTCTCGACGGAACTACTGCACGATTCTGTTTCACACTCTAACCAAGAAACCAATAATTAACTATGTCAGTGGCAACATCACACCTTGCATCTCACAAACTTACCGTCCCTCATCAGAAAATCACCTTCATGCTTTTCCAAGGTACTACTCGAGCTAAAATTGTCTTCCGACGATCCACGATGGCGGGTTTTGGGTGAACTATCCGATTCGTCTCCTTTGCGGCTCCGTTTCTTGCGCTCTTTTCTATACAAATATGCACCTCTGTGCAAATTCCAAAAACAAAGATAATTAAGAAAAAGACAGAAAGTATTTGCAAATAATTCTATCAATTTCCCTTGCAATAAGTTGCATACTCCCATTACTTGGGGGTCAATGTACTCACAATTGTAATTGTGCCTTCTCGGCTAAATCTTTTTGCAGTTGGCGATTTTCTTCGGTGTCCTTGAGAACAAAATCAGAGTTCACTTTTCGATCCCAGGTCGAACTCCATCCTTGGAAGTGGATTTTATATTGAGTTAGTTTTCTGCCGCGCTTGTCTTTCGTCTCGTATGTGCCCAGTACCTATAACCGGCAAAATAATTGAAGCACCATTGAAAATCACGAGTGCAAAAGCATCATGAAAGTTCTATATATATAATTTTTTGGGTGAAACGAACACACACAGCAAAGGCAAATGCGTGCCGTTGCTGCCGTCCATATGACGAACCAGATGGAAGGCAGAGCAAACGGCAGAAGAAAAATACCGCGGTCGACAGACAGACAGCCACTGTCAACAATACACAAACAAAACAGAAAACAAAACATCGGTGTTTCGGTGTACTACTCTGTGTACACGGCACACGGATGATACACACCTTCGAATCGTAAAGTACTTTTGCTTTTGTTGGATCTGGTTCGTAGCATAAAACTTTTTCCCCTTCGGTAAATTTATGCTTGGGGCCTCTGGTTGACACCATTTCCAGGAAAACCTTTGAATTAGTCAAACAATCTTTTCAATTAAATTGATTTTTTCAATGTGCACTTTTATTTTTCGGACATTTTAAAGAGAAAATAGAAAATTCAAGCAACAACAAACATGCCGGTTTGGTTATTTCTGTTTTTGACACTTGATTTTGACAATCGACATATTAATGCCTAACCAAACAATACCCCAACATTTATGGCCTTCCACATGAAAGTACAGATAGTGAATAAATCATCCATAGAAAAAAATCAAACATTCGTAGCCTTGGTTTTGAGCTTAATTGGTTTTTAAGAATAATTACGTACACTTGTAGATCATATTTGGGGTATCTATTCAATCGCAATCGCGTGAAACCCTGATAAAGCGTAAAACCCTCGTGGATTTATCTTCTCGTAAATGAACTGTCAAAATTTGTATGGGAATTTATTTATGCGAACTTTATAAATTTATCTCATGATTTTGCCGGATAAAATAAAAAAAATTAACCTCGTAAAACTGAGGAATGTCTTTTTTTGTTGTCTCTGTCTTTTGTGAAAGCAGAGGAAATAAATTTACACTTTTTAACAAAAGTCTACGTACATCATTCTTTTGTAATTCGTTTTTATTGCATCTATAGATGCTGACTAGTTTTTTTTCTATTTTCTTAAGAAGTTTGTTTTTGTCGAAGCCAACAAGACTAGCGTTGACACACCCGAAGACGCATTAAGCCTAGCTTCTTAAGTAGCGAAGATTCACTCGGCCGCTGGTTTCCAAGTTCACAATTGGACCTAAAATTCGAATCAGGTTCTTGAGGGATTGACAGCCAACAATAGTTGTGACAAACAAAAATACAAAGCCTTAGGATCCCCTAAAAAAATTCTTGGTATGTATTGGGATCCTAATAACGATGTGTTTAAATATATTTTCAGATTTGCAAGACTGAAACGTGACGTTCTGGACGAGAAAGTAAAGCCAACTAAACGAGAAACCCTGCAAGTACTTATGTCAATTTTCGAACCGGTCGGTTTCATAGCCTGTTACACGATTGGCCTGAAAATCTTGCTCCAAGAAGTCTGGCGGTATGGCATTGATTGGGACGACGAGTTACCTGACGTTGTTCTCTCAAAGTGGATCCAATGGAAATCAATTTTTCCAAAAATCAAATCTGTCGAGATCCCACGATGCTACAGTCAATTTTTAACCAAAGCCGAAAAATACAAATCCATACGTTCGTGGATGCTGGTGAGCACGCATACGCAACAGTTTGCTACCTTCGCGTTCAATGTGGAGAAGAAGTTTCATTGTCTCTGTTGGCCTCCAAGTCAAAAGTGGCTCCACTGAAGCCAATATCAATACCGAGACTCGAACTTCTAGCGGCAGTACTGGCCGTCCGATTGTTCACCAAAATATAAGTAGTTCATCGTATTCCAATTACTTCCAAGTTCTGGTGGTCAGACTCAAAGACAGTGTTGAATTGGCTACGTATGGACCCAAGAAAGTTTCAACAATTCGTAATGTTTCGCGTAGACGAAATATTAGAGAATTCCAACGTTCTGCACTGGAGATGGGCTCCGTCGAAGTTGAATACTGCCGACCTAGCAACGAAAGTCTTGTCCAATCTGGACGTCGAAGACTGGCCATCATGTAACGAACTCGGTGCTCTCGACGAAAGCGAAACAAGGCGACATGTATTTCATATCGAAAAATCAACTAAGATTAGCAACATTCTGAATTACAACGTCAAGCACTTCTCTGACTGGCGAAGACTCTACAGAGCATTAGCTACCTTTCAGCTGTACGTGAAAAGACTACACGCCATCGTCAAGAAATCAGCAAGTCCTAAACAACCATCTTTCGATATGTATGAAAACGCAAAACAATTACTCTACAGATTTGCCCAAAAGGATCAGTTCTGCCAAGAAATCGCGGATCTAACAAGCGGTAAGAACATAAGCTTAAATTCCAAACTAATATCTCTCGATGTTTACTTAGATAGTACTGGAATCTTAAGAATCAAAAGCCGTGCTCAACATCTCCGAAACGGTGACGATGTTATTGTGCTGCCGAAAAACCACCACGTCACGATTTTAATTGTTCGCTCTTTTCACGAAGAACATCATCACATTTCGCACGAGACCGCAATTAACAAGATTCGAGAAAATTCTTCATTCCGAAACTTCGTGTGCTGTTCAAAACGATTCGCCGAACCTGCCAAAGATGTATAATCAAGAATGCAACTCCAGCACCCCCTAAGATGGCTTCTCTACCACCAGCAAGATTAGGCGTCTTCGAGCGATCCTTCACTTTCGTCGGGATCGACTACTTCGGGCCGATATCTATCATAGTTGGACGCAGACGCGAAAAAAGATGGGGTGCGATTTTTACATGCCTTTCTGTACGGGCAGTACATATAGAGGTGGCACAAAGCTTGGATACCAGCTCCTGCGTCATGTGCATACGCAACTTTATATCGCGTCTTGGAATGCCCGTGAAATTTACAGCGACAACGGGACGAATTTCAAGGCAACGAAGAAGATCTTCTGTGAAGAAAGTATACGCATCGACTACTCAATTATCGCTTCAAAATACGACGACTTCAAATGGAGATTCAACCCACCAGCGGCACCACACATGGGCGGTGCCTGGGAGGGCTCGTTCGATCCATCAAGACCATTTTATACAACATGGCCCCAAACAACTTCAACGACGAAAATCTAAGATGCGCATTATGGGAGGTAAAATTTCTTATCAATTCTCGGCCATTAACAATTGTGTCCTTTGAATCCTGTGACGACGAAGCGATTACACCAAATCACCTGCTACTAGGTTCGACTACCGGTTACAAACCCCTAAGCAAAGAGAACATCGACTTGCGACAGCGTTGGTACCAGACGCAAAAGTTTGCTGACGAATTCTGGCACAGGTATGTCAAGGAATATACACCCATACTGGCACGACGAAGTAAGTGGTTTACCAAACAACCTCCGTTAGCTGTTGTCAACGTCGTGATAATCGCAGATGAAAATTTACCACGGAACTGCTGGCCAAAGGGAATTGTCGAGAGCGTGATAGTCGCAAAAGAACGACAAGTCCGTAGAGCAACCATTAGAACTCAAACAGGAACACTAGAATGACCCGCACATAAAATCGCTATCCTGGAAGTCGGCAAAGATGACAGCAAGCTCACTTCATCATAGCTCGCTTACTAGGGGGAGAATGTTACCGCCGTTAACCACATTTAATATTATGTTATTATGTAATATTTGGATTAGAAGCTATCTTCTGGACCGTTCAATACAAGTTGTATTGGACGGATTCAAGTCTGATTCCCATAAAATAAATGCTGGTGTGCCCCAGGGCTCTGTTCTATCTCCGACTCTTTTCCTCATTTTTATAAATGATCTTCTGTCTGTTACTTCTAATCCACTTAACTGTTTTGCTGACGACTCTACCCTCAGCTTTTCATATTCGTTCGATAATTCACGTCCTTCGCCTTCGGACGTACAATTGCAACGGTGCCGTATGTCAAGCTCATTAAACTCCGATTTATACAGCATTGTCAAATGGGGTAATAGAAATCGTGTGGAGTTTAATGCTTCGAAAACTCAATGCTGTCTTCTGTCGTTAAAGCTAGACATACCCCCAATGCCATTGTCCATGAATGGCACTTACATCGAAGAAACCGAAAAGCTCTCAGTACTCGGTATGTGTGTCAACGACGACCTCCGTTGGAACGACCATATATTTGAAATCGCTAAGAATGCTGCTAAGTGCTTAGGTTTTCTGTATCGGTGTAAGAAGTATTTTTCCCCATCTGATCTGGCTACAATTTATAAAGCGTTTATACGCCCTAAACTCGAGTATAACTCCCACCTCTGGGCAGGTGCTTCGCAAACATCGCTTCACCTGCTTGATAGAATACAAAATCGAGCGTTAAGATTGATAGGTAATAGAACTGCCGCTGAAACAATTGCCCCACTCGAACACCGACGCAATGTTTCATGTCTTTCCTTATTTTATCGTTTCTTTTATAAAAAATGTTCACTCGAGGTAGCCAGCTGCATTCCTCCCCTTAAAAGTTTCGCCCGTAATACTCGTCTTGCTAGGAATGCCCATCAGTTCACCCTTGAGCCCAATTTCGGACGTACCGTGAAATATAGGGATTCTTTTTTTAGCCGTACAACACGACTTTGGAATGGTTTACCCGGCGAGATTTTCCCTTGCCATTTCGATTTGCAAACATTCAAAACCAATGTTAATCGACACCTCCTATCTCTCCCCTCCCTATCTTCCTAATGCCCGCGCAGTGTGTTACATTATAAGGGAAACAAATAGTCCCTTTTGCGCGCGTGAATTATAAAAAAAAAAAAAAAAAAAATGTCATATACCTATGTATTATATTTACTTAAAAAAAATTACTGTATGATTTTACAAAAGCACATACATATGTACGTACACAATCATTTTTGAATGCTCGCTGCTCAATACGAGTCAGTCGAAATTAACTAATCACACAGTGCGGTAGCTAAATACAAATTATTTTAAAGCCTCCTTACATATGAAATTAATAAAATTTATCATATCTTGCTGTTAAAAATTGTGTCGGCTACTCAGTTTATTTTCACTCAACAGTTCGATTATATTTTAATAAACACATGATTCTTGTTATCATATCACGACAAATTTTCGCTTTTGTTCTTCTGAAATTAGAACTTTTCCATGTTCTACATTTGTTTGCCCGCAAACGGTGACATTTTTTAAAGAAATAAAATGACGTTTAAATTATTCTGCTAAGAACTATTTTACATACTTTTTTCCAACTTGTGACTTGATTAGTCACAAAAATTGAATAAAACCATTGAAGTTCCCTGTTTTTTCAAATTTTATTCGAAGCTGTAACCGCTCATAAGAACAAGTACGTGCGATCCAGTCGTGCAATTTATTATTTGTTTTTTTTTTTTTGTTATGCTTTAAGAAAAATTTATTTTTATTTTATTGTTTTAAATTATTATATCTTATTTATATTTTGAAAATACGAAAATCCACTTCGGACATTTAAAAAAAAAGTCCCATCACGTCACTATACACACAAAGTTGTGTGTTTTGATTTTTCTTAAAGTTATTCAATTCCAGTGCAGTCCAGGTATATGTATACCCCAAATATAGGTCTTCATTCTTTGATTTAATAAAATCAATCATGCGTCAGTGGTTTTATTTTTTATTCACTTGAGTAAGATGTACTTGTACTCTTGCACTGGACTTGAACAGAGTAATAAAAAAACGTCAATTATTTTGTGGAATAGCTGCTGATCACTCCATTGAAAATGGGGAATGCTTTATGTTCACACTTTTTTAAGGCGCCAGTTATAGCGATCATTAAAAATCCATCATTAAAAGTTGAAACAGTATTTAAAGGCCAACCACAACAGCCATAACCTCAAATTTTTTTTAATGATCCAAAATGCTTCAGTAAACTTTTTACTGATGAGTGGAACATTAACAAAATGGATCATTGTATATAAATTGCCTATAGTACTATCATGAGACGAGAAAAAATCTTTTTCCCTAGAGCCGCTTGGAGTGCTAGTGTAGGCATATTTTATTTGAGAAAGAGAGAAATAAGAGCATGTTTTTAAGTGTTATGCTCTGTGCTTTTTGGTGGTGTGCTTTTTGTTGTTGGAAAAATGTGTGGTTTACCTACATTCTTGATGAATTTTAAGAGGAAATCTCTTTGAATTATACAATTTTGTTGACTTATAAGCAATTTAAAAAAAAAATGCTTAAGAAGGTGAGATGAATTAACTTGATGTTGATGATGTTGCTTACATTTTTTTGTAATACATTTGTATATACATTGTTTTGTATATCATTGACCAGACTTTTGAAGTGATTTTCATTGTATATAGACTTTTGCTAGGATTCATAGACGATCCAACATTTTCGTTGCTTACATTTTTTTTATATGCAATACATGTACAAGTACATATGTCATTGACAAGCCTTTTGAAGTGTTTTTTTTTTTAAGATATTCAATTTGGGTTTATCTGCTACCTATAAATTGAACGTTGTCGTTTTCAAAAAATGTACTCATACATTCTTGAAAATTTAACACAAACTTAATTCTTGCTGGATTTATTGAATGGATTTTGGTATGAATTTTGCTTTCAATGCAGATAGGTACACAAATTTAGTGAAAACTATGCATGGAGATATATTCAAATTTTTTTTTGGAAATTGATTGCAGATTTGTATCCATTGTAGTTATATAGACTGCAGGTAGTAATGATTTTTGTTTTTTTGAGGCTTTGTATGAAATAACTGACCTACCCTTTGCTCGCGGGTAGGAAATTCATAGTTAAAGCAAATCTTATTTTTATATCGCGGTGGGTTTTTTAGCTGTAGAAAATTAAAAAGTGGGCCGATTTTCGTGATTCTTTTTTTTAAAATGTTCGTCTGCGGCGGGTTTTCGATAAAAAAAATGTTTAAACTATCCCAGATGTCGGATTTCAATTATGACAGATTTCAGATGGTTTTTTACTTGCGATTATAGGTACCTACTATAAAAAAATTGAGATAATAATCAAACATGATATTACGATGATAGAGAAGTCGAAAAAAGTTGGTTCGAAAAATGAACTATATTTGCCGTTTAACAAAAAGTTTGATTTTCTCGAAAATGGTTCTAACGATTTTGATAAAACTTTCAGGATGCTATTTTTTTACAACAATACATCTTTCATTAAGAATGAATTTTTCGAAATTTGTTCTATAACGGTACCTATCATAGAACCGGTTTTTTCAAATGCGGTTTTATCGTTAAACAATATCCTGATTTCAATAAAATTTTGCAAACAGGAAGTCATTTATAATTCAATTAACATTGCATTTCAAAATTTTCGAAAACTTTTTTTTTCACTTTTCTAAAAAAAAATTGGTTTTCGATTTAAATTTTTTCAAATAAGTTTCCCAGATGAAATTTCGCTGGACTCCAGGTATTCCCTCAAATCATCTTCGTCCGCATTGTAGAGCAATTCTTTTTCCAAAATATTGTCCTCTATCGGCTTTTCACTTTTAATATGCTGCCACATCTGGATAATTCCCTCAAGCGTTTGCTTTAATCCCCTAAAGCATGGTGGAATTTTCATCGGGCTGGTGGATCTCCATGTTGATATCCAATCTCTGTATCCTTTCAAAGAGTTCAACGTCTCTGTGGCTTCACTCAGCACTTGTTTATTCGGTTTTCTCGAATACAGTTTGCCAGTGTTTAGGCAATCGAACAGATCATTAATTTTTTTATGAATGTTGGTGTTCCAAGTGCAGCTCGCTTCGCTGACTCGGTCTTAAAACAGTTTGTTCTCAAAGCATACAAGATGCCTGAGTAAACATTGGCACTGAAGACCTGCGTAGCCAGCTTCACAGAGAGCTTGTCATAGCCGATAGGATTTATGTGCGACTGCGTTAGCTTGAAGAAGACTTGAAAGTCCGACTTGCAGTCTTCTTCATATATTTGCTTCAATACGCTCCAGACCACAATGTCATCCCCTATGCGTATTCTATGGCTTAATAAAATATTCCTCACGCTCTTAAAAAGGTGAGGATAGTCATAGAGCAAAAAAACTCTATGATTTTTCACATCTACATAAGGTTTTTCTTCCTTATTTTAGGGTGGTGAGCCAAGCTTCTTATATGCCCCGATGTTATTGGGGCCTTGGTCGCAGCTAGCAGCTACAGCATTTAGACCACAATTTATAACTGCTGTTATAACTGTGTGTATCATTTTTTGATAGTTGCTCTCCATTTGGTGATCCCACGTAGTATACAATGGTCTGCTTCCAATTCTTGTTGAGTCCTCTCAATGCAAAAACCATTGCTTTATTGGCAATAATATTTTTCCTTCCGAATTCTCCGAAATCGGTATATCCGTATATCATGTCGTCTTTAATGTTGTACTCAAGTTGTTTCTTGATTGCCATCTCATCGAACAAGAGAACACATTTTTGGTCCATCGGTGTCATGCTTTTGGCCTTCTCTTTTAGCATGTCGGATATCGTCTGGCTAAATCCTGCCTTAAGACGTATCTCTGAATGCCAACGATAAATGGTGCTTACCGATGGCATTTTAAATCCTGCTATCAACATGTAGTTGTAGCAGGCAGGGGATTTATAGAATAATTTAAGGAATTAATCCTTTTCTTCCGACCCCAAGGAGTGTTTTGTTTATGGAAAAGTTGCACCATAACAAATCTCCTTACCTCCTCTGTCGAATGCTCCATTTGCTTCATGACGCCTTTTTCCAAGTTATATTCCTTGCTTTTCCTGAGCCTTCTCGGCGTTCTTAACATAAACGCCGGTATTGAACGCTGGATTATTCATACATACACATACTTACTTTATCGTCTGCTACTGTATTTTCTTATTAGCTATTAGCATTGCATATAAACTGAACAACTATAAGCTAATAAGCAATTCATATACAATGCTTATTAGCAGTGTATTTCTTATAAGCAAGGCAGTTTATATACAATCGATACAATGATGATCAGCTGGAAAATATCGTTTGAACATGCATACATAGAACTAACCAAACCTAATTCCGTGTAGTAATGTATATGCAATGTATACAATGCACTGCACAGCAACCGCAACCTACGCAAAAAAAAAACAAAAACAAACATCGTTCATCTGCCCAAAGAATATAGGGCAGAACTTTGTACATAATAATGTACGAAAACAACTCCAACATCAGATATATTCATGTCAACATTGTATATGAACTGCATATCAAAAAATTTTTTCTTAACCTTAAACTGTAAGGTAAGCAACAATGTATATACATTCCTGCCTCTTTCATAAATTTCTCATTGAAATTTCGTATAAATCAAGGAAATCTCTTGAAATTACCCATAGAACGTAGCTAAACCATACAAATTGTTATCTACCTCTTTTATAAATTACTCATAAATTACTTATGAATAAAGTACAATTCAGCGAGTTTCTCTGAGAATTCTCTTTGTAAATGAACCGCCATTGTATATGAACTCTTTGTTCGCCTCTTCAATTTACCGAATAATCTTTTTCCCTAGAGCCGCTTCGAACGCCACCGTCCACCGGTCGTCATGATAGTACTATAGCAGTCTATATACAATGAAATGGACCACAAACACTGGAACGAAGGGTTCCATTATTCTGTCAAATGACAATCAGCTGTTCAGTAAAACCAATTTTCATCATTATTTGTCAACAATTAGCATAGGTTTCATGTTTTAAATCTTTTTCTAACATACAAAAATGTTCAATTGAAATTTTTTAATGATCGCTATAACTGGCCCCTAATGTTCTGTTTCTATTGTAATTTTTTTTTTCTAATTACTCAAGCTGTGAATTTTTTCGGTAGGGATATGGTTTTTCTATCCTTCTTGTGCATTACTTTCAAATCCCCTTTTATTTCATAATTTTTTTTTATTGCGTGAAATAAATCTTCTTTTCATTGTACAGATATTAAATAAATTGCCCACAAGAAAATGTTCTCAACGTCTTAATGAGCAACCTTCACAAAGAGAAGAACAATTAAGTATAATATTCAAAAGGCATATGTGACACGACGTCGTGGAAATGCACTTCAAAAACCAGTATCAGGAAGTAATTTAGGAACCGCAAGTATAAATATTTCAAATGTCAATCAGTTTTTGTTTACTGCCAAAATTGTCTACCCTCAGGCTTCGAAATAAAAAAACAATAAAAATATGTTCAAACATCAAAAAAGCCCATTTCTTTAAAAAAAATGTTAAACAGAATCGAATTCTGCATACCCACTGTAAGCATATACAAACGTTTGGTTTATGTATAGTAGCAGCTAGCCTAAGCCCCATTGAGCAATGCTTTCATATATATAGGCAATATTTATAGTTAACTTAAATTTGTCTTTAAACTTTGCGAAGCAACGCGAGCACGGGTCTGCTAGTTTTATAATAAAAAGGCATGGACGTATTATATATGGACTGCTAGTTGCCTACCTCAACTACCAACGCTAATAGGCGTTTTTTTTTCATTCAGAAAAGGGGTCTGATCAGAGTCTGAACATTCTGAGCATACTCCGATAATTCTCTGAACCGAGCGTGATCTGAGCGATCAGATATAATTTTGAAACACGTTCTAGTTCTTGGCTGTCACAAATCGACACTTCTCATATGGCTTGTTCACAGGCGGCAATATTGTGCATATAATACTATTGTCTCTTTCTTGTGGCATCTATTTTTCGAAGAGTGGTGTAGGCAATGTGAATGGGATAGAGTGAAATAGCCTACAACTCTAAAGGCTGAACTATAATGGTTGGAATGGTGCGGACGGGCCCGTCCGTAAATGAGCGAGAACAAGTAATTCGTATCTTGTGCCTTAAATGGCGGATTGCTCCGTTTCGTCAAGTTTCGATGAGTTTTACTTATGGACGTAAACTGCGCTAACGAGAGCATTTTACGGACGAAAACTTGACAGATGGATTCTGATGGTGTTTGCAATGAAGAAAAATTGGCATATGCTTCCGCGGCATTCCGTTCATTATGGGTAGACGTGCTCATTTGACAAACGGATTGGAACGTTTCGGTCGGTTTTGACACTAGCTTCCGTTTGCTTCCGACCATTATAATTAGCCCTTAAATTGACGTTAATTTCGTTCAGTATTTTCTTAGTATGCTCCGTGAATTTATTCTGAGCGCATATAGCCTTCTCAGAACACGCTTTGATCATTATCTGAACGAAAAAAGAAACACAATTTTAAAGATCTGAATGCCCTGAGCGAAAAAAGAAACATAACTTCTTTTTTGACAACTCAGACTCTGCTCTGAACGAAAAAAGAAAAACGCCTATTCTAATTCTGGGCGACACTAGCCCTCCGGAGTACACCAGCGCAAAAAAAAAACTAAGCTTCAACAGTGACTTTATGGGCGTTCGGTGCCGTATAGCTTTGTGTTATAATGCTATTGAAATATACTGTGCGTTTGTGAACGCATAAAACCCAATAGGAAACAATTTCTGTCAAAACGTATTAGATTTGCACAACCAGCTGATTTCGTGGTCAGCTCCAGCTGTTCCATACGATACCAAAGTATACCAGAAATTTATCGCTACTTGTGTTTCGATTTGGAACTCATATCTTTGTATATACACTGCATATACAATGCTCATATGTGTCGTTTTTTGTTATGGTCGCCAGCTGTTGATCAGCTGTCTTTTTACACGTATTACAACAACAATGCGCTACTTCGATTTCGAACCTATAGATACCGAACGCACTCATTTGCCAGCACGGAAAACAAAATGGCACTTTTGTTTGTGTGGTTTACTTGAGAAGTATTGGATTTTTAGCAAGTGGTTCATAAGCGAAAAGTGCAGTTAGATTTACAAAAAGATTTAAAAAAAAAACCTTTGTAAATATTTAATAAAGGTATTAAGTATACAAAAAACAATGAAAGCGACTTGCGTTGTGGCTAATTGTTGTTCGCGTAAACGTGCTTTTGAGAAAGGTGTATCTTTTCACCGGCAAGTTAATTTTAATTAAATTTCACAAAATATATGTAACTAAAAAATATTTATTTTAGTATTTATCGAAACGGTGAATATGAACAAAAATGGATTTATGCGATCCGTTCTTTAAATGGACAGGAAATACAATATCTTTCAAGAGATATGGTTATTTGCAATAAGCATTTTGAGAGAGTGTTTCAAAGGAATGTTGGTAAATGCATTAAATTGCTTCCAAATGCTGTTCCAACGATTTTCCCGAATTCGAATAAAAAAGAAAAGTAAGTATTTTAAAATTAGTAATATTTTAGTTGATAGCCAATTTCATATTCATAAAATTTCAGTACGCTTAACAACGAAGTTAATCTACAATGTTCTTCATCAAATTTGTCCTCGAATGGTGAAAATATTGCTAGGTAAGTGCATTTAATTTCCTTTAAATTAAACCTATCTGAATAGAATTTCATTCTAGCCCACTTGACATTGAAATTGTTTTTTTCAATAATATTGAATACTCACCTGAAGAATGTATATTACCTGAAAAGTTTGTTCCACTTATTTCTTAAATTTAAACAAACAATTAACAATATCGTTAAATTTTAGTACGCCTAATGAAGGTGAACATTTAAACCAGCCATCGACGTCTAGGCATATGGCAATAGAAGAATTTAAAGATGAGTACATCTCTCAATCACCTGAAAAGTTTGTTCAACCTATTTCTCAAATTTAAACAAACAATTAACAATATCGTTAAATTTTAGTACGCCTAATGAAGGTGAACATTTAAACCAGCCATCGACGTCTAGGCATATGGCAATAGAAGAATTTAAAGATGAGTACATCTCTCAATCACCTGAAAAGTTTGTTCAACCTATTTCTCAAATTTAAACAAACAATTAACAATATCTTTAAATTTTAGTGTGCCTAATGAAGGTGAACATTTAAACCAGCCATCAACGTCTAGGCATATGGCAATGGAAGAATTTGAGGATGAGCACATCTCTCAATCACCTGAAAAGTTTGTTCCACTTATTTCTTAAATTTAAACAAACAATTAACAATATCTTTAAATTTTAGTGTGCCTAATGAAGGTGAACATTTAAACCAGCCATCAACGTCTAGGCATATGGCAATGGAAGAATTTGAGGATGAGCACATCTCTCAATCACCTGAAAAGTTTGTTCCACTTATTTCTTAAATTTAAACAAACACTTAACAATATCGTTAAATTTTAGTGTGCCCAATGAAGGTGAACATTTAAGCCAGCCATCACCGTCTACGTCTCAGCACATGGTATTTGAAAATGTTTGTACCGATTTCGTAACAATTGACAGTGTTCCAGCTGAGGGGTATACTTTAAAAATAATTGCAAAAGCTTTTCAATAAAAATAATTACATTTTAGGATCGAAATTGAGTTCTTGGACCAGTCTTCAACGTCAAATTGGAGAGGAGGCGAAATTGAAGAGTTAATTAATTTATTTTTATTAAAAACCTTTCACATAAAAATTAATATAATTTAGCCAAAGTAATGCCGACAACAACTGCAGACATTTAGTACCCTCGACACCAAAGAATACCAACCGACAAACCAACAACATTCGAAAGACACTTCGTCAAATAAATGAGGAGGCAACACCTCAAACACTAAGAAAATTGAATTGCAGTTTAATAGAGCGCTTGAAGAAAAAAACGAAAGCTTTAAAGTCATCGCAGCGAAAAGTACAGCGCAAAAATAAAAAAATTCAGAGCCTAACCGCTCTAGTATTTGAGCTAAAAAATAGGATCATGATTTGTGAAAACGCAGTCTGAACAATTCAAATAAGTTCTTGGCTTTTTGTGCGATTTTGTCTAATTGTTTAAATGGTTTCTGTTTAAGAAATTCCGGTCCAGGTGAAATTCAGAATTTAACCCCAGCTGTACCAAATAATGTTCTCGTATAAAATATGTATAAAAATATATGAGTTGAGGTATATTGTAACGGGTGATTTTTTTGAGGTTAGAACTTTTTTTTTTTTAAAAACGCATAAAATTTGCAAAATCTCATCGGTTCTTTATTTGAAACGTTAGATTGGTCTATGACATTTACTTTTTGAAGATAATTTCATTTAAATGTTGACCGCGGCTGCGTCTTAGGTGGTCCATTCGGAAAGTCCAATTTTGGGCAACTTTTTCGAGCATTTCGGCCGGAATAGCCCGAATTTCTTCGGAAATGTTGTCTTCCAAAGCTGGAATAGTTGCTGGCTTATTTCTGTACGTAACCCCACAAAAAATAATCTAAAGGCGTCAAATCGCATGATCTTGGTGGCCAACTTACCGGTCCATTTCTTGAGATGAATTGTTCTCCGAAGTTTTCCCTCAAAATGGCCATAGAATCGCGAGCTGTGTGGCATGTAGCGCCATCTTGTTGAAACCACATGTCAACCAAGTTCAGTTCTTCCATTTTTGGCAACAAAAAGTTTGTTAGCATCGAACGATAGCGATCGCCATTCACCGTAACGTTGCGTCCAACAGCATCTTTGAAAAAATACGGTCCAATGATTCCACCAGCGTACAAACCACACCAAACAGTGCATTTTTCGGGATGCATGGGCAGTTCTTGAACGGCTTCTGGTTGCTCTTCACTCCAAATGCGGCAATTTTGCTTATTTACGTAGCCATTCAACCAGAAATGAGCCTCATCGCTAAACAAAATTTGTCGATAAAAAAGCGGATTTTCTGCCAACTTTTCTAGGGCCCATTCACTGAAAATTCGACGTTGTAAGTCTATTCATGATGAAATGTCAAAGCATACTGAGCATCTTTCTCTTTGACACCATGTCTGAAATCCCGCGTGATCTGTCAAATACTAATGCATGAAAATCCTAACCTCAAAAAAATCACCCATTATATACTTATAATATTTATAGTCATAATATATCTATAATGATATATATTCTAATAAATAGTACATTTAATTTAAAATCAACCCTTAATAAAGCTGCTATTAGTAGGAACAAGAACTAGCACAATACGTCAGCTGACACCGCCTCTGTGTCTGGGCCAACTGACTGACCATGACCTCCATGTTCCTTTATCCTTCCAACCCACCTTCTTGTATCCTGTCCACGATAACCTACTGCTGTTGGTTTCCACCAGTGGAGATTATATTATTGCTCATATTTTATGTAATCTAATTGATTGTAATACATATATGTTTTCTACTTATTGTTCGTATTTGAATGAATAATAATGAAATTTGAATTTGATACCGCAAGTATTTGAAATTCTATGAAATCAGTATTTAAGTATGTAAATACTTATAAAATTATTATTAAATAAATAATTGATTTTATCTTTTTGTATATAAAAATATAGTATTAGTAAATAGTAATTTATTATTATTATTATATTCAAAATACATTTTTGAGGAAATTTTATTCAGACCAATAAATGATTGTTGGCTATTTTCGTATGCAAAATGCTATATTAATACGAGTAACAAGATTAATGCATAAATTAATAAAATGAGAAATAAAACAAAAAAAAACCCCATGCATACTAAATGTCAGAACAACTTAATTGCTTACTTAGGGGGCGCTACAGTTCGGGATGAACCTGGGCCTCAACCAACATGCCTCTCCAGCCAACTCGGTCTTTGGCTAGCTGCCTCCAGTTTTGCACTCCAAGTTGGTTGAGGTCGTCCTCCACTTGAGCGCGCCACCTAAGGCGAGGTCTTCCTTGACTGCGTCTACCCTCTGGGATGGAATCGAAGATCCTGCGAGCCGGAGCATTGTTGTCTATTCGCTCTACATGACCTAGCCATCTTAAACGTGATATGCGAATTTTTTTGACCAGGTCAATGTGCTGTACAGCTCGTATAGTTCTTGGTTGAACCTTCTCCTCCAAAGCCCGTTAACGCATATAGGGCCAAAAATTCTCCGAAGAATCTTATGCTCGAAACGACTAAGCATATCTTCATTCGCTTTAGATAGAGTCCATGCCTCGGCGCCAAAGAGCAGGACTGGGATTATTAGGGTCTTATACAGAGTCTCCTTTGTCTTTCGAGAGAGGGCTTTGCCTTCCTAGTCCATAGAAACAGCGATTGGCAAGAGTAATTCTTCGCTTTATTTCTGACGAGATGTTGTCATATGTTACAACGGATCCAAGGTACACAGAGTCCCTAACTACCTCAAAGTTGTACTTGTCTATTGTGATGTTTTGTCCAATCTGCCAGTGTTGTGTCTCTTTTTGTGGACAGCAGGTACTTCGTTTTGGCCTCATTGACCGCTAGTCCCATCTTAGCCGCTACAGTGACAGCTCGCCGAATTCTGCCAATGATGTCTATGTCGTCAGCGTATGCTAGTAATTGCACAGACTTGAAAAAAATTGTCCCACTACAATTAACTTGCGAGTTTCTTATAATTTTTTCAAGTATTAAGTTGAAGAAATCCTACGATAGCGCATCACCGTGTCGGAATCCTTTTTTGATGTCAAAAGCTTCTTTGAGGTCAATACCAGTACCTTTCGTGTGGATCGGGCAAACGATGCTGAGGTTCCATTCATTAGGCATACTTTCTTCTGACCAAACTTTAGAGATGAATTGGTGTATGCACTCCACCAGGTCTTCTCCGGCCGCTTTAAAGCTAAAACACAATCACGCTTTAGCTTCGGTTTCGCCTGACGTTTACAAGTTCAACCATAGGAAATCAATACATCTTATCACAATGCCGCTTTGGCTTTGACGTTACGTTTGGTTCGTGTACAATATAAAGTAACGTGACTCAAACGTAATGCTTAAGTAGAAACTGGTTGAACTTTTGCTCGCTTTGGTAGAAAAAAGCAAAAACGAAAACCGAAATTTAGAAGATGTCATTCAAAGCGGATACAAAGCGTGTGAAATGTAACGTGACGAAGCCAAAGCTGAAGCGTGATTGTGTTTTAGCCTAGCTAACTTCACTAAATGTTGACTTGACGTTTCACAAAAAAATCTTTTGATTTGAAAACTAATCGTTAAATGTAATTTGATAGTAAATTAATCATTAGCTTTGTTCGATGTCTGCCCTGGGGCGCACTGGTGTACACTGGATTCGCACTGAGGTGTTTTATGTGACACTTTTTTCGCCCCAGTGTTTTTGCACTGTGTTCGATGTCAACCCCGAGCACGCACTGAGTGCACACTCTCACGCCCCAGGTTTTTGGTCGGTGTAAGAAATCAGTGCTGTCAAAATTCAAATCAGCTGTTGGTGCTTGGTGGTAGAAGTTTAAAACAAATTTTATTTTACAAATTTGGAGTGCAATATCTGATAAATATAAGATATTTTGTAGGTTATTTTGCAATTATTAAGTTATTTTTGTGATTTTAGATAAAATGCCGAGATATACTCTATCTGATGGAAATGGAAAAACTGTAGACTTTGTAAAGAAAATTAATACATAAATGAAATGTCAAAAAACTAAAACTGTTGCACTGAGCTGTTCGATGTTAAATCAAACCCCGGGCAGAAACACAGTTTTTTGACAGCTAAACGAAATACACTGACATTCCCCAGTGCGCACTGGGGCGGGGAACATCGAACAAACCTATTTTAAATCGTAAAAGTGCAAACAAAAAATTAATATAATAAGTACAGAGATGTTTTATAAAACAATATTTGTATATTTGCTGAGAGTAATGGAGCACAAATTTAAAGCAAGCAAACGCCAGATCGTCCTCTATGCCAAATACCTACCACCAAAAAATATTTAAATTTTGTTTTTAACACTTCATTATTCATAACAATTACAAAATTACAACTTCAAGTCTTTTTTATTTTTACCTACATTTTTGTATCCATCACTGCTGCTCTCGAACACTTTTTTAAACATGAATGATTTCTCACAGAAAAAAGCGTCACTTTCGAGTTCAGGCATAGGTATGTATCATTCGAGTGTCATTTGACGTTCGACATTCGAGTTGGGGAATACCGATAACTAGTGAGTCGTGTTCGAGAATACCAATTTGTCGATCTCACATGAAAACTTATTCGACTCGTATTCAGGAATAGGGCTCTGTTTTGTCTCAGACTCTTTTCCTTATATTTATCAATAACTTATTATCTGAAACAACTAATCCAATCAATTGTTTTGCTGACGACAGTACTCTCAGCTTTTCATATTCGTTTCCAGATTCACATCCATGTTCTTCGGATGTTGAACTGCAACGGCAGCGTATGATAAGTTCATTAAATTCTGATCTTGACAGCATTGAACAATGGGGAATAAGAAATCGTGTAGAATTTAATGCTTCTAAAACTCAATGTTGTCTTTTGTCGTTAAGCAAAACATACCTCCAATGCCACTATCCATGAGCGGCACTTGCATTGAAGAAACAGAACACCTCTCAGTTCTCGGTATGTGCATTACAGACCACCTTCTGTGTGCGAAGTGTTTAGGTTTTCTTCGAAGATCCAAGAAGTTCTTCACCCCGTCTGATCTGGCTACAGTATATAAAGCATATATTCGACCGAAACTCGAGTATAATTCCCATATTTGGGCAGTTTTGAGTTTTCTAGATAGAATTCAAGAGCTTTGAGAATGATAGGCGACCGAACAATAACAGAAACGTTTACATCTCTAGAGCATAGCCGAAATGTTTCGTGCCTTTCGTTATTTTATCGTTATTTTTACAAACAATGCTCTAGCGAAATAGCCAGCTGCATTCCTCCCCTGAAACGATTCAACCATAATACTCGAACTGCTAGGAATGCCCATCAGTTTACCCTTAAACCTAACTTCGGACGTACTGTTAAGTATAGAGATTCGTTCTTTAGTCGTACCACACGAATGTGGAATGCTTTGCCAGGCTGTTTTTCCCTCCAATTTTGATATGCAGAACTTTAAAACTAATGTGCATCGGTACCTCCTCTTTTATCCCTCCTCATTTCCCTAATGCTCGTGCGGTGTTTAAACATTTTAAGGGTACACAGAAACCCCTTTCGTGCGTGTAAATTATAAAAAAAAAAAGCAGCTTTGTTGTTTTTTAGTTTGGATATTGCTATCCTCACTTCATTTTGGTCAGATGGACGGAAGTTTTGTCTGTCATCGTCCATGTTGAATGGTTCATTCTGCCTGACAGCGGGATTTTGCTCTTTATCGCCGTTTAACAGTCTGCAGAAATGGTCCTTTCATGTACTCAGCACCGAATGTGACTCGTACGTCAAAACAAAAATGAACAGAAAAAAAAATAAGAGCCAAGATATCATAGATGACACACATTTCTATGTATGAAATGTGTAAAAATGTCGGTCATTGCTTATTGGTTTGGTTAATGTAAATTTTTGAATTTTTTGAAAATAGATGGTACTAGCTTCTATGTCACAATTTTTTGGCGACATTTTTTGGACAATTGTAATAATATTCCTTAGTAATACCAAATATTCGCATCACCAAATATTTCTGGCGAATCGCGGCGATAACTCATAATTAATCGCATTTTAATAAAACGAGTGAATTTCAACGATAATCGTTTTACATAATAAGGCCCCAGATTGAATGCTGGCCCACCTTGCCCGTTTCAATCAACCAAACACATTTATAAAAAAAGACACAATTTCAAATTTCTTTTCTCCAACATTTATTCTCTTGTCAACAACTCCCAAAGTATAAACTAAAATACAAATCATATTTTTTACATTAAGGGCGTTTTTAAACCTTAGACTTCTCTCCATTATCACAACGGATGCCGCTATAACGCGGTAATAAAAAAAATTTTACCTTTAATGGAATTGTTGATTTCTTAAAATCTTATTTCTTTAAATAATAAATAACTACGTTTTAAATCTATCAAGTATCAACAGTCATGTACATACTCCTTAGTCCACTTCTTCCATGTGAGAGGCATCCTCCGAGTCATTGACCAATGGTGGAGCATCGTCGGCACCTTGAACATCTTCTGTTGCCATTGGTTCCTCGTCGTCGAGGCCGAGACCCAACTTGATCATACGGTAGATTCTCGAAGCGTGAACTTGTGGGCTATCTAGTGAGAAACCAGAAGAGAGTAGAGATGTCTCAAACAGCAAGATGACCAAATCCTTCACCGCCTTGTCGTTTTTGTCTACATCAGCCTTCTGACGCAGTGTTTCGATAATAGTATGGTCTGGATTGATTTCCAAGTGCTTCTTGCCAGCCATGTAACCCATAGTTGATGAGTCACGCAGAGCTTGTGCCTTCATAATACGTTCCATGTTGGCTGACCAGCCGAACTGTGATGTAACGATGCAGCATGGTGAGTCAACCAGACGGTTAGAAACGACGACCTTCTCAACTTTGTTGTCCAATATTGACTTCATAACTTTGCACAAGTTCTCGAACTTCGCTTTGTCCTCTTCACGCTTCTTCTTTTCTTCCTCGTCTTCTGGAAGCTCCAAGCCCTCTTTTGTCACAGACACCAACTGTTTGCCTTTGTATTCCTTCAGATGCTGGATGACGTACTCATCGATTGGCTCAGTCATATACACAACCTCGAATCCTCGTTTCTTAACACGCTCTACAAAGGCAGAGTTGCTAACTTGATCCTTAGATTCTCCAGTGATGAAGTAGACGTGTTTCTGGTTCTCCTTCATGCGGCTTACATAATCGGCCAACGAGCAGTAATCATCTCCAGACGCAGATGTATGGAATCGAAGAAAGTCGGCAATCTTAGCGCGGTTGTTGCTATCCTCATGGACACCCAGTTTCAAGTTCTTGCTGAACTGATCATAGAACTTCTTGTAGTTCTCTTTGTCTTCGCTCAGCTCCTCAAACAACTCCATGCATTTCTTCACCAAATTCTTGCGAATAACCTTCAGAACTTTGTTTTGTTGCAACATTTCACGGGATATGTTCAATGGAAGATCTTCGGAATCTACAACACCCTTCATGAAATTCAAGTACTCTGGAATGAGATCTTCGCAATTGTCCATGATGAACACACGACGCACGTACAATTTGATGTTGTTGCGCTTCTTCTGGTTTTCAAAGAGATCGAATGGCACTCGACGTGGAATAAAGAGAAGGGCACGGAATTCCAGCTGACCCTCCACAGAGAAATGCTTCACAGCCAAATGGTCTTCCCAGTCATTGGTCAACGATTTGTAGAATTCACCATATTCCTCCTGGGAAATATCATCGGGATTTCTGGTCCAGATGGGTTTAGTCTTGTTCAACTCCTCGTCCTCTGTATATTTAACTTTAACAGTCTTTTTCTTCTTCTTATCGCCTTCCTTATCAGCATCCTCGTCTTCGCCAACATCTTCAATCTTTGGTTCATCAGTCTCCATTTCCTTCTCTTTGTCGTCCTTGTCGCCTTCATCATCACTGACTTCCTGGTCGCGTTCTTTCTCGACCAACAATTTAATTGGATATCCAATGAACTGAGAGTGCTTGTTGACAATCTCCTTGATCTTGCTCTCCTCCAAATAATCAGTCTGGTCTTCCTTGATGTACAAGACGATCTTGGTACCACGTCCTAGAGGCTCAGAGTTGTCCTGGCGAACAGTAAATGAACCGCCAGCGGCAGATTCCCAAACGTATTGCTCATCATCGTTGTGCTTTGAGGTGACAGTCACTTTGTCCGCCACCAAATAGGCAGAGTAGAAACCAACACCAAACTGTCCAATCATACTGATATCAGCACCAGCTTGAAGGGCTTCCATGAATGCTTTTGTTCCAGACTTGGCGATCGTACCCAAGTTGTTGACCAGATCAGCCTTGGTCATGCCAATACCAGTGTCGATGAGTGTCAATGTTCCGGCAGCCTTATTGGGAATCAATTTGATGTACAAATCTTTTCCACTGTCCAATTTGGTTGGGTCAGTGAGTGATTCATAGCGAATTTTGTCCAAGGCATCAGAGGAGTTTGAAATCAACTCTCGAAGGAAGATTTCCTTGTTGGAGTAGAATGTGTTGATGATCAAGGACATAAGCTGAGCAATTTCAGCTTGGAAAGCAAAAGTCTCGCATTCTTGTTCGGGCATCTGGAATATTCAGGAAACAATGGTCAAGATTAGAAAAATAATCAATAATCATTGCCAATTTCAATTTCCCTACAGTTTAAATACAATTTTTTTTTTTTGTTTTAGGAACTTACCTTGATTTTTGTTTTATTCTGCAAATATCCTTGAAAAAGTTTCTTTATTCAAAAATACACACAAAATTCAATCAATAATTAGAGCAATTGGAACTTAGAAGGGAAAATTCACTTTTCTTCGCTTAATATAGCAACGTACGATGTACACTTTTCTTTATGAACTGAAGCAGGGTGGCATTCGCCCGGCTTTATATTCGATATGAAAATTTCCCGAAATCTCCTGACTTTTCTAGAAGCAACTACCCTAACTTCCGCTTGTTTTCGAATGTGGATGGTAGTTGAATTCCGATTTAAATTATAATAACGTTGAAAAAGTTTATACTGTTGCATTTAATAACATCCTTGTTTTAAATCAATATTATGTTCATTCATGAAATAATATCATTCATTTAAGAAATTAGTTAAAACACCGAATAATCTTAAATTGAATTTAGCTTGACTTAAACTACAAAACACACTCACTCAAACTTTATTTTCCTTGTGTGGAATGTAAGAGAGCGTTCCAGGTACAAAGGAATGAAATGCTTTAAATGGATTATACATTTCAGGTTTAGTTGTGTCCTATAACATTAAAAGAAAATTAGATTTTAACGATGTTGCTGAAATTTGCAAAGTTAAAATTATATAAAACTTTATTATATTTCGTTTTTTTAAGATCACAATATTCATTTGTTTCGACAAAATCACATTGTTCAGACGGGTATAAAAGTTTGTTTATTATAAGTTTTGTTTAAATGTGAAACGCATTACGCTATACTGTTATGTTGTTTGTTTACATTTATGAAGTTTGGTTGACGTTTTCTTTTTTTTTTAATGCTGCATGATGCAGGTGGTTCGATTATCGTAAATTAGTATATAGGTCAATTCTAGAACTTTTCTTGGCTGCTTGGAAGTTTTGATTTGGGTTAGAATTTAGAAACGGAGCAGGAGCAAGGTATTAGTTTGTCAGTAAAGTCTGGAATCATCTATTTTTCGAATAAAATTGAAGGTTCCACGTTAATTTGCAGGGACGGCTTTTTTGGTATTGCGTTGGTTGTTTCTTAACTTTGCCACTTTTTGGTTTTTAAAATATTTAACATGCAATCATGAAAACCAAAAAATCAATTATGTTTGTATATTTATATATTGTATGTATTTCATATATAGTATAAGATTTATAATGCTTGTTCACTCTTGAGCTTTTGTGGGTGTTTTGTTCCAATCTACGATGTACATACATACATACATAGGTATAAAGTGTAACAGTACTGTTATTTCCAGTACTAAAAAAATATAATAAAAACTGTTTTCAATTTTAAAAGTTCTTATTTTTAGTCAGTGCCCAACATTTTCTTTCTCAAACGAGAAACGTCAATGCTCAACCCTAAAGCCGTATATACAATACACAGAACAAAATCTCAAAGCATGAAAGATTGTGTTTGTGAAAATATCACATATTATATGTAGGTATACGTTTTATGTTTGCTTGAAGTAAAATACAAAAAAATAGATTTTTGTTCAATCGAGAAGCAAGCATTTTGGAGCAGATTGAACCAGCACCAGCACGGTCAACACCAAACAGCACGCTGACCAGCAAAAAAATTCAAACACATTGCCACCAGCACCTGTATCGTCTTCTTAGAACAATAACACTTCCAGTTTTTTTTGCAGTATGGTGCCCCTGGATATCACTTGTGTAAAGCTGGTAGCAATGGAACAGCAAATTTAGGACTTTGGTCCATTGTATATACATTTTCTATAGTACTCTCATGGTGGTCATTTTTCGTCTGGCCATCTTTCTGGTTGATTCAGAACTAACTCTAAATAGTGGAGACTAGAACCTTCACCGATATTTTACCAGTATTTAATAAACTTTTGTTGTCTGTACTTATTCTATATTCACACCAATTGGCAATTTTAGCACGCCTCATTGCGACTTGATTCAGAACTAAAAAACGATGCTCCATGATAGTACTATATGCAGTGTATATACAAAGTTTGGTCTTGAGCAATTGAAACACATAAATAAATAATTTATTGGCGCGACAGCTCCTGAAGGAGCCAAGACCTAGTGACTTATACTCTCAACCATTCCTGTGTGTGTGTTGTTAATCTGCAAGAATGGAAGGGATCTACAGTTTACCGCCGAGTCCGAACGGCTATATGAGATGCACTTTTTCGAGACAAATTTTACTCTTGGAGGTTTTGTCAGTTCCTCGCAAGAGGCAGTACCCCGGAAAAGAAGATGGCTATGAGCTGGTTTCGAAGCCAGGCTCATTCACTTAGCAGTCCGACACACTAACCACTAAGCCCAGGGGCCCTAAACATAGGTTCTAAAATAATGGCGGCCGATGTTGCTGCTGCTGTGGCTGGTTCAATCTGTTTCGCGCATTTATGTGTGTATATTAGTGATCGACTGCTTGATAAAGCAAATTGCAAACTCTCATTTTCGCTAGGACAGCGACGAAGCAACATTCTTGAACTATACTGCCTGGCCACATTGACGGAAGCGCACATGCAACTTGAATCAAAATGTAAAAGAGAAGGAATGATTTTTAATAAGAAGAAAAGAGATGGGCTGAAAAATCCAAAATCTGCACGAATCTCATAATTTATTTTAAGGGGCCAGTTATAGCTATCATTGAAATGCATCATTGAAAAACTTTAAACCGATTTTTTTATATGTTTTCCTTTGATAAGTAACACAAATGATATACCAATCGATAGCAAATGATACGAATATTTTTTGTCGATAAGAACAAATCAGTTTGCACACATATTTTTTACTAAAAATGTATTTATCTGTTTTGCTGATGCAAATTCGTTTTTCGTGTCAGCTGATTCTTTTTTGACAGAATATGGAACAACTCGTTCCACTGATTTGAGTACCAATTTCGTTCAGTTCCAATGACAGATTTGTATCCGAAAAAAATTTTCGTGTGTATTTCAACCAGGAAAATTTTTCCAATGACAGAAAATTTCAATGATTGCTATAACTGATCTCTCAAAAAAATTCCTATGATTTGTTTCAATGATGCTTTTCAATGATAGCTATAACTGGCCCCTAAAACTCTGTGCAGTGACTCAAGTTTCCTTCTCATATCGTTTCATTTTTGACAGATATTTTCATTTCCATTTTATCGCCGTGATCATTGTATATACATTGCCTATAGTACTATCATGAGACGAGAAAAAATCTTTTTCCCTAGAGCCGCTTGGAGTGCTAGTGTAGGACATTTTATTTGAGTGAGAGAGAATTAAGAGCATGGTTTTTAGTGTTATGCTTTGTGCTTAGTTTCCTGCGCATGTGCAATGTGACAATGTGAGGCAAGAAAAAACCGAAGGAGAACATGAAATAATTCAGTATCGTGTTTTGTTCATTGTATATATGTGTATAAACTGCTAGCAGTTTTGAAGTTAATATATAATGGTTTCGCTTAGCTGAGGCTAATAGTTTTTTGTAAGGATTTATACAAGATCCAACATTTTCATTGTTTACGTTTTTTTATATGGAATATGTAATATGAGAAATGGTTCTTACATAAGTATTTATACATGCGTACGTCATTGACCAGACTTTTGATTTGAGTTTTTTAGGATTTTCAAGTTTTGTACGAGCACTACCTACATACATATTTGTCATATTTGTACATACATATATACATCATTGACCAGACTTTTGATTCGAATTCTTTAGGATTTTCAATTTTTTTACTATTCTATTATGAAGGTTGTCGTCTTCAAATAGTGTACACATTCATTCTTGAAATTTAAACACAAACTTACTTCTTGCTGTATTTATACAAAGATACAAAGGCCCTTGCAATGGATGGATTTTTGTTTTGAATTTTACTTTCCATTCAGATAAGTACCTACATATACATATAGGTACATAGATATGTATGTGTAGGTATCTATCTGAATGAACTATGTGCAGAAATTCAATCAAAAATTGTTTGTAAATTGATTTATATTATTATTGATTGATTATATATTATTGATTTATAGTAACAAAGATCTTTTGTTTGTTTGAGGTTTATATAATAGGAACTAGTTGACCCACCCAGCTTAGCTCGCGGGAAAGAAATTTATAGTTAAACCAAAATATTTCTTTTTATTTTTTTATTTTGACATTCGACATAGGATTTTTTTAATTTCTTTTTTAGCTGATACTTGCGATATAACCGTCAAGTAAAAGCTTATTTTTGTCAAAAACAGCTCCAAGAATTTTGTATGTAAAAAATCAATGTGCATTCAATTATGGTTAAAAAAAAATATGACGGTGGGCTAAAACTGGCACCACCCATAAGAGTTTTTTTTTGGCATCGACTTTTCTGAGAACTGGTTAGGTAACCGATTACAACCAAAATTGATATTAAGGAAAATGTAAGTAGCCTAAGTAATCTTACACTAAAATATATTTATATAGGTATATTTAAAAATAACGGCAACATTTAAAATAATGTGCTATACCTTTTTTAAAGCAAAAAGTCTGTTCAAGCATATTATTTTTTAAATAAAGAATTTCAGAAAAAAATAAATATATAAAAGGCACGACTGGTTTGCACGTACTTGCTCGTGTGTGCTAATTTGTTTATTTAGGGGCAGGTGTAAGTTTTGTTTTCTCGATTGAAATTTTTTCATTCAGTAGTAATCGAATAGTTTTTTACTTGCGATTTATAGGGACTATAAGGCAAGTTATGCATTCGTAAAAAAAAATCTAACAATCAAACATGACATTACGATGATAGAGAAGTCAAAAAAGTGGGTACGGAAATTCCGTCCGTCTGTCTGTTTGTCTGTCTGTCTGTTCGTATCGATATCTACAGCCTAAACAGTTGGGCCGATTTGATTCAAACTTGGTACATAGTATTTTTAGAGTGCTCTACTCGACAGTTTTTGGAATTGGCATTCTAGCTCCAAAACTAACGGTACCTGCCATATAACTTTTAATGAAAAACTTATTTTTCTCGAAAACGGCTCCTACGATTTTGATAAAACTTTTAGAATGATGTTTTTTATGCAAAATCTATCTTTTAGTTTAAATGGATTTTTGAGAAAAAGTTTTATAACGGTACCTCCCATATGACCGGTTTTTTTCAAATTAGACTTTCTCGTTAACTAATCGACGGATTTTGATAAAATTTTCAAAATATGTAGTTTTCTATGATTTAAATAATATTGCTTATTAAAATTTTCAAAAACATTTTTTTCTTAATTTTTAATTTTTTTTTCAACTTATTTTGTTTTTTGAATATTTTGACAAAGATTTTTTTAATTTTTTCTCCTAGTATAAACTATAGATTTCTTTAAATTGACATACTCAAAAAAAATGTATATATATGTTTTCGAAAGTTTTTTCAAAAAACTGGTCGAACGATTTTGAAATGAAAAATTTATAAAATAGAAAACAGCAAGAGAAATAAGATGGCTTACAACATTTTTTCCAAAAAACGTTATGAACAGTTTTTTTTTGATTTCATTAAAAAATTATTTGTTTAATATTTTCCCCCAAATTTTGTTTTATATTGATCGGTTGAGCCCTAGCCACTAGTCTAATGAAAGCAAATTTCGTTATTTATATTATTATTTATTTATCGTTATTTATTTTAAAACATTTTATGATCGTAACAGCATACAGCATACAGAATAAATAATAAGGACGCCTATGATAAACACATAAACATGCAAAAACAACTAACAAATAAAAAAAATATTCGATTACCTACTGAATGCAAAAATTTCAATCAAGAAAACAACTCAACTCAACGGTCATATGGCACTTCCTTTACTTTTAGGCCTACAATTTAAATTTCAATGTCCCCTCTGGGGAATGCCAAAATAATCACACACACCAAGTTTAAAGATAATCGCTTAAGCCATTTAGGCTGCAGCTCGTTATACATACCTACTGACAGACAGACAGTCATTTTTTGTCGATCACTTTTTTAGACTTCTCTATGATCGTAATGTCATGTTTCATTGTTATCTAAATTTTTTTTTATATTCACAAATTCTAAACTTTACCTTATAGTCCCTATAATCGCAAGTAAAATTTGAAAAAACTGTGTAAAATGTCAAAATAACCTTAAGTTCTAAATTTGAAGTCGATTGGCTCATCGGTTTAGGCTATAGTCCAAAATACATCCGTACAGATAGGCCTACAGACAGACGGACAGAATTTTGCCAGTAACTCAAATATGTTTCTCTATCATCGTAATGTAATGTTTGATTATTATCACAATTTTTTTATGTTCACGAATCCTATACTTGACTTATAGTCCCTATAATCACAAAGCTACTTTTGCATAAAATTCAACATAAACGATAACGAAGCCAATGAAATGAAAATTCAAAAAATAAAATCGTTGTCGATCCTCTTCGTTGTTCACCGTCACCGAGAACAGGATATACACAATACACATACACATGTGCTTATTAAGTTTTCCTTGTTAGTATCTCCCTCACCCTCGCTCCCACCATCTACCACACCGACGACCGACCGATCGACCTGAATTTAGCTGAACATTTTATCAAAGATAATATAACAAGTATACCTAATACACACATTATGTAGGTATGTATGTAGGTACATACCTAAATATCTACCAACCCTCGAAAGTTTTATATGAAAAAAATATAAAACTCAAAATAAACTTATCAACCAGCTTAAACATATACCCACCCCCCAGACACCATTCATTTACAAAAGTCGTTTTTCTTCTTTTTTGTCAATCCTTTTAACTAGCCATCTCGTCGCCCTGCTTGTGTGAAGCAATCCAGTTGTGCAAAAAAAACTATACTCGCATCATTGTATATATGTAAACTGCAAACTGCAAAGAGTAAAGTACATGTTCACAGAGTTTCTCTTAGAATTCTCTTTGTTCGACTCGTTCGCCTCTTTCAATTTACCAAGTTAATTTTCCCTAGAGCCGCTTGGAACGCCACCGTCCACCGGTCGTCATGATAGTACTATAGAAGTCTATATACAATGGCCGTGATGGAAAGTTCATTTGATTCACTTGAATTGTATGGATTTGAGTGCTTTTACTCATTAAAAAAAATATATGCGTATAGATAGACCTTACAAAATATATTTAGAAATATAAGCTTATCAAACAAAACACATATAAACAGTTTTGCGAATAGATTCTTAGCACAGACACAACCTTTCTTTGTAGAAAAAAGTTGTGTTTTACTTTTCAGACGTTCCTCTCGTGTCAGTTTATCTCAGTGTGTAGACCCGAGCCATTGTATTTACATTCTCTATAGTACTCTCATGGTGGTCATTTTTCGTCTGGCCATATTCCTGGTTGATTCGGAACTAACTCTAAATACTGGAGACGAGAACATTTACCGATATTTTCCCAGTATTCTATATTCACACCAATTGGCAATTTCAGGACGCCTTATTGCGACTTGATTCGGAACTAAAAATGGTGCTCGGGCATTGTATATACACTGCCTATAGTACTATCATGAAGCATCATTTTTTAGTTCCGAATCAAGTCGCAATGAGGCGTGCTGAAATTGCCAATTGGTGTGAATATAGAAAAAGTACAGACAACAAAAGTCAGCTGTTCATCAGCTGTTCACATGTTGAGAAAAGTATCCAGCAAATTTTAGGATACCTTTGGATTTTCTCAGTTTCCATATGTTCGCCAATCAGCTGGAAAACAGCTGTTTTACCCATGCTAATTACAACAAAAGCAAGGTAACCTATTCAAAAGTTATGTTCGTGAACGTACCCAATCTATATGGTTGAATTTGTTAGTTCACAAAAAACCCAAACACAAGCAAGGTAACCATCCAAAAGATAAGTACGTGCGCAATATAAAGGATAAAAAAGGGGATTCACCGACTTATCGACAGTGCAGTTTGTTTGTGACAGGGACAGGGTGCACTGGAATTTAAAATATTTGCATTTTGCATTTGCATTGACTATCTATAACAGCTAAATTAAGAACGAGATGCTTGAAATTGAGCTAAATAATTTCTATCTTGAAAAGTTAGTAGTCGCTACAATAATTGATTTGCTTAAAAAAGACTCAGTAACAATTAAATATTTATCCTATTTCCCACAACTATGGCGTTACAGTAAGTTTCTAATAAATGATCAAGTGAAGAATCGTTAGTCCTCTCGTATATTTTGTTTAGCAAACATTTTTAATTTAATTAATTATGTATGTTGTTAATAGTTTCAAAGGTTTAATGATTGGATCCTCGGTGAAAAAAAATAAAGTTCCACAAGCTAAAAGCAGGCTATTAACACCATTCTTCTTTTAGTGTACTCCACGGTGGAACCAAATGAATCAACTGGGAAAAAAACCTATGGTTGCAACGATCAAGATAAAAGGATCGCAACAGAAATATGCAGCTTTTATGAATCTGAAGAATTATGTGACATTACTCTCATTGCTGGTATAAATAGATTTAGATTGCCGGCCCACCGTCTAATCTTGTCTGCTTCAAGTGGTTATTTTCGTGCGATGTTTCGTAGTAACCTGAGTGATGCAAACACTCCTGAGCTAACTTTTGAGCAATGGGATGGCCAAACACTAAAAACCTTAGTCGACTTCATGTACACACCGATCATAGATGTTACGAATGAAAATATAGAAAATGTCTTGAGAGCAGCAGATTTTTTTCAAGTCGACTCTGTTGTGACGTACTGTTGTTCTTTCATGTCAGATGGACTGAATACTAATAACTGCCTGGGCGTTGTATTTTTTGCAGAGCAACACAATTATACAGAATTATTGGACGAAGCGTTAAAATACACGTATGAGAATTTTGAACAGGTTATCAAGGAACAAGAATTTCTTAACATGAATGCTAAACAGCTAGCTCGGTTTCTAGCGAGTGACGATATTCGAGTGGATTCTGAAAAATCAGTTTTGCAAAGTCTTGTTCAATGGATAAGACATGACACAGAGAATCGCAAGAATTCTGTTTTAGAATTGCTTAAGCTTATTCGTTATCCTTTGTTGGAGGCAAGGCAAATAGCCGAAAACCGGGAATATCTGTGCTGCACACCAGAATGCCAAATCGTAGTCTTGAACTGGCTTCAGTACCTTCTCTCTCCACAAGCACATAGTCTTTCACAGAACCTGACCAAATGCAGAAAATCATGCAAAAAACTCTATTTAATTAATGGTAATGATAACTTGGCCAACAAGTTTCTAGTTCGAATGTTCAATTATACGAAAAAAGAATGGAGTTCTGTTAACTGGCCAACTCCAAGCGAAAGAATTCATAATTTCACTGCTTCAATGATAGATAAATTTCTGATTTTGGGCAGAAGCAGTAGAATAGAGTGCTTAGATTTTCGAACAATGACTTGGAGCCAAATTCCACCTATGCTTTATTATAATAATTATTGTTTAGCTTTTGTTGAGTTGGACAGCTGCTTGTACGCATTCGGTGATAATTCTCTAGGAAAATACGATTTCAGAATTAAAACCTGGACAGAATTGCCAAAACCCATTATGAGGCTTGCTACAAGGGCATGTGTTGTCGAGGGAGTTCTATATTGTTGTGATGAATATGGTCGCTCTATAGAGTTTTATGACACCCAAACTAATAAATGGAAAACATTGCCCTTGAGAAATGACAAAAATTGCCTATTGTCCACTTTGGGTTCAGTTGGAGGGAATCTGTATATGATTGGTGGTGAATATCGCCACAATGGACATACGATAAAAAAAGCAATACTGTAGAACGGTTTAATACGAAGACAGGGAAGTGGTCCAAAGTCCGCTCATTGAAAGTGGCTCGATCAAACATCTTGGTGACTACTTTCAATAATAAACTGATTGCCTGCGGTGGACACGATGGGTTTAAATTTACGAAAATATTCGAAGAGTATGACCCAGTGACTGATAAATGGACACAATTGCCGCCTTTAGATGTAAACGTTGATTCTCATTCCTACATTTTTGCAGCTTATATAGATCCCAACCCTGAACTGAAAGTAGTTAAACAAAATTTATAATAAATTGAATTACTTCCTTACTAACTTTTTTACATTTTATTTCAGTAGTGTAATGCAAAGTAGCCACACTTGTTCTGTACAGATTCGAATAAACCAGAGCTCACAGCTCATAGTTGATCACCAAAGGCACAGCCCGATAACGACAATTCTATAGCTTGCCGATACAGTGTTTTATTCAATCACTAAAACAAACGTTTCGGCATAATCCTCTGCGTTTTGCTGGAAAAACCTTCGTGGTTACACTAGAGCTTATTTGTCCTTGCCCATCATATTTTCCTTTCTTTGTTGCAACTCTAAATTCCCAGACTTGGTATTTTTCAGTTTAGTTTTTACTCTAACTAATTTATTTGTTATTCTTTTAGTGGCTTGTACTTTTTAGAAGCACCAAACGTCTGGAAGATTTTTAACCAAAAACTTATTTGACTTTGTGGTGCTGCTGGAAGCCTATTCTGACTATAAGTTGCGGTCTAAACTGCTTTTTGCAATGTAATGCAGTTTGCAATGTTTTGCAATGTGCAATGTATTCTTTGACCTCACCAGTGGCGGACCGGATTGCTCATTGATAAGAATAAGGAAATATTTATTTATTTAGGAGAAACATATAAACTTAATTTATAATGCTTCTTAGTCAAAAGCATTGGGGCGGAGGCCATATAATGCCGTCTTTAAAATTACATGTGTGTTTTAGTTTTGGTATATACATTATAAACGATATTTACATTAAAAATTTACATAAATATAATTGTATGGTTTTTATTTTGTTAAGGTTCTGGAATATCAATTGTAAGAGCTATATGTCGTTGAATTTTTGATGTAGGGAAGTTGCCGATTTGATGTTTTGGATGGAGTCATAAATTGCCGGGTTAAGATGATCTGCTAGTTTGGATATTTCTTCGTTTTGCTCTATGAGCGAGGATCTTGGGCACTCAGTTAATATGTGTTGCACTGTGAGATTGGACTCGCATTCAGCACATGTTTCTTGTGTTTCGCCATTGAAATAGTGTCTGCTGTTGAAGAGGACTTTACCGACACGGATGCGAAAGAGTTTTATGCATTCATCTCTTGTGAATTGGGAGTTGTATGTGATATGTCTGTTTGTGTTGTGGTGCATTCGCAGGAAGCAGGAGCTTTCCTGCCACTGAGTATTGAGTTGAATTTTTTCTTTAGCCATGTGAGTTCTTTGTGCAAGCTGAAATAAGTTTGGTACTTCAATTATTAAAGGAAATCTTGTTGCTCGTTTTGCTGCTTCGTCAGCTGAGTCGTTTCCTGGAATCCCTATGTGGCCTGGAAAATAAGGAAATATATGTTTCCAATAGGAGTAGCCGTTGGCATAAGTCCACAAAAAAATTAAATTAAATAACCTAACCGGTTCCATTCTCTTTGCTTGACTGCGATATTGGTTTGAGCTAACTTACTTTACTTGTGGTGCAGTTTTCACAGATGATATAATTGGAATTATTAACTGTCATTCATGTGGGAAGTCTTTCGTTGAATAAGTGCTGTCCATCTAGGGTACCTGTAGATATTGCATCATCACACGGTTAGTTACGCGCATTAATGATGTCGTTTTTCGAATCCAACGAGGACCAAGAGCAAAAAATGGAAATTGGCCATGCGGATCGCCTGCATCGTTACCACGGAAACAATGATGATGTGCTTGTTCGGGACGAACAAAACTAAGAGGGGGACAATGTGATGTGGCAACAAGTTTATTAGATATTCGGAGGACACATCTTTGTAAATTAACGACATCTGTTGCATTTATTGTGTACAACAACCAACATTCGTTGTGTACAACAACCATGCCCCTAAAAGTATGCTACACATTTGCAATATGTTTTAACTGAGAACTAAATCGAACTTGAAGTACTAATTCGAGACTCTAATTAGTACCGAAAGCTTAGATTGTGACAGAATCAGACAGAAGCTTGTATAAATACAAGAGTAGGTTGCATTGAAAGTTGAGTTTATTTTCGAAAGTAGTATTGTTAACTACTGGAAGCGTTAGTAAAAAGTGATTGAATTGAGATTAAATAAAAAGTGTTGAATTATAAAAAGTGTTTGAATTGTGAATAAGTGGAATAAGTTATGTTTGGTGTTATTTAAACTGAATAAAGAGATTTGTTGTATTATTTTGGAATTTCGATTGAGTTTTATTTGTCGAACCTCAGGCCAAAAGATCAAATTTGGTGTCAGAAATTGGGGATAAAACTCAGTAAAGTGCTAGAAAATTCCATAGTGACATTGCTCTCGAAAATAAACTCGATGCACAGAATGTTCTCTTCGACAAGACTCCAAATAGTAGACCAGAAATAGAAATAGAAAACTTAGAAAAAAAAATCGTAAAGCAGGTAGAAAGTGTAGAACAACAGTACGAACATCTGGCTAAGGAGGTTGATTCTCTGCAGAAGCAGAAGGTTCGGGAATATTCGAGCGAAGGTCCACGACGAAAAGAAATGCAGCCCCCTGTCTTCGATGGTCAAACATCATGGCCAATTTATAAGAGGCAGTTCGAAGCTGCCGCCTTGACGAACAACTGGGACACCTAAGACAAATCAATTGCTCTTACGCTTGCGCTCATAGGAACAGCTGCCGAATTGCTGCAGACCATTCCTGAAGACAAACATCATGATTATGATGCCATGGTCAAGGCAATCTCTCGATTGATGTTGGGCGACGACCACATGCAGCAAGTTTACCGAGTCCAGTTGCGCCAAAGGGTCCAGGCAAGGGGTGAAACGCTACAACAATTGCAAGCTGACATCGAGCGCTTGGCAAATTTGTCTCATCTCAATACCAGCAGGGAAATCATAAACGGCAGAATGACGAAGCATCTGGCAGAAATAACACTCTTACTGCTGGACAAGCTTCCGATCAACAGCAGGCGGGAAACGGTTATATGACAGAGGATTGGTCGAACTGCTTCATCATCCAAGTTTCGCAAACTACACGCTGCAGCAAGAGTGTTTCGGCTGCCTGGGAAGGAAGCGAGGGTTAATGGGTTTCCATGCGGATATCTGGTCGGGAAGTCGAGGGTCTTTGGATGGTGGACTTGTTTCATCGCCCACGGGTTGAAATCTAGGCCAGAATCTTATCGGAACCACTCTCCTTTTAGACAGCACCGCCAGGTCGACGTATATATGTATGTACATGGGTATAGCTTGGTGCCATTACTCTTTTCCCATCATGGTCTCGTGGTCTATGTTAGGAATGATATTGCTTGCCAGAGCCTTCCCCAATATGGGCAATGTTCCAACACGGACTTTAACTTCTTATGGTTCAAATTCACTGTCCGCAAGCATGTCATTCATTATTGTTTTATTTACAGGTGTTGGAATCCGTTCCTGCAAATTCAGAAATCCGAGCGATAATGCTGCTTCAAATTAAAACGCACTCTTTCACAATGTGTGACAAGTATGAGAGGTTTATTCTCTAAATAAACAACATAAATATTTTAGTTTCGATTATAAATTATTATAATTTATAAATTATACACTTACTATTTTTAGCAGCTTCCTGACACTGGTTTGCGCTCGACTTTCAAATTCCAATTGAATATCTTTTTAAACTATGCGTAATGACGCCTCCGGGCATATATCACTTTTTGTTAAACAATGCGCAGACGAAAGTAAACACAAATTGTATATTCCTACACACTAGTCCGCGCTCTTTTTAGAAATGACAGAAATGACAAGAAATGTCAAAAACAGAAAATCTGTTCGATTTGGAATTCGAGTGCAAACCAGTCAGGTAATAAAGGTGTAAACACACTTGAACTTCCTACTTTTTAACATCCCGCCCCCCGTGAGGCGCCCGGTCCCACCGCAGCCTCACTTAACTCCAACAATGCCAGCTTCACCGCTGGTCTTCGAAGTATTCCAGTGGATGTCTTCACATCGGCTGAACGGATCTGATCATCTGGTCCTACGAACACCCTTACAATTCTGCCTCGCATCCATTGGCTTCTTGGAAGATCGACATCACAGATGAGAACCAGATTTCCCACCTGAAGATTTGGAACCTTGTCAAACCATTTACTTCTCTTCGTTAGTTCTGGCAAGTACTCCTTCATCCATCGCCGCCAGAAGCGGTCTTTGATCTGCTGGCTTATACGCCACTGCTTCCGAAGACATAGAGCTCTTTCATCTATTTGGCCAGGAGTCTGTGTTGAGTTCGTGACGCCCATCAAGAAGTGGTTTGGCGTAAGCGGTTCTTCTTCCTCAGTAGTCACAGGAAGATGAGTAAGAGGACGGCTGTTGATGATGTTCTCCGCTTCGACTAGTGCGCTGAGCAGCGTTTCGAATCTTGGTGCCAGTTCGTTGAGCGTATGCGCCAAGACCCTCTTCACAGCTCGAACAAGTCTCTCCCAGCAGCCACCCGCGTGTGGATTTGATGGGCAGTTGAAAACCCATTCGATTCCCTTTGCAGAAAGTTCCACCTTAATTGCCTCACTGTCGAAAATGTTTGCATCCACCAGTTCGTTGTTAGCGCCGACAAAGTTGGTGCCATTGTCACTCCTTATGCGTACCGGTATCCCTCGACGGTTGACAAAATTTCGAATGCATAATATGCATGCATCTGTAGACAAGTCTGCTGCTATCTCAAGATGAACGGCCCTCACAGTCAGGCAAGTAAACAAGGCGATCCAACGCTTTTCTTTGCGACGTCCTATGGTGATGTAAACCGGGCCAAAATAGTCAAGGCCAGTATAAGTGAATGGCCTCACGAAGGGGGTTACACGGTCCTCAGGCAACTGTCCCATCAACGGTGGCAATGGAGAAGCAGATCGAAATCGGCAAAATGTACACCGACCTCTCACCCTTCTTATTGTAGAACGCAGACTCGGCACCCAAAATGTTTGTCGTATCTCATTGGCAACCGTGTCATTGTTTTGGTGGCGTAAATGACGATGATAATGAGTCACTATCAATTCAGTAAGGCTGTGATCCTTTGGCAAAATTATGGGTCGTCTGGCAGTAAATGGTATGGTAGCAGCAGCGTCAATGCGTCCATATACGCGCAGAAGTCTATCGTCATCCATGTATGGCGTTAACTTATAGATGCTACTTTTTCTCTCAACCAGCTGCTGGCATTTTAGCTGGTTTATCTCTTCGGAGAAAGCGTCTCTCTGTGCTATTGCACATAGCACTTGCTGGGCTTCATTGAGTTCTGAAGCTGACAATTCTCCCTTCTCCGTTGGCTGGCGGCAGTACATTTTAAAGAATCGAATGACCCAAGCTGCTGTTCTTTTCAACTTCAGATATGAAGAGAACCTCGAGAACTGGAAAACGGGTGTATTCACTTTGGTTGCGTGTAATAAAAAACTTCGGCTTCATCTCCTCACGACAAACATGACTCCCAATGTCATCTGGTTGTGACGGCCATAAATGCATAGGTGATTGTAGGAAAGGCGGTCCATTTATCCACTTGTTATTGGTGCGAAAGATCGGAGGATATCGTGCACGCGTCGCTTCATCTGCTGGGTTAAGTTTGGTCGGGACCCAATGCCATTGACCGATCTTGGTGGTGTCTAATATCTCAGCAACTCGGAATCCTACAAACTGCTTATGGTGGCGAGGATTAGAACGAAGCCAGCTTAGCACAGTCTTCGAATCGCTCCAATATATTCGATCAGCCACTTTGAGATCATGGGACTCGACAATCGAATCGCATAATCTAACTCCCAAGACCGCGGCTGACAGTTCTAGGCGTGGGATGGACATCAATTTTTTCGGAGCGCATTTCGTCTTTCCACATATAAAAGACACACCAACCTCGTCTTCATGTTCAATCCGCATGTAAACCACTGCACTAAACGCCTCTTCACTGGCATCGACGAACGTGTGAAGAATAATCCTATTGGCCATGGACAAGTAAGGATGATGACATCTATTAACCTTCAACTGCAATACACTAGGAAGCACTGCCTTCCACTGGCACCACTTTTCAAAGATTTCTCGAGGAATTGGCTGATCCCATTCAACACCATGTCTCCATACTGATTGCAACAATAATTTAATGTGAACAACAAAGTTAGCAATCATACCGTACGGGTCGAAGACTGACATGATTATTCCCAGAAATTCTCTTTTGGTGGGACATCTTTTGGTTGCCATTACATCTTTGCTGACACGGGAGAAATTCAATTTAAAAAGAAATACATCCTCTCCTGGATCCCAATACATCCCCAGCACCTTTTCCACCACAGCTTCCACATTCATGTCAACGATTTGGCTTCGCTGTTCGTCGCTTGGATGACAGATACCACTCAAGAGCTCCTTTGAGTTTGATATAAAATGTCGTAACTCAAAACCACCGCTCTTATGTATCGAAATCACGTCATTCGTGACCTCAATTGCTTCTGCGACACTGTCGAAACAATCGACGTAGTCATCCACGTAATGATGTTCGGTTATCGTTGTGACGGCTCTAGGATGAATTTCAGAAAATCTCTCGGCATTAAGATTTTTAATAAAGTTGGCTGAACATGGCGAACAGCTGGCACCAAATGTCATTGACTGCATGACATACACATTGATTGGTTTATTTTCATCCTCTCGCCACAGAAAACGCTGAGAATCTTGATCTTCTGGCCGGATCAACACCTGGTGGAACATTTCCTTAATATCCCCAGTCACTGCAACAGGTCTCATCCGAAAGTTGAACAGAATGCCCATCAATGGTTTAAGGTCATCTGGCTCCTTAAGCAGCCAATCATTCAACGAGACGCCATGTACTTTAGCAGCTGCGTCAAACACCAACCGAACTTTATCTGGCTTGTTCGGATTCTTCACGCCAAAGTGTGGCAAGTACCAGGTTGTAGGCGAGTTAACTTTAGCTTCGACGTCGGTCAGTTTCTTGGCGTATCCCTTGTCTACATAGCTAGCAATGATAGACCCATATGTCTTAGAAAACTCTGGCTCCCTTCTTAACTTGTTTTCTAGACTCTTAAGTCTCCGCTGTGCCATTTCATAACTAGCTGGCAGCTCTATTGTGTTTTGTTTCCATAACAGACCCGTTTGAAAACGATCGCCAATCTCTTTCGTTGTTCCCACAAGAATCTCGAGTGCTCTTTTGTCAGATGCAGATGTAAGCTTCTCTTTCGGTTTCTTGACACCAAACTTTCAATATCGAAGAACTCCTCCACCATCAGCGCCAGATTAGCATCTTCGTCTTCATTTACTTGCTCACAATGAAGAACAAGGTCCTTTGTCGCATGCTCTGCGGCTGTCGCTGTCTTACCGTACACTACGTATCCCAGTTTCGTTTCAGCTATGACTGGTCCGTATTCTTTGGACCCAATGACTCGGATTGGTGCACCCAGATGACAATTGTCAAGTCCAATTAAAATTTGTGGACTTGCATCCTTGTATTCAGCAACTGAGAAAAGTTCAGCCTTACACACTGGATCGAAATCAGCAGTAGTTAGTGATTGAGTTGGCAAGCTAAGTCCACTTACAGTCTGAACACCCTCCATTTTAAATTTGTCGGCTCCATCGACGTCTGCACTGATCTGCAAGTCTACGACTAAAGACTCGTTTGTGAAAGTTTCCTTTCCAAACCATTGAAGTTTCAGATCTGTCATGTGTCCATGCAAACGCAGCTCTTTGGCCAATTCAATGCTCATTAAGGTAACTGAGGAACCTTCATCGAGTAGTGCATACGTCCGCACCACTATACCATCTCCATAAAGTCGCACTGGCAGCACTCGGAACAAAATTTTATTGTCCCTGCCAATGTTGCAACTGAGAATGTTTTTCTCTATACCTGGATACTTAGTGACGGCTGTCGCTGTCTCATGCAGAGAAGGATGATGTTTCTTTTCACAGTCACGAATCCCACATGCTTTCCTCATTTTGCACGATCGAACATTGTGACCATACTTTAAGCAGCAAAAGCAAAGTCTCTGCCTCTTCACCAACTTCCATCTAGCTGAAACATCCAGATCTTTGTAGTCGGAACATTCGAAGACTCGATGTGGCATTTTCTTACAAATGCGGCAGTTCTGACTACTTGTGTTGATAGTTCACGTACTTGGTTCTACAGCATGGAGAACATTCCTCGGATTCACTTTATGTCCGGCCTTGGACAGTGACTGCGATGAAATTGGTGTAACTAGACAGATCAATCTCGCTACTCCAGTCAACCACTCTTCGAAATGCCTTATTGTTGCATATGGTTGAATAAGGAGGCTCCGCTCAGCCCACTCCAGCTTCTTGCTCATAGGTAGCTTACTAATGAGCTCATCAAGGAGTGAGGGATTAGCCAAGTGCATCGACATTCCACTTGCTTCCAAAAATGTAGCCAAATTCTGAACCTTGGTCGCAAACGGTATCAACAGTTCGAGTTTGTCTTCTGGAATCTGTGATATTTCTTTGACTTTGAGCAGTTGGCTTCGTACTAGGATATCTGGGCGACCAAAACGAAATTCCAACGCTGCCATTGCTTGCTCCACATTGTTTGGGTGAATCAACATCGCTTCAACAACCTCTCTTGCCACTCCCTTGACACATTTTTGCAACCGAAAAAGGTTATCTACATTCGTGTAATTAAACATGTTGGTAGACTCTCGAAAGGTAGTAGAAAATATTGGCCAATCCTCTGGCCTCCCACTAAATTCAGGAAGGTCATGTAACTTGTAGTGGTTTCTAGTACCTTCGACGGTGTGTGGGTTGCTGAAACCTCTTTCAATGTATGGCTGTGTTGGCATCGGCGGGGGCAAAATCGATTGCTGTCTATAGTTGTGATATCCTGTCAGTGGCGGCATGAATGTCGGAACATATGAAGCACTACTGGAAGCAAATTGCGTTGCACCCGTATATGCATTTCCGTATGGTGATCCAGAAGGCTGTAACTGCATGTACTTGGCATTACTCATAGAGCAGGGTGCTTCTTGAGCTTGTCCAAGTCCAGTACTCATGATGCTATTAGTCGCTGTTGTTATTACACTCGTTGTAGTTGCTGTTGTGTTAACACTTGTTGTAGGTGAACAAGATGTTAAATTCACTAAAGCACCATTTGCACTTGAGACTGCTCCAGTTGCGGCATCCTGTTGTGTATGAGCAAGCACTTCCTCGAGGCGGATACGCTCCTCTCTTTCATTGGCTGCACTGAGAACTGCTGCTTCCAGTTGCACTCGCATCTCCTCCAATTGTTTCTGCATATCTGCTTCCATTGCTGTCGCTTCACGGACGTCGTTATGTTTTGATGGCACGTCGACTTTTTGTTTGTCAGTTGACTCTTCTTGAACTGGAACGAGAGTCTTCTTTGAACTCTTGGGCACAGGTTTAACTGGGGTGGATGTTGTGGACTTCTTCGAACTTTTGAAGACAGATATGGCTGGGTTTAATCGAGTACTTCTTCGTGGTGTAGCCGTACTTGGCATAGATATTTAAATGGCAGAAAATGTCTACTCCTGCGGCGGCTTATAAAATATCTTCGAAGACCCTCGTGGAGCTGCTGGCAACAAACTCCTTGCTCAAGGTGATCTTCCTTTATTTGTCCCACTTAGTTCACTGGCAGCAAACTAAACTCGGGACGGCGGCAATGGCGGTGATCAATAATTCCAGCAGGCGCTTCGCTGGCTGCGAACTTAAATTGGCTGGGAATTTTTGCAAAATATATCTGCTTGATCTGTATAAGATTTGTGGAGCTGCTGGCTGCTAACTCCCTCCTTCAGGCGGCGAAACAACTCTAATTTTAGTTGCGTTATTCTTTTTTAAAAATAAGAATAAAATTTGTTGGAATCCGTTCCTGCAAATTCAGAAATCCGAGCGATAATGCTGCTTCGAATTAAAACGCACTCTTTCACAATGTGTGACAAGTATGAGAGGTTTATTCTCTAAATAAACAACATAAATATTTTAGTTTCGATTATAAATTATTCGATAAATTATACACTTACTATTTTTAGCAGCTTCCTGACACTGGTTTGCGCTCGACTTTCAAATTCCAATTGAATATCTTTTTAAACTATGCGTAATGACGCCTCCGGGCATATATCACTTTTTGTTAAACAATGCGCAGACGAAAGTAGACACAAATTGTATATTCCTACACACTAGTCCGCGCTCTTTTTTGAAATGACAAGAAATGTCAAAAAACAGAAAATCTGTTCGATTTGGAATTCGAGTGCAAACCAGTCAGGTAATAAAGGTGTAAACACACTTGAACTTCCTACTTTTTAACACCGATATTTTACCAGTATTTAATACACTTTTGTTGTCTGTACTTATTCTATATTCACACCAATTGGCAATTTCAGCACGCCTCATTGCGACTTGATTCAGAATTAAAAAATGATGCTCCATGATAGTACTATATGCAGTGTATATACAAAGACGTTCCTCTCGTGTCAGTTTATCTCAGTGTGCAGACCCGAGCCATTGTATTTACATTCTCTATAGTACTCTCATTGTGGTAATTTTTCGTCTGGCCATCTTCCTGGTTGATTCGGAACTAACTTTAAATAGTGGAGACGAGAACATTTACCGATATTTTACCAGTATTTAATACACTTTTGTTGTCTGTACTTATTCTATATTCACAATTGACAATTTCAGCACGCCTCATTGCGACTTGATTCGGAACTAAAAAATGATGCTCGGGCATTGTATATACACTGCCTATAGTACTATCTTGAAGCATCATTTTTTTAGTTCCGAATCAAGTCGCAATGAGGCGTGCTAAAATTGCCAATTGGTGTGAATATAGAATAAGTACAGACAACAAAAGTCAGCTGTTCATCAGCTGTTCACGTGCATTGTATATAAACTACCTATAGTACTATCATGTGACGAGAAAAAATCTTTTTCCCTAGAGCCGCTTGGAGTGCTAGTGTAGGCATATTTTATTTGAGAAAGAGAGAAATAAGAGCATGTTTTTAAGTGTTATGCTCTGTGCTTTTTGGTGGTGTGCTTTTTGTTGTTGGAAAAATGTGTGGTTTACCTACATTCTTGATGAATTTTAAGAGGAAATCTCTTTGAATTATACAATTTTGTTGACTTATAAGCAATTTAAAAAAAAATGCTTAAGAAGGTGAGATGAATTAACTTGATGTTGATGATGTTGCTTACATTTTTTTGTAATACATTTGTATATACATTGTTTTGTATATCATTGACCAGACTTTTGAAGTGATTTTCATTGTATATAGACTTTTGCTAGGATTCATACACGATCCAACATTTTCGTTGCTTACATTTTTTTTATATGCAATACATGTACAAGTACATATGTGTTTTTTTTAAGATATTCAATTTGGGTTTATCTGCTACCTATAAATTGAACGTTGTCGTTTTCAAAAAATGTACTCATACATTCTTAAAAATTTAACACAAACTTAATTCTTGCTGGATTTATTGAATGGATTTTGGTATAAATTTTGCTTTCAATGCAGATAGGTACACAAATTTAGTGAAAACTATGCATGGAGATATATTCAAATTTTTTTTTTTGGAAATTGATTGCAGATTTGTATCCATTGTATATAGACTGCAGGTAGAAATGATTTTTGTTTTTTTGAGGCTTTGTATGAAATAACTGACCTACCCTTTGCTCGCGGGTAGGAAATTCATAGTTAAAGCAAATCTTATTTTTATATCGCGGTGGGTTTTTTAGCTGTAGAAAATTAAAAAGTGGGCCGATTTTCGTGATTCTTTTTTTTAAATGTTCGTCTGCGGCGGGTTTTCGATAAAAAAAATGTTTAAACTATCCCAGATGTCGGATTTCAATTATGACAGATTTCAGATGGTTTTTTACTTGCGATTATAGGTACCTACTATAAAAAAAAAATTGAGATAATAATCAAACATGATATTACGATGATAGAGAAGTCGAAAAAAGTTGGTTCGAAAAACGTCTGGCTGTTCGCTGCTCTACAGCCTAAACGGATGGGCCGATTTGCTTCAAACTTGGTATTTAGTATTTATTAGGTAGTATTTCTCATTTTTGCTTTAGGTCAAAAATGAACTTTATTTGCAGTTTAACAAAAAGTTTGATTTTCTCGAAAATGGTTCCAACGATTTTGATAAAACTTTCAGGATGCTATTTTTTTACAACAATACATCTTTCAGTAAGAATGAATTTTTCGAAATTTGTTCTATAACGGTACCTATCATAGAACCGGTTTTTTCAAATGCAGTTTTATCGTTAACCAATATCCTGATTTCAATAAAATTTTGCACACAGGAAGTCATTTATAATTCAATTAACATTGCATTTCAAAATTTTCGAAAACTTTTTTTTTCACTTTTCTAAAAAAAAAATTGGTTTTCGAAATATTTTGAAAACGGGTTGATTTAAATTTTTTCAAATAAGTATCCCAGATGAAAACTGTAGATTTCCTTATAATGACATACTTAAAAAAAATGTATTTATTCGAATTTAATGAAAAAGTGATTATTAAAAATAATTACCAAAAAACCGCCAAAACTCACAAAACACAATTTTTACAACCTTCGTGTCCGAAATCAGATACAAAGTGTTTTACCTATACCAAATTATTGGATTATTCATACATACACATACTTACATTATCATCTGCTATTGTATTTTCTTATTAGCTATTAGCATTGCATATAAACTGAACAACTGTCCACATGTCACCAGGATAGTACTAAAGCAATTCATATACAATGCTTATTAGCAGTGTATTTCTTATAAGCAAGGCAGTTTATATACAATCGATACAATGATGATCAGCTGGAAAATATCGTTTGAACATGCATACATAGAACTAACCAAACCTAATTCCGTGTAGTAATGTATATGCAATGTATACAATGCACTGCACAGCAACCGCAACCTACGCAAAAAAAAACAAAAACAAACATCGTTCATCTGCCCAAAGAATATAGGGCAGAACTTTGTACATAATAATGTACGAAAACAACTCCAACATCAGATATATTCATGTCAACATTGTATATGAACTGCATATCAAAAATTTTTTTCTTAACCTTAAACTGTAAGGTAAGCAACAATGTATATACATTCCTGCCTCTTTCATAAATTTCTCATTGAAATTTCGTATAAATCAAGGAAATCTCTTGAAATTACCCATAGAACGTAGCTAAACCATACAAATTGTTATCTACCTCTTTTATAAATTACTCATAAATTACTTATGAATAAAGTACAATTCAGCGAGTTTCTCTGAGAATTCTCTTTGTAAATGAACCGCCATTGTATATGAACTCTTTGTTCGCCTCTTAAATTCACCGAGTAATCTTTTTCCCTAGAGCCGCTTGGAACGCCACCGTCCACCGGTCGTCGTGATAGTATTATAGCAGTCTATATACAATGTTCACGTGTTGAGAAAAGTATCCAGCAAATTTTAGGATACCTTTGGATTTTCTCTGTTTCCATATGTTCGCCAATCAGCTGGAAAACAGCTGTTTTAACCATGCTAATTACAACAAAAGCAAGGTAACCTATCCAAAAGTTATGTTCGTGAACGTACCCAATCTATATGGTTGAATTTGTTCGTTCACAAAAAACCCAAACACATAGAGTAAATATATTAGCAGTAGATTTCCCTCTTTATAGTATAGTTACTCTATGGACAGTGCAGTTTGCTTGTGACAGGGACAGGGTGCACTGGAAGTTAAAATATTTGCATTTTGCATTTGCAGCTAAATTAAGAACGAGATGGTTGAAATTGAGCTAAATAATTTCTATCTTTATCTAGTAGTCGCTACAATAATAATTGATTTGCTTAAAAAAGACTCAGTAACAATTAAATATTTATCCTATTTCCCACAACTATGGCGTTACAGTAAGTTTCTAATAAATGATCAAGTGAAGAATCGTTAGTCCTCTCGTATATTTTGTTTAGCAAACATTTTTAATTTAATTAATTATGTATGTTGTTAATAGTTTCAAAGGTTTAATGATTGGATCCTCGGTGAAAAAAATAAAGTTCCACAAGCTAAAAGCAGGCTATTAACACCATTCTTCTTTTAGTGTACTCCACGGTGAAACCAAATGAATCAACTGGGAAAAAAACCTATGGTTGCAACGATCAAGATAAAAGGATCGCAACAGAAATACGCAGCTTTTATGAATCTGAAGAATTATGTGACATTACTCTCATTGCTGGTATAAATAGATTTAGATTGCCGGCCCACCGTCTAATCTTGTCTGCTTCAAGTGGTTATTTTCGTGCGATGTTTCGTAGTAACCTGAGTGATGCAAACACTCCTGAGCTAACTTTTGAGCAATGGGATGGCAAAACACTAAAAACCTTAGTCGACTTCATGTACACACCGATCATAGATGTTACGAATGAAAATATAGAAAATGTCTTGAGAGCAGCAGATTTTTTTCAAGTCGACTCTGTTGTGACGTACTGTTGTTCTTTCATGTCAGATGGACTGAATACTAATAACTGCCTGGGCGTTGGATTTTTTGCAGAGCGACACAATTATACAGAATTATTGGACAAAGCGTTAAAATACACGTATGAGAATTTTGAACAGGTTATCAAGGAACAAGAATTCCTTAACATGAATGCTAAACAGCTAGCTCGGTTTCTGGCGAGTGACGATATTCAAGTGGATTCTGAAAAATCAGTTTTGCAAAGTCTTGTTCAATGGATAAGACATGACACAGAGAATCGCCAGAATTCTGTTTTAGAATTGCTTAAGCTTATTCGTTATCCTTTGTTGGAGGCAAGGCAAATAGCCGAAAACCGGGAATATCTGTGCTGCACACCAGAATGCCAAATCGTAGTCTTGAACTGGCTTCAGTACCTTCTCTCTCCACAAGCACATAGCCTTCCACAGAACCTGACCAAATGCAGAAAATCATGCAAAAAACTCTATTTAATTAATGGCAATGGTAACTTAACCAACAAGTTTCTAGTTCGAATGTTCAATTATACGAACAAAGAATGGAGTTCTGTTAACTGGCCAACTCCAAGCGAAAGAATTCATAATTTCACTGCTTTTTTAATGATAGATAAATTTCTGATTTTGGGCAGAAGCAGTAGAATAGAGTGCTTAGATTTTCGAACAATGACTTGGAGCCAAATTCCACCTATGCTTAATTTTAATTATTGTTTAGCTGCTTTTGTTGAGTTGGACAGCTGCTTGTACGCATTCGGTGATAATTCTCTAGAAAAATACGATTTCAGAACTAAAACCTGGACAAAATTGCGAAAACCCGTTATGTATCTTACTACAAGGGCATGTGTTGTCGAGGGAGTTCTATATTGTTCTGATGAATATGGTCACTTTGGCTCTATAGATTTTTATGACACCCAAACTAATAAATGGAAAACATTGCCCTCGAGAAATGACAAAAATTGCCTATTGTCCACTTTGGGTTCAGTTGGAGGGAATCTGTATATGATTGGTGGTGAATATCGCCACAATGGATATACGATAAAAAAAAGCAATACTGTAGAACGGTTTAATACGAAGACCGGGAAGTGGTCCAAAGTCCGCTCATTGAAAGTGGCTCGATCAAACATCTTGGTCACTACTTTCAATAATAAACTGATTGCCTGCGGTGGACACGATGGGTTTAAATTTACGAAAATATTCGAAGAGTATGACCCAGTAACTGATAAATGGACACAATTGCCGCCTTTAGATGTAAACGTTGATTCTCATTCCTACATTTTTGCAGCTTATATAGATAGATCCCAACCCTGAACTGAAAGTAGTTAAACAAAATTTATAATAAATTGAATTACTTCCTTACTAACTTTTTTACATTTTATTTCAGTAGTGTAATGCAAAGTATATAACTCTAAATTCCCAGACTTGGTATTTTTCAGTTCAATCTAACTAATTTATTTGTTATTCTTTTAGTGGCTTGTACTTTTTAGCAGCACCAAACGTCTGGAAGATTTTTAACCAAAAACTTATTTGACTTTGTGCCGCTGCTGGAAGCCTATTCTGACGATAAGTTGCGATCTAAACTGCTTTTTGCAATGTAATGCAGTTTGCAATGTTTTGCAATGTGCAATGTATTCTTTGACCTCACCAGTGGCGGACCGGATTGCTCATTGATAAGAGTAAGGAAATATCTGTTTCCAATAGGAGTAGCCGTTGGCATAAGTCCACAAAAATATTAAATTAAATAACCTAACCGGTTCCATTCTCTTTGCTTGACTCTGCGATATTTGTTTGAGCTAACTTACTTTACTTGTGGTGCAGTTTTCACAGATGATATAATTGGAATTATTAACTTTCATTCATGTGGGAAGTCTTTCGTTGAATAAGTGCTGTCCATCTAGCGTACCTGTAGATATTGCATTATCACACGGTTTTTGTTTTGTTCTCCGCAGTAGGCGTACAAGGTTTGTCTCTTCAAGGGCCTGTTGAATGCCTTAATAACTTGTGTTAATGATGGCAATTTTGAGTTTCTTCTTCGACAGTTTCCATACACAAGTATCTCTGTAAATAGCTGCTTCGTATGTAGCATAGAGTATAAAAGATTGTTCGGAGGACTTTGTTTTGATATCATTGCAGTGTTTGCCTATGGCTTGGTTTGGTATACACCAAAGCTTTATTCCGTTTGTCTATACGGTTTAAGCACTTGCTTGCCGATTCTTATATGGAAGGAATCTATGGAGAAGCCGAATGCAAGAGATATCTCCGACAGAAGTCCTACCTTAAAGGCATACTGGTCGCAGTGGCACTCCCTCTATGTCAAAGATGGTGTTTTGTGGAGAAAATGGGAAATGCCGAATGGAAGATCCTTTGCAGCTTATGGTTCCACGGTCGAAAGTGCAGGAGATTTTAAGGGAAATGCACGATGAAGAATCCGGCGGGCACTTAGGAATCAACGGTTATAGGGTACGCTTTTATTGGTTAACTATCAGAAAAGATGTGGAGAGATGGTGTCGAAAGTGCACCACGTGCAAAGCTAGTAAAGGACTTAAAATCAAGGCAAGCGCTAAAATTCACCAGAACAAAGTGAGCGCCCCGATTAAAAGGATCAACGACACACACCAAAGAACCCAAAGCAACATTAACATTAGGAGAGACGTCTGAGAACCAGATAAGATGCGCGAGCAACAGCACCTGAATTCAATGAGGGGGATCTGGCATGGCTTTACAACCCACATCGCAGAAAGGGAAATACGCCCAAGCTTCAACAGGACTGGGAAGGTCCCTACCAAGTAGTTACGCGCATTAATGATATCGTTTTTCGAATCCAACGAGGACCAAGAGCAAAAAATGTGCTTGTTCGGGACGAACAAAACTAGGAGGGGGATAATGTGATGTGGCAACAAAATTATTAGACATTCGGAGGACACATCTTTGTAAATTAACGACATCTGTTGCATTTATTGTGTACAACAACCAACATTCGTTGTGTACAACAACCATACCCCATTTGCAATATGTTTTGACTGAGAACTAAATAGAACTTGAAGTACTAATTCGAGACTCTAATTAGTACCGAAAGCTTAGATTGTGCCAGAACCAGACAAAAGCTTCCAGAAGCTTGTTAACTTGTATAAATACAAGAGTAGATGGCATTGAAAGTTTAGTTTATTTTCGAAAGTCGAATTGTTAACTACTGGAAGCGTTAGTAAAAAGTGATTGAATTGAGATTAAATAAAAAGTGTTGAGTTATAAAAACGTATTTGAATTGTGAATAAATGGAATAAGTTATATCTGGTGGTATTTAAACTGAAAGACGTTGTATTTCATAGAATAAAGGGATTTGTTGTATTATTTTGGAATTTCGATTGAGTTTTATTTTTCGAACCTCAGACCAAAATATCACAATATGCAGTATGAGAGTATAAAGTACTAACAACACTGAGCCAAGAACACTTCCTTTTTCTTCTGAAATTGAGTAATGTTTCAGACTTTAGGATTATTCATCATCATCGGCGCAATAACCGGAATCCGGTCTGTGTCTCGTTCAAGAAAATCTTCCATAAATTATCCCGATTGCTGGATGAAGCTATCCAATTGCGCACCGTAAAACTTCAGGCGTCCTCGTCTAAGCTATCCTTCCAATTGTGATGTGGCAACAAGATGTTTAGATATTCGGAGGATACCTTCTGTTTGTAAATTAACGACATCTGTAAGAATCATTGTGTACAACAATCAACATTTATTGTGTACAACAACCCTGCTCCTAAAAGTATGATATTTAGATGTTGTGTTTTGAAGTACTAATTCGAACTCGAATTAGTACCGAAAGCTTAGATTGTGCCAGAACCAGACGGAAGCTTTTAGAAGTTGGAAATTTGTATAAATACGGGAGTGGATGGCATTGAGAGTTCAGTTTATTGTTAACAGCTGAAAGCATTAGTAAAAAGTGATTGAATTGAGATTAAGTAAAAATTGTTGAAGTATAAAAGCGTGTTTGAATTGTAAATAAACGGAATAAGTTTAATTTGCTGTTATTTAAACTGAAAGACGTTGTGTTTCATAGAATAAAGAGATTTGTTGTATTATTTTGGAATTTCGATTGAGTTTTATTTGTCGAACCCCAGGCCAAAAGATCACATTGGTGTCAGAAATTGGGGATAAAACTCAGTAAAGTGCTAGAAAATTCCATAGTGACATTTTCTAAAACAGTGCCCGTGACTCATATAACTGTGAAAGTGGAATTTTCCAGAAACTATTGTGCATAAAATTGTGAATAGCGGATATTTTTGATAAAAATTGTTTTTGAAAAAGATTGTTCTAGAAGAGATGCTTAAATAAATTTGACTGTCGCGAAAATTGTGTTTCGGTTACATAAAATGGGTCGCAAATTAGAACAATTGACAACAGCTGAGTTGAAAGAAGAATTAGGAAAAAGAAATCTTCAGACTTCGGGGCTGAAAAAGGAACTATTGCTCCGACTTCAGAATGCTATCACTCAGGATGATGGAAACCCTGATACCATGTTGTTCGATGTTGAAGAACAAGGGAGAGTAAGTACGTATTATTAAGCATCGTCTATTAAGCATCTCTTGGTTGCACAAAAACAAAATTGAGGGACAGTATTCAAAATGTGGTTTTATTATCGCATTAAAAATGTTTATTGCACTAACTGTTGAAATATTTTTCCGCATTCTTCTGAGTAAATTTGTCTTTTTAGATATTTTCTTCACTATATAGTCTATATGTTTATTAAATGTTAATTTGTTGTCTATAACAATACCCAGGTACTTAACTTCTGTTATTATTTCAATGTTTTCGTTATCTGCTTTAATATTCATCACACTATCACTTGCCACATTGTTACCAATAATCATCATTTTTGTTTTCGACACATTCAATTTCAGTTTATTTGCTTTAAGCCAAATACTAAGATTATCCATCTTTCAAGTTGTTACAGCTAACATACAACAAACCGTCATCAGCAAATAATGCATATTGACTATAGTTTATTACACTGCCGATGTCATTGATATAAACGTTAAAAAGGAATGTGCCTAGGATTGACCCCTGTTGAACACCAATATCAATTTGTATTTCATCAGATAAAATGTTATTCACTTTCGTCTTTTGCTTTCTACCAGATAGATACGAAATCATCCATGAAAGCGATTTTCCGCGGACTCCATACCTCTCAAGTTTTTCAAACAAAATAGATCTGTCCACCGTCTCAAAAGCCCGTTTCAAGTCAAGAAAAACACATATTATTTTAGTTTTCGCATCGAGTTGTTGCTTCCAATCTGCTATGACTATATTAAGTGCACCTTCACAAGAATGCTGCTTCCTAAACCCCGACTGGTTTTCAATTATCAACTTATGAAAGTCAAAAAATTATTATAATTAGAAGTGAACAATTTTTTCAAGAACCTTCTCATAGAGAGGTAGGGCATTAATTGGTCTGAAGTCTTCACATTTAATTGAATTCTTAACTTTTGGAATCGGAGTTATTTGGGACACTTTCCAGGAGCTGGGAAAAACACCGCTACGAAACGATTGATTAATAATTTTGATCAACGGATGTCCTATGATATCCATCATGTCTTTAAAAATCTGTATATTAAGATAATTAGAATCACGTTTATTTTTTATGTTATCGAACACTTTTTTAATCTCATAAAACTCTATTTCTCGAAAACTAAAAGAAGTGGGATTTCTAGCGACCTGATTAATAAAAGGATTGGGATGGGCGAATTCCTTTATTTCTTATGGCCTACCGGAATGCGGTTCATAGTACAACTGGATACACTCCATCCGAAATTCTATTTGGACAAACTGCCCGGCTTCCAAGTGAGCTAAAATTCGGATTTCCTATTGAAGACCCAAAATGCGAAGAGGACTTCGTGTTGAATCTTAGAGAAAGAATCAACGACATTCACCAGAGAACAAGAAACAACGTAAAAATTGCGAGTGACCGCATGAAGACCAGATACGATGCGAGAGCAACAGCACCTGAATTCAACGAGGGAGATCTGATATGGCTTTACAACCCACATCGCAGAAAGTGAAAATCGCCCAAGCTTCAGCAGGACTGGGAAGGTCCCTACCAAGTAGTTACGCGCATTAATGATGTCGTTTTTCGAATCCAACGAGGACCAAGAGCAAAAATGAAAATTGTCCATGTGGATCGCCTGCATCGTTACCACGGAAACAATGATGATGTGCTTGTTCGGGACGAACAAAACTAAGTGGGGGACAATGTGATGTGGCAACAAAATGATTAGATATTCGGAGGATACATTTTGTTTGTAAATTAACGACATCTGTGAGATTCATTTTGTACAACAACCATGCCCCTAAAAGTATGCTACATATTTGCAATATGTTTTGACTGAGTACTAAATCGAATTCGAAGTACTAATTTGAGACTCGAATTAGTGCCGAACGCTTAGAATGTGCCAGAACCAGACGGAGGCTTCCAGAAGCTTGTAAATTTGTATAAATACAAGAGTAGATGGCATTGAAAGTTTAGTTTATTTTCGAAAGTGGAATTGTTTAACAACTGGAAACGTTAGTAAAGTGAATGAATTGAGATTAAATAATAAGTGTTGAGTTAAAAAAACGTATTTGAATTGTGAATAAATGGAATAAGTTATATCTGGTGCTATTTAAACTGAAAGACGTTGTGTTTCATAGAATAAAGAGATTTGTTGTATTATTTTGGAATTTTGATTGAGTTTTATTTGTCGAACCTCAGGCCAAAACATTACAATATTTTCCATTAATAGCAATATTATGATTTAAAAAAAATAATTATGCTAATGTCCCTATGATTAGTAGAAAAAGTCGCCCCTACGTCTATGCCAACAGTAGCCTCCAAGTACAATTGATGCTGATATACTGGACCAAAGCACGCACACAAATCAGAATGCCATGATCAATCACCATAGCCAGGAGTTCTCGTGCGAAGCGAGATCGCTTGAATGCTTAACAATAAGTGTCCATTTGGCGAGTGACAGACCAAAGCCTGATAGGGCTCCATATCGGGCGGCATTTGTGTGACAGAAACAACTCAGCATCAAAAATCCAATCCAATTGAAAAGGAAAGCTTCCATGAATTCTGCTACAAAGATTATGTCTGTTCCCAGAAGACTCTGATCACTTGTGAGATTCTCAGCATCTGAGGTGTCGATGGCAATGAAAGTCAGAGCTGGCTGGATGCCGGTTCTGGTGGTTCGGGTCTGGGTGAGCTGGTGATGCAGTGGCGGCGGAGGTAATGGCTTTGCCAAATGGGCGGCGGTCAATGAGGGTGGCAGTTTTCCATTAAGGGACTTTTCCATTTGAACTTCTTCATAAGGTTGTAGTTTGCTGTGGGGTATTTCGTGGAGATCTGAACTTGAGAGCTCGTATGGTGGCGGAGCACTGAAATCGGCCTTTGGCGGTGGAAGTTCATCCATGTTTGGCTGTCTGTTGGCCATTGTGATGATGTGTAGCTGATGGATCGTGATTAATTCATATATTGAATAATTGTAATGTCTTTCACTGATGTAACTAGTTTTCCTTTTCACGACCCTTTTCACGGCTCACTTCAGAATGTTTTGTCTTCAGGAATGGTATGCAGCAAAGCAGCTGTTCCTTTGAGCGCAAGCGTAAGAGCAATTGACTTGTCTTCGTTGTCCCAGTAGTTCGTCAATGCGGCAGCTTCGAACTGCCTCTTATAAATTGGCCATGTTGTTTGACCATCGAAGACAAGGAGCTGCATTTCTTTTCGTCGTGGACCTTCGCTCGAATATTCCCGAACCTTCTGCTTCTCCAGAGAATCAACCTCCTTAGCCAGATGTTCGTACTGTTGCTCTACACTTTATACTTGCTTTGCGAAATTTTCTTCTAAGTTTTTAATTTCTGGTCTGCTATTTGGAGTCTTTTGTCGAAAAGAACATTCTGTGCATCGAGCTTGTTTTCGAGAGCATCCCTTTGTTCCATTAGTTGCTTCTGAAGAACTTCGAAAGAATTCTTCTGCTCATTCTTTTGTTTGTCGAATTTACTTTCGAGAACGTTCTTTTGTTCGCTTAGTTGCTTCTGGAGAATTTCTAAAGAATTATTTTGCTCATTCTTTTGTTCTTCCAAAACGTTCTGTTGTTTTTCGAGAAAGTTCTTTTGTGCTTTCGAGGTGTCCAGAGCATCCAATTTCGACAGAAATAACTTCATGAAAGTAGGCATTTCATCGACGGTACTTAATGTGCTTTCTCTCCTATGTTGTTCAACATCGAACAACATGGTATCAGGGTTTCCACCATCCTGAGTGATACCATTCTGAAGTCGAAGCAATAGTTCGCTTTTTACTCCCGAAGTCTGAAGATTCCTTTTTCCTAGTTCTTCTTTCGCGACACAGTAAGTTTTATTTTAATGTTTCTTCTAGAAAAATCTATTTTTAACAAAAAAAAAATCGCTATTCAGTTTTGTATCAGTACAATTGTATTTGTACAATCAGTTCAATAGTTTCTGGGAAATTCCACTTTCATAATTTTATGAGTCACCGACACTGTTTAAGAAAATGTCATTATAGAATTTTCTAGCACTTAACTGAGTTTAATCCCCAATTTCTGACACCAATGTGAAGTTTTGGCCTGGAGTTCGACAAATAAAACTCAATCAAAATTCCAAAATATTACATTAAATCTCTTTATTTTATGACACACAACGTCTTTCAGTTTAAATAACAGCAAATTAAACTTATTCCACTTATTCACAATTCAAATGCGCTATACTTCAACACTTTTTACTTAATCTCAATTCGATCACTTTTTACTAATGCTTCCAGCTGTTAACAAATACTGAACTCTCAATGCCATCCACTCCCGTCTTTATAAATATTTACAAACTTCTAGAAGCTTCCGTCTTGTTCTGGCACACTTTAAACTTTCGGTACTAATTCGAGTTCGAGTTCAAATTGGTAATCAGTCAAAATACATTGCAAATATGTAGCACACTTTTAGGAAAAGTGTTGTTGTACACAATAAATGGTGGTTGTTGTACACAATGAATCTCACAGATGTCGTTAATTTACAAACAGAATGTATCCTCCGAATATCTAAACATTTTGTTGCCACATCACACAATGTTAATAAGGTATGTCACGTTGCATTCTATCATACAAAAGCTGGTTCTCCCCTTCGTTCATGCGAGCTCGGATCGGAGTCACCGAGTTTTATATTTTTCACAAAATTTTCGAGATAGATTTCACACAATTCATGATTATTGATTATATTTGCTCCGGATCCGTCCTCCCTAAAACACAATTCTCCTAAAGACTTTTTTCTCGAAGGCGGTTAAGAGATCAGAGTACCTTTTAGTAAGCATCCAAATCTCGGATTCGTGAGTACTGGTAGGACGACAGTCCTATACAGCAGCAGCTTAGTTTTTATGGCAAGGTTTCTGGATTTGAAGAGCCTCGACAGGCTATAGTAAGTCCTGTCGGATTTCCTTCTTCCATATTATTATCGCCTGCTACTTTTGACCCAAGGTAGTCAAAGGACTGCACTACTTCAAATTCATGCTCCACTACCCTCATAGTTGGACCAACACTTTTGCATCCCCAGGTTTTGTGCCGCCTACTCGATCTGGGTAAAGGAGTCTTGTACTATGTGTGGACTTCTCCTGATGATGTCGATGTCGTAAGACAACATCTGGCTGGACTTGGTGACGATAGTTCCTCCTGTTGACGTGCCAGAGTCATGGATTGCTTTCTCCAATCCGCCAGGTTTGGCATCGGCTCCTGAAGCTTTGTTTTTTGAATCTCCTCAATGCTTGTGGCCGCTGCATGAGTTCTTCCTCTTGAAATGGTACGAGTCTCCAATTCTTATGTGAGTTGACCGTTCAACAATTCATTAAAATACACTTCCCATCGCTCCAGAATGCTTCATGATCGGTATTCAACCTATTTTCCTCTTCGTCCTTACAATAAATGCATCGTCGTTTATATTGCGACATGTTTCTAACGGATTGGTAGAATTTCCGCGCCTGGTGCGGACCTCGCTCTCTGTTTCTTTCAATTTTCTGTCTGTGAAGTCTTTTTTCTATTCTTCTGAGCTATTTATATTCATGTCGGCGTGCCCAGGTTCTATGAGACTGCTGCATTTCTCGGTATGCAGCATTCCTACGTTCAGACGTTAATTTGCATTCATCATATTAAACCAGTCCCTCCGATCTCTGCAACTACTGCCTAAGATGGTGTCAGCAGCACTAAAGACTTCGTTCTTAACGCGTGACCATTTTTACTTGCGATTATAGGTACTATAATGCAAGTTATGCATTATTTTTCTCAAAAATGGTTCCAAGATTTTTTATGAAAAAAATCAGTGTACTAATGTAGGTATGCATATTTTGGTGAACAAAAAAATTAATATGGTGGGCTGAGAACGGTACCGATTACAATCAAAACTTATATTCCAGAAAATGTAGGTAGCTTGAGTAATTTTGCATTAATTTTTTTATTAATTTTTTTTTTTCGAAAACTGTTTTTTTTGTATTTTTAATAATTTTTTTTTGAAAAATCAATATTTTGAAAACGGGTAAGTGAATTTTTTTTTTAATTTTTGTGCTTAAGTTTGTATTCTTGAATATTTTTTTAAATTTTTTGAAAAAAGTTAAAAAAAACGTTTTATTTAAAAACGGCTCTAACGATTTTGAAAAAAAATCACACCTTTTCACATTGTTTAAAGAAATAAAATGGCGTTTAATTTTTTCCGCTGAAAACTATTTTACGTACTTTTTTCAAACAATCAAAAGTCAGAAAAATCGAATATAATCTTTGAAGTTCCCTTAATATTTTTCAAATTTTATTCCAAGCTGTGACCGCACATAAGAGCAAGTACGTGCGATCCAGTCGTGCAATTTATTTCTTCTAACGCCCGGCACTGTCCCCAGGACTTAATCTTCTCTCATAGAGCTCTCCGAGGGCGAGTTTCAGCGCGCGACTGTATGTATTGCTTTTGCGTAGCGCAGCCGTGTTGATTCGAGCCTGAGTGGCGGCTGCAATAATTCTTCGCAGAGCAATCAGCCCTCGGAATAACATACCAACATGATAGTGGTCCGAGTCAATGTTGGCATCTCGATACGTGCGTATCCTCATCAAGCTCAGGTAGTGATGACGATTTATCAACATGAAGCCGCATTTTTTAATTGCTGCACAGTCCGCAAAGAGTGGCGCTGAAATCGCCATTTAGTGTGAATAAAGAATAAGAACAAAGCATAAAAGTGTATTACATGTCGCCAAAGGTTTCCTTCTTCTCTATTAAGAGTGAGTTAGTTGTTAGCCGTGAAGATGGCCAGAAGCCAAATGGCATTCATGAGAGTACTATAGAATGTACATATATACAATGTAAGGTTAGGTTAGGTTGAACGATGATATGATTCGATAGTCAAATCATCTCACTCGGATCTCAAGGATCCATTGCGGTCCCCAGGAATGGGAGGAATAGGTGAGGAATTTGGAGGTGGTTTAGTTATAGGGTGCCTCCTTAAACCATCCTGAGATTTTGATGAACCTCAGAATGTTTTTAAGTGGCTTTTTTACGTCGCCCAAATCACCGAACAAATATTCTCGGAAAGCTGGTTTCCTGGTCAGAGCTAGGCTGAGGCATACACAAAGGAAGTGATATGAGCCCTCTTCTGCATCAGTCTTTACACCCTCTGCATAAGTCTGATGTGGTAAGGCCCATTCTACTCATGTGGGCCCTCATTGAGTTGTGACCCGTAAGGACACCAACCAGAAGGAACAGTTGAGGTCTATCTAGCTTTTGAATGTATTCTGTATTTTTCTTTGAGATGTTTGGCCAAAGGATTCTTGAGACACCCAGTTATTTAGTTTTGACCATCTCTCGTTTGCGGGTTTGACGAAATAATCGTGAATTCTTTTTTTTTCTTATTGTCCAGAGAACAGTTTGGCTTGGTTCCATTGATGAACCGTTTTTGGCCAGTTCGTCAGCCTTTTCCTTTCTATGAATTTCGCAGTGTCCGGGAACCCATCGGAGGGTAACCAGGTTTGTTTCACTGATTTGTCGCAGATCATTGCGACATCTGTCGATCAGTTTAGACTTGGAGATTATTGCCGCTTGGCTGTCTATGAAAATATCAATATTTTTGTTCTCCAGTATGTATGTGAACGTTTATGAGGCTGATGTTATTAAATTTGCCTCGCAAGCGGAGGGCACGTTCATTTCATTAAAGCCGATCATAGTAGACTTCTTTGGCTGACACCATTCCCTGGCCATCTGATTTCTTGTAGTGATGTTATGCCAGCTTTATATGTGGCCAAATACAATTACAACCTGATCAACCTGTCGACCTCATACCTTTTAGAAAGTGACTCCCAAATGCTGTGCGCTTCCTTTATATTTGTAATATTTTCGAGTAGCCTGTCCTAGTATGGTAGTCTAACTCTGAGCCCACAACTTAATGAAACATATTACAAAGAAGAACTTATATTTTAGGAAGTTACTCGAAAAAATATTTTATAAGTGAATCATATGTAGAGTTGCAAATCTTTTATGCCAAACAAAATTTTTCGCTGAATTGCTGACTCCAAACACTTTTTTTATTTTTAAACAAACCTTCCCTGAGAAAGAAAATAAAAAAACAATTTTAATTAATTTTTTTAGCGATGTCCTGCGGGACACCTTTTTATTATTAAAAAGAAAAAAATAAGTATGTATTTTAAGTTTAATATATAAAGTATCTTACGGTAAATTTAATCCAATCTAGTAGAATAATAGTGACTATGGTGAATTGGATATATCCATGTTGTCCGACTTCTCTACACTGGCGGATTTTCTGCCCTTGTCGCTGCTAGAACGTTGTCCAATCTTTTCTTCGGCGTCGTAGTCTCGTTGAACTACGGTGTCCTCGATGATTTTCTTGAGTTTTCGGGAGTCGGGTGAACGTGATCGCCTCTTTGAGACGGACTTAGACACTGACACGTCCTTGGTGCGACTTGAGTGTGTGCGGGATGGTGAGCGACGTTTACTGCGTGATCTGGTAGCTCTTCTCTTTTCGTCACGTGTACGATGAGAATGCTTGCGATCACGAGAGCGGGATCGTTTTGTATTACGGGATCTTGATCGTCGTGATCGGGATGTTCGCGAAGCACTACGGCGACGGGATCGAGATCGCTTACGACGATCACGCGATCTCGAGCGTTTGGAACGTGAGCGAGAACGGCTCTTTCTGCGAGACCGTGAACGCTTGCGTGAACGGGAACGTTTGCGTGAATGCGAACGTCTGGAGCGAGAGCGTGATCGTTTTGATTTGCTGCGCGATCGTTTCGATCTCGTTCTGGAGCGCGATCTGCGTCTCGACTTGGATCGGTGCGAGCGTGAGCGTGAAGCTCGTCGTTCTCGAGAACGAGATCGTGATCTCGAACGCCGGCGCTTGTCTTTGGCCAACATGCCGATCACTGGATCGATTGCTGCTGATATCATGCTTTGGGCTTCTTTGACAATAGTCATTGCTTCTTCTATCTCGGCTTGAGCAGCTTCATTGCTTTTAGCCTCTGGCTTAGAAATTGAGTCGGTGGCGTGGTAAATACTCAAATAGCCACTTTTAAATTCTATTCCATGCATGCGAAGTGCGTGAATGATGCTCTGTTGTTCACAGAATTCGATCATGCAGTAAGTTTTGGAATCTTTTTCAGCCCAGCGTGCGTACTTTACTTCTCCGGCTCTTGAGAAACACTCCATAAGGTCATCTAGACGCCATTCGTTCTTCACGTCGCAAACAATAATGGTGCGACGGATTTCCTCGACCTTCCTTGAATCGTAGTATGATGGGAGAGCTGGATATTCGGGAAGATTGTTTTCCAATAATTTGGGATCATAGGTCCGGATTACCTGTAAGGAATTTCGAATAACTCGCTTGGATCTTGGGCGGAACTTTCTCAGACTTACCTGCTGCGGTGACTGTCCTTCAATTCGATTAACAACCTCCGGTGGTAGTTTGGAATCCGGTTTTTGTAATCCTGGCACAATGGTGCCGTTCTTGGACATTTCCAGAGCACGATACTCTTCTGGTATGGATAAAACTGGGATGACAATTAGGGCCCGATCAATGAAAACCGTATTGGTTAGGTGTTGTGCCACCGGAACGCACGAGTTTTCAACATACTTTATATAGCAGATGCGAGACTGCACTGGACAGGAAACATCACGTACTGTTGGATACAAACGTATTTCTTCGATTTTTCCAATATTGCCGAACAATGTCGACATTTGGTCCTTAGTGGCTTGCGGAGCAATGTTAGTAACTTGAATTACTTTTGCACCCGCTGCTGCTCCTCCTCCCGCCATTATGGAGTAGGGTACGGTGAATAAACTTTCAATGGTCAAACGTTAAAGTTAACTTTGGTGCTTTTATAGCGGAAAATTTGTTAAAAATGTTGCCAAAAAATTATTTCCTTTTTTTCACAAACACGAACTCACGTTACAGTGTCGCGAAAAAAACGCCATTGAAAATTTTAATGTATTTATAAGTTAAGCCACTGAACTGTTCACTTAACGAAAGAAATGAACTAGTGATAAATTGAGGCTGAGGTTAGACTTAAATACAAAATGTAAACGTATAGTTACGTAATCATAAAGATAAGCGAAACGTTTAAAAATGACGTTTAAACGTTTAAAAGTGAATGTAAACGTTTAGTTATTTTTATTAATTACACAATGATAAGATATTGTTGGGCTTTATTTTCTGGAATTTCGTGATGTCATATTTTTGACGTTTTTTTTATGTTGATCTATATTGTCGCTTTACATTTATTGCTAATATAACTATATACACTAACAACCCTATTAATAAAAAAAACCCTTATTCCACCTTTATTTCACGAGATACCTAAAACATGGAATAAGACATAATCTAAGGACTTAAATTTCTTATTAATAAAAATAAAATGTACGAGTAATAATAAAATGAAATCCATTAATAAAATCTACTACATAAGCAGGATGCCTGTTCAATAACTTGAAATTTTCACCAAGTTTCTCAAACTTAGATTATTTTTGTATGAAAAACGTAATAACGAAGCTCACATTATTGGACGTACCTAATAATTTATTTGAGAATAAATTTGACACATCTGTTCTTATTCCTTCGCTAATCCACCAACTTCGGTGGACTAACTTAGGAAATGTATATTAGTGGAATTTTGTTTTATTAATAACATTAAGGCCTAACCTTTTGCTATTTCACGTTTAATAATATGCCTGTAATATTTTTAAGCAAACTTTAGAAACAGAGAAAAAGTGAATATGCAAAATAATGTCCTCCCATATACGGCACTTGTGCGCCTCGTCCCTTAAGATTATTTATCGGCCAAAATTGGGATCGTCTTCCAAACGCCATGATGTCTAGTCAGCAAACAAACGAAGTGGTCTATGATCATAAGCTTTTGAGCTACTTGGCCACTTAGATCTTGAACTGTAAAAGTCCGAGTTCTTGTGCACGGTGAGCAATCGACTGCTCGGGTTCTGTGGTATACTATCACGATTCGTGGCGTATTTTAAGTATAAATCTTGGCTGATTGATTATCGAACTAGTCGATTCAAGTTTGGTCACCAAACTTTAAAGAGTCAATTGTGAAGAACAACCTCATCTACCGTACCGCAAAACCCTATATTCTGACAGACAAAAATAAAGAACAAAATACTCTTCTGACAAACGATCATGCTATATGATGATGAATAGTGCTCAATTCTGTATCTGTGAAGACGTGAAGTGATGATTCATGGACACGCCTAATGCAATGCTATTTTCATTATGATAAATTTGTGTCAAAATGTGTACTAGGTACAAAGTACTAAGGGTAAATACTGTATTTCCAGATTTATTTCTTGTTGGAAGTTTGTATTAATCAATAAATATTAACTAAACATTCAAGAATGTCGTACAATTACGAAAAAATAGTATATAATTTTCCTAACAACCAGTGGTGGTGACAGTCACATTTCTCATATTCACATGTGATCACATCGACTTTTTATTCTGTGATAAAGTGATCACCCCGAAAATTACAAAATTTGGCATCACTTACAGCTTTCCTCTGGAATCCTAGAATTTAATATTTTTTGACATTTTAGGTCATATTGCCATTTTGTTTGTTTATTCTTTATTTAGTTTTTAAGATGTGGTCCTGTTGAGTGCACGTACATTTATTATTTTGAGTAAAAAAAATCAATTTGCAGCATCGGTTCGTTATCGTCATTAATCTCGTTTATCATATAGATTGATCAGTGACCAATTCTAAGTCGGCTACTCAAAAATTAATTCGTAAAATTTTAATTTACAAAATTATTGTGAAATATGAATTAAGATACTGGCTGTAAAAAACCTCAATAAAATTTACTGCTATTACTACTACTTTTATTTGTTTATTTATTTTTGAGCATTGAAATAAAAAAAAAACAAAGAACCAACGAAAATTTACAGATTTTGCCAAGAAAACGTATTCGTTGAGCTACGCTGTGAAGAAAACCAAATAAAAAAAGAAAGAAGATCCTAAAACAAAAATTCGTTCTTTTGCGTTCTTTGTTTTAAAATTTCATATTTTGTATTTTCGGTTCCCCTTGGTGTTCAATATAAAAGTGACACCTAAATAGCAATTACAAGAAAAAGTCACAAAAATGTGACTATTACCTATCACAATCACCTTACGCAGACTGAATTTTTTGATTTTGGCAATCATTAATCACATATCACCTTAGCCGATTCCAGTCAGAATCAAATAAAGTAAACCAGTAAGTCCTAATGCACACGCAGCAACTGGTACTGGATAAAAACTAAACCGGTTGGCATATCGGGTTACAGACTCAGCAGTGACTTGACTCCACCCACGAGAAAACTCATCACCAATGAAATTCTCTATTTCGTTGTGAAATGACTTTGGAAGACTCGAGCGATGATGAAAACATCATGTTGTGCTATTATCTCAGGAAGAGGCTATTAAACCAACTATTCCTCATTTTTATAAATTATCTTCTATCTGTTACTTCTAATCCACTTAACTGTTTTGCTGACGACTCTACCCACGTTCGATAATTCACGTCCTTCGCCTTCGGACGTACAACTGCAACGGTACCGTTTGTCAAGCTCATTAAACTCCGATTTATACAGCATTGTCAAATGGGGTAATAGGAATCGTGTGAAGTTTAATGCTTCGAAAACTCAATGCTGCCTTCTGTCGTTAAAGCTAAACATACCCCCAATGCCATTGTCCATGAATGGCCAAACGATGACCTCCGTTGGAACGACCATATATTTGAGATCGCTAAAAATGCTGCTAAGTGCTTAGGTTTTCTGTATCGGTGTAAGAAGTATTTTTTCCCATCTGATCGGGCTACAATTTATAAAGCGTTTATACGCCCTAAACTCGAGTATAACTCACCTCTGGGCAGGTGCTTCGCAAACATTGCTTCACCTGCTTGATAGAATACAAAATCGAGCGTTAAGATTGATAAGAAATAGAACTTCCGCTGAAACAATTACCCCTCTGGAACACCGACGCAATATGTCAAGTCTTTCCTTATTTAATCGTTTCTTTTATAAAAAATGTTCACTCGAAGTAGCCAGCTGCATTCCTCCCCTTAAAAGTTTCTCCCGTAATATTCGTCTCATAGGGAATGCTCATCGGTGCACCCTTGATCCCAATTTCGGACGTACCTTGAAATATAGGGATTCTTTTTTTAGCCGAACAACATCAATTTGGAATAGTTTATCCGGCGAGATTTTCCCTTCCATTTTGATCTGCAAACATTCAAAACCAATGTTAATCGACACCTCCTATCTTTCCCCTCCCTATCTTCCTAATGCCGGCGCAGTGTGTTCTACATTAAAAGGGAAACAAATAGTTAATTATAAAAAACAAAAAAAATTATAACCCCACAAACTTCTCTAGGAGTGGAAATATATACACAGTATATTGGAAATATTAACATCCATATTGAAGTTAAAATAAAAAAAAACATACCCGTCAATGTTACGACTTTATCCATGTTTATCTACAACTTCTCCATTTCATTTGATGCATTTACAAACATCTGTCAACAAGCTGTTTGTTGTTACCAATAAACAGAGACGTTCAGTCCATCATCACCTCTCATATCATCATCATTTATTCTTTACTTACATTTAATTACATTTATATTCTTATTGTATACCTAAATTAAACTTAAAACCTTTGAATTAAATCTGAATTATAACGTTAAACTTCGAATGATTGTATTCTGTGAAGACACAACATTATTTTCATTTGAATAGACGAGAAGGCAATAATTATATAAAATATATGTTTTTCCACCTCTCGCACCAACAACAATTTGTTTTGTTGTTCAGACGTCGTTACAGGCTTTTTTTGTGAAGAGTTTTCAACCAGTAGCGCCGTCCCATTTGATTACATAGGTTATGATTCAAAGCAAACTAGTTGCCAACTCGTATCGGTAATCAGTTTTTTTGGAGTTGCCCCGTGTGCATTGGGCCTAAATTGACCCCGAGATACCTTTTCCGTTAATTAGTGGGTACGTTCACGAACGTAACTTTAGGATAGGTTACCTTGCTTTTGTTGTAATTGGGTACGTTCACGAACATAGCTTTTGGATTGGTTACCTTGCTGTTGTTGTAATTAGCATGGTTAAGAACAGCTATTTTCCAGCTGATTGAAGAACATATGGAAACAGAGAGAAAATCCAAAGGAATCCTAAAATTTGCTGGATATGACTTCCAAATCGAAACACAAGTAGCGATAAATTTCTGGTATACTTTGGTATCGTATGGAACAGCTGACCACGAAATCAGCTGGTTGTACAAATGTAGTTCGTTTTGACAGAAATTATTACCTATTGGGTTTTATTCGTTCACAAACGCACAGTATATTTCAATAGCATTATAATATAAAGCTATACGACACCGAACGCCCCCAACCCAAAGGTATCCTTAAATTTGCTGGATACTTTTCTCAACACGTGAACAGTTGATGAACAGCTGACTGTGTTTCTCTTTTGCTTCGAATTTTGAAAGGTAACCTATCTGGTTGGATTTGTTGGTTCACAAAAAAAATAAACATAAGCAAGGTAACCTACCCAAAAGTTACGTTCGTGAACGTAGGCAGTGAATCGCCATTCCACTTACGATATGTTACGAATTAATTCACTGTCACAGTGCCATCTCTGTTTCGTAGATAAGTTTCAGGGCACTGCCAGCTTTAAAAAATCAAAATGAATTACCAAGTACCAACTAATCACTGCTCTGTCACATTTGTGTCACCCGATTTTTCTTAAATTCAAATGCTTTTCTCTTTCTTGCATATTGAAAACCAAATTTGGTTTGTAGAGAACTATATTGCTAGTTCTTTTTATCTAAAGTAAGAAATATTTTGCCAGGCCAGCCATGTTGCTAAAATTCATTTAACATTCGTTGTTTTCCTTTCGATTGGATAGGAAGGTGTTCATCGTCTTATAAAGTGCTCCAGCAGAGCAAAAAGCAAAATCAGCCGCAGTACATACAACGTAAATTATAAAATAACAAGAAAAATACTTAAACGCCAAATTAATATTTGTTTTGGGTTTCTTTTTTTTCTACTATTCGTTTTGGTCCAAAAATACTGAAATAAATAAGAGGAAATATATGTGTGTGACGAATAAATCGCGAGTTTGGCTAACGAGATGAAAATACTTGCAACGTATTTATTGATTTTGTGTGTAAAACAGTGATTTAGTAACAATTAAATTGTATAAATGACATAAACAAATTCAAATATTTGATAATTGATTTCATATCCCAATTCATATGGTAAGTAGTCGAATTAGAATAAAATTGTTAATTTTAAAAGGCTAGCCCCGCCTTCTTGCATAATATTATTGCAACTTTTGTCTCTAATTTTTCTAAACCATATACTGTGTATATGTCTATTGAAAATACATACCTTGCAAGCGTTATAAACAATTTGTTAAGTTTATACTCGAATTCAGAAAGAAACACGAATGATTTCTTTTCCAACAAAAATGTGGAGCAATTTTTCTTGTTTTTCTTGAGACCTATTTTTGGGCTACAGAGACTAGGTCTGATTTTTTTCTAATATTAATCGAGTCACTTTCTCCAATAGAAAACTGCAGAGACAAATTCCAAAAAATATGTGAAATCAAGTTGCGTTTCCTTCATGAGGTCAAGTGCCAGGCCCCTTGCTTTCTTCACTCTGGTGGTGTGATTAACGATGATGTCGTTTGTATAACAATAGCCACGGAGAAGCCACGTAATGAAAAATAATTTCAATACATTTTAGATAACGACAAACATGGGAAGTTGTTTTTGATTAGATTGGGAATGAATTTGTCAGATGGCCATTTAAACAACTAAGGATTAAATGCTTTGAGCGAAGACTCCAGCGATACCTTCTACTGTCTATGGTCACATTTTTTGATATAATTCATTTATCGGCATCTATCAGGCGTGCGTAAAGAAAAGAGTTTAGTCATATAATAGGAATGTTCTTTTAATGCACCAGCAAGAAAAAAAAAACAAATAAAATCTTGAGCAACCGAAAGCGGTTTAGATGAAGCGAAGTTGTGAAGATTGTATGAAGTTGTATAGCAAACTGTTGGTCTAAATGCATGTATTCTGTGGGTACCTAAGTTTGTTTCGTTCAATTTGTAAACTAACTTGTATTTAACTAAATGCAAACCGAAACCATTAAATGACAAACTGTCAAGAAAATACTTTGATGGCTAGTGTCTGTTGAACTGTAATCTGCTCGACATCTTAAAGTCCCAGAACCACTTAGCTGGTCGTGCTGGTTATTCGAAAAATTGGCTAAACATCTTTTTGTTCATTAACCGACGATTGTTAATGATATCGACTGTACTCGTTATTGCGGGCGGTTTCAATGTACACAATTCCAATTGGCTCCGCTATTCTGGTCAGACAAGGAAGGTATGTCGAGCTCTTTGCCGGCTTACATCATCAACTGATCGATGTGCCAGCGCGTATACCGGATGTTGTTTGTTTCTTACTTCTCACCCTGATAAATATACCATTAGTGTAACTTCTCCATTTGTCACTTCAGACCATTGTGTCATTTCAGCTAATTTCTCATCCTCCACCCATCCAGTTAAAGAAAAACTTCCCACTAGGACCCTTTGGGAATACGAGAAAGCCAACTGGGACGGCCTGAATATTTTTTTCCGAAACTTTAACTGGTCACTATGCTTCCTCGATAGTGACATTGATGCCAGTGCTGAAATGATCACAAATGTGATTCTTCTAGGGATGCGTGCTTTTAATCCTAACAGAGTAAAAAGCATCAAGCCTAAAGAAAAGTCTTGGTTTAATTCTGGGTGTAAAGAAGCTATCAGGCTCAAAGAAATAAGTTTCCGATCCTACAAAGCCAACCCTACAGAGAAAAATCGGAAAAAGCACAAAAAAGCAAGGAACTCATGCAACTCCGTTATTAAATGAACCAAATTTTCGCATGACCAACAATTACGGCAAAAAATTCTGCAGTGTCCCAAAGGGTGTTTTTTTAGACGTGTGGTTTTCAACAAGAAATAAAATGCATATAATTTAATATTATGCCAAGACTATAGCTTTATTATAAAGATAAGAGTTTGCCATTATGCCTAAAAAATGATTTCGGGCAAGTGGCCGCCGTGGCTGGCTCGAATAAATTCCAGCCGAGGCCCAATCGGGATCGGTTTGCCATATCGTTTTGGGCCAATTCACTGAACGTGCGACGCACTTGATGGTCGTTCGGCTTCAATTCTTGGACGAGTTGGATTTTGTAAGCCTGCAAACCAAGATCCTTCCGCAAAATCTTTCATAAAGTCGATGGGCGCATCTCCAATTGTTGCGCGCGATGGCGAATGGACTCATTTGGGTCTTCTTCGATACTCTGCTGCACCGAAACGAACCATTATTTTGGTAATAAATTTGCGCAATTTGCAAATTTTGTTCAGGAGTAAGTCTATTCATTATGATTTATGAAATCGCAAACCAAACAGAGCATAAATCAAGAGACAGTTGTCAAAAAGACCAACTCCGAAAAAAGTATTGCCAGATTGAGAACCACACGTCTATTAAAATAAGAAAATATTTGTTTTTAGAAAAGTCTTTATTTTTTTTAAATTAGTTTCAGAGTTTTCTTGGAAAAACTAACTATGCAATCAAATTTGAAAACTAAATGTCTATCGAAGAAAAAAAAAATTTGAAAATCGTTTGACCAGTTTTTTTAAAGTGTTTTTTTTTAAACTTTTCGAAAAAATATTTTAAATTTTTTTCTAGTAAATGTCATTATAAGGCAATCTGTAGTTTTCATCTGGAAAAATTATTTAAAAAAATTCAATCCACCCATTTTCAAAATATTTCGAAAACCAATTTTTTTTTAAATTTTAAAAAAATTGAAAAAAAGTTTTTGAAAATTTTGAAATGCATAGTGAATTGAATTATAAGTGGCTTCCTGTGTGCAACATTTTATTGCAATCGGAATAATGGTTTACGATAAAACCGCATTTAAAAAAACAGGTTATATGAGAAGTACCGTTATAGAACAAATTTCGAAAAATTTATTCTAACTGAAAGATGTATTATTGTAAAAAATTAGCACCCTGAAAGTTTTATCAAAACCGTCAGAGCCGTTTTCGAGAAAATCTAACTTTTTGTTCAAAATTGTATGGCAGGTACCGTTATTTTTCGACCTAGAGCAAAAATAAAAAACACCCCCCGAGATACTACCTAATAAATACTAAATACCAAGTTTGAAGCAAATAGGCCGATCCGTTTAGGCTGTAGAGGCGCGAACAGATAGACAGACGGACGGAATTTCCGGACTCACTTTTTCAACTTCTCTATTATCTTTATGTCATGTTTGATTGTTAATTTTTTTTTTTTGCACGAATCCATAACTTGCATTTTAGTACCTAAATCGCAAGTAAAAATGTTCATTTGAAGTAGCCAGCTGCATTCCTTCCCTTAAAAGTTTCTCCCGTAATACTCGTCTCGCAAGGAATGCTCATCAGTTCACCCTTGAGCCCAATTCGGCGTACGTACCTTGAAATATAGGGATTCTTTTTTTAGCCGAACAACACAAATTTGGAATGGTTTACCCGATATTTTGCCTTGCCATTTTGATCTGCAAACATTCAAAACCAATGTTAATCGACACCTCCTATCTTTCCCCTCCCTATCTTCCTATTGCCCACGCAGTTTGTTCTACATTAAAAGGGAAACAAATAGTCACTTGTACGCGCGTTAATTATAAAAAAAAAATAAAAAACCAAAACTCCCTTTTCTGCTTCGCCCTAAAACTCCACTAATGGGGTTCGCCGAGTTGAACTCAGAAACCGTCAGCAGGCCTATTGGACTTTGGTTGTTCCATGGCTGAAGCCAACTAAATGCATTTGTTTTATGCAGAAGTTCTTGCGACTGCCTTTCTTCCAAGATAATGTTGGATCGTTGCTTTCTATAGCCTTTTAAACTGTTTTCTCTGGGAATCTCACAACATTCATCCTTGTTGATACATTTTCATCCAGTTATGTGGTTTCAATAAAAGCATCTGCACGACGCGCCACAGGTATTGCACTTGTATATGTCAAAAAAAAGTGACAACTTACCCCACCATCACCTAGGGGTTACCTAAAACAGTTTTATTTACTTTTTACAACATCAGCTATCTGCTGTATTCTATCCACTAAACAATTGTCAGTACAGGGTGGGAGAGCTTTATTTTTGCAAATGATTCCAGGTGCTGGTTTTACTCCCTGAAATATTCACCGAAATTGAAACCCAACCACTAACTAATCCACTAATTAATTACACACGAATTGTTGTTGCAAGCAACTCTCTTCGTGTGTATTGAAAAAAGCACACTGTTTTCAAGTTTCCACTGCAAATCATGTTAAATTTTTATTTGGATTTTGTTAAAGAGCTTTCACAATTGGTACTTTTTTAAAACCTCTATAGCTGATCTATAATGTGCACTGCGAAAACCCTGTAAAATTTTCGCTCCCTCACAGCTTAAGGCAGGGCTGCCAATTTACTTCATATGTAATAGATCTACTTCATTTATTTATTTGTATGCATCTGCTACGTAGCAACTTATTTTTACTTCGTTTCACTTGTTTCTTTGAAACGATAAAAAATTCATTTAAAATGTGTTCTATTGATTTATTTTTGCAAATCGAAAAAGTCACTTTTTGCCTCTGGATATTTGTTCCAGCTAATCTCGGAAATGGCTAGACCTAGTAAGCACTGGCGTTGTAAGGAGTAACTAAGGCTAATGTAATTACCCCTTAGGTGGAGCTAGGGTATCTTACGAAACTTCTTATTTTTAGAACGATTTGGTAAAATTTTGACGAAAACGTAGTCTTCCATGTCTACCTTTATAATTTCCAATTTCAACAAAATTATATTTAAATGGCTTGGCCGATTTAAAAAAAATTTTGTTGTATTAATGTTTAGCTTGGTACTTGGATGTGACCAACACCCGACCCCCCCACTCGCTTATTACGCCCTCAGGAGCCGAAAAACCGATTGCGTTTGAAAAAACAGTGCTCTAACGGAACGCTTCAAACGCTTATAGCTCGTAAACTTGAGAAATCCCAAAATTTATTTTGGCACCGGCGGATAGGTGGGAAAGAGACCTTTTCGCAGAACCAACACCCGACCCCCCCACTCGCTTATTACGCCCTCAGGAGCCGAAAAACCGATTGCGTTTCATAACTTTCACGCTGCTTTTCACGGTGATATCCCGACCCTCTCCTCTTTGTCGTTAATAGCTCCTCAGCCGTCGGAGCTAACGGCACCGGAGTCGCGCCTATCGGCGCGCCTCCTTCCTGCCTTTCATTTTCAAGAAAAAAAAAATGAGCCGAAAAACCGATTGCGTTTCATAACTTTCACGCTGCTTTTCACGGTGATATCCCGACCCTCTCCTCTTTGATCGCTAATAGCTCCTCAGCCGTCGGAGCTAGCGGCACCGGAGTCGCGCCTATCGGCGCGCCTCCTTCCTGCCTTTCATTTTCAAGAAAAAAAATGAGCCGAAAAACCGATTGCGTTTCATAACTTTCACGCTGCTTTTCACGGTGATATCCCGACCCTCTCCTCTTTGATCGCTAATAGCTCCTCAGCCGTCGGAGCTAGCGGCACCGGAGTCGCGCCTATCGGCGCGACTTCTTCCTGCCTTTCATTTTCAAGAAAAAAAAAATGAGCACTGCTATTGGGATACAAAAATCGACGGTACACCTGAGCGACGCCGTGTGGGTCAGCTAGTTTAAAGATGAAAATAAATTACTTTTTTGTTATAATTTTTGTTTTCATTATCTGCTACATATTTAGCAAATCTACTTTGTTTTTTTGGGCGATCTGCTTCATTTTCTGGAGGCCCAATCCTAATTTAAAATAAATGAGAAGTTACACAAATGAATACGTGTACTTTGAAGGTCGTAGAACGTATTACAACAATTTAAATTGCGGATCCTAGAATGGTATTTTGGCTTTAAAACAGTCGAGGCTTTTTTTTTAATCAATCATGTGTAGCGAAGGCAAATAATAGAGATATTTTTTATTTATTTTTTTAATTATACTATTTTTGTGTATAATTTTACGACATTTTTAAATGTTTATTTAATAAATATTGATTAATAAAAAATCCATACACAGCATGTATCATTTAGTACTTTTTAGTATACACTGTGACACCAATTTATCACATTAAATTTGAGAATCCAATAAAACGAGTTCATGAAGTAAAATGAAGTAAAACGGAAATGAAAGAACTGATGAACTACCCAAAAACGGTTAATCCATAGAATCAAACCAAACTGTACCCTGTACTTGAGCCAGTGGAAAATAAGTAGAAAAAAGTATTCACGAGAATTTTCTCAAAGTTGCTAACTAGAAATTGTTAAAACTCGACAACTGTCGTGTCTCAGAAGTCAAAGAAAAAAAAAACACGAAATACATTATAAAGCTAGGCAGACCTCAACTGTTTCTCCTAGTCGGTATCCTTACGGGTCACAACTAAATGGGGGCCCGCATGAGTAGAATGGGCATTACCACATCAGGCGTCAAGAGGTGTCAAGACGTTGATGCAGAAGAGGGCTCATATCACTTCCTTTGTGAATGCTCCAGCCTAGCTCAAAAAAACAGACCTCGGAGAATACTTCTTCGAAAAACTGGGCGAGGTTTTAAAAAAGCCACATTCTGAAATTCATCAACATCTCAGGATGGAAGGAGGCACCCCACAATAATTCTCCCCAAATTACCCACTTTTCACCGCAACTTGTTCCTCTGGCTTCTGGAGACCGCATTGCATTGGAGTGAGATCATTCAGCTACATCGAAATAACCAATGTTGCTATGGATTCGGGCGGGAGTGGTGCACTAGATAAGATAATTGTAAGTACGAATCTCAGTTTGGGAAGCAATTTTTCTAACTCCTAGTGCAAGCTAGAGCCGTCCGTGGGTTTTTAGTGAGAAAATAGTCGCCTAATTCTCGATCTACTGCGCCGAAAAAAAAAATCTTTCCTATTTCTCAAATTCTTTTAACTAGTCCGTGCAACACCCAGTTGCATTCTAAAAGGCATTGTGCCTTACAGCCACATAGTTAAAATATTATTATAAAAACGAAAATCGTATTTATTGTTAGAAAACTTTTAGTCTGTCCTTTACGAATGAAAAAATACTACACAAAATATCCAATGCATTCATAGCTAAATAACTTCCACTCTCTAACCCCTGATTCAAACGATGTCTGGTGTGTAGGTATTTCTTTTGAACTTTGACGAACAATTTTTTTTGCCTGGTTTCGCAATTGCTAATCTTCGAGTCGAGTCTGAATTCAACTTTTTGGGTAGAGGCCTCTTAAAGAGATTATTCCATTGCCGTCAGATTAAAGCCTTTATCACACTGCCAGTGAATTCACTGACCACTGGTGGGCTGTGACGTTACACAAACTGACGCTGTTTCTACGCCAGTGAAGCTATTGCTCGTCAGTGGCCTGTGGCAGTGTATCCGAAAACTCACTCAACTTTTCTGAGTCGGTCAGAGAACTGACGCCTGAAAAACTGGCTATAACACTACCCTGACACACGACACTGGCAACTACTGGCGTCAGTGAAATTTATGAAAAATCGTGTCAGTCAGCAGTTTTGCTATCACACTACACTGGCTATCTGCTCTCGCCTAGCCTCTGGCTTTTTTTAATCAGTGCTGCTTTCAATTGTATTTTTTAATATTAGATTATAGTAGACAATAAACAAATCGAAAAATAATTTGCCATCCATTTCACTTTCTAGAAATTGTATAAATTATAGGCAAAATGACTTGCACGTGGCAACTGATAATTCAAAAATATCAAAAATCAGGTCAGTGCATTGACGGGGTTTCTTCACTGACTCGACCCGAAATTTCATGGACTGCCAGTGATGGGACTGTGTCAGTGCACTGACGCTCTTGTCAAAAAAGTGTGCCAGTTGTCAAATGCGTCAGTGAATACTTATCACACTAGCCATTTTTCGTGTCAGTTCACTCACGCGATTTAGGTTCGTCAGTGATCACGCCAGTTCAATGACACCCTCACTGGGGTCCAAAAACTGGATATCGCACTAGACATGACTCCACTGACAATGTTGTGACGTAATTCTTACTTAGCTTTGGTGTATTTTGAGTCGCAGAAAACACTCACTAAAGAAAGAAAACCCTATGCAAGAGTGCAGATTTGAATTGGTTGCTTTGCATTTGATTTCACTTCCCTCAAATGCGCGGAACTCTTGCTGTATGACGAAATAAGAAATAAATCGGCTGGCCAGATAATCGGGCCAAAACTCATTTGTGTCAACGGTTGAGCGAAATTATTATTAGGGACGAGCATTGAAATGGTCCGTAGACATTTGCGAGAAAAGCATCTGCCACCTCGCAGTCCAAAAAAAGCGTAGCCAAAAGACTTGAGTTTGCATTTGAATTGGCTAATTCAGGAATGGAGAAATATTTAATGATCAGAAGAAGTAGACAATCAGTTTGTTCAATGAGTCTGCTCTGGCTGCTCTAAACCACTCCAGGTACAAAAAAGCCAGATTTTGTTGTTCATTTAGGAAATGTCCCCTCCAAGCTACTCTCAATTTGTTGGATTTGTTGTTCATTGAGTTTTTCTTTAGAGAGGAAATTAGAGCAAGATTTTCTATACTTGCTTTTGAGGTAGAGCAAGGGAAGCAAGTTGGAGTGGAAGTGTCAAAGTCAGATGTTTTCAATGTATAGGTCCGTTCGTCTACTTTTTGGGTTGTTTGAGGAAAATTGTCAAACTTTGAAGAGTGGGGATGAAAACTCTCAGAAAATAACAAATTCGCTCAAAAGTAAAAAAAAAGCTTTGTGGATCAAAATAGGGAAACTCTGTAAACGTCAAAAAAAATAATTAAATTTAACTAAACGAAATGGACCAATTAAGTTCAGATGAAATAAAAACTGTGATGGAAACCATTTTTTAGGCCATTGTAAGGTTGTTTTATTATTTACTTTGGATTTAACTTTAAACATTTTTTTTTAATTTAAAATTCTTCAAATACGAAGACTTCACAAAAAGTCAAATTTCAAATGTACTTTTGATTTTGACGGAACTCACATTTTGTGAGTAAATGTTTTGGTTTAAAATAGAGAGTTAAGGGGATTTGATTTGCTCTCTCACAATCTCTCTCTTCTCACGAAAACTTTCGAAAATGTGGATAATCGAACAACATTTGTGTAAATTTTTTCACAATGGTCTATTTTAGGGAGTAGACGAACAGAGCTTATATGTGATACATTTTTTTATCGAATGCGTTTCTTTGGATTAGATATAGAAAAATGTACTAAATGTATTTAATAGCTTAAATTAGCCAAAAGAAAAGATAAATGTTTTGATTCTAAAAATTAAATTGGAAAAATGCATTGTATTGAACATAGATCTAATGAGAGCTTATAAGTAGTAGTGAACTGTTACAGCAAAATGTTTTTTTTCTCTGTCCCATCATAAATGACATCTGTGCCCTACTTGCTCTGACATGTAACAGCAGTTTCCTCTGCTATACGCTGCCTTACGCTGCTCTACTCTAGGCAAGACTTCATTGAACAAACTGAATAGTAAAAAAAAAAAAAAAAATGTCCGACTGCCACCAAACTCGGCCTTTAAACCTGAATTCTCGATAAAAATAATTAAATTAAAATTAAAATATAATGGGGCCGATTTATCGCATACAAAAAATTATGGATTATCACCTTTACGTTAAAATTATTCAGGGAGTTATGCTTCCCTACGCCAATGAAAAAAGTCATTGATTTGGGTCTTCACTTCACACCAGCAAGGTTAAAAAAGATTTGTTTGAAAACAACATTGTCAATGCGTTAGAATGGCCTCTGCAAACACCCGATCCTAATCCTATTGAGATTTTATGGTGTGATGTTAAAAACCCCGATTGACCTAGCCAAGCCAACATATAACTCGCACTTTTGGGCAACGGTTTAGAATGCTTCATGCCTCAATATTCGTACAAAGATGCCAAAAACTCATTGGTTGTTATCAACGCCGCTGTACCGTTGTTAACAATCAAAATCAAAATTCATGCAACACGCAAACAAATTATAATGTTTAAGTAAGTTATCAGTAATATTATTTTTAAATAATTCTAAATTAATTTAATTTCTAAGCGTTCCGAGTAAATTTCTCCTTTTCACGCCTTTTTGTTTGTTTTTTTTTTAATTTTGTATTAATTAAATTTACGTACATAAATACGAAAAATTATATCGAGCACAATTTTAGTAAACTTATCACTTTAGCACCAGTGTTGCCACTCATCAGTAATATTAAAGAATTTGAAGAAAGTAGGCAATATCTAGAAATACTGCTATTATTTTGACCGCCCGTTTTCCAGACAAAAAATTCAACAATTAAAGTTTTTAAGCTTCCTCTTTATGTAATCAATTAAGTTTTTATTTGTTGTTAAGGTTTTTTTTAAAGTTTCAAACTTTCTAAAAAAGTACAAGACATAAATTAGGTAAATAAAATGCTTTGGTTTTTTCATCCAGCTCATATCATGTGAAAGTTTTCGATGTTTGTTCCACAATCTCGCCTCAACGACTTAACGGATTTGGATGACATTTGGTAGGTAGATGGATGAGGTGCTGGATTGAATTATGGGCTACTTTTTTTACCGGGGTTTCATTTAGGAGAGGCTTAAATGTGAAATGATGTATGGCTTCCATGCCTTAACAAATGCAAGTTTGATAGATGGACGAAGGATTCGCTACACTACTACACAGAGTACTTTTTATCCAAAAAAATGCACATCAGGGAGAAATCTGAATAATTCTATTTAAGGGAATAAGCCTTATAAAGTTATAGTCGGAGGGGATGGATCAATGCCCACCAGCAAAATCTAAAGTCCACGCAGACGAAATTCCAGGTAGAAGCTAGTGTTTTCATAATTTCTAATTTCGCTCCTATTGTATGTATAAATATATTTTCATACAAATACCACAAATCACGTGCTATTCAAACACAATTACAATCCTTTCATCGGCTGTTAATAAGAAGCCCCCCATTAAATATTGTTTCAAAGAATAAAATCCAATCAATCCCCCAATTGCAACTGCAAACGACAAGAGGTAATTTCAGCCTAATGCTGCATTAATGTAAATAAGCAACGTTCAGTTCTCTCACAAGCATGCATTACAAAGAGCAATTGCTAGGTAAGAATTAATTTGCCTGCTGCGCGTGTAATTATTTTTTGCGATGTTATTGCATTTTGCACTCGTTTAACGCCTTCTTTTCTCTTTTTTTCGAACAAAAATTCATTTACACCGCAGATCATTTGATGTGTGTTTGTGCCAAGAATTACGTTCAGTTGTTGTTTAATTATTTTAAAAAAAAATGTAGGTACATACTCTTTAAGACTTATTTTTATTTGCCCTTATTTTTCTTAAAATCATCCGATTTAAAGCTAGCCTTCGTTCTCACTTTAGAAGGTCTGTGTTTTCGTCCTTGAATGTTTTTTGAATTAAGTTTCCCAGCAAGTGGTTTTAATGGTGCCCACTTGGGAAAGGCCTTGAGAAGTAACCCTTGCTGCGATGTACATACTTGTTATTTTGCTTCTAAAATATTTTTGAAGTGTCGTTAAACAGCATCATTGAGAGAAAGCCATTATTAAGGCAATCACCCCAGTTGTGAAAACAATAATCACACAACGACGACTTGATAAATGTAATTATATTAATTGTGTATGTGTACGTAGATAGACACGAAATGAGGTATTTAGTTGTTGCACAATATACTACCGAGCTTAAAATAATCCCAAACATTGAATTCAGGTCAGTTTATGGTGTGTTTATGCACTGTGGTTTCATAGTGGAATAATGAAAAAGTTAACATGAAATGATTTAAAAAGAGGTTTCAGGGTAGGGGGATTGTTTTTAATAGGCTCTTGGATTAGTAGGTTCGTGTTAGAATATAAAGATTTAATCGGAGTTTTAAGATTCTTTAAGCCAAAAACAAAAACATAAAACGGGATTGATTTAATTATATTGTACTTACAATGTATGATGTCTGTTTTGAAATAATATTAAAATTTCTTTACTAAACATATTTTATCTGGCAAATAAAACTTAAACAGTAAAGTGATGCCATATTCTGAATAATTATAACGTATTGACTTTTCCCTGTGAACTGTGCTAACTAAAGAGGTATCAGTCTCTTCAACATCGCCCGCCAGTTTTTTTCTGTTATAGTGTGTGTGCCCATTCGTCAACATACTGATATCAGTTCGGTTTTAGGCCGTTTTAGTCGACCATCCACCATATATCCACATTACCGCATATCTGGGACAAAACCCAAGAACTTCAAACCGAAACCTACCAACTTTTCATCAATTTTAAAGCCGCGTATGACACGAGCTACATATGGAGCAATGTGCAGTTCTGGCATCCCAAACTCGTCCGCCTGTGCAATATGACAATGGAAAACGCATGCTATTCCGCCAAGGTCAGTAAAGGTCTAAACGACACATTTGTAGTGAACAAATTATTTAGACGAGTTGATGCGCTCTAGTGCGACTTCTTAAACATCATAATTGAAAGAATAGTGCAGAACTCAAACGCCAACACCAGAAGTACGATCTTTCTAAAGTCCATTCAATTACTCGCATACGCCCACGATATTGACGTATTCGAAAGAACACAGCATGATGTCAATGTCAGCGAAGATGGGCTTAGCAATCAATGAGGGCAAAACCAAGTCTATTTCGTTATCAAGACGAGACACCCAATAATAACGTCTTAGACAAAACATCATGATAGACAGCTATAACTCAGAAAACAATACCAGAGCTGAGATCAAACGAAAAAATAACTGTTGTAAATGCCTGCTTCTACGGGCTAAGAAGACAATTGAGCAGCATTGTCCTTTCTCGGGCAACTTAAGAGTCCCATTATAAGATTCTTATCAACCCAGTCTTGCTGTATGCTGCAGAGACATTAAAATGGTCAAAAGTCAATGAGGACGCTTTAAGTTGCTTCGAGAGAAAAATTCTCCGTGTGATTTTTGTTTCCGTATGCATAAACATCAAGTAGAAAAGGAAATACAACTGTACGGGCTGTTTAGCGACACAGACCAAGACAAAAGAGCAAAAGTCAAAACGTGTCAGATGGGTCACATAGGGCAGATGGACATCAATGCTCCGGCCGGGAAAATTTTCGATTCCACCCGGAGGAACGCCGCAGTAAAAGAAGAACGTGATTTAAGTGGCGCACACAACTGGAAGAGGAGCTCGACCAACTTAACTTCAAAACTGGATACAGCTAGTTAGCGGCAGACCTGACTGGAGAAGCTTGTTGAATGAGGCCCAGGTACAAAAGACTGCAGCGCCACTTAAAAAGAAATATTTAAAAAAACGACGGACGCTATAGGCTGTGAATTTACTGACGGGTGGACCTAGGCCTTAACTAACAAACCTAACTACTTTGCTGGGTCATTATGCTAACTGTCGTCAAATGCGATTTTGCAGTTGTGCGTGGCCTTCTACTGTCAAGCAGTATTTGTGTCAACTCATTTTGCCATTTGAATTTGAAATCATTCAGACAAACTCGTTCAACTCGTTAAGTTCTTCGTTGAACCTTCCTCACACAATACGATGTCATAGACCTACATGACAATGCATTACCATGTCTTAATCCTTTTCTGGTTCACCCGCAATGTTAAAAGTTACTAATATCCCTCATTCTGATAATACCCTAGAGTTGTTTTAATGAAGGAGTTAAAGAAGTCACGTGACACAATTGTATTTAAAATTAACCAAAAGATGGTATTAAGATTTGAACATCTTCTGGTTTTTCTAGGATTTGTCGTTTATGTTATTTTGGTCTATTGTGGACTTTTATTGGTTTCAATCAGTGAGGTTTTACTGATTGAAACCAATCCCAAGTAATCAAGCTTGTTTTTTTTTATAATCGGCGCGCACTCAAGGGGTTGTTACTACACTTATCATGTATTAACACAGTGCGAGCGTTTAGGAAAATTGGATAGAAGATGAAAGGAGGTACCGATGCGCATTGGTTTTGAACGTTTGCAAATCGTAATGGAAGGGAAAAATCGAGCCGGGTAAAGCATTCCACATTCGTGTAGTGCTAAATGAATGAATGAGTCTCTATACTTAAAAGTGAGTCCGAAATTAAGCTCAAGGGTAAATCTATGAGCATTCCTAGCGATACCAGTATTACAGGGAAAACTTTTAGGGGGAGGAATGCAACTGGCTATTTCGCTTGAGCATTGTTTATAAAAAAAGCGATAGAATAAGGAGAGACAGACAGAGACATTTCGACGATGTTTTAGTAAATCAAATTTTTCTGTTTTATCATTTTCAATGCATTTTCCTGGATTGTATTAAAGAAACGCAAGTGAGTAACAGGGCCACCTGCCCAAATATAAGAATTGTACTCAAGCTTCGGGTGAATGTACGCCTTATAAATAGTAGCCAGATCTAACGGGAAGAAGTATTTCTTGCATCGTCTAATAAAACCTAAATATTTCGCAGCATTTTTGGCGGTGTCATACATATATGTATTCATTCCACAGAAGGTGGTTTGTGATACACATACGTAGAACGCAAAGCTGTTCAGTTTCCTCGATGCAAGTACCACTCATGGATATTGGCATGGGGGCACTCATGTACCACTCATGGATATTGGCATGCTTTAACGACAGAAGGCAGCATTGAGTTTTTGAAGCATTAAATTCCACACGATTAATATTTCCCCATTGAACAATGCTGGCCAGATCGGGATTCAATCAGTTCATATTGTGCTGTGAAGGAGTGTAGACGTGTATGCAATCGGCTTTCGCAGTATTTCCAATCGAGTTCTGTATTTACATAAGTAGCTAGTCAACTAAATTTATAAGTGTTCGATAGCCCAGAGTGTAGTGGCGTCGTCAAGCGGTTCCAGAGATGCTGGGTTCAAATCCCACACGGACACCAAAATTGTGGAAGCTTTTTTTCACAACCGAGAAGTGACAAATTTTATTGGTTGGGAAAACCAACAGATGGAAAAGGAGAAAGCGGCAAGGACATCGAAAGATGTCTCTGCATCAACAACAACAACATCAACAGCATCAGGTGATATAGCAAATACATCGGAAGATGCACCAGCAACAGTGGTTGATCAAATGAATGCCAAATCATCTGATTTGACCATGAAACGAAGGAAGAAAGTACTAGCTGCGCCGCAAGTAGTAAAGCGTCGTCCGCCTATAACCTCAACTAAGCCGCCAGCTGAAGTGACGGAGATGGCGCGTAAAGCCAAAACATCAGCGGTGGCCAAAATCCAACAACAAACAAGCACTGTCCCATCAGATGACGACATAGAATACATGTCCGAGGATGGTGAAGGCTTATACAAGTCGGGAGATAGCAACAGATTTGCATGTCTCGCAACAGAAGAAGAAGAAGAAGACGATAAAGTAGAAAGTAACCTTCAGAAGCAGATAAGCCAGTTCGAGGAGCAAATGGCAAAAATAAGAGCCAAAGTTGCGCCCCTTCTAAGCCAACTGAAAGCAAAACAAGAGGAGCGCCGGCAAAGAGAAAGAAGTGAGTTGGAAGCAAAGAAACAGCTCAAACAACAGAAAGTTGCACAACAACAAGAAAAGCAACAACAACAGCAACAACTAAACCAACTAAACCAGGTGAGGCTAGCACCAGCCCAGAACCAACCAGCTGCGTCACAGCTACCTAAACCACAACAGCATCAACAACAACAACATCAACAACAACAACAACAACAACAACAACAACAACAACAACAACAACCACATCAACATCAACAACAACAACAACCAAAGCAGCAAATACAATTGCAACAGCAGTCAAGCATGGCAACAACATCGGCAGCAGCAGAAGTAACAAGGCAACAGCAACACCAGAAACAGCCACAGCCTAAGAGGAAAAATGAAAAAGTGCCCCCAATAAGAACACACAAAATTGAGTTCAATGATATCAAACAGGTATGTAAGTCGGCCATTGGTTGCAATTTTGAAATTAAAATTATAAATGAAAAGGAAAAAAAATACTCGGTCCAATGCTTCACATTAGCCGAATATAAATTGGTAAAAGAGTGCTTGAAAGAAGTCACAGCTGAGTTCTTCAGCTTCACTCCAAAGAGTGAAAAATTAAAAACGGTCCTTTTAAAAGGCATTAGTTCCTGCACGGAACCAGAGGCGCTCTTAGATGAGCTCCGTGCTTCGGCGGGGGATGATCTCGTTTTTATCGGAGCCAAGCCATTCTCCACGGCGAAGTCAAGACGGGAGGGGCATAAACTACCAATGTTCTTGGTAACGCTCTCACCCCAAAGTAAATTGGATAGCTTGAGGAGTATTTCCGTCCTCGACTTCCAAGTTATAAGATGGGAAAAATTAAAAAGGCATGACGACATGCTTCAGTGCATGCGTTGCCAAAGGTTCGGGCACACCGCAACCAACTGCGAAATGCAGATGCGCTGCGTTAAGTGTGGAGAGAGCCACAATAGGGGTGAATGTCAACTAGGGAATGAAAGGGTTGAAGACCTTACGCAGCTCAAGTGCGCACTTTGTGGGAACGAAGGGCACCCTGCTAATTTTAGGGGCTGCCCTATAGTCCAAAGAATAAAACAAAATAAACAGGTCAGTCAAAAAGCCGCAGAAAGTCGGCCAATACGACGTGCTGCTCCAACACAAAAATTCGTAAATTCCAATATTTCCTTCGCCCAAATGGCGAGGGAGAGAGGAACTATGAGACAAGCTTCACCAACAGCAGCTCGACAGGTTCCCGCGCCTAAGACACCAGCGGTGGAGTCCGACATTTGTGCCATGTTGCTGAGCATTCAAAGCCAGCTAACGGGGCTGCAAAGTCAGATAAAGGAGCAAGGCGAAAGGGTAAACTATCTCTACTCTTTGTTGCCTGAACACTCGCAATTTAGACCATAATGGGCGCGCCACCGGAGACGCGCCTCAAGATCCTAGCTGTGAACGTAAATTCACTGATTAGGATTGAACGAAGAGCCAATTTGTTCCAGTTGTTGCAAGAACTCAGTCCAGATGTGTTTATGGCTAGCGAAACTAAGCTTACCCAGAAACATAAATTGACTCACACAAACTACAATATCGTAAGAAGAGATCGACCCAAATCTACTCAAGGAGGTGGTGTCGCCATCTTTTTACGAAAAGGCATTAATTATAAAATCATATACAACAATGCAGTGCGAAAGCTTACGACCCTAGAAGCTTGCGTTATATGCATTTCTCTCACTCAAGGGAAGCGGATGTATGTAATTGCGGCTTATGCGGCAGAAGCTCCTCAGCCCATCAACTTTGTGTCAGAGCTCGAGGTTCTTTTTAAGGAACTAAAACTGAACTTGGAAGAAAATTATTTTATTATGGCTGGTGATTTGAACGCCAAACACCATGATTGGGGAAATCAAGTAAGTAATCCTAGAGGTAATCATCTTTTCAATTTGATGAATCGGTACAGCGTTGAATATGGAGTCGACTTACTGGCTACTGAAAGGCCATCATTTCCAAGGAGCGGTTCCTTTCTGGACCTTTTGCTTTATGACGCTAAACTGATAATAACGGACAAAGTAGGTAATCACCCTCGAAACTGTTTACAGACAGTAGAGTACGACAGCGACCACTGCGGACTCGCTGCTGTAATCCAGATTCCGAACGAGCTCGTGGAATTGGGTGAGTACGTTCCAGTTTATTCTTACAATTACAGTAAGATGCGCTGGTCTCGTTTCACCAATTCCCTAGCGAGAGAACTACGTTCGAGTGACATAGCCCCACCAAATAATCGAAATTTAACAAATACAGAAATCGACGAACATTTACAACAGATGGACGAAATAATAAAACGAACAATGGAACGAACTATACCAAAATATAGGGAACGTGACCAAAATAACATCTACAGAAACGCGACTATAGACGCATTACACAGACAAAAAAGCAGTCTACTGACAAGACTCAAAAACTTATACAGACGATTCACTGACCCGCACGATCCGGAAATCAGGACACTCAAGTCGTCAATCAAGAACATAAATCAATTGATTAAAGAAAGTTATAGAATGTCTATTAATTTGTATTGGGATAACAAAATTCGGGCCGTAAATTCCAGCGACCCGAGTATGTTTCCCCAAATCAATAAGATTTTTAGAAAAAATGATCAAAATGACCTTCCGTGTCTTAAACTCCAAAGAACAACAGATAACAGAGACGTACTCTTTGCAGCACAAATAGATCCAGAGGAAGCCGTCTTGGATGATGACTTCTTTATAATCGAAGATCCGCAGGAGAAAGTGGAGACAGTGGGGGCTGCTTTCCAGCAAGTGTACAAGGTGAATGCTAGCATTCGCCCAAACTACGAACTGGAGAACAGTGCCTTACTTCATCACTTCCACCTTCGGAATGACATTGTGCAATGGCGATCCGAGAATTGTGGTTTCACCCGGTTCAATGACGACTTTTTGGCAAACGCTATAATCGCCGAGCAAACAGGGCCAAGTTCCTTGTTAATTGCGAAGATGGATCTCCAGCTCATATTCGATTCATTAAAGAATAAGAAGTCTGCAGGTATCGATGGTATTTCCAGCCTTGTACTAAGATATTTACCGATAGGAGCCATTGACATTTATGCCACACTGTTCAACAATGCACTGAATAATGCATATTACCCTGAACGTTGGAAAACAGCTGTTGTACATCCTCTCCCGAAAAAGGGAAAGGACAACTCCAATCCGTCGAATCTTCGGTCGATAAGTCTGCTTCCAAGCATAAGTAAGATATTCGAAAAAATAATCAATAGGGCTCTGGCTAAGTGGGCTGCGCATAACAAAATCATTCCTGATAATCAGTTTGGGTTCAAGGCGGGACATGACACAATTCATGCCGCGTCTAAGCTCGTTTCTGATATTCAATGGAACAAATCAAAAAAACAATGCACGGGTGCCGTTCTGGTTGACTTGGAAAAGGCTTTCGATACCGTATGGTTAGAGGGTCTTTATCTTAAGCTATCCAGACTTGGTATAAGCAAACCATTATTGTATGTGCTTTATGATATGCTCAACGGTAGAAAGTTTGTTGTCAAAAGTGGCAATGTAACTTCTACCTCAACATTTGAAATAAAGAATGGTCTACAACAGGGAGCAGTGAACTCTCCGATTCTTTTCAGTATTTACACCAGCGATTTGATAGGTAGTCTTACTCAGGCAATTGCGTATGCCGACGATCTTATTGTGTACAGAACGGCCCAAAAGGTTGAAATCATCAGAACTCTTTTGCAGCGTGACTTCGACAAGATTCAGCGATATTGCGATGACTGGAAGTTAAAAATCAACTTCCTGAAATCGGAGACAATTCTGTTTCGGACCCCATTGGCTGGGGCCTCAAGGGACACTCGCATGAATTGGCGTAAGATGGTCATTGTTGGACCGGGCGGACAGCAACTAATGAGCAAGACTGTAGTAAAGTACCTAGGTATCTGGCTGGATCAGTATTTGTATTTCGACAGACATATAAGTGCTGCGCTGACCAGAGCCAGAGGAGCCTTCGCACAGACAAAACGACTGTTTTATAGTAGTCGTCTTGACAAAAGAGTAAAGGTGATTTGCTATATGGCCCTCATACGGCCGATGATCGTTTATGGTTGTCCTGTTTGGTTCAATATTGCTCCATCTCAAATGGAAAAGATTCGGGTTTTCGAGAGGCAGTGTCTTCGGCGCTGTCTCGGTTTGCATCGAACGCCCGAATCCGAATATACTTACTACTATTCCAACGAGGTCCTGTATAATGGGGCCCTGATTAACAGAATTGATAACTTCATTATAAAACTTGCTCGTGGTCACATTGTAAGAGCAATGAATTCGACCAATAGTTTGATTTTTGGAGCGTTTTATCCGAATGCTGAATATTTTGAAAGTGTGCGCTTGAACGGTTTCATTCCGCCGGAGGCATTCCTTCATTTTGATATGTGCGGGCTTGTTCAAGATAGACTGGCGGTTCCGCTTATCTACCACGTCAGACGAAGAACCGTAGACCGGCGGCTCCTTTATGATCGGTACATCCTCACACAAGGCGGAGGAGAGCGCCTTCGGTTTAGTAGGGCTGTGTCCGAACGGGACAGAAAAGATCGAATGAAGCAGGAGAGCCAGTTTTGGTGGCTTCAATCTGCACGATAATAACTTTTCGGGTTGGGTGTTTAATTGAGCCTGGCCGGCATAAATACCTGTTTGGTATTATTAGTCTTAGGTAAAATAGGTACAGTGGCAAAAAAAAAAAAAAAAAAAAAAAAAAAAAAAAAAAAATAACACGTATATGTCATAAATACATATATACACATAAGTTAATTTTTGTATATATTTATCTAATGTTTTAGTTTCACAAAATAAAACATAAAACAATAAAAAAAAAAAAAGTAAAAAAAAAAAAAAAAAGTATAGATAAGTCTTATTATAAAATTATATTTGATTGCTGCTGTGGCTGTTGTAGTTTGTAAGTAATTCATATTTAGCGTAGGTAGTTTTAAGTTTTATTTTAAGACTTAATTTTAAGTAGGTTGTAAGAAAAAAAAAATATTGACAATTAGTTTTTTAAATTTTCTGATTAAATAAAAAATAATAAAAAAAAAAATATATACTTAGTTCATACGCTGAAAGGCATTAGCTTTAAGAAAATTAATACAGAATAACTTAGAGCGCCCGTCTGGGGCCAGTAAGTTAGATTTAAGATTAAGTTAAATATGCTAGTTTTTTATGAATTTTTGTCTAGCTTTAAGTTTAGTTATAAGAGTGAATTCAATAAAAATTATATAAAAAAAAAAAAAAAAAAAAAATCGGGATTCAATGAACTAATCATACGTTGATATTGCAGTTCCACATCCAAAGAACAGGGAAGTGAATGTGGAAACAAGTATGAGAAGCTGAGGGTACTGTCATCAGCAAAACAATTTAATGGATTAGAAGTCTTAGACAGGAGATCATTGATAAAAATTAGGAAGAGTGTCGGACACAGGACGGAGCCTTGGGACACGCCAGCATTTATTTTGTGACTATCAGACATGAAGCCACCCAAAACAACGCGAATTACCGAAAGGTAATTTCTAATCCATCGAATAAGAGGTTCGCCGATTCCAAATGCACCCATTTTCGATAAAAGAGCTTGATGCCAAACTCTATCAAATGCTTGATGTAAAGATTGATTCCACTGTTTGGTGAGATATGTATACCATCATATCACCAGTGGACCTATTGCTAGGGTGAAGAATTCTTCTCTCTTGCAGATCATTAATGAATCTTTTTGTATACAACAGAATTCTAAACACTTTTTTGTTGATTGCGAATCTCACTAATATTGTTTTGTATTACCGGATATAAGGTTGAGCTTTTTTTTATTCGCATTTAAATAAAAAAAAAACAGTTCTCCTCATTTTAATCCAATTTTCAGTCTTTTCTACTATCGTTTTCCGTATTTTCTTATCAAACTTATACACATATATATAAATCTCGTGTAAATTATACGGATAACCCTTGTGACCTTGCGAATTTTATTTTCAATTTGGAAATCACAAAACATTGATACTAGCAACCATTAAAAAAGAAATCATTGCAAACCGAATGGTAAACCTATAGCCATTATAAAACATGTTGATAATTTTATACTATCATCGTGAACTACATACACGTATAGGAAAAAAAATCATAACTTATTTTAACTTCCTTTTTCATTAACATTAAGCCAAGCCTCAATTCAAATGACTGTCCCATTTTTGAACGAAGAATTAAAAAGCATCAATAACCTAATGGATATTCACATCAAAGCTTATATAAATAAACTACGCATCGTCACATGGTTTAACCACAACGATGATAGCTCTTTTCAAAGGAACTCATTAAAAATTAATGTTATTTTTCAAGCAAAGCAATTAATAAAGTCTTTTAAACTCTTTGATTTTTACCCTTCTAATTCTCTATTTATAAGTGAAATACGTTTTTAGTGAAAAGCTATATTTTTTTTATTTTCAAAAAGTACAATAAACGTGTCATCCAGTGAATCAATACCATAAATAAAAAGGCATATCACATTGGATAAGATTAGAGAGGGCAATGGAAATGGCGTTAGTTTGGGTACTTTTTTGTTGCAGAATATCAAGCGAACTTCAGACCTGATCGGATGTTTTTGGGGAGTTGTCTTTTCAAACATAAATAAATAACAAGAAAACACATTCAAACACAATCCACTTGTTTGCGTTGTGTTGTGCCAAAATTTGATTTGCTTTTATTTTTATCGACGGCCGACATCGATGTCTATATAGAGTTGATAAGGTAAATATTGCAAACAATTTAGTCTGTGTTGATTGAATAAATTTAAGTAGAACGGACGGGTCTTTCGAATTTGTCAGAGACGAGACCGCCAGCAACCGGATACGTCACTGATTGTAGATAAATTATCATAAAATAAATTTAAACGATTAATCAAACTAATTCTGGGAATTTATTTAAACGCGCGTGCCCTAAGCCTCATTTCTCTTCAAATCTAATCATTGATTTTTTCACAATTAACAGCGCAATTCAATGTAATGAAGTTAAATGTTATATAATTCCTATTTACCAGGAAAAATTGTTGGTAATATACATAATTCAATTATTGTTCATTGAACTTGCAAGTTTATTGAACTTTAAAGTAAAATTTATTCTGAATTTTTTTGAAAGTTGTGATTTCCGGAGTTTCTTTTGGTAACTGTCGTTTTTTGATTAGTGGATCATTGACATTTATTGGATTAGGGTCATCAATTCAAACATTCAAAGACCAAGGTGTTTAAAGAAATAAAAAAAAAACTGACCTTCCGTCAATTTTAGTGATTGGGAACATCATTCTTGACACATTATCAAATAAAGGCCGTTGTGACCTCAGAGGACGGAATATATGCAAACGATCGAAGAGCCATTTTCAATAAAACTTTCTAATACATATTTTAAATTTTATTTAGAAGAAGAGACAATTTTTCTTAAAGTAATGTAAAATTATGCGAATTTAATTTATTTAACACAACAAAGTTGACCACTTACCTTAGACCTATGTCAACCTCGGCGATATTGGTAATATCAAACCATCCATACCCGGGCAACTACTATGTAGACCGGCAAGTAGTGCATCCACACAATTTGCTTCCCTCGCTGAGGTAATGAGTTCTCAATTCCATTTATCTTTTAACTTAAAAATTATGGTCAATAAGAATTAATTGATTTTGATTGAAGACAAACCCGACTTCTTTTGTTGGTTGACAAGTTCAAGTTTAATATGCATATTTAAAAAAAACACGTTTTCTTTTATTGAATTATAAGCATTCAGGTTTTTATTTAAATATTTGTGGAATATAATTGGAAGTTATTGTCGGTGCAAAATGAAGACGATGGGCAAAAAAAAGGTAACCGATTCAAGGCATACGTATTTGTAAATAATAACAACTGGTGTTGAACGAGAAAAAAAGCAAAGAACAAATGAGTACAACTTTAAAAAAAAAGCTAAGAAGTTATTTTTTATGACTTAAACTCTAAATTAGTTGCATCGAACTTAATCTTGTGGTAAGCCATCTCACATCGGGTCCCTAGAATGGTCAAAGACGTTGACGACGTATGTTTGTAGGGCATACAGTTTAATTTAAATGTAGGATATACATAAATTATTTATCCAGCTATACGACTACATCAAAGCCACGTGATTGCAAACTAACCTGTCTGATTGGCTAATCCCTTTCCAATAGGCTGCTGCTGGAAAATCTTAGTGATTAGGATTTTCTAAATTGTAGCACCAATACAATGCCCCTACAATACTCCTACTAGTGGGTCACAAGGACGGCATACTTACCAGGCAGCTTCTACCAATATAGCATATTGGTGCAATAGATAAGAAGTTTTCTTCCGACCCGGAGGTCATCAGTTCGATGCTGAGGTTAAGAAGAAAATTTTCAAACTCCTAATGTAAGTTAGAGCCGTCGTCCATGAGTTTTAAGTGCAACGTCATATTGCATTCTAAAAGCCAATGTGCCTTACAAACACATAGTTAAAATATTATACTAAAAAAAAATATAAGACTGAGTTCAATTTTCATTAGGTCTGATAGAAAAGAAAGAACCAAACTTATGGGTGACTCTATGAAATCTACTACCTTACCTTATCTTAAGTGGCGTTAAAGTAAAGGGGTATATCTGGGCCTGAATCATCAAGCTTCTCTATTCCCCAGACAGCTCGGTTGCTAGCTAAATGCCTTCAGTATTGCACGTGTATTGATTTAGGTGCTCTTCCACTTTCGTGTGCCACTTAAGTTCGGTCTTCCCCACTGCGCCGTCTCACCGTGGTGGAATCGAAGATTTTCCGGTCTGGAGCATTGTTCGTGTGCACATCAATATGACCTATCCATCTTATAGACATTGACCATCACAGTTCCTCGTTGTATCTCCTTCTCCTTCCTTCCTTCATGCATACCGGACCAAGAATCATCTGGAGTTTTTTCTCTCTTGAAGCAATCTAAGACGTCCTCATCCACTTTTGACAATGTCCTTGCTGCACCATACAGCAGAGATGATGAAGATCTTGACTCTTAAACCCATCTGCGTTATTTCCGTCTCATACTCAAATCTAGGACCAACTTATAAAAGGCCACACTTCCGGAAAAAGCAGTGTAGCGATAAAACTGCAATCCGTCATAATTGCTCGCAAAGATAGCATGATCCGAGGGAAGTACACCGTAAAATAAAAATGTACCCCACTAAGTGGTTTAGCAGCCTTTTACTGCAAACGCATCCAAACCTTGATCCTATTCTAACCCCGAATTCACATAAGTGTAATTTTCACTGACTACGAACTTCTACAGCAGGTGAAATCAGATTCGCTTTCTAAAATCGATATATTGTTGCTGAATTCTTTAGACCAACGTTTTACAAGGCCGGTGCTTAGTCGCCCTTCTGAATTATTTCATCGATCGATCGATTGAACGATAGCATTTAAATGGGAGCAATATATGCACTTACGTAGAAAGATTATTGATTGGCATTTCTTAGAGTTTTAAGTAAGTAGATATCCATTTCGAGAAGATCGGTTCAATTCCATGTCCGGTAAAATTGAATATTATAAAACTATGTTACATCTTTTCGAAGGCATTAGCCCATTCACTTTGAAAAGCTTTTCAGAAAAATAGACTAGAAGACACCTTTTCAAGATTTCATACAAGTCTATCTATAGTAGAAGTACCAAATCTACAAAAACGTCCCTAAAACAGAAAAAGACAACTGCTCAACAATTATAATTTGTAAAAATGTCGCTTGAATGAAACCAATATGAAGTGACTCTATCCAAAAAACGGTCATACCAACTAGTCCTTATCTTATGTACATGTACAGCAGGGATAAGTTATTAACTACGAAAAAAATATGCGGTTAACGAACAGCTTACAGCGGCTCTTTGGATAAAAGTTTTAGTTGAAAACTATTCTTTTCTCATTGATATTCACTGAAACAAGAATCCCCCCCCCCCCCCCCCCCTTCGTTTGCCAAAAAGATCGGTAAGAAATAAACAAAACCGTTAAATTTCTACATTACTTTCACTACCACAGCCCAATCATTTATATAAATATATCTTAGTGTAAAAAAAAAATGTAATCTGCAAACATTTTTTTATGATGCGAGAACCCATGTGGCATTGCCCATTCGTGTGAAAGAATTTAATACGCAGTCACTGATTATGTGCGTTCTGGTTTTCACTGGAAAATATTTAAGTTTATAAATAATCGATTGAGTTAAAAATACATACATACATTTTATTTCACATAGTTGTATGTTCTCAGGGTTGTTTTAAGATTTTCTGGAATAAATGAAGGGCACTGGGTAATGAGTTTTAATCAAGCACAAAGCCCTGTTAGTTGGCTCAATTCCATATAGCTTTGCAATTATTGATTTAAAACAATTGGATCTATTAAAAATGTATATTTTTTTTATTGGATGCAGATGTGCCTTGATTGAATATAGTTTTTAATTGAAACATGTTCTGTATTACAATCATATAGATATGCTAGTTCCTAACACTATTTTATATTTTATTATATTTATTAATAAAAAAGTTCATAACATCAATAATCATTTTGACCTTTCTAATTCAATTGCAGGTCAATACTATTCAATTGAAGATCATACGATCAGACGCCGACGTCAACGCAAGAGTGTACTCGTACTCTCCATAAAGTACATTATCGCTTGTAGGAGCGGGAATCTTTACTGATTACTGAACCAAAGAACACGCCATTTCAACTATACACACAGAGAAGAGTGACAATAAAAATACATCTTTTTGCAGAGCATAACCGTCTGACTACTGAGGAATTGTCCTAGTAGATTTATTTTTTGCCAAACCCTGCACAAAACCTCAAAAAGAGTCTCAACCATCGCACAGAGTTATCGCGCCCCACTGTGTGTTGCTTTTAGTTTTATTCGGTTGGCCGAATAATATTTGGATAGCACAACTCATTCATCTTTGCTATGGCATCATCGTCGGTGCTAGCTAATAATCCAATTACAACTCACTCAGCTCTTGGAGCATCAGCTCCGTCGTCATCGTCAAACTCTTCGTCTCCTTCAAAAACTACATCTTCCTCATCTTCATCGTCTCGCAAGAGGACCTACAAAAGTGCACTCTCGATGCCAACCTCAGCAATGAAGGCCACATCTTTGGACGATGAAGCAGGGCTTCTCACGAAATCCTCTTCCTTAATCGATTTGGATATGCACAATAGCGATGAAGCTGACAACATACCAGAATTGCCAGACGATGTGGATTTACTTAAAGGTGTTGTTGCCGGTTCACTAGCCAATGGTACCAGCAGTAAGAAGAAGTATATACCCCCAAAAAGTACGAACTACTACAACAAATCTATTGAAATTCCGGTAAGTATTTTTAAGTAAAAAAAAACATTCTTACTCACTTGGTCATTGGGAAGATTGCGTGCGAGATTTATTCGCACACACCGATTGGGTGTTGTGGTGTTAATCGTGTCATGTCTATAAATTGATTTCTACACGAACTATCTAATAGAGTGGAAGCGATTTACATTACGAGCCCATGACTCATGTTAGTGATATGGGAACCGAGCAGTAGTTAGCCGGTAAATGATGTTTTCTATAGTTATCTTGTCAGTCTGGCATTGAGGTTGTGTAACCATGAGACTTTTACAAAACAAACAAAATATATTTGTTTACAGTTTAACTAATTTGCGATTATCAGTTATGGAACAAACGCATAAACCATTTACAAAAAGTTGGCAAATTAATGTGGCTTTATTTTTTATGCTTCCTTGATCCAAAGGGCTTGTGGTGCGTGAGCAAGTCCTCTTGCAATCAAAATGTATTACTTAAATTCGGAAACCATGTTTTTTTTATTAGTTTGACTTATATTTCGCTTATCATATGGAAACTGGTTTGTTGCAGTTCCTTTCCTTAATATTTCCATTAAAGTGTAACTATTAAGACATCACCTTCCATTCGAGTTAAATGTTTTGCGGAAACAAACATAATTATGTCATCAGTTGATAATTTCATATCAGATTAATGCAAACTTAAATTTACTTAAGACGATGTTGTGTTTTTTCTTCATATAGTCTTACATGGCACACAGAAACCTTAAAAATTAATCATCATATGGTTTACAAAAAAAAAAAAAAAACACAAATAACGTAAATCTGAAAACACTTGCAACATTTCGCTGCATTTTGAAAGATGTATCCACAAAACAATGCTTGCGTGTTGCAATATAGTGATTGTCACTTAAAGAAAAATAAAACAAGAGGAACACAGTGCCAAAAGATAATATGAAAGTTTTTTTAATGACACATATTTTTTTTAATAATCATCGTTGATCTTTATTAAATGTCAAATGGGATTAAAGCGCTCGTGTGATTACCACTTCGATGGCATCTCTAGGTCATTTAAAAAAAAAACTCGTTATTTTTGTATCAGCTCTTTATTTTTGAGGTCTTGAACTACTTACATAGACATAAACAAAATATGTAGACAAGGAAGTCAGTCCAACGTTGCTCTGATTATGAGCAATGTAAGGAGATATTTTCCAGATTTTGTCCGAAAGATCTCCAAAGTCACTTTAAGTTTTCATTCCGTAGTTTATCATCTTGCTAGGAATAAAAAACCCTCCCATAGAATACTGTCTCTTTGAATAGTACATTTCATGCAGTCGCTTTGACTCGGCTCTACATTTCAGATCCTCTATTCTATAGAGGATTTTTTTGGTTCATACAAGTTCTGTTGCCGCTATTAATTCGCAGAAAATGTGCAGCTGTCAGATTTTTGAGTAGAGTGGATATTTTCTCTCTTTGAGAGTTTTCTGCGAAAAAATTACGGCAACGCTTTAAGCTAAAAAATTGCAGCATTCTTTCCCAGTGTTGCTAAAGCATCGATAGTATTTATTTCTGATAGTATCGATAGTTAAAGAAAAAAAAAACTATCGATAGTATCGGTACTGAGGATGTTTTTTTTTTTTTTTTGTCAAATGAATAGGAAAATACAAATTATAAAGCATTTAAAACGTATTGAATATATTGAAAATGTAATTTAAATTATTCATAGTTCTTAACCCTGACGATGACAATGTCATCAAATTCGATAGGCCTGATCAGGTTTTATAGATTTATAACTGCCTATCGATAATGCTATATACTGCAGAAATTCTTCGTTTAAGAGGAATGATTAAGGAACTTGTTACATATCTTTCACTCAGGAAGCTGCAAGAAAATATTTGGCTATTAATGCAGCAGGTGGTCTTGCACACTCACTTATAGCTTTAACAAGCTCACATCGAACCTCTGGTATTCTCTTAAGCATTAAGTATGAGCTATTCAAACGGGTCTCCATCTCCTGAATAAGCTTAAGCTCGAAATGTGAACGTAAGTCGTCTGTCGATGTACTCGATAGTTTTTACTATCTACAATATCGATAAACTTTCGATGTCTAACAACACTACTACGTCAAAAAAATTGGTGGAAACTAACAATTATTGCGAAACGATTTTTAAAATGTTTTGTTTATTTTTTCAAGGGAAATGTTTTGCCTATTTGTGGCATCAGCTTCGCCAACAAAGCAATTAGTAGTTTTGTAGGTGCTTTCACGCTTCTAGCCACAATTGTTTTTCTACTACTTCTTGCAAACAACAGAAGGGCGTTCTTTTATTAATAATCGTTGACTATCGTTGTTGTGTGTCACCCTGGGGTCGCCACAACTCGTTTTTTGAAATACCTCAACTCGCCCTCAAGTGAAAATTCTCTGTTTTTTTGAAACCTGGGGTCGCCATGAAGTCACCCTAAAGTCGATATTGGTATTTTGCTAGGGCGAGTTGAGGTAACGATCAGCTGTTGTTTACTGACATTAGCTGTCAATTTGTGATTTGTGTTGATTTGCTGCAGGTAAGTTGTTAATTCGTATTTGCAAATACAAAATAGTGCCCCGTGGCTTAGTGGTTATTGTGTCGGACTGCTAAGCGAAAGAACCTGGGTTCAAATCCAGCTCAAAGCCAACTTTTTTTCTGGGGTACTGCCTCTTGCGAGGAACTGACAAAACCTCCAAGAGTAAAATTTGTCTCGAAAAAGTGCATCTCACGTAGCCGTTCGGACTCGGCGGTAAACTGTAGGTCCCTTCCATTCTTGCAGAGTAACAACACACACATTTAAATACAAAATTATAGCAAATGTGAATTTATTCATTGTTTTAATAAAAATTGAATTATTATATACAAAAAGTGACAAAAATGGAGTCTTTGGAAGTTGTGGATTGTGCGACAAGAGTCAGTGCTTCTTGTGGTAACTTAATTGACAGCCCTTTTGTGCCCTTTTGTGTTTTTTGAGATTCAAAAAATCCAGTTTTTTTTGACAACTCCTGGAGTTGTCAAGAAAACCTGGGGCGACCCTGGGTGAAGTTCAATGAACAAAGCTATTGTTAGACTTTGTTAGGATTGTTACGATTTCATTTTGGAACGATTTATTGTTAGACATTGTTAATCTGTCAAATAAATATTAAAAAAAAAATCAACGAACTTCTCCAAATGAAAACTGATAAAATACAGATTTTACCATCGAAAATAATTCTATTTGTATTATCGTTGCGGAAAAATCATATTTTTAATCATTGTAAATCCATTCTTATTTTTAAACACCACCAAAATAAATAAAAAACGATTGAATTTTGAATTTTGATTTGAATTCTAAACGAACTTTGACTTTGACAGATCAACAATCTCAATTCATGTCATGGATATGAGTTGGAAATAGTTATAGCGAGTTTCATTCAAGAAAAGTTTTGCTCTTTCTGTCAAAAGATTTGATCCTTTTCAATTTTGAGAGTTTCATTGCAAGAAAAAGAGCAAATCTAGATCAAATCTCAACACGAAAGATTTGATCTCTGATGGGTTGGCAGATTTGATCTGAATACACACATCCATGTAAATAGTCTTTCGGTTAAACGTCAAATCGAAAATATTTTGTTATTTTTTGTTGTTTGTTGTGAACTTGTGCCAGCCCGTGCTTAGTCAAAAAATTAACAAATATCCATTAAATATACAAAATAACAAATAAAGGTGTTTTTGAAGTGAGAAAATACAAATATGGCATTTTAAATATATATACTGTACATGCATGGTATTTTTATGTGTGATATCAAATACTGTGTATGCTCGTCAGTGAATGACCAATACTAGGATTAAATGAAACAAGTTTCATTGAAAAGAGCAAATCTTGATTTTCAGATCAAATCTTTGAAATTTGAATGAAACTCGCTATTACAAATCGTAACTATTTGACACTTCAACAATGTATTTTGGAACGATATTTTCCTGTCAAATAGTTACGAATCGTAACTTTTTGGCATTTTAGAACGACAAATAGTTAACAATTGTTAACGATTGTCAACGATAGTTAATAAAAGAACGCACCACTGGCTTCTAAGCTCCGTAAATTCACACTGCTCTGTAACAGTTCCCTGAACTAAATCAGGTACCTGGACTTCGTTCGCTCCTCATCTATAAACAGCTGATCCGTCCAGTTCTGACGTACCCTTGTCCTATTTGGTTCACCATATCACCAACATATATGAAGAAGATCGAAGTTTTTGAAAGGAAGATACTCCGCAGCTGTACAGGCCTAAACCGAAACCCCATTACAAGGAAATATGTCCCAAAGAAGAAGCTATATGAAGACAGCAAAGGGATCCCAATAAATCAGTTCATGACACAGCTCTCCAAAAATATTTTGAGGAACTTGGAGGACCACCCCAACTTGGAAATCCAGCAACTACTCCAGCAACAACTAGAGCCCAGCCATCGCTACCTCAACATTCGAGCCATCACAGACGATCGATTCGAGGATATAATGAACAATGACGGAGCCCCGTTCTACGAAAAAACCAGCAACGGACACAACAGAGGATAAGCAACACCGCATCCTAACCCCAATTTTTTAAAACCAAAGACAGTAAATTATAATTAAGAATTTCAATTAAAAGATTATGCAAACAACAATATGATATAAGTAAAAATACAGCATTGTATAGAGTCAGCTGAAGTAAGTCGGGCCCCTGTTGTTGAGCCGACATGATTTATTTTAGTTATAAGTTAGTTTAAGACCAAGACCAAACGTGTAATTAAAAGTGAAAATGAATGAATGGCCTGGACTTCGTTAACAATGTTCATAGAAAAGTTCATAGAACCAGCGGTTTTTTATGTATTTTTTACAAACTTTTAAAAATAACTGCAATCTACCAAACGTGCTGCAAATTTAATTTTTGTTATTTTCTATTTCTGCCTTCAAAAATTTCTTGAGCATAAATTCGCAGGGTTTTTTGTCTCTCGCGAGCTCTCTTTGCAAATTTCTACGAATTTTTGGTGTACGGGAACAGGAATTAGCAGAAATTCGTGAAAATTCGCAGATTGGGAACAGACATATAATTCACACAAGCACAAGGGTTTGTTGAGACAGCGGGAGCAAAGGGGAATTAAGGAAGGAGGAGTGAAGAAGTATCGATACACATTGGCTTTGAGTGTAGACCTATTCAACATTTATATTGTGCGGCTAAGAAATGAATATCTACATTTGATAAATTGGGCTCAAGGGTGAAGTGATCTCTGGTTTATTCTTTAAGGGAAGAAATAATTCTTTCAACGATATATAGGGTCTTTCAATAAGAACGGGTAGATGTTGAGGATGTCAACCGTGATGGCATCTGCTGTGTGGCACGTAGCGCTGTGCTGCTTGAACTACATGTCCTCTTGATCCATATTGCATAATTTGAGAGGATGTAGGAGATCGCCACACCATCGTTGCACGGACCAACGAAGTCGCCGGCCCAATACCACAACAACCGGTAACTTTTTGAGGATGCATTGTCACCTGGTGTGCCTCGTGCGGGTTGGGGTCGTCCCATATACGGCAATATTGCTTGTTTATACAGCCATTAATCCAAAATTGCGCCTCGTCGCTAAAAATGATTTTTCTGCAAAAAAATATGGGCACTTCCAAGCGCTTCGAAACCCAGTCAGCGAACAAACGGCTATGTATATCTTTTTGAGCTTATGCTCAGCTTATGTCATGATCTTGTACAGGTGAAGACCCTCCTCCTGGTGCAAGATTCGTCAAATTGAAGTCTGCGAAAGGCCAGGTTATTGTGTACGTCTGCCTCGGCTTCCGCTGACACTTTCACAGACCGCGGAAATTCCTTTGACGTTCCTTTGACGAATGTTGGCTGACTCAATACTGAATAGGCCACCAAATGTTGAAGAGTTGACTGTGAAGGGACATGTCTACCGTTAAGCGCGCAACGGTTGCACTTAAACGAACCATCAATATTACAGTTTTATCATTTGAACGTTTTGATTTGGCATCAGTAACTGAATAATAAACAACAGTTTTGTCAAATGTTACCAAAATAACATAGTCGCCACATGCCGCCAACACCAAAACCCGCCTTATGAAAAACTTAAAAATTAAGCTGCTTTTTTGAAGGTTTCGATCATGTTATCATTGTAACGAAGATCGACTTTGACACACATACCGAGCAAGTGCCATGCAGTGCCCCGTGGCTTATTGGTTAGTGTGTTGGACTGCTAAGCGAAGGGTCAGCGTTCGATTCCCCGTCAAAGCCACTGTTTTTTCCGGGGTACTGCCTCTTGCGAGTAACTGACAAAACCTCCAAAAGTAAAATTTGTCTCGAAAAAGTGCATCTCATGTAGCCGTTCGGACTCGGCGGTAAATTATAGGTCCCTTCCATTCTTTCAGATTCATTAGACACACACAGGGATGGTTGAGAGTATGTCATAATAACGCAAGTGGCATTCAAAGGGCTTCGCATTGGTGGTATGTTTTGCTCTAACGACTAGAGAGCATTGAGTTCTCGAAACATTCAATTCACACAATTTTTGTACCCCAAATAACAATGTTGTAAAGATCGGAGTTTATTGATATTATCATATGGTACCGCTTTAATTCTTTATCCGAATAAGATGAACATGGGTTTCAAAAACCAGTATAAGAAGCTAAGGGTATAGTCACTCCCAAAAGAGTGAATCGGATTAGACGTTTCTTTTGGTGTTGTAATGCAGTTGATCGCAATCATATACAATTTTTTATTAAAAAAAAATACATTTTCTACTTTTTTGAACACAACAAACGTTTGTACCTACTTTAAGTCAAACAATTAAATATTTAAAACTCCTTGAAGTCCGTCAGTTCTGTCCACCCAACGTATATTAATAAAATCAACGAGATGTTATATTAAGATAAATAATAATAAGAAAAAACTTAACGATAAGAATGAAGAATGTTCACTTCTCTAGCTATTCTGCTTTTTAAGAAAATGAAAATGTTGAATCGAATTCAATAAAGTTCATAGGGGACTCTGTGCACCTTCTAAGCATTACATTCTTGCATTTCAAATCACTTTCAAAGGAAAGATGAAATGCGTTTCAGGTACTCTCATAGAAACTGAAATAAATATTTTTCTCATTCGAATTTGAAGAAGCTCGTTTGTTTATTCATATCATCTTGCAAATCCATTTAAAACTCAACGTTTCAAGGACTAACATCCTGTACTCCATATTATGTTTTGAAAGATCCCCTTTTCAAATGTTTCTCATAAGAAATCATTGGTAACGTTTTATAAAGTTTGAAAAAAAAACTGCCAACAAAAAGCTATTGTTTTGCCTCTATTTATAACTTAGCATTTGAATGCAAATTTCAACACACGAATCTTATTTTAGTCTCTGGCATACAAGCTATACTATAAAACGCTTATTTAGATTGATTAGATACTAAGATAAATAAAAATCTTATTTAGTAAACAAACATGCTTCATTTCAACTGCATATTTTATTTATTTGGTTAAAAGGCAAATTACATCAATCATTTGAAGAATTTACGCTGTTGGATGGCTTGTTTAACTATGCAGCTCTGCTTTGTCAGCAGCTATACCGCAAAACTAAATGTGATTTTGTTTATCAGCGTATGGTGGGGCTTGTAAATAATTTCTTCCAATCAGTTGCTAGTTTCTATCCGCCGGTACTAGAGGCTTTCAAAAATTTGCTGACAAAACTGGTCATTTAACTTGTGATTGTGATTGTGCGCGCGCGTTAATTATAAATAAAAAAAAATAAGCGAACAAAGTAGTGCTTAGAAAGTTAATTCTTGAAAAATATATTTTTTTTTCAAAATGGGTCGTATGGTAGCAGTTGCAACTTTACCAGAAGACACGGTAGGTTTTCTGTAAACTGCAATACATTCAACATACATATTTACTGATTAATTATTTACAAAGTTCAATTTTCTTAAATATACTCATTTGTATCTGAAATTCATGGCATTTCCAGAATAAGTTCGTAGAACTAACTATTGAATGACTGAGCCTGATTTAAGAAAACAAACAAAATTAATAGTCGGAACCACGGGTGCATGACAACCTAAGTACAAGTGACTTTTACTCTCAACCGTGAATTTGCATGTGTTTAGTCAACATATAATTTATCGCTAACGGCCCATTTCCAAGTGTTCTTGAAGGTTTTTTTACTTCTTTGTAGAACGGAGTATCCGCCCAACTCACAAACAACTAATGAGCCTTAGTTACATCAACAAAATCTCACACTACATCAGCTATGGTTTGACGGTAGTTAACCTGTTAGTCAAGTAAAAGTCAAAATTGTAGATTCAATGCGTAAAGTCAACTAACTTTTAGTTTAACTGAAGCCATGAAACGACAAGATATTTAAATCTGTTGAACTTGAGTCCACAAATCTTTTTTTCACCCACAGTCATCTTGCTTTTAGGAACAACTGGATAATGACAGGACTATCGTCACCAAGTCCTGCGAGATATTGGCTTACGCAGGCGACGTCAAATGCACTCTGATCCTTTATCCTCGTTCGAGAGGAAATTCTTATAGAGAATTGTTGGCCCCGTGTGCAAGGGAGGACGATTCCGGAAAATATACAAACATGAAACCTCGAACAAAGTGTCGTGGAAAAAATAAAGCTGGGTAGACTCCGGTGGGCTGGGCACCTAGCTTGCATGAGCACAGAGGAACTACCTCGGAAAGTCTGTTACAGTGGTTTTTATGGTAAAGGCAACGTGGCAACGTTGTGCGCAATTGGATGGCGTCGGCCAGCAATCAGGATGTATGGAAAAACTTGTTGAAGGAGGCCCGTTCCGGATCCCGGTTGTTGCACCTATGATGATGATGATGGATAATGATGGGGCATATAATGACTTGAAAACGGATTAAAAGTTGGTCCGTGAAATGTCTACATGGCTTAACCCATTTGATAGATCATCGGGCTCTACGAGTAGAAAAGGAAAGAGTATCAGTGGCTTCTCAGAAGCGCGCGATTGAGAAAATGGGGATCTTATTACTGTGCGAATGAAGTTTGGAAGTTTCACCAAAAAGCTTAAAACAATCGCCAAAGCTACGGAGCTCTAATTGAAGTTTGCAAAGACGATCAAAGGAACATCGTAGTAGAATCGCAGACGAAAGTCGATGCTGAGAATGTGGAAAAAAAACAATTCTGCAGACTGTATAACGGCAATGGCGAAACGAATTCCGCTATCTGGCAGAATGTTCCATTCAATTTTGGTGAAGTAGGCCAACAATTCCACCTACTCATCTGGATGAAGTAAAGCTAGCTATATCTAAGCTTAACAGCAATTAAACCTCCGAGGTATTAGTCTTCTTAATATCGCCTTAAAGAGCTTTTTTTGCTGAAGTGTGTGTGTGCACAAAAACACAGACGACACAAACCTCTCCAAAAGAGTTAAAGTCATGAATGAGATATGAACTGGATAAATATGAATGCTCCGTCGCGAAAAAATCTTCGATTTCATTCATTCGCAGTAGAGGAAGGACCAGACTTAGGTGGAGCACGCAAGTGGAAGGGACCTAAACCTACTCACGTGCGAAATTCAATGCAGCTAGAAACCGAGCTGGATTGAGAAGCTGTTGGCTGAGGCCCAGTTCCATCCCGGACTGTAGCACCACCCAAGGTAAGGAAGGTTTTTAGAAGAAGCGGATTAATGGGCATACTCTTGTGATTTAACGTTAGCTATTAGAAAAAAGTCTGCCAGATTTTAAATAATCGGCCAATCACCAAAACCATTTCTGGAAATAACGCGATGATCGAATTGAGTTTTAAATAAGTCATATTTATGTTGTTGCTCTATGGTTTGTGTCGTCTTTTTGTTGAAACTTTGAAAGCTTAATTGTTGTTAATGTAGTCTATGAAAGTTTCTTTTGTTAGACGTATATAAATAAAAAAAATTATTAATGCTTAGTTCATGGAATAAATAAATACATTTATTGGCGCGACAGCTCCTTAAGGAGCCAAGGCCTAGTGACTTATACTCTCAACCATTCCTGTGTGTGTTGTTAATCTGCAAGAATGGAAGGGACCTACAGTTTACCGCAGAGTTCGAACGGCTTCATGAGATGCACTTTTTCGAGACAAATTTTACTCTTGAAGGTTTTGTCAGTTCCTCGCAAGAGGCAGTACCCCAGAAAAAAAGGTGTCTACGAGCTGAATTTCAACCCAGGTTCTTTCGCTTAGCAGTCCGACACACTAACCACTAAGCCACGGGGCACTGCGTTCATGGAACCAACCAAAAAAATAACGGTGCAACGTGTCCCTGTATAGTGATCTCCATTGACTGTTGAAAGCAACTTTCATCAACGAAAATTCAAAACAAACCATAGAGAAATTTTATATGGATGCAAAAGTTCTTTCTTGAAGCACATGAGGGTTTTCACCTGAGCGACATAGAATATTCACTTTGTTGACCAAGTCGTTGGTCAGGTTCCTTAAACACGTCGCTTGGCTTAAGTTTTTGAGTTAACTTCATCTTAAAAAACGGTGCAAGTCAAGGTCTTTTCGCCATTGTATGTGGCTTTAGCGATGCCCAAAAGGCTTGGCATTGGCAGCGGCAGCAAAAATGTGTTTTAAAATGTGTTCACTAGACTATGAATATGCTTCTCAAGCAAGAGTTACAGCCAAAAATTGCCGTTAATGCTCTTAAAGGAGTCAGTTTTGGATTTTGTGCCAGATTTGTGAAGTCATCAGCAAAGAACTAAAAGAAAAACAACAGCTTCTTTAGCTGCACCTCATGAATGTGTAATGTTTTGGCGGATAACCAGATTTTACGGGGAGGGAGAATTAATTTATCTATCCACGAATAATTCACTATTTTTATCCGGAAAATATGTCTTTTTTCGTGAAATGCAAACGTTGTTCTCTTTTTGAAGGCTCAAGTGATTTGCTTAAAGCAAAATATTCCTGACATGATTTCTGGGGCCATAACAGCGACCCTCAAAAATAATTAGGTTTTTAAACTGACAACTACTTACAGCAGCGTTCAATTTCCAAACCAAATTAAATTAATAATTTTCCTTATATGTAACTATATAAGCTTCAGATTTGTGAAAACTCTTACGAGATTTTAATCACATGTTCCGTTCAATTAATTTTTTATAACAATTCATGGTCTATCCATTAAAAATATCTAAGTTACTCCTCTTAAGTGGCATCTAATGTCATTGATTTTTTATATAATAATACAAAATCATCGCTTCATAATAGAGCCGTAGACTTTGATCCGAATCAGGCGATATAAAATAATGTCGAAGCAAAAAAAAAAAAAAAACAAATTCAATAAACAAACAACAAAAAAGATGCACTACGTAGTTTGGTCTAAATATAAATATTTTTTTTTTGTTTGTTCTTTTCCGCAAAGACCCGCTTCAATTGAAAGACGAATCATTCACTTTAAGCTTGTGGATGATAAAATAAAAACGATTTCATTGTCGTCGTTGGTTCTTCGCTTTATAGATGATAGTACTTGCAATCCTACATACAATGAGAATTAGGTGTTAAAGCACATTCATTGTCACGACCATACCCTGGGGCAAGAGGCTCTTGAAAAAATATATCACATAGTCGAAAAATCCGTTGACAAATAGGAAACAACAGACAAAAAAAAAAAACGACAGAAACATCTTCCTTTATCGATTCAAATCTAAATGACTTCAAATGTTTCCAGCGGAAGAGAGAATGTGTGAGTTGATAACAGCCAAATCATGATTCCAACATTTTTGTCTATCATTATTTATTTTTCTAGTTCACGGGGTTGACCTCGCAAACATTTGCAATGGAACGACAGACAGTTCCAGTGAAATAAGAACGTTTTGCAAAAAAAAAAAAAAACTTGTTCGATAGAGTAAAAAAAATGTCGTAGTGCTCATCGATTTAAAAATAAACATTCACTAGAGAGACAAATCCCAAAAAATATATTTTTCTAGTAAAATGTTAAATGTAATTTTATACTTTTTAAATATAAATATGTACATATGTATATACGGATTTTAATTGTTTTTTTTTTTCATTTTTAGACAATTTGCAAGCCAGCACCTTTCTCAACAGATGAAGAAGCTATATTAGAATGTGAACGCTGCGATTACGCCCAAAGAATCACCTACCAAATGGCACGTTCTGGACAGACAACCAGACGTGTTCGAGTATATGCCGATGGAATTTATGATTTGTTCCATCAAGGTCACGCAAGACAGCTTATGCAGGTACGAATTAGATTTAATATAGATTATTTTAAAATTAAACAAAAATATATTATAAATGGAAAATTAGGTCTGAGGTTAAAGCCCTTTGAATACGTTCATCTCTCGACTTTATTTGCTGTTATGTACATATGTTTGTATGTATATGCCTTAAATTGTAAAAAAATCTTTTTATTTCGAATTGCTTACTGAAAATAGGGTTCGGCTGTAGGCTGTATTAGTGTGACTAGTTAACTTCTGATCTTGTGTCCTCAACAATTTATTCAAAGTAGATCCTCAGTGATGGTCTGGATGTTATGAAACCTTTACACGAGGCCTGTGTGAAAACTGTAGTTTTTAACCCGCAAATTGCCTCCAGTGACTGACTAAATTCTCTGTTCGGGTTAAATAGGTTTTCTCCTCTGCAAAGCCACTGCGTCTTTTTCATCTCTTACACTTTTCTGGAATCTTTTCTGGAATATGGAAACAGCATTTGTCCAGCGTGTGCCCCTCCTCCCAATCTTCCTACCCACCCATAGCTCTGCATCTTTTCTAAGGTCATAGAAACGCTGATTAACCATCAGCTAAAGAAATTACGTTGAAGACGGAAAGCTTCTTCATAACCGACTGACCTTCTGGACTGGACCTTTGGCATTCGAAGCAATCGTTCCACTGGTGATTTTATGACATATCTCAACCCACCGAACATTGGAACAAATCTTTATACTGCTTTGGAGAAAGTAACTTAAAATTGCGCTTGATTTTTTTAAGGCATCTGAATGCGTGCTTTTAGAATCAATGATAGTTCTATTTCCCCCCAGAGCTCTGTTCTGTCTCCAAATATATTCCACATTTTTATAAATGTTCTTCTGTCTGTTCCTTCTATTCCACTAAATTGTTCTGTAATAGGAATCGTGTGGAGTTTAATACATCGAAAATTCAATGCTGTCATCTGGCGTTAACACTAAACATCCCCTCATGTCATTGTTCATGAATGGCGCTTGCATCGAAGAAAGCGAAAAGCTTTCAGTACATTGTATATATGTCGACGACGATCCCGTTGAAAACGAACATATACTGAGATCGCCAAAAATGCTGCTGAGTGCTTAGGTTTTCTATATCGATCTATATCGGCTCGATGTCTAGTCTGCCGTCCTTAATTTCGCACTCCAAACAGTTCTCCCTTTATCTGGTCGCTCCATTGGAGATCGTAGTCGTCTATCGATATCGAGAGCTGTCGATGTCATAGTCGTTTAGAACTTTATTTGGCATCATGATACTTTTTCGACCGTCGGAAAAAAAAAATCTATTACGAACTTCTGTCAGTTTCATTTTCGTTTTATATGTTATTTTCATTGGTTAACGACATTTTTGGAGTAGTGAGGAGGGCAAGTGGAAAATCAAATTCGCAACAGAAACTTGTTGAAGATTCGAAGGAAAATAAGAGAAGAATCTGATCCATTCTCTTTATCAGAATCTAAGTAAGTTCAAGTTTAAAAAAACAAACATTTTACGAGTTTACATACAATATTTGAAAACATTTAAGGTTTTTGCAGTTCTTTAGGTTAAATAAAGATGCATTTCCATATCTACTTTACGATATAGCTAGTGAATTGAATAGTTCACCACGCTCAACTTCTGTATCTCCTATCCTCGACTCGGAGCCACATTAAGGATTCTAGCAGGATTTTGTTGAAACCCTTGGCTAAATAAATTTTAGTTTCCATTAAAGAAACCAACTGCTTAAATTGCTTTGGTTTGTAATTTTCATCTAAAGAATATAACAAGTATAATAAGAAGTCAAATGAATTTGTTAAAAAGTAAAACTTACCATGAATATTATTTCGTTTCCCTGTCTTCACAATACAAAATGTCGCCCGTTCTTACTTCAAGGTCGCTTCGATTTGATTCACAATGATTCAAAATGAACGACAGAACGTCGAATTGTAACAGATTTTAATATTTCTTCGGCTCGTTTGATCAAAAAACAATTGTTATTAGCTACAAGTTTTGATTTTTTAGCCGATTTCGACGTCCATAATTGGGGTGAAGATCGGCCTTGTTGATTCACCGAACCGTCTAAACCGCTGGGTACGTATATTTTTGGCTAGGCTGTCTAGACTAATCGAACATCTTTAATGGACTCCGACAAGGGGATGGTCTGGCTTGCATCCTCTTCAACATGGCGTTGAAGAAAGCATTTCGTGATTCTGGCACGTGAACAAGAGGGACTATCGTCACCAAGTCCAGCCAGATACTGGCTTACGCAGACGACATCGACATCATCGGCAGAAGCCAACAAGCTGTTCAAGACTCCCTAACCCATCCGAAGCCTTGGAGTGCGTCGGCCAGCAATCGGGATTTATAGAAGAACTTGTTGAAGGAGGTCCGGACCGGATCCCGGTTGTTGCGCCGATGATGATGATTTTTTTTATAATTACTGCGCGCACAAGGGACTATTTGTTTCCCTTTTAATGTAGAACACACTGCGTGGGCATTAGAAAGATAGGGAGAGATAGGAGGTGTCGATTAACATTGGTTTTCAATGTTAGCAGATCAAAATGGCAAGGAAAAATCTCTCCGGGTAAACTATTCCAAATTCGTGTTGTTCGGCTAAAAAAAATCCCTATATTTTACGCTACGTCCGAAATTGGGCTCAATGGTGAACTGATGTGCATTCCTTGCGAGACGAGTATTACGGGCGAAACTTTTAAGGGGAGGAATGGCACTGGCTACTTCGAGTGAACATTTTTTGTAAAAGACGAAAAAATAAGGAAAGACATGAAACATTGCGTCGATGTTCGAGAGGGGCAATTGTTTCAACGGCAGTTCTTTTTCCTATCAATCTTAACGCTCGATTTTGTATTCTATCAAGCAGGTTGCGATGTTTGCGAAGCACCTGCCCAGAGGTGGGAATTATACTCGAGTTTAGGGCGTATAAACGCTTTATAAATTGTAGCCAGATCAGAAGGAGAAAAATACTTATTACACCGATACAGAAAACCTAAGCACTTAGCAGTATTTTTAGCGATCTCAAATATATGGCCGTTCCAACGGAGGTCGTTGTTGATACACATACCGAGTACTGAGAGCTTTTCATTTTCTTCGATGTAAGTGCCATTCATGGACAATGGCATTAGGGGTATGTTTAGCTTTAACGACAGAAGACAGCATTGAGTTTTCGAAGCATTAAACTCCACACGATTCCTATTACCCCATTTAACAATGCTGTAAAAATCGGAGTTTAATGATCTTGACATACGGTACCGTTGCAACTGTACGTCCGAAGGCGAAGGACGTGAATTATCGAACGAATATGAAAAGCTGAGGGTAGAGTCGTCAGCAAAACAGTTAAGTGGATTAGAAGTAAGAGACAAAAGATCATTTATAAAAAATGAGGAGACAAAACGGAGCCCTGGGGCACACCAGCATTTATTTTGTGGGAATCAGACTTAATCCGTCCAATACAACTTATATTGAACGGTCCAGAAGATAGCTTCTAATCCAACGAACAAGATGATGATGTACAGCACGTACAACTGTTTGTTGTATTTTTATCGCCACTCGTTTACAAATTAACTGACTACCTCGAAGTTATTCTTTTCAATTGTCACGTTCTGCCCAAGTCGGTGGTGGAAGGTCTAAAACCGCATTGGTAAGGTAGGGTTTAAAACGTTCATATAAAACGCTTGACAGGATCTTATACATACATACATTTATTGGCGAGACAGTTCCTTAAGGAGCCAAGGCCTAGTGACTTATACTCTCAACCATTCCTGTGTGTGTGTTGTTAATCTGCAAGAATGGAAGGGACCTACAATTTACCGCCGAGTCCGAACGGCACTTTTTCGAGACAAATTTTTACTCTTGGAGATTTTGTCAGTTCATCGCAAGAGGCAATACCCCGAAAAGCAGCTCGCTATGAGCGAAACTTGAACCCAGGCTCTTCGCTTAGAAGTCCGACACACTAACTACTAAGTCACGGGGCACTACACAGGATCTTATAGGCAACGTTTAAAAGGCTAATTCCTCTATACTTGGTGCAGTCTGTTTTGGTGGTTCGAGCAGTTGGTATTAAAATTCCAATCATCAGGAATACTTTTCTGCTGATTTTGCAGATGAATTAGGTGCATGTAATGATCAGGTTTTCTCCAGCGTTTCTAAAAAGTTCCGCTTGTAGCCCATCAGCACCAGCTGACCAAAGGTCTCTCGGAGCTGGTTGTGAGAAGCCCAACACCTCTACAAAAGCTTCTGCGATTTTAAATTTCTATGATACCTGTAAGTCTGCCGTAGCTTGAAATTTCGGACTTTCCTGGCTCTTAACCACACTGGTATGGATGAATCAGGTTGTTAGCAAAAGATTTCAGGCGAAGAGGATCTTATTTCTTATTTTTTGTTTTCAATTTGGCGCTGTTAAGAAGGTTCCTTTATTGTAGATTAGGGTATGGATGCTGAGGTACTTATTTTCGGAACAAATCTTCATGGTGAGTTTGTGTATTCACCTGTAGATTATCGAAGCTAGGAGGTTTTTTCGTTTAATTTTGTTAGCTTTTAATTGGCATCATCAATGTTAAGTAGCCCATTCTGCATGACAATCGAATCTGATTTCCATAAGCGATAAAGAATGTGACTCCACTTTAATCTTGTCTTTTTAAGATCAATATCAAAGCTTGAGTTCAAAATTAAATGTAACGTTATTCCTTATCTTTGTAGGCTAAAAACCTTTTTCCCAATGTTTACTTGATTGTGGGTGTATGCAGTGATGAGCTTACCCACAGCAAAAAGGGTCGTACTGTAATGGACGACTCAGAACGCTATGAAGCTGTTCGTCATTGTCGCTACGTCGATGAGGTTTGTAGATGCTTGATGATTGTTTTGATGATTTTCTAATCGTTTATTAATTTTTAAGGTTGTCCCTGAAGCTCCATGGGAACTCACAGATGAATTCTTAGACGAACACAAAATTGATTTTGTTGCCCATGATGACATTCCATACACCGGGGAAGGTGTTGATGATATCTATGCTCCACTTAAAGCAAGGGGAATGTTTGTAGCGACTGAGCGCACTGAAGGTACGAATATATTAAATTAAAAAAAAAAAAAAAAAAATATCAACTTTATTTCTCTTTTTCTTCTAGGTGTTTCAACATCTGACATAGTGGCCCGTATTGTTAAAGATTACGACTTGTATGTTCGTCGTAATCTGGCCAGAGGCTACTCAGCCAAAGATCTTAATGTATCATTCCTTTCCGAAAAGAAATTTAGGCTGCAAAATAAAATGGATGAACTCAAAGATCGTGGTCGTCGTGTAATGACCGAAGTCAAGGGTGATATCATTACCAAATGGGAGGAGAAATCTCGGGAATTCATTGACGCATTTCTCTTGCTTTTCGGACGGGAACGTCTGAATCATTTGTGGAACAATTCAAAGGGAAAACTTATACAAGCTCTAAGTCCACCTGGAAGCCCAACGGGTTCAGTAAATGGCGATGACTATGACGACTTTGATGATGATGAAAGTATAGATGCGACTGTTGAGCATTCGCCATCAGCGAGACGCTCCTATCGCTCTGCTGCTTCCACTTCATCGACGACGGAAAATCGTTACAACAAGAAAACAGCGACTGGAACAGCATATAGCTCAGATAGACAAGATAATGATGACTACGAAGAGAGGAGAAGCAACTAAGAGAGCCAAAATTAGAGAGCAACTGAAGAGAGATAGACATTCTATTGACATCCTTAAACCCCATTCAGAATTTTCTTGCTTCAAATTACATAATTCTATTTCAAAAAACTTCTTCTCTATCTATAGCATGTAAGCTTTAGTCTATATAAAACATAAAGAAAACAAAATTATATATTTTTTTTAATTAATTTGAGCTGCTTGATGTATAAACTGAGCATCATTATTGACCAACTGGTGCATACAAAAAAAAAAAAAAATAGATGTGATCTTAGCTTTTTAAAGCTTTAGACTGACACCGATAAAGAGAGTTTAAAGCAAAAACAAAAAAGGAAAGAGAAGCGTGTCTATGCAACTCTTGTTCCTATTCTACGACTATTTTTTTTGTTTTGTTTGTTAAATCGTTTATTTCGTTAAGATTTGTTACAGCAAAACTATGTTTTTAAGCTATTCTGTTGAATTTATTGTTAAATTAAAAAGAAACTTGTAAACATTTTTCTCAAAGTCATAAAGAGCGAACAAAAAACAAACTGTGACCAATCGTTCTTCCTTTTTGTTTATTTTTTTTTAAGAATTTTTGTTCTTATATAATACAAATGATGCAAAAACATGAAATGTTGTTTAGCTTTAGTTTTTACAAAAAAAAAAATATTATTTTTTTTTTAAATTAATTTATTGTATAACATAAAGAATTGCTGTATGAATTAAAAAAAAAAAAAAACAAATTAAAATGTTTTATTAAGACGAAAGAGAAGATCGTTATCTTAGTAGAACCAAAAAGCAAACAACAATTAATTAACTCTATCTGGTTCACTTTAGTAAAATAGAAACGCATAATTATATGCTTAATACATAGATAAAAGAATAAAATATCTTGTGATGTCACAAAACATTCGCATGCATACGTTTTAAGAAAATCTAACACTACATTGATTTTTGAAATACAACACAAAATATTTAACGTTTAGTTCTTCTTTAAAAAAAAGTGATCAATTTAATATTTAAATACATAAGCGACTGTTATAAGAGGGCTATTTTCGTTAAAGAAGAATAATTTAGTCCGAGAGTATGAAATCGAGACTTTTTTAATTAAAACAACAAAATCAAAGATTATCGACTCTCATGAGAGATAGTGTGTAAACATATATAAATGATAAGAATTAAGTTTAAATGCGAAACATTTTGAATAAAATTCTAATATTAAATTAAACAAAACATATCGATTGTTCTAGTTTTTATTTTATTATTAATTTGTTTTTGAAAAAACCTACTGACTTAACTTTGGAATTCTTTGACGTCATCTACCCACTCATTGTCATTATGAGTTGCTGCCGGTTGTAACCAATGGTTGGGGCGACTAGATGTGGGATATAGTTTGTCCTTTAAAAATTGTTGAACTTGCAATCTGAAGTCCATATTGTCAGCAGGTGTCAAATGTTTGACTGATGGCAGTAGACTTAGTAGAAACATTCTGTCTGGATCTTTTTCGTCCGGTTGTGTTGCGTAGACTTTTTTCAATTCTTTCAAAAACTGCAAATCCATATCGTCGATTTCGGTTTCTCGTTTTTCTTTGGTTCGACTGTAACTTGTAGTTGAATTGCTTGTTTCTTCAAATTGTTCTGCATTGGAGGTTAAATTGCATTCTGGATTGTTTGTTGCCTCAATAGATGAGTTGATAGATTCGGTTTCGGCTTTGCAATAAAAGATTTCCGGTGGCAATGGCATTTGTTCTTGAACATCATCAGGACAATGAGCACCAGAATTTTGTGTTGTCTCTTGAAGATGGTCTAAAAAAAAATAAAAAAAAACTAACTTTATAATTCACAAAAGGGGTGCTTTCGTAAATGCATGTTGTTTGGAATGTCCATGAATGCAATATTCCTGAATATCCCTTAAGTACTTTTCCGGCATGTATGAGGCGATTAGTTGAGAAATTCATTTGGACAATTTTAACCTTGACAAATTTTTCTACAAGTGTAAATCTCCTGGGGAAGAGTTCTGGGCTTAGATAAAAAATGGTCACGCCTTAATATAGTACTTCTAAGTCCAGAAACCTTACCATAAAAACCCAGCTGCTGCTGTACAAGACAATGGTCTTACTAGTACTCATACGGATCCGAGAATTGGGTGCTTACAAAAAGGCACTGATCTGTGTAAAAAAAAATATTGCTCGGTAGACTCCGGTGGGCTGGGAACCTAGCTCGAATGAGCGAAAAGGAACCAGCTCGGAGTCTTTTGCAGTTCTTATCATGGTAGAAGACAACGTGGCAGACCTTGCGTTGGAAGGACGGCATAGACCAGGACGCCCGAAGCCTTGGTGTGGGCAATTGGATGATGGATCGGCCAGCAATCGGGATGTATGGAAGAACTTGTTGTAAGAGGCTTTGACTGGTTGTTGCGCCGATGATGATGATGATGGCTTAAAAAAACCCCGTGTGAATTTGAAAGAAATAGGGAGCAAGGTCCGCATCAGTCGCGGAAGATCCAATAATCCGCCCGAAACATGTCGCAATCCTACACCACAATCCAGAAAGATTCTGGAGCGATGGGAGGTGTACTTTAACGAATTTTTGAACGGTCAGCTCACAGGAGAAATGGAGACTACAATTTCAAGAGGAAGATCTCATGCTGCAGCCAGCAAGCATTGAGGAGTTACAAAAGGCGATTAATCGGCTCAAAATTGGCCTCGGGGCTGATGGCATTCTTGTCGTGTTAATCAAATATGGGGTCATATAGCACATGTATGAGAATACGAAGAAACGCCAGAAGACTAGAATAAATGCAAGTCTAGCCTAGCGGAACCTTAAAAAACTTTTCTTCGAATGAAGATGCAAGTAACGGATTGACACGACTAAAAACCGAAGGTGTTATTAAAGAAACATCAACCCAAAACCAAAAAAAAAAAAAAAAATTGTAGTCCTTCATGATTGCGATTTCTCCGAAACGGAATACGAGAATGGCATTTTTCCAGCAATCTTAATCTAGTAATTGGGAATTAGATTGAATAAACACTTTTAACAAGAAGCCAAGAACATCATTAAAATAATGACCAGGAAATGTTCGTATAGGCTAGAATGATTGTTGAAACCTTTAGAGGGAAAAACACTGGTCCGCTTAGGAAACACTGTTCCAAACAATCGTTTATCCAGACTAAATAACCATGAATTTTGAAAAAACACCGCATACACTTGCTACGCACCAGTATTATATCCTTCAGTGGCCTGAATACCCAGTTCATCGGCAAAAACTCTCTCCATTTCCTCCATGAAGGGAGGTTCATATGATGAGTAATTCTTTTCCTTGGCCATCTTGTATGCTCTTATCATTGTGGTCATTTTGACTTCCAAATGGTGAACTTCAGTTTTGGGATCCTACAATTTAAATGTATCTAATTAATTACGAGGTAAACAATTAATATCGATTTTTACTTACAAAGCCTGCAGCTATCATATCCTTTAGGATTTGTGCTAAGGCTAAACGTTTTTTCCTGTTATGAGGTTTACCGAATTCTTTTTTACGTGCTCCGTAAAAATTCAAGAAAGTTCTTGTTTCCTCCATAGTCCAACGTTTTGAGGGTCTTTAGTTTAAGCATTTAGATTGGTTAAATATTTACATATAAACATGTTATTTACCTTTTTGATATATGGTCCATGGTATTTAATATTTGTTATTAAATCATGAAAGAAAATACGCGATTAAAAATCAACAAACAATTTTTTTTTGACAACTGAAACGCCAAAACATAAGCATATGGCTGCGTTCAAAGATGCAATCCATTTGTTTTTAATTGATTTCAGTGCCAGCTGTCTGTCAAATTTTAAAATGGTTAGCAGCCATGCTCTATTTTGATGATTCTTTATGACATAAAAATAAATTTCAAGACTAACGGATGTGAGTATAAATTCTTAGATCTATTAAATGAAATAAATAAATTGTTTTCCATAGTTTTTATACGTTGTAAACACAAATTTACATGAAAATTAATCTAGACCCCGATAAGTTTATAATAAAACAAGACAATTATCAATTTATCGGGGTCTAGGTTAATTTTCAACATGTAAATACAACTTGGGATCCTGATTTCTGTCTAGGTTAATTTTTGAAACCCAGAAATTAGTTCCAACTCGTCCCCTAGATGGCCAATTTGAAAGAATCGATAGAAAGTAAAAGTTAGTTTGTTGTACTTGGTATGTACATCGTATAAAAACTATGGGAAATAATTTATTTATTTCGTTTAATAGGTCTACAAATGTATACTCACATCCACTAGTCTTGAAATCTTTTTTTTTATGTCATACAGCATCATCAAATAAATCATGGCTGCTAACCTTTGGAAAGGAAATCTTTTTTATAACCCAGATCGTTTTATTATCACGGGGTGAGCCATATGAAACACGGCTATTGTTTTTGTTGTAATTAGGATGCTTAAAAACAACTGATAGATAACTGATTGAATATATGGAAACAGACAGAAAATCCAAAGGTATCCATTTTAGTTGTTTTTAACCATGATAATTACAACAAAAGCAATGAATTCAATACGAAGAGTACAAATGTGAAAGTTCCCAATGTGAACATATTGTAAAAAGTACGTTAACGATATGCAAAACAAAAATAAAATTTCGCAATTTTACTAGACTTGTTGCCCGGATCGTGAAAACACCTTTTATTGTGTTTTTAAAACCCTTTTCCGATCTGAAATGTTTTACTATATTTCCAATGAAACGAAATAAGAGTTTTTAAATAAAATCTTTACATTTCCAAATACGTTTTCGGAATTTAGAAATGCGTAATTTCACCGAAATTACTAGTTTGTCAAATCGAACATATCTTTTAAGAATTCAGCAATCACTTTTCTTATCGCTGAATACAACAAATAGTATGTGTAAAAGGGATAGTATATTATCTCAGATGGTTTCCCTCTTTTATAACGGGTGATTTTTTGAGGTTAGGATTTTCATGCATTAGTATTTGACAGATCACGCGGGATTTCAGACATGGTGTCAAAGAGAAAGATGCTCAGTATGCTTTGACATTTCATCATGAATAGACTTACTAACGAGCAACGCTTGCAAATCATTGAATTTTATTACCAAAATCAGTGTTCGGTTCATTCACCGTAACGTTGCGTCCAACAGCATCTTTGAAAAAATACGGTCCAATGATTCCACCAGCGTACAAACCACACCAAACAGTGCATTTTTCGGGATGCATGGGCAGTTCTTGAACGGCTTCTGGTTGCTCTTCACTCCAAATGCGGCAATTTTGCTTATTTACGTAGCCATTCAACCAGAAATGAGCCTCATCGCTGTCGATAAAAAAGCGGATTTTCTGCCAACTTTTCTAGGGCACTGATTTTGGTAATAAAATTCAATGATTTGCAAGCGTTACTTGTTAGTAAGTCTATTCATGATGAAATGTCAAAGCATACTGAGCATCTTTCTCTTTAACACCATGTCTAAAATCCCGCGTGATCTGTCAAATACTAATGCATGAAAATCCTAACCTCAAAAAAATCACCCGTTACTTACTGCAAATTTTGATACGCAACACCTTTTTGAAATCTTGAATCTTGATCTTTGCCGAAATTCGATATTTAACTGTGGTTTAGAACACATAGCATTAATAGGTTCTTCGCTGTCACTTAGTGAAAACCCCTATTTTCATGGGCCATGTTTGCCATTTGTAAAAAATATGCAGCGATTTTCTTGTTTAAATTCTGGGGGTCAATTCCCGATCTATGAAGAGATACAAAATTTATCATTTCAGTTCTTACAGAGACTTCATTACATCACTTCATGATCTCGCTTTGTGGGATTCCCGAACTTATTAGGGGTTTTCATGCAATCGCGTAAAACCCTCATAAGCCTCGTGAATTTTTTCCTCGTAAATGAACTGTCAAAATTTGTAATGCAATTTATTTCTTAGAACCTTTTAAAATGGAATGGATCGGTCTCCCAGGATTTGCCATTGCAATACCTTTGCGCAGAACCGCAGAAGGGATATCGTAGCCAATGAGGTTCTACCAAGGGGCGATTATTGCTAGTTGAAAAAAAACCTACATTATCGTTGCTTCATGCAAACTTAGTTTCAAAATTGCGATGCTCTTCGCTGCATGATTTTGTTGCTCTCAATTTTTCACATAACGAGAATCAAGTTTAGCGTGAAGATATGATACATTTAATCACTTCACACCTTCACGGAATAATACATCCTTACCAAGTCGGCTCTGGAGCAGGAAAATCAACAATCAACCAAATCTTTACATTCCTGGATAAAACCCAAGAATCTAACATCAAGACCCATCACCTGTTTATTGATTTTAAGGCATCCTATACGACAAAGGGATGAACTGTACCGAGCCATGCTAGCTTTGGAATTCTTGCTTAACTGATGATACATTTTTTCAGGGTTGGAGAATGCTCGCTGCTCCGTTAAAATTGTTGGGGCTTCTAACGAGACGAAGTATATGCTTTCATCAACAAAAGACCAATCCCAACGCCCATTTGATCAGAACGTGACAATTGGGAAGTACTTGAGGTACTCACTGCTGTTAACACAGTGAAAAACATCAGTGCAGAAATCAAACGTAGAGTTACTCTTGTTAATTGCTGTTTTTTTGGGCTAAATAAGCAATTAAAGAATAAAGCCCTATCGTGAAAAAAACCAAGTAGACGCTACATAAAACTCTCATATTTTTGGTCTTGCTGTATGGTGCAGAAGCATGGACCCTTACAAATTCGGATAAAAGCTCTGAAAGAAAAGTATTACCAACGATTTATGGCCCTATTAACAACCCGAAAAACCACAAATGGCGAAGTAGTTAAAACGATTTATACGTGTCTAGCCGATAAAATCCGTATCCAGCGGCTAAGATGGCTCATCCATGTAGACCGTATGAACTAACATTGATGCTCTAACGCAACCTATTCAACACTTTAGCCGGGAAACAAAGCCAAAGTTAACCTCATCTTAGATTAAGAGACTTTTGGATTGCAAAATTGAAGACATCATGCTAGAGATCGAGCACCACAAAAGCCGTAATACGCAAATACCGAAAAAAAAAGATTTTTTTTTCAAAACGAATTTTTTACTAAAACTTATGAAATTTTACATTTTTAAAGAAATTGTTACTTTTAAATGGCCCTCTTATTTATCGTTTAGCGATCCTACCAGATCGACTACCTCGCATCCGACCACCAAGCCTTCGACCACCGCGCATCCTACTAGCCCTGCGGCTAGGGCGCATTCGGCTGCCACGCGTCCTACTAGTTCTCATTCCGCGAGAGCGTCTCTGTGTCTTGGGTGCATCTTTTGCCTGAAAAAAAAATGTTAAGAAAACCAGCTTTTTGTAAAAAAAAAAAAAATTGAATTTTCTTTTTAAGATCGATTACCTCTAACATAAATTTACATTTATCGCCATTAGACATGGCCCTCCACTGTTTGGCACCTTCTATAACAATTTGGACGGCAGATAGCCCACAATTGGTTTTTCGAAAATGTCTAAGAAAATTTAAATATGGATTACGGGTCACTCGGCCAGGTTTCATGCATCTTGGTGATTCAGCTTTCGGTGCCATTAGTCTTTTGAAAATGTTATTTTTATACGACACAATCAAATTTATCTTATAAACCAAAAATATTTAAAACGAATCTTTAAAGTTTTAATTTCGACTAAAATGTTCTTTATCGACAATTTGAAAGATTGAATTATAAATATGAAGACTTTATTATTTTATTTTTGTAAGGAACACAGTGCTGTATTGTACACATTCAAGACCAGTAAAATTGGTGTTTTTGGACCTCCTCTAACCGGATCATCAATACAATTGAATACAAAAAGAAAGACCGAAGCCATTGTGGATATAAGGAATGCATCCGGTTTGAGATTTGGAACATTGAAACCAAAAAACATTTTTTTCTTTGCAACTGCTTACCAGCGATCAGAACCAAATTACCACTAGCTTTTTCCAAACTATTTAACACAGTTAACTATGGACATTTAAGGAAGATCACCGGCTTCTCAGAAAGAAAAAAAGGGATTATGAGAAGCGCGCGATCGAGGAAATGGAGAGCTGTTATTGCTGCAATGAAGTTAGAAAGTTTTACCAAAGGTACAAAGAAACTGTCAAAAGTACAGAGCTCGAACTGAAGCTTGCAAAGATGATCAAGGGAACATCGTAGTGGAATCGCAGTCGATGCTGAGAATATGGAAAAAACATTTCTGCAGGCTGTATAATGGCGATGACGAAACGAATTCCGCTGTCAGGCAGAATGGTCCACTTTATCTGGGCGGAGTAGACCAACAATTCCGACCACCACATCTGGATGAAATAAAGCTAGCTATATCTAAACTTAAGAGCAACAAAGCCGCCGGAGCCGATGGCCTAGCTGCCGAGCTATTTAAAGCTGCAGGCGATGACTTGAAGAAAGCATGCCCGATGAATGGAATCTCAGCATAATTTGCCGGATCCTTAAAAAAGGAGACCCTATGAGCTGCACCAACTATAGGGGTATCAGTCCCCTCAACATCGCCTACAAGATCTTTTTTGCTGTATTGTGTGAACGCCTAAAGCCATTCGTCAACAACCTGATAGGTCCATAACAGTGCGGTTTTAGGCCAGAGAGACTCAGGTGGCGCACACAAGTGGAAGAGGATCTCAACCGACTCCACGTGCGAAACTGGAGACAGCTAGCTAGGGACTGAGCTGGCTGGAGAAGCTTGTTGGTTGAGGCCATGATACACAGAAATACAAGTTAAGCTCACTTTGGCTGTGACGTTACATTCTTCTGATTTTTGTTCTTAGAGAGTGTAAATAAATGTATTAATTTGCCGATTTTGTTATTGTTTTTTTATGTTTATTGTTCTTATAATCATAAAAAAATCGTTTAAGCCTTCAGTTTAAAAAAAATAATCTTCACTTAACAAATAAAATAATAATAAAAGAAGAATGTGACCTCATAAAATATCAAGATGGCGATTTGTATGCGTCTAGTGAGCATACATTGTATTTCTGTATATCATGGGTTGATGCCCAGGTCCACCCCGGACTGTAGCGCCACCTAAAAGGGAAGAGAGAGAGAACAATCTTTCACTCGTCTGTCCCTCCCAAATCCATTTTTTTAGTATAGCTAAAATAACACCAGATGATTCCTTTCTTCTTGGTAATATTTCAATTCGTTGCATAAAAGTTTCTTCTCTTTTTTATCCTTTGTTTTTGGTATTCTATCCTTTTTAAAGCTCAAATGTCAAAGTTACTGTACGTGCATTGTGTTCCGATTGAAATTTGTACGTACTCCGTCTCCGTAATGCAGTTCCATTTTTGCATTAGCTTTGTTCGATGTCAGCACTGGGGCGCACTGGTTACCCTAAAATCGCACTGAAGTGTTTTATGTGACACTTTTTTTGCACTGTGTTCGATCTTCGATGTGAACACAGGGCACACACTGAGTGCACCCTCATGCGCCCCAGGTATTTTCTTGGTGTAAGATATCGGAGCCGTCAAAATTCAAAATTTAAATTCAAATCAGCTGTTGGCAGAAGTTCGTTTTCAGAGAATGGATGAATTTATTTGCAAATTTAGTGTGTTATTTTATGATATGAAATATTTCGTAGATTATTTTGTAGGTTTTAAGTTATTAATGTGTGTATAGACAAAATATTGCTTTCGTGGGTCATTTTATTAACTTCTATTTATTTGCCACCGTTTAAAGAAAACAAATTTAAATGAAAGAAATGTCAAAAAATAGAGATGTTGCACTGAACTGTTAGATGTTAAATCAACACCGGAGCACCTATGCAGTTTTTTGGCAGTTTGACTTGATGCACTGACATTCCCCAGTGCGCACTGGGGCGGGGAACATCGAACAAACCTATTGTGTTCAGCCAGTAAGTCTCACTAAACCACCACCTGACATGCCATTGTTTTTCAAAATGGGCTCTCAGAGCTTTCTAAAGGATGTTTTTTTTTAAAGGATACAGAACTCCCGACAGAGATAACTGTCAAACTAGCTGTCAAACTAATGTAGTGTATTTGATTTTTTTTCAGTATAATTGGGCAAATCACAATGCAAAGACTTACACCAGAACAACATTTACAAAATTCCCGCTCTGTTTGCTAAACTTATTGAGCACTTCCTCAGGTTTACGGTGTGCAGTGCGGATAATCGTCCATCTGAGCAGGTAATACGCATACGCAATACTATGGATGGAATTCGTGATCACATTTATGCGTGAAACAGATTGAACCAGCAACAGCAACAGCAACAGCGGCCGCCATTAATTTAGAACCAATGTATTTCAATGGCTCAAATTAGATTAGACCAATACCAGCAACGTCACCAGCGTCCTTAGACCAAAGTCCTAAATTTGCTGTTGCTGTTCCATTGCTACCAACTTTGAGCAAGTAAAATTCAGGGGCAAAAGAAAACTTCGTATACTTTTTTATGACACAAAGTGTCAAACAGAAGTAAGAAGACGATGCTGGTGCTGGTAGCAATGTGTTTCAATTTATTTTGCTGGTCAGCGTGCTGTTTGCTGTTGACGGTGCTGGTGCTGTCGCTGGTTCAATCTGTTTCACGCTTTACTCTTCTCCATAATATGCATTAAAATTCAGCCTGTAAAATGCGTACAGAAACAGAATAAGCCATCGCCGTTGTAGAAGTGAGTGTGACAGAGGAATCGAATTTATCATTCCGACGTCGTTATTAGCAACTCGGTCTCCGCCCGTCCACTACTTGAAAAATTTTGAGGGAAAGATCTTGGCCTACATTCATATAAGATCCAACTGGTGCAAGAATTAAAGCCAGTGGACCATCTATGGAGTCGTCTGTTCGGTAAATTGGCTGAGAATCAATTGGAAGTTGAACCAGATTTTTATCATAAAATCATCTTCAGCGTTGAGGCTTATTTCTGGATTAACGGTTTATGTACATAAACAGAAATTACAAGCAGAATTATAATTTTTACTGTGAGTACAATTATGACACTCTTGAGACTTCATTACATCCCGAAAAAATTACTGTTTGGTGCGGTTTACATGCCAAAGCCATTTCTCAAGAAATGGACCTTTGAATTGGCCACCTAGTTTGTGTGATTTGACAACTTTGGACTACTTTTTATGGGGTTTTGTCATATCTCTGGTCTATCCTGATTAACCAGTAACGATTGATTATTTAGAAGCTAACTGTCGACGCACTATTGACGAAGTAGGGTATGCTAGAAAAAGTGTTGTACAATTGGACCGACGAAATGGCGTTCATAAGGCGCAGCCGTGGAGCTTATATGGCAGAAATTATTTTTAAATATTAAATTCCATGAAATTTGTGGTCATTTTGGCCATTCCATTGAATTTGTTGTGTTTTAATTTAAAAAAAAAAGTTTAATGCTTTTAAAAAACACCACTTACAGGCTATTGTGAAAACAAACTGGTTAAACGACAACGGTACCGATCATATTTGTATGGAAATTCCAAAGAAATCGATGGCTAGCATGCCAGGCGATCATGAAAACGGACAAACTCGTTGAACGATGGCTATTTCGTTGATATTTGTATGGACATTGTAAACAAATGAAAATAAAAAAAAAATAAAAACGACGACGATTCCAAACACTTTTGTATGGATATTTCATTCGATTGCTAGCGTTCTTAGGGAATCATGAAAAACGGTGCAGTTGTTAAACGACGACAATTCCAATTCCCTTCATATTTGTATGGAAATTGGAAACAAATCAGTGGCTAGCGTACCAGACCAGGCGATCATGAAAAACGACGACAATTCCAATCATACTTTTTGGCGCTAAAGCGTTACCAGGCTGTCTCTAAAGACTACCACCCATTCACCAAGTCCTCGTTGCAAGGAGGTATACCGATTCCATCGTTTATGTTACGAATGATTTTGCTTGCCAGAGCCTTCCTCAATACGGTTAATGCTCCAACACGGATTTTAATTTCTTGTGGCTCAAATTCACTGTCCGCAAGCATGTCATTCATTATTGTTTTATTTACAGAAGTCCAAATTTCGACATAAATTCGACTTGTAACGAGTTTGATGCGCTGTCTGATTCCATCTCGAAAATTGTTTCCCATTGTCCACGCACTGAAATCGTTATTGCAGGTGATTTCAATGTACACAATTCTAGTTGGCTCCGCTATTCTGGCCAGACAACATCCGAAGGAAGGTATGTCACTATGCTTCCTCGATAGTGACATTGATGCCAGTGCTGAAATGATCACAAATGTGATTCTTCTTGGGATGCGTGCTTTTATTCCTAACAGAGTAAAAAGTATTAAACCTAAAGAAAAGTCTTGGTTTAACTCTGAGTGTAAAGAAGCTATCAGGCTAAAAAAAGTAAGTTTCTAATCTTATAAAGCCAACCCTATAGAGGAAAATCGGATAAAGCACGACTAAAAATTACGGCAAAAAATTCTGCAATGTCCCAAAGGCAGTAAAAATTTTTGGTCATTTGTAAAAAAATATTAAAAAATCCTCAACATCTTCGTTTTCAACGCTCATCGCTAATGACAAACCTTTTGTCTACTCTTCAGAGAAAGCAAACTTGCTTGCAGCTCATTTCGCTGCCAGCTCTACGTTGCCTTACAGCAATGTTGCCCCTCCTTTACTTGAGAATGTAAATTTTTCCATGGGACAGATTTTTTTACGCACTCGTACAGTAGCAAGAGTTCTCAAAGATCTCGATATACACAAATCCGCTGGCCCGGATGGTATACCCCCGATTCTTCTGAAGAGGTGTTCTTCCATACTGGCAAAGCCACTGTGTAAGCTTTTCCCATCGCTCCTACTCTTCTGGAATCTTTCCCAGAAGATGGAAAACAGCATTTGTCCAGCCTGTCCCTAAGAAAGGTGACCCATCCTCCCCTTCCTCCTACCGACCTATAGCACTAACATCCCTTCTTTCTTAGGTCATGGAAACACTGATTAACCGTCAGCTTAAGGAATATCTCGAAGATCGAAAGCTTCTCCATGACCGTCAGTATGGCTTCCGCAGCAACCGTTTCACTGGTGATCTGATGGCATAGCTCACCGAACATTGGAACAAATCTTAACATCGCTTTGGTGAAAGTAAGATTATTGCTCTTGATATCTCCAAGGCATTTGATAGAGTTTGGCATGAATCTCTCTTATCGAAAATGCGTGCTTTTGGGATCGATGATGCTCTTGTTCGTTGGATTATCTTCTGGACCGTTCAATACAAGTTGTATGGGACGGATTCAAGTCTAATTCCTCTGTTCTCTCTGTTCTGTCTCCGACATTCATTTCTTCTGTCTGTTACTTCTAATCCACTTAACTGTTTTGCTGACGACTCCATCCTCAGCTTTTCATATTCGTTCGACGATTCTCGCCCTTCGACTTCGGACGTGCAACCGCAACGGTACCGTATGTCAAGCTCATTAAACTCCGATTTATTCAGCATTTTCAAATGGGGTAAAAGGAATCGTGTGGAGTTTAATGCTTCCAAAACTCAATGCTGTTTTATGTCGTTAAAACTAAACATACCTCCAATGCCATTGTCCATGAATGGCACTTACATCGAAGAAACCGAAAAGCTCTCAGTACTCGGTATGTGTGTCAACGACGACCTCCGTTGGAACGACCATATACTTGAGATAGCTAAGAATGCTGCTTAGGTTTTTTTGTATCGGTGTAAGAAGTTTTTTTCCCCTTCTGATCTGGCTACAATTTATAAAGCGTTCATACGCCCAAAACTTGAGTATAACTCACTCCTCTGGTCAGGTGCTTCTCAAGCATCGCTTTACCTGCTCGGTAGAATTTAAAACAGAGCGGTAAGATTAATAGAAAATATAACTGCTGCTGAAACAATTGCTCCTCTCGAACACCGGCGCAATGTTTCATGTCTTTCATTATTTTACCGTTTCTTTCATAAAAAATGTTCACTCGAGGTAGCCAGCTGCATTCCTCCCCTTAAAAGTTTCGCCCGTAATACTCGTCTTGCTAGCAATGCTGATCAGTTCACTCTTGAGCCCATTTTCGGACAACCGTGAAATATAGAGATTCTTTTCTTAGCCGTACAACACGAATTTGGAATGGTTTACCCGGCAAGATTTTTCCTTTGCAAGTATTCAAAACCAATGTTAATCGACACCTTCTTTCCCACCCTCCCTTATCTTCCTATGCTCGCGCAGTGCATTTTAACACTATAAGGGCAACACACAAATACCTTTTGCGCGCGCATGTTATATAAAAAAAAAAGAAAAACGCTATTTGATTATAAACCAAATTAAATGTATTGTCATTAAAAATTTCAACTCTTGATCTTTTTCCATCAGCCTCGGGTTATTTTTTTTTTGGGATGAACTTTAGAAAAATGTTCTATGATGCATTAATGTAAATTAATTTTATTTAACCCATTAAAACTAATTCTTTACCTACTATCTCTATATCCCTTGACATTCATGGATACTTGACCTTATCCTGTCAATAAATTATTCATCGATTGCTTAAGTACATTCTAATCACAAGATATTTCCTTAGCTTTATCGTCATACCAAACAACACAATCAAACCCAACGTGTTCGAATAAAACAATCCGAAAGCTTTTCGATTTATCTAAACTTAACTTACGATAAAATGAAGTATCAATTTTTGTACCGTTATCCGTTATTCGTTAGTTGTCAAAAAGATTCATCGAGATAAAGGATGTTCTTCGGAAGCTGTCACTTCGGTAGCTGTCCTTTTTGTTTAAGGTTCAAAAGCCTGTACGTATCTCTATTTTAAAATTAGAAATGTAAAACATAATAACGGATACAGACATTCATGTACATATATACATAATGACTAATAATAGCTCGAGTAAATCTACGATATTATCAGAAGCAAAAGTCTATTTACATTCACCAGACTTCAATGACGTAAGAGCCTCTATTAGGATGCTATAGGTTTATTTAACCTAACGTGGATCTATCCACGTTGCTTGACCAAGAGGCTGTGTAGAAAATAACTGGTGAAACTAACGTAGCATCTAAAATAATATCGATTCAATGAAGGGATACAGCGAATGGCGGGTCCAGAATATCTTCAATTTCCAGTGTTGGTATTTTTAGACATATATAAAGATATAGACCGTTGTGTTAGAAATAGAAAATTGTTTTCATTTTGCAACATGGAAGGCAGCTATAAACTAAAGTTTGATTAAGATAACACGTCAATTTTAGTTAAAAGAACTTTTCAAATTAAACGGCACCAACTTTGTTCAAAAACCAGCTGACCTTGGAATTTGTAGTATTAAGAGTTAATATCAGAGTTAACTACACGATGGATAAGTAGAGTTTAAACTTCGGCATTAGGTTCTCAAAATGAGAACAAGAATGAGAGGGTGGGTCTTATTATGAAGGTTATGAAGGAAGTAATCAATTTAAACCAAATTTTCATCATCATTGGCAGGATTAGGGAGCTGCCATTTGAGCGTTTACAAGCATCGAAGCTTAAGACCAAAGATATATGCTTGGCAGTCAACTAGACGAAGAGCAGCCTGTTGTTGTCAAAAAAGAGACGCACAATTACATACGAAGAATTGAATTTGGGATTTGGAACTTGGTTCTTTCCTCTTTTTCGTCAATACAAACGTATGCGAACTTGACAATAAGACGGTTTATTACAACAAAAATATGAGAACGAATCAGATGAGTTTTAAAAGGCCAGTACCAGTATCGCCAATATCTATTCAGTTGCTAGAAAAATTGATATTTCTCCATAAAGTTGCAACTTGCAATGCTTTTTTTTTTTTTTTTTTTTTTTTTATAATAAACGCGCGCACAAGGGACTACTTGTTTCCCTTTTAATGTTACACACTGCGCGGGCATTAGCAGGATAGGGAGGGGAGAGATAGGAAATGTCGATTAACATTGGTTTTGAATGTTTGCAGATCAAAATGGCAAGGGAAAATCTCTAAAAAAAGAATCCCTATATTTCACGGTACGTCCGAAATTACGCTCAAGGGTGAACTGATGAGCATTCCTTGTAAGACGAGTATTACGGGAGAAACTTTTAAGGAGAGGAATGCAGCTGGCTACTTGGAGTGAACATTTTTTGTAAAAGAAACGATAAAATAAGGAAAGACATGAAACATTGCGTCGGTGTTCGAGAGGGACAATTGTTTCAGCTGCAGTTCTATTTTCTATCAATCTTAACTCTCGATTTTGTATTCCATCAAGCAGGTGAATCGATGTTTGCGAAGCACCTGCCCAGAGGTGGGAGTTATACTGGAGTTAAGGGCGTATAAACGCTTTAAAAATTGTAGCCAGATCAGATGGGGAAAAATACTTCTTACACCGATACAGAAAACCTAAGCACTTAGCAGCATTCTTAGCGATCTCAAATATATGGTCGTTCCAACGGAGGTCGTCGTTGACACACATACCGAGTACTGAGAGCTTTTCGGTTTCTTCGATGTAAGTGCCATTCATGGACAATGGCAATGGGGGTATGTTTAGCTTTAACGACAGAAGACAGCATTGAGTTTTCGAAGCATTAAACTCCACACGATTCCTATTACCCCATTTGACAAAGCTGTATTCATCGGAGTTTAATGAGCTTGTCATACGGCACCGTTGCAATTGTACGTCCGAAGTCGAAGGGCGAGAATCGTCGAACGAATATGAAAAGCTGAGGTTAGAGTCGTCAGCAAAACAGTTAAGTGGATTAGAAGTAACAGACAGAAGATCATTTATAAAAATGAGGAAAAGAGTCGGAGACAGAACAGAGCCCTGGGGCACACCACCATTTATTTTGTGGGAATCAGACTTAAATCCGTCCAATACAACTTGTATTGAACGGTCCAGAAGATAGCTTCTAATCCAACGAACAAGACTATTATCGATCCCAAAAGCACGCATTTTCGATAAGAGAGCTTCATGCCAAACTGTATCAAATGCCTTGGAGATATCAAGAGCAATAATCTTACTTTCACCAAAGCGATGTAAAGATTTGTTCCACTGTTCGGTGAGATATGCCATCAGATCACCAGTGGATCGGTTGCTGCGGAAGCCATACTGACGGTCATGGAGAAGCTTTCGATCTTCGAGATATTCCTTAAGCTGACGGTTAATCAGTGTTTCCATGACCTTAGAAAGAGGGGATGTCAGTGCTATGGGTCAGTAGGAGGAGGGGGAGGATGGGTCACCTTTCTTAGGGACAGGCTGGACAAATGCTGTTTTCCATCTTCTAGGAAAGATTCCAGAAGAGTAGGAGCGATGGAAAAGCTTACGCAGTGGCTTTGCCAGTGTGGAAGAACACCTCTTCAGAAGAATCGGGGGTATACCATCCGGGCCAGCGGATTTGTGTATATCGAGATCTTTGAGAACTCTTGCTACTGTACGAGTGCGGAAAAAAATCTGTCCCATGGAAAAATTTACATTCTCAAGTACAGGAGGGGCAACGTTGCTATGCGGCAGCGTGGAACTGGCAGCGAAATGGGCGGCGAGCAAGTTTGCCTTCTCTGAAGAGTAAACAATTGGTTTGTTATTGTGGATGAGCGTTGGAACCGAAGATGTTGAGGAGTTTTTAATATTTTTTACAAATGACCAAAAATTTGTACTGCCTTTGGGACACTGCAGAATTTTTTGCCGTAATTTTTGGTCATGCAAAAATTTGGTTCTTTCTATAACGGAGTTGCATGAGTTCCTTGCTTGTTTGTGCTTTTTCCGATTTTCCTCTGTAGGGTTGGCTTTGTAAGAACGGAAACTTACTTCTTTGAGCCTGATAGCTTCTTTACACTCAGAGTTAAACCAAGACTTTTCTTTAGGTTTAATACTTTTTACTCTGTTAGGAATAAAAGCACGCATCCCAAAAAGAATCACATTTGTGATCATTTCAGCACTGGCATCATTGTCACTATCGAGGAAGCATAGTGACCAGTTAAAGTTCGGGAAGAAATTATTCAGGCCGTCCCAGTTGGCTTTCTCGTATTGCCAAACGGTCCTGGTGCGGAGTTTTTCTTTAACTGCATGAGTGGGGGACGAGAAATTATCTGAAATGACACAATGATCTGAAGTTCCAAATGGAGAAGTTACACTAATGGTATACTTATCAGGATGCGAAGTAAGAAACAAGTCAAGAGTATGGGCCGCTTGCCCAGGAACAGCCGGTATTCGTGTAGCCTCATTGACGAGTTGAGTTAGGTGGTGTAACCCAGCAAAAATCTCGACATACCTTTCTTCGGATGTTGTCTGGCCAGAATAGCGGAGCCAACTAGAATTGTGTACATTGAAATCACCTGCAATAACGATTTCAGTGCGTGGACAATGGGAAACAATTTTCGAGATGGAATCAAACAGTGCATCAAACTCGTTACAAGTCGAATTACTGTCAAGATTTGGACTCCTGTAAATAAAACAATAATGAATGACATGCTTGCGGACAGTGAATTTGAGCCATAAGAAGTTAAAGTCCGTGTTGGAACATTGCCCATATTGGGGAAGGCTCTGGCAAGCAATATCATTCCTAACATAGACCACGAGACCATGATGGGAAAAGAGTAATGGCACCAAGCTATACCCATGTAGAGCAAATTCTGATAAATCAGTATTTACTCCAACCTGGGTTTCACTTAATGCCAAAACAGCTGGCCTGTATTGAACGGTGTAGACGTACACGTGAAAGAAATTCTTTCTTATTTTTGCTAATAATTATTATTTTAATATTATTTCAGGTGAAACTGTATTGCGTATGCCCCACGTGTCCTTGATAACGGAGAGATGTTAATCTGCCGATTTGCATGGTGGGGGTGGCTGTACGGTAGGGAAAAAAAAAAAAATAAAACAACAAAAAAGTTATTCGAGTGCGTCAGGTTTTCAGAGGGGGTGTTATGTGAACCCGAAAGAAGCTCCCATTCAAAAGACTGACGATTCGGACATGACGCACGCTCGTGGTGTCTTCTTGAAATGCAAAAAAATAGCCATTTTGATTCAGCTTAATGTCTTAGTCGTTCTGACCAATAATCTGACGATTATTTGCAGGAATTTGCTTTATCTGAAGGTTTGAAAAAAATGTTGAAAAACAAAGATTTTATCACAAAATGTGCCAAATAAATTGCAAAACCTACTTCTTTTAATTATAATATATATTCAGGAAAAAAATAAAAAAGACAGTTCGCTAAAACACCTTTTTAAAAATAAATTAAAAGAAGAGATTTCTGGCCTTACAAAACAGTTTAAGACATTGTTTTTACTTGCGATTATAGGTACTATAAAGGCGTGTCCACGCCAAAAAAACATTTGTTTAAAAAACATTTCTGAAATGTTTCCCATTTGTTTAAAAAACATTACGGAAACATTTCAGAAATGTTACTGAAATTTCTGAAACATTTCTTAAATGTTTATTCGTTTCCCATTTTATGAATCCAGTTTTGTACTTCAAGATGGATTGTAAAACAGGAGCAATCATAGCGTCGTGTTTTGTCATCATGAACAAAATACAAACAAATAAAAACAAAAAAAATCTGTGAACTAGACTAAAATGCTTGAAAAATAAAGAATGATTTCTGTTCGGAAGGGGAAACAAAGAGACATTTCATAAACATTTCATAAATGTTTTGCAAAGCGTCCAGACCAAAGTAAATATTTCAGAAACATTCAAAAAACATTTAAAAAAAAGAAACATTTCTGAAATGTTTTTTCAATGTTTCCACCTAAAGGCAAGTTTAGGATTCGTGAATATAAAAAAAAATGAGATAACAATCAAACATGACATAAGGATCATAGAGAAGCCTAAAAAAGTCATTGACAAAAAATGTCCTTCTCTCTGTCTGTTTGTCTGTCTGTCTGTATGTCCATAACTAGCTTCAGCCTAAATGGGTTAAGCGATTGCCTTCAAACTTGACATATGTGTTTGTGTATCTTTTGGCATTCCTCAGGGGGGAAATCGAAATTTTATTTTTAGGGCTAAAAATAACGATACCTGCGCTGGGGCATAAGACCCAGGGAACTTAGCCCCAATTAAAAAAGTTGGGCATTATGACCCACTTAAGCGGGTCATAAGACCCAAATTAATTTTGGGCGTTATGACCCAGCCAAATGGGTGATAAGACCCAAATATTTTTTGTTTAAATGGGACATAAGACCCAAATTTGTAAATGTGAGCTCTGTGAAGTAAGGTCCCCTGCAACCCCCCTGCTTAGGCTCACTATAGGATTTGGAGTAGGTGTGAGATTGGGTTTATGCAAAGGTTCTTTAAATCAAAAAGAAACGTTGCACATACCCAACATTGCACCTTCTCCAAATCCTATAGCGAGCCTAAGCAGGGGGGTTGCAGGGGGGCAGCATGGCCCCCCATACCTACCACATACTGAAAATGAAAAAAAAAATAGAAATGGTTTAAGATATATGTATAATGTCTTAATTTTAGAGTAGTGGGACATAACCCCCAACATTTTTGTTTGGGCTTTATGACCCACCAGAGTGGGTCATAAAGCCCAATTGCAGAGTGGGCCTTATGACCCACTCTGGTGGGTCTTAAAACCCAATTTTTTTAATTGGGGCTAAGTTCCCTGGGTCTTATGCCCCTGCGCCAACGATACCTGCCATATGGTTAAGGAAAAGCTTATTTTTCTCGAAAACCGCTCCAACGATTTTGATTAACATTTTTGAGATTTTTTTTTTTGATACTAGCTACCACCTGATCAAACCAAATTTACTGGAAAAGACTATTAATGGTACCTTTTATATAATGTTTTTTTTTAATTTTCGACTTTCTCGGTAACGGCTTAATGGATTTCAATAAAATTATATTTGAAAAGATCTAAGTAGCCAAATTAATTCTGCATAGCAACATTTTTAATAGTTATTTTTTTCTATGTTATAATTAATTTTTGAATTTTTTGTTTTTCAAAATTCAATATTTTTAAACCCTATCAAAAAAAATATTTGAAATCAGGTGTAAATTAATAAACTCTATAAAACTGCATACCAAAATTACAAAAAAATTTGTTTCAAAAAACTAATAATAAAAAAGGATTTTATCAAAACCGGTCCCACAATTTTCGAAATACTTTTATCATAAATTCTGTGTTTGTTTTTAGACGTGCGATAGTGTACTTCATTTTTACTAAAAACCGTTGGTTGGTTGGTTTTACATTTTCATGTAAAATGTTGCCAAGATGAGGCCATGTGACTCACACTCTTAAAAAGTTATCAGATATCAGCCGATTTAAAGAATCGTTGCATATATCCAATCTCGCACCTACTCAAATCCTATAGCAGGGGGTTTTAGGGGTGCAGCGTTCCCCTTATACCTACCTCATTCTGATTTAGAGATAAAATCTAGGGAAATGTCCATGCACACTGATTCGGTAATAACGCCGAAATTGTGATCGACATTATTACCATTTTTGGAGGGAATAGAGTCGAAACCGAAATTCGCCTTTATTTCCTTTTTTTGGTAAATAAGATCGAATTATTGCCATCTACCTTATTTTACGGCCCCCTATTTTGTAACAGAAAAGTAATTAGCACCTAACGCTCATGTGAATATAGCGAAATGGCCATGTGGCTTGGCGATTTTGACTAAGATGTAGAGTTTGTGATGTTAGCCCTTGTAGAGTTAGGGCTTTTAGAGTTAGAAGCTTGGCTCTACATTAGATCTGATAACTTTTTGAAAGTGTGAGTCATATGACCTCGTCTTGGCAACTGTTTACATGAAAATGTTTTTGACAATATTTGTTTTTATTTTTTTTTTTGGTATATTTTTTATACTGCGTGCGATTACAGGTACTAACCGGAAGGATTGTACTTTCAAATAAAAAAAGAAATTTGAGAAAATATTCAGTAGTTTTTTTTTATAGCATTTTCAAAAAAAAAAGTTATTTGGCGACCCACTATAAGGCAAGTTTAGGATTCGTGAATATAAAATAATGAAATAAAATTCAAACATGAAATTACGATTATAGGGAAGCCTACTAAATTTTTGACAAAAATGTCTGTTTGTCAGTCTATTATTTCTATGTAAATTTGAATTGTTTTCTTTCAAATATCTAGCTTAAAACTTTGATTAGGCACATATAGCCAGTACGTGCGACCCAGTCGTGCCCTCTTACCTTTTTATTTTCTTCTTTGGCTTTGTATAATGTCAACTTTGACGTTTGTTATAGAACCTTGTTCAATTGTGATTCAATTGTTTTCAAATAAGGTGTGTTCGACTTTACAATACATAAATTGCAACCTAATTTCGTCGAAATTAGGTGGAAATGATATAATTTTGAAATGTGATTTTGTATGGGAAATGAAATGATTTGGAATCAAGTTAGGAAATTTTGTACAAAATTAGCTCATTTGGCCTAATTAAAACGTACAATTACATTATTATTCTATTACAATATTTTTTTTTCTATTAACGGGTGATTTTTTGAGGTTAGGATTTTTATGCATTAGTATTTGACAGATCACGCGGGATTTTAGACATGGTGTCAAAGAGAAAGATGCTCAGTATGCTTTGACATTTCATCATGAATAGACTTACTAACGAGCAACGCTTGCAAATCATTGAATTTTATTACCAAAATCAGCGTTCGGTTTTTTTTTTGTTTTTTTGTTCAAATTTTGTTCAGCGATGAGGCTCATTTCTGGTTGAATGGCTACGTAAATAAGCAAAATTGCCGCATTTGGAGTGAAGAGCAACCAGAAGCCGTTCAAGAACTGCCCATGCATCCCGAAAAATGCACTGTTTGGTGTGGTTTGTACGCTGGTGGAATCATTGGACCGTATTTTTTCAAAGATGCTGTTGGACGCAACGTTACGGTGAATGGCGATCGCTATCGTTCGATGCTAACAAACTTTTTGTTGCCAAAAATGGAAGAACTGAACTTGGTTGACATGTAGTTTCAACAAGATGGCGCTACATGCCACACAGCTCGCGATTCTATGGCCATTTTGAGGGAAAACTTTGGAGAACAATTCATCTCAAGAAATGGACCGGTAAGTTGGCCACCAAGATCATGCGATTTGACACCTTTAGACTATTTTTTGTGGGGCTACGTCAAGTCTAAAGTCTACAGAAATAAGCCAGCAACTATTCCAGCTTTGGAAGACAACATTTCCGAAGAAATTCGGGCTATTCCGGCCGAAATGCTCGAAAAAATTGCCCAAAATTGGACTTTCCGAATGGACCACCTAAGACGCAGCCGCGGTCAACATTTAAATGAAATTATCTTTAAAAAGTAAATGTCATGGACCAATCTAACGTTTCAAATAAAGAACCGATGAGATTTTGCAAATTTTATGCGTTTTTTTAAAAAAAAAAGTTCTAACCTCAAAAAATCACCCGTTATTTATACATATCAATTTTTCGACCTCTAGCGTCAAAATTTGCGGAAGTCTCACACAAATTTGCATTCCCTAGTTTAAGGAGTTGGTGGATAAAAAGTCCAAGTTTTAGATTTTTTTGTCGTTTGTGTATTAAAACTAGCTTACATATTTAATTTCAGGTTTCTAGGACATTAGGAAGTACCCTATGAATTTTGATGATCATCAGTGAGCCAGTGAGGAAATCAGTGTTTTTTAGATATCAATAAAATCTAAAGTATAAGAGCTTTTCTACTAAAACTCTGTATGTTTAATAAGTTTTAAAACCGAAGTTATGAGAGCTCAAAAAAAACGAAGAAACGCTTCGAGAAAAGGTAGGTCTAGGTATTGCCCTTGCTTGGTTTGGCTCGTCTTGGCAGGGGCATGGTAGCCTTTATTCTCAAACTCATGAAGGATAAATTTGGACGGCTCGGTAGGCTCTCCTCCCTGAACATTTTAAGTCAGTTTAACTATTTTAGTCGATGACTATTTTTGTGTTCTTTTTTGTAAATCTAGTGCCGTGTGCACTGCACCGTCCATTCAAAGCTTAAGTTGGTTCTAGATAAAGCATTTCATAGAGATTTATTTATTTGTCCAATTAAATGTAGAAAACTCTGAACTTTTCCTTTAATGTTACATGTGTACACAATTTTAGTCATCGTAGTGCGAAAATATCACACAAACAGCGTTTACAGTCAGTGGTAGTCTCATTTGTATACAAATGTACTAAACTCAATATCAATCAGTGTTGACATTTTGTTGTAAGCCAAAACAAACACAAAACTCAAATCACTAGAATTTCAGCCGTCAGTACAAACAAACAAGTTTTTTTAAAAAAACATAATTATTTTCTTTCAGCAAACAAAGTTACACGCATATATGTTTTGAGAAGATACAAATGTTTCTCTTTGTGTTAATTATTTAGAAATCATTAAAATATGGGTTCTTAACACCTTTTGGGAAAAAAATCTGAAAAAACGACAATTTTGTTTCCTTTCATCTTTTAAAAACCAGAAATTGTTTCAACAAAACAATGATTCTTTTTTTGAGGAAAGATACATCATTTGAATGGAGTTTTTTGTTGCTAAAATAATTATAAGATCTTTATTTGTGTTTTTGTTTAGCAGGTCATGGTTATTATTATATTATTGTCATTGTGAATTCACCTTGACATTCATCACATATTTTCAGAATGTACGTCATAATTTGGCTGAATGAGGTTGATGGAGATTTTTATAAACAAATTATAAATGTTGCAGATATATACATACAAACATATGTATATACATTTATATAGTGCATAAAATGTTCTGCAAGGTAAACACAAACTTAAATCTAGCTTTAGCAGTCTTTTTGAATTGTTTAATCAATATTTTAAGGTGTCGTTAGGGTTAGTGACTTTTTGTTTAAAGTTCAGTTGCTATAGAAGGGCAGAAATGCACTTCCAAGGTCCCAAGGTTGAAGACATTTAATGCTTTACAGTAAGATCCATATAAACTTATTTTTTCTTTTGGTTAATAAATTTCTTCAAGTTTGAAATAAAGGTTTGTATGGGTGTACAAAAATGGCCTTAAGACATTCTTGGCGCATTGAAAATTTCACTTGATAGTTAATAATTCCCATGGTTAAGCCTAAGAACAAAAACTTGACTAGCTTGAATAGTTATTTTATCAATTCCTTCAGAAACTTGCAGATCTGCGCTAGACTGTATGTTTGTTTAGAGCTTATGAGCGAGAATGCTGCCTTGTTCTGGTCTCTATTCGCTGCCAATTCTGCGCTACTAGAGAGTATCAAGACTCCACCCGCACTTGAGAGCGTAAGTCATTCTATGATGCCAATCTTCTTTTGCACTCGTAAGGGGCCAAGGTCCTGAGAAATGTCAACATGCATAAATGCACATAGTATCCTGCTCCTTCCATCGAATTCCATGGAAAAATGTCTCCAGAAACGAAAGCTTTTCAATGACAGGTAGTAGGGCTTTCGTTATAATAGGTTTACTGATGATCTGATAATCTGGTGATCTGATGGATGGACTATTTAGAAAATACCTTACATGGGCTACTACAAAGTATTTGGAGCTCAGGCTTATGTGGATATGGTCTGGTTCTTCACATTGTTGGTCATACCATTCTCGACCATGTAACGAAGAAAATATTTGATTTGGCGACAAAACCTGCAAGTAAAATAAGGACAGCTTGAAGAAGTATCTTAGGTTAGCACTTAGAAGCGGTTATGTGAAACGGCAAACCGTATCACTTCATTCGGATCTCGAATGATTCTTACCCGTTTGAAAAGGAAAGGATACCAATGAAGGGTGGGAAACTTCAAGAAAATTAATGGATAATTAGTTGCGTGATGCCTCCTTAAACCATTTTGAGTTAGGAGTACATTTAAGGAAGTTTTTAAGGGGCTTTTTTGAAACATCACATAATTCTTTGTTGTTGTTTTTCTAGGCTGGCCTAAACTGGAGCATCAGTCCGATGTAAAAAATGTCATTCTGGTTATATAGGTTTCCATTAAGTTGTGTCCTGTTAGGATTATAACGAAGATGTACAAGTCCTGCTTAACTTTATAATATATTCTATGTTTTTCTTTGAGATATAAAGCCAAATACTTCTCGAGACTCGACAAGTTTTAACAAGTTTCAATTGATGAATATATATCGTTTGCATTTTTGACAAGTTTCATGTGAATTCTGTTATTTGCTTTTTTTACTGGCACAAGTACACACGGTAAAATTTGCCTCGGTTTAAGGGGTGAAGCGTTTTCGGCCAGTTTATCTGCCATTTCACGCATGTGTCACAGTGTCCGTGGATCCATCGAAGAGTTTGCTGCATTAGTCACAGATCGTTGCTACACCTAACAACCATTAACTTGGAGACAATTGAGGATATAATATGGCCTTGATTGCCGCCTGGATATCTAATAAAATATCAATGTTCTTATTTATCAGCTTATTGTCTGGAAAACACTACTGAAGTTTGGAAGATTTATTTATTTATTTATTAGTGGGTTAACTAACAAATAAAATACCGCAGACCCTACTCTTGCTTTCATCTAAGAACCTTAAGAGTCTACAATCCAACCGCCCGTTATTTCAAATATTCAAATTTAAATTCATATAAATAATACCGAGCTTCACAGATCGACCGCAAGAGAGCGCACATAACTCATCTGCAACCAACTCACCATTTTACATGTTTTTCTTTTAATTATTGATTCATTCTTTGTTTTGCCTTCAGCTAGTCAAGTACACACCTCTCTTGTAAACTAACTATTTTCAACACTATTTTTTAATTAATTTAACTTTTGGAAAAACGTTTTGAATTCGATTTGTCTACACAACGACGCGTACACCGACTATTAAAAGTGATATACATAAATTCGTGTGAATTTTGTTTGTCCAACAAATAAAATGCTCGAAACTAATGAGCAACCAACTGTTACAGCCGCTAAAGTAGCCAATCCCCAAGACGATTCATTGCAAGAACTCCAGAAACAAGCAGTGAGTTGTGTGGAAATCGAATCTAAACATGCTCGAGTGGGACCACCACCATTTTGGCAAGAAAATGTGAAGCTATAGTTTGCACAACTTGAAGCGCAGTTTACGAAGGTGAATTTGTGATTTGAGGCCCGAAAGTTTAACATCGTCATTCCACATCGGGATCAGACCACAGCCAGGGAAGTATACAAGACGTCATCATCAATCCACCACAATGTAATACATATGTTTCGAGTAAAAGAAGCACTTATTTCTTGTTTGGCCCCATCTAGAGACAAACAGTTCAGGCAGCTAGGTGACAGGAAAACGTCTCAGTATCTTCGACAATTGAAAGATACAGCTCTAGGCACAATGACTGACGATGCTTTAAAGGCAATTTGGATTGAAGTATTGCCCGTCTCAACTCAGTCAATATTTGCTGCACATCCTCTTGGTACAGACGAAAATTCACCAAATCTGGAGAACCTTGGTCTCATCGCAGACAGAATCAACGACGTCATACCATAGAAACAAGTTGCCAGCACATCTGACTACCCAGAATCCGCATTTTTTCGCCTCACGCAGCGTGTGGATCAACTGGCTAAGCAAGTTTAGGCCATATACGTGAATCGTGTAGACCAAAAACGCAGGCTGATTAGATCAAGGTCACGCTCTCGTGGCAGGCAATACCGAAAGTGAACGAGAAGAATTTAGGACTGCGCCGAGATTTTACATGGCATTTTGTGGTAGCCTCCTAAAGAACCGTCTGTATAGACCTCTTATGATTCGGTTTTCTTTCAGAATTGACTTTTTGGGATGTCTGTTAGTTTCCCTGGCTTTAAATCTAAGTGCGGTAAAATATAGTCGGTTTGAGAGTCGGGTATTTCCTGGAGCTTGCAAACTAAGATAATTAAACAATTTACAAGGTGTTAAGGTTTTGCAGTTTTGTATCCAAAAGCACCGCCCATACTTAATCTTTTTCTTTGAATCAACGATAATCTTGTTTAGGACCACAACTCTCACACTAGATAGAAGTGACAGTAAGCTTACAAAAGCTTAATTTTTATTTTTTTCTTAATAAATTCTTTTTACTTGAAATGGTTCAAAAACCAAACAATTTTTGATTAAACAACTTTTTACAAAGGAAAGTACTCATGTTGCACAAAAGCATCAAAGAGCCTTTTTGGAATTTTAAATTATTACCTACATAGTATAGATACGTCCATCCTGTTTTTTTTATTTATTTATATATTTTCTATTAATTTTTAGATGTTGAAGTTGAACCAATTGCCCTAAATAATCATGTTTGCTTTTAATATTCCCAAAGAATCTATAGAAAAAAATCGAAGGCAAATTTTCGGTTCATTAAGTTCGCTTCCCTTCCAGCGCACATTTTATTGCCAAATTTAAGCAGATTATCCAAAAAAAAAAGACCCTCAGGGGGAAAACAAATAATTAACCGGGGATTCACTTGAACAAAATCCTTAAAGTAAAAAGTAAACACTTGATGCATTTATTTTTTCAAAAGATTACCCCCAACATCAAAGCCTTAGAGCCTGCCCTAGACTTTAGTTCCCCCGATTGAAAACAGTCAACTGTGAACGAAAATCAATTCACTTCAAAACACCGCCACTTTAAACCCCTTGTACCTTCTCTGTGGAGAAGGTTTTAACTTTTTGCCTCAAAGTGTTAATTAATAGCATCCTTGTCAGACACAGTCTCTTGATGGTCCTTAAAGTTCGCATTGTTTTTAATTAAATTCCCAGCTTGCAAACTATTTCCCCCAATCTCGGGTAAACTATACCCGCAAAGCAACGGGTTGTCAGCTATACATACATATATGTCATTTTTAAAAGTGGGCAACTGCATCCTATTGTTTGGCAAAAAACTATCTGCACTTGGCACGGAGCAAAGCAAAAAATAGAAGTCGATGACCACACTTTTCTAGTTTATTTCCTCCCACTCAATGGTGGTCGGAAGCTGGGAAAAAAAGTTTGAGGAACATTTTGTGAGTAATTTTCACGCTGCCCCAGCAGCAATGGTGGGAATTCTAATGTTTGTTTTCAATGTGTCATGAAGCAAATGCGAGGTCTCTCTCTCTCTTGATAGGAAACTGTTCCGAGCCGCTTTTGTCATTTTAATGTCCTGGCAGATGTAAAGGAAACAATTTTTGTAAATATCCGTCCCCAAGAGTCAGGAGTGCGTAAGCACAAGCAAATATCCCAAGAAAGCCCTCATGGCAATATTTTATAATTCTTACGGACGTGAAAAGAAAGCATGTTGATTCTATTCTATACTTGGATCACAACCCCAAGTTGAATATGGCAGGAGAAAGGAAGAACACTCCAGAATCGACAACAACAATGTTGTTCAATTTAAGTTCTACAAAACGATTTCCAGAGTTTCTTTAAAAAGATTTCAAGAGCAAGTAAAGTTTGCTCGTGTTGCGAAAAGTATCTTGTTTGGTTGAGTCCCATGGACCATAAGGTAATTGAATGAAAAAGACAACCCGAGAGGCACAGAAATCGGTTCCAGGCACAATTGTAAGTGAAGTGGGTAGCATTTCGAATAATCGATTTTGCATATGTACCGTTGTAGTTGGTTGGCGGTGATGATTTGGATTGGATTAATTTATTTTTTAATTTATTCAAACAACTTATTGGTACCTTCGGTGTGGTTCTTAGTGACGACTCAAACGATTTTTACTCAATAAGATTTATTAAAGAAATACTGATACTGACACACAAGGCAATGCCTTAATGCCTGCGTAAGGTATTCTTTTTTATTCGAAGCCAAATTAGGAAGGGAGCCGGTATTTAGGCATTAAAACACTTATAACAATGGGCTACTTGTCATAAGTCATGGCAGCATCAACAGAATTAGTCTTTGCGAGTACTAGACTCTATATCTTCACCTTGCTCAATAATTGATAATGCTTAGTCGCACTGAAACTTTCGATATTTTAATATCGCGAATTCTCGGAATAATTTGGCGAGTTTATTTCCTGAGAGTATTTTCATAAACTGTGTCCACTTGATATTTTCTTCTGCTAGTTATCCGGTGGAAGTAGTGAAAAAAAACATGTATTCTTCAAAAAAAAAAAAAAAAAAAAAATTCTGGGTTACAACATGAATAGACGGTCCCGTCGTCACCAAATCGGTGCGGGGTCTACTCTCAAAAGTGACAAGTGAGTGAGTTTTAAATTGAAGATGCTCAGCAATTTAGAGGTTTTTGATGCTGTTTGAAAATTAGTAAAAAAGAATATATCCGGTTTTTCAACAGAAACGCTACAAAAGTAGAGCGACAGGGACAGCAAACGACGCCATATTTCTTGCCGTTCTTTTAACATTTCTCTTTAGTAAGGTTTGCCATTTTATGATAGAAAGATAACGAGTCGAAATTATTAAAATTTACTACCTCAACGTTAAGAGCTCTACGTCCAATTTATGGTCGTCACAATCGTCCTAGCAGATCAACAATTGAGCGTCTAGTGGAAAAATTTGAATTCACAAGCACAGTACAAAATGTTCCCGTGCCAGTGAGACAAAGAAGTGCCCGTAGTGTCGAGAATATCGCTGCCACTGAGGCTTCAGTTGCAGAAAGCCCAAATGTGTCTCTCACACGTCGTTCTCAAGCGTTGGGCATCTCTGTGACGTCGTTGTGGCGAATTTAGCGAAAAGATCTTGGCCTACATCCTTACAAGATTAAATTGACGTAAGAACTGAAGCCGCTTTACCACCAGAAGCGTCGTATGTTCGTGAATTGGGCTGAGCAACAACTTGAGAATGATTCGGATTTATATCGAAAAATCATCTTCAGCGATGAGGCTCATTTCTGGCTGAATGGCTTCGTCAATAAACAAAATATGCGGTATTGGTCAGGCAACAATCCACACGTACTCCATGAGTCCCGCGAAAATTACGGTTTGGTGTGGTTTATGGGCCGGCGGCGTCATTGGGCCGTACTCGGTCGTGCGATTTGACGCCGTTACACTATTTCCTGTGAAGCTACGTCAAGTCTATGGTCTATGCCAACAAGCCAGCGACGATTGATGAACTTCGTACGAATATCGAACGTGAAATTGCAGCAGTATGGGCCGATTTATGCTTGAAAACCGTCGAAAATTGGGTTCAGCGTCTGGACTTCTGCAAGCGTGCCCGTGGTAGCCATGCAAAAGAAATCGAGTTCCATACATAATGGAATCTTTCACAGGAATAAAGAATTTTATTGATATCCAAAACCGTTTCTGTTTTATTTAAAAAAAACTTTTGTAGCGCTCTTACTGAAAAACCCTTTATAATAGAAGGCGTTCCCGTTGGACCAAATATTTTAATATCACTATTTAACATGATTCTACCTGGTTTCTCTCTCAAGTAGTGGAGCTTTCTTTTTAATTTTGTTTTCAAAACACGAGAGCTGGTCCGCCAATTCCATTAAAATTGCGTTTTACTTGCGATTAAAACAGGTACTAAATATAACGCTAAGGTGTGTGTGTGTCTGTCTGCCTTTCTGTCTGGGTGTATAACGAGCTCAACGATTGCTTTCCAATTTGCTACATATGTGTGAACCTTTTGGTATTCCTCAGAGAAGTTTTTGAAATTTTTTATTTAGGACTGAAAATAACTACCATATATTTTGCTGAGAAAAAGATTATTTTTCTCGAAAACGGCTCCGACGATTTTAACATAAATTATTGAGAGTATTTCTTTAGGTATTGGCTATCATTTGGTCGAAACCAAATTTTCCGAACAAGTCTATTAACGGTACATTTCGTTTCGACTTTCTTGGTAACGGCTCATTGGATTTCTGTCAAATTAATTATGCAGACCAATATTTTGAATAACTATTTTTTTTCTATTTTTAATCAGTTTTTGATTTTTTTTTTGAAAATTTAATATTTTTAAAACTATTAAAAAAATAGTTTTAATTTTATAATCAGTTGAATATTAATCAACTATAAAAACTGCATACCAAAATATCAATTTCTTTTTTCAAAAAACTTAAAATAAAAAAAAGAACTTTATCAAAATCCGTTCTCAGTTTTCGAAATACTTTTTTTGTATGATTCAGTTACGTAATGGCGTACTCCGTTTTTACTAAACGGTGTTGTAATTTTGACACTTTTCATATGTTCAGACTTCAGACCGCTGCTTTGTCATGTAAACTCTTGACAGCTTGCGAGCTAATCTCCGATAGTGAACAAAACGTTTGTCCATCTCCCAAAAAGTTGGAATGTCGAGAGTAAATAGTCAAATCTCCGACAGCTCCTCTCAAGACTGTGTCCACTTACGAGTTTGTTCTCGAGAGTCGCTTGAGAGCTTTTTACTCTCAAATGGACACGCACCTTTAAGGTCTGTTATTGTCGTTAAACTTTTATCGTTCCCATTTCTTACCAGTTCGAGGTATTGTTAAAGAAAAGAATCATTTTTACCAACAAAAAATTTAGCCAATAAAATTGAGTTTGCGAAAGAGCTATTGAACTGGCCTATTGAGAAATGGAGACATTTTTTACCGTCAGACGAATCTAAAAATATGTTTTACAATGTCGTAAAGGCTTAAGAAAACAGAAACAAGACCACCAGTTTCGGCTTTCGAACCACAACACATGAAAAAAAAAACATTAAACCCTGAAGTTTCAGTAAAATGATTTGTACTTGTTTTTTTTTTTGTTTTGCTGAGTAAGATCGATTTATATGGAAACAAACCGAATGGATTTTTTACCTTTACGTGAAAATTATGCAATCAAAAATACTGAAGTAACGGAATTGATTTCGGTTTTCCAATAGGAAAATGAAACCAAACACACAAGTAAGATTGCGCAAGAGTGGTTTGAGAACATTAGTGTCAATGTGTTTAAAACGGCCTCTGCGGTCACCCGATTTTAATTCTATTGAGAGTTTGTGTTGTGACGTCAAAAACTCGATATACTGAGTCAACCCAAAAAATAAGTCGCACTTTTGGGCAATAGTTTAGGATGATTGAGCATCAATATATCTGTAGAAAGATGAAAAAAACTGATTGATTCTATGCAACGCCAGCGTTGCACAGTAGTTTGGTTTGTATTGGGGCACGGAAAAAAGTTTTTTTGAATCTGAACTACAAAATGGATTTTAATGAAATTTCACATACGTGTTAAGATCAGTGCTATTAATATTTGGTAAATTCAAATTAATCGATTTGGCTAAAAAAAAATATGAGAAAACAAGTTATTGACATTTTTCAAAAAACAAAAAATGTAAGGTGTATGAGGCGCAGAAAAAAAATTGTTTAATCTAAACTAAAAAACCGATTTTAAAGAAATTTCGCACACATGTTAAAATCAATCTTATACATATTTGGTCAAAAAATGTTAATGTGAAGATCGTTCTTATACATATTTGGTAAAAATTTGGTTAAAAAAAGTTATAGAAATTTTTTAAAAAAATTGGAGTTGTATTGAAATAAATTTTTTTTTTAGTATGAAATTTCATTCGATGGTCAAATTTTGTTTTGTAAAAAAAACAATTCAATATATTCAAATGCCATTCAACTTATTCATTTTATTTTATTTTTTATTGCAATTGTATGTGAATTTAATTTTAATATTTTATTATTATTTAAAAAAAAAATCAATGCACTACTGTAAGTATGCATTATATTTTGGTGAAAAAAAAATTTAATATGGTGGGCTAAAAACGGTACCATAGGACCGGTTTTTTTTCTTCGACTTTTTCGAAAACTCATTATCCGATTACTATCAAAATTGAAATCCAAGAAGATGTAAGTAGCCTTAGTAATTTCGCATTGATTTTTTTTCCAAAACTTTTTTTGGTATTTTTAATAATTTTTCTAAACATTTTTTTTTTGAAAAATCAAATTTTTGACAACGGGTTAGTGATTTTTTTTAAATTTTGTTTTTAAATGTACGTTATTTTAATGCTTAAGTTTGTAATCTTAAATATTTTTTTTTAATTTTTAAGATAAAGTTGTTAAAAAAACCGTTTTATTAAAAACGATTTTGAAAAAAAATCACTCTTCTTAACATTTTTTAAAGAAATAAAATGGCGTTTAACATATTTCACTCAATACAATTTAACGTACTTTATTCGAACAATCAAAAGTCACAAAAATCGAATAAATGCTTTGATGTTAATTTTAATTTTCTTAAGTTTTATTTTACAATGTGACCGCACAATATGAGCAGTTACGTGCGATCCAGTCGTGAAATTTATTTGATCCAGTCTTATTGTAATGAATTGATGTTTACATTTTTTGCTTAGGTCTTAGATAATTAAGTTTTAAACTTTCTAAAAAAAATACAACAACATAAATTGGGGAGATAAAATGTTTTTGGTTTTTTATATTTCTGAATTTAGTACTATTATTTTGACCGCAGCTGTATAAAGACAAAAAAAGATAAAATATATATTTCAAAATTGGCGTGTTCATATATACATTTTTGCTTCTTCGGCTGAGTTTTTCAAAATTAAATACATCTATTATCAATTTGCAGAATTATCTGAATCAAGATCCTATTCGGAATCAGAATAATGTCTTTCATCTTGTTTAGTATTTCATCGCAGCCACCTAAAACCTTTTTAGAACCACATATTTTTTTCAATTTTTGCCTAAAGCCACACATTTACACAAATACATATGCGAAAGAGTTATCAAACATTTTAAATAAGACATTTTCAAAGACCCAGCCCTTTTTAAATAAAATTGTATTTTACACATAATGTTATTTATTAAACAAATAAAATCATTGATTTTATATATTTTTCTTCTCCGAATTGGGAAACATTTAGGCACATTGCCATCTTTCGAAAATTATTCAAATAATCTACTTAGTAATGTGACAAACATAACTCAAACATATGAGCTGAATCAATCGGTTTTTAAGTAAAAAATAAAAAACGACACAAATATCACTCATACGCCACAGTGTACTCACTTTTTGTTTACGTGCAATTTACTGTTATTCTAGGACTGTGATTTAAAGTCCTGCTGAATATATTATTTTTAAATATTTTTTTAATCTGAATTTAACTGACTGCTAAAAAAAAAATCAAAAAGCTTTTAAAAATAGGAGGGATGACTTTTTTCACTGTGTCTTCCTTTCTTTCAACTAAAACTGACATTAGTCGTGCAATCGTGCTCTTTTGACCACTTTGCCTTATACTCATACAACTTTCTATTCTTTTCTAAAGCTTATGCTCGTATTTAGGAAGCCCTCGCAAACTATATGTCCTTGATGTGTCCCCCTGCATTTGCCTATAGCTTGGTGTTTGTCTTTTCATCATTTTGGTTAGTAAGGTGTGGTGTTTGCTATTCATTCAGGAATATAATGTGAATGAATGCGAAAAAGAAAACGAAATAAGGATGCAGGAAATCCACTTTCCACAACAGGTTAAGTAGTTTCATGTGTGTTTGTTTCTTTTATTAAGGACGACCTAAATGCCTGATCAAATGGAAGGGGATTCGGATGTGTTTAATGAGGCAATAATGAGTTGGGTTTGAAAAATACTATTTTAAAGGAACTTTTGATGAAAGGCTTATGTGAAAATCAAACTTCCGAAAGAGGAAGAGAGTACGTATTCTAGAGGTAACAATATTTGGAAAATGAGGAACCAACAGCTGATTTGCAATATTGTGTGAGCCAATTTGGAAATTTTAATATTTTATTTTTTTTTTCATATAAAAATCAACGAATGTTTCTTAAATAACTTAACTCTACTTAAAAAAGGATCATTAAAGAGAAGAATTTTCGCTTCCAAGCAAATGAGTAGAGATTCTAGATTAGATATTGGCTCTATTCTTGTCCCATAACAGTCTTCAGCGGGTGACTTTAATGTACACAAATCGAATTGGTTTCAATTTTCTGGTTAAACAATACATGCAGAATGAGGTATATGTTGAGAGCTTAACAGAGGTATACCAGATTTACTAAGCTTGTAGATGAGCCTACACATGAATACCAGACGGCCAAATAATGACCTTGTCTTTAACCTCTTGCAATTTAATGAGAAATATCCCTCAAGGACCGTTTATATACTACAAATATGACAAAGCCAAACAATTAAGACAGTTTAAATGGCTTTTTTCGGATCTTTAAGTGGTCCTTATGTTTCCTCGACAGTGACATTGATGCCAGTGCTGATATGTTTACCGGAGTGATTCTTCTTGGAATGTGTGCTTATATTTCTATCATGAGCCTAAAGAAAAGTCCGTGTTTGACAGTAATTGTAAGGAAGCTATCCCTTTAGTGAAGTTAGCCTTTAACAGAGAAAAACCTGAAGAATTATAAACAAGAAAGAAATGAAACAACTGGGATTCGTTTCGAGGAACAAGTTCTTCCATACATCCCATTTGGTGGCCGATGCCATTCGGCCAATTAGTTTCACACTTTGGGCCTACTTGTCTACGGCATGCTTCCAACGTAAGCAAGGTCTGCCATGTTGTCTTCTACAATAAATAAATTCCAAAAGACTTTCCGAGCTGGTTGCTCTTATTCACTCATACCAGCTAGATGCCCAGCCCACCGGAGTCCAAGGAGCTTTATTTTTTTCACCACATCTACTTCGAGGTAGACTTCTTACAATTCATGGTTGTATCTTCTATGAAATCATCCTTTCTAGAACACGGGCCACTTGCACTACCTTAAATTCATGCTCAACTATCCTGATTGTAGGACTAACACTTCTCGCAGACATAGTAACCATTTATTTGGTTTTCCCCTCATTAATGTGCAGCCCCAGTTTTTGTGCCCCTTTCTTGATCAGGCTGAAGAAGTTCTGTACAGCTTGTTTATTTCTTCTATTTCGATGTCGTCTGCATAAGCCAATATCTGGCTCGCCTTATCGAAGATAGTCCCTCTTGCTCACGTCCAGAATCACGGATTGGTCTAGATAGTAAATCGGCTTACTTTTACATGGCTTGTAGTGTTTGTATAGTCTAGAAATGTGTCACTCGAACTAAATCGTGCGTGTTGTTGAACCAAATTTTGGAAAGATCTGGAGAATTCTATACTATTCCTTCAAAAATTATGTGAAAGCAGAAAAACAGCGCTCACAAAGCTTTTTTCCAAGATCTGCCATTTGGTGGAAGGTAGACTTTCCTATTCTAAAACCGAAATGATACGAATCTATAAGATTGTTGACAAAGGGCTTTATTGGCTCCCATTCCATAGCAGGACAAAAATCCAGGTGATGTTGAGAACACGTCAACGTCTAAGATGGCTGGGTCATATATAGCGGATGAACATTAATGCTCCGGCCCGGAAAATCTTCGATTCCATCCCAGAGGGACGGCACAGTGCGCAGGAAGACCGAGACTCAGGTGGCACAAACTAGTGGAAGAAGATCTCAACCGACTCCACGTGCGAAACTGGAGGCAGCTAGCTAGCTGGAGAAGCAAATTTGGCAAACTGTAGCCCCACCAAAGTAAGTTAGTTAGACAATGACGCTTCAAGGCAGTTCAGAGGTTCTCTTTTCTTAGGGATTGAGATAACCAAGCTGGAATAACAATCATCGGACATGCTTTCTTAAACATATTTGGTAATAAATTGGTGCATACTTCCGACCAAATCATTGCCTGCAGCTTTCAGAAACTCGACAGCCTTAGATTTAAGTTTTATTTATAGCAAATCTCGCTCTTGATCCATATCGTTTTGGCGATTTTGATGTTTTAGTTTATCCCGATTGGATGGTTAATTATGGCTTACAACGGAATCCGGTTCATCCTCGCCGTTATACAGTCCAGAGAAGTGGATTTTCCTTATTTGAGCACCGGCTCTTCGATTTTACTACGATCTTCTCTTCATCGTCCTTACAAGCGATGGTTTTGTTCCTTTTGAGTATAACTTTCAAAACTTATTCCTTCAGCAACAGCAATATATTTTTGCAAGTCGTTGTTTCTCTTCTGTTTATTCTGCTAATCTCCTACTTATAGAGGCCTCCAGCAGTTCTGGCCCTTCTATGTAGCGCCACTTTGTATGTGTCTTCATGCAGCTAAGCGTTTGCTTGCCGACACTCATCGTCAAAACAGGGCCATCGTTATTGTGGTCGTATAGGGAACAGCACCTCAGAGGCAGCCTCTCTGATGGCATTTTGGTAAAACCGTTGTCACTAGATCTCGATATAACACATAATCATTGTTGTTATCACCCTTTTTGTCGGAAGAAGCAAGGGTTTATAGGCTTATCTTGTCAAATTAGCCTTAATATAAAATGTCATGAGGTGCTCGTTGACGCATTAGAAATTCAAAACCTTATGTCAGAGTCTGCCTCACAATAATGAATTCACATCCAAAAACGTCCTGCCTTTTTTCTGTAGCATTTGCCGTAGCATGTACCTTAGTTTTCCATCTTTCTATTGTCTAGTGTATTCTTACCGCGTTTCTTGGATTGCCGATTACGTTTGGCGTATTGCAGTCAAGAAAGGCCTTCGATAACTGTTTGCTTGCTGCAAATTGTCTTTTAAGGTAACTAACATTCCACATACTCAACCGTAGCTTTTTGTCCTTAACTTTTACTAACATCGTGCAAAAGTTACCCGATGACCGAGGACCACCAACCTAGAAGACTGGATTCTTAGTTTAACTCCATCTCTCTCGTTTGATATCCCCAAAAACCTTCCAAAGAGGTTGGATCTCAATCTTCAGTTGAGGTACTAGATAGTCTGACCAAGCACTCGATGTTCACGACGTGGTGGAGAGAGTAAAAGTTGATAAGAAGAGGTGGGTTTAAAAAAAAAAACAAAAGATGCTGGTACCCTCTTTGGGGCATGCCAACCCTTAGAACACCAGAAAAACCCTTTTGAATGAAGTAAAAAATATTCTTAAAGCACGTTCGTCACTGAATTGACATATTGTCAAACTGACAGGATGACTGTTCTATACCAATTTGTCAATTCTGACAGTTCTGATTTTTTTTTTGTACATGGCTAACAACACTTAATTCTGGCGAAATTTCAGGACTTTTCCTAATACCAAAAAAGTGCGTAAACTTTCCATTCCAACTGTGTCCATAAATTAGGAGGGTAATCCCTAAGCCGCAACAAATTTCGAGGTCAAAGGTAAACAAAATAAAATCCCTCCACATCCGCAATCATTAAAAACACAATCCACTGTGCAGCATCCATAAACTTACAACCCTCCCAAACCCCCAACACCGAATTTGCCGGCATTGCGTAAAACATGTTGCAAAGCTTCAGACAACTATGCCACAGCCATAGAGCTTTCTTACGATATCAGACATTAGAAATTACGATCTACTTTCATAAGTTCCACCACTTGAAGACCGTTAATTTCAGAATTTCAGTATTCCTGTTAACATCGGCGCGGCTAGACTTAAAACGACAATTGCCAATTCGTCCTTGTTCTAACGGTCTTTACATCATAACTCTCAAGCAAACAAGGATATCCGAATTTCCGAGAAAAAAAAATTAAGTTCAGTAAGCTTGAACAATTCTTTGCCAACGGATGTGTTTACTTAAAGTCGACAAAGAGCCCTCGGGGATTTGTGCTGTCAATTTTTTTTTTAACAGATCAAAACTGTTGATTTACAAAGAGGATATCCTTTGCAAGCGAGGGTACTCGACCGGAAGTGCAATTTTATATGAAAGCCTCCCACGAGATGTTAGCCTGTGTTTATGTGTGTAAATGATGGAAAATAAAGTGATTAATTGCCAATGAAGTAAAAAAAAAGTGAAAATAAAAATTGTAAGAAGTGTTTATGTGTTTTTTTGTTTTTTATTAATAAAAATTCCAAACAAAAAAGATGAATTTATAGATCCTTAGGGTATAAGGACATTGCCGCGCGTAAGGAACTTAATGTATCATCGATAATGGCATTATTAATAGCGATTTATGGCTGTTGTAAGTATGCTGGTGAATTTATTTTTTGTTTTTGTCGTATATTGATTAGAATTTTTGCTGTTTCAACAAAATTTTTGAGATGAAAGTACTCTCATACTTCTTGTAGTTATAAGGTTAAGGACGGAACCGGATGTGTGCAACAGTCCGTCTTTATTAGGGCTTAGTTTGTAGACATAATATTTTGAAATTGTTTAACGTCTAAGTAGTTCAACAGCTGTGTTTCATGATGATGATATTTCAGGATAATGGTGGTCCTTTAATTATTTTTTGTCCTAATTCTTTTTTTACAGGGAAGTGGAAATTTTAAACATTTTGTCTGCTTTATTTTGACATTTCAATCTGTTATCCAAGTGTTTTGTTGGATTTTATGGAACGCAGGATTTTAAATGTTCGAATTATTTTAAAAATACTGAAGACACTCAGAAAGAATTACAATCAACGTTGTGAGCATAAGGGAAATAAGGAAGGTTTTTGAAAGGTGATGTCAATGCACATTAGTTTTGAATGTCTTCATATCAAAATGGGAGGAAAAACAGATTCAAATAAAACGTTTTACATTCGTGTGGCGCGACAAAAGATAGAATTTCTGTACTTAACAGTAAGCCGTTGGGCTCAAGAGTAGCAATACGACTATTACTTTGGAATTCTTTCAATTCATAAAATTCTCCATTTGACTATTTCACTAGAGCACGGCTTGTTAAATTAGAAATAAAACAATAAAAAACACGTAACTTAAATGGTAGTGCTCGAGAGGTATAAATGCATCCGTTGTTTTTCTTTCACTTGGCAAATTTACAGCTCTGTTTTTGAATTCGATCAAAATTTAATCAAATTTGGTGCGATTTCTTATTCCCTGCTGTACAATGCTGTTAAGATCAGATTCACAGCCATTGTGGTCTTAGACCCGAAGGATATGGTTGTAAATACGAAAACGAGAGTACTGTTGTCAGCAAAACAGTTCAATGGATAAACAGTTTCTGACAAGAGATCGCAAATGAATATTAGAAAATAGTGTTGGAGATAAAACAGAGCCTTGGGGTACACCAGCATTTATTTTGTAAATAAGTGTTTCGACGGTATTGGAAGGGAATGTAGTTGCAAATTGGTCAATTATTTTAATGGTGTGAGAGATCCGTCTTTTTTAATGAAATGCTGTTTTTCATCCAATCAGAAAGAGGACACAGGAATAGGACAGATGAAAAGAAGCTGGCCAGCATTGAAGAATTCCTTTTCAAGACAATAACGATAATGATATCCGCCCCAGCGGATTTGTGAGTGTTAAGATCCTTGGTTAAAATTGGTATGCAACATTGTTTCCAATATAATTATGTGAATTCAAATGAAATGTCGTTGGAAATATTAGTTTCTCAAATAAACATTTTTTTTTTGGGTATTCACTATTCACTATTCAGCATACAGTTTTTGATTGGTGAATGCAACAAAATGACAAAATGGTTATTCTGTTTTTGTCACAAAACAAGAAAGGAGAAACATTTAGATTGAAATTGTTTTATCTCATATTGTTCTCTCTTTTTTACGCAGTTCTTCTTCTTAGTGTGAACACAATTTTTAAATTTTGTAATTTCTTTCCCAAAATTCGAAATTTCATTTTGGTGGGAAAATAGTGTATAAGGCCATATGAATTCTTTCAAAAGTGAATTTGTACGAAGACTATCAAATTTAAATGAAATATAGTCAAAGTTGGATACATTACCAATTTTGCCGCTGCGTGCCACTAAAGAGCAGTTTTTTGTTGTAATTTATTATTTTGTTTTGATTTTTTAAATGGAACTAGTTGGCCAACCCGGCTTTTCTCGAGTAAACCATACATTTTCTGAAAATTTAATATTGTTGATATGAAAATATTATATAAAATAGCCTTATTAATTATTCTTACAACATTAGGTATCTGCCTTTGAAAGTCCCATCAAAATCGATCCGAAAATAAGTTTTATAAAAAAAAAATTTTAATATCACCTTTCTGCCTGTGAAAGTCCCATCAAAATCGGTCCATAAACAAGAATTTAAAAAAAACGAGCCCAGTGACACCTAGTGGATAATTAATATAGCCTAAGTTACTCCCTTGAACATCAGGTATCAGCCAGTGAAAGTGCGGCCAAAATCGGTGCAGCCTTTCTCAAGAACAAACAGACAGATAGACAAAAATTAAAAAAAAAAAACGTGTTTTTGTTATGAGTACCGTTTATACTTTTATATGCATCTTGTAAAAAAATAGATTCATGCAGCAAACAAAACAAAAGCCATTATCATAAAATAATTCAGATCATTTATTGACATTTAATCCCTCTCATTCAAGCTTTATGATTCTTTCTCTTTCTTTTTCTAAGAAATTTGACGTTCTGAACTAAGCGCCATCTGTTTCGAAAATAAAATCATCAGAATTATTGTTTCGTTTGGCGGAATTATGTCTGCAACAAAAATTATTTATCTTCCCATGTCAAGAAGATTTCATTTGTCAAAATTTGCAGTTAGTATGAAAGAGAGGACAATATGAGATGATTTCAAATGATTTTATTGTCCTTGTTGAACTTCCATTTTGTTGTATTCAGCGAAACAACAGTTGATTACTGAATACTAAAAACTTACTGAAGTTAAATTTACACCAATAAATATAATAATAAATTGACTTTTAAGTCATTTTATATTTATTATTAGTCCTGTAAATACTGGATATCAATGAATAAATCCAGCTATAATAGCAAATACTGCTCCTATAGATAATACATAATGAAAATGTGCAACTACATAATAGGTATCATGTAAAATAATGTCAATTGAGGAATTTGCTAGTACTACCATTGTATATAGAAACTATAGTACTATCATGGTGACGCATTTTGCGTACGCCCTCTGTCTCGTTGATTTAGAACTAGCGGAACGAGTTGAATGGTAGTAATAAAGAGAGTCTTAAGAGAATGTTTTTTTAAAATAGAAAATAAAGATGAGGCAGGTTAGAAATAGACAGGGCTACAAGGAAAAGGGAAAAAAAACATGCAGTGAGTTGAATTAAGTTGTTGTTGCTTTTTTGGGGAAATGTTTGTTTTTATTATGAAATTTTTTTTTGTTTTGGTTGCCGTGTTCATAGGCAAGAAAGTAAGCATATATATACGCGTGTACAAACAATTTCAAAGGTAAATTTTATGAGGCGAGTTTTGGATTCGTGAATATAAACAAAAAAAAAATTGATATAACAATCAAACATGTCATTACGATGATAGAGAAACATATTTGAGTTACTGGCAACATTCTGTCTGTCTGTCTGTCCGTCTGTACAGATGTATATTAAACTACAGCCTAAACGGTTTGGTCAATCGTTTTCAAATTTGGAGCATAAGGTTATTTTGACGTTCTACAAACGAGATATTTCAATTTTTTCTTTAGCTCAAAAATTAACGGTAATTGTTTTATAACCGTTATATAAAAACTTATTTTTCTCGAAAGCCGCTTCCAGAACTTTTATGAAAAAAATCAGTGTACTACTAACTGTAGGTAAGCATTATATTTTGGTGAAAACTGCTGATCCGATTACTATCAAAAGTGATATTCAAGAAGATGTAGGTTTTTCGAAAAAATTACTCACTAAAATATACATACATATGTTATTAAAATATGTGTACATATATGTAGGTACATATATGTACCTAAATTGAACAAAATATTTGCAATATTAGAAAACTAAGGCTAAATTACAATAGAATGCAAATTGACATACAAATTAACGCAAATAATAGTATCTCCCTTTTTCATCCTTATATTTTCACAAAAAAGTCTTTGTTTACAAATCTTATTTGTACCTATGAATGGAAAGCAAAATTCAAAACAAAAATCTGTTTCTTCAAGGACGTTTGTATAATATGCATAGCAAGAAGTAAGCTTGTGTTTAAATTTTAAGACTGTATGTGTATATTTTCTTACAAACGGCAACGTCCCTTGAGGAAACAAAAATTTAAAAACCTAAAGAATTCTAGCCAATTTCGTACGAATGAAAAAAATATGTATGTTAGTATAAGTTCTCGTATTCCCTATAAAACAGATGTAAACAAAACAAAATAAACAAAAATTCAAATTGCAGTCAATAGACTAACTGCCTATTCGTACCAACAACAAATTCTGTATTTTTAAAAAAACCGTTGCTAGGGATTTTTATATAGCAACAAGAGACTTTAGAAAAATGTAAGCAAAAATTTTAAAATATCAAAACAAAAAATATCTGGTCCTACGGAATGTGTTTTTTTATGAATGAATTGCACTACTGGGTTGCTCGTAGTAGAAGTTGTTGTTGTTAATCGTCGAGCCTTTTTTAAAATGTTGACACTGTATGTGTTTATTTACATACATGATACATATACAATGCTAATGCCTTAATCAAAAATATTTTAATGCAGAATTATAAGATAAACCTTTATTATCTTGCATATCAATATATGAACATATCGAATATGTAAATATACATACATATCAAACATGGCATTGCGTACGATGATAGAGAAACAAAATGTTAATGGTAAACAAAATTCTGTCCTTCTGAATGTGTAGCTCTTTGCAGCCTAAACGGCTAAAGAGGTAACTTTTAAATTTAGTTTGTGTAGTTCTTTTGACATTCCTCAGAGGGGTTCTTAAAACTGTATTATTCATTATTATTATTACAAATATTATTTTATTTACAAATAAATTGCACAATTGCATCGCACGTACTTGCTCTTCTTGAATATCAATTTTGGTTCTAATCGGCTAACCAGTTCACGAGAAAGTCGAATAAAAAAAAACAGTCCTATGGAAGGTACCGTTTTTAGCCCACCATATTAAATTTTTTTCACCAATACATATCCCGCACCTACAATAATACACTGATTTTTGTTCATAAAAATTCTTGGAGCCGTTTCCGAGAAAAATATGCTTTTACTTAACGGTTATATGACAGGTACTGTTAATATTTGAGCTAAAAAAAATTAAAAAGTCCTCTGTAAAATGTCAAAATAACTTTAAGTTCTAAATTTGAAGACGATTGGCAAAAACGTTTAGACTGTAGTCGAAAATACATACTTACAGACAGACAGACATTTATGTTTCTCTATCATCGTAATGTCATGTTTGATTGTTATCTCGAAATTTGTAATCTCCACGAATTCATAACTTGCATTATAGTACCTATAAACGCAAGTAAAAAATATCGGAAGGGTCTGTTAACGATACTTTTCATGTATTCATAACGTTTTTTTATTTTCACCTCTCTCTAAACGGCACAAACCATTATATTTGAAAAATTAGGTTGACGAATAAATTTTGTGCTCTATATCCCTTAAAATTGCGTTTCCCCACACCTAAGAGTATGCAGCATCAGTTATTCTGCAACTAGACATTTACAAGTTATTGTATAAGAGCAAGTATGTGGCACGAATACATCACTTGCGTTATATTATCTATATGCATATAATCGCAAATTAAAATTGTGATTGGTTATAAAAATTCTTAATATTTAATAAAAAAAAAGTCAACAAGCCATCTATCCACATCCCTTATATGAATATGCGAAAACCTACAAAGATACATATTTGCTCACTAACTTCAAAGTCCTTACTTTCATAACAACGCCATAGTTGATTAGTTTCATTATTAAGAATCCATAACTTGAATCCATAGCTCAACAAAATAACGAAAATAACATATTTTCCCTTTTCTACCCATTATAATTATAATCCAAGTCCTTGTTCCTATGAATTTTCAATAAAAGTTTTCTAATGAATTTCTATACACAATTTGCACTTAATTTGCACCTAACGCCTATCGGATTGGGAGCGAAATTCATAATTTACAAATCAAAACCAAAATCTGTTTCTTCAAGGAAATTAATATATATACTAAAAGTAAGATTGTGTTTAAATTTTAAGAATGTATATGTATTTTTTTCGCAAACGGCAACAAAGCAAGTAGTAGTAAAATAGTAAACAAAAATTTGTAAATCTAAAGAACTCAAAAAATGTAAACAAAAGCTACAAAAAAAGGAAAATAAACAAAAATTCAGATGCTTGTCAGTTTTTTCTACCTTCCTAACTGCCTATTCCTACCAACAACAATTAATTGTTTACTTAAAAAAAACCCGTTGCTAAGGATTTCTACCTAGCAACGCCTAAAAAGCTACATCAAAACGATTTTAACCAAGAAAATGTTTGTATCGTGTACAAATTCCAAAAAAGATTTATTCACCTCAGCTAAGCGAAACAAAACCTTAATAATCTTCTGGTCTCTTTCTTTTCCTTCCCGCCATACGTTCTCTTAATTCTCTCTCACAAATCTAGCGGTCACAACTAGCGCCATCACACGAGCTGATTCCACAAGATTGTTTGATGTCCCATGATAGTACTATAGGCAGTATATATAGTTACAATGCATACATGTGAAAATAAAACGGAAACTCTTATCAATGAAAACATACATTACATACATAAATCAATTTAAAATGCTCAAAGTCATCTGGAATTACGGAATAGCCTATTTGCTCTGATTGGTCAAATGGCCCCAAATTTTAGTTGACTTTTAGTTGACGTTTAAGCGGGGTTCACATGGAACAATGCAGAGGCCAAGACAATGGGACACAAGACAATCATTGTTCCATGTGAACAATCGTTTCCAGGACAAGACAATTATTGTCATTATATTGTCCTCAGAGATAACTCGGCGGGCAAGCGCGGCATCATCATCATCGACATCATCCAACCCCGTTCAAGAAGCTCGGACAAAACAATCGATTATTGTTCCATTGTCTTGTCTGCGTGTGAACGGTCCTTAAGTCAAAAAGGTAGTGAAGATTTCTTGACTAACTTACAACTGACAGTTTCCCCTTTACAATGTATTGGTGTTTGTCTTATATTTGTCTTTCAAGAATTCACTTTGACTAAAATTTAGTTGACTTTAAGTGTACGCATTGAACGACCCCTATCACTACTTATCTGTCAAAATCATCTTGTACTTACCGATGTTTTCATCAAGTGAAAATAATGGCAGATAGAAAAAAAGAAGTAAGGAGGAGTCCTCTGTTCCAATTTAATTTTGAAGTGGAAGTAACGGCCAACAAGTAACACTGTTGACCGTTTCTTTTTTACTTGCGATTATAGGTACTATAATGCAAGTTATGCATTCGTGCAGATTAAAAACTTTGTGATAACAATCAAACATGACATTACGATAATAGAGAAACATATTTGAGTTACTGGCAAAATTCCGTCTGTCTGTCTGTCTGTACGTACGTATTTTGGACTACAGCCTGAACGGTAAGGTCAATCGTCTTCAAATTTGGAACATGAGGTTATTTTGACATCTACAGAGGGGGTTTTTTTTTTTGCTCAAATATTAACGGTACCTGTGTCATATAACGGTTATGTAAAAGCTTATTTTTCTCGAAAACGGCTCCAAGAAATTTCTTATATTTAAATAAAGTTATATAATTTATTTAATCAACATTAAATTATAACAAGAGATTATAAAGCTTTCAATTAAATAAGTTATTACTTTTAACATATGATAACAGTAGTTTTTTAAATTTTATATTTGAAATTACTAAACGAATTGTCAAGGGTAGGGCATTCCACAATCGTAAAGCGTGAACAAAGAAGAGTCGCTGGCTATTTAAATTATTTAAGCGAGGAAGAATTATATTTTGAGTTCGAGCAGAGTTAGAGGAGTTTATTTTCTCGAACAGGTATGCGGGTTGATGACTATGACCAATTTTGTGAAAGGATATGCAGTTCCGTGTGTTTATATGTTGTCTTAGAGTACATCCAGTTATATTAGAAGAAAATCTTGAAATGTATTCAAATTTATGAAGTCCATATATAAAACGTATTGTTGAGTTAAATGCCAGTTCTAACTTTCGAAATGAATCTGTATCAGGATTAGAATACACGACTGAGAAGTAATTAATAAGAGGTACAACAAGAGATCTCACTAGTTGTAATTTAGTTATGACCGGAATGACGTTAGAAGAGATGTAAAGCTGACGCAGTCCACCAAAAATTCGTTTAACAACCAAGTTTATGTGATTTTCGCAGGAAAGTTTACGATTAATAATAATCCCAAGGTTATATACTTCCTCTACATATGTTTATGTGTTATTATTTAAAAAAAAGGGCTGGTATGCTAGATGCGTCGATTAGATTTTTAGAGATAATTATAACCTTGGATTTGAGTGGATTTAATTTTAACTTATTAACACAGGCCCAGTGATATATTCGCTCTAAATCTTCATTTATTTTCCATAAGACCAATAGGCCTTGAGAATTTAATTTGGGCATCATCAGCGTAAAGATGCATTCTGACATCTTGACAAGTGCCAGGTAGATCATTAATAAATAGTGAAAAAAGTAATGGACCTAATATGGACCCTTGAGGGACTCCACACTCAACTTTCAACTGAGTCAGTAGTACACACCTGTTGAAACCTTTCACCAAGGTAGCTAAAAATAAGAAGTATAGAGTTTTTTCTAAAGAAAAAGTTGTGTTTGAGCTTATTGATAAGAATTTTGTGATCAACACTGTCGAAAGCCTTTGAAAAATCAAGCAGGCCTTAAATTGATATATTATTATTATTATTTAATTCATATCTTAATTCTTCCATAATTTTCACAATAGCCGTTGTACAGCTATGGTATTTACGGAAACCCGATTGAAAAGGGGTGAGTAAATTGTTTTGGTTAATATACTCATTAATTTGATCCAGCATTAAGATTTCAAAAACTTTCGACAGACATGGCAGAATACTTATAGGTCTAAAGTCCTCAAGTACACTTTTGTTCCAGTTTTTCGGAATCGGAATCACTTTATCAAATTTCCAAATTGCTGGAAACTCTGATCTCATTATACAACTGTTTATAATGTGGGTGAAAGTATAATAAATGCGAGACAAAATCATTTTGATAAATTTTAAAGATACACAACCTACTGCATTGGATTTAACATGCTTAATTGCAACTAAAGCTTCATATTCAGAGACCCAATGAAATTCAAAAGAGCTGGAGTGAAATTCATCATCCTCTAAAAAAATTAAACACATTCCAGCTTGAATCATTGAGGCTTTCAGTATTACTATTATTATTATTAAGAAAGTAATTATTAAGATGATTTGAGTTCAGATCACATTTGAATGATATTTTTTCAATAACTCTCAATGATTTGAGATTCTTCCAAATAACTGAACTACATTGGTTGGGCTTGACTTTTGTTGAGAAGTAGATGGCTTTTGCTTTTCTTACCTCAGCAGTTATTTTGTTTCTCAAGTTTTTGTAAATTTCCCAATTGACTCTACTAAGACTTCGGCGCCAACAAATATACAGTCTATCACTTATTTTGATAAGATCCTCTATTTGTTTGGAAAACCACGGTACTCTGGAATCTTTAATTTTTTTTAGTTCTTAAAGGAACATGCCGATTAAATAAGCCCTGAATCATGGATTGGAAAATTTCAATTTTATCATTGACTGCAGCCACGTTCCTGCAAATATACCATGGAATACTTGCAGCATCTCTAGATAGATGATTCTGATTAATTCTATTAAAATTCCGATAAATAAATTCAGAAGGACAAGGTCGCGAATCAAAAGAAATATCTAAAGAGACAAATAACAAATCATGGTAGGATGGGATACCAGGGACACCAAACTGATTGAAAAAGTTAACAAGGTTCGAGTCTGATGTAAGCACAAGGTCAAGAAGACTTGGTGTGCAACCAGAACGAAAGTGGGTTGGGACATTAACATTAATAATATCAAGACCTACATTAGAACAGTAGTTTTTAAAAGATTGAGAAATGCAATTATCAGTTAAAAGGTTAACATTAAAATCACCGCAAATTATTATATTACTGTAGCTGGGAGAGTAAACACTTAGGGATTCAAAATAGTCCTGCAAGCAGTTTTCTTTATGTGGATTGTAAACGCAACCAACTAAACAGTTTCTTCCAACTTCAAATACTTCTATTAAAATATTTGCTATTTCAAAGTCATTTGAACGGTCAATTACTTTACTTTTTAATTATGATTTGCAATAGACAGCAACTCCACTAGCCCGTTTGAAAACTCTGTCATAATAACCTGGCAATTCAACAAAAAAATCAGAAATGTCTGCTTTCAACCAGCTTTCGGATATAACGGGTGATTTTTTAAGATCTTGAGAACTTTTAAAAAAAAAAAAAACGCATAAAATTTGCAAAATCTCATCGGTTCTTTATTTGAAACGTTAGATTGGTCCATGACATTTACTTTTTGAAGATAATTTCATTTAAATGTTGACCGCAGCTGCGTCTTAGGTGGTCCATTCGGAAAGTCCAATTTTGGGCAACTTTTTCGAGCATTTCGGCCGGAATAGCCCGAATTTCTTCGGAAATGTTGTCTTCCAAAGCTCGAATAGTTGCTGGCTTATTTCTGTACGTAACCCCACAAAAAATAATCTAAAGGCGTCAAATCGCATGATCTTGGTGGCCAACTTACCGGTCCATTTCTTGAGATGAATTGTTCTCCGAAGTTTTCCCTCAAAATGGCCATAGAATCGCGAGCTGTGTGGCATGTAGCGCCATCTTGTTGAAACCACATGTCAACCAAGTTCAGTTCTTCCATTTTTGGCAACAAAAAGTTTGTTAGCATCGAACGATAGCGATCGCCATTCACCGTAACGTTGCGTCCAACAGCATCTTTGAAAAAATACGGTCCAATGATTCCACCAGCGTACAAACCACACCAAACAGTGCATTTTTCGGGATGCATGGGCAGTTCTTGAACGGCTTCTGGTTGCTCTTCACTCCAAATGCGGCAATTTTGCTTATTTACGTAGCCATTCAACCAGAAATGAGCCTCATCGCTGAACAAAATTTTTCGATAAAAAAGCGGATTTTCTGCCAACTTTTCTAGGGCCCATTCACTGAAAACTCGACGTTGTGGCAGATCGTTCGGCTTCAGTTCTTGCACGAGCTGTATTTTATACGGTTTTGCACCAAGATCTTTGCGTAAAATCTTCCATGTGGTCGAATAACACAAACCCAATTGCTGCGAACGGCGACGAATCGACATTTCACGGTCTTCAGCAACACTCTCAGAAACAGACGCAATATTCTCTTCTGTATGCACTGTACGCATTCGTGTGGTTGGTTTAATGTCCAATAAAGTAAACTGAGTGCGAAACTTGGTCACAATCGCATTAATTGTTTGCTCACTTGGTCGATTATGTAGACCATAAATCGGACGTAAAGCGCGAAACACATTTCGAACCGAACACTGATTTTGGTAATAAAATTCAATGATTTGCAAGCGATGCTCGTTAGTAAGTCTATTCAAGATAAAATGTCAAAGCATACTGAGCATCTTTCTCTTTGACACCATGTCTGAAATCCCGCGTGATCTGTCAAATACTAATGCATGAAAATCCTAACCTCAAAAAAATCACCCGTTACATATTATATCTACCAAGCCATTTTAAAAAATAATTCGCAATTCATCTATGTGAGATGATATACTTTGCGCATTTAGATGACAAACCTTAAAACCATTGACTTTCTTTGAAAGAATATCAAGTATAACGCGACCAGGGCTTATATTGTTTATACCACGATTCATATAGGAAAATCAAATTATTAAGAGAAAAATAAATTAAAGAAAAGAAATAAAAATTAAAGAAATTTTTTAATTTTTTCTGAAAAATCGATATTTTGAAAACGTGCAAGTGAATTTTATTTTTTTTTAATTTTTAAAAGTTGTTAGATAAAAACCGTTCCTACGATTTAAATAAAAATCACATTTTTTTATAGAAATAAAATGGCGTTTAAATTTTTCCTCTGAAAACTCTTACATACTTTTTTTCAAACAATTAAAAATCACAAAAATCGAATAAAAAACTTTGAAATTCTTCTTATAAATACTTATCAAATTTTATTTGACGCTGTGACCTCACATAAGAGCAAGTACGTCAATTTATTTTATATATCGTCGGCTTAATGTGTAAAAGTGCTAAGTCCACTTTGACGAATTTTTCAGGAGATCGAAAAAACTACTTAAAACCTAAATAAGGATTGATTTTAACAAATCCAAAACCCCGTTTCTGTATGTTTCCCTCACATGGCATTACATAAAGGAAAAATAATTATTTTTTGCTTGTTCTTCATATTATCAAGACTTTTTGGATTTAGCATATTTTCTCATAGGAAACATCTTTAAATTTCATTGCATGTGTGGACTTAGCAGATTTTCAATAAAAGAATTTTGTATTGTATTGTCTTTTGGTTTTATTTATTTATTTAAAACAGTATTATTATTCATAAGGCAAACTATCGTAAAAGATGTGGTAATCATCAGGCAAAATATTTTTTAAAGCTTGTAAGTCTTCAAACTTTTTTTTTTTTTTTATCTTCAACCGCTTGTTATAAAGTTGAACCAGGGATTCCACTGCTTGAGACGTCACTCCAGGTGTACGCCTCTGAGGCAGCAACTCCCATTCATTTGTAAGTCGAAGTTTATAATAAACAAGGCCATCTGCGTCATATTTAATAGCGCGAATGTCCAAAACCTAATAATGTAGTCACAAGATGAGTAAAATTTGAATAAGTATTTGAGACTCTAAATTACCTTTGGATCTCCCTTTTTTTCCTGGGCGTATACTCTTAAGAAATTCAACCTCCTTAAAGTTCTTGAAGAGGGTGTGGTTGAGGTATGTAACATCATACTTTTTTGGACTTTTTCTAGCTTCTTGGCAAATTCCATAATATTCTGCAGGAACATTCACACTTTTCTCCCTTAAATGTCTTTCGATTGTTGAATGCATCGAGTCTGCTTCCATTTGAGTGTGTCCAACCTCCAAATATTTTTGTTCAATTATTACATTTTCCTTAATTGCAACCTTTAAAAGAGCGTTGGAAACGGTGACATTTCGATTTTGGTAGGTACATCCGTCGCTACAGAAAATGATTTTTGTCGTGTTTGTTACATTTTGCCGATCAATGGTAGGAAGCACTTTTTCTACGATAAATCGAGAAATAATCACTGTCATTCTGCCTATGCTAAGGGTATTCAGAAACATTATCCGACATGCACGTATATTGTTATCATTCAACCTTAAATAATATAGAATAGATTGAGACCTTCTAGAAATATCTAGTTCTTTTCGGTTCCTTGGTCTTCTCGTAGATGTTACTGCGACCGTGCTGTCGATAAGAGTTTTTTTCCTCCCCGCGTTAAATTCCAAAAATGGTCAAACATAGACTTTCTTTCTGCTTCAGAAATAGTACTACATTTCAAATTACCTTTGCTCGTATTTTTATAAGAACATCTTTCTTTCATCGAACGTGGTTGTTTTTTAATGTCGTATTGCCATGTTGAGTTGTATTTTCTTTGTCTTCCCAAATATTTTAACCCTGTTTCTTTGAGCTTGAAATTTTTCTGCGAAAACCAAGTTTCTTTGTTAACCAAAGATCTTTTCTTTCGAGTCAAAGTTTTCTTGGGTAAATCTGTGGACGTTGTCGAGATCGAATCCGAATGTTGAGAATATGGAATAAGTTTTTACCACTGATAATAATATCAGTTATCTCGTTTTGTTTATTGAATTCATTGGAAAGGTCAGTTATATCAGCATTTTCAATTTCATGACTTCTTTCGCAACTTGTACCTCCAATATCATTTTGCAAATTGTGCGAAGTCTGGTCTGAAGGATTGGGAATGTCAGTCAAATCCTACTATGTTGCCAATCGCCAATAAACTTGAGTTATTTTCTTGTTCCATGTGACCATTTTCATCTATATCATTTTGTTGAGCAGGATATTTAAGTGAATCCGCTGATGAGAGGCTTGCAAGAGCTAATTCAAGTATTTTTCTTGCCCGCGACATTATCTTAATGCTATGAAATAAAAGGCACGACTGGGTCGCACGTACTTGCTCCCGTGTGTTAATCCTGTTTAGTTACAGGCGTCTTTTTGACAAAGATTTAATTTTAATGTTTTTTTGACGTGCAACTTCTTTAGAATCGTTGTGGTTTGAAGCTCGAACGAACATGCGTCACGATAAAGGGATAAACACATAAATATGTAGGATTGTTAGCTTTTGCAGTTTTTTAGTGTATTATCTTTCCACTTGTTGTTTAGTGCTTATAATATAATTTGCTAATAGAAAGATATAAAGGACTTTTTTCAGTTTAATTTTCGTTTTGGTATGGAAATAATTGAACAACTGACATAAAGCTTCGTGGGAATCAGCAGTAGGGCAATAATGTTAGGTATAGGGACCTATATAGGTCCCAATAACAATAATTTACTTTTTGAAATCAAATTAATTAAAATAATAATAATTATGTTTGATGGATCGATAAACGTATGATGTGGGTAGGTATTAATGGAATGTATTAAGGATATTAGTTACCTATAATAAGGTTGGAAGAAAGGTAGGTACTAAAATTACGATACACGTTCCAACAACTGTTACGCGAGTAGGCATAGAGACAATATTAAAAGTTAACACAGTGGTTTTGTTTATTTATAGGAAGGTGTAAACTTTTGTTTTCTCGATTGAAATTTTTGCATTCAGTAGTAATCGAATAGTTTTTTTTTATTTGTTAGTTGTTTTTGTGTGTTTATCAAAGGCTTCCTTATTTATTCTGTGCTTTTAATACTTTAAAATACGTAAGTATGTATGTAATGTAGGTTGTCATCTTCTTTTATTTGACTAATGGCTAGGGCTTAGCCGAGCAATATGAAATAAAATTTTGGGGAAAAAATTTTATGAAATCAAAAAAACACTATTCATAACGTTTTTTGGAAAAAATGTTGTAAGCCATTTTATTTCTTTTGAGATTTTTTATTTTATGAATTTTTCATTTCAAAATCGTTCGTCCAGTTTTTTCAAAAAAATGTTTTTTTTTGAAAAACTTTTCGAAAACATATTTAAATTTTTTTTTTGAGTATGTCAATTCAAAGAAATCTTAAGCTTATACTAGGAGAAAAAATTAAAAAAAAAATCTATTAAACCGTTTTCAAAATATTCAAAAAACAAAATATTTTTTTAAAAAAATTATTAAAAATTTAAAAAAAAAATGTTTTTGAAAATTTTAAAAAGCAATATTATTTAAATCATAAATCTCTACATATTTTGAAAAATTCATCAAAATCCGTTAATTAATTAACGAGAAAGTCTGATTTTAAAAAAACAGTTATATGGGAGGTACCGTTATAAAACTTTTTATGAAAAATCCATTAAAATTAAAAGATAGATTTTGCACAGAAAACATCATTCTGAAAGTTTTATCAAAATCGTAGGAGCCGTTTTCAAGAAAAATAAGTTTTTCATTAAAAGTTATATGGCAGGTACCGTTAGTTTTGGAGCTAGAATGCCAATTCCAAAAACTGTCGGGTAGAGCACTCTAAAAATACTATATACCAAGTTTGAATCAAATCGGCCTAACCGTTTAGGCTGTAGATATCGATACGGACAGACAGACAGACAGACAGACAGACAGACAGACAGACAGACAGACAGACGGACGGAATTTCCGGACCCACTTTTTTTGACTGCTCTATCATCGTAATGTCATGTTTGATTGTTAGAATTTTTTTTTTTTTTACGAATGCATAACTTGCCTTATAGTCCCTATAAATCGCAAGTAAAAATGCACTGTAGAATTACTCTAAAGTGGTACAAATTGTACAATTATTTACCTTTATCGTTTATTTTGAATTATTTGGAAAAATAGTTTCAAAAACACTTTTTATTTAGTAACCACTTCACACGTGATCGAATCAAAAAGAATAAGAATGGAAAGACCTGGGAAACTGCTTGAAATAAAACTAAAAATTCATTCAAAAGACGCTTGATTCACAAAATTTAAACGAAGAATGATAAAATAATTTAAAATTCAAAGCATATCAAATTCAAGAATTCAAATACAAACTAGATTTTTTATTCATCTACAAAGTAGATCTGAAACAAGTACCTAAAATAAATAAAAATAAGTTTGTTAATCAAATTAAAGATAAAACCCTCAACAGCACCTGTAAAATTCTGGAAAAACTTTCTTAACTGACTGTTTTACTATCATTAACTAACGGTTAAACAAGGACTTAGCAAATTTTCGCTTATCATTCCTTGAAGGTTTGGATATAGCAGATAAACGTGCATTGAGATTCTACAATTACCAAGTTAAATTGGACTTACGTATTTTTGTGATTTTTGAAGAATTTTTTTCTCTAAAAAACTACATCAAAATTTCGATTTCGTCCAAAAGTGGACTTAGCAGTTTTACACATTTGGCCGACGATATGCCGTATGACTCTACGGAGATTATAAAACATTTATGACTATAAGCAGCTTGAGGAAAATTTTAAAAATAAAGCTTAATAAATTGTTTTGATGAAATGAAACAATTCTAATGTAATTATGTTCTTTTTCCGTCGAATTTTATTATTACATAGCAAAACACTTTGAAAATATTTCTAGTATAAAGAAACAGATTAAGAAAACTTGCAATAGAAATTAAAAATTCGATTTTCCAACCATCAAGTCAGTGACGGGTTTAAAGAAACTTTGACTTGAAAACTTTTCAATCAATCATCATTAGATGACAAAGTTCTTTTCTTATTTTTTTTTTTTATTTTTTGGAAAACAAATTATTCAAACTTCTAACTTTTTTGAAAACAATCTACACAGCTTTCATAGAACAAAGTCTTCTTATTGGATTATTAAATCGTGATGATGACTCATTTAGCTGTTGACTGGACTCCTTTTTCCTTGTTTTTTTTTGTTGTTGTTGTTGTTGCTCTCTCTCCTTGTAAACACAAAAGAAAATTAATTAGGGTCGTCGGACATTAGCATCATTACAAAAAGTGAACACATTCCCGAAAAAAAACGCCACAACTAAACACAGGAAAATTGCCAAAAAAAATGGACATCGGGAAATTCATTACCTCATTCTTCAAATAGAGGTATCGCTGGTATGGAACGACAGATGTCTCCTAATGCTTATATTTGTCCTTCATCTTATGGCTCATTCCACTTAAATGAAATGAACAAAGTTAAATTAATTAATAAATATTAAGTCCTCTCCGAGAAAATAGTTTCTTGTTCACGGTTAATTAGCTTTCGTCTGCATTGGTGTTGTAAATGGCCGGATGGACGGATATAGACAGTGCGCACGGATGTGCGTTTAAAGGCTGGACAGGAACTTATAAATAAGGCGACCAAACTTAACAGCTTATCCTAGGGCTAAGAGGGAAGGCAATCGGAGGTAATTAAATGGAAAACGACCATAATATACACTACGTCTGGACATGAGGTCGTTTGGATTGATTTATATATATATGTAGTCTACAAAATCGACCACCATCGGATCAAAGTTATTGTCCTCTAAAATTATGACTATGATGGAGGATTATCTCGTTTGGGAGGATTATTGGAGAATTAAGAAGTTATTTCTGGTATGGTTTTTATTAACGTCAGAGTATTTTATTAAATTTTCAATAATTAAAATGTAGGTTTTTAATTTAAAATGAAAATAAAATAAATCATCATTGTGTCCTGAAGGAGCAGCAGGCCCTGTAAAGTCTCATTCATTCGGATTGATCGGATCTACTGCTCATGTAAAAAGATTAATGCGACAGGTATGTTTTCGAAGTGGCCACGCGCTGAAGTTTTTTGTACCGGCAATTAGTTGCGCAATTGTAAAGAAGCTATCAAAAGGCCAGCACTAATCCCAAATCAGCAGCTTGATCATCGATTTGCTGCTAATATGTGTGAGATGGAGCTAAACTTGTAGCCATCACCCAATAACTCAGAATGAGACCGACCAACGAACGAACGAAAAAGACATACGAGGACAAAAAGAGAATGTGCAGTGCAGTCTGCATGTATCTCTTTCATATTAGGTACAGTATTTTCATTTTCAGTCGGTTAAAGTTTAAGGACGGTCATCAGTCATCACTCGTAAAGAACTCGACCAATGCTACTTTTATACATAATTGAAATAAGTTTACTTCTAAATTGTTACAAGTAAACTATTTTCTGTTATGCATAATATAGTACATATACATAAAAATGAAGTGTCTGTTTTTAATATCAAAATAACTGATTTTTACAAGATGCATATGAAAGTACATATATATACATACAGAACTTATAACAAAAACAGTTTTTAAAATTTGGTGTTTTTTTTTTTTTGGAAAATTCTTATTTATGGACTAATTTTGACGGGATTTTCACAGGCAGAAAGCTGACATTGCAAGGATTAAGTGAGGCTATTTTAATTACTGCTAGATGGCGCTAGAGGCGTTTTTTTTTGAAAATTCTTATTTATGCCCGATTTTGACGGGACTTTCACAGGCAGCTGATGTTTAAGGTGTAAATAAAGCTGTTTTAATCAACCATTGTTGCCGCTGGGGTCGTTTGACAAGCAGATAGCATATTTTATAAGAAGTAACTAAGGCTGTATTGATTACCAGGTGACGCAACGCCGGGTTCGTTTACTTGAAAAAGTATGGGTACCCAAGCCTATTTTGAGATTGTGCAAAGCATTCTTTGAGGATTTCAACACGGACTTTAATTTCTTGTGGCTCAAATTCACTGTCCGCAAGCATGGCATTCATTATGGTTTTATTTACAGGAGTCCAAACCTCGACAGTAATTCGACTTGTAACGAGTTTGATGCGCTGCCTGATTCCATCTCGAAAATTATTTCCCTTTGTCCTCGAACTCAAATCGTTATTGCGGGCAATTTCAATGAACACAAATCCAATTGGCTCCCCTATTCTGGTCAGACAACACCCGGAGGAAGGTATGGCAAGGCAAGGCGCCCCTACTCTTGACTTGTTTCTTACTTTTCACCCTGATAAATATACCATTAGTGTAACTTCTCCATTTGGCACTTCAGACCATTGTGTCATTTCAGCAAATTTCTCGTCCTCCACCCATCCAGTTAAAAAAAAACTTTCCACCAAGACCGTTTGGCAATACGAGAAAGCCAACTGGGACGGCCTAAATATTTTTTTCAGAAACTTTAACTGGTCACTATGCTTCCTCGATAGTGACATTTATGCCAGTGCTGAAATGACCACAAATGTGATTCTTCTAGGGATGCGTGCTTTTATTCCTAACAGAGTAAAAAGTATTAAACCTAAAGAAAAGTCTTGGTTTAACTCTGAGTGTTAAGAAGCTATCAGGCTAAAAGAAGTAAGTTTCCGATCTTATAAAGCCAACCCTACAGAGGAAAATCGGATAAAGCACAAACAAGCAAGGAAATTCTGCAACGACATCATTGAATGAACCAAAATTATGGCAAAAAATTCGGCAGTGTCCCAAAGGCAGTACAAATTGTTGGTCATTTGTAAAATCTATTAAAAACTCCTCAACATCTTCGGTTTCAGCGCTCATCGCTAATGACAAACCTTTTGTCTACTCTTCAGAGAAAGCAAACTTGCTTGCAGCTCATTTCGCTGCCAGCTCCACGCTGCCCTACAGCAATGTTGCCCCTCCTGTACTTGAGAACGTAAATTTTTCCATGGGACATATTTTTTTCAGCACTCGTACAGTAGCAAGAGTTCTCAAAGAAATCGATATACACAAATCCGCTGGCCCGGATGGTATATCCCCGATTCTTCTGAAGAGGTGTTCTTCCACACTGGCAAAGCCACTGCGTAAGCTTTTCCATGCTCCTACTCTTCTGGAATCTTTCCTAGAAGATGGAAAACAGCATTTGTCTAGCCTGTCCCTAAAAAAGGTGACCCATACTCCCCCTCCTCCTACCGACCCATAGCACTGACATCCCTTCTTTCTAAGGTCATGGAAACACTGATTAACCGTCAGCTTAAGGAATATCTCGAAGATCGTAAGCTTCTCCATGACCGCCAGTATGGCTTCCGCAGCAACCGTTCCACTGGTGATCTGATGGCATATCTCACCGAACAGTGGAACAAATCTTTACATCGCTTTGGTGAAAGTAAGATTATTGCTCTTGATATCTCCAAGGCATTTGATAGAGTTTGGCATGAAGCTCTCTTATCGAAAATGCGTGCTTTTGGGATCGATAATACTCTTGTTCGTTGGATTAGAAGCTATCTTCTGGACCGTTCAATACAAGTTGTATTGGACGGATACAAGTCTAATTCACACAAAATAAATGCTGGTGTGCCCCAGTTCTCTGTTCTGTCTCCGACTCTTTTCTTGATTTTTATAAACGATCTTCTGTCTGTTACTTCTAATCCACTTAACTGTTTTGCTGACGACTCTACCCTCAGCTTTTCATATTCGATCGATAATTCACGTCCTTCGCCTTCGGACGTACAATGCAACGGTACCGTATGTCAAGCTCATTAAACTCCGATTTACACAGCATTGTCTTCTGTCGTTAAAGCTAAACATACTGGGTGTATGTCCATGAATGGCACTTGTATCGAAGAAACCGAAAAGCTCTCAGTTCTCGGTATGTGTGTCAACGACGACCTCCGTTGGAACGACCATATATTTGAGATCGCTAAGAATGCTGCTAAGTGCTTAGGTTTTCTGTATCGGTGTAAGAAGTATTTTTCCCCATCTGATCTGGCTACAATTTATAAAGCGTTTATACGCCCTAAACTCGAGTATAACTCACACCTCTGGGCAGGTGCTTCACCTGCTTGATAGAATACAAAATCGAGCGTTAAGATTGATAGGAAATAGAACTGCCCCTGAATCAATTGCTCCTCTCGAACACCGACGCAATGTTTCATGTCTTTCCTTATTTTATCGTTTCTTTTACAAAAAATGTTCACTCGAAGTACCAACTTGCATTCCTCCCCTTAAAAGTTTCTCTCGTAATACTCGTCTCGCAATGAATGCTTATCAGTTCACCTTTGAGCCCAATTTCGGACGTACCGTGAAATATAGAGCTTCTTTTTTTTAGCCGAACAACACGAATTTGGATTAGTTTACCCGGCGAAATTTTCCCTTGCCATTTTGATTTGCAAACATTCAAAACCAATGTTAATCGACATTTCCTATCTCTCTCCTCCCTATCTTCCTTATACCCACGCAGTGTGATCTACATTAAAATGGAAACAAATAGTCTCTTGTGCGCTCGTTAGTTATAAAAAAAGAACATACCCACCGCTATCGTTGCAAAGATTTTCAAAGGTAAACTCTTCCCCAACATTGATGGCTTGGATAATTGGCATGGAAAGCCCATGGGTGCAATGGCTGCAGAGACTGTTATAGCTTAAACCAATTCACTTGGCAGCTCTCTTCAAATTTATTTGCTCATCTCATTAATTTTGAAAGATACACACAAGTTCCAGCGATGGACTTTCTTTACATGAGGTACGATCAATGATCATCAATTGATCTCTGGCATTGTACTCATTAAATCTCTTGCGTGCAATTCTTATTCTCTTAAATCCTCTCTCTGCAACCGACCGTTGGCCAAGTGATTTGGTTCAAACTATAACGATGACCTTCGATTGGATCCGTAGGGGAGCCAAATTTTTACATTATCGAATCCAATAGCGGAGTGTTGAATATATTGTTGAAGACGAATGAGTTTGGAAGGAATTGCTATTTTTCCTTTATTGTAGTGCAGAATAAAGCATCTTTGATTTTACTTTAAAAAAAATTGGTTTTATAAAAAAAGCCCTATTCAGACTGTATAAAGGTTCTCCATTCCTTGAAGTTTGCAACAAGAACGTAGGAATGTTTGAGAATTGATTTCACTGGACTTTGGCTGCTAAATTAGCTGTCTTGTCAGAGATTTTAATTTGTTATTCAATAACTATATACATAAGGCACATTCGAATTTTCCAAGAAAATTATTCCAAAAATTCTCTAAACTCTTTCAATTATTGCTATAATGGGCTCCCTTACAACGTCAGGTTTATTTTTATCGGGCTTATAACATGTGTAATCTCTGAGGAGTCTGGGTCTTATCTAAAGATACCGGATCTGGAAAGTTGACAAACTAAAGATAACTACTGGTGCTACCAACTACCAAGCCTCAAGTAAATATAAATTTTATTAATTTTATGAAACAAACACAAATCACAAAAAATAAAGCTTAAGCAAATTTTTGAGTTACAATGGGAAACAAAGATTCCATTTATCAATGAAATAAAACAAGAAAGATATTTAGATACACTAGATGTGTTTGTTTTTATTTAACTTCGTAAAAGTTGTGATGAAGAGGTTTGAAGTGTTGCCGTGTAATATAATTGATGAACTTGAGGTACAGCGGTGATTGGAATTCAGTTATTTGTTCGAAAAGTGTTAATGTGTTTAACGCATAGTCGACCACGGCGAAAAACGGCTTAATGCCTCTGAAGTCTAGAGACCAGATTCTAGACTTAATTGGCTATAGAATTATAGTTGTCATCAACTTCTAGAACACAGTTCTTGAGATCGGATTCCGTTCTCTTCTACTCCCTTGGAAAGAATCCTTTTTCCCAAAAAGCCTTACCCTGTGGAAACGAAATACAGGCTGCTACTGCTTCGGGATCTGCTCTCAGAAACTTGCCGTGTTTGCCGCGAAAAACAATCACGCTTCTGATGGCTGCACTTGTTGAGGAGAGTTGATGTCCATGCCCCTGGCCACAAAAGTGTTCCTTACACCTTCGGATTTGGTATTCTATTGTCACTTAGATGTTAGCTCAGATATTAATTGCTTTGAACTTCTTGCTTTTGAATTTAGAAATAAAAAAAAAAAAACATTTAACTTATTGAATCTGGGCATTGTGTACATAAAAAAGTGTCACCACTGGGACAACATTTAAACTCAAGTCAACATGAAAATAGACCCTCTGACTCAACCCAAAACAATCGTATCCTAAGATTACGATTTGCTTGCGCTAGTGTAAATAAATAGATATTTTTTTTTTGGCTAAGTCAATAAGCTTATCATATGTATGTCGTAAGAATTGGTTGAAAAAGGTAGATAAAAGTTTAAAGTTTATTTAATATTTTGAGGCTCACGAGCAAATAATATTTGTTTTTTTAAACTTTTCTCCTTAAAACTTAAACTTATTTCCCGGTATATGAATGCTTGCAGACGAAAAAATAGAAAAAACAACTGGACTTCCAGACCACATCTACGTTCGATTTCGATTTTTCATTCAATCCTAAGCAATATCTATGAACGGAACAATGCCTTTACGGTTATTCAACTGAATGTTGAAACATGGTTAAGACTAGCAAGATAGGAAAGAATTTTTTAGCGCAGTAGATCGAGCTTTTTTTTTTCTCACCAAAAAACCAACGGGTGACTTCTGGCTAGAACTATATTCTGTTAAAAAATGGGTAAGACTGGGTCGCACCTACTTGCTGTTATGTGCTTAATCATACTGGAAGGCAAGATTTTTTATCGAAACAAGTAACATTTACGTACAAAAATACGTTCTGAACTTATAAATAGTTTCAAAACCACAACCATAACAGTTTTTAGTAAAAGATAGAGTATGCCATCACACGTCTTGTATAATAACAAATTTATGTATAAAAGTATTTCGAAAATTGTTGGACGGATTTTGATAAAATCCTGTTTTTTTATTTTTAGTTTTTTGAAAAAAAGTTTTTTTTTTAAATTTTGGTATGCAGTTTTTTTGAGTTTGTTAATATACATGTGATTATAAAATTTAAAATAATTTTTTTGATCAGTTTTAAAAATATTGATTTTTCAAAAAAAAAAAAAAAAATTTAATTAATTTTAATTAGAAAAAAAGTTATTCAAAATGTTAATATGCAAAATTAATTCGGCTACTAAGATCTTCTCAAATATAAAATTTGACAGAAATCCAAAGAGCCGTCACCGAGAAAGCCAAAAATAAAAAAAAACGTTATATGAAAGGTAGCGTTTGTAGACTTATTCCGTAAATTTAGTTATAATCAAATGATAGCCAATACTAATAAAAAAAATCTCAAAAATGTTCATCAAAATCGTTGGAGTCGTTTTCAAAAAAAAAAAAAAATAAGCTTTTCCTAAACGGCAGGTACCATTATTTTTAGGCCTAAAAATAAAATTTCAATTTCCCCTCTAGGGAATGCCAAAAGAATAACACACACCAAATTTGAAGCCGTTAAAGCTGCAGCTCGTTATACATACTGACAGACAGACAGATAGACAGACATTTTTTGCTACTAACTTTTTTTGACTTCTCTATGATCGGAATGATATGTTTGATTATTATTTTTTTATATTTACGAATCCTAAGCTTGCCTATAATCGCAAGTAAAAAAATGTCAATACAGGGAAGATAGGGCGCTTGCCTCTCAGTCTGGTTGCATTGGCTTTTATATTTCTGTTTCAAGTAAAAAACTCTAACAGGGCTTCCGTACTTATCAATATAAATCGTCGCAAATCAGAGAGCACTGTTCGTAGGGTTACCACCTGCTGATTACAATACAATACAGTATTTATAATTTTAAAAAATATAAATTTACTTTTTATTAAAAATATTAGCATTTCACAGTTTAAACACAATCTAACCCAATGTCAGTTTGCTTTATTTATTAATTATTAATTATTGTTGTATTCTTTTATGTATATAAAGTGTAAGCAGTCAGAAGGAAGCAAATCATCAAGACTTTTTAGTGTTATTTCTTTGTCATTTTCTTAAAAATAACTGATAATAGGCGTTTTTCTTTTTTCGTTCAGAGCAGAGTCTGAGTTGTCAAAAAAGAAGTTGTGTTTCTTTTTTCGCTCAGAGCGTTCAGATCTTTTTTGGTTCAGAAAATGATCAGAGCGTGCTCTGAGAAGGCTATATGCGCTCAGAATAAATTGACTGAGCATTCTGAGAAAATACTGAACGAAATTAACGTCACTTTAGAGTTGTAGGCTATTTCACTCTATACCATGCACATTGCCTACACCACTCTTCGAAAAATAGATGCCAAAACGAAAGAGACAATAGTATTATATGCATAATATTGCCGCCTGTAAACAAGCCATATGAGAAGTCTCGATTTGTGACAGCCAAGAACTAGAACGTATTTCAAAATTATATCTGAGCGCTCAGATCACGCCTAATGAGAGAATGAAAGATAGAAATTTAGACAGGGATGTGAGGAGTTTTCATTTCTGCCTTGAAAATAAACTGCTTTTGGGTGGGATCTTTTTATAGATACGGTAACAGGATGAAATTTACTGTTTTAACGATTTTTGCTGAAATTGGATTATTGGTTTGGATTTTTTTTTTACAATTTTGAATGGTAATCATAACCATGTTTGATTATTATATAATTTTTTTTTGTCTGCAAAAATTTAATTTGGGCTGAAATACAGAAGCAATTTTGCAAATAAAACACAATTGTTCGCAGATTTTTGTATCTATGTTATTGCTTTTAAATATCTTCGTTTATCACGTCAAAAAAATCTAGTACTAAATCTAATAATTCTAATACTAAGTACTAAAAATGTAGTACCAAAATTATTATTGTACAACCTAGTACCATCTGATGTTCGCCTGGTGCTCATAATACGTTTGCGATCGATTTTGGTTGAAAGAACCACAGTATCGCAGTTAGCAGGAGTGATGAGTGTTATCAGCATGAGCCTTATCAGCATGAGTCATGCTATTTCGTACGTGTAACCTTTCATCGATTTATAAGACGTTTTCACGTAAGAAAATCAATTCTTTATTACGTTCGAAATTGAATAATATACATTAAAACTTTAAACAGTCAAATCCAAACATGGCAACATTGGTATGTGATTTCGGTATGCAAAAATGCAAAATCAAAAAAATAATTGAAAACACACAATCTTGGGTTGTTTACGAAAAATCAAAGAGAAATCCAATAATTTTTGTTTTCCTTACTCTACTATACCATATGGTCTAGTGTAACTTTTTGAACATTTCACTCGTACTTATTATTCATTATTGCTGCAAATGCTTGTAATCATTCTAACTCACACGTTTCTGAAAATATAACATACAACCTACTCTTTCATTATTATATTTCATTCTACTCTCCAAAACCCATACAAATGCATATCAAGAACTACTGCAGCGATATTACGGCAGTATATCGCTAAACTAGAAGCTGCCTCATACTAGTACTAACGATTTTTCAACTATTCGTACTAACAAAAACACAAATACGACAACACCTACCCGCTCACACTTCTAATTTTTTTTTCTCAAAAGCTTCACAACCGAAAGCACTATGATAAAAACCAATAAAAAAGCTTTATAGTACTGCTTTCAATTGGAAAAGGAAACTCTGTTGGTGGAATATGCGAGGTTAGGTAGAAGTAAGTAAACGATCATTATTCATTATTCCATCGGATATCGGTCATGGCGGGTTGCACGAGTTTTTTTTATTTAAGATACACACAATTCACGTACGTTAGTCAGTGGCTTTGTATCGTTTTTAGTAGAAGTTTTCTCAATTCAGTGTCGTTATAATATACACCGGCCCCACTGTTTTGAAAAAAGCTAGCTCATAAGCCCTGATAAAATCATGAAAAATGACGCAGTCGTTGAACGACAACGATTTGGATCATATATGTACGATTCAAAGCAAGCCGATAGCTACCATACCAGTCGATTATAAAAAAAAAGACAAATTCGTTTAACGACGATGATTCCAATATTTTTTATAAAGTAATTCGAAACAAATCGATCGCTGGCGAACCAGGCGATCATCGATCATTTTTGTATGGAAATTCCAAACAAAATATATCGCTTGCATACCAGGTGATCATGAAAAATGACAAACTCGTTGATGAATTTGGTGAACGACGACTACGACATTTTCGTCCCTATTTTTACTTGCGATTATAGGGACTATAAGCAAGTTTAGGATTCGTGAATATTACAAAAATTGAGATAACAATAAAACATGACATTACGATCATAGAGAAGTCTAAAAAGGTGATCGAGAAAAAATTTCTGTCAGTATGTATAACGAGCTGCACCCTAAACGGTTTAAGCGATTATCTTCAAATTTGGTGTGTGTGATTCTTTTGGTATTCCCCAGAGGGGAAATTGAAATTTTATTTTTAGCCCTAAGAATACGGTACCTGCCGTTTAGGAATATCTTATTTTTCTCGAAAACGGCTCCAACGATTATGAACATTTTTTGTTCGTATTTCATTTGATTAGAACCACATATACGGGAAAAGTCTATTAACGGGACCTTTCATATAACGGTTTTTTAAATGTTTGGATTTTTGGGTAACGGCTTTTTGGATTACTGTGAAATTTTATATTTAAGAAGATCTAGGTAGCCAAATTAATTCTGCATATCAATTTTTTTAATAACTTTATTTTTCAAACTAATAAAAAAAAATAATTTAAAATTTTATAATCACATGTATTTTAATGAATTCTAAGAAACTGCATGCCAAAATTTCAAAAATAATTTTATTTCAAAAAACTAAAAATAAAAAAACAGGATTTTATCAAAACCGGTCCTGCAATAGAATATTAGATCTTATTTTTTGCAATAATGATTATAAATACTATCTGTATGAATCATATTTTCCTTTGGTTAATAATCAACTTCATCATAAAGCAGTTAATGTAATTTTTGAATTTTATGAATTTAACCAGAAGTGTGTAACTGATAATTGCGTTAACTATAATTTTAATAAGGCCGATTTCACAGGACTAAACAATTTTTTTAGTTAAATTGATTGGGAATTTAGACTTTGCAACAGATCTGTTAATGATATGTATGTAGTTTTTAAAGAAACAATTTTTAATGGAATTAAACAGTTCGTTCCGGTTTTAAGGAAAAAGTCGTGTTTTAAGCTCCCTTGGTTTAATAAAAGATTAAAAAATTTAGAAAATGTTAAAAACAAGGCTTTTAAGCGTTCGAAAAAATCAGGTAAACCTGAGGATCATGCTCGTTTTCTTCAGCTAAGGAGAGAATTTGCTTTTTTGAGTACATTTTTGTATCATCAACATATAAGTGCTGTTGAGATAAATATTAAAAAGAACAGCAAATCATTTTGGGTCTTTTTAAATTCCAAACGAAGAAGTTCTTTTTTGCCGTTACAGATGGAACTTGATAACGAAAGGTCATGCGATTTAAAATCATCTTGCAATCTATTTGCAAAATACTTTCAATCTAACTATAATAAAGACATTATTTTAAATATTATCGATTTATATCCAACTATTTCCCCTATTATAGATTTTGATTTAAAGTGTTTTTCAGATCAAGATGTTCTTGATGGGTTGATTGAACTCGATTCAAATAAAAAAGCTGGAGTTGATAATATTCCGCCATCTTTATTACATAATTGCGCCCCATCAATTTGTAGCGCGTTAAAAATAATTTTTAATAAATCCGTATTAACTGGTGTTTTTATAGAAGATTGGAAAATATCTTACATAAATCCAATTTTTAAAAGTGGCCTTAAACACCTGGTAAAAAATTACCGACCAATATCAAAACTCTCTGCCGTGCCAAAGTTATTTGAAAAGTTGGTTACCTAAAGGCTAATTTTTTCAATCAAGGAAGTTATAACGCCAAAACAACATGGGTTTGTAAGTGGTCGTTCAACTTCGACAAATTTGTGCCTATTTTCTCAATTCTGTTTAAGATCTATGGAGAATAGGAAGCAAGTGGATGTCCTGTACACAGACTTCGTCAAGGCTTTTGACAGAGTTCATCACGAACTATTAATTCAAAAACTTCGAAAATTGGGTTTGAATGAACATTTTCTGATTTGGTTGTGTTCCTACTTGTCGAATCGGAAACAGGTCGTCCAAATTGAAGGTTTTTCATCAGACTATATTCAAGTTTATTCAGGTCTTCCCCAAGGTAGTAGTCACCTTGGACCAATTTTGTTCAATTTATTTATAAATGATATTCCGCAAGTTCTTAATTTTTCGGACTGTTTGATGTTTGCGGATGATGTTAAATTATACCGTGAAATATCTTCGGATTGTGACTGTTTAAACTTCCAAAACGACATTGATATGTTTTTTTTTGGTGCAAATACAACCACCTGGAGCTAAATTTTGCAAAATGTAAGATTTTTAGTGCCTAAAGAACTTTATCCCCGATAACATTTATTTATAAATTTGAAAATGAATCACTCACAAGAGCAAGCGAAGTTAAAGATCTTGGAGTTATATTCGACTCAAAATTTTCTTTTTCAGCTCACATTGATTTTATTGTATCAAAGGCAAATTCTATGTTGGGTTTTCTTAAACGAACTTCGACTGTATTTAAAGATGCTTATACATTAAAGGCAATTTTCATGTCATTGGTGCTACCTATCTTAGAGTATTGTTGTATCGTCTGGTCACCGTATTATGAAAATGCTATTAGTAGAATAGAAAAAATTCAAAGAAGATTCACGCGTTTTGCCTTAAGAAGTATGAGATGGTCCGCTGAACTACCTGATTATTTTTCAAGATGTGCGTTATTAGATTTGAAAACTTTGGAAAGCCGCAGACAAGCTCAATGCGTTCTTTTTATCAAAGATATTTTGACTTTTAATATTAAATCTGAAGAACTTCTGGTTTTAGTTTCTTTTTACGTTCCGGAAAGATCGCTAAGAAACAGAAATAACATACTCTATATTCCCAATCACCGAACAAATTATGGTCTTAATAACCCAGTAACTCGTTCTCTTACATTGTACAATTCTATTTCATGTGAAGTCGATCTCTCTATGAGTAGGGATAGTTTTAAAAAAATTGTCCAAAATCTATTTCACCTTCACCAAGTTTGAGTAAGAATATATAATTAAGTTAAGCAAACATTTGTAATCAAAAGATAATATAAATCCATTGATGATAAATAAATAAATAATAAATAATAAATAAATAATAATAATTTCGAAATACATTTTTCATAAATTCCTTGTTATTTAAGACGTGTGATGGCATACTTCATTTTTACTAAGAACCGTTAAGTATTGTGGTTTTTAATACTTTTTATAAGTTCAAACTTTGTTATTTTCGTTTAGTTAGTTAGTTAGTTATAGAAACTTTATTTATTATATTTCATTGTACATGTATCTACAATAAATTTCATAGTTTAATATGGTTTGGCTTAAAGCCGTCTACCAGAATGACATTATAACAATATTATACATTTTTTTACTAAAATAGTACAAAAATAAAATTTCAAAGTCGCCTTCGACTATTCGGGTTCTATAATTCAGAGCCATCGTTGTGTATTTATACAATTTCTCCCAAACAAGACTTCCATTCAAAATACATAAAACTTTGTTCATGTTCATTACGGATTTACCGAAGAATCTGACTCTGATATTCTCTTAGAATCGGACATCTGGCAATAAAGTGGTAAATATCTTCTCTTTCCTTGAGGTTGCAAATATCGCACAAAATAGGTAGGTCCGGACGATGTGGAATGTAGTTGAGGTTGATCATTTCCCCCTCTTACTTTAAATATCGTACTTATCATTGAAAGCGGTAATCTGTTTAAGAAGTAGGAGCTTCCTTGTAAGTTGTAGTCGAGCTGGCTATAAATCATCCTATACTGAGATGATTTAGCTTCCAAGATATAACCACTATAAGCTGAGCGCGCTACACCTTCCAGTAAATTTTGAAACATGTTTCTAAGATTAGCGGGTCCAATACCTGGTTGAATCCGTAATATTTCTCCACAATCAACCCCTATTTCTTCCCATTTTTGACGAGGTTGCCTCTCAAAGTAATTATCGACTTGAGGATCAATTTGGGTAGTCTTGTCTCATCCATCTCCAGCAGCTTGATTTTATAATCGGAGTGTAGTTTTAGCGTATTTAAGAATAACGGTGGCATTGTAGTTTCAAGGTGGACCATGTAATTTGGAGTACAGGCCGGCAACCGAAAAATGCGTTTAAGAAAATATCTTTGAAACTTTTCAACAACATCGAACTGCCAGCAACCCCACACTTGAGCTCCATACAACACGATGCAAGAAGCAGTGGCACGCAATATCTGGATCTTTGCGCTATGGTCCACAAACCTACTCTCTATACAACGTCCCCAGATTGAAGAAATAGCTCTCTTTGCCTCTGCTAATTTAGCCTCGAAATGTTTTTTGAAGTTAAGGTTAGCACAGATCAATACACCGAGATACTTATACTCTCGAACAATTTCTAAATTCTGACCCTTGAAGGTCCACTTTTCGTTTCTCGAGTATCTACCACCTCCATCCCTGAAGATCATCATTTTAGACTTTCCAAGGTTAACAGTCAGGTTCCAAAGATCACAGTAGCGCTCCAGACGGTTGATCATGCGCTGCATTCCGTCAACTGATTCCGCCAGAAAAACTATGTCATCGGCGAAAATGAGACAAGGTATTCGTAAACCTCCGAACTCAATACCCCCTCCGACTTCCTCGACAACATCATTTATAAACAAAATGAAGAGCAAAGTACTCAACACACATCCTTGCCTTACTCCCATTTCCGTTTCAAAGTCATCTGATGTAAATTTTCCGTCTCAAACATAAGACACATTGTTTTCATACATTGCTTTCAGCAGATTCACAACTTTGCTTGAGATACCCAAAGTATAAAGCTTATAGAATAACGATGCCCGGGCAATGGAGTCAAAAGCAGCTCTGAAATCTACGAAGAAAGCATATAGCTTCTTCTTTTTGCTTTTAAAGTAATCGGCAATGTGAAATAAGGTGAAAATCTGATCTACCGTCGAGTGGCTTTTCCTAAAACCAGCTTGGAACATGTTGAGTATGTTTTTGTCGTTAACCCACTCTGTTAGCCTTTTAAAAATAAGTCTGCTGAATAACTTCACTGAAGAATTCAAAAAAGAAATGCCTCTGTAATTCTCGGGATTATCGTACGCACCTTTCTTATGTAGCGGATAAATAATTGCTTTTTTGAAGCAGGCTGGAACTTCTGCGGTTTCGAAAATTCTATTAAATTCCTTGGTGAGTGAGAACAGGTACTCGGACGTACAGTTTATATAGAATTCCGAACGAATCCTGTCATCTCCTGGGTCTTTACCAGATCTGGTTTTTTCTAAAGCAGTCCGAAGTTCCAGAACTGTAAACGGCGAATCAAGGATATCGTCAAGAAAGACGGAGCAGCATATTGAGGTAGGGGTGAAAACTGAGCAGTGTTAAGTAAATTTTTAAAGTACTCCTGAAGCTCGGTTGCGTGCAGTGAAGATCCAATCCTACTAGGCCGTCGGTTAATTGCTTTAGCAGCTTTCCAGAATTCCGCCGAAGACATCGCTGAGTTTAGGCGTTGTATGGTTTGTTCATCGTTTTGCTTACGCTTGGCAAGGCAGATGAATTTATACTCTTTGTTCGCAGACGCATACATAGTCTTAAAGACATGAAGGTTATATTTTCTCAGAAGTCTTAGTAAAGTAAATGATTTTTACCTTGCTTTAGAGCATTCCAAGTCAAACCATTTTTGTTTAAAATCAGTCTTCTGTTTCCAGTTATTGGTAACTGGGACTGCAGCTTTCATTATGTCAGTAAGTCTGGTCATGTTTAAATTATCGCACTCGGCGCTATGTTTTCTCAGTTCTTCATTTAAATTAGTTTGGTACGCCCGTACAAAATTTAAACTATTACTCCAATGTAGCTTTGGAAGGAGCTCAAGTGACTTTGAACAAGATAATTCATCTGCCGGTCTTGATTTGCATGTGATTTCTAAAGGCATATGCTCCGAAAAAGTTTGCTGTCGCACGCTAAAGCTTCTCAAAAGGTCGTTCCACCTTCCACAAACTATCCCATAATCGATGACTGAACACATTTTCAACGCAAATGTTACTTGTTTCTGTCAAAGATCTTGCTTTCCAATGTAATTATGCACATAAGAGCAAGTACGTGCGACACAGTCGTGCCCATTTTTTAATATTTGTTCTATGTTTAAAATTTAAGAGGAGATTAGCCTTACTTTTCAGGCTTGCTAAATTCATCATAAGGATATTTCAAGAAAGTAAACCTTAACTCATCCTCCTTGCCATCTGTTTTGATTCTCTAAATAAGACCTTTGTTGTGCAAAATAACCACCAAATTTAATTTCAGAGGATAACGAATTCATGCGAAACAGGAAAATAAATATAAACTTCATTTAAACAAATACATATTTTAATTTAATATAATATCATTATGATTATGATATATTTAACAACACATAATGTAGAGACATGTGAAAAATGCAATGAAATTTAATTATTTTTCGTTTCAACAAAACATTTCAATTCCAATATAAAAAAATGTTAAGTCCTTTTGACAGCGAAATCCTAACTTCATCTTTATGGCGGGAGATTATTAAATCATTTGGAAAATTAGTTTATTACTCTTCATTTGTATTAAATTTTGCGTGTGGTGTATGGATGGTTAATCATTTTATTTGTGCCGAACAAACTTTTTTGAAAACTAATAAAAATAACTTTCAATCAATTGGCTGAAAATATTTGCATGAACTGTGTTGTACATTTTACAACTCACAATTCAAGTGTAACAAAATATAAATGGGATTTGAATTTCATTTATTTAATTTAAATTCAAAGCTGATTTATCCGAAGTGAGTGTTTGGAGAATGGGCACGATTTGCATTTAATAGATTTTCAAAAAAAAAAATGGATTCCATTGAAAGTGTATTTAAAGATGTTTTGGCATTAATTGATGGGTGGGTTTCGTATTCCTCTATTTCGAAAAAAAAAACAAATAAAAAACAATTTCAAATAGAAAATACTCGGCTGGTCCAATTACAAAAATTACAAAATATTTGTGACTGTATTGTATTTTCATATCAAAATCAATTCAACTCCTGTAAATTTCCATTCGCCCGGAATTTTTCGCCTGAATGGTATTTCATACTTCAAATCAACAATGACATTTCAAGCTAGGTGGTGTTTTCATTTACTCGTTGGAGGAGCATCCAGTAATGTGGATCAAAGAGCTGTAGTTTTGCTTTTGCAGTAATTTTAATTTTGATATTATTAATGTTGTAAGCATTTTGCATTTTTTGTTAAACAATTTATTTTTGTTTATTTTATAATAAAAAGATGTTCTTAGTTTTTTTCTGCCTTAATAAATAAAATAAAAAAAACAATAATAAATAGAACTAAACAATGAGTTATATTGTTGAGTTTGTTTTGATGAAAGTTAAAAATAAATTGCACGACTGGATCGCACGTACTTGCTCATATTTATGCGCGGTCACATTGTAGAATACAATTTAAGAAAATTAAATTTAACATCAAAGCATTGATTGGATTTTTGTGATTTTTGATTTTTCAAATAAAGTACGTTAAATTGTATTGAGTGCATTAATTTAAACACCATTTCATATCTTTAAAAAAATGTAAAATAGTGTGAATTTTTTTTTTCAAAATCGTAAGAGCGGTTTAAAAAAAAAACGGTTTTTACAACTTTTTATAAAAAATTAAAAAAAATAATTCAAGAATACAAATTTAAACAGAAAAATAGCATACATTTAAAAACAAAATTTAAAAAAAAAAAATAATTAAAAATTATTAAAAATACAAAAAAAAAGTTTTCGAAAATATTTTAAAATAAAATTTCTTAGGCTACCCACATCTTTTTGAATATCAATTTTGATAGAAATCGGATCACCAGTTTTCAAGAAAGTCGAAAAAAAACGGTCCTATGGGAGGTACCGCTTTTAGCTCACCACATTATTTTTTTTTCACCAAAATATAATGCTAGTACACTGATTTTTTCATAAAAATTCTTGGAGCTGTTTCGGAGAAAAATAAACTTTTACATAACGGTTATATACACAGCTGGTCAAAAAAATAGGTATGACTATTTATTTTTTTATTAGTTAATTTTTTTTTACATTTTTTCAGTTGCATTATAATTTTGTGTGTTTTTAATAAAACTTCAATAACAAAGAAAATAAAAGACTTTAATAGGATCTTGAATTAATAGAACATTTTCATAATAAGTGGCCGAAACTGTCGATTGACGCATTTTAGCATGGTCAATAAAATAGGCGCGTCTTCCTAAAGTATTAAAAATATTGATTTTATTAACATTTAATGTTGGTTACCTAAATTTTCGATTACCTAACTCTAATAACCAGAGTATCCTCCATTGTTAGCTTGAAATTTTTGGAGTCGGCGTGGCATTGATTCCACCAATTTTTGGCATGTCTGGTTGGGTATAGAATACCATTCTCTTTGAACGGCTTCCCACAATTGGTTTCCATTTGTGAAATATTGCCCGCCTAACTTTCGCTTGAGTGCATTCCACAAGTTCTCAATGGGATTGAGGTCAGGGGATTGACTTGGCCACGGGATAAGAGATACTTCCTTCTCTTGGAACCAATCTTTTACGAGACCCGCCGTGTGTTTTGGATCGTTATCCTGTTGAAAATGCCATCGGAGGGGCATTTTCCAAGATATCCCTATACCCATATTTTGTTAATATGGTTTTAATGATAAATATAGGAAAAACATCCCCACACCATAATATTGCCACCTCAGTGTTTGATTGTTTTTTGTGTATAGCGGGGATGGTATTCTTTTCCTTTTGGGCGTCTTACATTACGCCCGGAGTCCGAAGAAAACAAATTTATTTTAGTCTCGTCGCTCCACAGGATATTACGCCATTTTTTAAGTCCTTCAGGTCCATTCCAGTTTGCGTATCTAAGAGCAAATTCTTTCTTCACACCTATTTTTTCGACCAGCTGTGTATGTAATTATATGACAGGAACCGTTAATTTTGGAGCTACAAAAAAATTAAAGAAATTCCTCTGTAAACGGGTTTGAATTTAATTTTCTTTTATTTCATTTTTATTTTGTATCAAATTTCACAACTTATTTGTTTTTTATGTTATTTCCGATACGCGACGCGTTTCAGAAATAACATTTCCACCATCAGGATCAGGCGTTGTATATACTGTTTTGCCACTTGTTGACATCGATTTTATTTTATTTTCCTTGCTTTTCGTGGTTTTCTTTATTGTCTTTCGGTTATCTTATTATTTATGTGCTTGTCTCTTTTCCTCTTGCTTTAGACGTGATTACAGTGTCAAATAATGCGTTAGCTTTTAATGTTAGTTTATCATTAAGTAGTTTGTCTTGTTCAGTTTTGTTTGATTTGTATATCTCGTACTCTTCCAGTGTGTCTAGTAGTCTCCCTTTCTGGCACAGGTGTATTGGGCTTAAATTATTTTCTAAGTTCGTTTAGTTGTGTTTGTTGTCAATTTAATGTAAAGCATAATTAGATTTTGTATTTGGTTTGGGTAGATGTTCTTTAAATCTTTCTTTAAACGATCTTCCTGTTTAGTATTTTTCATAGTCGTCGCATCATTTAATTTTATATAAACTCCAGTGCGTGTTTATATGTCTATTTTTCTTTTTGGTTGTGTTAATTTTTGAATATTTTTGTTTGTTTTGAAGGATACTTTTATGTTGAGTTTTTTTAATTTATTTTTTTATTGTATGTGGTAATAAATTGGCGTATTTCATTGAGATAAATTTGTTGTCATTATTTTCGCCCTCTTCTTTGTTTTTGTTTTTTATTTTCTTTATTCTTTTTGTGAGAAGATTTTCGATGGTTAAAGTGTCGTATCTATTTGAAATTGCGATTTGTTTTATTATATTTAATTCATGTGTGAAGTCTTGTTTGTCCATAGGTATTGTTAACAATCTATTGATGAATGCGTTGTAGGCTGCCATTTTTTGAGATTGTGGGTGGTGTGAATCTTTATGTATGGTTATATCGGTAGTTGTAGGTTTTCTAAATATTTAATATTTTAATTCATTATTACTTTTTCTAATGTTTAGGTCAAGGAAGTTGAGATTATTATTATTTTCTATTTACTACATAGGACAAACAGGAAGATCGTTTAAAGAAAGATTTAAAGAACATTTACCCAAATCAAAAACAAAATCTAATTATGCTTTACATTTAATTGACAACAAACACAACTAAACGAACTTAGAAAATAATTTAAGCCCAATACACCTGTGCCAGAAAGGGAGACTACTAGACACACTGGAAGAGTACGAGATATACAAATCAAACAAAACTGAACAAGACAAACTACTTAATGATAAACTAACATTAAAAGCTAACGCATTATTTGACACTGTAATCACGTCTAAAGCAAGAGGAAAAGAGACAAGCACATAAATAATAAGATAACCGAAAGACAATAAAGAAAACCACGAAAAGCAAGGAAAACAAAAGAAAATCGATGTCAACAAGTGGCAAAACAGTATATACAACGCCTGATGGTGGAAATGTTATTTCCGAAACGCGTCGCGTGAATAAAAATAAAATAAAAAACAAATAAGTTGTGAAATTTGATACAAAATAAAATAAAAGAAAACTAAATTCAAATCCGTTTTATATTTTTATTTTAATTTTAACTTCACTATATATATATATTCACATAACTTGAAGACCAATAAATAACAAAAATGAAACTCAAATATGTGTCTCTATCATCGTAATGTCATGTTTGATTGTTATCTCAAACTGTTTAATGTGCACGAATGCATAACTTGCATTAAAGTACCTATAATCGCAAATAAAAGGGAGGGGGGGGGGGTAAAATCAAAGTTAGTTGCCTTAGTGAAGAACAGCCGTAATTCGTCCTTAAATTGATGCCTACTCTAAGCTTGCCCAGGAGTGTATTTAAAAGAAGCATAGCGGAAATAAAAATTACGAATCAAGAATCAATGAAACAACGAAAAATTAACGCCAACTTAAAATGCGCTGATACACAATTTTTTTCTTATTATTTATTGGGAATTTCATTAGCTACATTTCATAGAAGGCATTATTTAAAATGGACGCCATTTGCCTTGCTGCACGACCTGAGACGCCTTGGCCAATCATCGATCGCACCACACATTTCACCCATTGGGACATTTTTCACTGCACAGATAAGGGATCTCTTTAACGATTCAATATTTGAGTGTCGAGTAGAGCAGGCTATTCCCTCTAAAACGGACCACAGCTTGTAATCCAAAAGATTAAGGTCTGCACTTCCGGCTGGCCAATCTTCTGGTGATATAAAGTCCGGTAAAATTTTTTTGAGCCACTCTTGAAACGTTTAAGCTTTCTTGTAAGAATCTTGTTGGAATGCCCAATTCTTCTTTTCGAACATTGTCTGGTTGAGAGACTTTACTACATCCTCCAAAACTGTTGTTTAATAAACTTTCGCCGAAGTTTGCACTCCTTTTTCACAAAAATGAAGGTCGGTAACTCCATGATAGCTCACTCCCCACCATACCATTACATTTGCGGGATGATGGCCTCTTTCGAGTCTTGGAATGAGTTCAGATTCAGACGCTTCTCTTGATGTGCGAACATGGTAGTGGCAACGAGATTTTTAAGACTGTCGTTTTACGAAGACAAGCACTGAATTAGCCCTCTTTGCTTATTGAATAATATCTAGAAATTGTGCTCAATATGTAATAGCTTGACATTTTTTAACATTTTTAACATTTAGATTTTCATTATCGGCGTAAATTTGAGATATATGAGTTTTTTTTTATGACACAGTCAATGTCATTTATAGTAAGCATGAAAAATAAAGGTCCAAGATTGCTACCTTGGGGAATACCTTGATTTGTAAGATATGAGTGAGATAAAGGTCTGAAAAAAAATTGATAATGATGATACTTCAATTAAGAATTAATCCATTGAATGAAATCGATTGGAAATCCGAGAGAGAGATAGTATTATAATTGAAGTTAAGCATGTGTTTGGTAACAGTTATTAAGATATGAAAAATAGTGGGAATTATTGGTAGACAATTACTGAAAAATAGAGAAAATAAGTTTGAAGTTGTCGGAGATTGATAAAGCGGAAAAAGCTCTTAGAATCAGATAACATTTTAGACTGCATGTTGCGGGCCGCAGTGGGCAGTATAGATAAGATGTTTGCTTAGTAAGCGAGACATCGTAAATTTGACTCTCAGTTTGAGGTGCAATTTTTCTAACTTCTAGTACAACTCGAGCTGTCAGTATTTTTTAATTGAGAAAATAGTCACCTAATTCTCGATGTACTGCACCTATATTTCTAATTCTTATAAGTAGTGTCGTGCAACATCCAGTTGCATTCTTAAAGGCATTGTGCCCTACAGACACATACATATGTAAGTAGTTAAAATATTATTATTATTATAAGATATTGATTTTAGGGAGAATAACAAAATTTTGAAAAAAGGAGCTCCTGTAATTAAAAAGATCGAGATCGGAGCCTGGATAATTCCGTCAAAGTTTATGTCTCTTATTTCTTAAAGACTTCAGTTAGATGTTGTATCAAACGTAAACGAGGCAATACTCTTTTGTTAAACAAAAAAAGAAAATTGAAGGACGATTGTCTCTTCGATAGATTGACTACATAAGAGAGTTTGTAAGAGAACTTCAAAAAAAGAGTAGAATGTAATGACTCCAGTTTAGATAAGAGATTATGGTTTGCTTAAACAACGCAGTTATCTACGTCAGAAGAATAAATAAAGTCTAGTTGACGATACAAACTATTTTTAACCCCACTCAGGAAGATCTATTTATCAGATCGTCCTTTTATCGTTTTTTTACAATGCTCTAGCGAAATAGTCAGCTGCATTCTTCCCCTTAAAAAATGCAACCGTAATACTCGCATTGCTAGGAATGCCCATCAGTTTACCCTTCAGCCCAACTTCGGTCGTACTGTTAAGTACAGAGATTCTTTCTTTAGTCGCACCACACGAATGTGGAACGCTTTGTCTGGCTCGGGTTTTCAATCCTGAATTTAGTAAAAGACTATTATTTAACCACTTCGAGATTCTTTGGAGATCTTCGTTCAAATCATTGGCACAGTTTTCTATTAGACCAAGAAAGCAGCTTTTTAGCATTTGAATATCATCCGCATAAAAAAGAACCATAACACCTGCTCGAAATTACATGGTATGCTACTAACACTGGAAAAGACATCGGGCAATTTTTATCGAGAACACTGAAACAAATGCGCCAGAGAGCTACAGATCCATGGTAAACGACTTTTTCTTTCCTGGATTGGATGAATTTGTACTATAGGGCATGTGGTTCCAACAGGACGGATCAACGACTCACACTGATTTAACCAGAACAGATATTATGAAGAAAGCCTTTTCACGTCGTTTAATTTCTGGTTTAGGCAATTTGCACTGGACTGGACAGCCAGATCACCCGATTTGACCTTTTTTTGTGGGGTGGTTTTCAATCTGGCAATCCTTTTTTTTACAGGTATAGAATTTTAAGTTGGCAATACTATTTTAACTCGTGGTTTTTTGACAGCTGTCACTTGATAAGTGCTCACTTTGGTTTGACATTACAACATGAATAGACTGACAACATTCGCCATGTTATTGCTGACATACGGCTCCAATTGCTGCAAAAAGTGGTCGGCAATTAGGCCTCTCGGCTAGAATTTATTCGAGCCAGCCGCGGCGGCCATTTTTATAACGTAATGGCAAGTCCTTGTCTTTATAATAAAACTAAAATCTTGGCCATGACTTTAAATTATATGCGTTTTATTTGTTCTTGAAAACCACACGTCTAAAAGAATCACCCTTTAGTATAAACAAACCTCAGACTCTTAGAATCTTAAAAAGAATATCTATCGCTGGAAGTTCTGACACAAGTATGGTCATCAATTCTGACGGTGGCCCCTTGTCCGATATCATTTTCTCTATTTGTAGTGAGATGATTTGATTAAATGTATAATTCTTTTCCTTAAACCCGAGAAAAGCAATTATCAAGTTGTCGAAGAAAGGTTTGGAGAATATCGCACAGTACGTCTGCTTAAATCTTGAACTGTGAGACTAATTCATTTATCATTAGAGGAGTCAAAGCAAGTAGTCCTAAGTTTCCATTCATCAGCTTACACTTACACTTCTTTGACCAAATTGTTAGGGTAAAGGTCTGTTGTGGGATTTTTTTTCAGCCAACTTTTTTAAGATTAAATCCAACTTAAATGTATTCTGTAGCTAGTTGTAAATTGAACTTAAAAATAAAAATATCTGTCTCTTCTTCCAGTTCTTGTATCTTAAAAACGCTTGAGTTGAGGCGTAATTTAAGATTGATATGCCACTTTTTTTTTGGAATTGCAATTTCCTTTGAATCTGTTCTACTTTCCTAGAAGTTGTATAAAAAAAAACTCTTATGCCATGTAAGGAAGAAAGTTCATCCTGTCGTACTTATTTCCTTGGGTCCATCAATTGTGACACTTTCATTGGCTTCACAACTTCACCTTTGAGTTTGGTAAACGAAAAAAAGTTCCTCCTTTCCATCTTCTAAGTTCGTATGTGCCTTATCTTTCTCTTCTGCCAACGAAGAAAAAATGGAAAAAAAAGGATACTTTTGTGAATTTCCAGAAACAGGTCTTTTGACACATTACCACCATTTTTTTTTTGTTGCCTCTTCATTGTTCAAACTTCCTCAAGTTAATTGCTTTTCACTTGAATTTCAATCGAAGGAGGCAGTGAGTTGCTTCTAGTTGATTGTGTGTATCCCTATATTTACCCTCCGTCAGTAAGGAGTGTCTTGTTCATTATCAATCAATGAGTTCTTAGAGAAAGAACTGAAAAAAATCCTTGAATTTGCATCTGGAAAATTAAACCATATTAACTCCTCACACCAACAAAATTCATTTTATCAAAGCCAAACGAATGAGCTGAACATTTCAAATAGCGCGAAGAGAAAGACTCTTCTCATCGAATTGCTCAAGGAAGCATGAGGTGAGGGTACATAAATGTTGGGAGCTTATGGTTGTGCCGGCTTTGAGTTTTCATTTGGTTACATTAGAGGCAAACAAATTTCATTAGACGCTAACGTTGGAGTTCGAAAAGCATACATTTATTAAAAGGGTGCCATTATACACTTAGCCTAAAAGGATATCATTAGTAAGAAGAATTTAATTTCTTTGTAAAAATCAAGTTAAATACAAATCATAATTTTGAGAATTTTTTTTTCTGGAATCAGGTATATATGTGGCCTGGTGAATTTCAAGACGTATTTGCATTCATTCAATGTGTAAACCGGATTAATTGAATAAAAATTGGCGAGTTTTTTGTCGATCAGTCTGAGCATTTGTTGTCAAAGTCTCGATATCATATTTGAATAAAATTAATAAAAAAAAACAACTATAAATGTGATTAAATTTTTTTAAGAAAAGATACATTTTAATGAAACCTTTTGTCCTTCTTATCAATCCTAGTTGATCTTATTGGTGAGTACATAACGTTAAGAATAAAGTTCAGTTTATTTAAAAATTTTTTAGGAGTATCAAAAATGTTCAATTTTATTCGAACAAATGGCGACTTTTCTGTTTGGGTTTTCATCTCTTCAGTTTTTCCGAATGACCAAGAGAATTTTAATTGAAAAAAACTTTCGATTCAGGATAATCAAAAATAATGCTAAATGTAAGTTTTGACACTGATTTTTATACAGTAAATAAGTAGTTACATTTATCTTCAATTTTGTGTATATTCACACTTCATCTGAATTTGCTTTATAAGATGGGATGAAGTTGGTCTAACCCAGTTCGGTCTCTAGCCATTTTCCAGTTTAGTAAGTGAAGCTAATTGAAGCCCATTCAACTTTCATGTGCCACTTCTTATACAGAGTCCTTCATGGGTGCATTCATGCTCGACAATCTTAGTTATTGCATTCATATCTCTGGGCTAATGTCTGTACCGTGAAATATTAAACAAATGTTACACATACGCCACAGTGTCAAGGCAAGTTTAGGATTCGTGAATATAAAAAAAAAATTGAGATAACGACAATCAAATATTACATTACGATAATAGAGAAGTCTAAAGAAGTTAGTAGCAAAAAATTTCTGTCTGTCTGTTTGTTTGTCTGTCTGTCTGTCAGTATGTATGCATGATTCTTTTGGCATTCTCCAGAGGGGAAATTGAAATTTTATTTTTAGGCCTAAAAATAACAGTGCCTGCACATGACCGTTTAGGAAAAGTTTATTTTTCTCAACAACGGCTTCAACGATTGTGATGAAATTTTTTGACAATTTTTTGTTAGTATTGGTATTATTTGATCTGAACAAAATTTAAGGGGAAAGTCTAATAACGGTATCTTTCATATAACGGTTTTTTTCAGTTTTTGACTTACTCAAAAACGGCTCTTTGGAACTCTGTCAAATTTTATACTTGAAAAGATCTAGGTAGGCAAATTAATTCTGCTATCAAAATTTTGAATAACTTTTTTTTTCTAATTAAAATTAATTTTTGAATTTTTTTTAATCAATATTTTTAAAACTAATCAAAAAAAATATTTTAAATTTTATAATAACATATACATACATATATTAATAAACTCTAAGAAACTGCATACCAAAATTTCAAGATTTTTTTTTTCAAAAAACTAAAAATTAAAAACAGAATTTTATCAAAATCAATCCTACATTTTTCGAAATACTTTTTTCATAAATTCTTTATTATACAGGACGTTGGGTTAATGGCGTACTCCATTTTTACTAAAAACCGTTGAGTGTTGTGGTTTTGATACATTTTTACCTGCGATTTATAGGGACTATAAGGCAAGTTATGCATTCGTAAAAAAAATTCAGACAATCAGACATGACATTACGATAGAGAAACATATTTGAGTTACTGGTAAGATTCTGTCTGTCTGTCCGTCTGTACCGATGTTTATTGAACTACAACCTAACCAGTTTGGTCTATCGTCATCAAATTTGGCACATAAGGTCATTTTAACGTTCTACAGAGGAATTAAAAAAAAAAAATTTTAGCTAAAATATTAACGGCAACTGTCATATAACCGTTAAGTAAAAGCTTAATTTTCTCGGAAATGGCTCCAAGATTTTTTATGAAAATCAAATAGTGTACTATTGTAGGTGTAGATTATATTTTGGTGAAACAAAATTTAAGATGGTTTTTGTTAAAAACGTTACTATGGGAGGAACCGTTTTTTTTCATCGACTTTTTCGAAAACTGGTCATCCGATTTCAATAAAAATTGATACTTAGGAAGATGTTGTTAGCCTAGGTAATTTTAGCTTAAAATATTTTCTAAAACTTTGTTTTTTGTATTTTAAAATTTTTTTTTTAATAAAAAAAAATCAATATTTTGAAAACGGCCAATTAATTTTTTTTTAATTTTGTTCTTAAATGTATGTTGTTTTTGTACTTAAGTGTGTATTCTATTATTGATTTATTTTTTTGAATTTAACAAAAAAAGTTGTTAAAAAAACCGTTCTTACGATTTTCAAAAAAAAAAAATCATACTATTTTACATTTCTTAAAGAAATAAAATGGCGTTTAAATTATTCCACTCAATACAATTTAACGTACTTTATTCGAACAATCAAAACTCACAGAAATCGAATAAATGCTTTAATGTGGGCTTTAATTTTTTTAAATAAACAAATAAAAGGGCCTTCTAACCAAATGCCAAAAAAAAAAATCCAGATTCCAGTGGAAAATTGCAAGTGTTGGCAGATTTTAATTTATGGTGATCACTTTACGCAGACTGACTATCAGAAATGAGTTACTCCAGAGAGTTTACTATCGAAAATTACAAAGAATGTTTATTTTTATTCATTTTGATTTTCTTATACGTATCAGCAATCCAAAACCCATGTACTTGATTATAACAATCTCTTATTAAAAAAAAACAACTTTTGGTGAAAAATCTCACTATAATTGAATTCCATTTCTATGGGAAATCCTACCTACCCACGTGATTATCCTATTACGTACTACGCACAAAAAACAGAACCAACATTTATTCCACTTAATAAATCAAACAAAACCGAAACATTGTAAAAACGCAATACCATTAAGAAGAATTTAGTGTTTTTTTAGAAACCACGAGTCGGTTAACAATTTTGAAAATCCCTCAACAAATACAATTAATAATTTCTAGAGAACACTGGTAGACTTAGTTCTAAATGAATAATTTCCTAAATGGAGTTATTTGCCTTCGTAATTATATATAAAAGACCGTATCTGATTACATAAATTAAATAAATAATGCGCACACGGCTGCCAGACGTATCTAGATACATTATCTAGAAGTGTATATTTTTGGAATCATCAAGGTTAATTAGGAATGAAAGTGTTTCTGTTGTTAGACAAACATATTTCAATTTGGAAACGCATGTTAGTCTTTTATTTTCTATATACACTGGGAGTAGTTACTATCAAAAAAGGAAGTCACTAACATATTAATTCAGACATGAATTTGAAATACAAATACCTTGACCGTAAAGTGATAGATACTGCGCTTATAAGATACACATTGTGTGTTGAAAAAATATCACCGTAATGCTATTAAATTCAAGCTGGCAGCATACAATTGTTGATGGAATGTAAACTGTCAGTCGTTTTCTTTACTGTCCTTCTTACTTAAAAATCTGACAGCTTTCAAGTGTGAGAAATCTTCATTTAAGGATAATAGAAGGATACAAGTCAAACAATCATTTTCTGCTTGACCAATTTTCACAATTCCTTTCGACAAAACAATATCCATTGTCATCGTCATTCTTAATAAGAAAACACTCCCTATGTCTTGATTTATTATATTTTTATAAGATGGGTATCAGTATCAGCATCAAGTTCATGTAACAAAGCCTTAAATGAAAAATCCAACATCACTCACCCGGAACATAATATATTATACTCCGCACCCTTTCCTGAAAATCCTTTTCATTTTCGTTTCAATTTTGTGAGTTCTAAAAATAGTCACGCAATACAATTATTTTAGGATTTTAAATTTAAGAAAAAAAAATAATAAAAATAAATCCATAGTGAACATTAAAACCATCTGTTCGAGAATGCTCCTAGACATGCATATACGTTCAAGAAAAGGTTAAGGACTAACGTGGAAAACTAAAGGATAAATCTGGATAAAATGCAACCGCAAAGGCGATGTGGAATAAATTCATTCTTTTCGATTCACATGTTTTTCGAATTTAATGCTCACGTTATTAGCAATAAAGTTGGAGTGGAATCCTTGCCGTCAGTTTTGGGCACGTAGACAAGACCGCAAACTTTGAGTTTCCTTTATTTGTGATCCTGACGTTTTTAATAGAAAAATGAGAAAAAGTTCTGTTCGCTGGGTGGATTCATAAAAAAGATGTTTGAGGAGTGTGTGTTGTTTTCGAAATAAAGCCTTCTATCTTAATTTATTTGTTTTAGAAGTAAAAACTATATTTTATTGTAAAAAATGTATTTTGGTCCAAGTGTATATATAAAGCCCTCTTCTCAAGCACGAATTAATATTCATTTTGAAAATATGTATGTAAGATTAAGGGGATTTCTAGTTCGTTTTAGGGAAATTTTTTTTTAAATACTTTATATTTTTGGTATGGATAACTATAATTTACTATATTTCAACTTTAAAAACTTCTCGGGCTAAGAGACCTAGAGACGAAGCAAAATCTCAACTGGCTCTCAATAGAAACTATCATTCACTAACTTTACTCCCGGTCTACAAAAATTATTGCTTTTAAAAGTAAAATATTAAAGAGAGAAAAAAATAGAGACGCACATTCTTCTTTCTTGTCTGACCGGTTTCTCATCGTTGCTTGTGCGTAGTAAGTCCCCAATTACACTATGTCTAGTGAGACATGTTTCTTTTTCAGTTTTCCTTTTCAACTTTCATTTGGTGAGACGAAAAGCAATTACACAGTTGAATTTAGAGTAATGTCTTACTTTGCTGCATGTGATGCACAGCGTTGCCGAGCCATTTTGCCACGACAGTTTTCTCGTGGTACAAAATAATTTAATATTTCATTTCCTTTGAATCTGATTTTTTAAAACCAAATTCATATAATATATGTTCAAATAAGCACAAGGAAGCATCCAATTTGGTCCAGTTGTTTTCAAGTCTTAAATATCTGAAGAAAGCACGATGCATTTGTATAATGTAAATATATATATAAGTAGGTATATATTTATAGAATATAGATATAATTTTTTTAAAATAAAGTTTTCTTTTGGTAATGTCACACTACTACAATATTGTTTTTCTTGGCGGCAACGCTAACCTTGATGCCTGGCTTATTCGTATGATGTTACTCCATGAAGTTAAGAAAGGGAATGAAACAACACAAAATAAAAAAATATTAGAAAAGAGAAACGTCAAAATGAGACTAACAAACATTTGCCCGCTACTCACCACGAAGTTTTTCTTGCATCGCATTACTGCAAACCTCCTTTCTCTTTCGCACTTATGAGAGACAAGGCTCACGAGTGTCTTTTTTATAGAGCATGTGGGTGTCGTTCGTTTTCTGTCTATTTTCTTGTTTAATGTTATATTTTGCCCATTAAGTGGAAGTTGTAGCTTTCTTTCGAAAAAAAATTGTGTTTAAAATTAAAACTTAGTTTAACTATTTACCTTACCTTCGATGGGGATATAGCCGACGATGTTACTCCCAATCAGATTCTTAAATTAAATGGGTCACTATCATCTCAAATTTTGAGCGTTTTCCATTTCCACATTTGCAAAGCTTTCCATGCCAGAAATTTCCATCTGAGGCGTTCGACTTGAACTCTTTTGGATAGGTCTGTGTTGCTGTACAGTTTCCTTTAAAGTCTCCTTCTGCACTCGCCGTTTATGCCTACGGGAGCACAAACCACGCAGAGAATTGTCCTCTCGAAACATCCTTAAGCGTTCCTTTCCACTCTTGACAATGTCTATGCCCCTTCGTTGAACGAAGGTCTAATTACCTTCTGAGCCCTTAGCCTTCTTAGAAGCAACATTAGCAGGAGTAACTGTTCGTTTGATCTGAATACTGGTATTGTTTTTGATTTGATAGCAGATACTAAGAAGTATAAAGTCCCTAACTATCTTAAAGCCATAGCTGTCTATCATGATGTTTTGTCTTGTCCAATACATCCATATAAAAAAATAGTCCAAAGGTGTCAAATTACACTCTTCCAAATGATTTCCAATGACATGTGGAATAAAAAATCACGAATCATTTGTCTGTAGCGTTCGCCATTTACGGTAATGCTGTCACCGGTTTCAGATTTAAAAACAATGAGCCGATGACGCCTTTGGCATTTAAACCGCACGATGATACGATGATAAAGAAACATATTTGAGTTACTGGCAAAATTCTGTCCGCCTGTCTTTCTGTCTGTTCGTATGTATTTTGGACTACAGCCTACACGGTTTGGCCAATCATCTTCAAATTTAGTACATAGGGTTATTTTGGTCACTCGGCTGAAAGGCGGGGGATCTTGTCTTTTTTTTCACACCAATGAATTTGGATGAAGTTAATGATCTACATAAGTAATCAAAAAAAAGCTTTTTTCTTTTGTTTCTTCTCTGTCTTCCATTACAAAAAAATCAGAAAAACCTTTAACAAAACCAACGAAGAAAACGGACTCAATGTAATCCGATTACTGACCGACATCATTATTTTGTATTTTATATTTTATATTTTATATTTTATATTTTATATTTTATATTTTATATTTTATATTTTATATTTTATATTTTATATTTTATATTTTATATTTTATATTTTATATTTTATATTTTATATTTTATATTTTATATTTTATATTTTATATTTTATATTTCTTATTTTATATTTTATATTTTATATTTTATATTTTATATTTTATATTTTATATTTTATATTTTATATTTTATATTTTATATTTTATATTTTATATTTTATATTTTATATTTTATATTTTATATTTTATATTTTATATTTTATATTTTATATTTCTTATTTTATATTTCTTATTTTATATTTCTTATTTCATATTTTATATTTTATATTTTATATTTTATATTTTATATTTTATATTTTATATTTTATATTTTATATTTTATATTTTATATTTTATATTTTATATTTTATATTTTATATAAACGGAGTTAACCGTTCAGTTCTTTTTGACATTCTACAGAGGACTGTCATATAACCGTAAAGTAAAAGCCTATTTTTCTCAATAACGGCTCGAAGAATTTTTAGGAAAAAATCAGTGTACTTTTGTAAATTGGTTAACCAAAAACAAACAAAATTTATTTTCGATTTTTTTTTTTTTTTAATATTTTTTTAATTTAGTTTTAATTGATATTTTGAAAACGCGTCACTGATTTTTTTTATTTTTAAATGTAGGTTATTTTTGTGCTTAAGCATTCTCAAAACATTCTTTTTCCCACAATAAAAAAAAAAAATTCACACTTTTTTAAATTTTTCAAAGAAATAAAATGGCGTTTAAATTTTTCCGCTGATAACTATCTTACGTATTTTTTTCAAACAATCAAAAGGTAGAAAAATCTTTCATTCCATTAATATTTTTCAAATTTTATTCGTTTCTGTGACCGCTCTTATGTGAGCAAGTACGTGAGATCCAGTCGTGCATTTTATTTTTTTAACGCCTGGTTTCAGATAATGCAGGCCAGGTCTATCCCTTTTTTGCTTTCTTTTAAGATAAAGATATTGATTGATCTGGAATGCAATCCGAATCTTAATAAAAGAAATATCGCGTCAGTTTATTTGGGATGCCAAATTCTCTTATGGCTCTAAAAAATTCTACTCTGACTGTGCTATCACAGGCGGTTTTAATTTAAGTTTAGTTTAATTCCTGACTTTTTTCCATCACCTGTCTAAGGGTAAAGGAATGATCAATTGTTTTGCTTGACTGGAAACCACATTGAAAGTTGTTGATTATGGTTTTCGCATATCAGGCTATCCGTTATTATAGGATAGAGGATAACATCTTATATGATGTACTCAATAATTTTATACCCATATAATTGCTGCACTTTGTGATATTTCCCTTCTTATGTATGGGAAAGAAGAAGAAGAGAACTTCCGTGTCGTTAGAAAATTCCTAAATCGCTGCTGTAAAGTTCGTATACATATAGAGATTTATATATTTTCACTTACTTTCTTAAACTTCTTCATCATAGTTTGGCTTTGTTGGATTAATACATTTCTCCTTAAAAAAACCATTTGCTTCCCGGGCAGATTTATCCCCTTCTTTAGAGCTCAGCACATGTAAACAAATTACTCAAAATTGACACATTTTATCTCACAATTTCCGCTCACGCTCACAATTCATTTCTATTATTTCTCGAACTCCCTCGGAGACAATAAAACTGTCAAGTTTGCTGCTATGTGCCTTTTTAATTATTTCATTCACATATCCATTAAATGTTTCTTCCTTCAATTCCCGCTAGAAGATAAACTAATAAAGTCCGACAACAGAAGGACCCTCCATTTGGCCATTAAGCCCCATTAGCACTTGGAACATAGTCGAAAGCTGCCTGACAAACCACCATTTATATCCTTCTTGCTTCTCAATTTACCCAGAATAAAGCACAACACACATATGCCCTATCATCACCATCACGGTCTTGCATCTACAATAATAAATCATAAACCATTCTTACAAGGATCCGATTCTATTTCCTGTTTCTATCCAGCTTTCACGACAATAAAACTGCTTCTATACTTTTGTATTCTTATTTTTAGAATCATTTTATTTTGCTTTCTCTTCTTTTTTATTTGCTTTATTTTTGTTTCTTTTTGCAGGATGCATAGTCGCCACTATTGCTGCTTTCTTCTCATTGTCCTGTGTCCACTCCACAACCCACACCGAAGCACCATTCACACCGCAAATATGCAATTCCAAATGAAATTTATATTTCCTGTCATTGTCGTCGTCGTCGTCGTCGCCGTCGTCCTTACAGCCAACCAGTAGAGCTTTTTTTTTTTGTTGGTGCTGTTGTTGTGATAGGGTACACCGGATATCCTATCCCCAATGAATCAACAGCCCACAATGGGATGCCGATAGTGCATGGACAAGAAAAAAGGATACAGTTTCACAAGAGTGGATACTTGTGCAATTGTCTTATGTTCTGACGCAGAAATATCAACCATCCAAAGACCAGAGTAATTTTATCGAATTGTAAATATACGGCTTTATAATAATTATATTGGTGTGCCAGGATGTGTAAGGACTAAGGAGTCATATTATATTTTTCCAGCTGTGTCTTGGCTATAATATTGTGTGTCTTCTGCATTGCAGTGCATGTTTGGGCGATGGCAGCGTCACTCCCTGTGGTATCAATTAAAAGGTTGAAAGTTTTCAATTAGTGGCAAAGGATCAAGTAAGGATATTTTCGAATACAAAACACAGTGGGAGGAACAACTGCAGCAGAGACAATTTGTTAAGAAAAACAAAGAATTTACCACAATGGGTGACGATGAGGAGGAAATGGTTAGCCTTCGGTGAGTATAAAGGATTAGATGTTGTTTTGTTTTGCAGCTGGGAACAAAGATGATTTGAATTAATTTGAGACATTGGCAACTAGAGCTCATGTGTCATTATTGGCAGATGTGTTATGTCAATATGTTTGTTCTGACAGAAGTTTTTGGAGGACAGTTTTAAATCTGTATAAAATTAATGACTTGGAAACATTGCTTTTGTATACAACAGATCCTTTTATTTATACTGTGTCATTATTTATCAGAGGAAAAGGAAACCCTAGAACCTAACTTAGCAATATAAATTTGCTCCCAAGTTTGGAAATTGTATTTCGAGAATTTGAAATAGTGTTGAAAGAAAGGTAATAAATTAGAAAACACATTTTTGTAATCTTAAATCACAGGGACACCCTAAACAACATTAAATATTCTTCTTACATACTTATGTAGGATTTCTAATTAATTTCAAAATGAAAGTCTAGAGGGTTTATTTTGATAAAAATTATAAGACACTTTTAATCTCTAGCGAACGACCGATCTTTAACAGATGTTGTTGATGACTGTATTCTAAATTCTAAAATGAAAAATATGATTCTCCTTAGCGCGAAACTGGTTTGGTTGATGGAAGAGATGCTTTTTCTCTTCTCACGTTATTCGTTGTTGGTTCGTGTTTGCAATAGTCACTAGTGCTGTCGGCTGAGTTATTCGCACTTATAAGGCTGAACATTGTTTTCTTCTTATTTTTATTGTCATTAAATTTCAGGAATTTTTTGCTAACGAACATTTAAATCTATGTATTTTTTTCTTAAAAGCTATAGGTATAGTCGATTCTTTTTTAGATATATGTAGGTACTACCCTCTCCTTAAGTGCTAAGGACGTTTAATTTAAAAAAAGGGTAGAGTATATCTTCCTTTTCATTCCTAGTTTAGCTCTGTGTTCAATTTCCATGAACATCTTCAACCATGCGCTTCAAATGGGAAGTAATCAATCGTATGGAGTATTTTCAACGCCTTTACAAGAAAAACTTTCCAAGTATAGATTTTTTGAAGTTTTTTCTCCTCTTTATTTTTTTCCATTTTCCACAAAAGTGGTTGGTTATTCGAAGATTTATTGAACATTACAATAAACTGATCATAAATTTCAAATTGCATTGAATCAGAGAGAAGAGGAGTGTGTCGACTTTAGTTAGGATGTTTTATGATGCAAGGATGTATGAAGGAATTTTATGTTCCATATACTTTATTAGATATTTTGTTCATATAAAAAAGAGCAAACTGCGAGTATGATATGTCCGGTGGTAGTAAACGAATTCAAGTAGCAAAAATCAACTTGAGCTCAACTCATTTTTATTTGTTACAATTGATTGAATTTCAAAGATATTTTTGATCTATTTTGTATGACAGATATGTAGTAAAAAATATCATTAACCATATCAGAAAAAATACAAAAAATTGTAGATATATATGTATGTTTTGGGGTTTGACGATTTTGATTTTTGGGGACTTTTAGTGCCTAACCATATGAGTACGCATCAACATTTATTAGGAAGAGCATATGGTATAAGCAAACATAAGGAAGACAAATATTTTTTTATTTGAAATGGAAAACCGAAAGTTAAGATATAAATTTTGTTTAATGAGGTTGTTCTGTTGTTTTTGAAACAGATTTTGATTTTAAGTTCTTCATAAAGAGCCTTATAATAAAGTTTTACTAACAATATAGACCTCAACAGAGTTGAACTAAATTCCTTGTCAATTTTTTATTGACAGAAGAGTGAATTTGCGTCATCTCAAATCATATATTCTAATAAACGAAGATACAAAAAAGTGGGTAGTTCTAAATTTTTAATATGGTATTTGGGATGACCGGTAGATTATAAAAATTTCCACAATTACTCCTCCTCTACGTCAACTAAAACCATTTTATTTTGTGGGACTTGAAATTGATATGGAACTGATAAGAATTCCGCATACAGAGCTGATTTAGTTCCTTTACGCATAACGTCTTTATTGAACATGGTCATTGGAAATATGGTGCAGGCACATTCTTTACAACAGTGTCAATAGGTCGACAGCCAACTTCTTTATCTCAAGTCTTTCGTTCTTGTTCCAAAACGCGATGACCGTAAATGTGTGTCACCGTGATTTTCTTGCCTCAATGAGTATCACACGACGTGATCACTTCCAAACAGCTGATGGTGAGCTGAAACTGCGCTGACACTAGTCATTTTTAGCAATGACTATCAGACGGCGTCAATTAATTGAGTCATCATGCTTTGGTTTCCTTAAATTTTTGGTACTTCAGCTTTTTTTTAATATTCTGTTTTGATTTTCATGGTCATCGCCAGCTACATTGGTTACGTTCGGGGTGGCAGACGTTTCTGCTTTAAAGTATTTTTTTGATTTTATGATAATTTTGCAAATTTGTAAAGCAATGGATATTTTTAGGGTAATTTAAATCATTGTATACCAACGTACATGCCTTTCCATCAAAAGGAGAATCATACGAAAAGAAGAATCATGTAAACTAGGTCAAAATATATCAGAAATTCTGCACCAGCTTGGTAAAGGCTTAAACAGCAAATCTTCTGTCTATCTGTGAAGCGTTCTTTTATGAACGATTGTTGATCGAAGTCACAATTTTTTTGGTGGTGTTTAAGAAATTGAAATGGAATATTGTTTCAAACGAATAAGGAGAATTTACAATGATTATAAACAGGAACATGATTGAGATCCCTGATCAATCAACTGTCAATCAGATTGATCACATATCGGTCGATGCAAGGCACTACTCCAGTATGATGGATGTCTGAACTTTCCAAGGGCAAACATTTACTCCAACCACTACCTCGTTGTAGCCAAAGTACGACCGAGAATATCCCGACCAACGCCAAGAAGAGGTAATACTGTGAGGAAGTTTAACGTCGGACGGCTGCAATCGCAAGAAACCTCTGGGTCCTTTTCCGATCGAGTCTCAAATAACCTCCAAAGGATTCCTTTACCACCAGCATCAAGCATTGAGAACCAGTGGCAACATTGCCAAAATGCCATCAGGGAAGCCGCCACTGAAGTGCTGGATTTTACACGCCCACCACAACTAAACCCCTGGTTTGATGATGAGTGTCGGCAAGCACACGCAGCTAAATAGAAAGCATACAAGGCGGTGCTGCAGAGAAGGATCAGATATGCCCGTGTGTTCTACGAGCAGAAGATGAAAGAAGAACACTGGCTTCTCAGAAAGAAAAAAAAGGATCATGAGAAGCGCGCGATCGAGGGAATAGAGAGCTGTTATTGTAGGAATAAAGTTCGAAAGTTTTACCAAAAGGTTAAAAGAAACTGTCAAAGCTACAGAGTGAGCTCGAACTGAAGCTTGCAAAGACGATCAAGGGAGCATCTTAGTGGAATCGCAGTCAATGCTGAGAATATGGGAAAACCATTTCTGCAGACTGTATGGCGCAAAACGAATTCCGCTATCAGGCAGAATGGTCCATTTTATTTGGGCGAAGTAGACCAACAATTCCACCACCACATCTTTATGGAGTAAATCTAGCTTTATCTAAGCTTAAGAACAACAAAGCCACCGGACCCGATGGCCTAGCTGCCGAGCTCTTCAAAGCTGCAGGCGATGACTTGGTTACAAATAAATATGCACCAACTCATAAGCAAGATATGATTAGAAGAAAACATGCCCGATGAAGGGAATCTCAGCATAATTTGCCCGATCGCAGAACTGCACCAACTACTATCAGTCTCCTCAACATCTCTTTTCTGCTGTATAGTGTGAACGCCTAATGGCATTCGTCAATAACCTGATAGGTCCATATCAGTGCGGTTTTATGCCAGGAAAGTCCACTATCGATCAAAAATTCACATTACGGCAGATCTTGGAAAAAAAACCCAAGAACTTCAAATCGATACCCACCATCTTTTCATCGATTTCAAAGCCGCGTACGATAGCATTTATAGAGACGAATTGTAAAGAGCAATGTGCAGTTTTAACATCCCTGCCAAACTCGTCGGCTTGTGTAAAATGCGATGGAAAACGCACGGTGTTCGTCAAGGTCGGTGAAGACCGCACCGACACCTTTGAAGTCAAAAAAGGACTTAGACAAGGCGTTGCGCTGTCATGCGATTTTTTTAACATCATACTTGAAAGAATAGTGCAGAACTCTCACAAAGGGTGTTTTTTTAGACGTGTGATTTTCAATTTGGCAATACTTTTTTCGGAGGTGATCTTTTCAAGAGCTGTCACTTGATTTGCCATTTTCAACATTAATAGACTGACAACATTCGCCGCGTTATTGCTTATATACGGCCACAAATGGTGGAAAAAGTCATCTAAAATTGGACCTAGTGTTTTTTTTTGTGTCTTTTTTTTATAGGTATAGAACTTTAAGTTGTCTTTTTGACAGTTGTAACTTGATTTATACTCAGTTTGGTTTGGCATTTAAACATGAATAGCCTGACAACATTCGCCGCGTACTTGCGTTATTGACATACCTACCGCCCCAATTGCTGCAAGAAATTGTAATTGGGCCTCTAGGCTGAAATTTATTCGAGCCAGTCGCGGCGGCCACATCCCCGAAATCATTTTTAAAACATAATGGCAAATCATTTTCTTTATAACAAAGCAAAATTCTTGGGCATAACATTAAATTATATGCATTTTATTTCTTCTTGAAAACCACACGTCTACAAAAAACACAATTTATAAGGCAAAGCTGTCTTCAAGAAGCTCCGAGTTTTCTTTCATCCAATTAAAAATCAATCCGTTTTTAACAAACTTATCAATGCTGACATTAAGGCTGCGAATTGGCATTCTGATATAAATTTGAATTACTAAAACTATCCTCGTAAATGTTATTAATTTATGTTAGTTGATTTATAATCTTATGTGTTTAATTTATTTTTTCTTAGTTTTTTTTATTGCATGGGATAGTTTTTATTGTGATTTAATTACTTACACTTGCACTGATTTTATAAAAGTAAAACCTTATTTTCCTCGAAGGTATTGATGATTTTTTTTTAAATGGAAACTATTAAAAATATCAATTGAAAATCGTAAGAAAGGTTTATCACTTTCCTCATCAAAATCTTTGTTGGAGGTTTTGAAAACTTTGTTTCTACAATAATTCAACAGCTTGTTAAGATTTTTAAGTTCAAGTTGTTTTATAACTATTTCGAGTTCTTGGTTTCCTTGTGGAGTTCATACGGGATTTTTTTTTTTTTTTTTTTATAATTAGCGCGCGCACAAGGGACTATTTGTTTCCCTTTTAATGTAACACACTGCGCGGGCATTAGGAAGATAGGGAGGGGAGAGATAGGAGGTGTCGATTAACATTGGTTTTGAATGTTTGCATATTGAAATGGTAAGGGAAAATCTCGCCGGGTAAACCATTCCAAAGTCGTGTTGTACGGCTAAAAAAAGAATCTCTATATTTCACGGTATGTCCGAAATTAATTGGATTATTAAGAAGGATATCTTCTTGACAGACAAACAAAAACAAAAGACCTACCCAAATCTAATCCATGTGAAACGTCTCAGATGGCTTCTTTCATCATTTTTGTTCGGAAAAGATTATGACCAATTTCCTAAAAATTATTTTAGTCAATTTTACGTTAGAAAACTACACTTAATTCTAGGCTTTTCTGTTAAAGTATATCTTGAAACTTCTGTTAACTCACCGATGCAAGGACTCTATCTTTTGTCCAACTTTCATTCTTCAATCACTTAAAATTTATTTCTGTGAGTCTAGTCTACCATATCACATTACGCACTTCAACTCATGTTGATGGACATTTTGATTACATTGCACAGCAGTTGCTTCCTTAAGGGTAGCATACCTCTTATGTTTACAATGCATTAATTACAAGTACACAGGCACAAAACAAGCATAGATGGAATTAAATTTTAATGTACATAAGTCAAAATTGATTATACATAAAGCAGACTCCAATTACAGGCTCATATGTGAGAGTTGAAGTGAACTTTGAAAACAAACTTACATATCCTCAAGAGTATGTAATTCTGTAAAGTCAATACAAACCGGACAATATGTATATCCCCTGGCCAATCCTTCATCAAAATATCATTAGCCTAGTCGATGCCTATCAAGCCAAATATCGAGAAAACCCCAAACAATTTTAATGGCCCAAAACAAACAACACTGTTGACCCGAACTAAACAACAAAACCCAATGCAGCAATGCATTGCAACGTGTCCCTAATAGCAAAGCCTATAGCACCAACAACAACCACACAACTCTTTCAATATCCAATTCTATAAGTTTTTTTTTGCCAACCACTTAGGAACTCCATCGTTCGTTTGTTTAATCAAAGCTCTCAAGAGTCCTTCGGATCGAATTCAAACCGCCAACCATCAAGGCCATTCCGCCAAAATGGCGCGTTAAAGTCAATTTAACCTGAGAAAATAACTCTGCTCCATGAAAATCCAATTAATACAAATCAACACGACAACGGGGTAGCTTTTCAGTGAATTTTCTTCCTAATTCGAAGGTAAAACTCAGGACATTTGCAAGGATTTCAAACAAAGAATTCAACAAAAAAACACTAAAATTCCCTCTCAACGCAGCCATGGAGTGAGCTTCTCCATAATTATTTCAACACGTGTGTGTGGGTATTAAATGAAGAAATTAATCTTCAAATTTGGCGTAAAACTGTCGACATCTCAAGCCCTTTCATAGGAAGCACCCACCTAACACCACATCCGCCCGCAACCAACTATAAACATCGCCATTCCGTGTCGACCTGTAGACCATAAAAAAAATTCCACAAAATTAAAATTCATAAAGTTCCATGGGAATTTCGGAATTTCATTTAACGTTTTTGGAATTTCAAAGAAGATTTAGCCGACAGAATTGATGGCACACCGTTTGGAAAGGATATAACAGCGAAGTGAGTTATTTTTAGGTTTTAAGGACCCCAGAGGTCGTCGAGCTTGGGTGATAGTAGTGTGTTCAGTCAGTCACCTCTATGCCTGCCTTACCACAGAATGGCAGATGTGTCAGGTGAAAAAATTACACTTTTGTCAAATGTCTTTCTCCTTAATTAATTTCACCTGTCTGGTTGTGTTTTGTGTATGCCGTGCGCATAGTAGATGAATCCATCGTCGCAGGATTCTTCACCTGCTTAGCATTAGTATTCCTTTCAGTGGTGCGGTATTTTCACGCTGTAAATTCGTGAGGTAATTACGAGGATCCGAATTGGTGTGTATAGACGGTAGAATCTGCTTGGAGGTGCAGTTTTATGGGTTGGCATGGACAATTCTCATTCAGATGCTATGGCCTGTAATCTAAAAAAGGATTATTTCTGTGTAAGCACTTCATGCAGCTATGGAGGTTTTGGGCCGATAAAGTAGGACGTTATTACGTTGTTGGTGGGACTTCGACTCAGAGATCATGGCCATGGAAACTTAAATGGTGGTTTGAATTACAGTTTTCACAAGAGGAATATTTTTCTAGTTCAATCCTGGAAGCCTTTTTCTGACTATAAGTATAGGGTGAACCAAACTTATATTAAAAATAAAAAAATAAAATAAAAATTAGAACTGAATGATGGACTACATTCCTAGATGAAGTTTTAGTATGTTTCAAGTTTCTTTGGAATCATATTTTGAATCATAATTTCAACTTTTAATACACCGTAAGGGCAAGCAATATGTAATTCTGTAAACTCATATAAACAAAAAAAAAAAAGGAGCTTTTTCCTTCGTGCATAAGGCGGTCTCACTGCCATTTCTGTAGTTTTTTCAAACAAGTATTGAGACTTGGCTTGAAGGTTCATCCTCATATTCTATTCTGATGAAGCCGTTATTTGCTAATTCCCTTTTCAAAATTTCTAGAGACCAATCCAACATTGCATAACGGTTCATATGATCGATCAAGTGGCCTTAATTCTTCAGTTAACTTCTTAACTTATAACAGTGCAGGATGCTTTCGCTAAATTCGCTTAAGTGTAATCTTAGCGATGGCTAATTCTTGAGAATATATTGGATCTATTGTGATGGATAATTGAAAAAGTTCTCTAGACTACGATAGCTTGTCTACTCGCACTAGTAAGCTCTTACGATTGCCATCATCGATTTCAAAAATAATTTTAATCTTCTTTTCTGTACATACAATCAAATTTAGGGAGCGGGTTATAATACCGGTTTTCAAAATTCTGTAGGGATTATAAGGCATATTTAGGATACGTGAATATAAAAAAAATTGAGATAACAATCAAAAATGGCATTACGATCATAGAGAAGTCTTAAAAAAGTAGTGGTTCCTGTCTGTTTGTCTGTCTGTCGGTCTGCCTATGTCTGTCTGTCTGTCAGTATGTATAACTAGCTGCAGCCTAAACAGGTTAAGCCATTACTTTCAAATTTTGTGTGTGTTATTCTTTTGGCGTTTCCCAGACGGAAAATTGAAATTTAATTTTTAGGCCTTAAAATAACGGTACCTGTTATATGATTGTTTTAGAAAAGCTTATTTTTCACAAAAACGGCTCCAGCGATTTTTATGAACATTTTTGAGAATTTATTTGTTAGTATTGGCTATCATTTGATCAGAACCAAATTTGAATTTTTTTTTTGAAAAATAAATATTTTTAAAACCAATCAAACAAAAAATTATTTAAAATTTTATAATCAGGTGTATATTCATAAACTCTAGAAAACTGCATACAATTTGCCGTCCTACAATTTTCGAAGTATTTTTTTCATAAATTCTTTATTATACAAGATGGCGTACTCCTTTTTTTACTCAAAACCGTTAAGTGTTATGTGTCTGTCTGTATATCTTTTTGTCTGTTTGTTACGGGTAATCTCGTGAATGGCTGCACTAATTTTGACGGCACTTTTGCTGTCATATTGCTGATGTTCTAAGGTGTAACTTAGGCTATTTCCATTACCCCTACGTGGTGCTAAAGTCGTTTTTTGGAAATACGTATTTAAGCCCCGATTTTGACGGGACTTTTACAGGCAGATAGCTGACGTTGTAAGGAGTAATTAAGGCTATTTAAATTACCCATTGGAAGAAGTAACTAAAGCTATTTTGATTCCTAGGTGATGCTAAGTCGGGTGGGTAAGCTAACAAAGAAATAAAGAGAAACATAATAGTGAATCATTAAAATAACTAATCTTTAACATCAACATTTTATAAGAATTATAAAAAAAGCTAATAAGACGTATTTGTAAGATAAATAATAATTGGTTTCGTTCTATATTTGTGTATGTATCCATATCCATCCATAGATTAATAGTATGAATTATAAATTGATGAAATATTTATAATTTTGAATTTTAGTGTTGTAGAAAAATTGTGTGAACATGTAGCTGTTGTTGTTCTGTTGTTTATGTTGTTGATTTTGATGTTATTTTTTTTTTTAATATAAATCGTTTTGATAATATTAAAAAGTACTCACTTTTTTACATTATCAAAACGATTTTTGTTTAAATACAGTATTTTGAAAACAGAATTTGGCTACACAGTATTTCGACCCCAAACCCCAAAATCTAAGTATCGATTTTAATATATAAAAAAAAACTGTTTTTTCAAGATACTCACTTGTACTCACAACAAAAAACCATTTTTTTAATATTCTTGTCTGTCTGGCTGCCTTTTGGTCTGTTTGTTCCGGTTAATCTTGGAAACGGCTGCACTGGTTTCGACAGGGCTTACACAGGCGGATAGCTGATGTTTTATGGAGCAACTAAGACTATTTTAATTACTCCTAGGTGGCATTGGGGTCGTTTTTTTTTTGTCAAAAATTCAAATAGAAATAACGAAAAAAACATTTAGCAAAATGTTGACCTGATAGGTGGCACTAGGCACTGGGCAAATAACTTGCCGATTTGAAATAAACTGCACGACTGGATCACACGTACTTACTCATATGTGCGATCACATTTAAGAAAATTAAGTTTACATCAAAGCATTTATTCGATTTTTGTGACTTTTGATTGTTTGAAAAAAGTTCTTTGAATTGTATTGATTTAAATAATTTAAACGGCTTTTAAATAAAACCGGTTTTTAACAACTTTTTTAAAAAAACTAAAAGAAATTATTCAAGAATACATACTTAACCACAAAAAAAACATACATTTAAAAAAATTCACCTATCCGTTTTCGAAATATTGATTTTTCCAAAAAAATAAAAAAAAATTTATTAACAATACAAAAAAATTTTTTTTCGAAAAAAAAATAATGCGAAATTACTTAGGCTACCTACATCGTCTTGAATGTCAATTTTGATAGTAATCGGATAACAAGTTTTCGAAAAAATCGAAGAAAAAAAACCGGTCCTATGGAAGGTACCGTTTTTAGCCCACCATACTAATTTTTTTTTTTTTACCAAAATATAATATAATTCTTAGAACGGTTGTCGAGAAAAATAAGCTTTAACATAACGGTTATATGACAGGTACCATTAATTTTTGAACTAAAAAAATATTGCACGAGTGTAATAAAATTTAAGTCCTAAAGTCACTAACTACCTCAAAGTTTTAGTTGTCTGTCGTGATGTTAGGTGTCTTCTTGATGACAGCATATAATGGTTTTGCCCTCATTGACAGCTAAGCCCATCTTTGCCGCTTCCGTCTCAATACTCACAAAAGCGCTACTGACATCACGCTGCGTTCTTCCGATTATGTCAATATCGTCGGCGTATGCGAGTAATTGGACGGACTTTTGAAAGATCGTGCCTCTGGTGTTGGCAAGAGAGTTCTGCAATATTCTTTCAAGTATGATGTTGAAAAAGTCGCATGACAGCGCATCGCCTTGTCTAAATCCTTTTTTGACTTCAAAGGTGTCGGTGAGGTCTTAACCGACCTTGACGGAACAGCTTGCGTTTTCCATCGTCATTTTACACAGACCGACGAATTTAGCAGGGATGTTAAGACTGCACATTGTTCTATACAACTCCTCTCTATAAATGCTGTCGTACGCGGCTTTGAAATCGATGAAAAGGTGGTGGGTATCGATTTGAAGTTCTTGAGGTTTTTCCAAGATTTTGGCTATCACACAATACAGCAAAAAGATCTTGTAGGCAATATTGAAGAGACTGATAACCCTGCAGTTGGTGCAGTTCTGAGGGTCTCCTTTTTTAAGGATCGGGAAAATTATGCTGAGATTCCATTCATCGGGCATGCTTTCTTCTAACCATATCTTGCTTATGAGTTGGGCATACTTATAGCCAAATCATCGCCTGCAGCTTTGAACAGCTCGGCACCTTGGCCATCTGCTCTGGCAGTTTTGTTGCTCTTAAACTTAGATAAAGCTAGCTTTACTTAAAATGGATAAAATGGACCATTCTGCCTGACAGCAGAATTCGTTTCGTCATCGCCGTTATAACGGGTGATTTTTTTGAGGTTAGGATTTTCATGCATTAGTATTTGACAGATCACGCGGGATTTCAGACATGGTGTCAAAGAAAAAGATGCTCAGTATGCTTTGACATTTTATCATGAATAGACTTACTAACGAGCAACGCTTGCAAATCATTGAATTTTATTACCAAAATCAGTGTTCGGTTTTTTTTGTTTTTTTGTTCAAATTTTGTTCAGCGATGAGGCTCATTTCTGGTTGAATGGCTACGTAAATAAGCAAAATTGCCGCATTTAGAGTGAAGAGCAACCAGAAGCCATTCAAGAACTGCCCATGCATCCCGAAAAATGCACTGTTTGGTGTGGTTTGTACGCTGGTGGAATCATTGGACCGTATTTTTTCAAAGATGCTGTTGGACGCAACGTTACGGTGAATATCGATCGCTATCGTTCGATGCTAACAAACTTTTTGTTGCCAAAAATGGAAGAACTAAACTTGGTTGACATGTGGTTTCAACAAGATGGCGCTACATGCCACACAGCTCGCGATTCTATGGCCATTTTGAGGGAAAACTTCGGAGAACAATTCATCTCAAGAAATGGACCGGTAAGTTAGCCACCAAGATCATGCGATTTGACGCCTTTAGACTATTTTTTGTGGGGCTACGTCAAGTCTAAAGTCTACAGAAATAAGCCAGCAACTATTCCAGCTTTGGAAGACAACATTTCCGAAGAAATTCGGGCTATTCCGGCCGAAATGCTCGAAAAAAGTTGCCCAAAATTGGACTTTCCGAATGGACCACCTAAGACGCAGCCGCGGTCAACATTTAAATGAAATTATCTTCAAAAAGTAAATGTTATGGACCAATCTAACGTTTCAAATAAAGAACCGATGAGATTTTGCAAATTTTATGGGTTTTTTAAAAAAAAAAGTTCTAACCTCAAAAAAATCACCCGTTACATTCTGCAGAAATAGTTTTTTTCCATATTCTCAAAATCGACAGCGATTCCACTACGATGTCCCCTTGATCGTCTTTGCAAGCTTTAGTTCGAGCTCTGTAGCTTTGACAGTTTCTTGTTACCTTTTGGTAAAACTCTCTTTTCTTGTGTAAAACCCAGTGTTACTTTTTCCTCTTCTGCTCGTAGAGCCCGCGAGTGGTTCTAGTCTTGAATTTCGTTGCGTTGGTCGTGTAAGACCGAGTACTTCAGTTATGGCCTTTCTGATAGCATTTTAACAATATTGCCACTGTATTAATACTTGATGCTGTCGGTAAATTACTTCCTTGGAGATAATTAGAGATTCGATCTGAAATCGACCTGGTGATTTTTTGCGTTTGTAGACATGTGACGTAAAAACTTCCTCAGAGTATTACCTCTTGTTTACCTCACGGAAAGTTCGAACATCCCTGAATAGAGCAGGGTCTTCCGACTTTTGATTGATCAGTCGAATCAATTTTTAGGTAGCTATTACAATATTTTATAAGAATGGTGACGTGATATTTTATAAATATGATATTTTTTTTCTGATAGACTTACAGATCCGTATTTTTATCGACGTTTCGTTGTTTTTTTACTTACTTTATCAAGGGTAAAACACAATCACGCTTCAGCTTTGGCTTCGTCACGTTACATTTCAAACGCTTTGTGTTTGCTTTAAGTGACATTTTTCAAATGCCTGTCAAAGCGAGCAAAAGTTCAACCAGTTTCTACTTCAGCTTTGAGTTTGAGTCACGTTACCTAATCTTAGACACGAACCAAACGTAACGTCAAATTCAAAGCGAAATTTTGATAAAATTTGTTGATTAATTTTTTTTCATATATTCTTTCATTAATTATTTATAATACAAAATTACCGAAATTAAAAAAAATTATAAAAAAATAAAAAAAAAAACGATTTTAGCAAAATGGGCCCTGTAATTTTCGAAATACTTTTTTTTCATAAATTTGATATCAAACATTTATAACGCATGTGATTCCGTACTGCATTTTTAACAACCATTAGGTGTTGTGGTTTTGACACTTTTTAATAACTTCAAGCCGTGCTATTTTTCTACGTAAATGTTACTTGTTTCTTTCAAAGATCTAGCCTTCCAATGTGATTGGGCACATAAGGAGCCCAATTTTTAAATCGCATTCTATTCCATTTTTTTTTTATGACGGTTATGTCCATCTAGCAGTTTTAAGCCTCCGCAAAATTTTCGGCTGTACGTTGCTTGTTAAGAAATCTTACATTCCCGGCCTAAAGCAAAATAAGTTTTTCAAATTCAAGAAACTTTGTCTCTAAAAGAAACTTATTTTAATAATTTATTTTTTTTTCTTTGAGATGGTGTTAGACAGTTTTAACAAAAAGAAATAATTTGGACTTTAACTTTTTATGTCAGAAGTTAGCACATGCTAAACATAAATAAAATAAAAAAAATCGTAAAATATCTTTAAAATCCCTTAAAATTCGTATCCTTCCATTTTCTGTTAAACTTTGTATGTATTTTGTTATTTATTCTTTTTGTTTCCCAAAGAATTATAAAACAATTTATTATTTCCTCCAATTTGTTTATTCTTCATTTAATTAAATAACAAAAGACTACTTAAGTATGCATAATTGATTTTATCAAATAAGTCTTTTTTCATTCAATTCAATAATTACAAACTATAACAATACACCTACACACAACTAAGCAACACACGCACACATAAAAAATTGACACCGACAAAACGTTTTTCCGTTTGTTTATCCTTTCCATAACTGTTAATAGTTTTCTATTCGTAACTGGGTGGGTCTATCCGCCAAACCCATTATCCCTGAGTGACAAATGAGCCTATAGCCTGTTTCGGGGTATTCAGGTGTATCTTTTATCATGTTTGGCTGCATTCAAACATGATATGTGAAAGAAGGATATTCCGCCCGATATTTTACCGCCTTTCACAGAATTAACGATGTACTTAAAGAAAATTTATTGTGCTCACACAAAGGTGTATAAAATAATTGCCTAGCAGCAGCGAGTTCACTCGAAATGAAACTGAAGAATGAACGAAGAAATGTGCGAAGATTTTATTTGACATTTTTTAGGGAATTTTCGTGAAAACTTATTTTATTTTCAAAAAAACAACTCTTAAAATAAATTTCATTTCAAAATGATAACTTTGTAGAGGAAAAGTTCTTTTAAATATAAAATATCTCATTTACCCTCTTCGTTCACTGTGGCGTATGTGGAATATTTTTTTCTTAGTTTGCAATGTTATTTAAAGAATCGATTCTTTCTATGTTTCTCCATGGAAGACAGCTCTTTGGTACCTTTGAAGAGGATCAAATCAATACTTGTGAGTCCTGACAAAGTTAAAACTTAAACGACATTGTAATTTGTTTTTTAACAAATGCTGCACGTATTGAGGAAAGTTCTTTTTTTTATTCATCTTGGGTTAGAGTTTCAAAAGTTTCGGTTTTGGTAAGAACTTAGAAAGAAAAAAGGTTATGAGGAAAGGATAACGTTTTTGTGTGTGTGAGAGACGCTATGACTTAAACGAAATGTTTTCAATCGAAACGTATATAAGTAAGTTAAAGAAAATAATAATTCTCTATTATTTTAATAAAATGCTAATAACTTTTGGTGTAATTGAAAAAGGTTGAAGTTTGGTGGTTAGGATCATAAAAGCTAGGAAGCTGTTTGACATGCGTACATGCAGGCCTGGATTTAGACATACTGCTCCCAGATTTTTTCAGTTGACTTCTTTTGCAAGAAACACATGCTTAACTGGAAAGAGGAGGGGTTTAAAAGGAGATGCCGATGCACATTAGTATCTGAACCTCATAATTGGATAGGACAATAAAGTTGGGCAAAACTTCCATATTCTTAATGTACGGCTGAAGAACGATTTTCTGTACTAAACAGAACCACTGAAATCTAGTGTTCAAGGTTAGACTAATGGGAATTATATGAAGCGCCTGTATTACGGTGGAACTGTTTAAGGGAAGGAATACAACTGGTTATTTCTCTAGAGAGGATTGATAGATATGAAACATTTCGTCGAGTGACGTGAAGGATCTTATGGTGTCATCAACTCCAATACTTTTAATTGCTCTCCTCTGAATATCATCCAAAACACTCAAGTTAATAGAAGGAGCATCCGCCAAGATACGAGAGTTGTACTCTAGTCTTGGATTGATATAGCCAGATCAGAAGGGGAAGACTTTCTTATATCAGCGCAGGAAGTCCAAACATCGTGCGCAATTTTTGGTGATGGTTTTAAAAGAGGTGGTTGGTGATGCACATATCCAGAATCGATGGTAGATGATGCAAGTGCAAATCATGGATTGAGGCAAAGTGGGTACCTTCCACTTTAACGATTTAAGATAGAATTGTATTTTTGACGCATTAATTTGCACATGATTTTTTCCCCATTTTTCAATACTGTCAAGATCAGAACTGAATGAGCTTTACATATGTACGTTGCGTTTGAAGATCAATATTCAAAAAGTAGGAATGTGAGTAAAAAAAAATATATATATCTTAAGCTAAGTGTAATGTTGTTAGTGAAACAGTTTAGTGGATTACAAGTTTTAGACAAAAAGGGTCTTCCAATAGAGACTTTCATACTTTGACAGTTGATAGTGGCCATATTGTTGAAGCTTCATCTGTCAAATTAGCTGTCATTTATTTAGTCTGTTTTGCTCAATCACCATGGACGGATACTGAGTTCAACAACGTGCAAATGATAAAATTATTTTATCAAAATGGGTTTCCTTTCGGGCAACATTCCGCGCGATTCGCCCATTGTACGGTCGCCATAATCGTCCTACCGAGAGGACTATTCGCAGTCTAGTGCAAAATTTGAGTCCACTGGCTCAGTTAAAAATCAACCAACAACCGTTTGTCGACGAATCGCAAGATCTGCCAAAAACATCGCCACTGTCTGTGAGAGTATGTGCAGGAGAATCCGAGGCAGAAGAACTTGGCCTTTCGCAGACCATAATTTGGCGAATTTCGCATATTGACTTGGGCCTGTAACCTTACAAAATTTAACTGACCCAAGAGCTAAAGTTAAATGACCATAGACCACGACGTGTGTTCGCTGAATGGGCTTTAGAGCAGTTGGCAACTCACCTTAACTAAATAAATCATCTTCATCGAAGAGGCCCATTTCCGGATGAATGGGTACGTAAGAAACAAAATTGTTGAATTTAGGGGGATACCAATCCATATTAGATCTAAGAGCGTCTAATGCATCCCAATAAAGTCACTGTTTGGTGTGGATTTTGGGCTGCCGGCGTCATCGGTCGATTATTACCAACTTCTTTTGGCCTGGATTGAATGCTATCGACACCAACGACATCTGGTTTCAACAGCATGTTGCCACCTTCCACACAGCTCATGCTACATTGGTCATTCTGTAAGAGCGGTTTAAGGGCAGGGTCATCTCAGGTGAAGGTGATGTGAATTGACTACCGAGATCTCGTGATTTGACCCCATTATTTTTTCCTGTAGGCTTTTCTTAAGTCACAGGTCAATGCGAATAGGCCACAAACCACAGCGGCTCTCAAAGCCAACATAACCAATGCCATAGGTCAAATTCACCCTGATTTATGCGCTAGAGTCATGGAAAATTGTACACTTTGGATGCGCGCCACCAAGAGAAGCCGCGGCCTATTGATGTCATTATATCTGTCTTTCAATTATATAAAACAAATTCGTTGATACATCATACACACTTTGTTCTATTTAAATTAAAGGCTAAGAAGCGCTTAATGAAGCTGCGAAGCTTTAACCCAAGCAGCCTTGCGCGATCTAATCTACACCATTATTCCAACTTAAGGAAAATATTCCAAGCTACCTTCGCCATAAAAGTTCCTAATGACCGAGCTGGTTCTTCTTTCCATATACGGGCTTTGTTGATCATGGGAAGTTTTATACAATTCATGGTTTGAGTCTCTCTGGAACCGTCTTCCCTTGAACATTTATTCTCAAATGCGGTAAAGAAATTAAAGTACTTTGTACAGTAGAAGTATTTTGTGGTAAGATTTCTGGATTTAAAGGGAATTGATAGACTGTATAGTAGGTTCTGTTGGACTTAAGCCAGAGTCAACGTATTTGTTCCTTAAAAGTGTTCTCGGCTGCCTTTATTGATCAATCAAAAATAGTTTAAGTATTGCAAACCTCAAAACTCTGAGATTTGGACCAACCAAACCCTTTCATTAACGTGTAGAGTGTTTTTTGTCATCTGTTAGATCTGGTTCTGAAGGAATTTTGTTAATTTCATTCCATAATTTCATTGTAGTCTGCGTTAGCCAGTACCTGGGCTTGACGATAGTGTCTCATATTGACGTGTCAGATTCACGGATTGCTTCATTTTGTACCTCCTCATTCTGTTGAGGAAATTATTGAGTCTTCAATTCTTTCATGCGCTGTGCGTTTAACAATTTTATTAAAGAACATATACTTCCCATTGCTCCAGAATGCTTTCAGAATCACTTATCCCATGTGGCTTTGTGGATGTATTGATGATGGAGCTTGAAACAATAGCAACAACCATTTCGACCATTTAAAATCGCCAATGATGATTTAAACATCATACCTTGGCATACATTGCATCCACCTTCCCCTTACCAACACATCCCTTCATTGTCTCTTATTTCATTCCTGACACATTTACGACTTTTAAAATAGCTCAGTAAGAATTTAATGACACCTTAACACTCATTTCACTACAAATTACAATAATTAGTGAGTTCTTGAGTTTTTTTTTCACTTTGCTTAAAAAGGTGTATTATTATTACACACGCACAACATATATGAAGACAAATCCAGCAATAAGCTATGCGAACACTTTAAGTGCAATTAGCCTTAAAAAATTAGTGCATCAAGGAGTAACCCCATTTACACTCAGAGATTTCGCAGGCATTTTGCATAAATGTACTCAAATTAACAATTAACGCATCTAAACGTGAATTTGTAGATTCAATTGGAGACCTAGATTGTGAGAATTAACATTTTTAGATTGTCTTGAATCATTATAATTAGCTGGTTTTGTTAATGACTTCGAGCAGTAAGCTTTATAGAAGCTCTTGTTTTTTCAGATTTTAATTAACTTAATTTACCAGGCCTTATAGAAGTTTTACTAAACGAATTTACCTTATTATTTCTCCTTAAAACAGACATTAAGAAGGCATTATTGCAAAGTTATCTTTAAAAATCATTGCAACAACTATAAATAAGCCTTATGATTGTACTTTAAAATCTTTTTATTTTATTATTTAAACCTTACCTTAGGTGGCGCTACAGTTCGGGGTTGACCAGCCCAGCACGTGGAGTCGGTTGAGGTCCTCTTCCACATGTGTGCATCACCTGAGTCTCGGTCTACCTCTTTTGCGCCTTTTTCTGGGGTGGGATCGACAATTTTCCGGGTCGGAGCATTGATGTCCATCCGCTCTATATGACCTAGTCATCTGAGACTTTGAATTTTTACTCTTTTGGCTAAGTCTGTTTGACTGTACAGACGGGTACAGTTCTTCGTTGTATCTTCTTCCCCACTCTCCGTTAATGCATACGGGGCCAAAAACCACTCGGAGAATCTTTCTCTCGAAGCAACTTAAAGCATTCTCATCCGCTTTTGACAACGTCCATGCGTCTGCACCATAGAGCAGTACTGGGATGATGAGGGTCTTATAAAGAGACAATTTAGTTGCCCGAGAGAGGGCTTTGTTACTTAACTGTCTTCTAAGCCCGAAGAAGCAGCGATTGGCAAAAGTTAATCTTCGTTTGAATAGTTAATAGCGGAGCCCAGGTAGACACCTAACACCTCAATGCAATATCTGTTGAGCAGACTGAGTTGGTGCAGTTCAGACGGTTTCTTTTTTTAAGGATTCCATTCATTGGGCATGCTTTCTTCTTACCATATCTTGCTTATGATTTTGTGCTTACTTATAACCAAGTTATCGACGTTATTTGAAGAGTTCAGCAGCTAGGCCATCGGCTCCGGCGGCTTTCTTGCTCTTAAGCTCAGATATAGCTAACTTTACTTTGTCCTGATGTGGTGGGAGGAATTTTTGGTCTACTTCGCCCAGATAAAATGGATAATTCTGCCTGACAGCGGAATTCTTATTATTTATTATTATAATTATTATTTAAACAATTTCTGTTTATTCGATTGCTATCAAATTTCAAAAGACCTCCAGCTGGGTTCACATACACATAATGATTTTGCATGCATATATGTGTACACAGGTTCTGTTTTCTTTTTTAAAATAAATTCATGTAGAATTGGGCCGATCTTGCAACAACATACCCTATAATCAGCAAATACAACGAACGAATAACAGAAAAAAGTAAAAAAATGCGAATAAGACTAGACAAGATCAGAGTACATACCCTCACGCGATCGAAAGAAGCGAGAAAAGGGGAAAAACCAGTATTAATCCTTATGTTGGCCCAGTAAAGAGATCAGTTGTAAAGTAGTCGTCAAACCGCAAGCTCACTTAAATGTAACTCAGTGGCAGATGTTATACTAAAGAAAAAAACTTTATTAAAAAGAAATTAAATGTATCATAGGAACTATATTTATATCCATGATTTTTATTTGTTTTTCGCATAACTAATAGCATAATTGTTTCAAATCCTACATATTAAGAGGGAAATGTATTATTTTTAGATTTGATTATTTTTATTGCATTCGTTAAAATGTATGTACAATTGGCCTTAAACTAACTTATAACTAAAATAAATCATGTCGGCTCAACAACAGGGGCCCGACGTACTTCGGATGACTCTATACAATGCTATATTTTTACTTATATCATATTTTTGTTTGCATAATCTTTTAATTGAAATTCTTATTTGTAATAACTGTCTTTGGTTTTGAAAATTGGGGATGGATGCGGTGTTGTTTATCCTCTTGTGTCCGTTGCTGGTTCTCTCGTAGAACGGGGCTCCGTCATTTCATTGTTCATTATATCCTCGAATCAGTCGTCTGTTTTGGCTCAAATGTTGAGGAAGCGATGGTTGGGCTCTAGTTGTTGCTGGAGTAGTTGTTGGATTTCCAAGTTGGGGTGGTCATCTAAGTTTCTCATAATATTTTTTGGAGAGCTGTGTCATGAACTGATTTATTGGGATCAGTTTGGTGTCTTCATAAAACTTCTTGTTTGGGACATATTTCCTTGTAATGGAGTTTCGTTGTAGGCCTGTATAGCTACGGATTATCTTCCTTTCAAAAATTTCGATCTTCTTCATATATGTTGGTGACATGGTGAACCAAATAGGATCAGCTGTTAATAGATGAGAAGCTTAGTATTTGTGCTTAGTCCGTTTCTTTTCCAAAGAAGCGGGTGGACCAGATGTAGGGAGAAGTTAGCTCTCTTAAGCATAAATGAAGCGTGCTTGTTGAATTTGAAGCGGTTAGTGAAATGCACTCCAAGGTATTTTGTTGATGTCTTTGTTCTTATCACTGTGTTGTCGGGTAGCTTGATACTGATATTATCACAGCGTGATGCGAAACCTCTTCCTCGCTCTTATCGCTATTTATTTTTAGTCCCCATTTAAAGTAGTAGTCCCACAATTTTCTTATGTGATCTTCAACTCTCCTGGCTGTGATTTCTGGTGAAATCGATGTTGCATATGTTAAGGAGTCATCGGCATATAGCTTCGTTTTCGTCCCTGAGATGTGGTAGGCTGGTCAGCTGGGTAAAAGTTGAAAAGTATGGGGCCCAAATTGAAACCTTGTGGAACTCCAGCGCTGATCGTCTTTCTTTGTGAATATTCTTTGTTTACCTGTACATAAAAGGATCTATGATTTTTGATTAATCTTACCAAGTGTTCAGGTAGTCTTAGACTTGACAATTTAAATATTTGACTTTTTATACAGACTGTGTCGAAGGCCTTTTCGATGTCCAGTAAACAGGCGATTGTCGTCTTTTTCTGGTTGAGTCCGTGTGTCACGTCGGAATGCATTCCGAGAAACGGATGGATGGTGTAGTGTCGTGCTCGGAAACCATGCTGACATTCAGGTGTGATTACCCTTTTTCTGAAGAAATGATGAAGCTTTCTCAGGCTAAGTCCCTCCAGTATTTTGGTGACACAGCATAGAAGCGAAATCGGCCGATATCCCTCGACGCTTGTCCTTTTGATTTTCTTCAGAACGGGCACCATTTTTGCCATTTACCATGTTTCGGGAAAGTAGCTGTTATTCAGACAGTTGTTGAAGATGATCGTTAGTAGTAGGAGATTTGGTAGCTTTTTAAGCATAAAGTTAAAAATCCCATCATTTCCAGCTGACTTCTTAGAATTTACTCCGTGGATTATGTCAGTTACTTCCTCGATGGAAGTAAAAGCATCTCCTTTTGGTCCGAATGCAGGATTGTCCTCATTAAAGTTGGTGACTAAAGTGTTAGAGTCTTACTTACTTCTTCAAACTTGTTTTCAACTTCTTCGATGAATTCAGGAAGGTGATTTGGCGGGCGATCCTTGAAGTTTTCCTCAAAATGCTTAGCCAGAGATTCTGCTTTTTCAGTTGCTATTGTTGCTGAATGTTGCCCGTGCATTAAAGTATCTGGCATCGAGCTGGTTAATTTTCTTGAAGGCAACGGTCCCGGTTTGATGCTCGCAAGTCTTTTCCTGAATTCATTCTCCTGGTGATGTTTCACTGCCTTGCTCAACATGGTGTTGGTGCATTAAAGTTCGCAGTATATGCGTCTAAACTCGTCGTTCTCTCTGTTGAACAATAATCTATGGTATATCCGTTGAAGCTTCTTGTGGAGTCTCTGTCTGTGAGCATATATGGCCTGAAAATTCTCCGGCACATTCACATATTGGTTTCTGATGGTTCTTGCAGTCTTAAGCTTTTCCAAGGCGTTGTTAACTTTAGTACTATTTTTAGATTTCAGTATACTTAGTACTCTCGTGGATGTCATTTGGACTCTGGCCATCTTCACGGCTAATCAGTAACAAACTCTTAATAGTGGATACTAGATTGGCGATTTCAGCGCCTCTCATTGCGAACCGTAAAGCAATGAAAAATACTGCTTCATGAGAATACTATAGACAATGATTTATGACAAAACAGTTAGTTCAAATTATCATCAAGGATCAAAAATTTAAATTTCCAAAAAAATTTTAATTAAATAATTTTTGAATGCAATTTGCTTTTGGGGTTTATTTTCCAATTACAATTTAATGCCACACAGTGTGCAACCACAAAACAATGATGACAAAAATCTGGAAGAAATTACTTCGACTTCAGTTCAACTTAAAGAAATCAAGAAGCTTATAAAATCTGTACCCTTTTTTATAGCTATCCTTCGTTTGCACGCATCTCCCACCCACATACATTGCTTCTAAAAATAAAATCCCTAAACAAGTCGCGAGTAAAGTTTTAATTTGATGTCTCTTGGGAGGAGAGGATGTATGATGAGTCCTGATTTAGAAAAAAAAATTAAAATAAAATAAACAAGTGCGATTGCATTTTATTACAGCACTTTAATGAACGACATTTAAGATCCTGATGCTACTCAGGGGTGCGCTGGTTTAACTAGTTCGATGTTATGGCAATGACGTCAACGACTTATCACTATAACCATGTTCAATCTCTATGAAGGAAGCAAGCTTGGTGATGATGGGTGGTGCAAACTCCATGAATGACCTTAAAATAACTGCACTTTATTGAATCAAAAAGCAACTCAAGTGGATCCTAGATTACTTTTTAAAATGAGTTTCTTTTTTTTTTTGGAATTCATTTAAAAACATTGAGTGTCAATAATTTCTGGGTTTTATTTACTTTGAAATGACACCTTGACAATATAGTCTTGACTAACCCTCTTCTGTCTCGTGATTTGGAAACCAGACTGCTGCTGCCTCCAATGATCCACACTTCCATTTCACTACCAATTGAGGTGTCGCCCGTTCGGCTTCCATAGGAAAAAGAAAAAGAAAATGAAAACGATGAACCCAGCGTTGATGTTTGTGTGGGAAATTTATTCGCAATCCTAGAAGGACACCTCATTTGAATATTTGCATAAATAATTTCCTCGCACAACACAGAGACAGAGGAGTTTTTGTTTGTCACAAAGGAATGCAATAGACCGACGACGACGCGCACACAAAAAACAATCTAAGCTCGGGATTCGCGCAATAAGTGAATTCAATTCACATTCCATTGCAGGATATACAAACCAGGACATTGTTCTGCTAAGCGCGAGGACGACAACGATGACGACGATATGGAGCTCCAGATGATCAAACTATATGCATACATGGAGCCGAAAAGGAGGAGGGCTTTATAATTTGTGTATTGTGTATGCTCGAAGGACCTTTGTGGTGTGTCTTGATGACGTTGGTTGTTTGGACAATGTGTTCTATATCGTCTGCATTTGCATGGAATGGCACTCGATATGGGGATGAGTATAGGAACCTCCATTCAGAAGATGTATATGTATCCACCATTATAATCCAGTAAAGCAGCATTAGGAACAAAATTGCCCTATTGGTCGGTATGGGTGGTTTGGTAGCTGGAAGAACCATTTAAATTGAAATGCAATACCGTGATGGCTGCAGGACGATAAAATGTTTTTTTTTTGGGGACAAATATTTGCATTTAAATTCGGTACGTGGCTAAGTTGTGCATTTGAACAAAGTAAGTTACTGGGAACAGGTAGGGGTTTTGATAGCTTTGGGATTCTAGTGCGGAAGTAAACGATTGGAACGTAAAGAACGAGATTTTTGTAGAAATTATCAATGAACTTTTGTGTTTTTGGTTGTCTGTGGTGGTTTTAAATGAGTTTAAGTTTTTGAGAACAACATTCAATCAATATTTTCGAATTCTTGCTAGAAATTGGGTTTTCGAAGATGGAAGATGGAAATTATATTAAAGGCTTTTGCATAAAACTAGGCTTTAAGAATGAAGTTCAAGGCTCATTGCTGGAATCCTTTCTATTAGCGATGGTGCAACTTTAAACCACGCAGGGAATCCATAAACAATTATCATCCTTACCCTACTATCCGTCTTGTCAAGGCCAGTAGATGTGGATGTGGATGTGGCCCTACTATAATAGCTTGCCGTAGTTCTTTCTCGTATCCCTAAAAAACCCTGATACAGAGGTTCTAAATAGGATAGTTTCGCACTTATGGAAGTTGATTTTCAACCTACACTCATTACAATATCGCTGAATCTTGTGGACGTAACGCTGTGAGAGAATTCTGACTAGCTACTGTTTAACATGTTCTGTTCGGGATTAAGAAGACTGATTCGCTAGAGACCGATTTTTTAAAATGTCCTTACTTACTTACTTAGGTGGCGCTATAGTTCGGGACGAACCTGGGCCTCAACCAACATGCCTCTCCAGCCAACTCGGTCTTTGGCTAGCTGCCTCCAGTTTTGCACTCCAAGTTGGTTGAGGTCGTCCTCCACTTGAGCGCGCCACCTAAGGCGAGGTCTTCCTTGACTGCGTCTACCCTCTGGGATGGAATCGAAGATCCTGCGAGCCGGAGCATTGTTGTCCATTCGCTCTACATGACCTAGCCATCTTCAACGTGATATGCGTATTTTTTTGACCAGGTCAATGTCGCTGTACAGCTCGTATAGTTCTTGGTTGAACCTTCTCCTCCAAAGCCCGTTAACGCAGATAGGGCCAAAAATCTTCCGAAGAATCTTACGCTCGAAACGACTAAGGATATCTTCATCCGCTTTAGATAGAGTCCATGCCTCGGCGCCATAGAGCAGGACTGAGATGATTAGGGTCTGATACAGAGTCTCCTTTGTCTTTCGAGAGAAAGAAGAATTGGTACTCAATTGCCTTCCTAGCCCATAGAAACAGCGATTGGCAAGAGTAATTCTTCGCTTTATTTCTGACGAGATGTTGTTGTCAGATGTTAAAGCGGATCCGAGGTACACAAAGTCCCTAACTACCTCAAAGTTGTACCTGTCTATTGTGATGTTTTGTCCAATCCGCCGGTGTTGTGTGTCCCTTTTTGTGGACAGCAGGTACTTCGTTTTGGCCTCATTGACTGCTAGTCCCATCTTAGCCGCTTCAGCTTCAATGCTAGCAAACGTTCCAGTGACAGCTCGCCGAGTTCTGCCAATGATGTCTATGTCGTCAGCGTATGCTAGCAATTGCACAGACTTGAAAAAAATTGTCCAACTACAATTGATATGCGAGTTTCTTATAATTTTTTCAAGTATTAAGTTGAAGAAATCGCACGATAGCGCATCACCTTGTCGGAATCCTTTTTTGACGTCAAAAGCTTCTGTGAGGTCAGAACCAACCTTGACGGAGCAGCGAGAGTTCTCCATCGTCATCCTGCACAGTCGGACGAGTTTTGTGGGAATGCCAAAACCTGACATGGCTCTGTATAGCTCGTCTCTATAAATGCTATCGTACGCGGCCTTAAAATCGATAAAGAGGTGGTGGGTATCGATTTGGAATTCTTGGGTGGTTTCCAGGATCTGCCGTAGCGTGAACATTTGATCGATTGTGGACTTTCCTGGTCTGAAACCACACTGATAGGGGCCAATCAGGTTGCTGACGAAAGGTTTCAGGCGTTCACATAGTACGGCAGAGAGGATCTTGTAGGCGATATTCAGGAGACTTATTCCTCTATAGTTGGCGCAGTTTAGAGGCTCTCCTTTCTTGTGAATCGGGCAAACGATGCTGAGGTTCCATTCATCAGGCATACTTTCTTCTGACCAAACTTTAGAGATGAGTTGTGGTATGCACTCCACCAGGTCATCTCCGGCCGCTTTAAAAAGTTCGGCGGGTAATCCGTCGGGTATAAAATGTCCATACATACATAATCCAAATCAAGGTTTTTTTTATTATATTATTTGTTTCCCTTTTGCTGTTAAGCGCACTGCGACTGGAAGATGGGAAGGGAAAGCTTGCAAATCAAAATGACATGAGAAAATCTCGCCGGGTAACCTATTCCAAATTCGTGTTGTTCCGCTAAAAAAATAATCTCTATATTTCAAGGTACATCCGAAATTGGGCTCAAGGGTGAATCGATGATGAACGAGTTTGTCGTTTTCGTGATCGCCTGTTACGCTAGCTATCAATTTGTTTTGAAATTTTCATACAAATATGATTGGAATTGTCGTCAACGCCGTTCAACGAGATTGTTGCCTTTCATGATGGTCTGCTTAGCTAGCGATTGATTTGTCTGGAATTTCCTTAGGCTTAGTCTCTGACTAAGCATCGCTTCTGAACATCCAGCTGAACTCAATTCTTACGTTCGAGGTTGCTGAGGTTTTTGATAAATTGATGAAAAATATACAATGCGATTGCGAACGCATAAAACCCAAAAGGTAACAATTTCTGTCAAAAGTACCAGCTGATTTTGGGTTCAGCCGTTCTCTATAATACCAAAGTATTACTATGTTTCCACCTGACGATAAACTGAGATTATCTCAAATCTTGCCCAAACCTTCTCGAAATCACTAGGTTTGCCATGCAAATTTTAATCTACTCACATCGAGGTTTCAGTAGATTAATTACTGGAAATTTACTCAAAAGTTATATGCTGAACGCACTCACTTTCCATTTTCCAATTAATTTGACAACCACAGAAAAAACGAAGATAAACAGAAATACCACATAAAAATCGCCATCTTTGGTTTTATTTTGTTTTTTAAATGAAAACTATGTCCTATAATTGAAGATTTTACGATTTTTATGATTTTAAGAACTATAAATATGAAAATACAATAAAAACCGGAAAATTTAATAAATTTGTTTACTGTCCCCATGAATAAAAATCAGATAGTGACGTCATACAAGTCAGCATACCTTGTTTTCGTTTCAGAATTATGCATTGCTTAAATATTTTCAATAGTACTATCAAAATGTAATTTCTTTGTCATTTTCTTTAGAATATTTTTTGTTTATAATTAACGCGCACAAGGGACTATTTGTTTCCCTTTTAATGTAGAACACACTGCGCGGGAATTAGGTAGATAGGGAGGGGAGAGATAGGAGGTGTCGATTAATATTGGTTTTGAATGTTTGCAGATCAAAATGGCAAGGGAAAATCTCGCCGGGTAAACCATTCCAAAGTCGTGTTGTACGGCTAAAAAAAGAATCTCTATATTTCACGGTACGTCCGAAATTGGGCTCAAGGGTGAACTGATGGGCATTCCTAGCAAGACGAGTATTACGGGCGAAACTTTTAAGGGGAGGAATGCAGCTGGCTACCTCGAGTGAACATTTTTTTATAAAAGAAACGATAAAATAATTAAAGACATGAAACATTGCGTCGGTGTTCGAGAGGGGCAATTGTTTCAGCGGCAGTTTTATTTTCTATCAATCTTAACGCTCGATTTTGTATTTTATCAAGCAGGTGGAGCGATGTTTGCGAACCACCTGCCCAGAGGTGGGAGTTATACTCGAATTTAGGGCGTATAAACGCTTTATAGATTGTAGCCAGATCAGATGGGGAAGAATACTTCTTAACGGAGGTCGTCGTTGACACACATACCGAGTACTGAGAGCTTTTCGGTTTCTTCGATGTAAGAACCATTCTTGGACAATGGCATTGGGGGTGTTTTTTTTTTTTTTTTTTTGCATTTCAGAGGTCAAGTGAATTCAAAAAAATTAACAATTCATGTATTAACTACAAAAAAAAATAATGAACAATATTTAAACAAAAAACAAAATAATTTTTTTTACAAAATTAAAGAAAGACGGTTCACAAACACGTTTACAATAAATAGTAATTAAAGATAAATAAAAATAGGATAAATAAAACAATAGCTCGTGGAACACTGGTTATTAAGTTTTGTTTCAACTGCTTTTTGTTCAAATTAAAATCAATTTGAAGGTGATTGGTATTATACAACCTTTTCATGCGAGTTAATGGCTCATGCATGCCATAGTTAGTTCTATGGTAGGGGCAATAGAAGAGTTCTTTATTACGCAATCGGTAAGAGCCTCCCCGATAGTTAAAACCTACCATGGAAAGTAATTCAGGAGCATTAATTTGACCAGAAAGCAATTGATGAAAAAACACAAGATCATTACTGACCCGTCTGTGAGAAAGGGATTGGAGATTCACAAGCCGAATTCGATTCTCATAAGGGGGCAGATTAAATGGATCTTCCCATGAAAGGTCTTTAAGAGCAAAGCGAATAAATCTATGCTGAAAAGCCTCAATTCGAGATTTATGGACTTCATACAATGGTGACCAAATTTGAGAAGCATACTCGAGATGGGGACGAACATAGCATTTGTATAAAGATAGTGTTACGTAGGGATTATTGAATTCCTTAGCCCACCTCTTAATAAATTCAAGCATGGAATTTGCTTTACTTATAATAGAATTGAGGTGCTCATCAAATTCAAGGTTAGAACTAAATAAAACACCTAGGTCACGAAATGTAGAAATCTGACAAAGAGTTTGTTGAGACATTGTATAAGTGATAATACTAGGTGTTCTCTTACGCGAAAAGGTCATACTTTGACACTTAGAAGTATTTAGACTAAGACCATTCTTAGAACACCATAAGACAAAACTTTCTATATCTTCTTGTAAGATCATACGGTCTGAAGAATTTTTAATTGTTTTAAATATTTTCATATCATCGGCAAAAACAAGAATTTCACTATTAGAAATGTTAGAAGATACGTCATTTATAGCAATTATGAAGAGTAAAGGTCCAAGGTGACTTTCTTGTGGAAATCCAGATAATGCATTAAAAGGGTTTGACAATACGTTACGAAATTTGACTTGGTAAGATCTATTTGTTAGATAGCATCTTATCCAGGCAATAAACAAAGGTGGAAAGCCAAACATTTCTAATTTAAACAAAATAACATTATGAGAGAGTTGGTCGAAGGCTTTAGAAAAATCCGTGTAAATGCAGTTTAATTCAAAACCACTTTCAAGTGCATTAGAGCATTTATGATGAAAAGACAATAGGTTTGTTATAGTTGATCTTTTTTGCATAAATCCGTGCTGCTTAATATTCTTAGTTAAGAAGGATAAGCTTTCGCAAACAACTTGTTCAAACAGCTTAGGAATGCTTGAAAGTTTTGAAATGGGTCTGTAATTTTTGATTTCCATTTTTTCACCTTTTTTAAAAATGGGTTTTATAAAAGATTTTTTCCAAAGACTAGGAAATTTGCCAGACGCTAATGAAAGCTTAATTTAGCTCTAACGACAGAAGACAGCATTGAGTTTTCGAAGCATTAAACTCCACACGATTCCTATTACCCCATTTGACAATGCTGTATAAATCGGTACCGTTGCAATTGTACGTTCGAATATGAAAAGCTGAGGGTAGAATCGTCAGCAAAACAGTTAAGTGGGTTAGAAGTAACAGGCAGAAGATCATTTATAAGAATGAGGAAAAGAGTCGGAGACAGAAAAGAGCCCTGGGGCACACCAGCAGACTTGAATCCGTACAATACAACTTGTATTGAACGGTCCAGAAGATAGCTTCTAATCCAACGAACAAGAGTATTATCGATCCCGAAAGCACGCATTTTCGATAAGAGAGCTTCATGCCAAACTCTATCAACTGATAAATAGGAGAATGAAAGATAACAATTTATACAGGGATGTGAGGAGTTTTTATTTCTGCCTGAAAATACAATGTTTTTTTGGTGTTTTTTTTATTGATACGGCAACAGGATGAAATGTACCGTTTTAACGATTTTTGCTGAAATTTGATTATTGGTTTCGTTTTTTTGTACAATTATATCATTTGGTCACCATGTTTGATTATTATATAAATTTGTTTAGTCTGCAAAAATTTAATTTATGTGTAAAGTACCTATTTGGTTACATTATTATACAAATACATTGTTTGCAGACGTTTGTACCTATGTATGTTATTGCTTTTGAGTATCTTCAAAAAATGGTTAGCATTTTTTCGAGCTGTACAATAGAAATTTGAAAAATAAAAAAAATATTCTAGATGCTGCCTAGTAGTACTATAGATTTCATATACAAGGAATTATGGTAAATACTCTAAATACTTAGGTCAGATTTCAAATGTCAAATTTAATTTCTGTAATTCAGGTGGAAACACCACTAGGTTATTTTTAATCTTACTGGAATGAAATCTAGATTATCGTCAGGTGAAAACGTAGTATGTACCAGAAATTTTGCGCTATCTTGGTTTAGATTTGGAAATCACAATGTTTTGTTCTTCATATGATCGTCAGCTGTTAATCAGCTGTTATTTAATGCGTATTACAACAACAAAGAAAGTGTTATACTAGAAAGTTTCGAGGTCGCATAGCTTAATATAACATACCCAATGACGACGGAACTGTATCAGCTGTTTAAATATTGAATACACACGAACTCAATTTTACAAATACTCTGGTACGGTACTGCATACGGAACTGCACTACGTATATGGAAAGGTTGGTTAACTCTTAGTATTTACGTACAGTAAATTTGACATTTCATTTGATGCAAGAGAAATTATGAAAGAGAGAACAATCTTTTTTACGTCAGTTCCTCCGATAACCTTTTTACTTGCGATTATAGGCACCATAAGGCATAAGGCAAGTTTAGGATTCTTGAATATAAAAAAAATTTTGAGATAACAATCAAACATGACATAACATGACCCAGTCGTGCCCATTTTGTTTAGTATAACTGACATAACATCAGATGATTTTATTCTTCTTGGTGGTATTTCAATTCGTTGCACAAAAGTTTCTTCTCTCTTTGATCATTTCTTTTTGGTATTCCGCATTTGGAAAATGGATGAGCTCACAAATTTGACAGCTACTAACGTACTGCTTCTCCGTAATGCAGTTCCGTTTTTGCATTGTTTTCAGGCATTTAGTCGACCTTGTACATAGGAATCGATATTTTGATGAACAATTTGTGCGATATAATTTCTCAGATTCCAGTATGTATCCAAATCGATATGGCGAGTAAATTTGAGATCACCGGTCTAAATTTTGCAATTTCCTGTTTTCATAATAATAAAGATACTGATACTGCCAGATACCCTTTTTCCCCGTACTGACGCCACTGGCGTCGGACTTGCTCCATTGTCCATTAAATATCATACAAGAGAGCAATCTTTACTTTTTCTTAGATGTAACGACTTTAATTCCGGCTTAGAATTTTGAAATTCTTATTAAAATCATTTCCCTGGAAGTTATACGTTAAGCAATTTAACTTAAGATCGTTACTTCAATTGCCATGTATGAAGGCTTAGACCTGCCCTAGGATACATATGTAGTATTTGCTTGCACAATTGAATACTCTTCGAACCCAATTACCTGAGCACAATCCAACATTTTAAATATTTCATGTTTCCCCACTTGCATTCCAAATTTAATTTCTCAATAAGATACTTTTTGAATCTTTTACCAGCTTAAATAAATGAGAATCCCTATACTTTCATATAAAAATGTATCTCACTCCGCACATTATATACGTAGAAGAGCCTTCTCAACATAAATATGCTTCCGAAACCAATACCTCTGCCCGCGCCAAAAGTCGACATTACATATGCTTTCACTCATTATTTATGTAAAAGTTTTTTATTTAAACATTCCAGACATACCGTAGTATAAAAAGCAATGAAAAAGATACAAACAACTTTCCAAAATTTCTGAGCACTTGGCTGAGAATATTCAAAACAAAAGTCCTTATGTTTACATATTTATCCTACACATGCACCTTATACAGAAAAAAAACAGACATGTACTTACGGTTGGGGTGTATGTTTTTCAATTTTTCATATATTTAGCCAAACAAGGGTTGCAAACATAACGCAATGCCAGTAGATACGAGTAAAAGATACAAATTCTTTCTTCTGTTTGACGTTTTGTTTTGCAAATGCACAGGGAAGTTAACGATACGTTCTGTTTGCCTGGTAAAAAGATGTATATGTACACATTTGTTTATTTGATATATTTGTTTGTTTACATGGTATAGAAATGTACTAAGCTACCCTATTTGTACGGGTTATGGTTAAGGGTGATTTTGGTAGTTGGGGTTTCAAAGAACCCTCCCGGGCGGAGACGATGTCGGTTGGTGGAGTATGTGTAGAAGAGAATTTCCAGTAGTTGTTTTAGTTGTTGGTATTCTTGGACCACGTCTTACTGATATCTCATGAAAAAAAACATTGGTGGTATTTACTAGCTAAGAAGGTGAAAAAAGGAAAATTAAAAAAAATTGATTTTGGATTATGTTATTTTTTATTCGGAATAATAAATAGCCCTACTTTTCCAACTTTGTGAAATCCATCCATTTGGCTTGGAAAGCGAATATGGGACGAGACGATGGCGATTAATAAAAACACAAACGAACAACGGTAAACGTGGGATGGTTCAAGTTTTGCACAAAAGAGAATTATATTTTTCATTTGAGAGTTCAGTGTCAGTCTTCAAACTCATCTAGTAAAGATCAGTCACTCATAAGAGATTAAAAATAAATAAGGTGTCGTATAATTTTTATCAAAATAAACCCCGTACACTTTCATTTTAAAATGAATTGGAAATTCTACTTTTATATACATAGATTATGTTCAGTGTTGCTGATGCTGAATTTATTGTAGTGTTGCTTGCTATATGCAAGAGAGAGAGTCTCTAGTGTGAGAGCATTTGTAAGCGCAGCGAAAACAATCTGCCAAAACGCGTTCTATATTTTTATTTTTTTTATAGGATGGGTTGTTTAATAAAGAAGTTCCTGGATCAGTTGCGACAAACGTAGTCTTAAGACGATTAATTGAGATTTAATTTGCGGATTTATCGATGTTCATCTTAAAATACATCATATGGTCCGTTGTAAGAAGGCTGAAGTGGTTTTTGTAGTGCGTCCACACTGCTGCGTGCTGCGTGCATGTCTGAAAGGACAGTTGAGTACAAAACAGTCTTGAGATACTTTAATGAGCTATAGGTTCACGAGGGAGCACTTTTTAAGAGATTACGACAGCGTTCTCACAAAGTCGTTTTTGGAGGTGTTTTCTATTGGAGAGACACAAAAAAATACCAAAAATTCTTAGGATCTTTTAGACGTTCTTCAAGAAGATGACAAATTTTTGTCACCTACATCGTTGACATCAGAAACGAGTATTTCTTTTGTGGACTCAATGTGCTCTTTAGCCTTAAATCAAGTTAACCCGTTTAAAAATGAAAGAGGTAATTTTCTCGACCTCGTGTTTAAGGATGATGTTAATGGCTTAACGGTGCAAAGATCATGCCCTTTATTGGATGATGTTAGATTTCACCCATGCTTTGAAGTTTTAATGGAAAGGCCGACCTCCGTTTGCTAGTGTTTGCGCTAGTCAATACGATCAAGGCTATGAATTTGACTTCAAGAAAACTGATTTTGAAAAACTCAATATGGAACTTTCTCAATTTCACTGGGATAGTGTCTTTTTTAATATGGATGCTAGTAAAGCAATTGATACTTTCTATAATATATTGTACAACAGCTTTTTGAAAACAATACCTGTTCGCCGCATCAAAATTGTTGATAATTATGTTCCTTGGCTCACACCTTTCCTTAAAAGGCTTAAAAAAAAACTCCACAACAATTCAAGTTTACAGTTTCCACTGCTCAAGAGTTCAGAAGAATAAGAAGAGAATTCCAAGTCAAATCAAGGGCTGCATATAAAAACTACATAATATCTATGAAAACTAACCTATTAGGGAATCCTTCATCTTTTTGGAAATTTGTTAAAAATAAGAGAAAAATAGCTGAATGGTCATCAAACGGATGTGGTATACACTGACTTCTCCAAAGCCTTCGATCAACTTAATCACCAGCTGTCGTATGGTTTGGTGTGAATAGGCTATTATGTCCACTTCGATCGTGGGTGCTTATGTGATGTGCACGATCTGTGTATCTGTTTTGCAGTTTTCGTTTACGGCTGCGTGACCGATACTATTATTGAAACAAAAAATTGAAGGTTTTAATTTAAAAACAAGTAGCACCGTTTTGAAATTTTCTTTGAACGATAAATCATAGTCTAAATGGTTCACTAGATGGCGCCCACCGCGAATTCTATTTTAAGCGTATTTCTTAAATAAGCCATCTTAAACCCCAAAACAAGAGGAAAAGATTCCTCAATTATTTTTATCGTTTGTGTCATTTCATCCGCAGACATTTAAGTCAGATTTTTTCCTGTTTGATTATTCTAGGAAATAACAAAGTGACATGAACACACCTAATAAAAATCACACTTTATATATCAATTTCTAATAATAAGTGCTACGAGAATACCTGCATTTCTGTGCGTATACAAGCGTGTCCATAGACATTTTCCAAGTCGCTGTCTGGCGTCTATTCCCCAGATTTCATCCTTTATCCTATTTTTGCCTTTTTCATTCCATTGAAACGTAGTCAAACGCACAGTTATGTAACAAACCAACCGGTAAGTTCTCATAAAACGTGCGTGATGTCCTCTTATGTGCTGCTGCTGGAGTGCTGGTGTGTATTTAAGGATGCAGGTGCTTGTGCCTTTCTTTCACGTGAGTGACTTTCATTGAATTCGAAAATTAGCTCACAAAACTCCAGCATCCCAACATCCACAGAAATAGAAGTATCCTTACAACTTGGTTCTGGTTGCCTGCTAAAAGCTTGTTATTGTTTATTTGTGTGATTTTCTCTTTGTGCAAATAAATATGTTGTTTCTCTCTTGCGTTATGCGAGTTATGTAAAAGGATACGCATATGTGTCTGTATGCTTATGCAGATGTTTTTGAAAACTAGGCCATAGACATAAGAAAATGCCTATTCAGTCTCAAAGGAAGAACTCTGTTGGGAGGTATAATGGAATGGGAGCTACACACTCCCGGAATTACAGAAATCCTGCTACATGTATGGTTGTTTATGTTTTGTTTTGGGCTTTTGTGCCTGTAACTTGGAATAAGTCAAATGTAATTTGCTACTTTTGGCTTATCGAAAGTTGCTTAGGGAGGATATTTTCACTTGAAGTTGACTTCATTGCCGGCATGGAAGGAAAACAAACCAAAGGATGAGGGCTGCCTCTCCCTTACCAAAATGCAAATGCATATGTGACTATGGATTGTCGAACTTTGTTCTCTTAGAATCTTTCGTCAATGGAAAGAGGAAGCTGATGAAAAGGTCCTTTTAAGGATGTGCTCAGAAGTTGCTTGTGAGTTTGAGAAGAATTCAACTTCTCTTTGTTTTATATAAAAAGAAGCCTAAAAAAGCTGCAATGCCTTCTGCTATATTCTGAACGCCTGGGGATGAGTTTTTTTTAATTTTTTTTATGATAACATATGACGAGTAATTTTTTCATATATGTAATATTTTTTTTTGTTTTGATTACAGTTATTGTAAAGGTTATACTTTTATCCTTGCGTATCCTTTGATCAGTATTTAAAAATTCAAAACATAAGGTCGTCCTATTGGATGTTTAGTATTAGCAGAACTAAGGAAGGTGCTCCTTCAAAACTGATTTTAAAATCTTTTGATACTTTTGAAAATTTCTGTTCACCTGGTAAAAGATTTTTTAACAAAAAGAATTTTCTCTTCGAAAAAATATGGATTACCTTGAATGTTGGGATGTCTTGAGTTGGGGTTGTATTGGGTGGTTCTGTGGAGAAAGTTGTTTCTAGAAAATGTAAGCAAAAATATTCCATCAAGGAGTATTGAGTTTGATTGAATTTACTTAAACAAACAATATTGGATTTAGATTCAGTTAATGAAAACAAGGGTGTGTTTCTAAGAGAATAAATTAATTGTATTGCAATTGCAGGATAAATTAAAATAACATTTGATAATTGATTAGACTGTTCCGATATTGGTTTCAGTTTGGTTTCCGTAAACGTAAATATGTTTGGAATTTGACTCTTGCTCTTAGGCCCTTTATAATTAAATCAATTGATTCTTGGAGTATTATCGTCTCTAGGGAATTAGTTAATTGGAATTGTCTTATTCTAATTCTTAAACATTAGTTAAGAAGAAATTCTAAGAAAAAAAGCAACAAGAAGCTTGCAGCGTTCTAGTTTTCAATCCATATATGCGAGTACTGGTAAGACAATAATTTTGAACAGAAGAAGCTTAGTTCTTCATCAAATATTAATATCGGCTGCTACTATTGATCCAATGTTGTTAAAGGACTGCACTAATTCAAATTCATGGCCCACTAACCTGATAGTTGGACCAACACTTCTCGCAGATGTTTCATTAATATGAAGCCCCCTGCTCGATTTGGGTGAAGGAGTCTTGTACAGTCTTGGACTTCTGCCGTTGGCTGGAATTGGTGAAGGTAGTCCTTCCAAAACCACATTGACAATTGCGTATGAGCTATGAGGTATAGGGATCGTTTCTTGTAGGATAAAGGAGTATATCTTAAAGGATGTACTCAACAATGTTATGATCCTATAACTGCTGCATATTTTGATAGACATATATTCTTTTTTTACGGGACATAGATATGATGCGGTTCAGTCAGTCCTTTGGCATTTCTCCATGTTTCCATATCTGTGCTATAATTTCATGTAGTGTTGGTCCTCCATGTTGGATTAGCTCAGCAAGTACGCGTATTCCATTGGCTCGCGAGGCTTTATAAGCTTTGAGCCGATTAATTGTCTTTTGTACCTCCGCAATTCTTGGAAGCTGTAGCATGAGGTTTTAATCTTGAAATTATTTAGTGTCCATTTCTTCCATGAATGGTCCATTAAACAATTCAATAAAGTACATTTCCCATCACTCCAGAATGCCTTAGGATAAGTGATCAGATTTCCGATTTTAGATTACTTCGTCAACGTTTACTACGCCATTATCAGATATAATTTTGTTTATTTCGCAAATTTTCATTCCCCAAATTTGTACTTATGACATTTTTGACATAATAATCAATTGGAAAAATTAAAATTTGCCAAACGTTTTCCACCAAGTGAACCGTACCTCCGTACAGTATGTGAATCATGTTGTACATCTTTTTTATCTTTTTTTTTCATTTGACAGACTTGACTGTCACAAATTGACATTTGCGATGTGGCATTTTAGAAGGCCGTAATATTTAACATAGAATATTACTGTCTCTTTCGCGTTGGCATGCATTTTTCGAAGAGTGGTAACATTGCTTATATGATAAAATGAAACAGCCTTCACCACTTTATAATTTGAAAGATTCTCTATGCACCGCTACCATTCTCCACGAAACAAAAGATCAAAAATGATGACAGATCCAAAACAAAATAAATTGCTCGACTGGCTCATATGTGCGGTCACATCGTCGAATAAAATTTAAAAAATAAGTAACATTAACGTAGAAAAATAACACTATCTGAACTTTTAAAAAGTGTCAAGTGGTCTACACTTAACGGTTTTTAGTAAAAATAGAGTACGCCATTACACGTCTTGTATAATAAAGAATTTATGAAAAAAGTATTTCGAAAATTGTAGGACGGATTTTGATAAAACACTGTTTTTTATTTTTAGTTTTTTGATCTTTTCTTTTTTTTGAAATGTTGGTATGCAGTTTTTAGAATTTATTAATATACATGTGATTATAAAATTTAAAACAATTTGTTTATTAGTTTTAAAAATATTGATTTTTCAAAAAAAAAAACTAATTTTAATTAGAAAAAAAGAAAGCGAAAAATTTAAAAAACCGTACCGTTAATAGACTTTTCCCGTAAATTTGGTTCTGCTTAAAAAGAAATTTTTTTAGCCGTTATGGCAGGTACCGTTATTTGTAGGCCTAAAAATAAAATTTCAATGTCACCTCTGAGGAATGCCAAAAGAATAACACTTACTTAGTTTGAAGGAAATCGCTTAAGCCGTTTAGGCTACAGTTCGTTATACACACAGACGGACAGACTGACAAATAGACAATTTTTTTCGATCACTTTTTTTAGGCTCCTCTATGATCGTTATGTCATGTTTGATAGCTAGATTTTTTTTTTGCGAATGCATAACTTGCCTTATAGTCCCTTATAATCTCAAGTAAAAACTACCTGGTATCGCAATTTTATCGGCTATACCATAACCTTTTGAAAAACTCGTCACTGTCCAGTTAGTACAATACTCAAGTCAGTAATAAGTGAGCATCATCATGATTTCCTAAGGGTAGATCTACTACTTTAAATCTTGCTGATTACACCATTTACATTTATTTGGAAATGGAACAAAAAGAACCAGGTTGATGCGATATGTACTCATTTTAGTAAAGTTTTTAACAAATCAAACCATAGCCTTCTAATATTTAAACCATTGTATATAAACTGCTATAAACTAGAAAAGTATATGGTTTTTCTTGTGATTCATTGAAATGGATACCCTTTTTTGAATGCAAGAACGCTGTTTTATGACCTCTATTCGCGTAAAATAAATTTACCATCGGAGTGCCCCAAGGTAGGCATCTTGGCCCGCTCCTATTTTCAGTATTTAAAAATGATCTGCCTTTCTTATTTACAAGATGCAGGCAGTGAATTTTGAGGAAAAAAAGTGCAACAAATGTTGACTTTTTCATTGACGGGGAAAAGCTAGTTAGAGTTGACGCTTTTTATAGATTTAGTAGTTATAATTGACAAAAAGCTTAATTTTGAGGCCTTATTTGCATTAATCTTTTGAAAGGAAATATTAAGTTAGTTTTTCTGTGTTCCAAAGTGTCACTTAACCAAAATATTCGAATTTTAAAAGAGATACCAAATTTTTAAAAGAGTGCAATTCAAAGATTGATTAAAATTATGCATTTCACGAATCCTGCAATCACTGACGAGAGCTTTTAGTACTTATAGTGACTTGTTTGAAATAGCCATGAATAACAATTGTTTTAAGAAGAAAATTTTAGACCGAATTATAGCTGAAGAATCTTCGTGACATTTTGTTCTATATAAATAACTATATTTTTTGTTAATATAAAAAACCAGCAGAAACCCGACGCTTTGCTGCCGCTCTGTTTGTTTATAGGAAACGCAACCTGAGGGGCATTATTTGAACCAAGCAAGTACGTTTATTATGGGATCAGATGGATTCATTTTCCCTTTCTTATAGTAGTTCATTATTTTGTAATTTTCTTTTGTTGTTTAAAATACATTTTGCGATACGATTTGCGCACCACCTGCTGAAAGTTTATTTTACTATGCTTACAACACTCAGTTCTATTAAGAAAGAAAATTATGTTTGCTTTTCTTTATGTTTAACAGCGCCAACTATCCTTTAAGTTGATATGCTGCAGTATAAATCAGTTGCAAGTTTTAACACTGCTTATAGCATAAGAAAGTCTTTAAGTGAAAAGATACATTTGTGTGGCATTTTTCGGAGTGATCAATTGAGTACTTTTAGGGTTTTGCTAACATAAACATAACTTTTAATTTTTCACATTTCTTATCCAAATACTTCTTTTAATTTTTTTTTCATTTTTTTGTAGCCCAACTTATAGGGCATTATTCAAGAACCTTCCTTTTGGTATTATTTAGATTCATATTTCCCTCTTTCTTATAATAATTCATTAATTCGTAATTTTCTATTGCTCTTTTAAACACATTTCCGAGTACTACTTGCGCGCCACCTGCGGTAAACAAATTGTATTATGCCTATATCCCTTCCGTAAGTGCAGGCAATAAATTGATAAAGTTTCATTGCAATTGGATGAACGGTATGGCAGTGCATTAAATACGAACAAGCAAACAAATTTTAATTTTTATATATTACATAAAATTTAATTTTAATATGGGAACATTTTTATTTAATTTTTTTTCTCTTTATAAGCAATGTTAAAGTTTTTTTATATTTATTTTTGTTATATAAATTGAAAATTGAATTCAGTCAATTTATTCTAAGCGCATACAGCGCTCACCCTATGCTCTGGAGAAAAGAAAAAAAGGTCTTATGAAGAATTTTATCTTTTCTTTTAAGCTCTTTATCTACACCTAGGCGTTTTGTGGTGAAAACAGATGTGCAGTTGTTTCCGTACAGTCAAAATAATTTACACAGGCTCTTATGGGGACCGACCAACCCAGTGACTGAACGATGTTTCTGTTTCTAAATTGGCTGCCTAGTTTCGTTGCAGCCATAACAACAAACGAAAAAAATTGTAAATAAAAGGTATCTGGCATTACTGATATATACCACACTTGTTAATCAGTGTTACCGCTTTGACACTTTTGCCACCACTTTTAAGAAAACACTTCATCATAGTTTTTATGGTAATAAAAAATTAAAAAATCGAATTTTTGTTGGATTTGTTGGAATTTTTATTCTCTAAATTCAATATTCACACAAATTTGATTTTTTTTACATTATTATTAAGTGACATTTTTTCTTCCGTATAACAATTTTTTGCAACTTTTTAATAATTTCCAGTGGTAACGCTGCATTTTGGCATTAATACAGCAATACATAAATTTCCAAAAATATGCACATCTGTTTTAGGTGCGCGACTGCATGCAGTCATGCGTGCAGCCCAGCTGCACATCTGTTTAGGGCATTAATTGCCTTGCTTCGGTGGTTGGCTTTATTATTGGCTGACTTAGGAAGCTTACTCCGAGCAAATGGTGTTTTGGGTGACCGCTCATGTATATATTTCTTTTTTCTACAAAACACCATTCCCCGGCCGGCTGATTTCTTGGAGAACTTCTATTAGTCCGAATAGTTACGGTACGTTCAAACTCTCATATCCTCCGTGAACTCCCTTATTCCGTAGGTGGCTGACTTCCAATGCAAAGCCTTGATCCCGTTTAATAGTACAAATTCTGTTGTTCATGACAGTCATGCCAAACAAATGTTTTTATACTTTCTCTTTAAATTCATGTCAAACTCTTTATTTTCTGCTAAGTTTTCTCAGTTTAACATGTTCATCTAACGGATGCTTCTTAAACAATTTTAAGGATGCCTGATAATTACATGGCAGTAGTCATAAGGTTACGTACACATGTTTGCAGATCTTCAAATTATTCTATACATTATAAAAATACACAACAAACATAAGTAAAACGACGTCAAAATCAATCCTTCATCCTCAAGGGTTATTGACTCTTTGAATTTGATTGACAACTCTAAAACATCCGCAACCATTTTACCAGACAGCACACCCTCATCGCCAATAAATCATTCAAATATTTTTCAAAACTTACCCAAAAGAAATGATGGTTTTTTCCAATACAATGTGCTTCACCTCACAAAAAAAAAGAGCCACCATTCCACCCACTACCCGTCATCAAAAGTTAAAATGCAAAAAAAAACTGCAAAAACCTAAAAGCTTGCTCCCATGAAAGGAGCACGGAAGGATATTTTTACCATTATAAATTCAGCAGCTGGTTGTAGTGCATTTTCCTATCCTAGCCTCGGAGTCGTTATTATTCCGTTCATATCTCGATAAATATGAGTAGCTCTATGTAAGTTTTGTTATTTGATTCCATTAGGTTGTACATTTTTAAAGTAAAGCTTCCGTATGTCCTTTTTTTATTTGTCCTTTGTCAACATGGATGTTATGGTGGATGGCATTTTAAATTGCATGAATGCAGCACAGCTAGGAAGAATTTTACAGGTATTTTTAGCCAGAACTTGCGAGTTTAAGGGGTGAGTATTTGGGTAGAAAAAAGCAATGTTATTATATTGTATTGTTTCAGCAGGTGTCAAAGTTACCCATGACATGCAGCTGTCAAAATTCTCAGTAAGGTTTGCCATTTCATTGTTTCATGCAAAATTGTTAAATACGCCACCAGAATTCTGTTAATGGTCTGTGGTAATCAACGATGTTGACCAACTTGTTCTGAATACTAAGACGGCGCTACATGCCATATGAGCTACGCATAGCTTGAAGTAGTGACAGAGAAGTTTAGCAACTGGGTCGATGGCCAACGCCATCAAACCACTTGACATCACTCGATTATTTTTTATCTCTTTTACGTTAACAAGTCAAAAACCTTGAACAAAATCCTATATCTATCTCAACTTTTCAAGATATTCTCGGGTATTCATTACAAGGTGTGCCAAAGAAACAATTTTTTCAACAGTTCAGGAATGTTTCTTTGTTTCTGAGATGTTTTTTAAATGTTTCTGAAATGTTTATTTAAGTCCGGGAGCTTCGCAAAACATATCTGAAATGTTTATGAAATACTTCTCTGTTTTCCCTTCCAAACGTTCCGAACGAAAAATGTTAATTATTTTTCAAGCATTTTTGTCTAGTTCACAGATTTTTTGTTTTTATTTGTTTGTATTTTGTTCGTGATAACAAAACACGACGCTATGATTGCTACTTTTTTACAATCCATATTGAGGTACAAAATTGGATATATTAAATGTGAAACAAATAAACACTGAAAGCGTCCACACCAAAAAAAATAATTAAGAAATGGTTCTGAAATGTTTTTTAAACAAATTTTTCTTTGGTGTGGACACACCTATTATACTAAACCCAATTCTGAAGCCAGGCGCAAGCAAACAGGCCGATAATGACAGCAGCAGCCTTCATCATCATTTTACTCTATCTTACTTCTTCTTATTTTATTCAAACATTTACAGGCAGTTCAGTTTAGTTCCAGCTGTCGTTGATATCGCATCGTACGCTGCAATGCCGCTATTATTGAATATTCTCTTTTAATAAATAAAAAAGTTGGTTGCCAAACAGCTAATTGATAATTAAAATCTTTTTAACATTAAAATAAATTATATTTTTTTTGAAGAAATTAAGCCATATTGCAGAGGAATCTTACGACGCAGAGTATTCTATATATTATTAATTTTTTTACAAATTCTCAAACAAAAATTGTTTATCTATAAAAAGGATCTGTTTCTCGAAAATGGCTGCTACAAATTTGACTGAACTTTCACTGGTAAAAAGCTGGTGGTTTAAGGAATAGCTTTATAAATAAATAAATTTTTTAAGGCACGACAGCTTAAGGAGCCAAGGCCTAGTGACTTATACTCTCAACCTACAATTAACCGCCGAGTCCGAACGACTACATGAGATTCTTTGCAGGGGCAGTACTCCGGAAAAGCGAGATTGAAACCCAGACTCTTCGCTTAGCAGTCCGACACACTAACCACTTAGCCACGGGGCACTACAAGGAATAACTTAGACCATTTTAATTATCCACCAGGTGACGCTGGGTCGTTTTTCCGAATTTTTTTATTTTTAGACAGATTTTCAAAGGCAGATAGCTGATGTTGTAATTAGTAACTAAGACCAGTAACCCTAGTTGGGGTACCCTTTTTTATTTCAAATAAAAAGTGCTGTATCTGTAATCGGTATCTACCGCTTTACCGAATGTATACCCATCTCATGTTCATCTCCTCACTTTTTTGGTAAACTTTCGGCACAGAATTATTCAAAACTTTGAATTTGAAGCAATCTCGGATGTCATTTTCTTTCAAAAATTATTATTTTGTATCAACAAATATTTTATTCTATTTTTTTTTTTACAAAAGAAACTGTTGCTTAGACCTCAAACACAAATTTCTTGCGGTAAATATCGAAACAATACTGATTCTCTGTACTGAAACTCGGTATACCGCTTTCTTACAGTACTGATTCCGCACATACCGTACAAATCAGTGTTTGTTACACATAATATTGAAATGTATTTATTCAGTGAAATATCGGTAACGAATGTGTACCGAGGAAATCAATATTGCACCATTATGGGATCCAGAAAATGTATTTTAAACCCGAGCAACGCCAAGTGGGTTTGCTATCTTTATATATAAAACTCCCATGTCACGATGTTTGTCGCCAATAGACTGCAAAACTATTAGACCGATTTTCATGAAATTTTCTGTTCTGTCCAACTTGAGGCATATGATTGTTTTTATCTCGATTAATGAACTCAATATTATTTTATTGCAAAATGTATGAGCGACAGCAACGCGTGGCCGGGTCTGCTAGTATGGTATGAATTTTATATGTATTTGAAAAAATTTTCTGAAAATTCATTTGTCAAGTGCTTAAAAACTGAGCTATCTGTCAAGCAGGATTATTTCCAGAAGGCTAGCAGTAGAAAACTCAAGTGATTATAAAAGTCGGAGTATTCACAAAAGGTTTTCTAGGCTGACGGACCTTAGACACCCAATATATTCTTGCAAGAATGTCTATGACGCATATTTGGGATATAACTGGAGTCAATAATTGGGCTTCCCATCTCACCTGGCTTTTGCTCAACATCTTAGCCAAACTTTAGGATGACTTGAAACAAGTTTGTATAGGCCAACCAGCCTATGAAAGAATACAGTTCTGGAAAAGCAGTGAAGCGGCAGATCTTAGATCTTAACTGTTACGATTCTGTTAGTTCCTTTTATCGGCCGCTGATAGCATTAACACCTGAAATCTGACATTTGTTTCTATTATCTGAATTCATAGACTTCCTTGAATTGTAAGCACCTCATCAAACTTACAAGAGAAATCTATATGTTCCTTCATGTTACGGATATAATTTTCATCTTGAATGGGCTATTTCATCTGCCACCTATTCGAAGAATAGAAGAGAAGAAGGTCTTCGAAGACATTGAGTTCCTAACCTATAAAAAACAACAACTCTAATTTCTCTCTCGTTTAACCAAAGAACCTACTACAAAACCACTGATGATCTGAGTTCTCATGAATGACTTCAACCGTTCCACATCTCCGTTTTCGTTGAAAACCACTTGGATGTCAAGAGGTTTCTTCCACCACACACATCGCACGGATATGGCTGCGGATATCCTGACCAACGAAAAGAAGAGAAAATACTGAAGGGAGTTTGACGCTGCAGGGCAGTGATTGCAAGAAATCTCTATCCAATAATATCTAATAACCTTTTAAGAAAATTAGTGGCCACAATCAATCAATCCATTAAGATGGAAATCATATGGTTAAGAGTATTCACTAGGTTTTATAGACACTTATTTAAATGTGTGGATTCCGGCGGTCAAAAACGAGGGCTTGGCCACGTCGGAAATTTGTGACAGAATTAGAAAAAGTCATGGACTTTGAATAGGAAAGCGCTCCAGTTCTCCAAGATCTAAAGCATTGAGTTGAAGAGGCGCCGAGTCTACACAAAGTGGCTTAAAATTTCTAGTCAAATCACTAATGTCAATACCATTTTCAAATTTGTACGTGCAAGTACATTCGACCATGTCGATGACCTTATTTAAAAGCAACGATGATAAAATTGAGAAGGTAAATGAATTAATGTGTCATTCGCGACTGACAACGGTTACCGTTACATATCAAAACTGATCTGAAAACATATTTAATGAGAGTACTACACGTCTTGTTAAGTGAACTTTTTGATGAAAAGGAACTCCCATTAGAATTATTTTTCGAACATGCATAGAAATTCCCGGAAAAAAATTGTTTCGCAAGGAATAGCACATTCCACATAAAACCCATCATAATTTACGCGAATACTGTCACGGATGGTTGACATGGTTTGACAGCTGTCGAAGGTAATAATTGCTAATCGATTGCCAATGTTATCGAAAGAGGGTTATGTGTCAAGTTGTGTTAAATTAATTGGCCTTCTTTATACTTTCACATATTCACTGACTGTTTGGATGATGCAACGTTTAATATAAATAAAAAGAGAAAGTTATTTATTTTTTAATTAAATATATTAATTCATTTATGTTCGAAGCTTTGGGTAAAGAAAAAAACGAAAAATGATTTGACAGTTTGACTAAAGTGAGGAATTTGGTGATGTCATATGATGTTATGTTTTTTTAATGTATTCGATTTTTGAGGGGTTCATCATCATGATTTAACACAGTACGAGCATTTTGAGAAGTAAGAAAGAGGTACATTATACAAAACAATTAAACCTGGTAAAGTAGTCCACATTCGTGCAGAGCGGCTAGAGAATGAGTTTCTATGCTTTCACGTACGTCCAAAATTCGGCTCAAAGATAAATGTATGGGCATTCTTGGCGATGCGATATTAGGGAGAAATCCTTTAAAGGGATTCCACACGGTAATTAAATCGCCATGGAACAATGCGACAGATAAGAATTTAATGAGTTTGATATATGCTGCATGTAGTTCTACATCCGAAGAAAAGTGTTGTTAATCTGAAAACGAATATTGGAAGCTAAAAGTACTATATTCAGCAAAACAATTTCGCAGATTAGAAGTCTTAGACAAGAGATTGTTAAATGAAAAAATGAACCATCAGAGAAGAAGACGTAGAAAGTTCTGTCAATGAAATTATCTCAGCGTCAATTTTTCCAAGAACCTGTAAATGAGAAAGCTTTTCAGCGTAGAATTGCAAAAGACAAAACTGTAATAAATACTTCATGCAAAAGATTACTTTTCTTACAGATTTCATTTTTCACTTGATCATTCTTTAACTCTGTTATTTTCTTTAAAGTAATAACGTCTTCTTGGAAGACATATTGATCCTTTGCGACATCGTAGTTGTGTTGTAACAGTGGTAAATTGGTATTGCCTCTCCATATTTTGGACATCATTTGGAACACAGCGTTTACTTTCCCGATTCGGCTGTGTATAAAGGGTGTTTTTTTTATGTGTGGTTTTCAAGAAGAAATAAAATGCATATGATTTAATGTTATGGCCAAGAATTTAGCTTTATTATAAAGATAAAGATTTGCCATTATATTTTAAAAATGATTTCGGGCAAGTGGCCGCCGCAGCTGGCTCGAATAAATTCTAGCCCTGAGGCCAAATTTTCGACCACTTTTTGCAGCATTGGGGCCGTATATCAGAAATAACGCACCGAATATTCTCTTCCAATGCGTCAATTGTCTCCGACTTATCTGCGTAGACAAGAAACTTCACATAACCCCACAAAAAATAGTCCAGCAGTTTTAAATCTTACGGTCTTGGAGGCCACGCCACAAGCCCACGACGTGAGATAATGCACTCACCAAAAGTTTCCTTCAATAAATTGATTGTTTCATTGGCTGTATAGCATGTTGCACCGTATTGTTGGAACCAAAGGTCGTCCACATCAACATCCTCCAATTCAAGCACGAAAAAGTTATTAATCATGGCTCTATAGCGTTCCCCATTGACTGTAATATTATGGGATATTATGGGTGGCTTCCTCAATTTTTTTTCTTTTTAGCTATTAATTTATCTGGGATACTTCTTCTACGCAGAACAGATTCTCTTTCGCTGCATTAGCCAGTGCGCTAATATAGTAATGCTTATATTGTTGCACATTGCGGTTTTTTATGCCACGCGTAGACACTTGCTAGTTTCTGGCTGCTGCTAAGGTACCTACAATTTAAGTTTATGAGGCCATTTCTTTCCTAGGATCTTGTTCAAGTTTCTTTGGAACAAGCTCTAAATCCCTTGCAACTGGTTGACTATAATTTCAGCACCGAATATAAAGACATTAGCCGTGTTTTTTGGGGAAAGCTATTGGCAGTGCAATAGGATTTCCCAAAAAAACGCATCTGCAGCGGCTTCGGCCTGTTTTTCTATGTCAAAATTGACATTTCGATTACTTAGAAAACGGGATTTGTTCGTAGACTTAGGTTTTTGCCATAAATTTGTATGGATGATAAAATGGCAACTGTGCTTGTTTAAGGTAGTTGGGATTGGTTACAAAAAATCCATTTCAATAACGCAACTATTTACGTTCAACAACGTGCAACAGTAAATAGTAATTTTTGTATTTTTACTCGCGATTATAGGTATTATAATGCAAGTTATGCATTCGTGCAGATTAAAATTTTTTATATAACAATCAAACATGGCATTACGACGGTACCCCCATAAGACCGGTTTCTTTTCTTCGACTTTCTCGAGAACAATCAAATTTGATATTCAAGAAGATGATGGTATTCAAAGAAATTTAACATAAAAAAACTTTTCTAAAAATTTTTTTTTATATTTTTATTAATTTTTTTTAAATTTTTTTTTTTGAAAAATCTATATTTTAAAAACGGGTAAGTGGATTTTTTTTTAATTTTGTTTATAAATGAATGTTTTCTTGGTTCTTAATTGTGCATTCTACTATTATTATTTTTTTTTTGTTTTTAAAGTTGTTAAATAAAAACCTTTTTATTTAAAAAAAAAACCGTTCCTACGATATAAAAAGAAAAATTCAAACTTTCTTACATTTTTTAAAGAAATAAAATGGCGTTTAAATTTTTCCGCTGAAAACTATTTTACGTACTTTTTAAAACAATCCAAAGTCTAAAAATCGAATAAAAACTTTGAAGTTCCCTTAATATTTTTCAAATCTTATTCGGCTCTGTGACCGCACATAACAGCAATTGAACAAAAGTGCCTAATAGGGCGGGTAATCCCTTCTCTTGATTCCTAGTCCATTCCTTGCAGACGATTGTGTTTGGCTATTGGTGTTAATCGCAATGGCTTAACTGGATCGCTATCGGATAGATTAATTGATGTGCACTAAGAAATCCAGGGGCGGCTCAATTTAATTGTTATTAAGGTATAACACTAATAATAATTGAATTGAAAAACTCAAATTGGGCCTTAGTTGTGCATTAATTATAGTTTGTTGTCTGATTTTGTTTTTTTTTAAGTTTTGTTTTTTTAAAATGGTGTGTACATTCAGGCTTCAGGGTTAACTATGCAAATATTCGTGGGTTAAGGAAGAATTTTTGTTCTGTTTACGTCTACACTACCTATTACAGGCCAGCTGTTTTTGCACTAAGTGAAATCCAGGTAGGTGAAAATACCGACCACACGGAATTTAACCTGCATGGATATAATTTAGTGCCATTATTCTTTGCCCACCACGGCCTCGTCGTTTATGTTAGGAATGATGTTGCATACCAACTTCAACCAAAATACGGTCTGTGTTCTAATTCAGATTTCAAATTCACGTGGTTCAAATTCACGGTTGATAAGCGCATCATCCACACTTGTTTTATATACAGGAGCCTAAACTTAGACAGTGTGTCAACTTCAAATGAATTTGATGCTCTGTCTGACTCAATCCAGAGAATTGTTGCCCATTGTCCTCACATTGAAATCGTTATTACGGGCGTATGTACACAATTCTAGTTGGCTCCGCTATTCTGGCCAGACAACACCCGAAGGAAGGTATGTTGAGATTTTTGCTGAGCTCAACCAACTAACGCAGCTCATGGACGAGGCAACCCGAGTTCCTGACATTACAGGTCAAACTCCCGACACTCTACACTTGTTTCTTAGCTCCGATCTGGATAAATACACTGTTCGTGTTTTTTCGCCCCTAGGCACTATCATTTTTGCAAATCCCTAGAAGAACCTTCTGGCAATACGAGAAAGCCAACTGGGACAGTCTCAATAACTTCTTCAGGACCTTTAACTGGTCACTATGCTTCCTTGGTAGTGACGTAGACTCCAGTACAGATATGGTAACAAAGATTGTTCGTTTAGGAATGAGAAATTTTATCCCGAATAGGTTAACGAATACCAAACCTAAGGATAACTCATGGTTCGATGCGAGGTGCAAAGAGGTTATTATGTTGAAAGATGTAAGTTTCCGTTGTTACAAAGCCAACAGTACCGAGGAAAACTTGAAAAAGTTTCAACAAGCTAGAAAAGCCTGTCGAATTTGTTTCGTTTAATTTGATACGCCATTTTTGCGTCCAATCACTAACACTTAATTTTGCAATTTTTGAGTAGCCTTCGTAACTGATTTTATTGTTGTCCGATGGAATGTCCCTTGTATATAAAAAATACAGGGTTGGTCCTAGGACAATTCCTTTTGGTACACCGGCTTCAATTTTCCTTAGTTCAGAGTAATTTTGGCCGTACCATGTCGGTTCGTAATGTAGGCTTTCAATATTTCGAGTACTGCCTGGGAAGGTCCCTTTGCAGCTTGCACTCAAGTGCCAAACCTTGTGAAAGGCTTGAACAACATCTAAGAATATAGCCGAACATACTTGTTTTTCTTCAAGTGATTTTTCCACAACATCCGTAATTCGATGCACTTGGTCTATCGTGGAATGTTTATTTCTAAATCCAAACTGATTGCTCGGAATTAGTCTTCGTTCTTTTATTATTAGGCTAAGTCTTTTCAGGAGCAGTTTTTCGAAAACTTTTGCAATGACTGGTATAAGCGATATAGGTCTGTAGGATGTTACTTCTGTTGGTGGCTTACCTTGTTTAGGTAAAACACTGACTTCTGTAATTTTCCAATGATTAGGTAAATTTATTATAAATTGGAGTTTTTTGAAGGCTATTGATGGCATTTCTTTCAAAACCTGAGCAGTTATTAGATCGTACCCTGGAAATTTTAGACTTATTTTGACACTTCTTACTTCTTTGAGTGTGACAGATGGTGGAAAGGCTTTACGTGAGCACCTGCCTATTAAGGCTTAATCTCACGGTGGGCCTACCCACTTATGGAGTTCCCTTGGGGCGGACAAGACCCCTAAAGTGGTTTATCAGACCACACTATCATCTAGAGTGGTCTGCTAAACCACTCTAGTAGCAAATGATGAATTTCTCATGGAAAATCCATCCTCCTTGCTAAGAAGCAGGGCCTATCATGCACCCCTAGTATCAAGGTTAAATAAGACAATGAACACACGCTTCTTTCGAAGCCGTGCCATCCTCCCAGAAACCAAAGATGCCTTTTCGCTTCCGCATTTGGAGTAACCAACAGCCCCCGTGAAGCTCCCACTAGGGGGCCTACCTCAATTTTAACAGGCGACTGCTACCGAGACAAGCTCACGTAATCAGCCGGGGCTCCTGTTAACCCACGGTACCTAATTTAGGACCCTAGGTGAGGCTCGCCCGTCGCTCATGAGACGCACTTGTGGTTCGACTCCATGAGAAGTCGCTAGCCCACCATCCAGTAAGACAAACAGTTCATAATCCAGTTAACCAAGGTGAAGACTAGGACACTCCCTGAATGCCCGCCTAGAAGCATAGTTACAGCCTCTTATCTATTAAGTGGTGATCGCTTAACTAGGCTAGGTATTGGAAGACTCTTACTTCCGCTAACCTGAGCGTGGGCCTATTCTCACACCCCCGCACCCACAGGGAGAAAACACTTTGAGTGTGACAAAAGACATTCGCGAGATGTTAAGCGAAGAGATCAGCCTTTTGTTTCGGTTTCGGGTTTACGAGCTATTTACCATCTTGAGGTTTAATCGGCGGGTTTTGTGTTTGGGGTCTTTTTAGACGCTAAGCTGCTTTCCATAAGGAGTATTCTTAAGAAGCATCTGTTGTCAGACTTTTCAGGAATCTACTAAGTGAACACACAAATTTTTTTTTTAGTTCGTTGTTAAGACGGTAAAAAACTGCATTATCATCTGGAAATCTCACACTGCTCCCATTTTCTTTGGGAGCTTGACAATCATTCCATTTTTTCACCCATCAGGAAGCCTCTCTCAATGAGTAGGGGCTTCGTGTAGAAGCACACTTATGTTGTCTAAGAATTGCAAGATCCTATAGTGTTCATCGGATTTCCCAACCCTATCAATATCAGGTGGTGGTTTTGGGCTATTCCCTGGACATCCTGTAAACTGCTTCTAAATTACCAAATAATTGCAAAATGATGAATTTGGTTGGAATTCTATGCTTTGCCCGTCGACACCCAACTGACTTTGAGGCAAGGCATTGGCAGAGCAGCTTCTTACAAGGAAACAATGTATAGCCTCAGCCGTTCTTGTGCGTGTGTTTTGAATCTCCAGGAGCAGAGGCGATCTAAAATTCAAACGGCTTCATAAAATGCACTTTTTCGAATCAAAGCTTACACCTGAAGGATTTTTGTCATTTCTTTGCAAGAGAAATGGTTTTTAGAAAAAGGTAACTCTGATGAGGAATCGAACCCTTACTTAGCAGTCCAACACATGAACTACTATACCACGGGATACTAAGAGTACAAGCAGGTTGGCGATGCAAAAATTCAAAGATCATTCGTCCTTGTCGATGTGGTTGCCAACACCATTTTCTTTTTTTCAAATCGAACATAGCCATCAACGCGTATAATATAATATCACAGGTAAAACTCGACTGACCTTATCCTCGTCAAATAATAGTTTTATTGCTTCGTTGGACTGTACAATGGTGACACAAGGCCCTGCTACCCAAATGCTTCAAGAAGAATTACAAGTTACTGTCAATTTTCTTTTATTTTGTTATTCTTTTCAAACTTCTCCCTCCTTGAAATGAATAGATTTCTTTCGAATTATAAATCGACCTCTAAAAATGCTCAATCAATGTCAAGTTCAACTCAAATAGACATCACTCAATCATGCAACAGATAAAGTGCACCCATTACCATCAATAGTTTGCCAAACGATCATTTAAATAAAAAAAATATTTACTTTTTCCATTTCCATTTGTGAAAATAATAATTAGACATAAGGTGCTACCTTAAAGTTTGCATATTCAGCGATATAAATCAGCTGTTTGCATGCAGAAAGCCCCAATGCGTCAATACAAAAGCAAAAACTATCTGTAATGAGAATGTTCCTGGTGTTTCTGTTTTTTTTTTTTTTTTTTTTTTAATAACAACACATTAACAACAACAAACAATATTTAATATGAAATGAACACAAGAGAGGCAGTTCCACTGCCACCAACCATCCCAACAAACCCACAACCCGACTACGTATCCCGGGGCGGCATTATGCTTTCCAGAACAGGCACTAAATGTTGGAACCTTTGCAGTTCATTGGAGCGATCTGCGATAACGTTGTTCATGGACTTTTTCGTCTACCAATCGACCGACATAACACACATACAAGCGGCCGGCGCGGGACAGCATGCAGGAAATGAAAAAAAAAACACAAGAAAAAGTTACGTATACGCCCGAGTGCTAATAACTAAAAGTTTTGTGCCCTCCATCAAGAAAACGTTGGTTTGCGGCTTATCATCATTTCGGGCTAAATCCACTACCCCCACCCTTCCAAAAGTCAGATAACTCACGGCTAGAGCAGTTTTTCTGATGATGAGGGTTGATAAGTGCTACTAGACCTAATGGAGCGTTAGTGAAAAGCTGTTAGCCAGAGCAATTAGATGGATTCGATTTTTAAACGACAACGACGACGACGATTTAACCACAGATCAATCGAAAGTCATTCTTAGCTATCCATCTAAACTTGAAGTCTTATAGAGTGTTTTAAAAGTCCTTAAAGCTATAGTTCTGAAAAGTTTGGAATTTAACCTTCTATCTGGTTTTTGTGATATATAGTCAACCATCAGGTAGCTTCTGACGAATTTTCACCGATTTTCCATTTGAATCATCATCATTCGCAGTCTATCGATTATTTTTCCCTCGAGAAGTGTCATGGTCATCATCCCTAGTGAACTATTCAGGGTTATCCATCCTGCGGCGGGGAAGATATTGTGTCGGATTTAACGTCTAAAAAGTGTTAATTCGTATTCGGCGGTAGAATTGCGGGAATTTTTTGTTAATTTATTCCAGAGTATTGGATGTTCTTAGTCATGCTTGAATGACTATGCAGTGATAAGGGTGCTTCTATACACACTAGGTATACGTACAACCCTTATCGAAGCAAACAAAGCTACCATCGGGTTTTTGATAAAGTGAAAGTGGGTGATTGTGAGTTACAAAACGGGATTCCCTAGTACGAACGAATTCTTTTATATACACAATTGATTGCGCAGACATGTAAGTTAGAATATTAGTTTTAAATAAAAAAAAAACTTTGAGATATTTTTGTTATCATTTTATTGGAAATATATATTTTAACTGAAATTATAAATACCCACAATCGGGACGAATGAATAAAAAAAAATGCAGTTCTTTGTTTTTATTTTCTTTCTTTTTTTTATTACTAGCTGACCCTCCTGGCGTTGATCTTTTCTAAAAACGTATTCGACATTAAAGATTTGATCTCAAAATCGAGATTTGATCTTTTCAATGAAACTTCTTTCATGATTTAATTGTAGTATTGCTCTTCTTCCTTTGTCATTTGCATTTAGGGATGGGACATCGTTCATAAAAACATCGGTGTTTGATATCGATATTTTCGCTATGTTTAGGAAAAACGATGCGCAATAAGCGGTTACTTCTTGAGTTTAAATAGGTTGAGTTAGCAAAACTAAAAAAAAAACACAGAGCGTTTTTTGGCCGATATCGCATAAGATTTGAGGTAATTGCAGTAAAATTATAGGTTTTTTAATTATCTACAACTTTTCTGCAGACCATTTTTAAATCAGATATTAAACTACGACGTTTTCAACCCCTAAACCCCACTCTCACGCACCTCGCCTTTAAAATCGACTTGCATTTATTTTTCCGCTTTTCTAATCCTTTTAACGGGTGATTCCGACTCTCACAATTCTGTAGAATTAAAAAATAATAGCATGGAGTAGCTTTTGAAATTCCACTATCAATTCTATATCATTTCTTTCTTAGAATTTGTGTTTATTTTGTTTATATTTCCCAAAAATAAACAACCGCAATTTCATAAATAAATCTCTATATATGTATATAAATGGTGTGAAAAATGTATCATTAATTGAGAACGGCTGGGCCGATTTGGCTTACATTTTTTACCGTTGTTTGTAATTGCCAGGAGAAGGTTTTTTCGAAAGAAACTTTTGGGAAAACTCTCCGAAAAAGTCGTGAAATTGGAAAAATCGAAAATTGATTTTTGTATGGAATTTCATATATTTTCATATAACCAACCAAATAAAATTTGAAAGGCTTGGCCGATTTTGAAAACATTTTGTAACTACGTTTATGTTTGTAGTTTCAAGAAAAAAAAGTATCAAGAAAAGCTAGGGTAAGCCAGAGCAACGCCAGGTGGGTCAGCTAGTAATTACATATTTTGAATTATTATTATTATTATTTTTTTTTTTCAAAAATGATAAGTATATGTATATGCGGAATATCTATGAATAGTGTATTTGGATTTTTTTTTTGAAAAATGTTTTCATTAAGTTTTTTAAAACAAAACTTTTTTTCTAAGAATCCACTCGAAAGATTTTTTTCTCATAAATTGAATATTGCCAAAAAAATAAAATGGCGTACTTTTCTTTCAGTTCAATCAGTTGAAGTATTTGTGTGTGACAATTGTCACACATTAGAGCAAGTTTGTGCAATTCAGCCGAGCACTTTATTTAAAAAAAAAATGTAGTTGCGAAATCATTTTCGGAGTTAAGAGGGAAAAACTAATTTTTGTGTGCTCATTTTTTGTGTTAACTTAATTTTACTGTACGAAATAAGTAAATTTTGTAAAAAAAAAAAATATGTCTTAAATCATCCTTTAAGCATAGCGGACCAGTAGGTTCTGAGACAGCGTTCCTGACAATTTTCTGCCATAGCTTCATCATACGTTTGACATTAGTTTTTGGCCAGAATTCAGGTCATTAACTCATTTTATAATATATTTTGAAAGGCTCTCTAAAAACGTGTAGTCACTTACATCGTAATTATCTAGGAATCTTTATTTAACAATATATCCTGCCTTCAGGCGTGCCCCCGTGGCTTAGTGGTTAGCGAATGAGCCGGGGTTCGAATCCAGCTCATAGGCACCCTCTTTTCCAGGGTAATGCCTCTTGCTGGGAACTGACAAAACCTCCAAGAGTAAAATTTGTCTTGAAAAAGTGCACCTCAAGTAGCCGTTCGGACTCGGCGGTAAACTGTAGGTCCCTTCCATTCTTGCAGATTAAAAAAACACACACAGGAATGGTTAAGAGAATAAGTCACTAAGCCTTGGCTCCTTAAGGAGCTGTCGCGCTAGTAAATTTATATTTATCCTGCCTTCAGAGCAAACCGAATCAATGCTGAAAGTTCCGTGCTTATAACTTTATCTTGCTTTTGGTTGCACTATAGTTCACAGTGCACTTTTGCGCCTCAACCGACAAGCTTCTCTAGCCAGCTTAGTCCCTAGCTATCTGCCTCCAATTTTGCACGTGAAATTGGTCACGGTCATCTGCATTTACGTGCACTACCTCAGTCTCGGTGGTCCGCCACCGTCTCTCCGGTGTGAAATCAATGATTTTCCGGGCCGGGAGCAGTAGTAAGAATTCGCTCAATATTAACCAGTCATTTGAGATGTTAGACTTTAACTCTTTTGCGTGCCTGTCTCGCGGTACAGCCCGTACAGTTCATCGTTTTATCTTCTCCTCCACTCGCCGTTTATGCATACGGCACTAAAACTCAGCCGGGACACTTCAATTGCAATTAATAACATTGTATAAACACTGCCTATAGTACTATCATGAAGTATAATTTTTTAGTTCTGAATCAAGTCGCAATGAGGCGTGCTGAAATTGCCAATTGGTGTGAATATAGAATAAGTACAGACAATGGTAATAAAGCTTTGCTACTCAATTGCCTTCTTACCTCATCGGGCATGTTTTCTTGTAACAATCAGCCCTATTGCGATTGTCAATTTTAAATTTATAATTGACATTTTTTATTGAAATATGAAAATTGATATATTATATTGTTCTCAATATTGTGGTTGTCAATTGTCATAATATTTTCAAAAAACCTATTGTGAATGAGCATCAGCACATGAACTAATTGTGAATTATAAAGCCATATTGGAAGTGTTAATAGCTGTCAATTTTGTTCTCTTTTATTCATAGTTCTATATTAATTCAAGAATTTTGATTGATGCTCTAATAAAATTAAAGTTTTGCAATTATTTAACTTTTTAACAAGGTGTTAAGAATGTATGTTGCATTTTACATAAAAGTGTTTAAAATAGTAAGCAAAAAAGTGCAATTTGTCATTCTTGCGGACCTGATGCGAGGAAAATGCGGAGTAATGTAATCAAAATAAATTGCACGACTGGATCGCACGTACTTGCTCGTATGTGCTGTCACAGAGTCGAATAAAATTTGATAAATATAATAAGAACTTTAAAGTTTTTATTTGATTTTTGTGACTTAAGATTGTTCAAAAACAGTATCTACGTAAAAGAGTTTCAATTTTTTTTCTGAAAACTTTTGTTAAAAATTAAAAAAAAATAGTTAAAAATGCAAAATTTAGCATAAAAATAAAATTTATTTAAAACAAAATTAAAAAAAAATTCTCTTACGCGTTTTCAAAATATCGATTTTTCAAAAAAAAAAAATAATTAATTACATATTAAAAATACAAAAAATAAGTTTTTGAAAATATTTTAAATTGAAATTACTTAGGCTACCTACATCTTGCTGAATATCAATTTTGGTTATAATCGTTTAACCAGTTCACGAGAAAGTCGAATAAAAAAAACCGTCCAAAGGGAGGTACCGTTTTTAGACCACTATCTTGATTTTTTTTTCACCAAAACATAATGCTTCATAAAAAATCTTGGAGCCGTTTCCGAGAAAAATAAGCTTTTTCATAACCTTTATATGGCAGGTATCGTTAATATTTAAGCTAAAAAATATATTCAAGAAACCCCTCTGTAGGATGTCAAAATAACTTTATGTTCCAAATTTGAAGAGGATTGGCCTTACCGTTCAGGTTGTAGTCCAAAATACATACGTAGAGACAGACAGACAGGATTTTGCAAGTAAATCAAATATGTTTCTCTATTATCGTAATGTCATGTTTGATTGTTATCTCAGTTTTTGTTTGTTTAATTGTTTTGATGTTGCCATTTCTATCCAAAACTTCCATAAATGTACAATCTTGATGAATTTCACTGCACATTTTTAACTTTTTTTTTTCTTTTTTTTTAATTCGAAGAAATTATTTGATCGGACAGTTTCTGCTTTTGAATTTTAAATGTCAAATATTGTGGCCGCTCACAGTTATCAATTTATTTACAGTTAGGAAAGGACTAGTCAATCGAATTACACAATACCGAATTTCAGGTTGATTGATAATTGATAATTATTGACAATCACAATAAAGGTGAATTTCTTTCTGTTTCTGTCAAAGATCCTGCCTTCCAATATTTGATTAGGCAGATAAGAGCAGGCACGTGTGACCCAGGGATGTTTAGAATTCGTAATTATAAAAAAAAATGAGATACCAATCAAACATGACATTACGATCATAGAGAAGTCTAAAAAAGCTATTGGCAAAAAATCTGTCTGTCAGTATGCATAACAAGCTGCAGCCTAAACGGCTTAAGTGACTATCTTCAAATTTAGTGTGTGTCATTCTTTTGGAATTCCCCAGAGGGGAAATAGAAATTTTATTTTTAGGCCTACCTGTTATATGACCGTTTAGCAAAAGCTTTTTTTTTTTTTTTTTTTTTAAACGGCTCCAAAGATTTTGATAACTTTTTTGTTGGTATTGGCTATTATTTGATCAGAACCAAACTTACGGAAAAAGTCTATTAACGGTACATTTCATATAACAGTTTTTTCAATTTTTGGTTTTATATTTGAGAAGATCTAGGTAGGCAAATTAATTCTGCATATCAAAATGTTGAATAACTTTTTTGTCTATAGTTGAAATTAATTTTGAAAAAACTAAAAATAAAAAATAGGATTATAACAAAATCCATCCTACAATTTTCGAAATACTTTTATTTCCTTTTAAAAAACCAGTGTTCCTCTTTCCTCTTCAGCTCGTAGAGCCAGCGAGCAATTCTGATCTTTCTATACAGCACCGTCTTGTTTACTTCATCTTCACGTAAATGTGCTCGCTGGCACTCATCGTCAATCCAGTTCTTCAAAGTTCTTCTCAGATATCATTTTGGAAAAGCTGCCACTGGTTCTCAATACGAAATACAAAATTCGATTGGAAAAAGGCCTGACATCAAACATCGTAACAGTATTAATTTTTTTATCGTTGGTAGGGATATTCGCAGCCCTAACTTTGCTACAATGAAGTAGTGGTCCGATATCTGAAATCCCAATCAATTGTTCCCCCTCGTAAAGTTTGGGCATCCATGATACTGAAGCAGTGCCTTGCGTCGATTGCAATAAGGTCAATATGGAGATTTTCATCCGTTGAGGTGCAAAACTGCAAACTAGAATTAGCTTTTAATGGCATAGCTATATATATATTTTGTCGAAGAGCTCAAAAACCATAACTTTGGTTTCATCATCTCTTTTCTCTGTAGGGTGAAGGAGCATGCGTGTATATAAGGCTTTTTTAGGACTTCTAATTAAATTAATTTTAAAATAGAAAACAAGGTTTATTTTGATAAAATTTATAAGACACTTTATTAACTTTTTATATCTAGCGAGCGACCGATCTTTACTAGATGACTTTGAAAACTGAACTCATCTCTAAAATATTATTCTCTTGACTGCAAAACTGGTTGATAGAAGGGACTCTTTTTTCCTTCCCACGTTATTCGTTGTTGGTTTGTGTTGGTATTAGTTACCAGCGCTCTCGGTAAAGTTAGTCTCATCAGGTCGTTACTTCCCAATCTCACAGTTATATTGGCGAATTTAGCCTGGATGCGGATTGTTTGAAAGTCATTTAAAACTAAAGAACTCTTGCCTCAGTCTGCTTCAACGACGAATCCGTATTCATTAAGCTCTGTTTTTGTATAGCCATTCCAATTGTAAATATCACAATTATGTCTGCCTTACGGCAGACCAGGGCCTCCACAAATTCTTCGGCTGCACGATCTTTATTAAATGACCTAATATTCTACCGTCGTTAGTGAACACGTCCGTTTATGAGGCCTGTGGTTGCTTTGCAAATCGCAACTTACTGTTCTTTATGTAGTTGAAGATTTACACTCACGGAACGACCCCCATGTCTTTATTATAATTCCAAGGACGAGGAGTCGAATAAACCGCTCCTTATAGGCCTATGTTCCGAAAACTTCGTAGAATTCCATATAACGTTCACACTAAGTGATCCACCCTAACTGGAACTATAGACATCACCCATGATTCCATCTCCAAAAGTCTCCGACTTTAATGCAAAGTTTATTGTGTTCCGAAAAACTATGTACATATCTACTTGCATATGTTACATGTATTTTAACAAAGTTTTTATTAGAAGGATCTGAAAAATAATGAACTTGTTAACAAAATTTTATTTAAAGTATGATACAAGTTTCTTGCTCAGTGCCGCATTTGATTTAAGCAATGCAGGCGCTGTTTTGGGGCCTAGTTAGTTCTTGACATTATCTTTATTGAAAGCATTTTAAAAATTAGAAACTAATTATCTTGCCTCATATATACATGAATACACATAATAGAACTCATCTAATGTGAATCAGGAAGGAATATCATTAAAAAGCGACAGTTGGGGATTGCTTCAAGAATATACAAATTCCGAAGAATCAATTCTGTAAATTAAATGATTTTTTATTTGTTTAAGACAGTGAATTAATGAATTTTAAGGACATAAGACGCGGCCGTATGAAAATCGCTTTTAAACAAAGAAGGAATAAAGTCCTCATCTTCTCTGGTTAAATCCATGTTTCAAATATTTTCATAAAATATTTTCCAAACTCACAAACTAAGGATGTCGAATCAAATTCGGAAGAAACTCTGGTGAATACATTAACTCTCAACCGAAAAACCGGAAGAAGGAAATATCACATGGAAGCCACAATATTCAAAATAATTCCCTTTCCAAATCCCCCTCCATACTCAGCACACAGGATGGAATTGATTTCAATTACAAACAAATTGGCTTTCCTCAAGTTTCAAATTTATCTCAACCCAAATCTACTCTGATAAATCGGAACAAATCCCGAACAAAGCCAATCGGTGAAAACACAATTTGCATGGTCTTAATAAATTCAGTTGTTGTCTTTGGTTTTCCTCCCTCCTCCAACCCCCCCCCCCCCCCCAAGAACTAAGATACACATCTCTTCATTGGTTCTATAAATTTATACAGATTAATCTGTTCACAAGCAATGATCCTAAAGCAAAAATTCCTTAAACATTTAATTTTATTCAATTGAAATGAATGTCCTTTTTTTAAAACTTCTTGCATAATGGATTTGTGAAACTCTCTTTGTATGTTTATCCTTGCAGATCAAACCACGAACGAGCTATGGACAGATTGGTTTCCGTTGAATCGACTATCCGGAGCGTAAGTCAATCACCATTGAATCAACTGAACGCAAACTATCATCAGAGAAAGGACTCATTGACAACACCGACAACGTCGTCGACGACGCCAACGAGGTTGAATCGGAGATTATCCAAAGGATGCAATCTTCTGTATAGTGATAATGACAATGCAACTGGCACAGTAGAGGATGACAGTGAATGCGGTATTGCCAATATGGCAACAACAATTGACTTAGATGATCTAACTGGCAGTGGATTTGGCAGAGCTGAGGTAAGCTTCTTTGGAAGGCAGCACCAGAATGACAAGCGCAACAGAGAAAGGATTGAAAGGATATCCTGGTCTTTGGTGGGGGTAATTATGGCAGTTTGCTTTGTGGTGGTATAGTGGTGGTGTGGCTTCTTCCTGTGGGAACGGATGTAATATTGGCAAATTAACAGATTTACTTTGATAGGTAAGGTATCCTTGGTATGGTGATGGAGATGGTGGGGCAGGAATGGGAAGACTTATGAGGTAGAAAATAGATTTCAAACGGTGTGAGTCTTATGTGTGCTTACTGCTTACTGCTTAATGTTAAAGTGCGTCAAGAGTGGCAGAGGTTGGAGTCACTAATGTGCGAATAATGTCTGTTTCAAGGCAAATTAATGTATCTTTCTACAGGGATATTATTAGAATCGAGTTCGTTTACCCCTATTTAAATGAAAATTGAATAAGCTTGTGTAGAAAACGAACAACGTTTCATTTAGGAAGCATTAATGTTCAAAATCATTTTCAATTAAGTAAATCATGTCCTTGCTTTGAGGATTCTTTGATTGTAACTTTGGCATTTAATCAATAGAAATGTCTTCAAATGAAAAACGTTTCCATATCTTGTGGTTGCCTCCTCAAAGTATTTGCTAATTCCAAAATTTCTTGGAAAACTATTTGACAACAATGAATATTGATGATAATTACAAAAACACATGTGAAAAGTTTAATAGCTCAAACTTTAGATGACGTGGCATTTCTGCCTTCATTTGTGGTTGATGTGGTTGTTGCTTCATTTAGTCTTTTCAAATATCAATTGATGGAGCGCGTCAAAGCTTTTCATGCTAAACAAGCGTATGTTAACGCACAAAAGCCTTCTGATTAAAGGAAAATGCTTAATTTCCTTACATTATATTCCAGAATGTTGAGGTTAACACTGAAGCTTCCCTCTTCAACTATATTGGGGTAGAAAAGCATTATCTACTCTAAGTTGTGTATTTAAGGTAAGGATTAAAGAGAATCATCGCCTGAATGCAATGGGTTTAGGGCGCCAAATCATTTTTACTGTTTACAAAATTACAACAAAAATCATGTGTTGTTCTATTGATTTACAATAGATGGTGTTATTCGAAATTTACGAAATTTGTGAAGATACGTATGTATAGGCATATTACAATTGAGAATCTAAATAAGAGCCAAAATATTTATGTCTCTTCTACAGCCAAATGTGCTCTTAAGCCTTTGACAATGGAATCCACCAATCCACCATCACTCATATCATGTGAGGTTTCTCTCTCAATTTCTCAGGGCTACCCAATTTACTTCATATATAGTAGATCTACTTTATTTATTTATTTTTATGCATTTGCTACGTAGCAACTCATAGCTGAAAACAGATGTGCAGAGGGGCTGCATGCATCTATGCATCTAACGTCTATGGATGGTTGTTGCAGCTTATCCCGGAAATGGGTAGACCTATTAAGCAGATAGCTGATGTTGTAAAGACTAACTAAAGGTTCTATAATTACCTCTTAGGTGGCGCTGGGGTCTTTTACGAAACTTTTTATTTTTAGAAAGATTTGGCAAAATTTTAACCCGAAGGGTGGCGCTATGGTGCAGATATATCTATGAAAATATAGTCTTCCTTGTATACCTATATAATTTCCATTGATCTTGTTGGTCATTTAAATAGCTTGGCCGATCTAAAAACAATGTGTGTTGTATTAACATGTTTAGCTTGGTAGATTTAAGATATACTGGGATGTGCTGTCATTGAAATTGATAATACACCTGAGCAATGCCGGGTGGGTCAGCTAGTATTACATAAGATGAAAATAAATTGATTTTTTTATTAATATTTTTAATTTCATCATCTGCTACATTATTTTGCTTCGTTTTGTGGAGGCGATCTGCTTCATTTTCTAGACTCAGCATTCCCATCCCTGGTACCAAACCAAACCACAAGTGGCATTATAATATTATTATAATACACGCCTTAGGTGATGAAGTCTGTTTCTGTTTTTTTTTCCCTCTAGTTAATTTTGAATGGGTCTATGGTAGGAGCACCGATGATTGGCTCGCTGCGCCGCGCCGCCGCTGTATACCTCGTATATTTCTGACCTAGCCCTAATCGATTTTTTTGATGACAGCATTTCTTTATTATTAAATCATAAATAATTATTGAAAAAAATATCAATTTTGCTCGTTTCTGATCCTACAGATCTCAGAGACTCCAGCTGAATAACCAAATTGATTTGTCCGAATATTCGTTGGTAGAGGCTCTAACCCTAAGTTGTTAACGCCATCAAGCAGCGGTTAAAAGTGATTTCTCCAGATTTTTAACATCGAATTCGTTTCGTATTATGGTTTTTTCTTTTTTATCCTTGCAGTTGCAAGGCACAGGGTAACTACTGATTTCTGAGAAATTCGACACCTGATATCTTTTAAGGCACCCTTGAATCTTTTTGACTTCAGGCTGCTCACGAACGATCCTTTTTTTGGGAAGAGGAAGTTTTCATTGCCTTTGTTGTCGACCTTGAGCTGTCCTCCTTTAAGCATCCGTTTTAACTTTTTTTCTGGAAATTGGAATTCCAACCAGTGGTTTTTAAGTAACGGCTGTGAGAATCCAAGCTCCTTACTTGCAGCATTCCTGATGGATTGTTTGTATTTCTACCAGTGGGCTTCTACGCTTATCTGACCGGTCAGCAACAGGATTTTTTCGCAAGAATTTAGGGATACTTAGTTGGCATAGACTAAGCAAAATCTTTTCTCATTTCACTCTTCCAAAGTTAAAATTCTTCCCTGGACGCCAAAAGGGACAGTTTCAGTAAATTCTTCAGGACTTGCCACATTTGTTAATACGTCTCCTATACTTGAGAGCGTAAATGATATTATGGGACCAGCATTCTTTCGTAATCGTTTTATTGAAAGATTTTAATACTTATAAATCCGCTAGTCCGGATGGTATCCCCGGTATTGTTCTGAAAAAGTGTTCTCTAACGCTGGCAAAACCAGTGCGTAAGCTTTTCCATCTGTCAGATTAATATGGCCTCTTTCCGAGTGCATGAAAAAGAGCTCTTGTCTAACCTATCACTACTAAAAGAGGCGAATCTTCCTTTCTATCAAACTATCGACCAAATGCACTTGCGTCCCTTATTTCTAAGGTCATGAAAACGCTGATTAACTTAACTTAAAACATATCTTGAATATCTATAGCTTCTTAATCACCGACATAATGGCTTTCACAGCCTTTCTGCTGTCATTCGATGTCCAATAAAATGTCAACAGGATCTAGTGCTTTGGCCAATTCTTTTATTTTCTGCTCGAGAAAAAATCAATAAAGGATAGGTTCATAAGCACCTTGATCTCCAAAAGGTATATTTTTAATTAAATTAAACGCCTTCAATAAACTTGGAATCGAGAGCTTAAAAAAATATATGAAATCTACTTGGGATTTTCAATAAATTGTAAAACAATAGTCTAGTGGTTTTATTTTGATAAAAAATATAAGACACTTTATTTACTTTTAATCTCTAGCGAACGACCAATCTTAACTAGATGAGTTTAAAGACTGAACTCTAAAATGAAAAATATGATTCTCTTTAGCACGAAACTGTTTGGCGGAGAGACTCGTTTTTCTTTCTCACGTTATTCGTTGGTCTTTCGTGTTTGGCGTTTGTATTAATCACCAATGCTGTCGGTAGAGTTAGGCTCGTCACGTCGTCGCTTTCCAATTCCATTCCATCTATTTACTCTTATAGCTAAATTTAAGTTAGATCAAGGAAAACGTGTTGGGAAACAGCAGGGCATGAGCCAAGGCAGAAATCGCATTTGAAAAAATATCGAGTTAATTGGTTTCTTAAACTTTAAGGCAGTGCCCAATAACGACATCTTAAATGGAGTTAATATGTGTTCTTCTCAGTCGACAACTATTTACAAAATTTGGAATCTGGCTTTGATCAAATATGCTTTTGATTATTCTGCATGATAAACAGACTTTTTTACGATTTCTCACATTTCAAAATTGTTCGTATCATAGCTTAAAAGGAAGAATTGTCTAACTACGCCCCTGTGCTCATTTGAACGGAAAATAATATATTTGACATCATTGAAAGTCTAGCACAAGTTGTAATCAAAAACCACATACAGTGGTATTTATTATAATCGTTTCAATTAGGGAATTATTGCCTAATACTTTTAATTAAGGCCAATTAAGTGATTTACACACAAAATTCCCATTCAGGTGAACCATGCACTTGAATGTCTTTCCTTTGTGACTTATAACTCGGAATTGTCTGGAACCACTATTAACTGGAATTTTGTGAAAGACCTTATATTAGCCAATCTTAAGAAAACTTACTTCCCAGCCCACACAAACCAATACTACTCCTGCTTAAATAACCTCTCTTTTCAAGGATCTATCACAAACCGAAATTGCTAAGTTACCTCGGCTACCAGGCGACGGTGCTCAAATGGAGGACGATAATCATGTCAATTTGCCTCAAGAATCGCCCACACCAAATAAAAATAATAAAAACCTCCAAATGGACACTCTGTATCCTTGTGCCAATGGACGTAAGAACAATAACTGTAAATCCCCACAACGAGTACAATCGGTTCGGATTGTCGAAAGCACCTCTCAAATATCGCAAACGGCAAGAAGACGCACACAGAGTTGTGGAATTTTCGAAGATGACACTAAGGACATCTATCGGAGGAGTGGTTCGATGTATTCCTATAATCAAGGTGAGTTTCAGCTTAAATTCTATATATACTACTCCTTTGTGTCTATATTTTTTTTGCAGACTCCTGTGAAACTGGAGCCAAACCACAACCACGTCCTTTCAACAATGAAATCTATTCGGCCTTCAAAAGTGCTAACGTGGTCAAGGGCATACTCTGTCCATCACTGACGAATTCATTTAAAAACTGCTCCCTGGAGCGATCTTACCTTTTATACACCCACCGACAGCGACAGAAGTCCTTAATCATTGTCAATATTGTTGATTTTATCCTGAAAGCTGTTCTGGCCATTATCTGGCTGCTGAAGGAGGCTGAAACAAGAAATGAAACAGTGAGTGCAGTTTTTCAGGTGATGTCCACTTAGTGGACTCTCTGCGAACCATGGCTATGGGATGTGAACGTTTCTCATTATTTTCCTTCACAGATTACCAATCTGGATGTGGCAATCTCTTGGTCGGTATGCTGTATGGTTGCCAATCTGGGGATATGTTTCCTGGGCTATTGGAGATGCTTTGCCAATAATTACCTCCATTGGGCGGCGGTATGCACGTGGCTTTTGTTCAACATCCAAGGTAATTAATTGTTTGGAAGTGTGGGTGTTTGCGGTGTTATATGCACGTGAGGTGGGTCTGGGTGTGTTTATGTGTTTGCTTCATGGTTTTTATAAAATGGCTTGGATAACATACTGCTACTCGGTGTCTGGTTCAACTGTAAGGACACATGATACCACACAGTTTGTGGGAAGAGGAATTTCCCTGAAGTATATGTACCTACCTATCTGTATTGTTTTGATAGTAAAGAAGGTTTGGTATATGTACTTCCAGCCTGGAGTTGGTAAAATATTAAAAACAAACAAACTCTCTGGAGGGTGGGGGGTAATTATTATGGCTTTGTGGATATAGCTAATTAATAAAATGCCCATTTATGATAGAAAGCGTCTGAGAAATGGTAAAATGAATATAATCCTCGTTATAAAGATTATTGATAATGAGCTTTATGGTTGGCAGTAAAAGACGGCAAGTTAATAGGGACAAAACAGTCAGGTTAGATGATCAGCTAAATATATTTTCTAGAAAATTAAGCTTACCTCTCGGAAGCGTTTTTGTAAGTGCTAAATTCATTGTTGTTGCTGGAGTAGTTGTTGGATTTCAAATTTGGGGTGGTCCTCCAAGTTCCTCAAAATATTTTTGGAGAGCTTTGTCATGAATTGATTTATTGGAATCAGTTTGGTGTCTTCATATAGCTTCTTTGTTTGGGACATATTTCTTTGTGATGGGGTTTCGGTGTAGACCTGTACAGCTACGGAACATCTTCCTTTCAAAAACTTCGATCTTCGAACAAGCGTACGTCAGAACTGGACGGATCAGCTGTTTATAGATGAGGAGCTTAGTATTAGTCCGTTTCTTCTCCTAAGAAGCGAGTGGACCAGATATAGGGGGAAGCGGTTAGTGGAATTCACTCCAAGGTATTTTGCTGATGTCTTTGTCCTTATCACTGTGTTGTCTGGTAGCTTGATACTGATATTATCACAGCGTGATGCGAAACCTCTTCGACCTCTTGTTGCTGTTGTTGGAGTTCTGAAACAGATAAGCTCTCTCTTATCGCTATTAATCTTTAGTCCCCATTTAGGGTAGTAGTCTCACAAGTTTCTTATGTGATCTTCAACTCTCCTGGCTGTGATTTCTGGTGAAATGGATGTTACATATGTTAAGGAGTCATCAGCATATAGCTTCGTTTTCGTCCCTGAGATATGGTAGGCTGGTCAGCTGGGTAAAAGTTGAAAAGTATGGGGCCGAAATTTAAACCTTGTGGAACTCCAGCACTGATCGTCTTTCTTTGTGAATATTCTTTGTTTACCTGTACATAAAAGGATCTATGTGTTAGAAAATTTTTGATTAATCTTACCAAGTGTTCAGGTAGTCCTAGACTTGACAGTTTGAATGTTAGTCCTTTTATCCAAACTGTGTCGAAGGCGTTTTTGATGTCCAGTAAACAGGCAACTGTCATTTTTTTCTTGTTGAGTCCGTGTGTCACGTCGGAGTGCAGTCCAAGCAGCGGATGGATGGTGGAATGTTGTGCTCGAAAACCATACTGACGTTCAGGTATGAATTCCTTTTCCCTGAAAAAATGATGTAGCTTTCTCAGCATAAGTCCCTCCAGGATTTTGCTGACACAGCATAGAAGCGAAATCGGCCGATATCCCCCGACGCTAGTCCTGTTTGTTTTCTTCGTAACGGGGACCACTTTTGCCGTTTTCCATGTTTCTGGAAAGTAGCTGTTATTCAGGCAGTTGTTGAAGATGATCGTCAGCAGTAAGATGGTGAGATTTGGTAGCTTTTTAAGTTAGAAATCCCATCATTTCCTGCTGACTTCATAGAGTTTCCTCCGTGGATTATGTCAGACTTCATCGATGGAAGTAAAAGCATCTCCAGTTGGTCCGACTGCAGGATTGTCCTTATTAAAATTGGTGACTGAAGTATTAGAGGCTGCAACTTTTTCGATGAATTCAGGAAGTTGATTGGGCGAGTTATCATTGAAGATCTCTTAGCTTAGCGAAGGCTTCTGCTTTTTCAGTTGGTGTTGTTGCAGAATGTTACCCGTGCATTAATGTATTTGGCATTTCCATTTTTCTTCACAAAATCCATACATGAAATTCCATGTGTAATCTTCAGGAAAATATTATTGATTCACTTTGGCGTCCGTCACCTTAACTCTAGCAAAAAGTCAAAAATGGTTCCATAGAGCAAAAAACTGAAAACGCTTCTCTGTGCACACTAACTTGGAAACTCTCCTGTGGCTTGTTGTCTTTCTTGTAAAATTGTATGATCATCCGCACTTAGATTTCCAGAATTCCGCGTTGCCTTAGAACTATATACACATAACAGATTTTGTATTTGTCTATGGAATGCATATCGCAGTTCCAGAGCAGCCTGGTTGCATCAGCCAGCAGCCTAGAATGCATGATTCTTTGCTTCTTTTTGCAATGTCCGTAAACCACTCTAAGGCTTACTTCTTCATCTATATTTTGTAAGGGGGGCATTGATTAATTGTTTCCCTGTTGTCATAGTTTTGGCTTCTTCGCTTTAATAGTTTCCTTTAGCAGTTCTTAGAAGCGATTTTGCTGCCAACAAGTTTGTTGCAAACAGTCCTTCATGTCTTGTAGCAAATCAACGCCCTTAAAACATCTAAATAATTAATTCATTGCTTTTCTTTGAGATAACAAGAACAAATTTTTTGTAACGCATTTATCCATTTTATTTTTACTTTAAATTCAAATGTTGAAATGTTTTTTTAACATTTTTAGAATTAAAAGGATTTTCATTTTAATATCTTACCACCTTTTTAACGTTTTGTTATGAATTTTCCTTAATTATTGCAAAAGTTCCACAGAGTTCTATATTAGGACCTATATTTTTTCCATGTTAATAAAAAAAAACATTTTTTCCGGCTCTTCGTTTGGCGTACGGCGGTTACAGAAAACTTTATTACGAAGGTGAGTTGTCCCTCCTGAAATCAAAGATATTATTTTTTCCAGTGATTTTAGGTAACCACAAATACCATGAATCTCTTAAAAGGGGGCCTACCGGAACTTAAAAAGTACCTTTTTCCAACAAAACTCATGTAAATATAGTTGGGCTATATAGTTAATCTGCGCCAGATTTAAAGCCAGAGTTGGCCTCACTCCTTTCTGACAGAGAAAAAACTTGTGGATTGACATTCATAAAGACATTTAAAAGAACAACAGTTCGAAAATTTTCCAGGAGAGCCGTAATAAGGAAAAAATCTTATCGCCACCCCCGAACAACAACAACAACGCATGACCCCAAGGCTGCCTCTTTTTGATGCTTTGAACCCATAGGCCTATTGTAACCCTGAACCTATATAAGAAGGTGCTATGAAGGCTCTTGCTTCAGGCAGAGATATTTAAGGGGCCTCTTTCTTCAGCCACTCAAATCATAGACCTATTCTAACCCCAGCCTATGGGGGGCCGATGATCTACAAGCGGAGCTTTTAAAGTACGCTGCAGATGTTATAAAGAGCTTAAATCAGTTCTTAAATGAAATTTGGTCGGAATAAAGTATGGCGAATTAGAATCTTAGCGCCACCTATCTGATTCACAAAAAAGGTTTTCTCTATAGCAATTACACACACATATTAGTTAATAAAACAATGTACAAAGTCCTGATAAAAGTATGATATGAATGTATGAAGTCCTTAACAGTTTGATTTCAAGTCCATGGATCATCATGATCCTCATCGGTGCAACAACCGAGATCCGGTACGGGTCTCCTTCAATAAGTTATTCCATACATACCGTCGACCCCATCTAGTTACACACTCCAAGGTTTCTGGCGTCCTGGCTTACGTCATCTTTCCAATGTAAGCAAAGTCTGCCTCTGATTTTTGATGTCCTCAAAAAAAGAATATCTGCAAGAACCTTTAGCTGGATCTTCTGGCAAGTGATCGAGAGTGTAATACATTGTTGCCTCCAATTTTATATTATGATTGGACTTCTATCTCCCTGAACTTCTTTATGCCAGATGAGGTCTCCCTCTGTTTCTTTGTTCTTCCAGCTCAGCGTAAAATACTTTATGGGCTGGAGGTTCGATGTACATGACTTTGAACGTTGAACTAATAGTTTTTCGACCCCTGGCGTGTCGAAAACTTCTTTTAATTGTATCATCTTTGTCAGGTGGTATTTTGCCTATTGACACAAACTGATCCATAATTTCTGAATAGTACCTACTATCTTCTCAAAGACACCAAGGAGCTTTTATCTGTTTGAGAGAGGATACATTCTTCTTCACACAGAGCAAGATTGGAATGATGAGATACAGTTTCTTCGTCGATTTATTCTTTCACTGACCACCACAAAATGCTATCAATCAACAATCACGTTCTGAAAAAGTCAACAATCCGTATCTTGGTTTATGTTCTTTCCTGCATATCAAAGATTTTGAGAGGCTTGTTGTGTTGGCCAGTGTGCTTTGATGCTCATGATAATTTTCGATAAAAAGTTATACTTCAATTAACCACTTGAGTTTCCTATACAGAATTCAAAAGAGAACTTAAAAAAATGATAGGCGACCCTTCAATAACAGAAACTTTTATATCTCTTGAGCACCGTCATAATGTTCAGTGCAATTCGTTATTTTATAGCTGTATCTACAAAGAATGCTCTAACGAAATAACCAACAGCATTTCCCTCCTGAAACGATTCAACCGTAATACTCCCTGCTAGGAATGCCCATAAATTTCCTACCCTTGACCCAGCCTCAGCCTTATAGTCAAATACAGGAATTCTTTTTTTAGCCGTACCACGCGAATGTGGAAAGCCAGAATCAGTTTTTCCCTCTCATTTTGACTTGTAGAACCTTAAAACAAATGTGCATTAGTATCTCCTTTTACACCCTTCTCTTTTTTCTTAAAGCCCCTCTGTATTTAACCAACATTATAAGGGTAGCCAAACCCCTTTTGCGCTGGCCAATTAAAAAAAAAAAAAATTATTAGTTGAGATTGAGGACGACCTGAGCATAGTAGGCTTGCGGATCAACGCTAACAGCTGATGAACTGCCTGCTGTAAAGGAACATCTTCAATTCTTTCACAAAAAATACTTTTCACGGAACACTGATTTATTGTCCAATTTCATGGCTTACTTTTCTAGGAGAGAGATTGGACGTCTTAGTTTGCTCCCCGTTGTTGTCAAACCATAAGGAAACTAACGCTAAATATTACGTCACGCCAAAACCACTGACACATTATTCCGCAAAAAAAACTTTATAAAAAATCGTTATTTATGTAAGGGGTTTATAGAGGTGATTATCTTTACACATAAATAAAAATGAAGTGTCTGTTCTTAATATCAAAACTACAGTTTTTTACAAGATGCACCTGAAATTATATATTGTACTCATAACAAAAACACAATTTTTAAAATGTTTTTGTGGGTTTCCGTCTGTTTGTTCCGAGTAAACTCGGGAACGACTGCTCCGATTTTGACGGGACTTTTACTGACAGATTACTAATATTCTAGGGAGTAACTTAGGCTATTTAAATTAAGCACTAGGTGGCGCTGCGGTCGTTTATCTCTCGAAAATTCTTAATTATGGACCGATTATGACGGCATTTTCACAGGCAGATAGCTGATATTGTGAGGAGTAAGTAAGGCTATTTTAATTACTCCTAGGTGGCGCTGGATTCGTGTCTTTTGTTTAACTCTTATTTGTGCCCCAAATTTGACGGGATTTTTACAGGCTGTTAACTGATGTTTTAAGGAGTAAAAATGCTGTTTTAATCTCCCCTTTGTACCGCAGAGGTCGTTTCACAAGCAGATAGCTAATTTTATAAGAATTAACTAAAGCTATTTTGATAACTATGTAGGTGTAGGGTTGTTTTTTCGAAAATATATGGTATAATCGAGAAACGCCGGTTGGGTAAGCTAGTTCAAACTATAACCTGTCGATTAAAGTTAACGTTTTTAAAAAATTAAACACAAACACTCGTTTTGGGATAACACTTATTTTTATTCTGTCCTCCGAACTCACCGTGGTTAATTTTTCAACTCATCGGCGCGGCGTTCGTCGTCTTTACTCATCGGCGTTCCTTTGTCAACTAGCTGAATATTATTCAGTGGTGAACTTGATATTTACATGAGCATTGTAATACTAGGTTAAATACTATGATAATTACAATCGCGTATGTGAACTTATCTAGACACATCAATAAAAATGAAGTGTCTGTTTTTAAAATCAAAATAATAGCTTTTTATTTGATGTATACCAAAGGATAAACAGTATTTATAACTAAAACACCATTTAAGAAAATTTTGTCTGTATGTCTGTCTGTCTTTTTGTCTGTTTGTTCCGGGTAATCTCGAGAACGGCTGCACTGATTTTGACGGGATTTTCACTGGCAGGTAGCTGATATCCTAAGGAGTAATTAAGGCTATGTTAATTACTCACTAGGTGGCGCTGGTGTGTTTTTTTCGAAAATTCTTATTTATGAACCGATTTTGACGGGACTTTCACAGGCAGGAAGCCCATTTTGAAAGGAATAACTAAAGCTATTTGTATTACTTTGCTTGTTTGCTTATTTTTTCGAAAAATATTATTTTAGATTGATAAATTTCAGGCGGACGAAGTCGCCGGTAACAGCTGGTAAGAAATATGTAGAATACCTTCAGCTTAATTGTTTTACTGATCCACAATTTGGCTACTTTACTTGCAATACGGCTACATTTATATAGAATATAGATAGGAATTCATGTGTTGTCAAAGTGTATTTGGTATCCTTTTACTTCACAAATGTCAATCTAGAAATACAATTTTTATGGTTTTTGGCAAAACTTCAGGAATCTTCTGATAGTCCCTCTATACAGAGGGACGGGGTCGTAAAATATTCCTGTAGCTCTTCCCCGCTTACCATAAAAGTGACCAAAGGAAAATCACTTCTCACCAATGAAACATACTTTAACCTAAAAAGCTCCCACAAGTGTGAATGTCAATCACAAGGTTCCCACACGACTGGTTATCACGGGTATCATTAAAGAAGGATCAAATGAAAATAGCATGAGCATTCACGTCAGAGTAAAAATAACTAGAAGTTGCCAGAAAAATGTCAAAACAATCGTCCAGTGTCCTTTTAAAGTATAAAGTTCAATAATCTGCATATTTCTTTGATTCACAAAAATGTCAATGAAGCTATTACTATTCCAAAAACATCCAAAAGGGCAACTTTTACGTCTGATGCCAATTTGGAATTACCAACCAGGTGTCTGGTCAATTTTTTCACCACGCGATGTAACCTGACCGGTTCTTTAATCTTGATTACCTTTATGATGCAAGTCTTACAAAAACATATCGATTTTTCAGTAAAAAATAGAACTTCCGTGACACTCCACTATTAACATTCCTAACACACTTTTCTTTTTTCCTTTAATTTCCCCATAGGTTTCCTTGGCCAAGGTCTGGGTTTCACCGACCGAGAATATCTAGTGTGGTACATCCTCTTTGTGATATTCGTCCCTTATGCAATGTTGCCACTGCCACTAAAATGGTGCGTTGTTGGCGGAACCATGTCGGCTAGCTGCCATCTAATCGTCATAACTATTATCAAATTCCAAAGGAAAACCGTAAGTATTATAAATTAATATCATAATGGTGTCCTCCTTCAATAATTTCCTCCATCACCCTAGTGTTTAAGGTCCCCCCATATGCACTTAATTTTATTGGCTGTTAACACTTATTTCTTTTTTTTTTATTTGTGTCTCCCTCTCATCAACTTAAAAGTTTACAACGTGCTTTCTTTATCAAATAATCGCCAACTTTATCCTTTATACGGCCATCAATGTTGCCGGCATGTACACCAAGTACTTGACGGATCGAGGACAGCGTCTGGCCTTCATTGAAACGCACAAGGCAATGGAGCATAAAAAGGAATCAGAGCGGGAGCTGCAAAGGACACAAAAACTATTGGACTCAAGTGAGTATATGATGGGTCAAGTGGAAATTTGATCCTTCATCCTCCTGCCTTGAAGGGTGAGTAGAGTTTGATTTAGTTTTATGGAATAAGGACATTCATTTGTATACGCACGACCAAGTTTGAAGCTTATTTTCATGGCTTAGATCATATTAGAAGTTGTCCGGGAAAGGACATTGTTTGAGCATCGCATTCTGCGATTATTCTCCATAAAGGATAATAGCATTATCACTGGAAAGTTAAGGTATATCAGTTCCTTGGCGAGTGGCCGAGAGTTAAAGGTCTGCTTCGCTGAATAAAAAAGCTCTGTTTACATTTCAAGCTCTAAATGGTTTATCCTATGAGACAGTTGGTGCACACGTTCCTTTGTAATAAAATGCGTTGTAGACGAATGGAATTGAATTGTCTCACTTACATCCATAAGAAGGTTGTTTTATTTGTTAAAGGCCCTTATGCTAAATCTAATGGATGAGATTTAGAGACTTCTTTAAGGCGAAGTGGTTAATGTCTGTGTTTTTGGTGTCGTTTGGCAAATTGCCTGGGATTTCGGTTTAATTTAGTCTTGTGTAGTACTTGGAATACAAAAGTGGTGAGTATCGTGTTCTGTTTGAAGCTAGAAATGGATTTTAAATGAGTTTTTGGCTTATGAGACATTTTTACTTTGTTCTAAAGGAGGTGTTTCCTGAGTTCATTGAAGACGTTCATTTTGAACTGAATAAAATAAATGACAAGGTTGTCAAACGAAAAATAGTTTTCTGTGCATCTAACAGGTGATAATGATCACCAATCCTAAAGTATTTAAACAATGCTCATAAGATGTGAGCCACTTTGGATAAATGACTGCTCTCATATTCCCAAACAGGGTATGTGACTCTGAATTATCCAAAGCCTTGTGTCCAAGGGACTGGGTCTGGGGATTTGAGTATTGCGTTTGGGAACTACCAGCCATTTTACCGCCAAAGAGACAAGAAAAACTGTCCGACCAGCGGTTTTGTACATTTTATGTAATTTGCCATTTATTAATGACTAAATTTTCCATTTACTCGTAGGTAGGTGTTCCTACGGTCACCTCCTCTACTATATAAAATAAATTGCACGACTGGATCGCACGTACTTGCTCTTATGTGCGATCACAGAGTCGAATAAAATTTTATTAATATATGTAAGAAGAACTTTAAAGTTTTTATTCGATTTTGTGACTTTTGATTGTTCGAAAAAAGAACGTAAAAGAGTTTTCATCGGAAAAATTTAAACGCCATTTTATTTCTATAAAAAATATGAAATAGTGTGCATTTTTTTTCAAAATCGTTCCTAAGATTTTTTTAAAATTGTTTTTTAAGTTTTTATTTAACAACTTTTGTTAAAAATTAAAAAAGATAATACAAGAATGCAAACTTTAGCACACAAATTATCTTCATTTAAAAACAAAACTTAAAAAAAAATTCAGTTACGCATTTTCAAAATATCGATTTTTCGAAAAAAATTTTTTTTTAAATTATTAAAAATAGAAAAAAAAGTTTTCCAAAATATTTTAAATTAAAATTACTGAGGCTACCTACATCTTCCTGAATGTTAATTTTGGTTGTAATCGGTTAACCAGTTCACGAGAAAGTCGAATAAAAAAAAACGATTTTGATGAAATCCTGTTTTATATTTTTAGTTTTTTGATTTTTTTTTTTAGATTTTGGTATGCATATTTTTAGAAATTGTTAATATATATGTGATCACAGAATTAAAAAAAATGTTTGATTAGTTTTAAAAATATTGAATTAAAAAAAATCAAAATTAATTTTAAATAGACTAAAATAAATATTCAAAATGTTTGTATCCGGAATTAATTCAAATAAAAATAACCGTTAAGTAAAAGATTAATTTTCTCGAAATGGCTCCAACGATTTTGATGAACATTTTTGTTTTTTTTTTGTAGGTATGGGCTATCATTTTATTATTAACCAAATCTACCGGAAAGTCATTAACGGTACCTTTTTATAACGGTTTTTTAATTCGCGACTTTCTCGTTAACGGCTCGTTAGATTTCTATAAAATTTTATATTTGAATGGATCTAGGCAGCCAAATCAATTCTGCGTACCAGCATTCCGAATATTTTTTCGTTTATTTATAAATAAATAGCTGACCCAGAAGGCGTTGCTCATATTCACCAAAGATTTTCTAAATACCGATCAAAGTGCCACATATGAGGTCCCGTGCCGCTTACAAGCATATGATCGTCAATGCTGCAGTTGGGTGCATATACGCGGCAACAGAGAGAAGCCAAAATGAAGTTTGTGTATGCAAAACACATTATTTATACTAAAAATTTCATTCAAATCGATCGAGCCAAAGAAAAGTAGTTCGAGCCCAAACATAAATTAAATTGTTCTTTATATATAAATTTTTGAATTTTTTTCTAATTTTATATTTTTAAAACTAATTAAAAACAAATATTTTAAATTTTATGATCAGCTGTATATTAATAAACTGTAAAAAACTGCATACCAAAAAAACTAAAATAAAAAACTGAATTTTATCAAAGTAAGGGAAAGAAATGAGAAATCGTGTTATAATTTCTAAACAACCGGATATCTCGGACATTTCAGAAACTTGAACTGGCTAATTGTGTAAAAGCCTGTCGACTGGGAGTGCTTGAAATCTTTGGTCAATAAACTAATTGGGCCCTTTCATTGTGTCATTTTGCCTTCTTATGCAGTCAATTGTCGATGTTATTTGGATAGATTGTTGGAGTGTTAAACTCTCCCATACTTACAAAATAAACTTGCTTTTCATTGCACCACACCTGTTAAAACGATATGCTGCCTTGTACCTCATCCAAAAGACTGGTAAAGTTGCAGTTCTTTCCTTTATTCTTCCCGCCAAAATTTGTAACGTTTTATCCTTAATGGCCACCAAACAATCTCCTCGGGCGAGGGCTTAGTCCTTACACCCTATTTTTATTTACAAGTTATCTCAAACAAACCACCCTCAAAAACTCTTCCTGAGAACTTAACAAAAAATATATTTGATTTATACGGAACAGCCTCGTGCCACCCAACGAGGACATCCAAAGTTCCTTATCTTTTGTTTGACATTTTAATTTGTTGCATCTCATAAATAACTCTTCGCGACGGAAATGTTTATTTTTTTTTTATTATTGCAAACTGATTGATTTCCAATTAAAAATCTGTATGGAATGGTTGCCAACTTCATTTAAATTCAGTGAGTTTTGATTGTCCTGACAGTGATTTCAAAAAAAAAAAAAAGATTTCAATTAAACATAAACGTCGCCTCCCAAGTAAATTTAATTATTTGCTATTTTTTAACAAAAAATTACTAACAAATACGAAAAAGAAAGACGGTGACAAGATGGAGCCTTGAGGTACTCCAGCGTCGCATATACAATATATACGTTTCTTCTGAATTTTTGACCTTAAATCATCTAAAATGACTTTTATTGGGCTTGCATTGCACCCTTTGATGCTGAACTTTATCAAATAATTTTGATATTATCACTTGCTGGCTTACATTTGAAATTTTATTAAAGATACTTTTGAAAAAGAAGACGAAAAAGATTTTTTATTTTCTTCTTATAAATAACCTTACAATTTTAATGAACTAAATTAATTACGTAGGTGAAGTTTTGTTAGTTGGAATTAACCTAAAAAGCGAATTCTTCTTAAAAACCTTAGTTTGTTCCCTTTAATTATACACAAACCTTATAATTATGAAAAAACTCATTATAAACCTTAGTTCAGCTCCTTGTAGGGGTTTCCTCCTCATTTACAAGGACGTATGTATGGGCTGAACTAATTAATCTTTAAACTTGAATGCCATACGTAAAGATTCAGAGAAATCTATTCAAACGTCTGTATCTATGAATGCAATTCGTTCTTAAGAAATCTTATGGATTTTTTTTTTTATTAATAAGCAAATAGTAATTTTTTTTAATCTATTTCTTAGAATCAACAAGTTTTTGCAATAAAAAAAAACGAAAATACAAAATTTTGTGTTGATTTTTTTTATAAAAATAAAAAAGATAGTAGGCAATTCCGAAACACGGACAACAAAGTTAAACAGAGATTTATGACTTCATAAACACTTTTGATTGCTTTCCTTTAAAATACTTTTTTTAGCAGATGGTTCCGTAGATCATTAATGTGTTGTAAAAACGTATTTGGCAATAGAAAAAAGTGTTCTATTCTATTTTATATCCAATGCTGTCTATTTTCACGTGGATAATATGGAAGATACCATAGTAGTAGTTCGGATAGGATAGTTGTTTCGATATTAATTGTCTTTGTTCTTGATGGATCAACGTTACTCTTCGAAAGGATTTGAATGCTTAGAGAAGAAATTATAATTTTACAAAAAAAAAAAAAAATATTTAAAAATTCAAGATAGACTTTTAGAACGTTAGGATAAAGTGATTCGAGTAATTAATCTGAAGATAATCTGAAATATTGGTTCTGAATGTATTCAACATTTCAAATTTTCTGACGTCATAATGGGTGGTATGCGAAATGCCTTATTTCAGTCTCAAATCTCATAATTTTGAGCTTTAGCCAGCGTTCGAATGCAAAAAATTAATGAGGCAAGTCTCCGAAAAATAAGACCGAACTCATTTACGAGAGCTATCTCATTTGAGAGATTTCCGTATCTATACATAAAAAAGGCATAATCTCAAACAAATGAGGTAAAGCTCTTAAAATGTTGAGACAAGAATTTAGTTGACTCAGGAAATACAATACTTAAATATTTTTGCTCCCGTTGAGTCAATAGGAAATTATAAAATTCTTTATAGAAAAACAACAAATTATTATTTTTTTTTTTTTTTTCAAAATATTGATGATTTTCGGGGAGGTCGATTGACAAACAAAACAAGAATGATGTTTTTTACGATTCGTCGGAGATCCTTGTTTTCAACGCGGAATTGCTGAGGATTTCACCATCAACCAAAGTTCGGTTTGTAAATAAATAAAAGGCACGACTGGGTCGCACGTACTTGCTCTTATGTGCTAATCCTTTTTAAGTGCAGGCGTCTTTTTGACAAAGATTTTATTTTAATATTTTTTGTATGACGTGCAACTTCCTTAGAATCGTTTTGGGGTGAAGCTCGAACGAACATGCGTCACGACAAAGGGATAAACACATAAATATATAGGATTGTTAGCTTTTGCAGTTTTTTCGTGTATTATCTTTCTACTTGCTGCTTACTGTTTATAATATAATTTGCTAATAGAAAGATACAAAGGACTTTTTTTCCGTTAAATTTTCATTTTGGTATGGAAAAATTTGAACAACTGGCATAAAGATTCGTCGGAATCAGCAGTATGGCAATAATGCTAAGTAAAGGGACCTTTATACGTCCCAATATGGGACCAATGGAATTTATAAAGGATTTAGGTATCTATAATAAGGTTGGAAGGAAGGTAGGTACTAAAATTAAGATACGTGTTCCAACTACTGTTAAGCCAGTAGGTATAGAGACGATATTAAAAGTTAACACAGTGGTTTTGTTTATTTATAGGAAGGTGTAAACTTTTGTTTTCTCGATTGAAATTTTTGCATTCAGTAGTAATCGAATAGTTTTTTTTATTTGTTAGTTGTTTTTGTGTGTTAATCAAAGGCTTCCTTATTATATTTATTCTGTGCTTTTATGATGATGAAAAATACTTTAAAATACGTAAGTATGTATGTAATGTAGGTTGTCACTTTCTTTTATTTGACTAATGGCTTGGCTAGGGCTTAGCCGAGCAATATGAAATAAAATGTTGGGGAAAAAAATTTATGAATTCAAAAAAACACTACTCATAACGTTTTTTGGAAAAAATGTTGTAAGCCATCTTATTTCTTTTGCTGTTTTCTATTTTATGAATTTTTCATTTCAAAATCGTTCGACCAGTTTTTTCAAAAAAATGTTTTTTTTGAAAAACTTTTCGAAAACATATTTTAAAATTTTTTTTAGTATGTCAATTTTAAGAAATCTATAGTTTATACTAGGAGAAAAATTTTAAAAAAAATCTATAGATCCGTTTTCAAAATATTCAAAAAACAAAATATTTTTTTAAAAAAATTATTAAAATTTAAAAAAAAATGTTTTTGAAAATTTTGATAAGCAATATTATTTAAATCATAAAACACTACATATTTTGAAAATTTCATCAAAATCCGTCAATTAGTTAACGAGAAAGTCTGATTTTAAAAAAACCGGTCATATGGGAGGTACCGTTATAAAACTTTTTCTGAAAAATCCATTAAAATTAAAAGATAGATTTTGCACAGAATACATCATTCTGAAAGTTTAATCAAAATCGTAGGAGCCGTTTTCGAGAAAAATAAGTTTTTTAATAAAAGTTATATGGCAGGTACCGTTAGTTTTGGAGCTAGAATGCCAATTCCAAAAACCGTCAGGTAGAGCACTCTAAAAATACTATATACCAAGTTTGAATCAAATCGGCCCAACCGTTTAGGCTGTAGATATCGATACGGACAGACAGACAGACAGACAGACAGACAGACGGACGGAATTTCCGGCCCCACTTTTTTTGACTTCTCTATCATCGTAATATCATGTTTGATTGTTAGAATTTTTTTTTTTTTTTACGAATGCATAACTTGCCTTATAGTCCCTATAATCGCAAGTAAAAAGGAGACTGGAATAAATTCCCGAATTCGGCGGATGAAAAAGACAAGAAAAAGTTAATTTGGTTGAAAAAACAATTCATTCCCTTCATGTTTTGGTGCAAATGATTACAATCATGAGCGTATTACTAAGTCAATATTTATTTTTAATTATAAAAAAACAAATAATTTTTAATTTTTTATTATTTAATTAAAAATTAAAAAAAAAAATAAATTTAACACAGTTTTTTAATAATTTAAGTGCAACACGTTTCGGAAGTATATTCCATCATCAGGCGTAGTCGATATTTTGTACTGTATTATTTAGCTCTATTTAATTTGTGTGGATTAATTGTTGTTATTGGTGTTATTTATTCTAATTAGGTGTACGGATGTCTATTGAACTACAGGCTAAACGGTTGAACCAATCATCTTGAAATTTAGAACTTAAGGTTAATTTGACATTCTACAGAGGGTTCTTAAATTTTTTTTTTTTAGCTTAAATATTAACGGTACCTGTCATATAACCGTTAATTAAAAGCTTATTTTTCTCAAAAAAAAATCAATGCACTTTTGTAGGTGTGTAGTTAGTGGGCTAAAAATGGGGGGGGGGGTACCATTTTTAGCCCCGTTAAGGACCGTTTTTTTTTCTTCGACTTTGATATTCATGAAGATGTATATAGCCAAAGCAATTCGACATACAAATATTTTTGATAACTTTTTTTTATATTTTTAATATTTAAAATTTTTTTTTTTTGAAAAATCGATATTTTTAAAACGGGAAGGCGAATTTTTTTCTTAGGTTTATTTTTAAATGTAAATAATTTTTGTGTTTAAGTTTGCGTTCTTGAATTATTTTGTTTTATTTTTAAAAAAAAAGTTGTTTTATTTAAAAACCGTTCCTACGATTTAAAAAAAATCACACTTCTTAACATTTTTTTACGAAATAAAATGGCGTTAAAATTTTTACACTGAAAACTACTTTACGTACTCTTTTCAAACAATCAAAATTCAGAAAATCGAAAAAAGACTTTGAAGTTCCCTTAATATCTTTCAAATTTTATTCGAAGAAGCTGAGACCGCACATAAGAGCAGAGCAAGTACGTGCGATCCAGTCGTGCAATTTATGTTTGTTTAATTATAGGTTATTGTTCAATAAATATACAAACAATGTGCAATGGAGCTGAGCTTTTTACCAGTGTTGACATATATTGATCAGGATCGGTTCATGATTCGAGAATTTTTAAAAATTCAGAAATATACCAAACTTTTCTTGAAAGGTCAACAAGTTTTTTTATTGGCAACGAAGGCTATGGTATTACTCCATTTTTAATGAATCCATATCGAAACCCAGTCAGTGCTGCTGAAGTCAATTTCAATAATATTTTAACCAATGAAAGGGTTATCATAGAGAGAGTATTTGGTGAGTTGAAATGGAAATTTCCTTGTATTACTTACTTACTAAGGGGGCGCTACAGTTCGGGACGAACCTGGGCCTCAACCAACATGCCTCTCCAGCCAACTCGATTTTTGGTTAGCTTCCTCCAGTGTCTGAGGTCAAATCATAAACCCATAATAGGTGGAGCTTTAGGAAGCAGCGGTGAAGTAGGAATCTTAGTGATGATAATCGGGGTGTTAAGAAGAAGAAAAGAATCATATGGAGGGAGGAGGTGGAATATTCCCAAAGCACCCTCCTGCATCCTGGAACAGGCTACCTAAGGAAAATGAACATCAACAAACAATAAACAACAAGGTGAGCCTGGTGCCGCTCTTACTCTTAACACCTTCTTACAGGTGCTCATGGGTTGACACGTCTGAGAGATTACCGGTGTCTTGCATGCGCCGAAGAAACCTTCATCGGAGCAATCCAGTAATGGTTTCCCATTGCTAGAGCTTCGGAAAAAATATCAAAAAGACAATAATTTGAAATTACTCTATACCCTGTATGTTACCCATTTTGATTTTAAGATGCTTAAATTTTCTTAAGCACGTGCGAACCCACGTACAGCGAAATCTTAGGTAATATACATGAATATTTATTGAGGTGTCTGGCTTCATGGCCAAAACTCGAGACATGTGTGCCTTCATCCGCTGATGAAACCTCCCAGGGAAATATAAACACTTTGTCCAGCTCATCCCAATTCTAAATGGTTTAACTGTAGATTGATTGTTTGGCTGTCGATCGAGGCTATTAGTTGCTTCATAATTACGGAGTTTATTCTATGCACTGTCCGCATCCTTTCTTGCAACCCTTGGATGAAATAGGTCGCCAAAAATTATGCTTATTACTCTAAAAGCTCATATACGCTGTTCACAAAGTACTTCGGTATAACCAGAACTAGGACTGCCATCACTGTTTCGGCTTACGGCGTTCTTCTTATACCGATATTTCTAAGAACATTATTGTGGTGGAAATGTTCCTTCTGTACAGAATAACTGGTTGCAATATTCAAGCTAAAGCTCTTCCCCCAGTGTAACAAGGGGAAACGACAATAGTCAAAAAATTTCATTCGTATTTGAAAATAAAATTAATGACTTCCACATTCGTGCGTTGCGGCTAAGATTGAATACATGTATGTATTAGCAATCTATCATTTTTGTACAAATGAATTGACAAAGAATTATCATTGTAGTAAATTGAAATTCAGATTTTTGTCACAATATTTTGGCAAATTGACGTAAAATGATTCCTGAATTATTTGCGAGGCAACGTGAGAACAAGTCTGCTAGTATAATTAAAAAAATAACGATATTCTTGAAAGATAACACCGTTCGTTAACCTCCTCACAGATTGTATAGTAATATTTGTATACTTATATAATTTAGTATATATTAAAATTAATATATTGTATTATGTATTTTTTATTTTCTTAAATAAAAAAAAACAATATTTAAAAATATATGAAAAGAAATCAAAAAGGTGGAAAGAAAAATACAATATTCTCAATAGCTGAAAGCATGTTGATTTAAATAAGTATTTTAATTGAAATGTTTCTGATGTGTTGTTATACAGAAAATAAATGGAGTTCCTGAAAACAAAGGATTTCGTAAAAATAAGAAAACGTTTAGTTATTCTAAAATTGTATTTCTGTTCATTTTAAATTCACTCTTTATAGATCGTTCGGAAAATAACCGCTTCGCTTTGAGTTTCCTTATAATTTCATAACGCTTGCAAGAGAAATTCAATTACATCCACTGACAAGAATGTAAACGTTTCTACCTAAGAACATTTCCAAAGCTAAACAACCTCTCAAGGCAAAAAAAAAAAACAAATTTTCTTTCAGAGTTTCAATATTTTCTTCAAATGTTTAAAACTGTGATGTTTCCAGGAAACCTCAGTTTTTTTTTTTTTTTTGATTTTCCATTCTAAAAATGTTTATCGATTAAATCAAAAGATAATAAAAATCCTGCGGCAAGGACATTTTACAATATAATACTCATATTCCCTCTCAAGTCTGGCAAGCCAGGACCAAAACCTCACTTCGTGTTCATAACTTAATTTTTTTCACGTCCTCATACTCATTTTTTTTTTTTATTTCATAGTCCTTCCGATGGTTGTAAATAATGAAATTCGCCAAGAAATGTACAAAGGCACCGATCCGAACGTGGAGACGCAGTTTAACAAATTGTACGTGTATCCAATGGATAATGTAAGCATCCTGTTCGCGGATATTAAGGTACGTACCACTTACCCTACAGTCAAAACATCAGCCACCCTGCCCCCTCCCCCTTCCATCCTAGCACATTTATCCGGCCGAAAGCCATAAAATTAGCAATTTAAATTGTAAGATGTTGTGTATCCTTTGGATTTTTGTTTTTTGGGACGTTTTTCTTGCACGCTTTATCGCCTTTTGGACTTATTTTAATGATTATTTTTCGTTATGTCCTTTTTTGGCCATTTCAATGCAGGGATTCACGGAGTTGGCTAGCAAAACTTCTGCACAGCAGCTGGTGAAAATTCTGAATGACTTGTTTGCACGTTTCGATAGAATCGCTGAGGTTTGTATTGTGGAGTGGAGCGGCTCGTCGACAGTGATCCCCTTGGGGTGATTTAGTAATTTCTAAATTTATTTCCAGGACAACCATTGTCTCAGGATAAAGCTTTTGGGTGACTGCTACTATTGTGTGTCGATGTTCGAAAGCCACAATTGGAAGACCCGGCCAGATCATGCGGTCTGCAGCGTGGAGACTGGGTTGCACATGATAAAGGCTATCAAGGATGTTAGGCTGCATACACATGTAAGTTGAAAGTATGACTTTTTTTTAAAGGTTCTTTGATATTTCCATATCGCCATCAAAATTGGTATCAAATCTTTGGTTTTTATGCTCATTTGATGGAACCGTCTGGTTCTTGCCAAATGACATCTATAATCTTAACATTAAATGTCACTCACTTCATCGACGTCTGACGTGTGTTGTTATTCCTTCTATTTTTTTTTTATTATGATTTATATTTTATTAGCGAATTCCATATCAATTATGAGAGGGTAGGACTTTTTGACATTGAGGTTGACGTGTTGGAAGAGCTTTGTTTTGGTTTTTATTGACAAATGATATTTTTTGTCAGTAGGTGTCTAAATTCGGCCAGACAGAATATTGAATGAAATTGTTTTGGTTTATTTCTTCACATAAAGCAGATTTGAAATAATAAAGAGAGAGATGTGAATTAAGCAGTATTTTTTCTTGGATTTATATTGAGTATTTAAGGTTAATAAATCAAGGACATCAGTTTGGGGTTGATTTTTCTGATAAATTATTCATTTAAGAATTTAATTGTAGGTTTTTAGTTGATTGCTGAGAGAAGTTATCATTTTGCTAATAAATCGATTAGCTTTAACATTATTCATTCTTTTTCAACTACTTGAACTACTTAGTGAACACCTTATATGGGCTACTACGATGTTTTCGGAGCTCAGGCCTATAAGGAGCGGTTTATCCGGCTCTTCGTCCTTGGAGTCACAATAAGGACCTGGTTGGAGGTTGTGCCGTCGGGGTAATCGGCCACACCAAAAAACAACTATTTGCGAAGTATCAACAAGCCTCGGATACGGACGGATTCACTGATGACGAACCCTGCAAACGAAATAGGGACAACGAATTTCGGATATGTACGTGGAATGTTAGGTCCCTTAACAGACCACATGCAGCCGAACAACTAGCGGAGGCTCTTGACTGCTGTAAGGCAGACATAACCGCCATCCAAGAAATGCGATGGGACGGGCCGGGCAAAAAAAGATGAAAAACTGCGATATCTACTATGGCAATTGCTATATACACAACAAAAACAGCGCTTATTTGGATGCGGATTTGTCATTGGAGGCAGGCTCCGGCAAGAGGTTTTGAGTTACAAATGTGTGAACGAGCGCCTCATGACAATCCGCATCAAGGCTAAATTTGCCAATATTAGCCTCATATGCGCGCATGCCCCCACAGAGGAAAAAGATGATGACACCAAAGAAATGTTTTTTGAGCTCCTGGACAAAACATATGAGCAATGCCCTAGCTATGACATTAAAATTATCCTAGGCGACTTTAACGCCAAGCTAGGGAGAGAAGATGTTTTTGGTGATACAATCGGAAAACACAGCCTGCACGACACCACCTCCGATAACGGGTTCAGGCTAATTGACTTTGCTGCGGGGCGAAATATTGGAATAGCAAGTACCAAGTTCCCACACCTCAACATTCACAAAGAGACATGGAGATCCCCTGATCCCCTGATCAATCCACTGTCAACCAAATTGACCACATTGCGATCGATGCAAGGTAGTACTCCAGTATAATGGATGTCCAAACTTTCCGAGGGGCAAACATTGAATCGGACCATTACCTCGTTGTAGCCAAGGTACGACTTAGGATATCACGACCCACGCCAAGAAGAGGTAATACTGTGAGGAAGTTTAACGTCGGACGGCTGCAATCGCAAGAAATCTCCAGATCCTTTTCCGATCGAGTTTCAAATAACCCCCAAAGGAGTCCTTTACCGCCAGCATCAAGTATTGAGAACCAGTGGCAACATTGCCAAAATGCCATCAGGGAAGCCGCCACTGAAGTGCTGGATTTTACACGCCCACCACAACGAAACCCCTGGTTTGATGATGAGTGTCGGCAAGCACACGCAGCTAAACAGAAAGCATACAAGGCGGTGCTGCAGAGAAGGATCAGATATGCCCGTGTGTTCTACGAGCAGAAGATGAAAGAAGAACACTGGCTTTTCAGAAAGAAAAAAAGGATCATGAGAAGCGCGCGATCGAGGGAATAGAGAGCTGTTATTGTAGGAATAAAGTTCGAAAGTTTTACCAAAAGGTTAAAAAAAACTGTCAAAGCTACAGAGTGAGCTCGAACTGAAGCTTGCAAAGACGATCAAGGGAACATCGTAGTGGAATCGCAGTCGATGCTGAGAACATGGAAAAACCATTTCTACAGACTGTATAACGGTGATGACGAAACGAATTCCGCTGTCAGGCAGAATGGTCCTATTTATATGGGCGAGTAGACCAACAATTCCGACCACCACATCTGTATGAAATAAAGCTAGCTATATCTAAACTTAAAAGCAACAAAGCTGCCGAGCTCTTCAAAGCTGCAGGCGATGACTTGGCTATAAGTATGCACCAACTCAGAAGCAAGATATGGTTAAAAGAAAGCATGCCCGATGAATGGAATCTCAGCATAATTTGCCGAATTCTCAAGAAAGGAGACCCTCTGAGCTGCACCAACTATAGGGGTATCAGTCTCCTCAACATCGCCTACAAGATCTTTTCTGCTGTATTGTGTGAACGCCTAAAGCAATTCGTCAACAACCTGATAGGTCCATATCAGTGCGGTTTTAGGCCAGGGAAGTCAACTATCGATCAAATATTCACATTACGGCAGATCTTGGAAAAAACTCAAGAACTTCAAATCGATACCCACCACCTTTTCATCGATTTCAAAGCCGCGTACGACAGCATTTATAGAGACGAGTTATATAGAGCAATGTGCAGTTTTAACATCCCTGCCAAACTCGTCTGCCTGTGTTAAATGACGATGGAAAACTCAGGCTGTTCCGTCAAGGTCGGTAAAGACCTCACCGACACCTTTGAAGTCAAAAAAGGATTTAGACAAGGCGATGCGCTTTCATGCGACTTTTTCAACATCATACTTGAAAGAATAGTGCAGAACTCTCACACCAACACCAGAGGCACGATCTTTCAAAAGTCCGTCCAATTACTCGCATACGCCGACGGTATTGACATTATCGGAAGAACGCAGCGTGATGTCAGTAGCGCTTTTGTGAGTATTGAGACGGAAGCGGCAAAGATGGGTTTAGCAGTCAATGAGGGTAAAACCAAGTATATGCTGTCATCAAGAAGAGACACCCAACATCAACGTCTTGGACAAAACATTACCATAGACAGCTATAACTTGAAGGTAGTTAGGGACTTTGTCTACCTGGGCTCCGCTATTAACTCAGACAACAACACCAGCGCTGAAATCAAACGAAGAATAACTCTTGCCAATTCTGCTTCTTCGGGCTTAGAAGGCAATTGAGTAGCAAAGCCCTCTCTCGGGCAACTAAACTGTCCCTTTATAAGACCCTCATCATCCCAGTCCTGCTCTATCGTGCAGACGCATGGACGCTGTCAAAAGCGGATGAGGACACTTTAGGCTGTTTCGAGAGAAAGATTCTCCGGGTGATTTTTGGTCCCATATGCATAAACGGAGAGTGGAGAAGAAGATACAATGAACAACTTTACCGGCTGTACAGCGACACAGATCTAGCCAAAAGAGTAAAAAGTCAACATCTCAGATGGCTGGGTCACATAGAGCGGATGGACATCAATACTCCGGCCCGGAAAATCTTCGAATCCACCCCAGAGGGACGGCCCAGTAGAGGAAGACAGAGATTCAGGTGGCGCACACAAGTAGAAGAATACCTCAACCGACTCCACGTACGAAACTGGAGACTGCTAGCTAGGGACCGAACTGGCTGGAGAAGCTTGTTGAGCTTGTTGGTTGAGGCCCAGGTCCACCCCGGACTGTAGCGCCAACTAAGAATAATCTTTCTTCCACCAAAGCGATTGAAAGATTTGTTCTACTATTCCGATCCACTGTTCATCAGATCACCATTGGAACGATTGCTGCGAAGCCATACTGAAGATTTCGGTCTTCGAGATATTCCTTTAGCTGACGGTTAACCGGCGTTTCCATGACTTTACATAGAAGTGGCGTAAGTGAGATGGGTAGGTATGAGGAGGGGAAGGATGTGTCACCTTTCTAAGGGACAGGCTGGTCAAATGCTGTTTTCCATCTTCTAGGGAAGATTCTAGAAGAGTAGAGGCGATGGAAAAAATTACGCAGCGGCTTTGCCAGTGTGGAAGAACACCTCTTCAGAAGAATGGGGACTATACCATCCGTGCCAGGGGATTTGTGTGTATTGAGATCTTTTCGAACTCTTGCTACTGTACGAATGCGGAAAAAAACTTGTACCTAAGAATAATTTACGTTCGAGGGGCTGTGAGGCAACGTAGAGCTAACAGGGAAATGTGCTGCGACCTGCGAGCAAGTTTGCCTTCTCTGAAGAATAAACATTTAGTTTGTTACTGTCGATAAGCGTAAGAACCGAAGATGTTGAGGAGCTTTTTGATATTTTTTACAAATGACCAAATATTTTACTGCCTTTGGGACATTGAATAATTTTTTGCCGTAATTTTTGGTCATACAAAAATTTGGTTCTTTCAATAACGGAGTTGCATGAGTTCCTTGCTTGTTTGTGCTTTTTTCCGATTTTCAACTGTACAGTTGGCTTTGGCCTGATAGCTTTTTTACATTCAGAATTAAACCAAGACTTTTCTATGGGTTTTATACTTTTTTACTCTGGCATAAATGTCACTATCGAGGAAGCATAGTGACCAGTTGAAGTTACAGAACAAATTATTCAGGCCGTTTGGCTTTTTCGTATTGTCAAAGTGCCAAGAAAAGTTACACTAATGACATACTTATCAGGGTGAGAAGAAAGAAATAAGTCAAGACTATGAGCGGCTTGCCCAGGAACATCCGGTAAGGTGGTGTAACCGAGCAAAGTTCTAGTTCTAGACAAATCTTCTTTCGGCTGTGGTCTGCGCAATATAGCAGAGCCAGCTGGAATTGTGTACATTAAAATCGTCCATTTCCTTAAGTCATCGTGAGATCCTAGTTAAACTAAACCTAAGCGTTGGCTTCAGCTCAGTCAAGCCATCAGTATTTTCCTCGATTTAACCGACTAGAATTATTTCTATCTCTTTCAGGTATCTTAGATTAGTACAGGGTGGCGCACCAATTGTGCTACAATAAGAAATTCAAATAACTTTTTTTTTAATCGATGTATTTCATTTATTTTTTTTTATTGGTTAGAAAATTAAATTTTATTTTAAATAGTTAGTTGTTTTTAAAGATTATATACCGCAAATGACCTCCACGCTCTCCCACGCATATGCGGCACCTGGTCAAAAAAATTTTCATTGCGGCCTGAAGAGTTGAAGTTGGGATCGCCTCAATTATTTTCGTTATGGACTGCTTAAATTCAGTTAAATTCCTGGGCTTCGTTTTATACACCTCTTGCTTGACATAACCCCATAAAAAGAAGTCTGGTGCAGTCAGGTCAGGTGACCTTGGGGGCCAGCGAAGAGTGGAGTTCCTAGAAATTAATTTGTTTGCGAAGTTTTTGTTTAGCTCCACCATAACTGGTCTGGCTATATGTGCAGTTGCTCCATTTTGCTGAAACCAAACGCTGTTGAATGGTATACGTCTTCGGCGCAGTTCTGGGTAAAAAAACTTCTTCAACATCTTTAAATAACGGTCCCCATTGACAGTAACGGTTACACCGTTTTCTTCAAAGAAGTACGGCCCGACAATACACCTTGATGAAACTGCGCACCACACAGTGACTCGTTCTGGGTGCAGTTCCGTCTCATGGAGCATTTCTGGATTAGACTCATTCCATATACGGCAATTTTGCTTGTTTACATTGCCGTTAAGATCAAAATGGGCCTCATCAGACATGAACAAACAATTGATCAATGTGTTGTCTTCTTCGGCCATTGATATCATTTTTTGGAAAAATTCCAGGCGAACAGGCAAATCCTGAGGGTTTAACTTGCTAGTAATTTGGACTTTGTACGGAAACAAGTTTAAATCGTCATGAAGTATCCGTTGTAATGACCGTCTACTAATTCCAATTTGCCCCGATAAGTTTCGGGTCGAAACGCTCGGATTGGCCTGTATTGCAGATGCTACTGCTGCGATTGTATCCTGAACCCGAACATTGGCATCTCGATGGTACGGCCTTCGTGCAATGCTTCCAGATTCGGCAAACATGTTTACAAACCTCATAATGGTCCATCTACTCGGGGGATTACCGCCAAACTCCCGCCTAAATTCCCTTTGGACGGAAATGACGGACTGCAAAGTATGGTACCGTTGCACTATCCAAATTCTTTTCTCCGTATCCCAAGCATCCATTTTTATAAATCTAAATAGTAACCTACAAAATAAAAAAAAAATAAGCCGATTACTCAGACAGAAAAAAAGTTATTACGTTTTATTTTTGTAGCACGATTCGTGCGCCACCCGATATTTCCATCCCCCGATTCAAAAGGCTAGTAAAGTAATCTTTTATCTGTTGCTCTTCTTGCAGCATGATATATTATCGGTACGTTCGTTGCATCCAAAAACAAGAATGTCTCTGGTGGGATATATCCAGTTTCTAATACATTTCTGAAATACACAGGGTTCGGATAAAATAAACCTGAAACAAGCTCATTCTCAATGACGCCAGCCGATCGTGCAAAGTGATTGATCCCTCCCAATGTCAATTCTAGATACACCGGATGCATCCAATAGTTTTTTGTTTGATACGTAATGTCGGTATGTGCACTCCATACATGCATATGTCAGAATTGGACGAATGAAAGCTTGATAACAAATGATCTTCACATCGGATCTCAGATAGTTGGAATAAAAAAGGCTTTTGAGAGACATGAATGCTGCTCTTGCTCTCTCTAACTGAGCATTTATATGCTCATTATAGTACAAAAATGTGTTGTATCGTCGGCAAATGTCAGAGAATCTTCAAGTTCCCTGAGTATTTCAGAAATATATATATTGAAAGGGGGCAGAAGACCGTTAGTGACATTAAAAACTTCAGCCGTCATGTATTCTCTATCTGTTACGACAAATTTCTTTCCGTATATCATGGATATTATCATCTTTATGAGATGAGGTGGAAATTCGTATAGAATAAGTTTAAATACTAATCCGTCGATCCAGACCATGTCAAAGGCTTTTTCGATATCTACTAGACAGTCACCTTTTGGCATTAAGATTCCTGTTTATGTCTGAAACCAATTTTGTGACAGCGTGCACTGCCGAGTGATTTCTTCTGAACCACAATTGGTTCCGCGGTAAGATCTACTTTTCTTCACAGACGAATCAAATTGACTTGATAATAACAATTTCAAAAATCTTCCCGATATTAGGCAGGAGACTTATGGATCTATAATTTGAAGGGTCAGAAGGCACCAAGGCATAGCCATGTAGAGCAAATTCTGATAAATCAGCATTTACTCCAACCAGAGTTTCACTTAGTGCCAAAACAGCTACACTGTATTGTACAGGATAGACATAAACGTGAAAGAAATTTTTCCTTAAGCCACAAATATTCCAATAGACTACAAGAAAATTACTTAATTCTTACCATTTAAAAAAACACTTACACATTTAATGGCGGCAATTAAATCAGTTTTGTATGGATGTTCTAGACTAAGCGATTGCTAGCGTACCAGGCGATTATAAAATGTAACGCAGTCGACGATTCCAATGATTTTTTGTACAGAAATTCCAAACAAATGGATCGCCAGCGTACCAGATGATCACGCAGATGAGCACGAAAAACTAAATATTTGCGATTTTATTTATACCGGAAAGCTGTATAGTTTATTTGAAACTACGAGGACCCAGGCTAACGCAAGCAAAGCCGCGGGTGCAGCTAGTTTGAAACTATAATTTTCCTAACGTGGTCGGGAATAAGTAAAACCAACAGCACGACCGCCAACCTCGAGGACCAAGTTCCTACCATAACTCCTCATTTATAAAGAGCCAGATAATTCAGCCCGAATGCAAAGAACTCAAGCCTAAAGCATTTGCAACCGAACTGTTGCCGCTTAAAAAAATCATTAATTTCGGCGGAAAACATTTTTAGTTTTTAATTTAATAATTACAAAAAATAAATTTTATTTTCTTTGTTGATTTACTGGAAAATTTTTGTTTATCAAGTCTCATTAAAGAGAAATGTTAATTATATTTTTAATAAATAAAACGCCAATCGCCAGCTTATGTCATGATTAATTAAAAATTGTATCGCTAGTCGATTTATTGCACAATTAAATTTGTATCTATAGACACACAGAATAATTTTATGCAGGAAAACCATTGTTGTCCTTAAAAAAAATCCACTTCACTTACGTGAAGGGCACTTTTAAAAATCCGGAACTCTTCCACAATCATCATCATCATCATCCCCCATCAAGAATAACAAATTACACAGATTCGAACAATAAATCTCATCCAACATATAAATGACATATTCTCCCATTTCCATGTGGCAGGATAGTCTACTATGGATTTTGCATAAAGTATCGTCCTAGATCCAGCTCTATATCACATTTTATCATTGCAGGTCGATTTGGATATGCGAATCGGCATACACAGCGGCTCGGTGATGTGCGGTGTCCTGGGCAATAAAAAATGGCACTTTGACGTATGGTCCAATGATGTTATCATTGCCAATCATATGGAATCCGGTGGAATACCTGGGTAAGATAGTGTGTGCAGTCCATTGGACACCATTTGAATTGTTTCTCTCTCTTACCCCGGTTAACTGCAGTCGAGTTCACATATCGGAAGCCACATTGAAGTGCTTGAACGATGCATATGAAGTGGAGCCCGGAGATGGTGGCAGCAGAGATAACCACTTAAAGCACTTCAATGTCAATACATATCTCATAAAGAGAACTGAACCGTTGAGGTATGTTTTTTTCTAATCCTTTTTTCAACTTCATAAAGATCCTTAAAGTTGTTGTGGGTTTTATGGAAATTCCTTTTCTTTCTTGTATCTTTGCCTCTTCCATAGACCACGTCGTCGTTTTGGCAACCGACGGAATAGTAACATTACAAAGATGTCGCCCACAGCTGAACAACCTACGGCGAACAATAACTCGCTTAAAGTGGACATCGAAGCGAACGGTGACACTCGCATAGTTATTGCCAATGGCAAGACTCCAGCTACCATGGCCACTGATGTGCGAGCAATCGATAAGGTCAGCATTGCGAAACAAGTTGCGGATGACAAATTGGATCCCAAGACTGTTATAACAGAAGATGAACCGACCACAGAGTGGACACCGGAAATCCCATTCAAAAATGTAAGTTAACTTCCTGACTCAAGCCACCACAACAATGATTCTATCCAAACCCTTTCCCACATCCTTGTTCCTTTTTTTTTTTTGCCACGCCTTTTTGCCGTTGTAATACCCTCGGCTCTGGCTGTCAATTTGCTTGGGATTAGTATATATGTTGTTGTGGCTAAAAAAAAAAACAAAAATTCCCAGCTTTTGGCCAAAACTGATCCTTTTGTTTGCGGCAGGAAACTGGAATCATAAAAAAACCACTTAAACTCCCTCTCCCCAGAACATTCCACTTGTGGATATGTCTGGGAAGGACATGACCCGACGACGACGGAAGGGGCAGTTTTTATGTCGTCGTCGGTCGCCTTTGCCTCTTCCTTATCGGATTTGTCTGTGTGTGTGTTTTTATAGCCCCCCATTCTTTTAATTTAATTATTTCCAGTTAAACGAACCAGAAGATGCACTTAATCGTACCGATTCCGTTTTGTGTGATGTAAAGCAGGATCATCGTGCGTCCATAACTGCAATGGCCGAAGAGGTATGTTGGAATTTCGTTAATTTACATATAAGCTGATTTAAATTCTATTTTGACGTGGAGTAGTTAAGTAGGTATGCTGACGTTAATCTGGAAGTGTATATTGCCTTGAGTTGGCTATGTGATGTGTGGTCGTTTTGGTTAAAATAGAAGACTTGAAGAATTAATTGTGGTGTTCTTCTATAATTAAGCGTATTTAGGTGGGGAGGATATTTAGTTCTGGGAAACTTTGGTTTGAATATTTAACCGGAATGATGTAAAATGGGTTGGCCAGCGTGATGAATTATTATTTTTTTTTTAAATAAGATGAAGGCGTATTTAAAATCGAAACGACTTAAAGGATATTAAAAGAAAGAGCTATGGATATTTAAGGAATCGTGTGTGTTTTATAGTCTCGAGTAGTGTATGGGGACTTTTACCGCACTAAAACCACTGGTGAATCAGGGCCAATCTATGAAAGATTGACAAATGATTTTTCTTTCTTTATTTTTAAATCGCATTGGGGGAAGTTTATAATTATAACACTTTCCCATAGCTGTTAGACTATCAGCTCATGAGGCTTGGTTCTTCTTAATCTTCGGACATTGTTTCGAACATTTAATACTATCTCCATCTCGGAGTTGGTATGACATTGCAGTCACTAGTTGTGTGATTTAACCCTTTCAATTTGAAGGTCACGATGTAGGTCGCTATTTCTTATATACCAAGGGGCATTAATTATTCCACGAATTTTGGAAGTTTTGGATGGGTTCAGCATTTGTTTTCTTTGTACAGCCCCATAGTTGGATGCCATAGGTCGAGAGGGTTTCAGTACTTGCTTATATAACATTAGTTTGTTCTGGATAGATAGGTCAGTTCTTTCCTAGTAACCAGTACATTTCGTCGCTTGGATAAATGTTTGTCGTATGTTTGGCTACTTTTGGGAAAACGACATCAAAGTTCAGAATTTTTTTTCTCAAAAACACTACGTCAGATATTCTTGAAAATTGTATGACTTATTTAAAAAAAAGTTTTTAGTTCAATAACGTTAAAATAAAAGCGAAATAGTTGTGAAGGAACAATTTAGAGCCAATTTTGCTCAGAATGCCCTAGTCGTTTGTGAATATTTCACCAAGTCTGCTAGTTTCCCAAACACATACGACAATTTTTTTAAACATGCGACAAAAAATTATCAAATGTTTGAATGGAATAGTCTTGTACATACGACAAAATGACATTAATAAAGTTGAAAAAAGAAATAAACGTTTCTTTTATGCATTTATTTTTATTAAAAAAAAAACTTAGTTATTATTCTAAATCTTTTTTTCTTCATGCGTTAAATTCCAGAAATAGGTGTGGATGTCCATTCGTTGATTATCGGTAATATGATTGCAACAATTATAGAAACAAAGTGATGTACAGGTTGGGCCCAACGCTCTAGCAGGTCTTGTTATGCCATTTTTTCCATCATACGGAAGACCCTGCTCACGAAGACTCTTTCTTAAATTTTGTTTCCATAACAATGGGTTCCTCTTTCTTTTTCTGGAAGTTGTTGGTGTTACACTGCATGCTATTGAAATTAAATTGTTACCTTTGATTTGATTCTAACGAAAATTCAGAAACTGACATGAACTACTATAATCGGATCGCAGATTTCGCATTTGGATTTCATTCGAATCTGGAGTTGGCAAAATCAATTCATTTGCATGCTCATAAAATCTTTTTAAGGAATTCGTTTTGTCTGCTGTTGAAGGTTGGTACGACGGATCATTGTCTTCATCGTCAGCTGAAAAGTCCTCACCTAATATTTCGGCACTCATGCTAAAAAATTAAGAAACCAAATAAAAGCTATTAAAACATAAATTTATTGCATGCAATATCATAGTCATTACGCATTAATTTCTTCCGACAAATTTGGAGCAGAAGACTCGGCGTCCGACTCCTTTGTCATCATGATTGCAACTGAGACCAAAAATAACACACGACTGTGTTAATTGTTATGGGACATACGACAAACGCACACTAAGACATCAGTAAATTATTGTCGTATGTGTTCAAAGAAAAGGCACATACGACAATTATTTTCCGAATCGACGAAAAACCGGTTTTGCATGGGAAAAATTGTCGTATGTTTTTCTTACACATACGACAAAAAATGACTCCAATCGTTAGTGACCTTGGAGATACGACAAAAAGAACAATGAATATCTCGGGAACTAAAACAAATATAAAAAAACCGATTTCACAGAATTGTAGGCAAAAAATCTATTACCAAAACTGCATTTAAACCTTAAAACCCCAATTTTTCACATACGACAAACATTTATCCAAGCGACGATTTGTCTGTACTTCAAGTTTAGCTCTTCTCTTTTCTTTTTGATGCCTTCTTTCCATTTAAGCTTTGCATCCAAAGTCATTTCAAGGTATTTGGCGGTATTGGAGTAAGGTACTGCTATACTGTTTATAAAGATTGGAACATTGCTTATGTTTTTGTTTGTAAAGTTTATATACGTCGATTTTGTTTCGTTTAATTTGATACGCCATTTTGCATCCAAATCACTCACTGCATTTTGCAATTTTTGTGTAACTTCGTAACGCATTTAACTGGCACCAATATTGCAGTATCATAAGCGTTCATGTCCACTGGAATAGCTCTTGTATATAACAGATACAGTGTTGGTCTTAGGACACTTCCTTGTGGTATACCAACTTTAATTTTCTTTTGTTCCGAGTAATTTTGGTCGTACCGTACTCTGAAGAGTCCTAAAGGTCTAAAGGTCCCTATGCAGTTTGTACGCAAAACTCAAGTGAGAAACCTTGTCAAAGGCTTGAGCAACATCTAAGAATAAAGCCGAACCTACTTCTTTTTCTTCAAGTGATTTTTTCACAACATCCGTAATTCGATGCACTTGGTCTATCGTGGAATGTTTATTTCTAAATCCAAACTGATGGCTCGGAATTAGTCTTTTTTCTTATTATTTTGCTAAGCCTTTTCAGGAACAATTTTTCGAAAACTTTTGCCTTGATTGGTATAATCTATATTGGTCTGTAAGATGTTACTTCTGTTGGTGGTTTACCTTGTTTAGGAATAACAATGATTTTTGCAGTTTCCCAACGATGATGTCTGTCTGTCTGTCTGTCAGTATGTATAACAAGCTGCAGCCTAAACGGCATGACCGACTATCTTCAAGCTTGGTGTATGTGATTCTTTTGGCATTCTCCAGAATAGAAATTGAAATTTTATTTTTAGGCCTATAACTAACGGTACCTGCCATATGACCGTTTAGGAAAATCTTATTTTTCTCGAAAACGGCTCCAACGATTTTGGTGACAATGTTCGAGAATTTTTTTGTTGGTATTGGCTATCATTTGATTAGAACCAAATTTACGGGAAAAGTCTATTAACGTTACCTTTCATATAACAGTTTTTTTTTTTAATTTTTGGCTTTCTCTGTAACTGCTCTTTGGATTTTTGTAAAATTTTATATTTGAGAATACCTAGCTAGCCAGATTAATTTTGCATATCAACATTTTGAATAGCTTTTTTTCTAATTAAAATTAATTTTTGATTTTTTTTTTGTAAAATCAATATTTTTAAAACTAATGAAAAAAAAATATTTTAAATTTTATAATTACATGCATATTAATAAACTCTAAAAAACTGCATACCAAAATTTCAAAAAACTAAAAATAAAAAGCAGGATTTTATGAAAATTCGTCCTACAATTTTCGAAATACATTTTTCATAAATTCGTTATCATACAAAACGTGTGATGACGTTCTCCATTTTTACTATGTTTGTTTAATTGGATTTTTTTGAGTTTTTTTTCTTTGACTTTATCGAAAACCGGTTATCCGATTTCAATCAAAGGTAATACTCAGGAAATTGAAATTTTGTTTTTAGGCCTGAAAATAACGGTACCTGCCATATGACCGTTTAGGTAAAGTTTATTATTCTTGAAAACGGTTCCAACGATTTTGATGAACATTTTTAAGAATTTTTTCTTGGTATTGGCTATTATTTGATTAGAACCAAATTTACGGAAAAAGTCTATTAGCGGTACCTTTTATATAACGTTTTTTTTTTAATTTTTGGCTTTCTCGGTAACGGGTCTATGGATTTCTATCAAATTTTATTTTTGAGAAGATCCATGTAGCCAAATTAATTCTGCATATCAAAATTTTGAATAACTTTTTTTTCTAATTAAAATTAATTTTTGATTTTTTTTTTTAAATTAATTTTTATAATCACATGTATATCAATAAATTCTAAAAAAATACTGCATAATAAAATTTAAAAAATTGTTTTTTTTTTCAAGAAACTAAAAATGAAAAAAACAGGATTATATCAAAACCGGTCCTACAATTTTCGAAATAATTTTTTATAAATTCTTTGTTATTTAAGACGTGTGATGGTGTACTTCATTTTTACTAAAAACCATTTAGTATTGTGGTTTTGATACCAGTCGTGCCCATTTTTTATAAAAGAAACGATTAACTAAGGAAAGACATGAAACATTGCGTCGGTGTTCGAGAGGGGCAATTGTTTCAGCGGCAGTTCTATTTCCTATCAATCTTAACGCTCGATTTTGTATTCTTTCGAGGAGGTGAAGCGATGCTTGAGAAGCACCTGCCCAGAGGTGGGAGTTATACTCGAGTTGAGGGCGTATAAATGCTTTATAAATTGTAGCCATATCAGATGGGAAAAATACTTCTTACACCGATACAGAAAACCTAAGCACTTAGCAGCATTCTTAGCGATTTCAAATATATGGTCGTTCCAACGGAGGTCGTGGTTGACACACATACCGAGTACTGAGAGCTTTTCGGTTTCTTCGATGTAAGTGCCATTCATGGACAATGGCATTGGAGGTATGTTTAACCTTAACGACAGGAGACAGCATTGTGTTTTCGAAGCATTAAATTCTACACGATTCCTATTACCCCATTTAACAATGCTGTAAAAATCGGAGTTTAGTGAGCTCGACATACGGTACCGTTGCAATTGTACGTCCAAAGGCGAAGGACGTAAATTATCGAACGAATATGAAAAGCTGAGGATAGAGTCGTCAGCAAAACAGTTAAGTGGATTAGAAGTAACAGACAGAAGATCATTTATAAAAATGAGGAAAAGAGTCGGAGACACAACAGAGCCCTGGGGCACACCAGCATTTATTTTGTAGGAATCAGACTTGAAGCCGTCCAATACAACTTGTATTGAACGGTCCCGAAGATATAGCTTCTAATCCAACGAACAAGAGTATCATCGATCCCAAATGCACGCATTTTCGATAAAAGAACTTCATGCCAAACTTAATCAAATGCCTTGGAGATATCAAGAGCAATAATCTTACTTTCACCAAAGCGATGTAAAGATTTGTTCCAGTGTTCGGTGAGATATGCCATCAGATCACCATTGGAACGGTTGTTGCGGAAGCCATACTGACGGTCATGGAGAAGCTATCGATCTTCGAGATATTCCTTAAGCTGACGGTTAATTAGCGTTTCCATGACCTTAGGAAGAAGGGATGTTAGTGCTATGGGTCGGTAGGAGGAGGGGGAGGATGGGCCACCTTCCTTGGAGACAGGCTGAACAAATGCTGTTTTCCATCTTCTAGGAAATATTCCAGGAGAGTAGGAACGATGGAAAAGCTTACACAGTTGCTTTACCAGTGTGGAAGAATATCTCTTCAGAAGAATCGGGGCCAGCGGATTTGTGTAAATCGAGATCTTTTTTTAACTTCATCAAGAAATTAGTGATATATACATAATGCCTACATATGTGCAAAATAACGCAATCCATTTTTAATGGTCATTATGACAATATGTAACAATCATAGATTAAGGATTTTGAATTTGTTCTGAATTTTATTCTTTCGTTCCATACTCTTTTTTTTCGTTCCACCCCATCGCAAAATATTTTCGTTTAATAGTTGGCTAAAAAGCTAGCCGCATCAATAACTTTGTACGTCATATATGGAACGACAACGTTGTGTTCAGAATCAGAAAATAAAATCCTCCATTATTTCCCTTTAGTAATCCACATTTGAAGTTTGCAGGTTGACCTCGGCCAGGTGTTTTTTTAGTTTTTTAATTAGTAGTTAGAGCTTAGACTTAAACTTAGGAAACACTTAGGATGATTAACTAAAACTAAAAATAAAAAGCAGTGAAAACAATTGCAGTCAACAACAATACATATTTTAGCTAACCTGTTGGCTAACCCAAATAATTAGCCAAATGAAAATGTTTTATTTAAGACTAGCTGTTACCCGCGACTTCGTCCGCCTGAAATTTACCAAAAACTGTTTATATACTGTAAATAAGCAAACCCAACGTGTAATTCAAAAAGCTTTAGTTATTCCTTTCAAAATGAGCTCCCTGCCTTTTAAAGTCCCGTCGAAATCGGTCCATAAATAAGAATTTTCGAAAAAAAACGACACCAGCGTCACCTTGTGAGTAATTTACATAGCCTAAGTTACTCCTTAGGATATAAGCTACCTACCAGTGAAAGTCTCGTCAAAATCTGCGCAGCCGTTCTCGAGATTACCCGGAACAAACAGACAGAAAGACAGTAAGACACATTTTTTTTAAATGGTGTTTTTTGTTATAAGTACTGTATATCCTTTCGTATACATTAAGTACAGCTTTTTACTTAATGTATTTTGATGTTAAAAACAAACACTTCATTTTTATTTATGTGTATAGATTTTTTTTCATAATTCACCTGCGCCAAAGGGTGGGAGAGGAGATGCCGATGCCGATTAGTTTTGAAGTTCTGCATATCAAAATGGGAGGGAAAAACAGTGCCTGGAAAAGCATTCCACATTCATGTGGTACGACTAAAGAAAGAATTTCTATACTTAACAGTACGTCCGAAGTAAGGCTCAAGGGTAAACTGATGGGCATTCCTTGCAGTGCGAGAATTACGGTTGAATCTTTCAAGGGGGGAATGCAAAGGCTATTTCGCTAGAGCATTGTTTATAGAAATAATGATAAAACAATGAAAGGCAAGAAACATTACGTTCGGTCGCCTATCATTTTCAAAACTCTTTTTTTGAATTCTATCTAGAAAACTCAAGTGGGTTATGGGAGCACCTGTCCAAATATGCGAATTAAACTCAGTTTTTTGTCGAATAACTTTAAACGATTTTTAATTTATTAAAAACTTTATATTTATATATATAAATAATTCTATCTACCCCCAAAGATTGACGACTTCATTGACCAAAACATCCAAATCAACTCGAATAAGGAAATACGCCGCGAGTACCTCAACATATGGACTCTAAAATTCAAAGAGAAGACCCAAGAAGCTAAATTCTGTCAATTACGTGAGGACATGTTCAGGTAAACTTTAATGTGTAGTCCTTGCACCAAACCTAAATAACCTCTCTTGACCAAACTTCGTATGACAAACACTGTACTCCCAGTTAATTAAAAACAAACATTTTACTTTCCCCTTTTACTGGTATTTGCAACTATAATGACGATGCACTCAGGTCCAATATGCTGTGTGTTTTCGTGATATGGATATTCATTGTCCTGTGCCAAACAATTGTGATACCAAAGTGCACAAAATTACTTATTTGCTTGGCCGTTGGAACCATTGTGCTGACTGCCGGCTGTGTCCTTGTGATGGCCGAGGAATTCTCAGGTAAGTTTTGGGTTATGTCAAAAATGATGTCTGTATATGCAGACAGATATGTTTGCATGTGTTTGAGTGGGTGATGTTGGTTGTGTGGACTTTGTGGAAGAAATATTTCAGTTAAAAAAACATTGTTATAAATATAAGCAACATTTGATCGTTGACTTCCTTTACAGGACTTCCTCGCATTTTAAAACGTAACTCAGCAAAACTAGTCCATCAACGACAACGACGAACAATTTTCATTTGCTTGGTCATTATTCTCATGTCCGGCTTAAGTTCCGTTGGTCTAGTTTTATGTCCTTCTTCGGCATTCCTTGATATCGAAGGACAATTCATTGTCCTGGAAAAACCAAGCAGCAGTAATAATGGCTTCAAGGTGAATGTCTACCTGTCAGCCACAATTCATCATAACATCACCATTAACAATCTCCAGCAGCCGGTTGTCAATTATGCTTTGGTTGACACAATCATTACCGACAACTATACAGCGAACTATTCCACAGACTCCACCAGCCGCAAACTCCTGGCTGCCTCAGTTCCAAGCAATGTTGTGCATCAATCTATTATGGATGCTGCCATCAATCTCACCAAATCAATTCCATCGTTGAATCTCCTCGAAAATCCTCTTGAAAACTTCGAATCCTCCAATCGTGCCCTCGTCCTCCAGACAACTGCTGTTCCGTTGATAATGAACGACACCAGCAGCAATCCTTCTGTGGAACCGTTATCTGATGATGTTCCCGACTGTGCACATCCCGAATACATTGTGTTCACCTGGATTCTGTGCCTAATCGCCTTGGCCACTGCTCTTAAGCTTTACTACTTGGTGAAGACCATGATGGCAGTTGTCATGGTCGCGTGCTACACGATACTTATCATGGAAGTCTTTCCGAATATCTTCGCCACAGACAACGAGGTAATGGTGCAATCCAGTGCAGGAATGCCCTTGTCTGGGCAAATGCTGATACTGCTGGCCGTCTTCCTGGTGATGGTGACATACCATGCACGTCTTGTTGAGGTAAATATATCTACAGGATACTCTGACAAAACGTCAACTCTGTCATGTCATGTCATTTTAGGTAACGTCTCGACTGGATTTCATTTGGAAGGAGCAGGCAGAAAAGGAACTCTCTAATATGAAATCGAATCGGTTTCTCAATGACACGTTGATAAAGGTTGGTATCCTTGTTGTCTGATCCAGGATTGACTGACATTTACAGTTGATTGTGGCTACATGTGTGTTCATAATGCTGATGCATGTTCTATAATTTGTTCCAGAATATCCTGCCGGATCACGTGGCTGCTTATTACTTGTCTGATGAACGTACTGACGAACTCTACTCGAATATGCATAGTTTGTGTGGTGTAATGTTTGCGTCGATTCCGAACTTCCAGGACTTTTATTCGGAAGACATTGACAATGGCAAGGCGTGCATACGTATATTGAATGAGATTATATGTGAGTATTGAAGTAAATTGATGGCTTTGGGGGGGGGGGTGGAATCGGGAGTTATTTCCCTCCTGGCTTAGTTTTCAATGAATGTTTGATTGAATACATTATGTCTACACATGACATGTCCAACCGGATATGGATGATTTTCATGATCCGAACTCTTTTTTTATTGAGTTTCCTTTTTGGATTGATTGATGTTTTTTTGGGATGATAAAGAATTCATCGGAATTTCAGAATTTTTTTCCCCTCGCATTTTCTTTTGAATAATTTATGAGTAAATTTTTTTTTGCAGGTGATTTTGATGCTCTACTTGAAGAACCACAATTTGCATCAATTGAGAAAATAAAGACTGTTGGTGCAACTTATATGGCAGCTTCGGGGCTGAATTCGAAACATCTGCTAGAGCGAGGCGAAACATCGGAAGACAGTGTTTGTGATCTTGTGGAATTTGCCATGGCAATGAGACAAAAGCTGGAAGAGATTAACAAGGAGGCTTTTAACAGTTTTCAATTGAGAGTAGGTATGTATGCGGGAGCTCTTCTAACCTAAGTTTTTTTTTTGTGTAAGGGTTCAGGAAAGTGTCTGACTGTTCCCAACATATTTTTTTTTAAATTATAAAAGCTGCTCTTTTTTCCTACTCTCTATGAAAATTCTATTTAATTCCCAATAGTGAGGTAATTGTTAATGTATTAAATATGAACTTGAAATGTGCTACTCAATCGCAGAGTGAATTAATCTCTGTTTAGTTTTAGGATCACCCTATACTTTGTTACCAACCTATGCAAAGTAAATTTTACCTTACTTAGTTTTGAGGTTAAGAATATATCTCACTCTTATCCTGACGATTGAGCTGTAAGCAAGAATCAAATAATATATATTAAAACTGCATTAAGGATAACTGGACTCGTTTTTTGCTTGCGATTTATGGGGACTGCAAGTAATGCATTCGTAAAAAAACCTAACAATCAGACATGACATTACGATGATAGAGAAACATATTTGAGTTACTGGCAAAATTCTGTCTGTCTGTCTGTCCGTCTGTACGGATGTATATTGAAGTACAGCCTAAACGGTTTGGCCAATCGTCTTCAAATTTGGAACACAAGGTTATTTTCAAATTCTACAGAGGACTTTTTTAATTTTTTTTAGCTCAAATATTAACTGTACCTGTCATATAAACGTTAAGTAAAAGCTTATATTTCTCGGTAAACGCTCCAAGAATTTAAAAAAAAAAATGTCTAAAAAAATTTTGTAGGTGTTGGTTATGTTTTGGTGAAAAAAATTCATAAAGGTAGTCTAAAAACAGTACCTCCCATAGAACCATTTTTTTATTCAACTTTCTCGATAACTGGTCACCCGATATCAATCAAAATTGATATTCAGGAAGATGTTGGTGGCCTTAGTAATTTTATTTTATAATATTTTTTTTTTAATTTTGAAAAAAAAAATTATTAAAATAAAATCGTTTTATTTAAAAACCGCCACTACGATTTTCAAAAACAAATTCACTTTTTCACTTTTTTTTAAAGAATTAAAATGGCGTTAAAATTTTTCCGCTGAAAACAATTTTCGTAATTTTTCAAACAACCAAAAGTCAGAAAAATCGAATAAAAACAAATTTTATTCCAAGCTGTGACCGCACATAAGAGCAAGTACGTGGTTCTAATACCAATGAAGCCTATCTAATGCCCACTTCGCGTGCAAGGCAAATTTAATAACATCAGCCTCATAAACTTTCACGCATTCACTGAGGGTTCCGAAGAAAAAGATTCCTATTACGAACTTGTTGAACTTGTAGCTAGGACCATCAATGCCTTTCCAAGGTATAGCGTTGAAATCTTCTTAAGCGATTGCAACGAAAAATTAGGTAAGGACTCGGTATTCGGGCAATAAATAGGCTCCAATAGTTGAACTACAAGACATAGAAATGGCAGCATCCACGAAATCGGTCTTGCGAGTACAAGGCAATCTGTTACCTGGGTATAAACTGATGGACCCACGTATTGATAGATCGTCGCCATTCCCAGAGCCTGATGACGGTACTAATGTTTCAAGGTGCCAACATTGACTCGGATCAAATAACTGAGGGCAGATTGCTGTGCGAAGAAGTATTCCATCCGCCTTTCGAACCAATACAACTTGCCAACCCAGAGGTCTTAAGTTGTAAAGCAATTTTTCTTAATTCTAGTGCAAGCTAGTGAGTTTTAAGTGAGAAAATATTCTCTCAAAATAATTCTCGATCTACTCTGCCAAAAATATTCTTTCCTATTTTTTTTTATTCTTCTAACTAGTTTCGTACAGCATACAGATGAAATTAAATCTTATAAGGCAATGTGTTTTACAGACACATTGTAGTAAAAAATATTATGACAAGCTGTGTATGAATATGTGTACATTTAATTTTTTCATTTCAAATACCCATGTAATATATTTGCCTGGGTTTCATTGAATAAAACTCAATTTCACTTTTTTAAATTACACAACGAATTACTTTACCAACTTCTTCACCACTTATTTACAATTAATACTCTTTTCTTTAATCTTCACCACTTTTAAACTATCTCAATTCAATCACTCTTTATTATCGCTTTCGATGTTCACAATTGAACGCATAAAAATCAACTGTGTCGTGGGTCCCCTAGAGCCGTCTATCCATATTTTTTTCATTTTGGCAATTTAATTTCCCACTGGTATTTTTCCGATGGCACTTTTGCGTGGGGGAGAATTCTGGTACTGGTACATTCAAATTTCCAGCACATTCGAGCACTTTCAGTTCCTTTCAGTGCTTTCGTTAAGTTGGCTGCAGTTGGCGGGTTCGATGGGTGAATTCAGTGATTTTGCATGTGTTTTCTTGCTTTAAAGTGGGAACATAATGTGTCCTCAGAAAATCGTCAAATTTTGTCGCACCAGCAATTTTTATGTATGAGATATGACATCCTCATCCTCTCCGAAAGATCCAATTTTCAATGATTCTTAGGCCGCTCCCTCACTTGTCGGTGCGGTATCGTATCTCTCGGTTTTCTCGGTACACATTCGGTACCGATATTTTACTGAATACATACATTTTAATGAACACCTACTGATTTGGGCGGTATGTGCGGAATCGGTACGGTAAGAAAACGGTTTACCGAGTGTCGGTGTAGAGTATCAGTATTGTTTCTATATTTACCGCAAGGAATTTGTGTTTGACGTCGGTCGTCTAGGCAACAGTTTGTTTTGTATAAACAAAAATATAAGAAAATATTTGTTGATACAAAATAATAATTTTTGACAGAAAATGAGATCCGAGACTGCTTCGAATTTAAAGTTTTGAATAACTCTGTGCTGAAAGCTTACCGACAAGTCAGGAGATGAACATGAGATTGGTTTGCATTCGGTAAAGCTATAAATACCGATTACCGATACCGCACCGACAAATGAGGGAGCGGCCTTAGTTGCCACATAGATCCGGCTTAATTTGTGTAAATTGTAGTTTATTCGCATAGACCTGCGACTTTAGGAAACGCCACGAAAAAAATCTAAGGGGGTCAAATTGGATGCCCTTGGTGGCCAATTCACGCAAGAGATAACGTCATTTTAAAAATAACGGCCCAATGTATTCCCAAAGTCCAGTGGGCGAACGAAAGATATGTCTATTGGATAGTAATGAACTTAGAGCTTCTGGGTCAGTTCGATCTTGTACGTACATAGTACAGCTGCTGTAAGCCTAAATCCCGATGCAAAGTTCGCCAAGTTCTTGCGCCTGTGAGGTATCGACTACCTCGGGTCATCCCGTACACTTTCACGGGTCGTGGCGTTGTTTTCAGCCAATCTTGGGTTCCTTTGATGAACGAATGTTGAATGGAGTGGGACATCTAATAAGACGATGGGAAGTTTACTTTAAAAATGTTGAATGGATAGCACATAGAAGTAATGGAGGATCCATCCTTTCAATACTTACCAGTACTCACATACAGATTCGAAGACTTAGGTGGTCACTAAAAGGCTTACTAAAAGGCACTCTGATCTCTTAACCGCTTTCGAGAAGAAAGTTTTACGGATAATTGTTGGAATCGTGTGGGAAGGTCAATGATTCTCGAGAAGATACAATGACAAACAGTATGAAATCTACCTCGAAGCAGATGTGATGGAAAAAATTAAGCTCGATAGGCTACGGGGGTCTATAGGCTCCTGCTTCATATGAGCGAAGAAGAACAAACCCGGATAGTCTATTGCAGTTCTTTCTTATGGTAGAAGGCAACGTGGCAGACTTTGCTTAAACAAGAACGTCCGAAGCTTGCATGGGTGAAACTAAATGACGTCTGTAAGCGATCGGGATGTATGAAACAACTTGTTGGACGAGGCCCGCACTGGATCGTTGACTATTTTTTAAATAAATGTCAACAACAAGTCATATAACATTTAAGGCCCTGCTCTCTCCCAAAGACGTCGATTACACTCAATGATTTCTTCTTCGATGACCCCAGCGATCTGATGTATTACTAATTGTATCGCTTAATTAAAAGCCCTTACTGTTTTAATTACTGAGGCACTTCTCACAATATGGTATAATATTTAAGACGATGCATTGAACACCTTGATCCCTAATTTATTATGACTTCGCTGGTGTTGCACTTGCACCACATGAAATGCAACATCAACTAATTAATTTTATCCAAGGTATACTTATAGGCGTTCAAGCAAAGTCAAAATTGTCATTATCGGAATCTTGTTCTTGTGTAAGCCTCTTTCCTATACTCAAGTCCCAAACTTCATAAACAAAACAAATGCGACCAACATACATATGTACCTTTAGTGTTATATTAAGAAAGATATTCTTTATATAAATACTTCATAATGAATTTAATCTAGGAATCTCAAGTGGTCCACTTGTCAGTGGAGTCATAGGTGCTCGTAAGCCTGTCTATGACATCTGGGGTAACACAGTAAATGTTGCATCTCGAATGGACTCAACCGGAGTCATCTGGAAGATTCAGGTACCTTCAACTACTGCCGACCTTATCAGAGCCAAGGGTTACACTTGTGTGGTAATATTTTAAACAATTCCCTTGTGTTATTTTCTTACCCTGTTCCTCTTTGTTACATCATAGCTTCGTGGAGAAATCAATGTCAAGGGTAAGGGCATCATGACAACTTACTTTGTGCATCCGAAGGGTGTATCCACTAGTCAATTAAATTCACCTGTACGCCTGCCACCTGGTGTACCACAAACAGCGCAAGCACCATCCCTCCAAAGGCAGACATCCCATCATGGGTCATTTAGTGCTGTGGTATTTGAGATGTTGCAAGCATCGAAAAGGAGCACCATCGCCGGAACACGTAAACTTATTAAAGGGCATTGTTAGACTATGTTGTCTACTGTGTTTGTATGTTTTTTTTTTTTTGTAGCCACGGGCACTCCATCACCACAAATACGAAGAGGACGAAGAGGAAGTACGTTCAGTTCGGTGAGGCTTTCACAAAAGGCACCTGCAAATCCAGTTCGAAGGAATACAACAAGAGTTAGAGGAAGGAGTTATCATCAAAAAAAGGTTTAAAACATGCTTTTGTCTTTCGTAGTATTTTATTACATTTTTTTTATTTTTTTTAAGAGTTCTTCAAATCATTCGATAGTTAATCAAAGTGGCAGCACTTTTATACCAACATTTAGAAAAATCGAACAGGTCGAGATTAATGATGTCCAAAATTCAGCATTATAAACAATGTTTTAAGTAAATGTCCTTTTCCCCACTCCCTCTACGAATAAACCACGCACACATAAGAACATAATGTAAATATGCACATTAAACATAAAAAACAATTAATTTTATTGTATTTATTAAACTAAAATTAATTTAATTAATTAATAAATTAGAAATTAGATGTGTAAATTGTCCAAACAAAAGAACAAACTATAAAAAAAACTTAGGAAATGTAATAATTTTTTTTTTTTTTTTTTTATTAAGCTTTAACTATTATGAATTAAAAAAAATAATTTTACTATTTAAAAAGTATTTTTACATTAATTAAGTTTCATATTTATTTATTTTTATAAAATATTTAAACTTAATGAATAACATTTAAGTCAAATACCGAAAAATGTCAATATACTTGAATATGTGTTAAGGATTTAATAATAAATGTGTATATGTGTTTTATGACTGTTGAAGAAAATAAATAAATAAATAAATAAATAAAGTATTTAATTCCAGTTTGACAATTTTGAAAGTTTATATTGCTTCCATTATATTTTTTGTATAATAAAAAGTAATTTATGTTTAGAAAAGAAAATTTTGTCTTCCGTTATAAGTTTTTCTAGGACCTTTTTTATGAACTGCCTCGGTATTTATCAGACCCTCAAGTTAAGCTCGATTTTTAAACCCGTCAGTCGAAAGACTGCTCCGCGATGCTGTGATTTTTTTTAGTAAATGGCTAATTCACTTTTAGGGTTTCGGCGGGAACCTAAGGAGTAAGGAGCTTTACTTATTCTGTATTTAATGTCCTAATTTGTACCACTACCGACCAGTATTATCACTGATACCTCTTCTATTAGGTTTTCTTGTAGAATAATACGCTGATGTATGTCCCCTTGACGTTTATCCCTAAACCCTAAACCAATTAAAAAAGTTGAACCCCATAAGTTCAGTGGGAATTGTGGTCCCAGTCGAGATCATAACAATTGTTGGTTTGAACAAGAAGATCCTTATACCATTCAATTCACCAACAACAGACAACGAGAACATATTCCTGACCGCAGGAAAAGATCTGGGGAACGTCGTCTTGGACGACGATTTCTTTATGATTTAAGATCCATTGGAGAAGGTTGCAAAAGGGGGATCTGTTTTTCAGCAAGTGTATAAGGTGAATGAATCCATTCACTTAAACCACGATCTGGAGAACAGAGCTCTGCTAAATCACTTTTACCTTCGAAATAGCATCACGCAATGGCGATCTGAGAACCTTGGTTTTACTAGGTTCAATGAAGACAATCTGGCAAACGCCACCATCGCCGAGCAAAATGGGCCAAGTTCCCTGCTCATCTCGAAGGTCGAACTCCAGATGATCTTCGCATCATTAAAGAAAAAGAAGTCTGCAGGAGTCGATGGCATACCCAATATTGTACTACGACATCTCCCTGAGGATGCAATAGACATATACACAACACTGTTTAACAACGCGCTGAATAATGCATATTATCCAATGAGCTGAAAGACAGCTGTTGTACATCCTCTCCCGAAAAAGGGAAAGGATAATTCCAATCCGGCTAATCTTCGGTCAATAAGTTTTCTTCCGAGTATCAGCAAAGTATTTGAAAAAGTCCTAAATAGAGCTCTGTCCAAGTGGGCCGAGGACAAAAATATAATTCCAGAAACCCAGTTCGGCTTTAAGGCGGGACATTACACAATTCATGCCGCGTCCAAGCTAGTATCTGCTGTCCAATGGAACAATGCTAAGAAACAATGCACGGGTGCCTGTCTGGTCGATTTGGAGAAGGCTTTCGACACCGAATGGTTAGAGGGTCTTTATCTGAAGCTAACCAGATGGGGCATAAGTAAACCAATGTTATATATGCTTTACGACATGCTTAATGGTAGAAAGTTTGTTGTCAAGAGTGGCAATGTGACTTCTGCCACAACATTTGATATTAAAAACGGTCTGCAACAGGGAGCGGTGAACTCGCCGATTCTCTTTAGTATTTACACCAGCGATCTCATTGGAAGTATGCCTCATGCAATTGCGTATGCCGACGATTTAGTTGCGTACAGAACAGGTCCAACAGTTGAAGTCATTCAAATTCTCTTGCAAAGTGATTTCGATAAAATTCAACAATACTGTAGTGATTGGAAGATGAAAATCAACTTCCAGAAATGTGAAACTATCCTGTTTAGAACCCCTTTGTCTAGGGCTTCTAGGGATACGAGAAAGAACTGGCGCAAGCTAGTGATCGCTGGGCCACATGGACATCCACTGGCGAGTAAAAGTGTGGTAAAGTACCTTGGTATCTGGCTGGATCAATTTCTATATTTCAATCGGCATGTAGAGGCTGCTCTGGCCAGGGCTAGGGGAGCTTTTGCCCTGACAAGACGGCTGTTTTATAGCAGCCGCCTTGAAAGCAGGGTGAAAGTGATTTGCTACATGGCCCTCATCAGGCCGATGATTGCCTACGGATGCCCTGTGTGGTTCAACGTTGCACCATCTCTTATGGAAAAGATTCGGGTGTTTGAGAGACAATGTCTTCGTACCTGTCTTGGATTACACAGAACACCAGAGTCGGAGTACAAACACTACTATCCCAACGAGGTCCTATATAACGGGGCCAATATAAACAGGATAGATAACTTTTTAATTAAGCTCATTCGCGGACACATTGCAAGAGCGATGACCTCAGCTAATGGCCAAATCTTCGGGGCTTACTACCCCCAAGATGAATATTTTGAAAGTACACGTTCAAGCGGTTTCATCCCGCCCGAGGCTTTCCTTTATTTAGACAGTCGATACAGGATAGATCGGCGATCCCGTTGATCTACCATGTCGGCCGGAAACCTGTGGATAGGCGGCTCCTTTACGACCGAGACATTGTCGGAGGGAGCGAAGCAGAGCGCCTCCGGTTCAGTAGGACTGTGTCCGATTGGGACCGGAGGGAATATTTTGATCAGGTGCACCAGATTTGGTGGCTTACAGGCTGATACTTGCAGTCGACATCCACTGCGTAACATTTTCTATCGCTCCTACTCTTCTGGATTATTTCCTAGAAGATGGAAAACACCATTTGTCCAGCCTGTCCCTGATAAAGATGACCCATTCTCCCCCTGCTCCTACCGACTCATAGCTCTTACGTCCCTTCTTTCAAAGGTCATGGAAACTCTGATTAACTGTCAGGTTAAGAAATATCTCGAAGACCGTAAGCTTCTTCATGACCGACTTTATGGCTTTCGCAGCAATCGTGATCTGATGAACAGTGGAACCGAACAGTGGAAGCCCTCGTATGCGTGTTTTTGGGATCGATGATACTCTTGTTCGTTGGATTAAAAGATCTCTTCTTCACTAAAAGTTATATTGGACGGTTTCAAGTCTGATTCGCAAAAATTAGATGCTGGGTGCCCCAGGCCTCCGTTCTGTCTCCGACTGGTTTCCTCATTTTTACTTGCGATTAGGGACTATGACAAGTTTAGCATTCGTGAATATAAAAAATATTGAGATAACAATCAAACATGACATTACGATCAAAGAAAAGCCTAAAAAAGTCATTGCCAAAAAATGTCCGTCTGTCTGTCTGTCTATCTGTCTGTCTGTCTGTCCCGGTGTATATCGATCTGCAGCCTAAACGGGTTAAGCGATTGCCTTCAAATTTGGTATGTTTGTATCTCTTGGCATTCTTCACACGGGAAATTGAAATTTTATTTTTAGGGCTACAAATAAAGGTACCTGTAAACGGCTCCAACGATTTTGATGAATATTTTTGAGATTTTTTTTGTTGGTAGTAGCTAATTGGAACCAAATTAACCGGAAAAGTCTATTAACGGTACCTTCGATAGAAATGTTTTTTTTTTTTATTTTCGACTTTCTCGGTAACGGCTAAATGGATTTCAATAAAATTTTATATTTGAAAAGATGCACATATCCAAATAATTTCTACATACAAAATTTTGAATAGTTTTTTTCTTCTATTTTTAATAAATTTTTGATTTTTTTTTAATCAATATTTTTAAGACTTATTAAAAAAATATTTAAAATTTTAAAATCAGATGTAAATTAATTAATTCTAAAAAAAAACTGCTTAACAAAAATACAAACTAATTTTTTTTTTTTTCAAAAAACTAAAAATAATAAAAACTGGATTTTATCAAAACCGGTCCTACAATTTTCGAAATACTTTTTTCTTAAATTCTTTGTTACTTAAGACGTGTGATGGCCTACATCATTTTTACTAAAAACCGTTTAGTATTGTGTATTTTAAACTGTGTTATTTTCAACGTAAATGTTAATTGTTTCTGTGAAAAATGTAATTGGGCACAAAAGAGCAAGTACGTGCGACCCAGTCGTGCCAATTTTTATAAATGATCTTCTGTCTGTTACTTCTAATCCACTTAACTGTCCTTCGCCTTCCGACGTGCAATTACAACGGTATAGTTTGTTAAGCTCATTAAATCCCGATTTATACAGCATTGTCAAATGGGGTAATAGGAATCGTGTGGAGTTAAATGCTTCAGAGCTGTGTTCTGTCGTTAAAGCTATACAAACCCACCATTCCTTTGACCATGTATGGAACTTGCATTGAACATATTTATAGGGTTTTCCAATAGGGACTTGACAACTTTGAATTTAATTTGTGAACGCACCCTTTCACTTATCATCGAACTGTCAATGTCAATTTATTTAGTAAACTCAACATTTTCATTATGGTAAAGTATATGAGCAGGCAACGTCTGCAAACTATAAAAAAAAATGAGCGAAACATGAGTTATTAGTCGGGTGAAAATCCCATTTGCTTCATGAATTACTTCATCCACAAGAAATAACTGTTTGGTGCGGTTTGCATGCCGGCGGCGTTATTGGGCCATATTTTTTCGTCGATTATAACGATCGTCACGTTATTGTGAATGGCCAGCGTTATCGCACAATGATTATCGATTATTTTTAGCCTGAATTGGAAGATATGGACTTGACCGACATGTGGTTTCAACAGGATGGTGCCACAAGCTACACAGCACACCTTACAATCGATTTATTAAAGAGTAAGTTTGATGAGCGTGTTATCTCAAGAAATGGGCCAGTCGATTGGCCACCTCGTTCGTGCGATTTAACGCCTCTAGACTATTTTCTTTGGGGCATCGTTAAGTCATTGGTATATGCAAACAGAAGAAGAGGAAAAGTTCAGAGCCAAAATTGAACGCGAAATAGCGGCCGTTTCGGCCGAAATGTGTGGCCGGGTCATCGAAAATTGGGTACAACGAATCGATCGCTGCAAACGTGCTCGCCGGTAGCCATATGAACCAAGTCGAGCTCAATTTATAAATGCTTTGATTGTACTTCAAGCCGATAATAATTTTTTGAAATATCGTAAATGGTTAGCGTTTTATTTAAAAAAAAAGTTGTCAAGCCCTTAAAAAAACCCTTAATGTATTAGAGATCACCAAAAATGCAGCTAGGTGCTTTGCTTGGGTTTTTTTGTATCGATGCAAGAAGTTTTTTTCCCATTCCGATCTAGCTACAATATATATATATAAAGGGTGACGTGACGCGATTCGCTACAAGCGATCAGTAAGATGCGTACAAATAGAGTTGCCTATGGCTCGGCGATTTAATCGAAAAGCGAATTGAGCAACTGGAAGCAACTAAAGCGACTGTAAGCGATGAAAAAATCCAATAATGTTTTTTTTTTAATCAGTCGAGCGAATCTCTCGTTCGACATGGTCATGAATAATGTAATAATATAACTAGTAATCGGACAAAAGGCCATCGCATCGCGCGATGCGACTACCCTTCGCCATAAACGTAGCCTAACTCCCACCACTAAGCTACACTTACTCGATAGAGTACAAAACAGAGCGTTTAAATTGATAGCAAATAGAGCCGCTTCTAAAACAATTACCCCTCTGGATCACCGACGCAATGTTTCATGTCTTTTCTTATTTTATCGTTTCTTTTATAAAAAAATTTCATTCAAGGCAGCCAGTTGTATTTCTCCCCTTAAAAATGTCACCCGTAATACTTGTCTCGCAATGAATGCACATCACTTCACCCTTTTTACAAGATGCATATGAAATTATATATTGTACCCATAACAAAAACACAATTTTTAATTTTGTTCTCTGTCTGTCTGACTTTCCGTCTGTTTGTTTCGTGTAATCTCGGGAACGGCGGCTCCGATTTTGATGGGATTTTCACTGATAGATTGCTGATTTTCTAGGGAGTAACATAGGCTATTTAAATTACCCACTAGGTGGCTTTGTGGTCGTTTTTTTTGCGAAAATTCTTAATTATGGACCGATTTTGACGGGACTTTCACAGGCAGATAGCTGAATATCAGCTAAGGTGTAAGTAAAGCTATTTTAACTACCTCTAGGTGGCGCTGGAGTCGTGTTTTTTTTTATTCTTACCTATCCCCGAAGTTGACGGAACTTTTACAGGCTGTTAGCCGATGTTTAAGGAGTAACAAAAGCTATTTTAATCAACTCTTTGTGCCGCTGAGATCGTTTCACAAGTAGATAGCTAATTTTGTAAGAATTAACTAATGGTTTTTTTGATAACTAGGTGGCACCTTGCCACGCATCGCGCCGGGGTCGTTTTTTGAAAATATATGGTATAACCGAGCAACGCCGGTTGGGTAGGCTAGTTAAATATATAAAAAAAAATCTGGCGTTATTTCAAAGTATTGCCCTGAGTTATAATGCCCAGACAAGGATTTCTTTACAAAAATGATCGGAAACATCGTCGTTTAGCAACTGCATTGTTTTTCGTAATCGCCCGGCACGATTTTGGATTTCTTTACAGAAATGTTCGGAATCGTAATCGTTCAATAACTATATCATTTTTCTTGATCGCCTGGTACGATTGCAATTGATTTTTTTGGCATTTCCATATAAAAATGATCGCAATCGTCGTTATTCAACGAGGTTGTCGTTGTTCATGATTGCCTGGTACGCTGGCGATCGATTTGTTTGTAATGTCCATACAAAAATTATATAAATCGTCGTCGTTTCATGAAGTTTTGGTAAAATAAATAAGAACTTTATAGTATTGGCTTCGAAAACTTTCTTTACCTACCTACCCATTCTCCGTCTGCCAGAAGTGAAATCGAGTTTTGTGTTTATTTAAGAAAATACTACATCTCCTGGCCCCCAAATCCATCCATTGTTACTTCGCAAAAGTGGCGCCCAAGTGAAAATACACAGCCGAGTAATTAGGCATGCAAACAAAAGACGATGTTTACACTTTAATCAGTCAAACATCTGGTTGGTTTTGGTAGTACCTAGTCAATGGAACACCCCATTGTACAAGATAGTTTGAAAATAATAATATGTATACTCCTCCTGCCACAATGGGAATCGGAAGTGGCCGCTACGTTTCGATTAGCAAATGTTCTATATCGCGACAATCTGAAGGAGCCACTTAAGTCTCCTTCGCCTCTTCATCCAAGATGGCACTTCATTGCAGACAATTGTTATGGTCGCCAACCGAGATACACAGGTGAATCTTGTGAGGTTTTCTGTACATCTGTATAGACATAATTATATGGAACTTTGTGTAACCAGGGTCTTTGAAAACTATGGTGCACACTGGCGGGACTTGATGATGAGCCCTCCTCTGTTATTATGGTTTTTTTTTCCACAAAACTACGTTGGTTGCTGATTCAGAAGACAGTCTTTTACTGCTGCAGCTCTCTTGGCTTTTGGATTTCCTTTGTTCTTTCGCTTGGCGTGTGTAACATCTTTGAAATTATATCTTAAAGCTGCAGTCGCGTTTGTAATTTAACAAAAACAAAAGAACTTTGTTTTAAGATTCGCATGGTGCAAGTTTCATATTAGAGTCTTCTTGGTGGCCTAGTTCACATGAATGCAAAGGCATTTGTTAATAAGTTTAATAAAGTTGTAATCACAATGAAGAGTGAAATTTGTTTTGGTTTCGAAGAATATGAGATCTTTGAAATGTCAAAGGTGATAACATGTAATTTGTTTAATTGTCAAGAAATGAGAAAATAATTGAGAGGGAAAGTTCATTATCAAAGAAAAAAGGAAAAATCTCTTCTGAAGACTCATTCCATGAATGGAAGACCGTAACATTCTATCTTTTATTCGTGTTAGTGAGCGGTAATCAAAAATATCCACCTAGCTTACATTCATTTTCATCACTAATGATATATAACTTCCGAAAAGAAGTTTAAACTAGCTTAGTATGAAATTTAAATGAAATGTTTAGATGTCGTTTTTGGAAACTCCTCGATGAATACACAAAGATAACAGCAACCTTAATGATATAAATCAACGGGAGCTTTAGAGAAGCTGCAACTTCACCTTCTTTGTATAAGATCATTTATGAAGGCTTAATGGAAACACAACTTTCAATAAAACATCCTCTGTTAAATGGCTTATATCATTTTATATCTCCTATTCGTATAAGTTAGAAGTCATTAGGTTTGTATAACCGATTATAGCATATATACGTTCCCTTCTTAAGGTTTGTTAATGATTTAAGGCTTCCTAAAAGAAGTTTAAACAAGGTTAATATAAAATTTATATAAAATTAGTGGACATCTTTCGCTGCGTTGGCTTTTCCTGTTCTGGAAATGGAAAAAAGCCTGTTCCGAAAAAGGCGACCCTTATTTTCCTTCCTGCTACCGAACTTACGTTCTTTATTTCACTGTTCACGTTCATGAAAACACTGATAAATCCTAAGGTAAGACATTTAAGAATGACTAGGATATTTAATCTGGTCACGAGGCGAGACAGGAAGGGGACAAAGACTGAATGGTGTTGGTAGAATGCTGACTAAGGAACCTAGCCCAAGCCTTATTTTATGGAAACCAGTACTCGCAAGAATAATGAGTAATGACCTAATATCTACCAAAATATTTGTGGTAATTTTCCAGATCCTCTTATAGAAAAATCATCATCTCTGGAGGAAATTGCTAATGCTGTTAAGTTGTTGCTGACCAAGTTAATAATAATAATAATAATAATAATAATAATTTATTGGCGCGACAGCTCCTTAAGGAGCCAAGGCCTAGTGACTTATAGCCTCAACCATTCCTGTGTGTGTGTTGTTAATCTGCAAGAATGGAAGGGACCTACAATTTACCGCCGAGTCCGAACGCCTACATAAGATGCACTTTTTGGAGACAAATGTTTACTCTTGGAGATTTTGTCAATTCCTCGCAAGAAGCAGTACCCCAGAAAAGAAGGTGGCTATGAGCGGGACTTGAACCCAGGCTCTTCGCTTAGCAATCCGACACACTAACCACTAAGCCACAGGCTGACAAAGTTAAGAGCGGTTTTATTAAGGTTAAATCTAAAAGAGTATTGAGATCTCTGGATATCCCAAGACAACTGGGGCAATATACCACAGCGCAGGGCATTTAAATTAGTGTGATGTGGCAACAAAATGTTTAGATATTTGTAGGATACATTCTGTTTGTAAATTAACGACATCTGTAGAATTTATTGCGTAATTAATTGACTGAGTACTAATTCGAACTCAAAGTACTAATTCTAACTCGAAGTACTAATTCTAACTCGAAGTACTAATTCGAACTTGAAGTAATAATTCGAACTCGAAGTACTAATTCGAACTCGAAGTACTAATTCGAACTCGAATTAGTACCGAAAACTTAGATTGTACCAGAAGAAGACGGAAGCTTCCAAAAGTTTGAAAATTTGTATAAATACAAGAGTAGACGGCATTGAGAGTTTAGTTTATTTTCGAAAGTGGAATTGTTAACAACTGGAAGCGTTAGTAAAACGTGATTGAATTGAGATAAAATAAAAAGAGATTAATAAAAGACGTATTTGAATTTTGAATAAGTGGAATAAGTTAAATGTGTTGTTATTTAAACTGAAAGACGTTGTGTTTCATAAAATAAAGAGATTTGTTGTATTATTTTGGCATTTTTATTGAGTTTTATTCGTCGAACCCCAGGCCAAAACCTCCCAATAGTATCAACAGGGAAAATAATGCTCATAAAAAGTGGTCCTAAACCGTATGAAGCTGAAGCATGTCATGCAAGATAAAAAAGTGGCTCTGCCAGAGGGTCGAATCCTGATCCATTGGATAGCACTGGATGTCTGGATGCCAGATCTACAGACTACAAATTTATTAATGTGTCATAATTTCTATTTGTGCCATTTAGGCATGAAAGCATAGCAAACAAACTACCAGCAATTAATTACACACTTAAGCCTCTTCCACAGGAATTATGGTTCTTTTCCGTGATAAAATGTAACCTATTTTTTAATCCAACCAAATTTCTTTCAAATCCGCTAAGCCGTTAATACGTTATTTCGGAACAAACATACAAAAATTCACATTTATAAAATTTGTAGGATAGGTAAGGATGAAAATTAATTTACTTTACACGAGAAAACTTTAATGAACTCGCTAAACGCGCAGTCAAAAATGCGACAATATTCGGCAAAGAGAATAGTACTAATGCCATGGACGCATTATATATGGACTGCTAGTTGCCTACCTCAATTTTAATTTCAGTTATTTTGGGCGACACTAGCCCTCCTGAGTACCCTTGCGGGAAAAAAATTAAACCTCAATTTTGACATTTCATCCAGTAATCCCAGACTTTGGCAGCGGGTTTTCCCACGTTGGCATGTTAAAATTTCCTTTTTTCTCCCCGTGTTATTTATAATATCCTAAAATTAATTAATAAAAAATCCCTAATGCTTTAAGCTTGTCTTAGGCACAAACAAATAAAAAAGGAAGTTGTACGATCTAAAAAAAAAACAAGAGGCAAAATACCAAAGATGTCGCACACTTCTATGGATGCAATTTAAAAGTGTCAGTTATGTTTTAGCGGTAAATGCGACTTTCTTTCGCGAGCTTCTATGTCAACATTTTAAGTAATTATTTCTTTTCCTGAAGTGGGTTCAGGAGAGCTAGCATCGCATTCTCAATTTTGGCGACATTTTTTTGACAATTGTTGTATGAAGCCGACATTAGAATGCAAAGTAATTAAATACGTTTGATATTATATGTATGTTTCTAGGCTACTTTCAGGGTTGCGGATTTTGTTCTCCAGAGGAATTCTCATGGTTAATTAATTAAATTCGGCAAGAAAAGAAGTTTTTAACTTTCTTAAAAAACTTAACTGTCCAAAAACAGATTTAAAAATCCTTAAAACTAACATTTGCCTTTTTTAAAATAATTCCCTTTCAACTACCAATGAAATACAACTATCTGGCAATGCTAAATTAACATCTCTTTTATTTGAATTAAAAAGAAAATTCATCTTCTGTTACAAGAACATCTGTTACGTCCAGAAATATAGAGAGCTATCTCTCTCTTACTACAATGGCACACCATCTTAACATTGATACACACTTCTCTTCTGGCGCAACCTACACAAACACACACACTATAGAAGAACAAATTCCCCATTTCCTCTGTACACGGGTTACGCATTAATTTCTCATTGTTGTTTTTGTTGTCTTTTTTTTATTCATTGAATACTTATTTCATTCATTCAACATATTCCGGCCCACCCGACCTCGTCAACAGAAATACACCGTTTCATATATATAAACAGAAACAACAGCTATGTACATACAAAAATTACTCGACTTGTCTCAGTCGTGTTTTCTTTTTCTTAGCCCACCAGCGCCAGCACCAGCCTGTCTGTCTGTCACTCGTCGTAGTATATCGCAAAACGTCTCCCGTAACTGACGTTAGTTACTTTCGTCGTGAAAACTGAAAAGTGTGCAAAAATATTTTACAACATTTCACCATTGTGCGTGGAGTAGAAGAGTATTAACACAATCCCCTCAAATAAAGTTGAAAATCCAGTGAAAAATTAGGACCGGAAGTCCAAATTTCTATGAATTCAAGTGAAAAAAAAACATTAAAATTATCCCGTTTTTTCTTTGTGAAGAAGAAATTGTGTCAAAATTTAAAAGAAACAAGTGATTTTATATAAGAAAAAGTTAAAAAAAAAATTAAACACAGCAAGGACTTAACAGAGTTAATAGGTGTACATTCCGGGACAGGATTTTTTTCCTACTTCACATAATTTTTTTCCTTCTTCCGCTCGACTTTTTTTTGTTGTAATTCAAACAAAGTAAATGTGTGCGTGTATAGCCCCAACAATAGTTTTTTCATTCGATTTATTTTCTTGCATTGAAAATACAGGAAAAAGAAATAACATCCAAATCCAACTTAAACTCTAGCGCTCTATCCTTTTTGTACGCGCGCAATCTATATGATAAAGCCTTCTCTTTTTCATCTATAAAAATGCATTTAAAAAAGAAACGCCATATATCGGATGAAAGAGACGACTCCACTAGTTATGGATTCAACATGGCCGACGATACACGCAAAGTACGAATCGAGGAGCAATTAAGAGTGAAAATTGGTATGTAAATTAGTGAAAAAGTGTTAAAACTCATACAAAATCAATACTCTACAATGAAATCTTTAATTTAATATCAAATTTGTTCAAATCTGTTGGGCAATAACGTTGAAATTTCCATGTGGAATGTGTCTTGTGTGTTTGCAAAGGAAGTCAACGCTTGTCTCTGCCTGCAGCCTCTTGATTGTGAACTTTCTCAAACAGAGAATTATCCCAAAGAAAAATCTAAACAGGTGTCAATAAAATGTCATTTTCCATTCAAAATAAACCGAATTCCGCCTAATGTGCTGGTGAATAATCAATTTAACAAACAAATTAATGTGCATTGCCTGATAAAATGACCCCTCTTTGGGGAAGAAATGCATTTTATTGGATTTGGCGTTTATAACCTAAGAAAAGAAGACAAAAAAAAAAGTTGAATAGAACATCGCTTCTTCCACAAAGTATATTCTTGTTCGTTTGGTTATTCGTTTGTCGTCTTGTATTTTTATGGGAAGAGATGAATTGGAGGAAACAGGAATTTTTGTGCGCCTGTGTGTGCGCGCGCTCTGGCAGAAACATTCCAATACAGACAGTTTTGTTTTCGTGTAATTATGAATGAATTGTTTGGCAGTGGTTGTTGGCTGGTTTTGAGAGTGTGTATGTGGTCTTTTATGAATGGTGTTGTTCGCCCCCGCTTGGTGTTGTTGTAATCGTATAGAAGAAGACAAAAAAAAAAACGAAAACACCGTCTGTTTGTTCATCGTTTTATGGCGCGCTCTAATTTTGTCAGTTGTGTGTTTTATTTTACAAATATTTCATCAATAACAACAACAATGATTATTGTGCAAAGGAGAAATAGAAAACACCTTTGGCCATGTGCCAATCGATGGAGCTGATAACAAAAGCAAAGTTGGTTTGGTTTGGATTGATAAGCTGGAGTGATTTTGAGGCAGATTGTGCGAAGGCAGTAATAAAACCGAACAACAAACCAAACCATTCATAAAAAAAACAGTAGTTTACTGTTAACTAGCCCACCGAACACCCCTTTCTATTTACCGATGACAACGACCGACATTAATACATACTTGCTCCAATTTCAGTCGAATTTGGGGATAATTTTTGGGGTTTCTTTGTGAATGGTGTTTCTATAGGTTGTGCTTCTGCTTTTGGTGAATGGAAGCTTGGCGACGGAGGTTGTAGGTAGTTTTGTTTTTACTTAAAATTGTGAATGAAATTTTGCTGTTGTTCTAGGAATGATCTCATATATTACCCAATTGCGTGTTTAAAGAAGGCCTTGTTTGGGAAATCAAATGGGGATTCATTATTTTTTGTTTTCATTCTTGGGTCAATAATAAAAGATTTGTTAAATAAACTAAGTGCCTATCTATCTATATCGTCATCATTGGCGCAACAACCGCGATCCGTTGCGAGGTGCGTTCAACAAGGTATTTCATGCTGGCCGATGCCATTCAGCTGTGCACTACAAGGCTTCGTGCGTCCTGCTCTAAGCCATTCTTCCAAGGTATGCAAGGGTTTGCCACGTTGTCTTCTACCATAAAAAGAACTGCAAAAGACTGAGCTTGTTCCTCTTCGCTCATGCGAACTAGGTCCCCGGCCGGCCGAAGTCTACCGAGCTTTATTTTTTTTTTTTTTCCACAACATCTGCTTCCAGGTCGAATCGTCCTCCCTCCCACACGGGGCCTACAATTCATGCTCAACTACCCTGATAGTTGGACAAACACTTCTAACGCAGTCACCATGTACTTGGTTTCCCTTTCATCAATATGCTGCCCTAGGCTTTGTGCTGCCTGCTCGATCTGGGCAAAGGAGTCTTGTACAGCTTGTGGGCTTCTACCGATGATGTCTATGTAGCCTGTGTAAGCCAATATCTGTACCTGGTGACGATAGTCCCTCTTGTTGACGTCCCAAAGTCACGGATTGCTTTCTTCAACGCCAGGTTGAAGAGGATGCAAGCCAGACTATCCCCTTGTCGGATTCCATTAAAGACGTTGATTGGTCTGGACAGCAAACTGGCTACTTTTACTTCTGTAATGTTGGACATATTCAGCCAATTTATTTGGGATGCCGATTTCTCTCATGGCCTTTTAAAGGTCTACACTGGCTATGCTATCGTAGGCAGTTCTAAAGTCTATGAAAAGCCTGTATTCTGGAATTTCGTGTACCCATACGTGTACTATGATTTCATGAACTGCTTGATGAAATGTTGACCCTCTTAAGAAATAATAAGTGCAAAACCATGGAGAGATGTGTTCCTTGTGCAGGGATGGATGGGGTGGAATGTTCCTGCTGCGCCTTCCTGCATGTATTAAAAGGCGACTAAATGAGAAATCCCTTAAGACAATATGACATCAAGGTGATTTTAAAATCAAAATCTGAATTCAATCTGGTGAGCTCCAGAGGAGTTCTCTGGTCTAAGCAGAGGAGTGGGGAAGTTGTTCCAGTCGAGATTATTTGTTAAAGAAGAAGAAGAAGAAGATGGAGTGATTGGTTCTACTTTTCGGTGACATTTATCATCAGATCACCAGTAGACTATTTCTCCAAATGCTGTACTGCCGGTCATTAAGCTGAAAATTAATCAGCGTTTCCATAACCTGGACAGAAGATAGGTAGTTGGATAGTTTAGTGAGAAAGAATCTCCTTTTTTGGGTTTTAGGTGAACAAATGCTGTTTTCCATCCACTCGGAAGGAGACCAGAAAAATAGGGCAGATGGATAAGCTTAGTGGTCATGCCAGGGTATTAGCGAATTTGAGTTCTTCCGACTGCAAAAAGGTTGTTCTCACAAAGGTCCTCGTTGTGGCCCTTTACACACAGCGCATATGCAAACTTCGTCTAAGCACCTTAAGGCATACTCATCCACTTTTGAAAATGCCCCTGGATCAGCACCTAAAAACAGACAACTAGGATGATTAGAATTTCATAAAAGGGACACTGATTGTTCTGAGAAATTGGTTTGTTACTCAATTGCATTCTTGCCTAAGAAGCAGCGATTGGCAAGGGTTATTCTTCATTTGATATCATCGTTGTTGTTCTTATCAAAGTTATGTGGGTCTATCGTGATGTTTTGTCACGGACGACGGTGTTAGCTGTCTTTTCTTGATGACGCCATATACGAACCTGGAACAAGGAAAATCCATCCGTTTCATAGCCAGCAAGATTGGAAGAGGCACACAGCTTTATTAAGGACCCGGAGAAGTATGGAAAAAACCGCAAAGGAAGAGTCAGCAAAGCAACAACATGTCAGGAAAGGCTGGCGATACTGAGAGCTGCTGCAAATTCAAGGCTCAAGGAAAGGAAAGCCTAAGGCCTAAGGAAAGGGAAGCGCCGGCAGTAAGAGTCTGCTAAAGCTCCTCCTCTATAGGTTCGGGGATAACAGAATTGGCCTATGGTTGTGAGTGCCTGAGGTAAGAGTCCTCTAATCTCACCGCCCTATAGAATGTGGTGTAAGAATTATTCTATGTATGTGTTGCCGGAAGTAAAAATCTTCCAAGACTTATTCTAGTTAAGCGCTCTACACATGATCCTTCGTGGACGGTGTAGTAACACATACATAGCTTATAGGCGGGGTGACAAGGAGAATCCGGGTCTTCACTGTGATTGATAGGATTTGGATCTGTTGCCTTTTGGTTGGTGGGCCAGCGGCTTTATGGAGTCGATCCACAAGTGTGTTTCTTCAGAAATGGGCGAAGCCTTACCTAGGCTTTAATTAGGTACCATTAGGTTAGCAGGAGCTTCAGCTGATTACGTGAGCCTAGCTCGGCAGCTGCCTGTTAAAATTGCGGCAATCCCTCTTGTGGGAGTTTCATGGTGGCTGAGGTTACTCCAAAGCGAAAAGGTATCTTTGGTTTTTGGGAGGATGGCACGGCTTCGAAAGAAATGTGTGTACATCATCTTATTTTTATTTAACCTTGATACTAGGGGTGCTGATAGGCCCTGCTTCTTAGCAAGGAGAATGTATTTATCATAATAAATTCATTATTTGGTTTGAGGGGCCCCTCTAGTAATAGGGTGGTTCGACCAACCCCTTTAGGGGTTTTGTGACTCCAAAGTGGGTAGGCCCACCGTGAGATTAAGCCATAATAGGCAGGCGCTCACGTAAAGCCTTTCAACTGCTTGTTCATCGCGTGATACAGAAAGCCAGCCATGTTTTCTATGAAAAAAATAAAGAAGAGGAAACCACCATTTAATGCGGCACAAAAAATTCAGCGGCTTGATTGTGCAACAAGTCCCATCAGGTGGAATCGTCTTTTCTAATGAAAACAAATTAATTTGAGCGGACCTGATGGATACAGCTATTATTTCCATGATTTGAGAAAAAAAGAAATTCATCTTCAAAGACGGTACAGCAAAGTAGGTGGTGTAATGTTATATGGAGCAATATGCTATTACGGAAATGAGGAGCTGGATTTCCAAAGCTCAAAAATGACGGCAATCACCTTCAAATTGATACTTTACTGCTGAAAAGCTCCCGCAGTTTTCGGAGATATTTCGTGGATAGCGATGGACCTTCCAACAAGACAATACCGATACATACCGCACGGACAACAAAGGCCTAGATTCGGAACCAAAATGAAAACCTACTTGCATGGCCGCAATATTTATCCGACCTCAACATCATTGAAAACTTATGGGGTTGGCTTTCAAGAAAAGTCCACGAAGGAGGAAAGCAATATGATGAAACAGAAGAGATTATTGAAGCCATAAAACGAGCCTGGTCCAAAATTTCGCTAGATTATTTGACAGCACTCTATGCATCTACTGAATATCGTAAAATTAAAACAAAAAACTGTCAGTTGGCAATTAAGTGAAACGGAGTGTATATCTTAACGTAAGCGGTCTTGAAATCTATAAAAAGGAAGTGAATATTCGATTTAAAGTTCTTTAGAATTTAAGTGTGTCTTTGGTAAATTTTACAAGTTTTTCTTTTTGACGAATGATTGTAGGCTTTTCCTTTATACAGAAGAAAGATCTTATAAGCGCTGATAAGAGGGCAAACAATGATCAGATTCCATTTGGTCTGTTCTCCTCTAATAGCATATCTTGCATATAAGTTGTAGCATACGTCACTGGATTCAGTTTTGAGTAGCTGGGCAGCTAGACTTTCAATTTAAATACAGTTACTTCTCTTCAAGCAGATGCAGTGAATTTCCGGCTTGAATGCACAAATATTTTGCCTGGAAACTGTCTAATGTTTATAATTCTTATACATTTCCTGATCGCGTTTCCAGGATTCTTCCATCAAATGCTTTTCGATGATCAACTAGTATAATATGCCAATGACTATCATACATAAGTATACGTAAAGTGATACTGCATCGAAGTGAAAACTTACCCAACAGCAGGTCTTGTTTGGAAAAAAGTCATTTTATTCTTTCGAATTTGTCAGAAAATTCTTGATCTTTCCGTTTCTGTCTACTTACAACGCATCAGCGAATCATTTTGTCGTTGCTTGCACCATTTCGCGTCGCCAGCTGTCTCGTCTCGGCATTAACTTGTAGGTTTGCTGCAAGAGCATTGCTAAAACTGCTTAAGGGATATTAGTTTTTTTTTCGGAAAATAGTTTGTTTAATTTTGTTGTTTTCAACTATCCATACACTTTTAAAACTAGTGTTTCATATGTTCATGTAAAGATACTACTAACGAGGATTTTTTTTTTGTTAAACATTTGTATACCTGAATCATGCTTAGCTATCGCAGATAATAGGTTCTTGAAACCAGAAATGTATTCGTTTAAATTGTTTATTCAGGTTTTTTTTTTATTTAAAAAAAAACAAACCGTTTAGTCACTTTAAATGTGGGTTTGTCTATGTTCTCGGGCGAATGATTCATTCATGAGTAAAGGGTTGGTCATGTCATGAAAAACTACAAAAAAACCATAATTTCCTCAATGAACGGGGAGAATTTAATGATGTTTGTATTTTTTTAATTAATTATTTTTTTACCACGAACGAAATAATTGAAATTATGAGAAAATTCTCGGATATGAAGTAAGCATCGAATTACCATAAAGTTTACAGACCGAGAACCATAACACATTTCGTAATAATGAAGACTTTTTTATGGAATTTTTTTCTATCTCATGAGGTTCAATTAAAAAACAAAAACCCAAATTGAATGGTTGGTAACTCTTGATAAACTCACTTTGAGATAAAAAAAAAAAATAAAACTTACATGCTCTGCCAAGTCGGATTAATTTTCCTCCAGTTTCTGGCCCACCCGGAGCAGCCGCATGTGCTTATTGCTTATTTTTTCATCATCCAGCCAGCCATTTCCCTCGTTTTATTATTAATACTTCGTTTCTCTATTGGGTAAACATTTGACGAGCAACACCTCTCGGGCGCACAATATGTTGTGCACCTCCATCCAACGCACGGCCCCGTTTCGTGTCCCAAAAATAGACTGACATTAAGTAAACACACGAGTTAAACACATGTAGTAGCGCAGCAACAGATGCGTTGCTAAAAAGAGTTGGAGAAGACCCAAAAATCCGCTGCACTCACCCCAGCAGCACCGCAAAAGATGAGAGCCCTGAACCAAAGGTCAACCAGTTAGTTTGGGGCTTGACGACGACGTGTATCCTGAAGAGAAGAGCAACCAATACCGCATAAGCGAGCCAATTAGCTGCGCGCTTGAAATGTTCAAGTAATTGGAATTATTAGTAGTAGCAGCCACAAGAGGTTGGTTAGGCGGTGTTCGGTTGACTTTATTGTGCGCCGCACTCGTAGTTAATAGTGCGTCTGTCATGTAGCGTTTGAAGGTTTAAAATGCGCGTTTAATTGACCATTTTAGATGAGCACACATAATTGCTGTTGTTTTTTTCATTCTTTTAGTGTATATATGTATGTTTTTGCCATAATTATGTTGCAAAATAAAGTAACAAACAGAAAAGATGTAGAAGCTTGTCATACCAGTTTAGTTTACGGTTGCACAGAGGGAGTGAATAATTTCTCAGAATTATGTTGTTTATAAAAGATTATGATGATGATGTATTTTTTGTAATTTACTTGAGTTGGTTTGTTTTAATGGAAAGCATACTATCTATCTCTAGTGAGTCTAATTATTACAAAGAAAATGCAAATGAGATCTTAATTAACCAAGGAAAAGATGTGGCTATCTTTCTGCGTATTATACGGTGCCCTGGCACACGATGACGACAGGTTTTTGAATTTGTTTTGGAATATTTCCATCAAACACATTTTTTTGTTGTTTTAATAATTGGGTCAGTGTTTATAATCATAGTGCCTTGTAGTTTTATGACCTGGCATTCTGTAACGCTCTTTAACATACCTACCTACAATCAAGCTGTTGACTTGGTGTAGTTTAAAAAAAGATGATAACTATGGAATGAGAAGATCTTCAGGGTCTGAGAGAGGTAGGTATACGAGTATAGCCTAACCGACAATTTTCTTCATTAAAACAAGTGCATTGTGCAGATGCCTTTGACTAATTGTTAATTATTGTTCTCAGTGATTTCCTTTTTCTTAAGTAAACACAAATGACGCAAGTAATTTTTTCTTGGTTTTCCATCGTTTACTGGTGTGAATAGGTGGAGTTCATTGGTCGATGGCAATTGACATATCATCAAATGGTGATTCCAGGGGCGATTATACTTTTATATCTTCCCAAGGCTGTTCTGTAATTGATTTTTGTATTGTGAAGGGCGATTGGATTGATATGATTAAAAATTTTGAGGTATATCCGGCAAACTATTCAACCCATCTGCCTAATGTAGTGTCGTGTCGTGTAATGTACGCTTCAAGATATCCACAACAGAGCTGAAGTATCTAATGCTGTTGAGAAACTAAAATGGGTCGAAAGTAAGGCTAGTTTGTATAGGCGAAACTTAAATCAACAAATGGGTTCTTTTAATGAGCAGTTTGAACTTTGCATAGAATCTTCAACACAATCTGTTTTTGAATTAGTTAAGCATTCAGCAGTTGTTAGTTCTTGTCCGAATAAATCATCTTTTATTTCAAATTGGTATGACGAAGAGTGTAAAAAAAGTAGGAAAAAATCCTTCGCTTAGTTAAAGCTTTTCAGGCAGTCTTCAAATGAAGCTTTCAAAAGACTCTACTTGCAACAAAATAAAATATATAAGGATTTATGCAGTTTCAAAAAGCAATTGTACCTAAAAAAAGCTGCTAGGAATCTTTTAAACTGTAGGGATTCCAAGTCTTTTTGGCGCAAAGTGTGGATCTTAGGTGGAAGGAGCAAGTCATCGTCTTTGAGCGTAAGTGTAGATCAACTAGCAAACTATTTTGAAAACCTCTTGCTCTCAGACTCAAACCAAAACTCTTTAAGCTACGCCCTTCAATACATTTCGATACCTGAGCTAGACTCGCCCTTTACAAACAATGCTTGAATTATTATCATCACTTAATAAAATGAAAAATAATAAGGCTGCGGGATTAGATGGAATCCCGATCGAGTTCTACAAGTTTTCGACCTCTGAGTTTCTGGAACGTATTTTAGCATTGCTAAATCAAATGTTCATTGACGAGATGTTTCCAAGTAGCTTTCGCTTGGCGAAAATATGTGCTATATTTAAAAAAGGTAATCCAAATCTTCCTGAGAATTACAGAGGTATATCCGTTTTGTGTTCATTAAGAAAACTTTTTGCTCAGATCTTATACTGTAGACTTATAAGATGGGTTGACAGCAATAATATTATAAGCTGTTTCCAAGCTGGTTTTCGGGCTAATCTCTCAACAATGGATCAAATATTTGCTCTTACAAGCATCGCAAGACGTTTTATCGATAAAAAGAAACCATTGTACACTTTTTTTGTAGATTTCAAAGCTGCTTTTGATACTATCAATAGGCATTCACTATTATATAAGCTTATAACTATTTGTGTATCAACAAAGTTCATTAAAGTCTATGAACAGCTTCTTTTGAACACGTCTGCGACTGTATGCAATGGTGAACACCAGTCTAAAGCTTTCCGATCAGAAACAGGTGTCCCACAGGGTTGCGTTTTGAGTCCGTTGATGTTTTTTTTTACTATTTATTTATTTAATATATATTTCAATTCACAATAAGAGTACACTTTTTAGTCTGTGAAAAGTTGACAATTATAAGTTGCAATATATTACGTATTAAAATTAGATATATAAGGTAATATAAGATAATTAGTTTATAAGTATACGAAGAACAAGAAAACACAATTAAAAAAAAAAAAAAAATTAAAGAAAACCAAAAAAAAGTTGAGATAACAATTAATTTCATAATCTGACAATCTTTATACTTTAAAATGTATCTAAATTTAAAATTTTCAAAAAGAAATTACTTTGAATTAAATTATTAGTTAAGTTTGCTTGATCAGATGGTGTGGGAGGGGAAAGGGGAAGGAGGAGGGGGGTAAAGTTAAAATTGATTGCTTTGGTTAGTGAAGAACAGCCTTATCTCGTTCTTAAATCGATGCGTGTCACTTAGCTCTCTCAATTTGCGCGGAAGTGCATTCCAAAGGCGTATAGCAGAAATAAAAAATTGCCTTTCGGATGTTAGGCAAGTAAACTGTGGTAAAATTAAACAAGCAGATCTGTTGGATGCCGAAAACCGGATTTTTTCGTAAAGATATATCGGCTGCCTCGTTTTTATGATTTTAAACAATAAAAGCAGAGTACGAAACTTTATATAATTGAAAAGGGACATATCCAATAACTTGTTTTCCAAATGCGAGATATGGTCAAATCTTCTTAAATTATAAACGTATCGAAGAGTACTATTAAATGCAACTTGAAGCTTCCTTTTAGATTCAGTATCACAGTTGTTAAATATTTCACAGCCATAAATGAGAACTGGAATAACTAAGGATTTAGCGAGAATTAATCTTGTTCTTGGTGGTGTAAACTTTTGAGCCGTCCATAAAGTTCGAAGAACTCCATATGCTTTGCCCACAATCCCATTTATGTGATTATTCCACGTTAATGTCCTGTTGAATACCAGACCCAAGTTTTTCGAACTTTCAACAAATTCAATAGGTGAACAATCGAGCTTAATTTCTGGAAAATAAGAAAGTTCTAGCTTCTTTCTTGATATGACCAAACACTTACATTTTTTCGGATTGAGTGAGAGACCATTATTTAACGACCACATCGAGATGCCTTTAAGGTCTTCATTCAACTCATATACACAGTTCTCGATAAGGCCAAGGGGGCAACTTTTATAAATTTGAATGTCGTCAGCATAAAAATGCTTAGATGAGTTCAAAATTGTGCTTTGAATATCATTTATATAAAGAGAGAATAAGAGTGGGCCCAAAATCGATCCTTGTGGAACACCCTGTACCAAAGGAAGAAATTCTGATAATGTATTTCCTAGGGATACAGCCTGTTCTCTCCCTCTAATATAAGACGAGAATAACTTTACAGCCGAAGAAGACATGTTGAAGCATTGACGTAACTTATCAATAAGGATAGAGTGCTCAACCTTATCAAATGCTTTTGAAAAGTCCAAAAGAATAAGAAAAGTAACATTATCCTCCTCTAATTTTGCTCTTATATCTTCTACTACTTTCAAAAGTGCAGTGGTACAACTATGTGTGGCACGAAAACCAGATTGAACAGAAACCAAAAGTTTATTACGTATAAGATACTCATTAACTTGTTTATGCATTATTCGTTCGCAAACTTTGGATAGATAAGGAAGAATTGATATGGGTCTGAATTCCTCACCAGTTGAATTTTTAGGTATCGGTATTATTTTTGCTTTTTTCCACTGACAAGGAAAAACACTGGTCATTAAAATGGTATTTATTATGTGCGTAATATACGGAAGCAATATCGGAAGTATAGCTTTCATAAAGACCGGATGAACTCCATCAATTCCTACAGCATTAGACTTTATGTTTAAAAAGCTTTCCACTACATCTGTGCTCTCTATTCTTGTGAAGGAAAAAGGTGCATCCGTAGAGACAGCAGAACTTGAAAAGGTTCTGTTACCATAGGAGGTATCAGTATCTGGAATCGACAAAAAATTGCGATTGAGCTCGTTGCTATCAAAGTCATTTGTGCAGATCAATTTCTGCTTGCCTATCCCTAATTGACGGAGATTGATTGATGTTCGCCTTATATATAAATGATATTGAAAATTACTTACCAGGAGGTGTAACCTTTGGCGATTTGTCAATAAAGCTCCTGCTCTACGCGGATGACCTGGTGATCTTTTCAGACAATCCTATGACGCTTCAACTCCAAATTAATAAGCTGAAACTATTTTGTGATACATGGGATCTTAAAATTAATATTAATAAATCTAAAATAATGATCTTCAGAACTCAAAATCGATCTGATAACCTTACAAGGAACTGGAATTTAGATGGTCAAAATATTGAGGTAGTTAGTGAGTTTAAGTATCTAGGCCTAATTATAACTCACAATCTAAGTATGAAAGCCCATATTAAAGAAAAACTTTCCGTAGCAAAATCAGCAATTAATACCTTGTGGTCAAAATTGTTTACTAATAAATTTGTTGACTCTACGTCAAAGTTTAAAGTTTTTAATGCAACGGTTAATAGATGTCTTTGTTATGGAACTGAAGTTTATGGGTACCAATTTTTTAAGGAAATTGAAAGCATTCAAAGATACTTTTTCAAACGAATTTTCCGGTTGCCTTTTAATACCCCCAATTACGCAATATATGTTGAATCTGGTCTACCACAAGTTTATGTGAGGAGTTTGAAAGCCAATGCAGACTATCTCACGAAAGTAATGCATAGATTTGATAGCAATTTACATAAAAGAATTCTACTGGTATCACTCCGCTGTGGTTATTCACCTTTTAGAAACTGGCACGCGCTCGCGTCGGCTCACAGCGTCTCTTTAGATCTGAATGTAAGCAACAGAGAAGAGTGGACAAACATCTTTTATGATTTAATATCGGTGGTAGATGATAAAATCTATCAACAACAATTAGAAAGGGTAACAAATTCCACCTCTAGGGTTACGTATAGACGTTTGAATCTGAGCTTGTGTGATAATAATTATTTTAGGGAGGAACTTTCAACCTCAGATATGAGTTTAATCTTTAAGGTTCGAACTGAAACCCTTGAACTTAATTATAGGCCTCACAGAACAGATTTAGACGCTATATGTTCTCTATGCAACCTTAACCAAATTGAAGACGTACGCCACTTCATTGCAATATGTCCTATTCTTCAAGAAATACGCAGGCTTTATTTTAGCAAAAGCTTCTTGTCTTTCGATGAGCTTATCAGTATTTTAAATGGTGAGAGAGTTTGGAAAATACTTCTGCGATTTGTTTCACACGCAAACAATTACAGGAATTCATATTTGAATTTGTTTTGACTCGACTATTCTTAGTTATTTTATATAAAAAGATCATTTTTTTAGCTAAACTAGAAGCCCAAGTATGCCATCACTAACTTTTCATTTACGTTTTCTTTTTTTCTCGTCTTATTGCAGTTCTTTGACTTTTTTGAATGTAATCCGTAATATCTTGTGTAAATATTAAATATTTCCTACATAAAATTATCATTGTTTTTGCTTAAATATAAATATAAAAATTGTGTTTTATAAAAGTACTTATTTCTGTTAATCTATTTCTGTTAATTTATTTTTGTTAGTATATATTTGTACCATCAGATTTTAATTGTATAAACTGTTTAACCTTATTCAATCTCTTAAAAAATAAAACTTAATCGATATCATATACGGCAGACGGCTTATATGCCATGCCTACATTTTTATTTGAATTAAATATTATATGTTATAAATGTTACTCTATTTTTGTTAATAAATTTAATTGAAATTGAAAAAAAAAAAAAAAAAAAAAATATCATCAACAACGAAGTTCTTGTTATCATGAGAGTAAAAGGGTTTCAAAATGGTTTAAAGATTAGCTTCCTCGCTGGACATTTTGTTGTTTGACTTTTTCCTAAAGCTTATATTTTTTGGAATTTGTAATTAGTTACAACTTTTTTGGAATTATTTCATACTGTTTGTGATTATCTACAAATACTGTTAATGCTTTTTGTTCACATTCTGCTCTGTTCATTCCCCGACTTGAGTTCATCTCTCAGGAGAAAGGGCAAAATAAAAATGAAAAATTGCCATATTTACTACGGCAACTGCTGTATACAACAAAAACAGCGCTTATTTGGATGTGGATTCGTCGTTGGAGGCAGGCTAAGACAAGAGGTTTTGAGCTACAAATGTGTCAACAAACGCCTCATGATAATCCGCATCAAGGCTAAATTCGCCAATATAAGCCTTTAATGCGGGCATGCCCCACAGAGGAAAAAGATGATGACACCAAAGAAATGTGCCCTAGCTATGACATTAAAATTGTCCTAGGCGACTTTAACGCCAAGCTAGGGAGAGAAGATGTCTTTGGTAGTACAATCGGAAAACACAGCTTGAACGACACCACCTCCGATAACAGATTCAGGTATCTTAGTTAAATCGCTGTCAGAGCTTAGAATATGGAAAAAACCACTTCTGCAGACTGTATAAATGCGATGATTAACCGGATTCGGCACTCAGGTAGAATGAACCATTCAATCTGTGCGAATTAGAACACCAGTTTCGACCACCGATTTGGTCGAAGTAAAGCTAGCTATATCTAAGCTTAAAAGCAACAAAGCCGCCGGAGCCGATGGCCTTGTTGTCGAGCTCTTCAAAGCTGTAGGCGATGACTTGGCTATAAGTATGCACCAACTCAGAAGCAAGATATGGTTAGAAAAAAGCATTCCCGATGAATGGAATCTTAGCATAAATGTCCGATCCTTTAAAAAGAAGACCATCTTAACTGCACCAACTACAAGGGTATCAGTCTGCTCAACATCGCCTACAAGATCTTTTCTGTCGTAGTGTGAACATCTAAAGCCTTTCGTCAACAACCTGATAGGTCCATATCAGTGTAGTTTTAGGCCAGGAAAGTCCACTATCAACCAAATATTCACATTACAGCAGATCTTGGAAAAAACCCAAGAACTTCAAATCGGTACCCACCACCTTTTCATCGATTTCAAAGCCGCGTACGAAAGCTTTTATAGAGACGAGTTATATAGAGCAATGTGCAGTTTTAACATCCCTGGCAAACTCGTCCGCCTGTTTAAAATGACTGGAAAACGCACGCTGTTCCATCAAGTCCGGTAAAGACCTTAGCGACACCTTTGAAGTCAAAAAAGGATATAGGCAAGGCGATGCGCTTTCATGCGACTTTTTCAACATCATACTTGAAAGAATAGTGCAGAACTCTCGCGCCAACACCAGAGGCACGACCTTTCAAAAGTCTGTCGAATTACTCGCATACGCCGACGATATTGACAAAATTGGACGAACACAGCGTGATGTCAGTAGCGCTTTCGGCGAAGATGGGTTTAGCAGTCAATGAGGGCAAAACTAAGTAAATGCTGTCATCAAGAAGAGACACCCAACATCGACGTCTTGGACAAAACATCACCATAGACAGCTATAACTTGGAGGTAGTTAGGGACTTTGTCTACCTGGGCTCCGCAATTAACTCAGACAACAACACCAGCGCTGAAATCAAACGAAGAATAACTCTTGCCAATCGCTGCTTCCTCGGGCTTAGAAGGCAATTGAGCAGCAAACCCCTCTCTCGGGCAACTAAATTGTCCCGTTATAAAGCCCTCATCGTCCCAGTCCTTGCTCTATGCTGCAGACGCATGGACGTTGTCAAAAGCGGATGAGGACGCATTAGGCTGCTTCGAGAGAAAGATACAATGAAAGCCACCCGCTTTGGTCTTTAAAGCCAGAGAAGCCTCGGCGGACATTTTGAGATGAGATCTCACACATATTTTGTTTTATTCAAAGTTAAAGATAGAAAGCGCTTAAGGAAAAACCTTTTATATCCGGAATTTTTGTAAAGAACTGAACAAGAAACAGTATTGGAGTTCGATGGAGCTTAGCTGGTTCGCTAAAGATATATAAGCATGTGTTTTTGTATTCCTCCTATCGTTTTCCTAAGCTTATTTCAAAAGTGTTTAACCATATATCCAACTAGATGTTTAATGCCTCAAAATCTGTGGAATCTACTCCCAGTCTTGGTCAATATCCTGTTGCAATCATGCGGTCAACAAGATATTAACAAAACATTCTGAATCGCTTGAGTTCCTTTTTTTGTTAATACTGATCCGGATGATGCATATTAGTCTATCATTGAATATCGTTCTGGCCTGCTTGTATATATGTTTTTTTTTTATGAAATATCATTTGGTGCTGTTCCAAAATATCGTGATCTGGCTGACGCAAGTAGCCAAAGTGCCCTCGATTTTGTATTGTTGAACGTTCCAAACCAAAATATTTACTCTTATTTCTCTTAAAATTGCGTAGCTTGTTTCCTTGATTTGCGTAGCTTCACATTACTCATGGTGTATCCTCAAAACAAAACACAAAAAAAAAAACATTTTCTTAAATATATTATTGTTTATGATTTTACCTCTTTAGTTATAAATAAAATATTTCTACGTCGTCGTGGCTTCGTCGAAGAAATTCAAAAATCAAATTCACAAACATCCCAACAATGCACCAGAGTGTACTGGCAACACTTTTGTGCAAAGATATTCATTTTATTTTTCTAGAAGGTGCTCCTCCACCGGATAGATTTGCTCCTACAGAGAAGTGTGCGCATCACGCTCATTTCCTACTTATTCCCTTATGGCCCCACCACCATAAACGGGTTGTACCTCCCTTGGTTGTATCCAACAAACCAGCCCACCGCGTCGTCAATCTTGCTACACGAACGGACGCGAACAACAAATCATTAATGTTTCGCAATAAAATTCTTAATTCCTACGAAATTGAAACACCGCTTTGCGCGCAGAGCAGTAAATAGATTTCCGGTGATGGTGCGTAGACGACGGGATGGATGTTGATGAGTTTAATGTGGTAGCCGCGTGCGCGTCTTCTTGGTCGTTTTGTAGTCCATTATGTATTTTATTTTTCTCCTGATTTCAATTTCCTTCGTTTTGTTTCGAGGCGATGATTTTTTTTTTTGCTTTTGTTGTAGTTGGTTTTTCTCTATGTGAATGGATGATGTTTGATAGAATTGCAATGATTCAGAACAAATGTTGTGATCTTATTTTTGCTGACGTATTTGGTATACATCCGACATGGTGTCTGTCTGTGATTTTGTTTGTCTCTTTGCCAGTTTCCTGTTTATTTCTAGTTTTTTTTTTTTTTGTTCCATCTCTTGTTTCAAGGTAAATTAATTTGCTACTTAATCGTTTTAGTAAACGTTTCATGTAAAGAATTTTACAGGTTAGAGTTATCAATTGCTTGGTTTGGTGAGGTGGATGGTGAAGTTAAACTGGAAACTTTTAAAATCCAAAAAAAAAACTGATCATATCTGGAATTCAGGGTGGAATTCAATGTGGAGCGGTATAAGATCTAAAATAGTTTCCTGCTTGATTTTGTAGCTTCATTCATGCAGTATTTCAAGTGGTTGGTTAATTTTGTTGGTGATTTGGTCCAATATGTGTGGCATTTTGAATGTTGGCCTCGTGTTCGTCCAAAGTTGTTGGATTGTAACGCAGACGTAAGACTTGATGTATTTTCATATCGAAGTTATGAACACTCGCCGTCAGTAGATCCTGTCCCCAAATGTCTATTTTTCTTGTTGGAACCACAGTTCAGATACATTGAGTTATGTAGAAGAAATTGACGGTTACGGTGTGTCCTTCCTCATTTTGAAAGAACTAAGGTCTGATGGTGCCTACCTTACCTCAGTTTGGGGAACAAACTGGGCCTTAACCAACAAACTTTTTCAGCCAGCTCGGTCCCTAGCCAGCTACCTCCAGTTTTGCACGCTAAGTTGGTCGAGGTCCTCTTTTCCTTTCGGCCGCCACTTTAATCTCAATCTTCTACTGCGCCTTCCCGGGCCAGAGCATTGTTATCCATCCGCTCTATAAGACCCAGCCATCTGAGACGTTAGACTTTTACTCTTTTTGCTAGATCTGTGTCGCTGTGCAGTTCCTCGTTGTATCTCCTTATCTATTTGCCGATTGTGCATACTCGACAAAAAATTACCCCGAAAATTTTGTCTCGAATCAGCCTGAAACGTCCTCCACCACTTTTGACAATATTTATGCCTCTGCGCCATACAGCAAAACTGGGATGATGAGAGTCTTATAAAGAGACACAGAGAGGACGTTAATGGTTGGGCGGACACTTTTGAACAGTGTTCGCTCCAATGACGCAAATTTTGATTGTTAATATAATCGCTGAGTCCAAAATGGATAAAATCCGAATCTCTGGCCAACGTCTTATGCTTACTTCGAAAGGAATAAGATCCGATGATGTCGCCAATTCATAAAATTCACCATCCATTTAACCTTTGTAGAGGCAGTGATAACTGTTCGAACACTTGTGGACTGTGTTCGCTCCAATAACGGCAATTTTGTTTGTTAATAGGGCGAAGGCCTTGTCTCTTCGTCCAGCTTCGTTATTACAATGATTTACTGATGTAGAACCAAATCCAACCGGAAAATACGTTAGATTGTCTCTAGCGAAACCTAGTTTAGCTGATCGCTCCGAATAGACATTTCTTCGATATTGGCCACTACGCCGGCTATGTTTCCTTAATTCCATACCAATCTCTGCGTAGTTAAGGTAGGAAAATCATTTATCTACCTTAAAAGTAGCCACCGATAATACTATGGAGGCAAAAATACGCGGGCGGCTGCTAAAATCCAACAGAATCTACTCTAGTCTGTCGATGCTCTTAAAATCCAAAATTCGAAAATGAACCAGCTTGAAAAGTCTTGCGTATCCCGGTTGTTGAGCCGATGTTGATGATGACTCGTTTGGCAAGCGTTTAATGATGGATGATGAAATGGGAAACCTTACTGAGCATTTTAACAGCTAAAAACCAATGTTATTTTTAGCAGCTGCTGACATTTTACCTTAGATGACGCTACATTCCGGGTGGACCTGGGCTTCAATCAAGAAGCTTCTCCAGTCAGTCCCCTGTTTCGCACGAGTCTCGGTCTTCCTCTGGGGAGGCGCAGCTTCCGTCCCGGAGCGTTGATGTCTATATGACCCAGCCATCTGAGACGTTGAATTTGTACTCTTTTGGCTAAATCTGTGTCGCTGTTTAGCCCGTAAAGTTCTTCGTTGTATTTTCTTCTCCACTCTCCGTTAATGCATACGGAACTAAAAATCAACCGGAGAATCTTTCTCTCCTAGCAACCTTAAGCGTCTTCATCTGCTTTTGACAATGTCCATGCGTCTATACCATAGAGAAGGACTGGGATGATGAGGGTCTTATAAAGGGACAATAGTTGCCCGAGAGAGGGCTTTGCTACTCAATTGCCTTCTAAGCCCGGAGAAGCAGCGATGGGCAAGACTTATTCTTCGTTTGATTTCAGCGCTGGTATTATTGTCTGAGCTAATAGCGGAGCCCAGGTAGACAAGGTAGGTCCCTAGCTACCTACAAGTTACAGCGGTCTATTGTGATGTTTTATCCAAGACGTCGATGTTGGGTGTCTCTTCTTGATGACCCATCTTCACTGCTTCCGTCTGAATAGTCACAAAAGGGCTACTGACATCAGTAGCTGCTGTGTTCTTTCAATTATGTCAATATCGTCGACGTATGCGAGTAATTGGACGAACTTTTGAAAGATGGTGCCTCTGGTTTTGGCGTTAGAGTTCTGCATGCACTATTTTTCAAGTATGAAGTTAAAAAAGTCGAATGATCGCATCGCCTTTTCTAAATCTTTTTTTTGACTTCAGAGGTGTCGTTGAGGTCTTTACTGACCTTGACGGAACAGCGTGCGCTTTGGGATGTTAAAACTGCACTTTGCTCAACTTCTCTCTATAAATTCTGTCGTACGCGGGCTTGAAACCGATGAGAAGGTGGTGGGTATCGTTTTGAAGTTCTTGAGTTTTTTCCAATATCTGCCGTAATGTGAATATTTGGTCGATAGTGGACTTTCCTGGCCTAAAACCTGCACTGATATGGACCTATCAGGTTGTTGACGAATACAATACAGCAGAAAAGATCTTGTAGGCGATATTGAAGAGACTGATAGTTGGTGCAGCTCAGAGGATCTCCTCCACACAAATGTTGCCTTAATGCATTGCAGTTCATAAGAGTATTAGGTGGTTAGGCAGCAATGAGTTTTTTTTTCAATTGTAATATATACCCATGAGGATATGCTGCCTGATCACCTAATTGAACTGAAATGCATTAAGTCAACTTTCGTGTGGTCAACTATGAAATCCATGCCTAAGAAGCTTGACGAGGTGATTTGGCTGATGCAGTTTCTAAATGCTTACGTAAAATCTCGTTTCATTATTCAAAATCATATTCAAATTAAATTCATTTGCTTAAGACGCAATTTGTTTTCGCAACAAAATACCTCAGGTGGATCATGTACATACCAACATTTAGCCCATTAATAAGAGTTAAACCTCTGCCAAAACAAAAATCTAATCAAAATAGTGAAGTATACAATGATACTACAGGAAGAGTTTTATTAAACATAAACAGTTCCCATTCCTTAGTGCTGAAATGCACAATAATAATATTTTTTTATTTGTTTTTCATGTATATATATATGTATATAGACATAGCTTGTTGTCGGTTGATAAGATAGCTGGTTGAGAGCATTGAGTCGATTCATTTCCGTTTGCCATGTGTGGTGAACCAGAACATATTTATACTTACTTGGCGGAAACCAATATACTGCTCGTCGTACCTAGCTACTGCTTATGTCTTCGCGTCGCGTCGTCGTCAAAAAAAAAACGCTTCTCTAATCTTATCTTATTGAAATAGGTATATTGCGAATGAATGAATTGGCTCTTAATTATTATATATTTGCTCCAAATGAGGTGATGAATGAAATTGAGGTACTTAATTGATAGAGAAAAGGGTGGCACAGCCGGTGAAACACACCACACACATCGACCGAAACACATGTGTCTGGTATCATTTGAAATTAGATACTAGATTACTGAATGAAATTAGATAAACTTAGGTGGAGTTTCCGGCATTAGAAATAAAAAAATAAAAATAAAATAATAATGCAATTAAAAGCTATGGCTTAAGTGCTTGGAACGCAAGTCAATAGATTACTTTGTTTAAAAGATTAAAATTTTATAAAGTGATATTGTTTTTTGCTATATGGCGCCATCTAGAATGGGGTTTTGAGTGACCTTGAGAACAATAATGATTTTTATCTGTCATTGTTCTATAAAATGTAAACTCAAGTGAGCAATGATAAGTTGGTGAGATGTAGAAACTAAAACAGATTTTATCGTGAGTGTGGTCACGTTTGCAAAACAAGATGTTTGTTTCTGTTGACTTGTTTCAATGAAAATTGCGATTAAAGGTAATTCATTCCATCAAAATTCCACACCAACTTTAACTACAACCTTCTTTAGCTAGTTGCTTGGGGACTCTTAAGTTTGTGTAGGTTAGCTTTCACTTTTGGGCGCCGTCTAAGGTGATATCCTCCTGCACTGCCATGTAACTGTGGCATGCTATCGATGATTCTGCGAGCCATATTGTTCCTGTTCATTCTCTGTAGAAATCTTAAACCTATATAGATAGAACCCATACTGACGTACGCAGGCTTGGTTTGGTGGCCAGCCCTAGACAAGACAATCAATTTCAAATCCATGACAAAAATTCAAGGACTAGCATGTATTAGTACGGCAAGTGCCATAAGGACTTCACCAAACGCAGCCCTATAAACATTCCTCTCCCTAGCCCCGATAGACCTTTTCACAAAGAAGCTGGCGGCCAATAGTGTTTTAAGCTAAAAACAGCCGCAGGTGTCTTCTCAGCAAACCCACCAATAAGCAACTTGACACTTGTCGGGTTTCAAAAAATCTTTGGACAAATATCTCAAAGAAAAACTCAGAATACATTATAAAGCTTGGCTGACCTCAAATGGGAATCCACATGAGCAGAATTGGCATTAGCACATGAAACTTATGCAGAGGGTGTCAGGACGTTGATGCAGAAGAGAGCTCGATATCACTTCCTCTGTGAATGCCCCAGCCTAGCTCAGACCAGGAAAACAGCCATCGGAGAATACTTTTTCGACGAACTAGTCGATGTCTCAAAAAAGCCAATTAAAAGCATCCTAAAATGTATTAATATATCAATTATCCGCTAAATTCCTTACGGTTACCAACTTCTCGTTCGATGAAGTGGCTTGCCAATTCATCACCACATTTAACGTAACCTAATCTATAGATAGAACCGAATATCTTAGTAAGAATATATCCCTGGAAAAGGTTCTTGACTTACAGCAGAGATGGGATGACCAAGGATTTGTATATTTTCATTGGTTTTTTTCCAGTAAGGCCCGTCCTTACTTCTCTTTTACTTTCTCTCGAAAAAGCCGTTTGAAAGGTATTTCTCCCTTAATTTTGAATGATATTTTGTCAAATTCTTCGATGTGGTGTGTAATTTTCTGTTCGCGAGATGTTTCTTCCAGATATATCGTTTCCTGACCTAAAACCACACTGACAAGGACCGAAAGTTTCCTTGCATTTTATACAGAGAAGGGTTTGTTGCATTTTACCAGGTTATCTCCAGCTTGGAGCCAATATTCACTTCAGTTTTGTAAGGTGGATGGAAGCTTGCTCCATGTTAATTGGTTTATTCTTATAACAAAAAAATCTTGATCTCCACCGCCGGTACGAAACAGATTTAGGATGTTTTTCTCTGACAATACTATGAGCTTTCAATCACTATCTTTACTGGCAGTTCCTTGCAGTTTTTTATCTTGACACAAATCTAAAAACGTTTTTTTAATTCGACGCCTGTTCTATGACAACTTTTAATTTTTCATTCTATGTATTTCTCATTTTTAGGAGAAGCAAAAAATCTAAGTAGTCGAAATAATGGAGCCAGCAGCAGTTGCAGTGCCTCTGGCACACGAGACGTCTATTGTACGGTAGCCCTTGACCAAGAAGAAATATGCAGAACCCCAACCATCGAGCGGACGTTGAGTCCATTCTTCGGCGAAGAATACTATTTCAAAATTCCGCGACGATTTCGTTATCTCTCCGTCTACGTCTGGGATCGAGATCGTCATTTGAAGCAAGATAAACCAATCGGGAAGATCGCTATCCGCCGTGAAGAATTACACATGTACAATCACAAAGATCATTGGTTCTCTTTGAGACCAGTCGATGCAGACTCAGAAGTTCAAGGAATAGCACGTGTTGAAATTCAATTTGAAGACACAACCTACGATCATATTGATTTGAGCAGCGGTGGCAGCAGTGTTGTTGGAGGTGGTGGTAATGATTACAAAGAGAACAACGATCTGCACAGTCGTGACAGTCAGAGATCGAGCGTAAAGTCTAGAGCGAGTTATTTTAGTGGGCGAGGACGAGTAGCTGTAAGAGTTCATGAATGTGTCGAACTGGCAAAAAAGAATGGCGCCTGTGACCCATATGTGGTGTATACAGCTTTGTACTCAAATAAACGACAAATAATCAAGAGAACGAAGGCACGCAAAAAAACCGTAAATCCACAATTTGATGAAATAATGCATTTCGACCTGACCATTGACTATGATTCGAAACACGAATCATCGAATAAGGCCTACACAATCTATCCGCTGGGTGGGGCAGATCTCTGTGAGATTTGTGTAACTTTGTGGCATGATGCGACCGGCATGAGTGAGAAGGTATTTCTTGGAGAGGTGCGTATACCATTGCGCAACAAACAGCAGCAGGTAGCTGTACAACCAAATGCCTGGTACTATCTGCAGCCACGAGCCAGCCAGTCGAGACCGACGCGAACGTGTGCAACTCCTCCGGGCACTCGCCTCAGCTGTGATAACTCCATTGGATCTCTGCGCCTCAATTTGGTCTACACCTATGACCATGTATTCCCACTCGCCACCTATGATGGTCTGATGAATCTACTGTTGGAGAGCGTTGACCAGCGACCGATTACCACTAGTGCAGTATCAATCCTAGGCGAGGTGGTTACCTGCAAAACAGATGTCGCCGAACCGCTGGTTCGTTTGTTCACATACACAGGACAGATTGCAGCCATAATAAAAACACTTGCCGATCATGAAATATCAAATCTAACCGATCCGACGACGATCTTTCGTGGAAATACACTCGTATCGAAGATGATGGACGAAGCGATGCGTCTCTCTGGCCTGCATTACTTACACAATACCCTACGTCCTGTGCTGGAACAAATTCTGCAAGAAAAGAAGCCATGCGAAATCGATCCGGCGAAGGTGAAGGACAAAAGTGCAGTAGACTCGAATCTGATCAATCTGCAGGAATACGTAGAGCGAGTGTTTGATGCGATCACCAAGAGTGCGGTCAAGTGCCCTGCTGTATTGTGCCAGATATTCCACGATCTGAGAGAATGTGCTGCCAAACATTTTCCCTACAATCGTGAGGTGCGCTATTCGGTGGTGTCAGGTTTTATTTTCTTGCGATTCTTTGCTGCGGCGATACTTGGACCAAAGCTATTTGATCTCACCACAGAACCAGTGGTAAGTGGTTGATAAAGTGACTACAGCAGAAACTTTGTACATTAATGATTTTTTACGTTCATAGGACTTCCAAACAAGTCGAACACTCACACTCATATCGAAAACCATTCAATCGCTTGGGAATCTAGTGAGTTCAAGATCATCACAGAAACCCTGCAAGGAAGAGTACACGGGACAGTTGTATAAGAAATTCTGTACAGAAAAACATGTGGAAGCTGTTAAGCATTTTCTCGAAGTCATTTCGACTGTTGGCGGCACATCTGCTGGAGGAGGGCAGACTATTCTCGAGCCAGTATTACTCAAAGAAGGGTGAGTTTTAGTTTGTTTTGTATTTTCTTTAGTGGTTGGTATTTGTTAGAAAAATGACGAAAATATTTTTTGTTTTCTTCGAAATCTTTTAAATTTTCCATTCTGATCGTATCCATCTATTTTAGTTTCATGAACTCATGAATCGATATTAAGGCTCGAGTTTTCAATTAGTTTCTTAATTTATTGGTTCAAAGATTTTTTTTTTTAAGTTTGCTTTTCCGTTTTCGCAAATTTGCTGAAAAGTTGTGGCTGTGGGTTATCATCGTTGGCAATATATTTAATCCAAATGGTGTTTTAGATTCGAACATTTTTGGATTTGCATGCTCGTTAGTCACCAACTCGTGAATAAAAATACAAACGGAACATACGTTCCGCGCTTTGAGCTATTTTGAAAAATCTCTTTAAAAAACTGCTTCAAATTAAAAACAAAAAATTACAGAGTATCAAAAATAAATTGATTAAGATAAACAAATATTTAAAGGTGTTGCTTCAGTTACAGTTTTCCAAAATTTCACTAAACAGCAATGCGTTGAGTAACCTCAACAAGGCCATATTCATAAACTTATGAATTATCATATTCTTCGCAGCCGAACATGATAAACCACGCTTTTTTTAATTACTCACTCGATTAGTTGTGAGAAAAAAAATATAAAAAACATTAATTTATGCCTCAAAATTATACATTCATACATTATTGGAACTTCATCCATAGACTCAGATGAAAACCAATATAAAAGGTAAACAACAGTTGGTTTGGAAACAAGACATTGGGTTAATAAAAGCATAATTATGTACGTCGCCGTCGTCGCAAATCGATCTGCGTATGCATTTATAAAAGCGAAACTGGTTATTTGGTTTCGATATTAATGTTAGCATTCCGTCTTCCCTTGGCCCACTATATATACCTTTATTCAACCGCTTTTCATACATCCTTCAGCGCAATTCCTGGTTCAATGTTTCTTACGAGTCTTAAAGATGTATCGCAGAAAGAGGTTCAAAAAGGCCTTCTATTTTCTAGAAATGTTAGCCGAGGCTTGCTAGGTTCCGCAGGCATTCATTCACTATTGTGAACCTTACATTGGATTTGAAGAAACTGAACTTAGTGCTTAAAGAGATTTTCAAAATGCAGACAGGTTACCGAAGGTACGCCGGCGCTGGGCCGATATTTATTAATATTGTGTTTAACATCCAGATTTGAACCACTATCAGCTGATACAATGCTTCGGAAATAATTAAATTGGCCTTTTTTATTGGAGTTTTTTATATAATAATGCGCCGATTTGATTAGTAGAACAACTCAGGGGCATTACTTTTGCCGTTTACTATTTATCTTTATCGATGGATTCGCCTTTACCAGTTTCCCAGGAGCATTTGATCTCACTGATGTTACTCGCCAAGAGACATATATTATCACCTTTGTTCAAGAGACTAAGCTTTTGAAACGGTCTCAATTGATTGAATGCCTTGTATCTCACTGTCGGGAAAAGGATTGGCGATAAAACACCCCCTTGTCTTACTCCTTGTAATATTTGGAAAGAGTCTTGAGACCTCGAAAGAACTTGCATTATTGTAAGACGCTTTTAAAACTTTTTCGTAGGGAATTATTGTTCCAAAGAATAAGTTCTATAGCATTCGCTCTTAACCAGGTCAATGCCTGCGTTAAAAACCGTGACTTAAAATCAGCGGGCAGTTCCAGATGTTACGTAAGGGTTAAAACGGTCGATAAACCAACGAGCACTTTATTTTAATGACTTTATCCCCAAACAGCTGCCATTCATCATTATCATCGGCGCAAAACCGGAATTCGGTCTGGGTCTCCTTCAACAAGTTCTTCCAAACATCCGAATTGCTGGCCGATGCCACCCAATTGCCATCAATACGACATCCTTCCAAACGCAGGCAAGGTCTGACCATAAAAAAGAGTTGCAAAAGACTGTCCAAGCTGGTTCCTCTTTGCTCATGTGAGCTAGGTGCCCAGCCGACCGGACTCTACCGAGCTTTATTTTGTCCACAACATCTGCTGCGAGGTTGTAGATTTCATACAATGCATGATTGTATCTTCTCCGGAATCGTCCCCTCGCACACGGGGTCTGCAATTCTCCGTAAGATTTTCTTCTCGAACGCGGATAAGAAATTAGAGTGCCTTTTTGAAAGCACCCAAGTCTGGGATCCGTATGTGAGTACTGGCAAGACCGTAATTTTGTACAGCAGTAGCTTAGTTTTTATGTTAAGGTTTCTGGATTTGAAGAGCCTCGACGGACAATAGTAGTTTCTATTGGATTTTAGCAGCTGCCCGCGTATTTCTTGCCAGAGTCACGGATTGCTTTCTCCATCGCCTGGTTGAAGAGGATGCAAGACAGACCATCCCCTTTTCGGAATCCATTAAAGATGTTGGACAGCAAACTGGAAAATTAGACTAAATGTTAATGGGTGGCCAGATAAGGACGGTAGGAAATGAAACTAATATAAAAATAACAACGGTATGATAAAATAAATTCATTCTGGTTTTGTTATGAAGCTACATTGATGCTATGAAATAGAAACATCATTTAAATGGTAGCCTCAGACTCGCTGCCAGTTCTTCAAGTTGTTGGTCCATATTTCGATGGCTTTATCAGATATATGAGACGTAATTCCGGCAATAGAATCTCAAATGTCATTTTCGTTGTTATTTTGTTCGAGTTCGTTCAAAGTGATTGAATTGTTAGGTTAGTCTAAGCATGTGACGTTAAAAAAAATTTTTGATTGGCGACACAGTTCCTTAAGGACATAAGTCCTAATGACTAATACTCTCAACCATTCCTGGTGTATGTGTTGTGAATCTGCAAGAATGGAAGGGGCCTACAATTTACCGCCGAGTCCCAACGGCTACATAAGATACACTTTTTCGAGACAATTTTTGCTCTTGGAGGTTTCTTGTTCCTCGCATGAAGTAGCCCGGAAAAAGGTGGTTCTGAGGAGGAGTCGAACCCCGACCCTTCGCTTAGCAGTCCGACACACTAACCACTAAGCCACGGGGCACTACTTAACGTAACCATACAGAAAAGTTTGATGATACCGGCGGCCAAATGATGAACGCTCGCGGAGAGATAGCCCATTCGCCATTCTTCTTCATAACTTCATCTTTGCGTCGCTTGTAAAGTAAAGCCGTTTGTTGCAACCAAAGCTTGGATATATCGATGTTGTCGGGCTCTAGTTACTTAAAACATATTAACAATGCTCTTTATTTTAAACCATTGACGGCAAATGTGTCTCCTTATATCGAAAGAAATAATGTCCTCTGCTGTCATGCCATAAACCGCAACAAACAGACAAACAGCTTTGTGGATGCTTTGATGCTTGATCAAACACTTGTCAGTACGGTTCGCTTCGATAGCCCCTGAGCCAAAAAAGGCCTTGTCTGAGAACACGATTTTTTTTTTGGCTAAATTATACATCTCCGGCCAACATTTCCAGTACCCAGTTGACTTTGTCAACGCCAGAGTTGACTCTGGCGATGCACAATTCAAATAATAATCGGAATTTCCACGATACCATCCGCTACGTCCGCTATGCATTCTTCATTTCGTCAATCTTTGTCGGAGTAAAGGGTTAAGGTCCAACAAACTCACGCTCACACTTTTCCACTGAAGCCGACTAAGCACAACTTTCTCAGTACAAAATATAATTTAATTCATACAAAATAGATCTTTTGTGGAACCAAACGTACTCCTGAATCAAAGTATTCATTCTCAAAACTGTCGTGAGGCTTTAAGATTTTGTATTGAATTTCCCAAAACCCAAGCCTAAATTCTTCGAATAACTGTGTAAATTTTGTATATATTGTATTGTATCATTTCCCATCTTCGCATTTACTCTCTCACTCTCTCTCTCTCTCTCTCTTTATCTTTCCAACTATCAAATCAATAATTACTTGGACTTTTACCTAATCCGATATATTTTTCTTCTAATCCTGTGCTCTCATATTGCTTTTACCTTTAAAGCGAAGGGTAAGATATTTTCTTTAAAAAAAATCAGTAAATTTTATCCTAAAAAAGCCATTTTTTCCTAAAACGAATTAATATGTTTTATTCATTTCTTTCTCCTTGTCTTCCCTTACAGAATGATGACAAAACATCCTCAAGGACGAAAGCGTTTCGGTCGACGTTTACTTAAAAATCGTTACTTTAAACTAACAACACATTCGCTTAGCTATGCTAAATCGAAGGGAAAGCCACCCATCTGTGATATTCCATTGTCTGAAATTCTAGGAGTTGAACCATTAAACGAGCGAAGCTTTAAAATGCAAAACAGTTTTCAGGTAAGCCAAGAAGTTATTTCCTTTTTATCGTTTTTTTTTTTCTTCTACAAATTCCCATGTGAAAAAGCAAACAACAACAAAAAAATGTAACAAAGGATCGATGTAAACTTTTATTTTTCACTTTATAATTATTATTTCCTGTGCGAACTGTGGGCCCTTTTCAGACTGATCGGTTCGGCAACCGCAATAACCTAAAGTTGTATAATCCACAACGAAGGCAGAGGAACTTCACACGGTTTGGTTTTTCCTCAGGTTTTTTTTATTTGAAATTGTTTTTTGTTGATGGCTTTGTTCCATGCCAAGTGGTATTAATCGAAAAGTGAGGCTAAAGCGACTTTCGTCGCGTCGCTTGGATCATCCCTTTTGGCAATTAAGTTACATTTTTCTTTACGCACACGCAAACAGAGAAAGTTACTTTACTTTTTACTCTAGTATAAGACAAGTGGTACGACCGATAGTCGGCCACATAGCCTCTAACACACTCATTAGGCATCTGCGGCAATAGCTAGTGCCGCCTACTTTTCTCTTTCTTGTTCCTTATTATTATAATTTTTTTTCTTCATGTATTAATTATGCAAATTTGACACCATCCATCCGGCCGGTCTACTAATACGACCAAGCTGGTTCTCTAGATCAAGTCAAGCAATAGCCGCTGCTCCGCATGAAGGTGTCGTCTTCGTTGTTCGGTTCGGTTGCTTGTTTCTGGTTGTTTACGTTCCACTAGAGCGAATGTTGATCATGACGACGACGACCATGATGTATATCGAGCATGCGGCGGGAAGGTGGCGGGTAGGGTAATACAAGAAATAATAAAAAAAAAAATATATCGTAGTTTTGCGTTTCCGGTGTCTTGTACACTTTGTACACATATTTTACTTTGCTCCCCTTTTCTGGGTTTTCTTCTTCTTTTTCTTATTATTGTCAGTAAGTAAGCTGGATTGGAGCTCTTGCTTCATTGATTCCGGTATGTCGTGGTATGCGATGATATAGCGAACGTGTGTTTGTTTTGGAACTCGTTTGAAGCTCGTAGGTGTTTTTTTTTTTATTTCGCTATCTTCATAACTAGCAGCAGCAGCAGTGGCTAAAGAAACAACTTTAAGAGGAACGCATAACGCATAAAATTTATTCAAATTATTTTAATTGGAATTTATTTAGTAGTTTTATTCAGTTTTTTGTATTATTCATGAGAGAAGAAGGCAATATCTTAGAGGGAAAAAATGCGCATGGGAAATTGTTTACACTTTTTTTTTTTTTTTTGTCACGGAGATAAGGGAAGGCTGAAGGCGTTCAGCCGACACATTAAGCAAATGAAAAAAAAATAGTTGAATGGGGTTAAAGTATGCATGAATGAGAAGTAAATTTGATTTAAGATAGAAAATCGTGAGTGCAATTTTGCAATTTTCCTTGAGAAAATATTTGTGTCGTCCCAATGAATGGTGGGATGTAGAAATGCTTTCTTAAGTTTCCTGAGACGTTTTTTCCTGAAGTTTTGAAGAAAATTGTTGTTCCCCCTAATGGTGGTTAAAGTGTTCTCATATTTTCGAAGTCCCGACCAGAAAACCCAAGTTGAGTCCTCAACACATTGGCATTGTGATAAGTATTTTGGGGAAGCTTGACTTCATTCATGAAGAGGTACTTTTTTGCATTCATTATTTAATACCCTTCGTTCCATTTGAATAAAAAATGAACGGTTGAGAGAATAAACACCCGCCCTTTGGATCCGTTTGCTGCTGTTGTGGATTCTATTTGTCTTTTTTTTATTTTTCTTGATCTTATCTATAATCTTTGATCAACCCACAGCTGCGTTTATTGCAAAGCTGTCCCATGAAAACATATAGCAGAGGGACAACAAATAGACGTATATTTATGAAAAACAGTACAAAAATATACTTAAGGTGTTCCAAAGTAACCATCCTTAGTTGGAATACAAAACTTCAAGCGCTTTACAAAATGTTTGGCTATACGCCGCACCTACTACTGCGTAATTCGGCCGCATTTTTTACGCAAAGTTTGTTTAAGAGACTCCAAGTTTCTGATCCTTTCTTCTAATATCAACAAAAATTAGTTTTCATCAGCTCCAAATATATGACCAGGCCGAGTCGTTGGAATTTTACTTTTTTTGCATACATCACCAACTTGACATGACTGTAGTCAAATGAATTGAGATTGGGTGAGCATGGTGGCCCTTGGCGAGATGTTATGCAGTTTGGAAATTTTCTCTCCACCACTCCTGGATCTTGATACCTCGTTCTAAAAAAATCAGGGGTTTCTTGCGATTGGCGCAAATTCCAGCACTCACAGTTACGGATTGTGGACATTGGCGATGTACAATCAGGAATGATGTCCCAAGAAATTTTGTTCACCAGTTTCTATCGTTTTGACAGTTGTGAGGTGAGTTTGTTGTTGTACGAGTAATCAACGACCGAACAATACCGAGCAGACGTACAATTTTAAGATTCCATTTGTCTAACACGGGTTTTTGACATCGTAGTAGCCACCAACGACATTACTGTATAATAAAGTATAATAAAGAGATTTACTGACATGAGAATCAAATGGAGGTATTTATGTATCCGTCTTTCTTCTAAGGACTGATATTCACTTCAAGTTTTTGAATCAACTATATGTTGCCTGGTGCGGCTTCATATTTTTACAGCATTGCTCACCTCTTAGTTGGCCATACAACCCCATCTGGACTAGGTCCTGAATTAAAAAAAAAAAGCAATAGCCAGCTGCCCTTAGTTATATCTATCGAAAATGTTGTGCCCCAGGGCTCCGTTTTGTCTCCGACTCTTTTCCTTATATTTAAAAACGATATATATCTAAAACAGGTAATCCAATAAACTGTTTTGCTGACGACAGTACTCTCAGCTTTTCATGTTCGTTTACAGATTTATATCCATATCCTTCGGATGTGGAACTGCTGCCGCAGAGTAAGATAAGTTCATTAAATTGTGATCTTGATAGCAATGGGGAATAAGAAACCGCTTCAAAAACTCATTTCTTTTATCGTTAAGACGAAATATACCCTCAATGCCACTATCCATGAGTGGCCTTGCATCGAAGAAACCGCACACCTTTCAGTTCTAGGTATGTGAATTACAGACCACCTTTTGTGGAATGATAACATGTTTGACGTCACCAAGAATGTTGCGAGATGTTGAGGTTTCATTCGAAGATGCAAGAAGTTCTTCACATCTCTTGAGCACAGGCGTAATGTTTCTTGCATGTCGTTATATCTATAAACAATGCTCTAGCGAAATAGCCAGTTGCATTAATCCACTGGAACGATTCAACCATAACCATAATAATATCAACGCTGGGAATGGTGTTTGTTTCGCTTCGAAGTATGTAGCTGATTTTGGATCCACATTCTTAAGTGAATTCTGACTCATCGAAAAGCAAAATTCTCTTCTCAGAATATTGCACAAGAGTCTTATGTGCCAATGGTTTCAGAAAGATTCCTGACGCGCCTGGACTACCAAGAGAAAATGTTGTTACTCTTGGAGGATTTCATTTCCACGCAAGAGGCAGAGCCTCGATAAAAAAGGACTCTGATCCTTGAACATTGTAAACCGATTTAATAACCACTAAACCACTAGGTATTATGATCCCGCGAGTAACTCTAGTATAATAATAAATAGTTGTTTTTATTAGCATTGAAAAAACATATCAGGTGGATCCTTATTTGTATAGTGTGTATCTTGCCGAACTGTCTGACACTGAAATGTCCCATAAACCACCCGTTATGTCTATCATTTCCTGTCGCTGTCCATTATAATTCTCTATACTATTACTCATTCAACTGAATGAATATAAACTTTTTCCAACTCTCCCCACTCGATTCGCACGTGAGCTGTTTTTTTTTCAACATTCAATGTTAATTTTATCAGCCAGTCGCACATTTTTCACGAACTCATCATCATTCACTAGGTTATCAATCGTTGCACGCACCAAATAAAAAAATGTTAAAATCAAAATTCTGAATGAAAAGTTACTCATTTTGAAATTAGGTTGAAAAACTCACTCATACAAATGAAAAGAAATATGATTGCTCATACGCGCAGTTCATGTCCAAGAAAGTCTATGTATGGTGCTAAAATAATTTGCCGCTAACACGTTGTTTCCAACCATTTGGGTGAAGTACCTTCCTTTTTTTCCACCCGTATAATTGAGTGCCAAGGTAGATTAATGCGTCACTTTAAGAACCCCATAAATGGCTTAAAATTCAAGGCGAAAGTGAATTGTGCTTAATTTATACAACTATAGTGCCTTTGAAATGAAATGGAAATCAATAATTTTTTTCTTTTTTTTGCTTTTAGATTATTCGCAAGGATCGTTCTTTGTACGTACAAACTACCAATTGTGTTGAAGAAAAAGAATGGATTGACTTGCTTAGCAAAATCTGCCACACAAACTCAAAACGTTTGCAAAATTTCCATCCGTGCGCCTATGTTAATGGCATTTGGAGCTGTTGTACGCGTAGAGATGAAAACGCCGAAGGTTGTACCAAGGTATCCAGTGAACCATTTCAAATGGAGCTAGCAACAGCTCTAGATCCTGCTAGAGATCTGCAACGCCTACAAACCCTTATAACAACCAATGTGACACATCTGAAAGCACGAATGGAACCAATTAACAGTCACTTGTTGAATCCTCAATCGGAAGAAGAATACAAAGGCAGCCGCAATACTATCCACCAGCTGTTGGAGATCGCCTGCAGTCTGGATGTTGTACATCGAAACTACAGACAAGGAATTGCCCGTGAACTCAAGCTGGGCAGTCGAATGGCACCCATAGGCGATGACAATTATTTGCACATGATGCGTGGCTCATCGTTACAGCAAATGCAGCCAACTGATAGCAGTTATCATCGTTCTCTGGTGCTGTTATGTAATCGTTAAAACTTAGTTTTAGGACAAACAAAAAACAAGAGAAAAATAGACCAACTTAAAACGTTGATGAAGAAGAGAGAGTGAACTAAATTCTAAACTATCTTATAAGAAGACAAACTCACCCTGTTTGTGTGGGGTGTGGGTGGGTGTGCTTAGCTTTAAGTATTTATTATAATATTTTTTAATTTCTTTTTTTTTTTTTTGTTATTATTATTATTGACTCTTGCTAGTTGCGCTGTTCTTCCGTTGAAAAAAAGTGCCGAAGTTAGGTTTACTTTCACATGGCTTTTCAATTCAAATGCATTCCATTGTTATTTTTTTTTTCATTAACTATGCTTCCTTAATACTTTTTTTTATTTGTATTTCATAATTTTTAAAAAGTTATTCTATGTAACATAATGTAAGAGGAGAGTTTTTTTTCTAAGAAAAGAAGAAAACAAAATTCTCAGCAAAAACTTTGTAAACACAGAAGTGAGAATCATGAGCAATTGATTGGTATTCAACGACGGGCTGCAGTTGGAGAGTTATTTGACGTGTAGACTAGCCTTGTTAATGCCAGAGACGACCCGAAGAGGTAAATTATATGAGCCCATCATGCGTCAAATTACTTGCCAAGTTAATCTTAAGTTTTGAAAAAAATCACTTCACAAGTTGAGTGATCCAGAACATCATTTTTAAGGCCTACAAATGCTGACCTAACCTAAAAGTAAGTGTGTTTACGGTCTGGGCGTCCATCCAACTCGTTTCCTAGCTGGCTTCCTAGAGCTCCGTGTCAGAATGCTTCATTAGGCGGCGTTTTTCTTTTTTCGTTCAGAGTAGAGTCTGAGTTGTCAAAAAAGTAGTATTTCTTTTTTCGCTTAGATCTTTAAAGTTGCATTTATTTTTTGTTCGTTAAGAGAATGATCAGAGGGTGCTCTAAGAACACTTTAAACGCTCAGGATAAATTGGCTGAGCATTCTGAGAAAATGCTGAACGCAATTAAAGTCACTTTAGACATTGTATATACAGTACTCTCATGGTGATCATTTTTCGTCTGGCCATCTTCCTGGTTGATTCGGAACTAACTCTAAACAGTGGAAACGAGAACATTTACTAATATTTTCCCAGTAATTCATACACTTTTGTTATTTGTTCTTATTCTATATCCACACCAATTGGCGATTTCAGGGCGCCTCATTGCGACTTGATTCGGAACTAAAAAATGATGCTTCATGATAGTACTATAGGCAGTGTATATATAATGCTTTAGAGTTGTAGGCTATTGCATTTATCCCATGCACATTGCTTGCCTACACCACTCTTCGAAAAATAGATGCCAAAGTGAAAGAGACAGTAGTATTATATGCCTGTGAAAGAGCCATATCAAAAGTGACAGCCAAGTTCTCAAACGTACATATTTCAAAAATATATCTGAGCGCTCAGACCATTCTCGGTTCAGATAATTATCAGAAGGCGTTTTTATTTTTAAGCTCTGAGCAGAGCACAGAGTAGAGCCTGAGCAAGTCGATTACGCTCTGAACAGAGTATGATCAGAACTCCGATTTAATTAAGAAACACACTTAAGCACTAAGTTGTCATATAGTCCACTTTGCACCTTAAATACAAATTAATGTTATTTCTTTAGAAAAATTGATTTAAATATTTTACTTCAACTGACGCCATTTTTGATTTTTGTTTTTTTTTTTTCTAACCCTGTCATTTGTCAAAACACACAAAATATATGAAGTTGGCCGCGCTCAGCCTTTCATCCGGTCATTTTATTGTGAGCTCATAGAGCGCGCTCCGAGCTAGCTCCGATTGAAAAAAGAAACACAGATCTTTTTTGACAGGTTAAAGCCCTGCTCTGAGCTTAAAAAGAAAAACGCCTAGAGTATGCTCAGAATGTTCAGACTATTCAGATACCTTTTCTGAGTGAATAAAGAAAAACCCCTATTAACTCATCGCCTTATTTAAATAAGCAAACAGCTCTCATTATTTATTGTTTTATGAATTAAATAAATGTCTTGGTCAACAACGGATATGCCAAACATAAGGGGTCATTGGCAGTTGTCAGGGTTAGTTTGTTTTAATAATTTCTTCCTGCATTTCTAAAACCTCCATTTCGCCATCGAACGAATACCAATCCAACTAGAACCTATCCTACATTTTTTTAAAACAAATCTAAATGGAAACTAATTAAAAGAAAAACCACATAGTTTTAAAAAAATTAATGTTGAAAATGATACTTGCACATCATGATAAAAAAAAACAAATTATTGCACAAGCCTATTAATTAAGAACAAAACTTAAAAATCTAAGCAACAACAATCGAAACAAAACTGTGAACTGCATAAATTAACTTTTTTTTAAGGATTTTGTTTTCCCCCAGAATGATTTGTTTTCTATCGAATACACATATCCCATTATACATACACATATACATACATTTATATATACATATATACATAACTCTTTCTTTTGAAAAGAAGCCACAAACCATACAAACAACGACTCGAATAACTAAGATCCCCTTTAAATGAATTAAAACAACAAAAACTATGCATATACCTATATATTAATTATGTAATTTGTATTTAATATTATTATTAAACAAAAGTATTTATTTTTTAGCTTAAAATATTAACTAAACAAAAATTATATATGAAATGAAATTCATAGAAAATTCTTCCCATCGTTGAACAATAATTTTAGTTTTAATTTTTGTTTTATTTAAAAAAAAATGAAAAAAATAAAAGCAAATGAATTGTAATTAAAATCTAATGAATTCAGCTGACAAATAAGCAATCAACTTAATACGATTACACGTACACACATTCGATTAATATTAGCAATTAATTGTTTTTTTTTTTCTCTGTTAAGTATTAAATAAGTTTTAAGAAAATTGTTAAGTGAAAAAGCTACTGAAATGTAAAAAAAGAAAAATATTATTATCTACTTAGAAAAAAGGTCGTTTTACTTTTTTTTTTTTTTATTTAAGACAACTAATGTTAAGTTTTCCCCAATTTATAATGTTTTTATTCACATGATGTTGAAACAAAAAATAACTGAAATTTTAAATTAACCATTTTTAGTGTTAAAATTCTTTTTCTTTGAAAATTATCAATTAAATGTACAAATAATAATGTTTAAGAAAAAAATTATTAAAATAAATACAAAAAAAAAAATCAACGTTATTTCTTATGTTGTAAATAAAAATGAAATTGAATAATGAACAAAATATGAATGAAGTTTAATGTTATTATATTATATTTCTTTATGATTATTATTAGAAAGTGTTTTTTTTTTCATTTCATATTTTTTTTAATATTGAAAAGAACAATTTCAATGATTGTTAAAAAAAGAAAAGAAAATACTATACATACAATACATATTATATATATATAATATAGTTAGTAGTAATCATATTGTATATTTATATAAAGAATACAATTTATTTATATTCGATTTTAGATTTATACTATTATATTTTTTGTACTGTAATATCTAAACAAAAACAAACTAATTTCCTAACGAAAAATGAATAATAATAAAACAAAAATCATATGAAAACAAAAAAACATTGTGTTCTGATTTACTCTCGGCCGAATGGTACTTTCTGAAAGCAGTTTTGATCAAGCACATGACCAACAAGGTTCTTATTGACCACGCATGCCGGTATGGCTTACGAATAATTCACACTTATCGTATGAATTCTTGGTCTAGTTACACAATTTTTGCAGGAATATGTAGGGAGAAGCTTGCATCATATGCATTCCTCTCCAACATGGGAAGCGAATGTATGTGATAGCAGTGTACGCACCAGAAGCACCTCAACCTGCAAATTTTATAGCAGAGCTCGAAAAACTTTTCGAGTGTCTTAGTCTGCACTCGGATGAAAATTACTACATTATCGCTGGGGATTTAAATGCCAAGCACGAAGATTGGGGAAATCAAATCCAAAATCTAAGGGGATGCCATCTTTTTAATTGGATGGGTCGACATCATATTGAGTTTAAAATCGACCTCCTTGCTACAGATAGACCATCGTTCCCAAGGAGCGGTGCTTTTTTGGATCTACTACTGTTAGACTCAAGACTGATAGTAACTGACTCTGTCAGCCAACATACAAGAAATTGTTTACAGACGGTAGAATACGACAGTGACCACTGCGGACTTGCCGCCGTCATACAGCTACCAAACGAGCTTGTGGTGTTGGAGGAATTTGTGCCTGAGCGCTCTTACAATTTTAGTAAGGCACGCTGGCCACGTTTTTCCAACACCCTGACAAGAGAACTCCTCTCTAACGACATTGTGCCTCCAAACGACAGGAATCTATCGAACATAGAGATCGATGGATACCTGCATCAGATGGATGGTGTCATAAAGCAAACGATGGACAGAACAATCCCACGATACAAAGAACATAACGTAACTGAAACTTACAAGAACGCGACAATAGACGCACTACACAGACAAAAAGTGGCCTTCTGAAAAGATTAAAACTCTTGTACAGACGGTTTACTGAAAGAAACGATCTGGAGATTAGGACACTGAAGTCGTCAATCAAAAACGTCAATTCGCTCATAAAGCAAAATTACAGATTGTCTATTAACTTGTACTGGGATAACAGAAATCGAGCCGTTAACTCTAGCGACCCGAGTATGTTTCCCGAGATTAATAAAATCTTCAGAAAAAACAATCAAAACGATCTTCCGTGTCTTAAGCTTCCGAGAACGACAGACAATGAAAACATACTCCTGACCGCTGGAATAGATCTGGGGGACGTCGTCTTGGATGACGATTTATTTGTGGTCGAAGATCCATTGAAGAAGGTTGGGACAGTGGGTTCTGCTTTTCAGCAAGTGTATAAGGTGAATGATTCCATTTGCCCGAACCACGACCTGGAGAACAGAGCTCTGCTGAATCACTTTTACCTTCGAAATAGCATCACGCAATGGCGATCTGAGAATCTTGGTTTTACCGGGTTCAATGAAGACAATCTGGCAAACGCCACCATCGCCGAGCTAAATGGGCCAAGTTCCCTGCTCATCTCGAAGGTCGAACTACAAATGATCTTCGCATCATTAAAGAAAAAGAAGTCAGCAGGAGTCGATGGTATACCCAATGTTGTACTACGACATCTCCCTGAGGAAGCAATAGACATATACACAACACTGTTCAACAACGCGCTGAATAATGCATATTATCCAGTGAGTTGGAAGACAGCTGTTGTACATCCTCTCCCAAAAAAGGGAAAGGACAATTCCAATCCGGCAAATCTCCGGTCGATAAGTCTTCTTCCGAGTATCAGCAAAGTATTCGAAAAAGTTATCAATAGAGCTCTGTCCAAGTGGTCCGAGGACAAAAATATAATTCCAGACACCCAGTTCGGCTTTAAGGCGGGACATGACACAATTCATGCCGCGTCAAAGTTAGTATCTGCTGTCCAATGGAACAATGCTAAGAATCAATGCACGGGTGCCTGTCTGGTTGATTTGGAGAAGGCTTTCGACACCGTATGGTTAGAGGGTCTTTATCTGAAGCTAACCAGATGGGGCATAAGTAAACAACTGCTATATATGCTTTACGACATGCTTAATGGTAGAAAGTTTGTTGTCAAGAGTGGCAATGTAACATCTACCACAACGTTTGATATTAAAAACGGTCTGCAACAGGGAGCGGTGAACTCGCCGATTCTCTTTAGTATTTACACCAGCGATCTTATTGGGAGTCTACCTCATGCAATTGCGTATGCCAATGATTTAGTTGCGTACAGAACAGGTCCAAAAGTTGAAGTCATCAGAATTCTCTTGCAACGTGATTTCGATAAAATTCAGCAATATTGTAATGATTGGAAGCTGAAAATTAACTTCCAGAAATGTGAAACTATCCTGTTTAGAACCCCTGTGTCTAGGGCTTCTAGGGATACGAGAAAGAACTGGCGCAAGCTAGTGATCGCTGGGCCACATGGACATCCACTGGCGAGTAAAAGTGTAGTAAAGTACCTTGGCATCTGGCTGGATCAGTTTCTATATTTCAACCGACATGTAGAGGCTGCTCTAGCCAGGGCTAGGGGAGCTTTTGCTCTGACAAGACGGTTGTTTTATAGCAGCCGCCTTGACAGCAGAGTGAAAATGATTTGCTACATGGCCCTCATTAGGCCGATGATTGCCTATGGATGCCCTGTGTGGTTCAACGTTGCACCATCTCTAATGGAAAAGATTCGGGTGTTCGAGAGACAGTGTCTTCGCACTTGTCTAGGACTTTACAGAACACCAGAGTCGGAGTACAAACACTATTATTCCAACGAGGTCCTATACAACGGGGCCAATACAAGCAGGATAGATAACTTTTTAATTAAGCTTATTCGCGGACACATTGCAAGAGCGATGGCCTCAACTAATGGACAAATCTTCGGGGCTTACTACCCCCAAGATGAATATTTTGAAAGCACACGTTCGAGTGGTTTTATCCCGCCCGAGGCTTTCCTATACCTTGATAGTCGAGGGCAGATTCAGGATAGATCGGCGATTCCGTTGATCTACCACGTCGGCCGCAGAACAGTCGATAGGCGGCTCCTCTACGACCGAGACATAGTCGCTGGGAGCGAAGCCGAGCGCCTCCGTTTCAGTAGGGCCGTGCCCGACCGGGATCGGAAGGAAGTCATTAATCAGGTCCACCAGTTTTGGTGGCTTAATTAAACCAGATAATTTTAGTCGACTATCGCCTATGGCTGGCTTGCATATGTTTTAGGTATCTATAAGATAGAATAGGGCAGTTGTGGCGGCACCAAAAAAAAAAAAAAAAAAAAAAAAAAAAGGCTGCTGTGGCTGTTCTAGATTTAAGTATTTTAGGTTTATTTTAAGTTATTTTAAGTTATTCTAAGTTAATTTTAAGTACTTTAAGATAGGTTAAGAAAAAAACCGATACAGTTTACCCAGTTTTTTTATTTTTCTGGGTGAAAAATAAAACCCGCTAGTTATAATTTATATATAAGTTAGTTTAAAGCCGAAAGGCAATTAAAATTAAGATATTGATTAATTTAGAGCGCCCGCATTGGGCCAGTAAGTTAATCAAGTTTATAGTGTTAACTAGTTTTTAAGATTTTTTGTCTAGACTTAATTAGTTATAAGATTTAATGCAATAAAAAATCATTGAAAAAAAAAAAAAAAAAAAAAAGGAGTACCCGTAATCCGGGTGCTCGCGGGGTGGGGGGGTGATTTAAAGGGACCTTCCCACGGTTGCCCCCGCATATCTCGAAAACGGTTCGCTATAGAAAAAAACAACTGAAAGAAAATGAAGCTGATAAAATTTCCTACAATTTAATATGGCAATATATTTGAAAACAAAGAACCGTTTTTGAGATATGTATACTTTTTGAAAAATGGAATTTTTTTCAAGAAAAGAATTATTTTTCCAAACTTGTTCTAACTCCTTACCAATTTTTTTTAATTACAAAGTTGTAAAGGGATTAGTTGTAGATAATCTAATTTCCTACAAAAATATATGCAAAAGTGTTAATTTATCTTTAACAGTTCAAAAGATACAGCAAATTGAAATATCCCCAAAACGGGTATTTTTGTGATGTGATTTTTCTAAACTAATCAATATTTTCAAAAATGGTCTAAATAAGTTGTCCACCTGACCAAAATGAAGTGAGGATAGCAATAGCTGAACTAAAAAACAACAAAGATGCTGGACCGGAGATGACCTGTTGGAGTGCATACATCAAGTCATCTCTAAAGTTTGGTCAGAAGAAAGAAAGTATGCCAAATGAATGGAACCTCAGCATCGTTTGCCCCGATCCACAAGAAAGGAGACCGTCTAAACTGCGCCAACTATAGAGGAATAAATCTTCTGAATATCGCCTACAAGATCCTCTCTGTCGTACTATGTGAACGCCTGAAAGCTTTCGTCAGCAACCTGATTGGCCTCTATCAGTGTGGTTTCAGACCAGGAAAGTCCACAATCGATCAAATGTTCGGTACGGCAGATCCTGGAAACTACCCAAGAATTCCAAATCGATACGCGTACGATAGCATTTATAGAGACGAGCTATACAGAGCCATGTCAGGTTTTGGCATTCCCACAAAACTCGTCCGACTGTGCAGGATGGCGATGGAGAACTCTCGCTGCTCCGTCAAGGTTGGTACTGACCTCACAGAAGCTTTTGATGTCAAAGGGATTTCTTCAATTTAATACTTGAAAAAATTATTGTAGTGGGACAGTTTTTTTCAAGTCTGTGCAATTGCTGACGACATAGACATCATTGGCAGAACTCGGCGAGCTGTCACTAGAACGTTTGCTAGCATTGAAGCTGAAGCGGCTAAGATGGGACTAGCAGTCAATGAGGTCAAAACAAAGTACCTGCTGTCCACAAAAAAGGACACACAACACCGACGGATTGGACAAAACATCACAATAGACAGGTACAACTTTGAGGTAGTTAGGGACTTTGTTTACCTCGGATCGGCTATAACATCTGACAACAATATCTCGTCAGAAATAAAGCGAAGAATTACTCTTGCCAATCGCTGTTTCTATGGGCTAGGAAGGCAATTGAGTAGCAAAGCCCTCTCTCGAAAGACAAAGGAGACTCTGTATAAGACCCTAATCATCCCAGTCCTGCTCTATGGCGCCGAGGCATGGACTATGGACTCTATTTAAAGCGGATGAAGATATCCTTAGTCGTTTCGAGCGTAAGATTCTTCGGAGGATTGTTGGCCCTATCTGCGTTAACGGGCTTTGGAGGAGAAGGTTCAACCCAGAACTATACGTGCTGTACAGCGACATTGACCTGGTCAAAAAAATACGCATATCACGTTTAAGGTGGCTAGGTCATGTAGAGCGAATGGACAACAATGCTCCGGCTCGCAGGATCTTCGTTTCCATCCCAGAGGATAGACACAGTCAAGGAAGACCTCGCCTTAGGTGGCGCCCTTAAATGGAGGACAAAATACGAGTATCGTTTTACATAATCGTAACGTAACGATAACGAGAGATTTTGGACGACAATCGTCAGTGGTACGGGCCCTGCAATTCTTCATAATTATCCGCATTGCTGGCATAATCCATGGAACGTACAATTTAAATTTAAAACAAATGTACAATACTAACATCCCTAATTGCATTAGCAGGCCTTAAGCCTTATCTAACCCGAATTAAAAGAGTGGATGATTCTGGTAATCTACTAAGATTGCGCTTCAGTTCAGGACGAACCTGAATCTCGATTAATGGGCCCTTCCCTCTAGCTTAGAACTTAGCTGCCTCAAGATGTGCACTCCAAGTCAGATCAATTCGTTTCCAGGTAAGATCAACTTGTGCGTGAAGTCCTCCATTGTTCATCATTTTTGTTAAGCGACAAACTTCTTTCTTAAAGATTTGGTGTTCTTAATTATGATTGCAGTTATCGTCGTGTATTCTAGAATTTGGGGGTTTGCTTTTATGAAGGAGGTGTTGATGGTATATTTTAGTGTGTCCAACTCGAAGTCGTTAAAAAAATTGATTCTTTGTGCTTCGTTTGTTGGGTATATAGATATTAGTTCTGTGTTTAGGAGTGTTTTTGACAGAGTTCGCCGCACTGTCAACTTTTCATTTCTTTACCGATAATAAGTAATCCAGATACGTATGCTGCATTTTTCACCAAGAATAGATACTGTCTTGTCGCTTGAAATATGGCGAATGCTTCTTCTGTGAAAACCGAAACAAAATCTGGAAAAATATTGATGATAGATCCATTTACGTCTGTCACGGCATTAGATTTGGTTTCTGGAGTCTTTGAGCCAGCCTGCCATCGGGGAAGATAAACCTTGCAAGTCAGATGCGATGCTAGCTAGAAATAGTTGGTGTTAAGTGCATTTAGGTTTAATGTATGTGTTGTTTATTTCAAATGACAATAACAAAAACTTGCACACACAGTTAACAACAAAATTCATTTAAAGATAAAGACTGCATTAATTCTCTGGATGTTATCAAACATTCTGCAATCCGGAGCATTGTTTTCTCTTCGCTTTTCTACATCCCAGCTACCTTAAACATTAAAAAAGTAGTATAGCGCAGAATCTTTTGAAATGTACAATGATGTCTAAATAGAACTGAAGGTCTTAAATAAAGCTTTGTTGAAGAAAGCTCAAAGAGACAACAATTGGCATGGGATATTTGTTGCCAATATTTTGAATAGCGGCAAAGATGGAATGAGTAGGGTAATACCAGTATATTCGTCTCCAAACAAAAAACATCAAACTCGGACAGAATAGTGGTAATTGGGTAAATATGACCAAGGCCCGCTCTTAACTCAATAAATCAGCGCGGAAACGAAACAGAGTGCAGGCTAGTAAGGCACATGAATAGCAATTAGCAAATCCCTTGGCGGGCAAGTAGCTAAGGTGTCCGTCCATACAGCTCTAAAGAGAAGACAGACTTTCTAACGAGTCTGCAAAACAGAGTAGTATCAGAATATTTTACTCATATACCTATGAATTGAAAAAAGAAATTAATTGATACTAATTACAAAAAACATGTAAATTCCAACTTAACTTCTTTCTTGATATTGCACGACTGAATCCCAGGTACCTACTTGCCCTTATCTGCGATCACAGCTTGGAATAAAATTTGAAAAATATTAAGGAGACTTCAAAGTTTTTATTCGAATTTTCTGACTTTTGATTGTTTGAAAAACGTACGAAAATTGTTTTCAGCGGAAAAATTTAAACGCCATTTTATTTCTTTAAAAAATGTGAAAAAGTGTGAATTTTTTTTTCAAAATCTTAGGAGCGATTTTTAAATACAACGATAACTTTTTTCAAAAATTACAAAAAAAAAATAATTTAAGAATGCAAACTTAAGCAAAAAGATAATCTATATGTAAAAAAAATAAAAAGAAAAACCATCTACTCGTTTTCAAAATATTAATATTTAAACAATTTTGATTGAAATCGGATGACCAGTTTTCGAGAAAGTCAAAGAAAAAAAACCGTTCTATGGGAGCTACCGTTTTTATCCCACCATCTTGAATTTTTTGTTCACCAAAACATAACCTACACCTACAATAGTACACTGATTTTTTTCATAAAAATTCTTGAAGCCGTTTCCGAGAAAAATAATCTTTTACTTAACGGTTATATGACAGGTACCGTTAATATTTGAGTCGTCTCTGTAGAATGTCAAAATAATTTTATGTTCCAAATTTGAAGAGGCCGTTTAGGCTGTAGTTCAATATACATCAGTACAGACAGACAGACAGACAGAATTTTGCCAGTAACTCAAATATGTTGCTTTATCATCGTAATGTCATGTCTCATTATTAGATTTTTTTTTACGAATGCATAACTTGCCTTTAATCCCTATAATCGTAAGTTAAAAAGAAACAAACAACACTGACACTTTAAATTTAAATCTTTTATTAGACTCGATTTAGTGCGGACAATAACATTCCATTTCTAAGAAAATACATTAATATTTATAATAAAAAATATATATATTCTTAACTTTTAAAGTAATTAATATTAAAACAGATTTAAGATAATCCCAAGAATTAAATAAATAGAGAGACAAAACTTTTCGATTGATTTTATTCGTTGGCAAACCTTGTTTTGTTGTCTTGTTGAATATAAACCAAATAATTGAACTTATCGTTGCACAAATAAACGTCAGTTTCTTAACAAATAGATCACCACAAAATTTCATGTTGCACATAATTTTAGATTCTTTTTTTTTCAAACAATATTACAAAATAAAAAATAAAATGAATTGACCATAGTATTGCCGAGTGCGAATTAGTTGAAATTGAAAGAACTTAAGAAAAACTACTGCATTTTAAGGATTTTGTAACATGTTTATTGATACTAATGAATGAATATGTATAAAGGTAGTTCTTTTTTAACCAAAATAATGATGAGATTCCTGTAATTATATTATAACTACATCCTCATGGACATAAGGATTCATTTAGATCCGTTTAAAACAACTCGGCAACACTTATTTTGGCATTCCTTGATATTTTCAAAAGCAATTCACTCAAGAGAAATAAAGAAACCAGTCAAATATATGACTAGAACTAACTACCTATTACACACAATTTATTATTATTTTAAATTTAAGATTTAATTTTTTTAATGTTTCACATTATTTATTTTATTTTTGTTTTTTTTTTTACTTTAAGAATAAAGAAAGGCAAAAAGCTCCACAGTTATTTTAAAAATATTTGCTGATCATTAGAAAGATCCCTGTCAATTTTTTAAGTTTTTTTAATTTTTCAATTTGATTTGTTTAACCACATAAAGTTGATGGTATTTCTTACGTTTAAATAAATGCGTCAAAAATTGACATAAGTTTATACGGATTTTTAAACTAGCTTAGTTGTAGTTTTTGTTGTTGGTTTTGTTTATTTCCACTTGTGTTAGTTGTTACTAGTCTCCATAAGATCGATAACTTCTCTATTTAAATCAGTCGCTTGTTTTCGTAGCTTCAACACCTGTAAAAATAATTAAATAAAGTTAATTTAACGTTGCAAACTATATTTTTATCATTTTTTGCAGTTATCTATAGAAAATTCTCTAACATATTCATTTAAATATTATCGACATTTTTGATGAGAGAACGGAGAAGCAAAGCTCATAGAAAAAAGGGTAGGTATATAGAGAAATACTATCAGGGGAGATACATTAAATCAAGCAATTTGTAAGCATAAATAGTTTTGACTATCGCAATTACTTTCGCTTAAAAATTGCACAACAAAAACTTTGATATCACATGAGAAAGTAAAGCTCAACTCAAATACCCATCATGAGAATAAGATAGATGAGCAAATTGTCAAGGAAATTAACAAAAAACCCTAACCGTTCCTGAACCTACACATATTGCAGAATTGAAGACAATACGATTTCCAACCTATGGCCCCAGGAATCACCGAAGAGTTCTCATCGAAAGTTGGTTTGCAACAGGGAAGTGTCTTGAGTACTTTGCTCTTTATTACTGTCCTTGATTTTCTGCTTGAGGGTAAGTTTATGGACCCGATAGTAAATCAATTACTCTTTGCTGAAGATGATATTCATAAGTGAAGATCCTACATCTTTGCAACGAGGACTTGATGTATGGGTCAATTACTATTAATACTTTAATTTTTCTGGGAAAACTGAATGGATGCATCAAATACATGTACAAATTTAAATGTGTTTTAATGACGTCTATATGGTTCAAAATTTTCAACGCCGTTGATGGGTAGAAGTCTTCAACTGCAGGCCAGAGGCGCGACCATAGAAATTGAAGTACAACAACTCGGCAGCATACTCGAGGATTCCGAGTTTTTGCGAAATTAAACATCGATCACGTTACCTGCTCTTCAGAAAAAAAAACACTTACGTGCTGTACCCGAAATTGAAGAGAAAGATAATTCTGGAGAAGAAATCGGATTCAAGAGAAGTATTTTATACGTGATAATTGATTCAGTCATCAATCATAGATTTTCCGTGGTTAAAAATGTTGTAGATTTTTCGTTTTTGTGGAGGTTTCCAAATAAGAAAAAATTGTGAATACCACAATCAGTTTTGATGAGAAATATGCTGTTCACGTAACTCAACAATTAGCTTTGTTCGATGAGCCCTGAAGTCACCCTGGGGTCGCCACAACTCGTTTTTTGAAATACCTCAACTCGCCCTCAAGAAAAAATTCTCTGTTTTATTTGAAACCTGGGGTCGCCATGAAGTCACCCTGAAGTCGATCTTGGTATTTTGCTAGGGCGAGTTGAGGTAACGATCAGCTGTTGTATACTGACATTAGCTGTCAATTTGTGATTTGTGTTGATTTGCTGCACGTAAGTTGTTAAATCTCATAAAACTCATTTTAGATATATCTGCCAATTGTTTTTTCACTCAAAATGAAACAATTCTCAATCTAGTTTCTTACTATGTACTTACATAAGTATGCAAGTGTGAGTTTATTGTTTTTAATAATCATTTCAATTTACATTCTTAATTTGGCACAGTCGAAACTGGTGGAGCAGTAACGTGCGAATAGTCATTCCCCTGTTTGTGATATGTCAGTAACTTAATTGAAAGCCCTTTTGCGTTTTTTGAGATTCAAAAAACCTGGTTTTTTTGAACTCTTGGAGTTGTCAAGAAAACCTGGGGCGACCCTGGGTAAAGTTCAACGAACAAAGCTATTATCGTCTGAAATTATTCACGTTAAAAGATTTATAGGTTAGGTTTGGATGGGGTGATAATTCGGCAGAGAATTCATGTCACTCGGATCTCAAGAATCCATTGCGGTTCCCAAGTGTAGGGGGTGTGGTGAAAGAGGGCGAATTCGGTGTATTATATAGTATTATTTGTTTGGTGCCTCCTTAAACCACCTTGAAATTTTGATGAATTTCACAATGTTTTTAAATGGCTTTTTTAAAGCGTCGCCCAGTTCGTCGAAGAAGTATTCTCCGAGGGCTATTTTTTCTGGTCTGGGCTAGGCTGGGGCATTCACAAGAAATTGATATGAGCCTTCTTCTGCTTTAACGTTTTGACACCATCTGCATAAGCCTTGATGTGCTAATGTCCATTCTGCTCATGTGGGCCCCATTGAGTTGTGACCTATAAGAATGCCAATCAAAAGGGACAGTTGAGGTCTACCTAGTTTTTGAATGTATTCTGCATATTTCTTTGAGATGTTTGGCCAAAGACTTCTTGTGACCCAACAGTTCTCGAGTTTTGACCATCTCTCGTTTGCGACTTTGAGTGAATTACATTTTTGAACCGTTTTTGGCCATTTGATCAGACTTTTTATTTTTGTGAATGTCACAGTGTCCGTCGAAGGGTAACAAGGCTTTGCAGGTTTGCCTGCTGCGTGAACTTTATCGTGAAAAAAACACTTCAAAAGTTTGGCAGATTTATAAATCAATTTATTGGTGGGTTTATCAAGATGGTACCAGATCCTGCACCTGCTTCCGTTTTTGAACCGTCAGTATAGACCGATATAAGATTTTCGTCTATGACCCGGTTTTTCTTCCAGCATTCTCTGGCAGGAAAGCCTGTTAATGCCACCGTGTTAAAATCTAAATGCGGTATAGTACAGTCGGTTTGGGTTCCCATGTCTAGGTATTTTTGTATGACCATAAAAGCCCTTATTCCAGTTGTTGGCCTAAAAAACATCCATAACATCCAAAACATCCAAACATAATTTGAATTCAAAAAAACATCCTCCATTTGAATTGTTGATTGGCATTACTTCGAAGAAATTGAGCACACTTTTTCAAACTTTTTAATAGCATTTCGCATATTCGGTACATTACCAATTTCAGTATCCAGTGGTGAGCGATCATGATTACATGATTACCCCCGGGCCCGAATATTCTCTCGGCGGCCCTGGGTGGATGTTGTGGATGGAAGTGGACACCGCATTAGCGCGAAAAGGACTGAATACCTGTGCTGCTCACGTTTTGATCTATACAGGCATATTCCGGAAGTTTATTTGAATGCAACAGTTCTTCCCAAGTGCGACAAAATTATATCTTGGAGGATCTTGTGATGACGACATCAAGCATCGCTTAAGTGTAGGGTGGATGATGTGGCGGGAAATCTCTGCTATCTTCTGTGATCAAAAAATTAACCCTTAACTGAAAGGGTACAACGTACAAGGCATATGAGAATAAGAAGCAACAAATCCGAGGAAAAAACACCTTTCTGGGCAAAATACAGCAACTTAGAGCAACATGTAGAGCATGCGCACAAGGGATTAGTGTTTCCCTTTTAATGTTGAACACACAGCGCGAGCATGAACATTAGGGGAGGCGGGAAAGGAGGTGTCGATTAACGTTGGTCTTGAATGTTTTCAAATTGAAATGGCAAGGAAAAACTTCTCCGGGTAAACTATTCGCTTTGTTTTGTATTCTATCGAGTAGGTGTAGCGATGATTGAGAAGCACCTGTCCAGAGGTGCTAGTTATACGAGTCTTGGCAGGGTAAACGCTTTATAAATTGTAGCCAGATCAGACGGGGAAAAAAAATTCTTGCATCGATACAGAAAGCCTAAGCACTTGGCAGCATTTTTGGCGATCTCAAATATATGATCATTCCAACGGATGTCGTCGTTGACACACATACTGAGTACTGAAAGCTTTTCGGTTTCTTCGATGCAAGTGCCATTCATGGACAATGGCATCAGGGGTATGTTCAGCTTTAACGACAGAAGGCAGTTTTTCAGTTTTCGAAGTATTTTTATTACCCCATTTGACAATGCTGTATAAATCGGAGTTAAATGAGCTTGACATACGGTACCGTTGCAATTGTACATCCGAAGGCGAAAGAAGTGAATTATCGAACGAATATGAAGCGCAATAATCTTGCTTTCACCAATGGGATGTAAGAATTTGTTCCACTGTTCGGTGAGATATGCCATCAGATCACCAGTGGAACGATTACTGCGAAAGCCATACTGACGGTCATGGAGAAGCTTTCGGTCTTCGAGATATTCCTTAAGCTGACAGTTAATCAGCGTTTCCATGACTTTAGAAAGAAGGGACGTAAGGGCTGTGGGTCGGTAGGAGGAGTCACGTTTCTTCAGGACATGCTAGACATATGCTGTTTACCATCTTCTAGGAAAGTTTCCAGAAGAGTAGGTGCAATAGAAAACCTTACGCAGTGGTTTTTTCACTGTAGAAGAACACCTCTTTAGAAGAAGCGGGGGCAGGAGGGGCAACATTGCTGTGAGACAGCGTAGAACTAGCAGCGAAATGGGCAGTGAGCAAGTTTGCCTTCTCTAAAGAGTAGAAAATATGTTTGTCCTTATCGTTAGAACCAAAGGTGTTGGAGTTTTTAATATTTTTTACAAATGACCAGAAATGTGTACTGCCTTATGGTCATTGCAGAATTGTTTGCCGTATATTTTGATCAAGCAAAAATTTGGTTCTTTTGATAACGGAGATCCCCTGATAACCCAGTTCAAAAGGCAATAAATGCCACGTTCCAACACTATCGGGAAAGAAAGCAGGCGGAAAAACTCGTGCATCAAACAAATGCAACGACACCTGCATTAAGTGGGCCTGCTGACGTTTTCTGAGGGGCACCCTACAAGAAGAGTTTTAGAGAAGTGACAGTCTTGGTCCCAGTCAAAATCATAATCGGTTAAAGAAAAAGAAAAGACGATTAACAACCGAAGTGGAGTTAAAAGGCTTGCATATGTTTGGGAAGAATTCGCTATTACTTTAAAACCATCCAATTTCTTATAAAGCTTGACAGTCTATTTATGCTTGTGTGCCCTTAGATCGATGTGGTTATTGTAGAAGTATTTTTTCAAATGAAGTTTACATTAGTTAGAAAGAACAGGAGCATGTCCAAAGATGTGAAATTGTTTCTCCCGCAGATAAAAGACGCCAAGTCTTATGGCATGTCTTTCAATTAAACAGTGTCCTGTTATGATACGTACTACGGAGTTAATTGCAGATCTGCTGAGGAACATCAATCAAGCCTTTAGACCGATTCAAATCTAGTTCTGGCCAGATTCACTTAGTCATTATACAAGTAGTACTATTGGACCAGCGTTTATTTTTATTCTTCCTCTTGAAATAGCATAAGTTTAGTTTAGTTTAGTTTAGTTAAGTCTACTACATATTTCCTGTTTGCTTGAGATATATATTTTTATTCCGGTTCAGGTTCCGGTTTAGTCTTTCTGAGTAGACTCCTCCGACGAACTCATCTTTTGTTTACGAACTATCTGTGTAAAAATATATAGATTTGACATCAAGGAAGGCTTTATCTTTCTAAGTTGATGAAGCAGGAATGGTAAACAGTATTTGATGTATTTGATGTAATTTAAGATAGATGTGAACAAGTTCTGAATGATGTAGTGGCCAATTGAGTTATTGGTCGACAGAGAAGTGGCTTTGAGACGAATGGCTGTTTTTTATATACATATGTGAATGGGAGATTTAGGAGTATATGTAGTTCAGAGGAAGGTCTCGAGCGGAGAGTCGAGCTCCACTGATGAATATACTATATGCAATAGATAATTGTTTATGTAGCTTTTTAGCTCTTTTCTTTTTATTAAATAAAGCTTAATAACAGGTATGTATTAAGCTTTGACATAAAAAAATTGTGGCAACCATTCGATGGAAAGAGTTTAGTTGGGCAAATGTAGTCATCCGATGTAGACTTGAGCGTATGTTAACGTGTTTTGCCAACAGGTCTATCACCTAAAAAATCCTCTTCGGAAACGTCGGCTTATGTCCATTTGCGTGGCACGCCGTCTGGTCGATATTCTGGGGTCTTCTCGGAAATCTCCGGCAACAGCAGCCGGGGGCAGTGTTTGTCCAGTTTGACGTCCCGAGCGACGAAATTCACGCTACGCCAATATCAGACGAATTATTGCATTATATCCGTTCTTTAGAAGTAAAGCGTATGCACCAACTCATAAACAAGATATGGTTAGAAGAAAGCATGCTCGATGAATGGAATCTCAGCATAATTTGCCCGATTCTTAAAAAAGGATACTCTGAACTGCACCAACTGGGATATCAGTCTCCTCAACATCCCTTACAAGACCTCTCCTATTGTATTGTGTTAACGCCTAAAGCCATTCGTCAACTAACTGGTAGGTCCATATCAGTGCAGCAAAGTAACCAACCAAGTAAACGCTGTTATCAAGAAGAGATACCCATCATCGACATCTTGGACAAACCATCACATAGACAGCTATAACCTTGAGGTAGTTAGGGACTTTGTCTACCTGGGCTCCGCTAGAAGGCAATTGAGTAGCAAAGCCCTCTCTCGGGCAACTAAATTGTCCCTTTATAAGACCCTCATCATCCCAGTCCTGTTCTATGATGCAGACGCATGAACGTTGTCAAAAGTGGATGAGGACGCTTTAGGCTGCTTCGAGAGAAAGCTTCTCCGGGTGATTTTTGGTCCCGTATGCATTAACGGAGAATGGAGTAGATACAATGAAGTACTCTACCGGCTGTACAGCGACACAGACCCAGCCAAAAGAGTTAACAATTCAACGTCTCAGATGGTTGGGTCATTACACCGGATGGATACAACGCTCCGGCCCGGAAAATCTTCGATTCCATCCCAGAGAGACGGCGCAGTAGAGGACGACCAAGACTCAGGTGGTGCACACAAGTGAAAGAGAACCTGAACCGACTCTACGTGCGAAACTTGAGGCATCTAGCTAGGGTCCAGGTCCACCTAAGGTAAGGTAAGGTAATATAATTCATCGAAAAATGGAACCAAAAGGTAATAAGTTCGCAGAATAAATGTATGTGTAAATAAGTGCACCATTTTGTCTATTTAACCTTTGAATCAATTCCGATTTTCTTTTTTCCAACATTTCAAGGGTAAAAGCATACTTATGGTTCGAAGAGAATAAAATGGCCAAAGTTGAAATCATCATGAAGGGTCAACATAGAAAATAAATACCTTGGATCTAAGTTCTTTCTCATGGCTGATCAATTCTTGTATCGTTGCCATGGTGTTTGTCATGTTCTGTTGATCCATTGTCCACCGAAGATAGAGTTCTGAAAAGAAAAAAATTATTTTCCTCTAACCAACCAACACAACTCCAAACTCACCGTCCCACAATTCCAAACTAATCGGTGCCACTGATGGCCAAATAACATGCGGGTTTGGTTCATACAATGGATTCAGAAGACTTTTCATCACATCTGGCCGATTCAAATAGGACCACAAGCTGGTTGTACGGCTATGAACTTTGTACTCGGAACGTTCCTTCTCAGAATCGCACAGAAACGTTCCGTATTGACTAAAGTAACTGTGTTCGAAGAGCAAAATTAAAAGATTTGTACTAAACTCAAAACTGCAGGGGAATTGACAAAACACTTGGTATATACAATCGAGGAAGAGTATGAATGTGGCTCCTGAGGTTTTCAAACGTGCCTGTGGTGGGGTATAGCAGGAGTATTTGTGACGGGAGAAAAACGGATGACCAGCTTGAATCCATTCACGTTCGATTAGTGCTTGGAGGCTATTGGGATGGAATTAAGAAAAAAAAACTGGGAGGCTTTTGCTAAGGTCTGAACTTACCCCCTAACTGTTCGGCAGTCTGGATTTAAGATGATTTGTACCAATGAGGTCACTATGAGTGTTGAATCGAGTCCTTTTGAGCCGTGAACGAGCACAGGACTGCCTTCTTGATCAAGGCACTGGGCCACAACGCAGGCGGCATTTAATGAATTCAAAACCAGGCTAAGCCAACCACTATTCTCAAGTCGAGACAGCCATTTGTCGGCACTGCAGGTTGTGTCATTGCAGGCTGAATAGATTCAAGGGATTATATGGGTAGCTAACACGGATCACTTCAATTTACCTTCCACGAGTTTTGTAAAGCTATCCAGTATTGAGGAAGGATTTGAGACATTGCCAATCGAACGGTTTACCTTCTTCCACTGGGAGTAGTGCTGATCAACTTCAGTATTTGACTTTCCTTTGCCCCATGTGTCTACTATGAAGCCTTTTTTACTTCGCCCTAGCATCACATTGATAAGGGCTTCATCTGCCCTACATCGCTTGATGCCTTGAGTTGAGAGTGGTTGGGAACTTCTCATTAAAGTCGCCTAAAACACAAATCATTAAATATGAGACACATTTTCAATTAAACTTACTCCATTGTCATGTTTATAGCTAAGAATTGGAAACCGCCCGCCATCCCGGAAAGCGGCTGATTGACAGATTTGTTCATCGCTGATTGATTTTGGAACAATTAAGGTAGCACCATATGTCGAACACACGTTAAAATCGTTATTGACATGAGAGATTCTCCAGTCGTCGCCGGCAAGTAATTTCGAAAACTCTGATTCTGGCCTAAAACCTTTCTTATAGTTAAGAGCTCCAGCCATCATGTAATGTTTCTTACCGGAAAATAGTAAATCCATCTTCCAATATGGAATACATCGGTCTATAGAAGAACGGATAGTCCAGTTCTATGTTATGCAATGAACTAAGTTGCTCCAGAGAAATGGCCACATTAAAGTACTCTTTTGAATATTTGATTTCTAATGAAATTATCCTTAGATCTTTGCACTTAAGGGTGATGATTCCACCCACAACAACATTATTAACTAGAAAGGGTTTCTTTTCCACCGAATCGATATTCTTGTGCAGTAGCTAGATAAATTAGCCAGTAATTGGAATGACCTATTTAAGCGGGAAAAAATTATAAATAATTGTAAGTATTTACCCATAATTCCTGGCTGTTTTCTTGTCGGGCACTTAACAGTAAATGGTGGCCTGTGATGCATAGGGTTCCCTCAACTGTTGCATGTAAATGGTCATGCAATAGGACGCCATCGAGTTTTGGGGTTTTTATGAGATCAGCGAACTCCATTGAACAGTTTAAAGCGGTCGACGTCGAAATGAAATGAGTGCAATATGAATATGTAATTAAAATTTTCTACGAATTGTATTGCATGATTTCTTTGTTGTGGTTTTTGTTGAGTTTTGTTTCCACAGGAAGGGTGAGTTATCACGATAAGTTTATCAGCGGCAGAAGAAATAAATATTTGTAAAAATATGGGTAGTTTTATCGCCTTTCTTCTTTTTTTGTTAATTGCGAGGGTGGGAAGTTTTTTGTTTTGACACAGCTGACAGGTTGAAAATTTCCTTAAAATGCAATTGTCAGCGATGTGCGAGAAATATTGATTCTGGTGATACGGATGTGAAAATGTGCAGAAGGGAATTTATTTGAATTTTTTGTATAAGTTTCCGTTGATCGTTGGAACGGGCAGTTTTCTGTGGAGCGTTATATACTAAATTATGCATTATTATAATTTAATAGAAGATATGTGCTATCTTGAATTTCTGAAGATCACAAAACATTGTAGACACGAAAACTGTAAAAACCCAAAAAAAATCCAAGAAAAGCTGTTACGATTTGTTTTTTTGTTTGTGTATAGTATAAGAGGTTTTAATTTCTGTCTTGGAGGAATTGTACAAATGTGTGCGTAGTAAATCGCTTCCAATAAATTTTATACTTTCTCATTAAATATTCCCACCAAACCGAAATCCCAAAATTGTTAGTACAAAGTCTTATTGTAATATACAATCCATCGCATCGTGAGGAATGCGTCGATAAAGTTCAAATAAAAGGAACAATCGAAAGAAAAAAGATGGAAGAAGAGCTTTACGGATTACGGGGAGTTGCTTGTCAAATTTGAGTGCCTCGTTTTGAAGTTTTTTCTTACGTCTCCAATTTTTTAATTTACAGTTTATTTATTTCTTTTCGTTTTTTCTAGAAATAAAATGAATATTTGTGTGACAAAAAACAAGAGAAAAGATAAACTTAATAAACATATCTTTCGAATTCAGCACTCAAGAAGTAGCTAACTGGGAAGTTCTTCTTCCGTTTTTTTTTTCTTTTGATTTTTGTCTTGTCCGCACTTAATTGATGCATGTCTCACGATACAGCGTGTAATACAGACACAATTTTTAAAGAATGGTATTTCGTATTTTGTTAATTTTCTTTCGCTTAATACTAGGTCCGTTCGTCTACTTTTTGGGTTGTTTTAGGAAAATTGTCAAATTTTCAAGAGTGGGGGTGAAAACTCTCAACAAATTTTAAAATCCTACAAAAGTAAAAGAACGCTTTGTGGATCAAAATAGGGAAACTTTTTAAACGTCAAAAAAAGTAAAATTTAACTAAACGAAATGGATCAATTAAGTGCAGATGAAATAAAAATTGTGATGGAAACCATTTTATTAGGCCATTGTAAGGTCATTTTATTATTTACTTTGGATTTAACTTTACAATTTTTTTTTAAATTAAAATTCTTCAAATACGAAGACTTCACAAAACGTCAAATTTTAAATGCACTTTTGAGTTTGACAGAACTCACATTTCTCCCTCAAGATTTTTTTGTTTAAAATAGGGAATTAAATGGAAATGTTTTGCTCTCTCGCAACATCTCTCTTCTCACGAAAACGAACAACATTTATGTAAAATTGTTCAAAATAGTCTGTTTTAGGGAGTAGACGAACAAAGCTACTATTTTCAGTCATTTATCCTCTCCTTTGTCACGACTCAAAACTATTAACTACGTTTAACACTTTCATTTCTGATAAAGAAAAATCTACAGTGAAGGAAATTAAAATTGTACTCATAATTATAATAAATTTATAAATTTAATATTCAGTTAAGCTCGCTCTAACGACCGCCATTATTCGCTTCGTCGTCGATTTCACAAGTTTTTCCAATTCTGCCTTTGTAATCGAAGCCCATCACGCTTCAAATATTTTGCTCTGAAGCTCTTGGACATTTGTAAAATTGTCGCCCGTTTATGTTAGTATGACTGAAATCCATCTGGACTATTCAAATTTAATTTCTTTCATCACTAAAGATAACTTTTCTCCACTCTTCGGTCAAGGTAATATGAAATTCAGTTGGCTTCTTAGATTTTTTTTTGTAAACAATGTTTGCGATGGCTTTTCAAATCTGCCTTACGTGTCTGCTAGAAACAGGCAAGTTAAGTTTGGCACTAATCTGAGAAACAAACAACATGTTTCTGACTACTTCGCGTGAAATCAACCGAACTTGAGGTTGTTGTTAACTTTAACTTTTTATTTTGTGCATGGTAGGCAATTTATCCATAACTTTCGCTTAAACTTTAACTTAACGAGTTATGAATAACTGTATTTGAAAATATTTCAGGCGATTTTACGATCACAACCTTTGTATGCACGTATTTTTGACTTTTCTTCTGCACTTAAAATTTCTCCACGTGGCATTATTAGATTCTACAAATAAAGTTTGATGAAAACAATTTCAAAGAATCACAAAATGATTCCCTACCTCTTCCAATAATAAAATTCAAGCCACTTTATAAAATAGCCACCGCTAAGTCTTAATTATACTGTTTTTATACGAATTTCACTGTTAAATTATCACTTTTTAAACTTTTTTCATAAAATACAGAGGAATATAATACCTAAAGGTGATTGAAAATGGTTGAAAGCATAACGGTTGTCTTTATATTTATTTGACAGATCATTGGGGATGCAATAATGAAAAGTACTGCCAAGTTTGTAGTCGGTGCAAAATATATTAATGATGATTGTAGTGTTTTTACATTGTCTTTTAAATTAATCTGTGAGGATAATATTTTATAGTGGAAGTCAAAATTCATTCTGTTGCTCTTTTAAATGATTTCATTTTTAATAAATGTTATGAAAAAATTAAAAATAATTACTGATTACTTTCTGGGGTTTGAAAGTAAATATTAAACAATTATAGCCCGGGAGCCAGGTGAAAATTTGGTCAATCATTTCTTTTTAAGCGATAATTGGGGAAATACATCAGGGAATAGTATTATAAAACCTCGTGAACGTCAGCTTCGGTTCCTTGAATAGGATGAGCAGTCCAGAGCGTTATAACATTCAAAGTATCAGCTGACAGTCTTTCCACCGAGATACAGCCAGCTGACATTTATATTCATTTATAGTTGAGTATAAGCTACCATCAGTCTGAATTTAAGCTAAACGGAAATCACTGAAAGTAATTTTTTTTTTGCAAGTTCAAGCATGCAGTTCACGCATACTCCGCCTTGTTACAGCCAGCTGACATTTTTTTCTTCAGGATGATGGATAAGCTATGGTTTGGCAAATTTTTAGTCGGGAGAAAATTACTAAAATTTAATTTAATTTATATTCTTCGTGCGTGGGAGGCTACTACAAACCATCCCACCAACGAAACCGCAGCTGACGCTTATGAGGTTTTATAATACTTTTCCCTGATGCTATTCCCCAATTATCGTTTGAGAGGAACTTGGTCATGGAAATCTGGCTCCCGGACTATTAAGTTTGAAAAGAAAAGAGCATATTACATTTTCTAAACTACTCGAACTAATTTGACAATAACATGCATATAAACATTTGACCAAAAAATAAAATAATAATTAGGCAAACATGCATTGATCCCCTGAAAAAAAATTAACCGTAATACTCGAACTGCGGAATGCGTTGCCAGACTCCAATTTTGAAATGCAGAACTTTAAAACTTTTAAATCCGTCCTTAACGCCCCCTCTGTGTTTAATCAACATAAGGGTAGCCAACATAAGCAAGGAAAATAACAAAAGAGGCTGATGGAGAATGCGGGAAATCGCAACAAATGTTCGGTCTCGACGTAATTGTGTTTCCCACTTTACCTTTCTTTTAGTATTTTTATGGTTTTCTAAAACTATAAACGACAAAATATTTTTTTAATTCATCAGTATCAAATTTATTTACAAATTATATTTTCAAAACAACTGTAAGTTGATAGATACTTGAACAATTTTACTCTAACTGACCCCAAGTATGTTATTTTAATATTTGTTCATTAGCGGTAGTAATAAAATAATTGAACTTAAACTACAACACCTACGGTGCACTTGGGCGTATACGCAATAATCAACCAATTTAAGTCCAACTGTGGGTTATTAAAACAGACACGCTAAACATAAATTCTTTTGTTCTTTTAAATGCTAACACGTTTCTCTGAAAAAAAAAATAATTGAATGTGTATAACTATTTTGTGGAAATTCCTATTCCAAAGGTAGATAATACAACTATGTTGTCCTTAGTTTGTCTTTGAGCACAACTTCAAACTTCATTCCTGTAAGGATTCTCCCAAAGAATGGATTCTAAGAAAACTAAAGAACTCATTAAATTTAATTTATCTTAAATTTTATTTATTTTGTTAAGTTATTTATTTAATTATTTATTTATCTTTTGCTAAACTGAATTTCAGTAATTTCATTATAAATTGTTTGTTTGATTTTAAAATTTTCACTTTAATTTTATAACTACTAAATTGATCAAGATCACATTTATGCATTATTGTAATCTTTGTAAATGTTAGTTAATTTTTCTGAATAAATGTCAAATATCAAATTTATACTGGATCATTTTATGAAGGAATATCTCCGAGTGTATAGGTCATGTAGTTCTCATTATTTGTGCAATTAAATTTCAGTCTTTTCTTCACAGTCCTCGACGGTATTAGGGTTAGCGCGGGAATGATTGGTAAGCAATTTCGTAATGAGTTCTTAAAAAATATCGACTTACAGTAGTTCAAAAAATGAGTTGGTTGTCTGTAAAGTTTTTTTACGGACGATAATTTTACGTGATAACGTCATAAGAAAACTTTGATGGCAGCAACACCACAATACAGCCTGTTAACTCACAACCACAAACCCTCTCGTTAAATCCTCATACACAAACATCCCAATATCTACATCTACTTTCTACTTTAACAAAACTCCACCTATTTTGTATTTCTTTTTCTCTTCTTGTTTTTTTTTTAATTTGAGTGGAATTATTTTGGGAATTTGCGTCTGTCCCTTTTCATGTTCGCCTGGTGATCAGAATACATTTGCGAATGATTTTGGTTGACAAAAATGACCCACAAACCCTCTCATTAAATCCACAAGCCCACACCCCAATATCTACAGCTACTTTGTACTCTGACAAAACTCCGCCTATTTTGTATTTCTTTTTCTCTTGTACTTTTTCATGTTCGCCTGGTGTTTGCGATCGATTTTGGTTGAAAGAACCACAGTATCGCGGTTAACATCAGCATGACATCAGCATGAGTCATGTTATTTCGTATGTGTGCCATCGATTTATAAGACATTATCACGTCATAAGAAAACATTAATGGCAGCAACACCGAGATACAGCCTGTTAACTAACAACCACAAACCCTCTCTTTAAATCCACATACACAAACATCCCAATATCTACATCTACTTTCTACTTTAACAAAACTCCACCTATTTTGTATTTCTTTTTCTCTTCTTGTTTTTTTTTTAATTTGAGTGGAATTATTTTGGGAATTTGCGTCTGTCCCTTTTCATGTTCGCCTGGTGATCAGAATACATTTGCGAATGATTTTGGTTGACAAAAATGACCCACAAACCCTCTCATTAAATCCACAAGCCCACACCCCAATATCTACAGCTACTTTCTACTCTGACAAAACTCCGCCTATTTTGTATTTCTTTTTCTCTTGTACTTTTTCATGTTCGCCTGGTGTTTGCGATCGATTTTGGTTGAAAGAACCACAGTATCGCGGTTAACATCAGCATGACATCAGCATGAGTCATGTTATTTCGTATGTGTGCCATCGATTTATAAGACATTATCACGTCATAAGAAAACATTAATGGCAGCAACACCGAGATACAGCCTGTTAACTAACAACCACAAACCCTCTCTTTAAATCCACATACACAAACATCCCAATATCTACATCTACTTTCTACTTTAACAAAACTCCACCTATTTTGTATTTCTTTTTCTCTTCTTGTTTTTTTTTTAATTTGAGTGGAATTATTTTGGGAATTTGCGTCTGTCCCTTTTCATGTTCGCCTGGTGATCAGAATACATTTGCGAATGATTTTGGTTGACAAAAATGACCCACAAACCCTCTCATTAAATCCACAAACCCACACCCCAATATCTACAGCTACTTTCTACTCTGACAAAACTCCGCCTATTTTGTATTTCTTTTTCTCTTGTACTTTTTCATGTTCGCCTGGTGTTTGCGATCGATTTTGGTTGAAAGAACCACAGTATCGCGGTTAACATCAGCATGACATCAGCATGAGTCATGTTATTTCGTATGTGTGCCATCGATTTATAAGACATTATCACGTCATAAGAAAACATTAATGGCAGCAACACCGAGATACAGCCTGTTAACTAACAACCACAAACCCTCTCTTTAAATCCACATACACAAACATCCCAATATCTACATCTACTTTCTACTTTAACAAAACTCCACCTATTTTGTATTTCTTTTTCTCTTCTTGTTTTTTTTTTAATTTGAGTGGAATTATTTTGGGAATTTGCGTCTGTCCCTTTTCATGTTCGCCTGGTGATCAGAATACATTTGCGATCGATTTTGGTTGACAAAAATGACCCACAAACCCTCTCATTAAATCCACAAGCCCACACCCTAATATCTACAGCTACTTTCTACTCTGAAAAAACTCCGCCTATTTTGTATTTCTTTTTCTCTTCTTGTTTTTTTTTTTAATTTTAATGGAATTATTATGAACCTGTTCCTTTTCATGTTCGCCTGGTGCTTGTGATCGATTTTGGTTGAAAGAACCACAGTATGGCGGTTAACCTCAGCATGACATCAGCATGAGTCTTATCAGCATGAGTCATGTTATTTCGTATGTGTGTCATCGATTTGTGAGACATTATCACGTCAAAAGCTTGCAATACAGAAAATAATAATAATAGGGCGTATATAAAATATAGAAATAATTTTAGTGAAAAGACACCTAGGTAATTAAAACCACAGCATTTTAATAGCCATTTGTCAATTATTTCCACACATATTATCGTTCGAAATTAGATAATTATATAGGGGACTGTTAAGTTGGAGAACTTTTGAAGTGCTGAAAAAATTCATTAGACAACAAGTGTCACTCTAACAACAAATGTGCTATTTCGACTTATTCCTACTCGGAACCTCTGCAAGAATGCACTCCAAAAAATTCAAAGGAATCATCTATGCTGGATCATTTTGCGAAGGAATTTCTCCTAGTAACTGCAGCCTATTTAATTCAAAGTTTTGTAACGATATTTGTTTGTTCCTTTTCTCAGTTCTATTTTGTTCACAAATCTTTGGGATCTTTCCACTAAAAGGTATTCGTCCGCGACCGACCAACAATGTACATTTCAAATGGGTTTCATTCGCCACTGTGATATGTTACATCTTTATAACATGGAACTCAATCATGATATCATTATACTTGTATGGTAACCGACATTCAACAATTAATGCTTTAATAATTTGTAAGTAAGGATATTTTTAATAAATTAATTAAAGTATATAGAAAATATCATGATTTTTTCTAAACCACCAGCAACAAGTTACTTCTTTATCATGGCACTGATTTTATATGCGGTATTTTTTCATATTGCCAGACGATGGACTCAAATAGTTACATGGTGGACTGAAAAGGAACAGAACTTCCTAAGAGCTCCATATGTCACGGAACACTCTCAAAAGCTAAAAACACGAATAATTACAACTTCCATTGCTATAGCAGTGTTAGCAATTAGTAAGTTGTTAGTATAATTTAGGTTTGATATGCCAACAAAGTAGTGCCCGTGATTTAGTGGTGTCGGACTGCTAAGCAAAGGGTCGGATTTCGCCACTCCATCAGGGGCACATTTTTGCATGACAAATCCCTTAAGAGTAAAATTTGTCTCATGTAGCCGTTCTTACTCGGCGATAAATTGTAGGTCCCTTCCACTCCTGCAGATTCACAATACACACACAGAAATGGTTGAGAGTATAAGTCACTAGGCCTTGACTTCTTAAGGAGTTGTCACGCCAATAAATTAATTTTATTTTTAGAAATTAATTGTATTTTAAGAAAATAATAATTTTGTGTTTTTTTTTTATTAGCGGAACACGGTTTATGTCAAGTCTCCGAAATTCATAGATTCATTCATTTTTGTAACATAACTAACAAGGGGGCCGATATATTTTTATACAGACGATTTGTCCATGTTCATGCTTTCATCCCGGGCATATGGCCTATTGTCCTAAGCCAAGTAAGTTTTTCAATTTAATGATTTCTTTTCTTGGTTTTTCTCTATCCTACTTCCCTGACTCGCTAATTTGGAATAATTTCCTTTTTTTCATTTAAGTGGGTTTGTTTACTTGCAACAGCCGCCTGGAACTTCTTGGATTTGTTCATCATCATCATCAGCATTGGAATTACCACACGCTTTGATCAACTAACAAACGCTTTGAAAAATCATATAAGAAACGTAAATTTTTAGAAAATTTATATTTTCACATCCATATCCATTTCCGTTTCTTACAGGATGTTCCTGACTTAAAATCGATGTTAAAATTTCGAATGGATTTTATTACAATCTGTCAGATACTCGAGTACGTTGACAAGAAGATGGGTATTGCTGTATTTTTGTCGACAATAAATAATTTATTTTTCTTGTGCAATCAACTCTTACATGCATTTAAGTAAGTTAAGAAAATTGATCTGTAAAGGAGTATGGTTTTTTTTTTTTTTGAAACAATATTCAACTTAATTTCAATAGCCCCTTGCCTAGTTTACCTGATTTTGTGTTCTACTGGTTCTCATTGCTCTACCTAATCGGCAGAACATTTTATACGTTACTATCGGCAGCTGCTATAAACGAAAGCGCTAAGAAACCGAAGCGATATCTTCATGATATTCCTCAAGAGCATTGGAATCAAGAGGTTTGAAGATTTATATTGATTTCTGTGTTGTAGTATCCTTAACTCTAATTGATCCAGAGTAACCGACTTTTGTTCCAAATTAATTCTTCTACAATTGCTCTATCTGCTATGGGTTTTTGGAATTTTACTCGAGGTCTTATTTTAACGGTAAGTATAACATAAGAACAGAACTAATTTAAAAAGATATATAAAATGCATATTTTTGTTTTTAGATGGCTGGAACAATTGTAACCTTTGAACTTGTAATGATGCAGTTTGGGAACACAGTTAATAGTTTGGTGACGCATGTGTGCGCTTCTTAAAAGGTTCGAAAACTGAAATTTTTAATGGTTGCCCGAAGGCTTTTCATAGCTTCTGAGGGTCGGTGGTACAAGGACTTAGAACATAAGTTTAAAAATTTTTTTATTGCACTTTTCTTATTTAAGAAAGGAAATTAACTAATATTAACTCTATTTCTTACACATTTTCTATATTTTTAAATTTTAAATAAATGTTTTATTTAAATAACAATGCACGAAATTTTGATTTTATGTAAAGTTAATAAAAGCAAAAGTTTTCGACCGCAAAGCTGTTGTTTAATAAATTAATTAATTAATTACTAGGAAAACTTACGATAGCTTAAAGGATAAGACACAAACAACTGGTGATTCTTAAATTCCGTAGAAAAATTTTTGTTATTTTTATAAAGTTTTACTAGCGAATAGTGACCCGTGGCTTAGTGGTTATTGTGTCGAATGAGTCTGGGTTCGAATCATCATGGTTCATAGCCATCTTCTTTTCCGGGGTACTGCCTCTTGCGAGGAACTGACAAAACCTCCAAGAGTAAAATTTGTCTCAAAAAAGTGCATCTCATGTAGCCGTTCGGACTCGGCGGTAAACTGTAGGTCCCTTCCATTCTTGCAGATTAACAACACACACACAGGAATGGTTGAGAGTATAAGTCACTAGGCCTTGGCTTCTTAGGGAGCTGTCGCACCAATAAAAAAAAATAGTTGCGAATACAAAAATCAAAAAAAAAATGATATTAGATTTTAGTAAAATAGAAAAAATGTAATAAAAATAAGTATTTATACATTATTTTAATGCAGAGTAGTTGGCATAACGAGTCTAAACTTTTTACTTGCGATTATAGGTACTAATACATGTTATGCATTCGTGCAAAGAAAATGTTGAGATAACAATCAAACATGCCATTATTTTATCGTTTCTATTACAAAAAATGTTCACTCGAAGTAGCCAGTTGCCTTCCTCCCCTTAAAAGTTTCTCCCGTAATACTCGTCTCGCAAGGAATGCTCATCAGTTCACCCTTGAGCCCAATTTCGGACGTACCGTAAAGTATAGGGATTCTTTTTTTAGCCGAACAACACGAATTTGGAATGGTTTACCCGGCGAGATTTTCCCTTGCCATTTTGAACTGCTAACATTCAAAACCAATGTTAATCGGCACCTCCTATCTCTCCCCTCCCTATCTTCGTAATGCCCGCGCAGTGTGTTCTACATTAAAAGGGAAACACATAATCCCTTTACCAAGGAGCAATGGGAATTGTATACAATCTTAGGTTTCATACGTTTCCAGTAATTATTGGAAATATGTAATACGTTATCTATACATATATGTAAATAAAAAATAAATAATATCAAAATAATAGCCTTTTACAAGATGCTTTTAAAATTACAAAACAAAAACACAATTTGTAAATTTTTTGTCTGTCTGTCTGTTTTTTTTTAATTTTTACGGGACTTTTACTGGCATGTTTTTGATGTTCTAGGCAGTAACTTACGTTATTTAAATTGACGACTTAGTGGGTAGCTTTTTGTAAAATTTGGACGGGATTTTCACAGGTAGAAAGCTGATATTGTAAGGATTAAGTAAGGCCATTTTAATTACCCCTAGGTAGCGCTGGAGGCGTTTTTGTATTCTTATTTATGCTCCGATTTTGACGGGACTTTCACAGGCAGATAGCTGATGTTGTAAGGTGTAGCTAAGGCTAAGGCACTCATTGGTGCCACTGGGGTTGTTTCACATGCAGATAGCTTATTTTGTAAGAAGTTACCAAGTCTGTTTAGATTACTAGGTGGTCGGGTTAGTTTTTTTCGAAAATATATTGGTCCTCCAATTTTCGAAAAAAAACACTTTTTCATAAATTATTTCTTATTTAAGACATATAATGGCATATTTTATTTTACTTAAACCATACATAGTATGTCAAGGCTCTTTAAATCCAGAAATCTTACCATAAAAACTAAGCTGCTGCTTTGCAGGACTATGGTCTTATTAGTGCAAATATACGGATCCGAGACTTGGGTGCTTACAAAAAGGCACTCTGATCTGATCTCTTATCCACGTTCGAGAAAAAAGCCTACCGGAGAATTGTTGGCCCATGTGCTAGGGAGGACAATTCCGAAGAAGATACAATAATGAATTATATGAAATCTACATCGAAGCAGAGTTGTGGAAAAAATAAAGCTGGCTCGACTCTGGCGAGCTAGGCACCTAACTCGCATGAGCCAAGAGAAACCAGCTCGGAAAATCTAGAAGAAGGTAGAAGACAACGTGGCAGACCTTGATACGTATTAAGGATGGCGCCCGAATGGCATAGTGAAGAAAACACTTACTCAATAAAAAGCCATGCCTTAAAATGGTACACAGATGGTTCAAAAACAGCGGAAGGCACAGAAGCAGGTGTATTTAGGCGAAAAACAAAAGTGCAAGTGCGCGGAAAATAAAGAAATTACATAAACAAGCACATTGCAATAAATTATGACAGATGGTCAAGTTGCAATAAAAGTCTTAATATTCTTCACAAAACACAATCACTTCAAAACTTGTTAGCGAATGACTGGGAAGTAGGAACAAAGTAACAATTTACTGGGTACCAGGGCATGTAGGAAAAAAAAGAAATGAACAGGTTGATGAACTGGAAAAATAGGAGCGAAATCTCTCCTCAGAGGACCAGAACCTTTCTGTGGCTTAACAAGGAACTCAAAAAGGCGGAGAACAAAATCGGGAACGACACGTCCCAAAATTGCGTCCAGCCAAGCTCTTACTTGATACGTTTAACAAAAAAACCTTATGTAGACTTCATAAACTTGAGCTGAAACAATGTAAAAATTCTAATTCTAGCTTCATTAAGGAAATCAAACTAGACGAAATATTATAAATTAGGACAAACACTTATTTAAGCAGGGGGCACAATGAATCTCTAAGTTCGAAATGCATTACAAAAAAAGGGCACGACTGGGTCGCACGTACTTGCTCTTATGGGCATAATTACATTGGAAAGCAAGATCTTTGACAGAAAAAAGTAACATTTGCGTTGAAAATAACACAGTTTGAACTTATAAAAAGTATTAAAACCACAATACTTAACGGTTTTAAGTAAAAATGAAGTATGCCATTTATGAAAAATTTATTTCGAAAATTGTAGGACCGGTTTTGATAAATTCCTGTTTTTTTATTTTTAGTTTTTTGAAAAAAATAATTTTTTTAAATTTTGGTATGCACTTTCTTAGAATTTATTAAAATGCATGTGATTATAAAATTTTTAATAATTTTTTTTCATTAGTTTTCAAAATATTGATTAAAAAAAAAATCAAAAATTTATTTTAATTAGAAAAAAGTTATTCAAAATTTTGATATGCAGAATAAATTAAGCTATCTAGTTCTTCTCAAATATTAAATTTGACAAAAATCCAAAGAGCCGTTACCGAGAAAGCCCAAAAATAAAAATAAACCGTTTTATAAAATGTACCGTTAATAATAAGATTTTGTTCTATACAAATGATAGCCAATACCAACAAAAAAATTCTCAAAAATGTTCACCGAAATCGTTGGAGCCGTTTTCGAGAAAAATAAGATATACCTAAACGGTCATATGGCAGGTACCGTTATTTTTCGGCCTAAAAATAAAATTTCAATTTTCCTTCTGTGGAATGCCAAAATAATCACACTCACCAAGTTTGAAGATAATCGCTTAAGCCGTTTAGGCTGTAGTTCGTTATACATACTGACAGACAGACAGACAGACTGACATACAGTCAGTCAGACAATTTTTTTAATATTCACGAATCCTAAACTTGCCTTATAGTCTCTATAATCGCAAGTAAAAACCTCAACTTTATTCATTCATTCTCCCTTCCCTCGTTTGCTGCCACCAACAACCTTCTAGAGGGTGTTGCATTGGAACCCAATCTCCAGTTGAGGTACAACGCATCCGATGTTCACAACGTGACGGAGAGAGTGAGAATTAGTTGAATTAAATTGCATTTAAAATTATGGAATAATTAACTCAAATTATAGTTTCATTGTTAATTTTACTTTTCTAAAACAATATCTAATAGTAATAATGTTATAATAGTTGAAATCACCCACATTAAAAAGTTTGTTTATCTTACTGTATAAAGTTATGTTAAAAATAATTAAAATACTAACGTACTAATTTTTGATTAAACCAAAGAATTGAAATAAGCATATTAATACATTTAATGTTTATAACAAAAGCTTACAGTAGTAATAATAGGGCGTGTAATATGGAATATTGGAATAACTTTATTGAACAGACACGTGGGTAATTAAAACCACAGCATTGATAGTAATTTGTTAAGCATTTAGACATATTATTGTTGGAAATTAAATAATTATATAGGGAATTGTTTATTTGGAGAACTTGTGTGATGTTGAAAGATTACACTAAAAAACTAGTTGTATGCTACCAAATGTGCTGTATTGACTTATTCCTAATCGGACCCTCTACTAGAATGGACTCCGAAAAATCAAAGGGACTCATTTATGCTGGATCATTTTGCGAAGGAATTTCTCCTAGTAACTGCAGCCTATATAAGTCAAAGTTTTTTTCATTTTACTTCGTTTTCTCAGTTCTATATTGTTCACAAATCTTTGGGATTCTTCCGCTTAAAGGCATTCGTCCGAAACCGACTAACAATATTCATTTCAAATGGGTCTCATTCGCCACTCTAACATGTTACGCCTTTATAACATGGGACGCAGTCATGATATCATTATACTTATATGGCAATCGACATTCAACAATTAATGCTGCAATTGTTTGTAAGTAAATATATTTTTATTAACTTATTAGAATATAGATGTCAAGATTTTTCTTCTCGTAACCACAAGCCACAAGCTTCTTCTTCATGATGGCATTGCTTATATTCGCATCGTTTTTTCACCTAGCCAGACGATGGATTAATATAGTTACATGGTGGACTGAAAAGGAACAGAACTTCCTAAAACCTCCATATGTCACGAAAAGCTCTCAAAGGCTTAAAACTAGATTGATTACAATTGCCATTGTTATAGCAGTGTTAGCAATTAGTAAGTTGTCAATATTAAGGTTTAATATGTCAACAAAGAAAATAATAATTTTATATATTTTTGTTTAATAGCAGAGCACGGGTTGTGTCAAGTCTCTGAAATTTATAGATTCATTCAGTTTTGTAACATAACCAATAAAGGAGCCGATACGTTTTTATACAGACGATTTGTCCATGTTCATGCTTACATCCCGGGCATGTGGCCTATTGTCCTAAGTCAAGTTTGTTTTGATTTATTTTCTTGTTTTTCGATATCCTTGTGAAGAAAATCGACATACCTCACTCACTAACTTTTCTCTTTTTTTTCAATTAAGTGGGTTTGTGCACTTGCAACAGCCGCCTGGAACTTCTTGGATTTGTTCATCATCATCATCAGCATTGGAATTACCACGCGCTTTGATCAACTAACAATTGCTTTGAAAAATCATATAAGAAATGTAAATTTTTAGAAAATTTATATTTTCACATCCATATCTATATCCGTTTCTTACAGGATGTTCCTGACTTAAAATCGATGTTAAAATTTCGAATGGATTTTATTACAATCTGTCAGATACTCGAGTACGTTGACAAGCACATGGGTATTGTTGTATTTTTGTCTACAATAAATAATTTATATTTTGTTGCAACTCAACTATTACATGCATTTAAGTAAGTTAAGAAAACCCATATGTAAAGGAGTATGTTTTTTTAAAAAAAAAAAAAAACAATTTTAATAGCCCCTTGCGAAATTTACCTGATTTTATTTACTACTGGTTCTCATTGCTCTACTTAATTGGCAGAACTTTTTATACATTTCTAACGGCAGCTGCTATAAATGAAAGCGCTAAGAAACCGAAGAGATATCTTCAAAATATTCCTCAAGAGCATTGGAATCAAGAGGTTTGGATATTGATATTGGTTTTGTATTGTAATATCCCTAATTCAAATTAATTCAAAGTAACCGATTTCTGTTTCAAATCAATTCGTCTACAATTGCTCTATCTGCTATGGGCTTTTGGAATTTTACTCGAGGTCTTATATTAACGGTAAGTATATAATTAAGTCGCAAACACAGTTTAAAAAATATATTTTTTTAGATGGCTGGAACAATTGTAACCTTTGAACTTGTAATGATGCAGTTTGGGAACACAGTTAATAGTTTGGTGACGCATGTGTGCGCTTCTTAAAAGTTTCGGAAAAAGAAATTTGAAAGTGTTGCTCGAACTCGAAGGCTTTTTAAGGCTTCTGGTTCTGGTGTTGGTTACAAGCACTAAGTATATAGATAAGAATAACTATTTATTGTGTTTTTTTTTTTTATTTCGGAAAGGAAAATAACTTATATTAACTCTCTTTCCCACATTTTTACTTGCGATTTATAGGGACTATAAGGCAAGTTATGCATTCGTAAAAAAAACAATCAAACATGATATTACGATGATAGAGAAATCAAAAAAAGTGGGTCCGGAAATTCCGTCCGTCTGTCTGTCTGTGTGTCTGTCTGTCTGTCTGTCTGTCCGTATCGATATCTACAGCCCAAGCGGTTGGGCCGATTTGATTCAAACTTGGTATATAGTATTTTTAGAGTGCTCTACCCGACAGTTTTTGGAATTGGCATTCTAGCTCCAAAATTAACGGTACCTGCCATATAACTTTTAATGAAAAACTTATTTTTCTCGAAAACGGCTCCTACGACTTTGATAAAACTTTCAGAATGATGTTTTCTGTGCAAAATCTATCTTTAAATTATAATGAATTTTTCAGAAAAAGTTTTATAACGGTACCTCCCATATGACCGGTTTTTTTAAAATCAGACTTTCTCGTTAATTAATTAACGGATTTTTATGAAGTTTTCAAAACATGTAGAGCTTTATGAATTAAATAATATTGTTTTTTTAAAATTTTCAAAAACATTTTTTTTTAATTTTTAATAATTTTTTTTAAAAAAATATTTTGTTTTTTGAATATTTTGAAAACGGTTTAATAGATTTTTTTTTAAATTTTTCACCTAGTATAAGCTTTAGATTTCTTTGAATTGACATACTCAAAAAAAATTTAAATATGTTTTCGAAAAGTTTTTCAAAAAAAACATTTTTTTGAAAAAACTGGTCGAATGATTTTGAAATGAAAAGACATAAGATGGCTTACAACATTTTTTCCAAAAAACGTTATGAATAGTGTTTTTTGATTTCATAAAAATTTTTCCCCAAAATCGTATTTTATATTGCTCGGCTAAGTCCTAACCATTAGTCAAATAAAGAAGGTGACAACCTACATACATACCTACGTATTTTAAAGCATTTCATCATCATAAAAGCACACAGAATAAATAATGAGCCTATGATAAACACACAAAAACAACTAACAAATAAAAAGAATTATTCGATTACTACTGAATGCAAAAATTTCAATCGAGAAAACAAAAGTTTACACCTTCCTATAAATAAACAAAACCACCGTGTTAACTTTTAATATTGTCGCTATACCTACTCGCTTAACAGTAGTTGGAACTCGTATCTTATATTTAGTACCTACCTTCCTTCCAACCTTATTATAGGTAAATAATATCCTTAATAAATTCCATTAATACCTACCCACATCATACGTTTATCGATCCATCAAACATAATTCAGCTATTTTAATTAATTTGATTTCAAAAAGCAAATTATTGTTATTGGGACCTATATAGGTCCCTATACCTAGCATTATTGCCCTACTGCTGATTCCCACGAATCTTTATGCGAGTTGTTCAATTTTTTCCATACCAAAATGAAAATTAAACTGAAAAAAAGTCCTTTATATCTTTCTATTAGCAAATTATATTATAAACAGCAAACAACAAGTGGAAAGATAATACACTAAAAAACTGCAAAAGCTAACAATCCTATATATTTATGTGTTTATCCCTTCATCGTGACGCATGTTCGTTCGAGCTTCAAACCACAACGATTCTAAAGAAGTTGCACGTCAAAAAATAATTAAAATTAAATCTTTGTCAAAAAGACGCCTGTACCTAAAAAGGATTAGCACACGGGAGCAAGTACGTGCGACCCAGTCGTGCCTTTTATTTTTAATTGTCTTTTTTAATTTTAAGGACATTTTTTAAATAACAATGTACTGACTTTTGAGGTTATGTAAAGTTAATAAAATTAAAGGTTTTAGACCGCAAAGCAGTTGTTAAATAATTTTTAATTCAACCAATCATCTGAGTTGGTATTCCATTGTTTGATATTTTCCTAGTTTTTATTTTTAAGATAACGCCAGCTTGTTATTTAACTGTTAACGAAAAGCTTATTACTCTCGAAGATCGCACTTAGGTGTGGTTGGCGATTATACTCGGCCAATGTTAAGAGTGTTTGGCAGGGTTTGAGGGTTTTCAGATATGCCATATTAATACTCAAAGCTTGTTTCCAACAAATAGATGAGTTTAGGTTTTTGTTTGAGGGATCAAAGACAGACGTTATATGTGTGTCTGAAAGTTGGTTTAATGTCAGCTTTCCGAACAGTTTATATGCTTTAAAGGGCTATAAAATTATTTCGGGCTGATAGGCAAAGTCGTGGTGGTGGTGTCGCTATGTATGTCAAGAAAGGTTTGGTCTGTAAGGAAGTCTGTTCAACTAATGGTAAAAATGGTAATGAAATCGAATACATATTTGTTGAATTTATCAGTGGTGATACCAAACTTCTTCTGGGAACAGGCTATAGACCGAATAGAAATGTGAGTTTGTTTTCTTTTTTTTTTCTGTAATCGACGAAATTGCTATTATGTCTACTAACTTAATTATTTGTGGCGACATAAGCTGTAATCTACTGATTTAAAATCCTCTCATATGTAATATGAGGGCATATAACCTTTTCCCAGTTAATTTTTCTGTGCCTTCACATTTTTGTAGCGATTCTAGTAAGCTCCTTGACGTTTTCTTTATGAGTGATATTAATAAAGCTTTTTCTATGACCAACTGTCTGTGTCTGTATCTCCAATCATGGCCTTATATATCTAACTTTTGACTTCAACATTACTATTCCTTCATCAATAATTCAATACAGGGACTTTAAAAAATTTAAACAATTATGCTCTTGAGGATAGCATGTTTATATGTAACGGGTGATTTTTTTGAGGTTAGGATTTTCATGCATTAGTATTTGACAGATCACGCGGGATTTCAGACATGGTGTCAAAGAGAAAGATGCTCGGTATGCTTTGACTTTTCATCATGAATAGACTTATTAACGAGCAACGCTTACAAATCATTGAATTTTATTACCAAAATCAGTGTTCGGTTCGAAATGTGAAAATCCGCTTTTTTATCGACAAATTTTGTTCAGCGATGAGGCTCATTTCTGGTTGAATGGCTACGTAAATAAGCAAAATTGCCGCATTTGGAGTGAAGAGCAACCAGAAGCCGTTCAAGAACTGCCCATGCATCCCGAAAAATGCACTGTTTGGTGTGGTTTGTACGCTGGTGGAATCATTGGACCGTATTTTTTCAAAGATGCTGTTGGACGCAACGTTACGGTGAATGGCGATCGCTATCGTTCGATGCTAACAAACTTTTTGTTGCCAAAAATGGAAGAACTGAACTTGGTTGACATGTGGTTTCAACAAGATGGCGCTACATGCTACACAGCTCGCGATTCTATGGCCATTTTGAGGGAAAACTTCGGAGAACAATTCATCTCAAGAAATGGACCGGTAAGTTGGCCACCATGATCATGCGATTTGACGCCTTTAGATTATTTTTTGTGTGGCTACGTCAAGTCTAAAGTCTACAGAAATAAGCCAGCAACTATTCCAGCTTTGGAAGACAACATTTCCGAAAAAATTCGGGCTATTCCGGCCGAAATGCTCGAAAAAGTTGCCCAAAATTGGACTTTCCGAATGGACCGCCTAAGACGCAGCCGTGGTCAACATTTAAATGAAATTATCTTCAAAAAGTAAATGTCATGAACCAATCTAACGTTTCAAATAAAGAATCGATGAGATTTTGCAAATATGCGTTTTTTAAAAAAAAAAAGTTCTCAAGCTCTTAAAAAATCACCCGTTATATGCAATCTCATAATGATGGAATTGAATTTTTGAATTCAAACATTCAAAGCCTTTTCGATATGCATGTTCCTTTGAAGTTCATAACCATAACCAAAAGATCTCGACCATGGTTTACCCCAGACATCCTTTCGCTTATAAACCAACAAAATGAAGCTTATCGTCGGTGGAAACGTTATAGGCTATAAGAGAACCGCAATCTCTATTGTGTCATTCGTAACAAAGTCGTACGTAGAATTCGTTCTAAAAAGACAAAGCATTTCGCCAAACAACTTAATCCATCAAACGGTGGTAAGAAACTCTGGAACAATCTTCGTAACTTGGGAGGAAGCAAGCAAAAGCTTAGTTCAGACTGTGACTTAGATCCCAATATATTACACCAAACATTCGTAAAATTACCTGAACATTTTTCCGCTGCGTCATCACAACCTGAAGTTCATCTTCATGAACCTCTCAACAATGATTTAACTTTTGAATTCCGCTGCGTTGCATGCACAGAAGTATTAGAGAATTTTATGGCAGTTAAATCAAAAGCTGTAGGCCTTGATGGTATCCACCCTACGTTCATAATGGTTATCTTGCATTTGATCCTTCCCTTTATTACGCACTTATTAAACACTATTTTAACAACGGTTGTTTTTCCCAAGATGAGAAAAATAGTAAAGGTGATCCCCGTCCCTAAAGGCAGCAGCAGAAAACAATTAAGACTGATATCCATACTACCATATTTCTCAAAAGTCTTAGAAAGGATTATGCAAAAGAAGATTCATTCTCACATTAGCAGACACAATTTCCTTATTCCTAACCAGTCCGCGTTTCGCAGTTAACATGATGTATGACTGCTCTCATTAATATTGTGGAAGATGTGAGAGAAGCACTTCATGCGGAAAGTGTGTCATTTTTTATTCTTTTAGATTTCTCTAAAGCATTCGACACTATAGGCCATTCTATTCTTCTTAACAAACTCTCAAGACCTTACAAGTTCTCCTCTTTTGCAATTTCCTTACTTCTTTCATATTTATAGGGCAGAAAGCAAACTGTATTTATTAATAATAAGTATTCTGAATTTGCTCCCTTACTTCGAGGTGTTCCACAAGGATCTATTCTTAGCCACAATGAGTTCGGAAGTTATATCTTCAGCACAGCATGCTTACACCAAAGATAAAAATGTGGAAACAGCACTTTACAGCGTTGGAAGTACTCTGGAAAACAAACTGAAACACAAGGAGTATACCCTTGCTGCTTTCCGAGACATTAAAGGAGCCTTCAACAATGTGAAAAATGACGTAGTGAAAAGAGCCCTTGAGAACCTTAATGTGAACGATACCATTATCGGGTGGATAATGTGCATGTTAAGAAATCTAGACTCAGAGCTGGGAGGAGCGTTAATTGAAGTATCAACATCCAGAGGCACTCCACAAGGTGGTATTCTCTCTCCCCTTCTCTGGGTACTTGTATGCAGATGATTTAGCTCTGCTAGCGACTGGAAAATTTCTCTCCACTATTAGTGGACAGATAGAAGGCACCTTATCCTTGGTAAATAAATGTGGGCTAGTGGTCAATCCGCAAAAGACAGAACTGGTCCTCTTTACCAACCAAAGAAGAATACCAGTTTTTAATCTTCCTTCAATAGAAGGGGTTCCATTGATCAGGCCAAATACTTTCGTGTGATTCTAGACAGAAAACTGAGATTTGAAATCTCAATATCAAAGAAAGAGCCAAGAAGGCAATGATAGCATTCTATGCCTGTAACAGAATATTTGGAAAAACTTGAGGACCTAGTCCCAAGATTAAAATGTGGATGTATACGGCATTAGTAAGACCAATACTGACATTTGGTAATCTGGTCTGGTGGCAGGCTACGAAAATTGCTTCCAACCTAAGAACCATTACAAGAATACAAAGAATGGCTTGTATAGGCACCACCGGGGCTATGAGAACTACCCCTACTGCAGGGCTGGAAGCTATTTTTAATCTAAAACCCTTAGACCTCTTTGTGCAAGAATCTGCAGCAAACAGCGCCCTCCGGTTAAACTAAACTCAAAACTAGAGATCGAGTCTGACAGGCCATGCACAGATTCTACAAACATATACGGGCTACAATGTATTCACAGACTACACAACACCCCGTTTAGATTTCGAAACACCATTCACCACTTCTTTTCCTAATAGAGAAGAATGGCTTAACAACCAGACACCATACAAATCAGCCATTGAAATCTTTACAGATGACTCTAAAATGGAAACTGGTGTTGGTGCAGGTTTCTATTCAGAAACATTCGAACTGGCCGGATCAATTAGGCTCCCCGATTACAGCAGCTTCTTTCAGGCTGAAGTCCTGGCACTGATGGCAGCTGCTAGGGAGACTGCAATGAAGGCAATACCACATGCTGATATCACCTTTTTCATTGACAGCCAAGCGGCGATTAAAGCAATTTCTGCCATTGAAATAAAATCAAAGTTTGTAACTTGCTGTCGCGAAGACCTGAAGGTTCTTCTGGGCGCGCATTATAATATAAGACTCTGTTGGGTTCCTGGCCACAGTGGTGTACAAGGAAACGAAAGAGCTGATGAGCTGGCAAGACAGGGATCATCCCTAGAACTGAACAGAGCAGGCACAACGGTAAAGATCCCAACCTGTAACATTAAACAGACGATTGGGAATAAGGTACTAGCTGCAGCTAACGAGAGATGGAACTCGCTCGATTCCTATGTCGTAACCAGGAAACTATGGCCCTACTTTAATAAACAAAGAACAGAAAATATTCTACAGCTCAACAAGAAGTCACTACGATCCCTTGTGAGCATACTGACCGGGCATAACATGCTAGGTTACCACAAAAAGAAATTGAAGCTCAGCACGGACTACTTGTGCAGAGGTTGTGGCAACATGGATGTGCATGAGGACACTCCTCATTTTCTAAGAAATGAAGTTCTATGAAGTGATTTCTTCCAGGACTTAGAGGGTGGCACACCAATTGTGCTACAAAAATAAAACGTAATAACTTTTTTTCTGTGTGAGTAATCGGCTTATTTTTTTTTTTATTTTGTAGGTTACTATTTAGATTTATAAAAATGGATGCTTGGGATACGGAGAAAAGAATTTGGATAGTGCAACGGTACCATGCTTTGCAGTCCGTCATTTCCGTCCAAAGGGAATTTAGGCGGGAGTTTGGCGGTAATCCCCCTAGTAGATGGACCATTATGAGGTTTGTAAACATGTTTGCCGAATCTGGAAGCATCGCACGAAGGCCGTACCATCGAGATGCCAATGTTCGGGTTCAGGATACAATCGCAGCAGTAGCATCTGCAATACAGGCCAATCCGAGCGTTTCGACCCGAAACTTATCGGGGCAAATTGGAATTAGTAGACGGTCATTACAACGGATACTTCATGACGATTTAAACTTGTTTCCGTACAAAGTCCAAATTACTAGCAAGTTAAACCCTCAGGATTTGCCTGTTCGCCTGGAATTTTTCCAAAAAATGATATCAATGGCCGAAGAAGACAACACATTGATCAATTGTTTGTTCATGTCTGATGAGGCCCATTTTGATCTTAACGGCAATGTAAACAAGCAAAATTGCCGTATATGGAATGAGTCTAATCCAGAAATGCTCCATGAGACGGAACTGCACCCAGAACGAGTCACTGTGTGGTGCGCAGTGTAACCGTTACTGTCAATGCGGACCATTATTTAAAGATGTTGAAGGAGTTTTTTTAACCAGAACTGCGCCGAAGACGTATACCATTCAATAGCGTTTGGTTTCAGCAAGATGGAGCAACTGCACATATAGCCAGACCAGTTATGGCGGAGCTAAACAAAAAATTCGCAAACAAATTAATTTCCAAGGTCACCTGACCTGACTGCACCAGACTTCTTTTTATGGGGTTATGTCAAGCAAGAGGTGTTTAAAACGAAGCCCAGGAATTTAACTGAATTAAAGCAGTCCATAACGACAATAATTGAGGCGATCCCAACTTCAACTCTTCAGGCCGCAATGAATAATTTTTTGACCAGGTGCTGCATATGCGTGGGAGAGCGTGGAGGTCATTTGCGGTCTATAATCTTTAAAAACAACTAACTATTTAAAATAAAATTTAATTTTCTAACCAATAAAAAAAAATAAATGAAATACATCGATTAAAAAAAAAGTTATTTGAATTTCTTGTTGTAGCACAATATCTGAACAAACGGGTGCAAACCTGCCTATTAATAGCTCAAAATGGCTTGAGAATGTATAGGTTATTCATAGGTCCCATATGCTTATTGGGCCTAAACCCCCCAATGGATCTACATTGATCTAAGTGTGATGGGCACCACATCATCCATCAGCCCACTAACCTAACCTAACCTAACCTAGTTTTCTCAACAACGTCTCCTAGAATTTTTATGAAAAAAATGTGTGTACTTTTGTAGGTGTGTTACATGTTTTAATGAAAAATAGATTGAAGTTGGAACGTTAAAAACGGTACCCCCCATTAGGACCGTTTTTTTTTCTTCGACTTTCTAGAGAACTGGTTAACCGATTACAATCAAATTTGATTTTTGGGAAGATGTAGAAAGCTAAAGTAATTTAACACAAAAATATTTCCGAATAACTTTTTTTGTGTTTTTAATATTTTTTTTTATTTTTATTTATTTTTTTTTTGAAAAATCAATATTTTAAAAACGGATAAGTGGATTTTTTTTAATTTCTTTTTTAATGTAAATTGTTTTTGTGCTTAAGTTTGTATTCTTGTAATTGTTTTTTTTTTAAGTTGTTAAATAAAAACCGTTTTATTAAAAAACTTTTCCTACGATTTTGAAAAAAGATCACGCATGTTCATTTAAAAGAACAAGAAAATGGCGTTTAAAATATATCGCGGATGTTTGCCTGTTGCTTGCGATCGATTTTGGTTGAAAAAAAATTACAGTATCGCACCGTGCGTCACTTTTCTTATAAACATGAGTCTTTTCAGAATTATCAGCATGAGTCATGTTATTTCGTAGGTGTAGCCTGTCATAGATTTATAAGACGTTATCACGTCAAAAATTGAGAAATAATGAAACATGACATTACGATGAGAGAATTTTTTTTATCAATAGTTAATGGCACAATTTTTATCAAACAGAGAATATAAGTAGAGCATGTATCGGGAGCTGGAAGAAACATTTGAACCGGCTGTTGATGCAAACCATGCTATTAAGAAAAATGCTCAGGAGATTCGTTCACCAAAATTAATTACCAATGCTCAAGGCCAACTGCTTGTTAAGGACGACAAAAATGTTCACAGATGGTGACAGTACTGTGAAAAAACTTATAAATAATCAGTTTCCAATAGGCTATACTTTCCAATACCTTGAAGATAGGAGGGGAAAGATAGAAGGTTTCGATTAACATTGGTTTTGAATGCTTGCAGATCAAAATGGCAAAGGAAAATCTCGCCGGGTAAACTATTCCAAATTCGTGTTGTTCGGCTAAAAAAGAATCCCTATATTTCACGGTTCGTCCGAAATAAATTGGGCTCAAGGGTGAACTGATGAGCATTCCTTGCGAGACGAGTATTACGGGAGAAATACTTTAAGTGAAGGAATGCAGCTGGCATTGGAATTGTTCCAGCGGCAGTTTTATTTCCTATCAACCTTAACGCTCGATTTTATATTCTATAAAGCAGCTGAAACGATGTTTGCGAGGCACCTCCCCAGTAGTGGGGATTATACTCAAGTTTAGAACGTATAATCGCTTTATAAATTGTAGCCAGATCAGATGGAGAAAAATACTGCTAACACCGATACAGAAAACCAAGGCACTTAGCAGCATTTTTAGCGAATTAAAATATATATGGTCGTTCCAATGGAGGTCTTCGTTGACATACATACCGATTACCTACTGAGAGCTTTTCGGTTTCTTCGAATGGGTCACGATTCTCATCTAAAACTTATCAGCGATGACCAGATGCCTTATCAGAGGAGATTTGGTGAAGGGTTGACCTTCTTGGATGCACTGATAGAAACATATCAGGTTGTTGACGAATGGCTTTAAGCACTCACACACAACACCATAAAATATCTTTTTTGAGAAGGCTGGTGTCTCTGTATTTAGCTAGGTTCTTTTTTTTTTAAATGATTCCATTCATCGATTCATCGACTTTTTATAATCTGCAGATGTGCTTTTTACATATTCCCAGCATCGACTCCGATTCTGACATCGTCTTTGCCAGGATCAATTCGAGCTTTCCAGCCTTGACAGTTTCTTTTTACTTTAAAAAAAAACTAATTCCTGTAGTATCAGCACACTTTCTTCTAGCAAACTCTTACTGAATGTTTTATACCAAATTTGAATGAAATCTAATTTTGTGAAAAATACAGATAGAGAAACAGACATATTTTATGAATTTGTTTATACTCTTCTCTTGTTGATTTCGATGAATATTTTTTTAAGGAATTTGAAAAGCATGTTCTGTCAATTAATGGAAAATAATGTTGTTAAATAATAAGTTACCTTCCTCGATAACAGCAGTTTTATCAAAACCGATGCTAGAATTTTTAAAATACTTTTTTCCATATAATATTTAACACTTTATTTTTACTGGTGGTTTTTGTGGTACGTTGAATGACTCTTTTTTTATTCCTCACCAAATGTTCATTAAATCGAAACTCAAACCTACGATTAAGGGACGCAAAGTTTAGGAAAAGTTTCCATTGGAATTCATGCAGTGTTAATCTCGAAATAAAAAATAAATAAAACAATTTCAATCAAACAACATATCATTAAAATCACTTTGCAACATAAGGCCGTTTATTATTAATGCTGTTTTTTGAACGCCCTTTTATTCTGATAAATAGAGTAGGTAATTATAAGGTTGAGCTGCTGGTGTTTAATAATATACAAATCCAGAGTACAATGTTCACTTCTTGTTGTTGGATCTGTTATTCGTGCAGGGACTCTCCTGAAGCATGGACTCCAAAAAAGTTAAAGGACTAAATTATTCTGGATCGTTTTACGAAGGAATTGCTCCAAGTTCGTGAATACAATTTGAATTGAAGTTATTCGAGAGTTTGACTTGGTCTTATTTTTCTGCAGTCTTATTTTGTTCACGATTCTTTGGAATCTTTCCATTAAATGGCATTCGTCCTAAGGTACAATTCAGCTGGTTTTCATTCGGTTCTGTGATTTGTTTAGTGTTTTTGATTTGGGATGCTGTTATTATTTCAACATTTTTGTATTCTAAACGAAATTCTAGCCTAAGTGCTGGTATTATTTGTAAGTGGATAGTTAATGATAACATTTTAATTTTATGGATCAGTGAATTTAAACCTTTTTTTAATCTCCAAAAACTTATAGCCACAACTTTTTTCTTTTTGATGGGATTCCTTATTTATGGAGTATTTTTGCAATTAGCACGACGATGGGTTAGTATATCGACATGGTGGACTGAGAAGGAACAGCGCTTCCTAATAGCTCCGTACGTTACAAAATCGTCTAGAAAGCTGAAAACAAAATTGATTAGAGTTGCAATAGCTTTAGCTGTGTTAGCAACTGGTAAGTAAATATTACTTTAATATTTGACAGGAAAGTAATTAAGCTACGCGTTCTTAGTGGAACACAGCTTATTTCAAGTCTCTGATGTTTATATCTATGCACGATTTCATTCGGAATGTAACGTCACATTGAGAGGAGTCGATACGTTTTTTTACGAAAGGTTTGCATTCATGCATACTTACTATCCGGGAATGGTCCCTATGGTCTTAACTCAGGTAAGTTTGTTTTAGTAAAATTCGTTTGCGAAAAAAAATCATTTTTTACTTACGATACTGAAAAGTACTAGATTTCAATAATAATTTACATTATTTACAATTCTGTTAATTTTTTTTTTTATTTTGTATGTTAAATTCTTAAAAAAAAGATTGTACCTTCTCCGGAATCATTCTCCCTTGCATATTGGCCAACAATTTATTATAAGACTTTTTGCCCGCGTTGCATGTTCAAGACACTGAAATGCATTGCGCGGTATGCACCGTCCTTAAATTAAAACGCTCGTTAGCATTCATCATCAAACCATTCACTCTGATCAATTTTATTTTTTTTTTATTTTTATTATTTTTGAAATTTTATTTTTAAAGCTAAAAATAACTGTACCTGCCATATAACCGTTAAGGAAAAAATTGTTTTTTTCGGGAACGACTCCAACAATTATGATGAAAATTTTCGAGAGTATTTTTGTAGGTATTGTATGATTTTATCAAAACCAAATTTACGGGAAAATGTTTTAAAGCGACAGACCGTTATTTTTCTACGTAAATGTTACATGTTTCTATCAAAGATTTTGCAGATAAGAGCAAAATCTTAAACTCGAAAACTAAAGTTTAACTTCTATATCTTGGCCGATCCCGTAACTGACTTCATCAACTCATTGGAGGGTTTTGGATGGTATTCAAAGTACTGTCATGTCAAAGCTGTCATGCGATTTTTTCAACATCATACTTGAAAGAATAGCGCAGAACTCTCAAAATCTTTCAAAAGTACGATATTGGCATAATCGAAAGAACACAGCGTGATGTCAGCAGCGCTTTCGTGAGTATTGAGACCGAAGATGTGTTTAGCAGCCAAAGAGGGCAAAACCAAGTATATGTTCTCATCAAGAAGAGACACCCAACTTAGACGTCTTGAACAAAACATCACAATAGACAGCTATTACTTTGTCCACCTGGGCTCCGACTATCAACTCAGACAACAACACAAGCGCGGAGACCAAACGAAGAATAACTCTTGCCAAACACTGCTTCTTTGGGCTTGGAAGGCAATTGAGTAGCTAAATCCTCTCTCGGGCAACTAAATTGTCCCTATATAAAGCCATCATCATCCCAGTCTTGCCCTTTGGTGCAAATGCATGGACGTTGTCAAAAGCAGAGAGGATTGAGGAAGATTTACATTGCTTTAAGATTTTTGGTCCCGTATGCATTAGGTTTGTTCCACATAAACTTGGATTAAAATGGGCAGCAGCTCTCCAAAATTTAAATAGTAACGATGAAAATCTCTCAGAGAAAAATAAAACTACACAAGTCTTCGGGAACGCGTTGAACAAAAAAGTTAACCACTTTTTAAATGTCAAAGTCATATGATTAAGGCTCTTACAGACGGGTGAAAAACGCAGCAACACTTGCGTTTGTAATTTTTTGTGAAAATGTCGTAGTTGCGGAAAACTAGCTTCTATTTAAACTTCAAAGCGAAATCGTAGTTGATAAATTTTACTTCCAATAGAAAAAAAAATTAAGAACTTATATATTTACTTTCCTTGCTTACAGATGGAATGTGGACCATCATCCGCCATGTCGCTGCGGCCAGTGAGCTTCTTTTGCAAAACATAAAAGTGCATTCATTAGGCTGCAGTTTCGGTGGAAGCGAATTTTACTCGCACGAATTAAGAGAAAGTAGGCGAATACAGTCGCGCGAATAAAGTGGTTCCGGTGCAAGCGAGTTTTACTCGCGGGAAGTAAGCGAATTATTATTTATCTAGATTATTGTGCCAAAAAAAGGTTCTCCGAATCCATTTGCTATGGAATTCAATACACCCAACTACTAATATACGTAAGCACAAATCCTTCAAAAGTAAACAAAAATTCGCTTTACTCGCGCGAGCAAAATAGAAATAAAATCATCGGCAGCTTGATTCACTGAGATTCGCTTAGTTCGCGCCAGTAAATTTTAGAGACCGAAATGGATGAATTTAGCGAACTTTACGAGTGGAGAAGAAGTTACAACGAAGAATTGTATCAGATGTACAGCGGCACATACCTAGCCAAAAGAGTAAAAGTTCAACCCGACTTCACGTGCGAAACTGGAAGCTTGTTGGTTGAGGCCATAGAAAAAAGAAAAAATAACTGCGACTCGTACCGACCATGCCCTGCAAACCCTGAAATTTTATTTTGTGTATGTGAATACGTGTGAGATTCGTGTGAGAAGCAGCCAATCCGCCATACGTTTCTTGCCCACTAAAATGCAAACGTATTAGTAGTCCCATAAGAAATGTACATAATGTCGCTTAACGTATATTTTTCAGTTTGCCGACGAAGAGAGAATTATCCTCCCAGTTGTCGTTCTTGTTTCTTTTTCTATGGTTGAGGCCCAGATCCATCCCCACAGTAGCGCCACCGATTTCTCCGCTCGATTCTGCAGGTATCTATTTTGTTGATGAAACTTAATGCCTAAAAAAAATTTGCCGCAAGTACCAGTAATTAAATTTAGTATGCTTTTTTTGCAGGAATTAGAGCCATATTTATGTTTTTTTTTATATTTGTACATCATTTAAAAGAAAACGATGTTTTGCCGCAACCTATGGATGGATTCCAATGGATTCCACCAACAAGAAGTCAGACCAGAGGAAGAGCAAGTTGAGAGTGCAATATTGGGTAGAAGAAAAATCTAAAAGAGGTGCAGTGTGAGAGAGTTGTTGAAGAGTTTTAATATATTTCTGTTTCATTCGAGTTAGTCAATTATTACGTATTTCCATCCTATTTAAACTGCCATAACTGCGAACATAACTTTGTTAAACTTCATCAGGCTATTATTCAATCGAGCAACTCAAGCGTAATGATAATTGGTGACCTCAATGCAAGAGTAGGCAGCGAGAGTGGAACATCGAAAAATGTGGCAGGTATAAAACGGCTCTCCTTGGATACAACCTGTAATGTAAGAGGCAGGAAGCTTTTGGATCTTTGCGATTCCTTTGATGTTCGAATATTGAATGGAACAACGACAAGCAATAATTACCTTTGTGGGACCACAAGGAACATCAGTTATTGACTACTGTCTCATAGGAAATGAATGGAGCAAATGCATTTTGGACTTGGAAGTAAAAGTAGTACTATATTCGGATCACCTTCCTATTTTGGTAATCTTTAATCAAACTTACGCCCTGGATCAATCCACGAGGGATGTGAAACTTATTCCGAAATTGATATGGATGCCCCCGAAGGCTACTGAGTACAGAAAGTCTCTGGAGGAAAAGATGCTTTTGGAGGAAGTTTCAAGTCTTGTGGAAATTGAAGCATGCATCAAGGATTCGTACCCTGCTTCTAGGAAGAGTCCAAATCATAAAAAAAACATACAAACAACCGTGGTATGATATTGAATGTGAAAGGGCCCGACAGCTTTCATTCACAAAGCTAAGATTATTTAGAAAACTAGGTGCAACTCTGGCACGCAATTCTTATCTTGAAGCCAACAAGAAGTACTGCGCGCAGTAAAAATGCAGCCGAATTCTGGAAACAAATAAAAATTATAAATGGAGGAAGGTACATTATAGATAAGAAACTTGACGCTGATGTGTTGAAATATAATTTCGAAAGATTATTGAATCCAATAGCAAACACAGTAAGTCTCCATTATGCACCACCGGGGGTGAGCAATGATATTCTCGATGTTCCTATTACATTGTGAGAGGATAGTGAAGTGAGGCTTTAGTTAATTTAAAGGATAGTAAGGCAGCTGGTTCGGATGGGATCCCTTCCGAGTTTTACAAATACGGCACAAGCGGTCTTGTTGAAAGACTCATACTTCAAAAGCGATTAAGTTATTGGATTGATGTCAACCAACTTCTGAAAGAGTTCCAGTAGGATTTAGGTTCGGATATTCCACATTTGATCATATTTTTGTTCTAAACAGTGTGGCAAAATCCTTCATTACAAGAGGAAAGAAGCTATATGCTTTTGTTGTAGATTTTAAGACAGCGTTTACGGAAAGGGGTATTTTATCATACAAGCTGTACAACATTGGAATGTCGCTGAAGTTGCAGTACCGTAGCTGCTGTGTGGGATGGAGAACAACATTCAAAGTGGTTTCAAACTTGTTCAGGCGCAAGATAGGGATGTGTTTTAAGTCCCAGCTTATTATCCCAATTCATTGAGGACCTTATCGATAGCTTGCCAGGAGGAGTAGAATTTGCAGGCATGCTGATTAAAGCTCTAATGTTCGCGGATGATGTTGTTTTGTTGGCACACTCACCAGAAGCACTTCAGGTTATGATCAGCCGTCTACAGAGTTATACAAGTCTTTGGAATCTTGAAGTAAACATGGCCAAATCAAAAATTGTGATATTTAAAGAAGGTGGCGGAAGAAATAGCAGAAATGAAAGGACGACTTATAACAGTGAACCAATTGACAATGTAAAGGAGTATAAGTATCTGGGAGTGTACAAAACCAAAAATCTCAGTATGGAACATCATTTAAAGGAAAAGCTTTAAAAATCAAAAAATTGAAGAACTGTTTCAGCAACAGGTGTTTACCGCAAAGCTGTAAGAGAGTTTTTGAAGCAGTCTCTGAATCGATTATGTTTTATGCAGCACAGGTTTGGGGTGGTAAGCAGTATGACTGTGTAGAAAAGCTCTTGAGACTTTATTTTAAAAGAATATTCAGACTTCCAACAAACACTCCCAATTACGTGCTCATGCTTGAAACTGGATTATCACCTCTGTTTATAAAGACTCTTAAGCTTCATATGGACTATGCTATGTTCTCCGTGTCTTAGAAATGCCAGTGGGCCGCCTACCAAGGAAAGCCGTTCTGCACACAATTAGAACCAAATCAGGCTGGTATGGAGACTGGCTTGAACTTGTATGTATGTGGTATCTCATTGAGGGAAGAAAACATGCAGAATTGGAGACCGATTCTGTACGATCTAATAAGCAAGGTGGACGTAAGAGCAAGACAACGATATATCGATGAAGCAGCAGGTTATTTGAATCGGACTATATACATTCAACTGGAACATAACTTGGGTCATAACAATTACTTTCATGACAAAAACAAATGCGAGGAAATAGCTATGATGCTAAGGCTTAGAGATGAGCTTTTACATCTTATTTATAGGCCCCACCGTGGTGACTTGCCAATATTTTGCAACCTCTGTAATCTGAAAGATACTTTTCATTTTTTGGGAGAATGTCCAATCCTCCGAGAAACGAGAAAAGATGTTCTTGGGTTCGATGTTCTTTCAGAAGAACAAATGATTACACTCGTAAATAAAATTGATGTCGGAAAACTGTCTAGATAGGTACTGCCAAATAGCTTTACGTTATCGACCTGATATTATTAATGAAAACTTTTAAGACGAATAAATTAAATTTTAAAGGAAATATTTTATACTAGTTAATTCTTGTGTTGATTAATTGTAAATTATGAAAGAAAAAGCCAATCAGGCAGACGGCAAAGCCATGCAAACTGATTTTATAAGAAAAACGCATGTAACACATTTGGATTATATAAATAAAATCTATCTATGTATCTATCTATCTAACATTTGCTCTATACGGTTATTCAGGTTTTCCAGTCCAAAAATTGCAGCAAACAAGGTTTGCCATGATTTCTTGTATTTGTTCCGTCAATTTTCTAATACAATAAATTAAAATGGAAACAAAATATTTAAAAACAACGGTAATACTTACAATAAAGTATTACACGTTTTTTGAAAGCTAAAAGATTTTTTTATAATTTGTTTTTTAAATTAAATACCATATATTAAAAGCTTATGAGAAAACTTACTTCAAACTCGACATTTCGAAAAAAAAATTTCTTAAATAGTTTTTGCTTATTTTTTCACAATTAAGATATTGTTTATTAAATTTTCTTTCGGATTAATTCCTATAATCGGACAAAAAAAACTAAATGATGTTATGTGTTTTAGTTTTCGAGAAAATTGAAATTTACTAAATCTTCTTTGTTATAATATCTGTTTAGTACTTACAATTTATACATTTCTGTGAGAACATGGTGATAACTTTGCCTTTGAGAAATGTCAAAGGATTCTTGTAGAGGACATGCATGCTATAAAAAAATATTATTAAACTTATCGTAGCTTATTTGTTATAACTTTTACTCGCGTAGATTTGCAGAACGAATTTTTATTTAATTTTTGTAGAGTATTTCCGATGTTATGAGTAATTAATGATGTGTACCTACTCATTCGACATTAATTATTTAATTTTAAATTATTTTGTATTTTTATCAAAAATATAAATATGAACATATGTACATACATATATAGATTGAAAGTTTGTGCTCGAATTTCAAGCAAGGGCTATTCTAGTTTGAATTTATTTTCTTTTTTTATTTAATTTAAGTGTGTCAGTTTGTTTGCAACAGCTGCATGGAACTTCTTAGATATGTTCATCATCATCATCAGCATAGGAATTACTACACGCTTTGAGCAGCTAACAAGCGCTTTGAAAAACCATATCCGAAATGTAATTAAACATAAACGCATTTTCCAAAACATATTTTTTTTTTAAAATTAACATTGTGATTGTGATAAATCCCTTTGATTCACAGGATATTCCCGACGCGATTTCGATGTTTAAATTTCGAATGGATTATATAGGGATTTGTGAAATTCTGGAGTACGTTGACAAGCACATGGGAATCCTTGTATTATTGTCAGCTATGAACAATTTATATTTTGTGTGCAGTCAACTTTTGCATGTATTTAAGTGAGTTAATGTGATGATTAAAATAACATTCAAAATACATTTATTTACAGTCCTTTGCGATTTTTACCGGATGTTTTGTACTACTGGTTTTCATTGATTTACTTAATTGGTAGAACTTTTTACATGTTTCTATCGGCAGCTACTATAAACGAAAGTGCTCAGAAACCAAAGAGATATCTGCATAATATTTCTCAAATACACTGGAATGAAGAGGTTTGAAGTTTGAGCTTGAATTTATTATTTTAATTTTAATTTTTTACTTAACATTAACACAGAGTAGCCGATTATTATATCAAATTAACTCGACTACAATCGCACTTTCTGGTATGGGCTTTTTCAGTCTTACTCGTAGGCTTATTTTAACGGTGAGTTGAATTAAAAAATTCTTTTAAAACAACATTAAAATAATCAAAATTTTAGATGGCCGGATCAATTGTAACCTTTGAACTTGTGATGACGCAGTTTGGCAACACAGCTAATAATTTGGGATCTTTTTGTGGTTAATTGTTTAGTAAATTTCTTAAACTTTCATTTTATTCAAATAGTTCGTTTAAAAGAAAACTGTTCTCAAACTTTCGGAGTACGTTTATAATCTTTGCTTCACATGCGCTGTTCCAAGCCAAAAAACATAAGGCTCATCACATACTGCCGAATTATTTTTTTTTTTTTTTATTATAACTTTATTATAGAAAAGTAAATTACATTTATCAATAATAAAAACAAAGTACTAGCTACCAGGCCTTTCGGCTAGTAAATATTAAAATAAACTAAATAAGTAAGCCTAGTTTTAAGATAATTTCATGAACATATTTAATTTAATGTTTTCAAGTGAGATGTTTGAAAGTAGTTCTTGAATATTTTTTCCAGAAATAGTATGGGATAACGAGTTTATTGCTTCGCATTGCAAAATGTGTAGTACGGTTATTGTTGGCCTTTCGTCGGAAAAATCGCAGAGAGCTGGAGGTTCATTAGTGATTAGATGTTAATGCGTTGTGTTGGTGTGTCCCATTCTCAGCCTAATGTAAGTTTTTACCATTGACCTTGGTAAGTTAGAAGGGAAAATTGGCTTAGTTGAAGTTGGATTAAATGTCGAGTAGATGTGTTGGTATCCAAGCCAAGCATTCATCTTTTTGCTGTTCATAAAGGTTTTCAGATCTTTTTTACTTGCGATTATAAGGAGAATATAAGGCAAGTTTAGGATTCGTGAATATTAAAAAAATTTAGATAACAATCAAACATGACATTACGATCATAGAGAAGTCTAAAAAAGTGATCGAGTGTCTGTCTGTCTGTCTGTCAGTATGTAATATAACGAGCTGCAGCCTAAACGGCTTAAGCGATTATCTTCAAACTTGGTGTGTGTGATTCTTTTGGCATTATCCAGAGAGAAAATTGAAATTTTATTTTTCGCCCTAAAAATAACGGTACCTGCATTGACCGTTTAGGAAAATCTTATATTTCTCGAAAACGGCTCCAACGATTTTAATAAATTTTTTTAGGAATTTTTTTGTTGGTATTGGCTATAATTTTTATTTATACCTCATATACGGGAAAAATCTATTAACGGGACCTTTAATATAACGGTTTTTTTTTTAATTTTTGGCTTTCTCGGTTACGGCTCTTTGGATTTCTGTCAAATTTTATATTTAGAAAGATCTAGGTAGCCCAATTAATTTTGCATATCAAAATTTTTAATAACTTTTTTTTCTAATTAAAATTAATTTTTGATTTTTTTTTTTTCAAAAATCAATATTTTGAAAACTTATCAAAAAAAATTATTTTAAATTTTATAATCATATGTATTTTGATAAATTCTAACAAACTGCATACCAAATTTTAAAATATAATTTTTTTTCAAAAAACTAAAAATAAAAAACAGGATTTTATCAAAACCGGTCCTACAATTTTCGAAATACATTTTTCATAAATTCTTTGTTATTTAAGACGTGTGATGGCATACTTCATTTATACTAAAAACCGTTAAGTATTTTGGTTTTTAATACTTCTTATAAGTTCAAACTGTGTTATTTTCAACGCAAATGTTACTTTTTTCTGTCAAAGATCTTGCTTTCCAATGTAATTAGGCACATAAGAGCAAGTACATGCGACTCAGTCGTGCCCATTTTTATTGTATTGATAAAACGATATCTGCCGAATTACTTTTTTAATTTATATATGTATATTGCTTTATCTTGTCAATTAACTTTGAAAGAGCTGTATCTTGGTAAGGTTATAAAAGCATTAGGTTTGTGGTTAAACTTGTATACCTTATATATATATATGTGTGTATGTATATATTGGTCAGTTTCTGAATAAATATATATATTTTTTATAAGGGGTTTGTGTGTACCCTTAAAATGTTTAAACACCGCACTAGCATTAGGGAAATGAGGAGGGATCAAAGAGAAGATATCGATGGAAATTAGTTTTAAAGTTCTGCATATCAAAATGGGAGGGAAAAAGAGAGTCTGACAAAGCATTCCACATTCGTGTGGTGCGACTAAAGAAAGAATCTCTATACTTAACAGTACGTCCGAAGTTAGGCTCGAGGGTAATCTGATGGGCATTCCAAGCAGTTCGAGTATTACGGTTGAATCGTTTCAGGTGAGGAATGCAGCTGGCTATTTCGCTAGAGCATTGTTTGTAAAAATAACGATAAAATAACGAAAGGCACGAAACATTACGGCAGTGCTCAAGAGATGTAAATGTTTCTGTTATTGTTCGGTCGCCTATCATTTTCAAAGCTCTTTGTTGAATTCTATCTAGAAAACTCAAGTGGCTCCTATAGGAGCACCTCACCAAATATGGGAATTATACTCTGAGTTTCGGTCGAATATATATACTTTATATACAACAGCCAGATCAGGCGGGGTGAAGAACTTCTTGCATCTTCGAAGGAAACCTAAACACCTCGCAGCCTTCTTTGCGATGTCAAATATTTGGTCATTCCACAGAAGGTGTTCTGTAATGCACATACCGAGAACTGAGAGGTGTTCTGTTTCTTCAATGCACAATGCCACTCATATACAGTGGCATTAGAGTTATGTTTTGCTTTAACGACAAAAGACAACATTGAGTTTTAGAAGCATTAAATTCAACGCTATTTCTTATTCCCCATTGTACAGTGCAATAACTTTGTTTCGCCAAAACAATGGAGAGATTGGTTCCACTTTTCGGTGAGATAAACCATCAGATCACAAGTGGACCTGTTGTTACGAAAGCCGTACTGTCGGTCATTAAGAAGCTCTCGTTCTTCGAGATATTTCTTAAGCTGAAAATTAATCAGCGTTTCCATGACCTTAGAAAGAAGGGACGTTAATGCAATTGTTCGGTAGTTTGAGGGTGCAGAAGATTCGCCTTTTTTAGGGATATGCTGGACAAATGCTGTTTTTCATGCACTCGGAAAGAGTCCAGAAGAATAGGACCGATGGAAAAGCTTACGCAAAGGTTTTGCCAGCTTTGAAGAACACCTCTTCAGAACAGTAGCGGGGATACAATCCGGGCCAGCGGATTTATTTATGTTGAGATCTTTCAATAGTCCTGCGACTGAACGAGTGTGAAAGAAGACTGGTCCCATAAAATCATTTACGCTCTCGATTACAGGAGGAGTTCTGACAGCTGCTGGCAGCGTTGAGTTTGCCGCGAATTGGGCAGCAAGCAGATCTGCTTTTTCTTGAGAACATAGAGCAGGAGTATCGTTGAAGACGAGCTTAGGAACCGATAATGACGAAGAATACTTTACTTTTTTTATAAATGACCAAAAACTTTTACTGCCTTTGGGACATTGCAGTATTTTTTGCCGAATTTTTTGCTTATGTAAAAATTTGGTTTTTCGAATATGAACATTGCAGGCCTTTCTATCTTGCTGAAACCTTTTCCCGTTTTCCTCAGTGATGTTGGCTTTGTAACAACGGAAACTTACATTTCATAACCTGATAACCTCTCTTTAGCTCGAATCAAGCCATGAGTTTTCCTTAGGTTTGATACTCTTCAACCTATTTGGGATAAAATTTCTCATTCCTAAAAGAATTAAATTTGTGACCATGTCTGCGCTGGCATCAATGCCACTATCGAGGAAGCATAGTGATCAGTTAAAGGTCCTGAAAAAGTTATTGAGACCGTCGCAGTTGGCTTTCTCGTATTGCCAAACGGTTCTCCTGGGTTTTTTTTCTTTAACTGAATTGAGTTGGCACGAGAAATTTGCAGAGATGACACAATGGTCAGATGTGCCTAGAGGCGATAATACACGAATTGTACATTTATCAGGATCGGAGGTAAGAAACAAGTCTAGAGTGTTAGCGGTATGACCTGCAACGGTAACGGGAAACAATTCCTTGAATGCAGTCAGACAAAGCATCAAATTCGATAGAAGTTGAAATTCTGTCTAAATTTGGGCTTCTATAAAAAAACATATATGAATGATGCGCTTATTAATCGTTTATTTTAACCACGTGAAATTTGAATTCCGTGTTTACACAGAGACCGAACTGTGGTTGAAGTTGATGTGCAACATTATTCCTTATGTAAATGGCGAGGCCATGTTTGGCCAAGAATAAAGGAACAAGTGAATACCCATGCAAGGAAAGTTCCGAATGATCGGTATTTTCCCCAACTTGTGTTTGACTAAGTGCCAATACAGCTGGTCTCTTCATCACAGAGTGGACATATACAGCATAGACATTTTTCCTTAGTCCACGAATGTTTGCATAGTCGACTATGAAATCAGTTACCATTCTTAAACACAGAACTAAAAAAAAAAAAACAAAGACGGACAATTACCTATAATCAATACTCCACTAAATCCCAATTTGAGCGATTAGACTTGTGTTCATTCGGATTTACCGCAATGTTCAAGTAAAATCGTCTGTGGGTGAGATAAGGAAAGAAGGAAAGGAAAACTTGCAAGGAATGCTTACTGCGAGTATTTTCCTGTTGGTGGGTATTCTTTTTTTTATTTGCGTGATGACTTGATGTTGTAGCATCAAATAAATGTATATGAAATATTTTCTCAACACGGGCACTAAATGTTGTCGGTTCGCGCTCGAGATTGATATGATCTAGTCTTATGTCAAGAACATAAAAATGATGACTTACTTACTTAGGTGGCGCTACAGTTCGGGACGAACCTGGGCCTCAACCAACATGCCTCTCCAGCCAACTCGGTCTTTGGCTAGCTGCCTCCAGTTTTGCACTTCAAGTTGGTTGAGGTCGTCCTCCACTTGAGCGCGCCACCTAAGGCAAGGTCTTCCTTGACTGCGTCTACCCTCTGGGATGGAATCGAAGATCCTGCGAGCCGGAGCATTGTTGTCCATTCGCTCTACATGACCTAGCCACCTTAAACGTGATATGCGTATTTTTTTGACCAGGTCAATGTCGCTGTACAGCTCGTATAGTTCTTGGTTGAACCTTCTCCTCCAAAGCCCGTTAACGCAGATAGGGCCAAAAATCTTCCGAAGAATCTTACGCTCGAAACGACTAAGGATATCTTCATCCGCTTTAGATAGAGTCCATGCCTCGGCGCCATAGAGCAGGACTGGGATGATTAGGGTCTTATAAAGAGTCTCCTTTGTCTTTCGAGAGAGGGCTTTGCTACTCAATTGCCTTCCTAGCCCATAGAAACAGCGATTGGCAAGAGTAATTCTTCGCTTTATTTCTGACGAGATGTTGTTGTCAGATGTTATAGCGGATCCGAGGTACACAAAGTCCCTAACTACCTCAAAGTTGTACCTGTCTATTGTGATGTTTTGTCCAATCCGCCGGTGTTGTGTGTCCCTTTTTGTGGACAGCAGGTACTTCGTTTTGGCCTCATTGACTGCTAGTCCCATCTTAGCCGCTTCAGCTTCAATGCTAGCAAACGTTCCAGTGACAGCTCGCCGAGTTCTGCCAATGATGTCTATGTCGTCAGCGTATGCTAGCAATTGCACAGACTTGAAAAAAATTGTCCCACTACAATTGACTTGCGAGTTTCTTATAATTTTTTCAAGTATTAAGTTGAAGAAATCGCACGATAGCGCATCACCTTGTCGGAATCCTTTTTTGACGTCAAAAGCTTCTGTGAGGTCGGAACCAACCTTGACGGAGCAGCGAGAGTTCTCCATCGTCATCCTGCACAGTCGGACGAGTTTTGTGGGAATGCCAAAACCTGACATGGCTCTGTATAGCTCGTCTCTATAAATGCTATCGTACGCGGCCTTAAAATCGGTAAAGAGGTTAAGGTTATCGATTTGGAATTCTTGGGTAGTTTCCAGGATCTGCCGTACCGTGAACATTTGATCGATTGTGGACTTTCCTGGTTTGAAACTACACTGATAGGGGCCAATCAGGTTGCTGACGAAAGGTTTCAGGCGTTTACATAGTACGGCAGAGAGGATCTTGTAGGCGATATTCAGGAGACTTATTCCTCTATAGTTGGCGCAGTTTAGAGGGTCTCCTTTCTTGTGAATCGGGCAAACGATGCTGAGGTTCCATTCATCAGGCATACTTTCTTCTGACCAAACTTTAGAGATGAGTTGGTGTATGCACTCCACCAGGTCATCTCCGGCCGCTTTAAAAAGTTCGGCGGGTAATCCGTCGGGTCCAGCAGCTTTGTTGTTTTTTAGTTTAGATATTGCTATCCTTACTTCATTTTGGTCAGGTGGACGGAAGTTTTGTCTGTCATCATCCATGTTGAATGGTTCATTCTGCCTGACAGCGGGATTTTGGCCTTCATCGCCGTTTAACAGTCTGCAGAAATGGTCCTTCCATGTACTCAGCACCGACTGTGACTCTACTACGAGGTTTCCATTCCTATCTCTACAGGCTTCTGTGCGGGATTTTTTTCCTTGGCATGTTCTTTTTACCTGTTGGTAAAACTTCCGCACGTTGTTCCTGGAGTAGCATCTCTCAATATCTTCGATCGCGCGCTTCTCATGCTCTCTTTTTTTCTTTTGGAGAAGCCGGTGTTCTTCCCGTCTTTTCTGCTCGTAAAGCTCGCGAGCAGCTCTCGTCTTTCTTTGCAGCGTCGCTTTATATGCCTCTTGTTTGGCTGCATGGGCCTGCCTGCATTCGTCATCAAACCAGAGGTTTCGTGGTGGTGGTCTGGTGAAACCTAGCACATCAGTTGCGGCATCTCTGATGGCTTGTTGGCAGTGTTGCCACTGATCTTCGGCACTTGATGCTGGCGGTACTGGATTTCTTGAGAGGTTACGGGATATTCGATCGGCAAAGGTTCTGGCGGTTTCTTGCGATTGCAGCTTTCCGACGTCATACTTCCTCACAGTATTACTCCGTTGTTGTGGAGTTCGGGTTATTCGCATTCTTACCTTTGCTGCAACAAGGTAGTGATCCGAGTCGATGTTAGCTGCTCGGAAGGTGCGAACATCCAAGATACTGGAGGCGTGTCTTGCATCGATCGCAACGTGATCAATCTGATTGACGGTTCTTTGATCTGGGTGTCGCCAAGTCCCTTTGTGTATATCGAGATGAGGAAACCGTGTGCTTGCAATGGTGACGTTATGTGCCGCTGCGAAGTCAATTAGCCTAAGTCCGTTTTCAGACGTTGTGTCGTGTAGGCTATGTTTTCCGACAGTCCTACCAAAGATTTCCTCTTTACCTATTTTGGCATTAAAATCGCCTAGTACGATCTTAACGTCGTATTTAGGGCATTGCTCATAGGTTTTTTCGAGGAGCTCATTGAAGTCATCCTTGGTGGCGTCATCTTTGTCCACTGTGGGGGCATGAGCGCATATTAGGCTAATGTTGGCGAATTTAGCCTTGATACGGATTGTCACAAGTCGCTCACTTACGTGTCGAAAGCCCAAGACTTCTTGCCTAAGTCTACCGCTTATGACGAATCCGCACCCAAATAAACGCTGTGGTCTTCTTGCGCAATCACCGTAGTACACGTCACAGTTTTTCATCCTCCTTTTGCCCGGCCCATTCCATCGCACTTCCTGGATGGCAGTAATTCCTGCTCTGTAGCAGTCTAGGGCCTCCGCTAGTTGTTTGGATGCACGTGGTCTGTTAAGAGTTCTAACATTCCACGTGCAGATCCGAAGGTCGTTGTCCTTGATTCGTTTTTCCGGGTCGTCAACAGTAAATCCGTCCTTTTCCGAGGCTATTGGTCGCTTCGCAACTTTTTCTTTTTTCCGTGGCAGGGTTGTTAACCCCACGCACAACCCCCAACCTGGAGGGCCAGGTCCTTTGTTGGATTCCTTGGACAAAAGGAACCGGAGAATCCGGAGTCAGTAACCCACTTCGGGGATATGAGCGCTGCCGTTGGCCCATTAAGGGTTCATCCGCCACCATCTCTATTTCAATGCCCTGACTTGCATTGAATTGTCCTAATGACCTTATCTCCAAATACGTCGAAGTAGCTCATTAGGGCGTCTGCTTCGTTGGCTGTTGACGCCACCGTTGGTCCAATTGGTTGGGCTCATCCGCCGTACGTCCTCTTTCTGAGGGGCTCGTGCAAGACTTCTGCGAATCGATCAGAACAGTCATTAAAGCAGAGCATTATAGTGTTGCTATTTTTTCTGTGTTCAACACTCGCGCTTATAAGTTTAGCAGGAATGTCCGGATGGACAGACCAGTACCCGGTGGTTACCGCAGGGAGGTAAAATAAGCACAATTGATGTGTACGATATAGTTGCAGCGACTGTGCATCACCAGTTTGATGCCTTTCAGTGCCTACCCTATTCATACAGCACCCAACCACCATAAAAATGATGAACTTCAATGTATTTCATGGTGTTCTAGGTACTTTCCCAATTTTACTGCATTTGCGCTACCAACAATATGATGTAGATGTTGATTGTTTCTGTCCGCTTATTTTTTTTTTAACAAGACGTTTAAGCCTCATTGCTACCTAACCGCCACTGACAGATGATTATTTTGAGCAAAAAAAATCCACAATTTATGGTCTTCGGTTTTTGCTTATAACTCGGAAACTAAGCGTTGCGACGCGTCGTAGCGGTCGTAGCGGCCCTAAGTTAAACACATTTTTGCCGATATCTTTTTAAATACTACACCCATTGAGCTGATTTATGCACCAAATTTGATGTTTTCTGGGTGCCTTTCCAACGGTGTATAGCATTGATTATTTTGAGTAAAGAAAAATTTCACGATTTATGGTCTTCGGTTTTTTGCTTATATCTCGGAAACTAAGCGTCGTAGAAATAGTGGAAGATATAATAAATATGTTACCGGCAAAACTGTTTCTTAGAAAAAACTAGCTTAGCCTATGAGCGTTCGGTTCAGTACTTTGTAATACACTAAGGCTAGACATATTTCGAAATATTCGCACCTACTCCAAATCCTTTAATAGTGATAGCAAGCATGGGGTTGCAGGGGGCAGCATGCCTACCAAAATATCAATTTACGAGAAAACTTACGTTTACGCCTTTTAAAAAGTGAGATAGGTATTGCATGTCCCCCTCATACTTTTAAATTAAGTCTTTTTGTGTATCCCATTGGGCTGGAACTTAAATAATAACTTAAATCGAGCCGGGTAAAGCGTTCCACATTTGTGTAATGCGGCAAAAGAATGAGTCTCTATACTTAACAGTGCATCCGAAATTCGGCCCAAGGATGATTCTATGAGGATTCCTAGCGGTGCGATTATTAAGGGGAAAACTTTAAAGGGGAGAAATGCCTCTGGCTATTTCGCTTTAGCATAATGGAACTACAAACCCACGGAATTGTCAGCGCGGTTTCAGATCACCATCAACTTTAAATAATTGTTGAAAGTGGACCATTGTTGGCAAAAATTTGCGTCGACACACTTTGAAATATCCGAATTCAAAGTATTTTATAGAACTTTTAATTGACTTTCTTGATTAAACTGATTAATAAATGCAATCACAACATTGTTATATTCATATAAGGATAATAAAAATACTTTTCCTTTTGTGAGAAAAAAAAAACAAAAATATTTACTTAAAGAGATTCTTCAGAGCTTCCTTTTGAGCTCGATCGAATTCAGCTTGTAGTTTTTTTGCACGATTCAGTTCATTTAAAACTTGTTTGTTATCAGGAACTAATGATTTAGCTTTCGTCAGATCAACAATAGCTTCTTCGTAGTTTTGCAGAGAAATATTCGCTTGGCCACGTCGAAAGAACGCTTTACTATTGGTTGCATCAAATCGAATTGCCTGAAATAGGAATGCCAAAATTAAATCATAAGATATCCAAACAGGGCCATCCTTACCTCTGTGGAATAATGTTTAGCACTGGCATATTGGCCAATTTTTATTTCAACCGCTGCCATATTAACACAATTCAAAACGTTAAATTGATCCAATGTATTGAGATCTTCGGTGCTTTCGTAGCCTTCTTCTTTCCACTCGTATTTTTTGCTGAAAAAATTGTAATAGCGTGTGGCTTTGCGATACTTTCGTCGAGCTTCATAGTATTGCTCACTGGCAAAGAACTCATTGCCTGCACTGCGGATGATTGTCAACATACTTACAATTTCTATGGGCTAGCGTAGAGAGATATGTTTACTTTCCTAGAACTCTAGGAAGAAAAATTGTGCTGAAAGTACCTTATGTTTGCTTAATTTTTTTTCCCAATCTTGGGGAAATGCTGGCCACTGGTCGGCTCCATCATTGTCTTTGTATTCCCAATTTTCGCCGGATGGTATCTCTCCACAATCGGCTATGTAAATTTCCTAAATTAGGAGGACGTAAAGTGTATATTGAGTGCATGAGAAATCATTCTTTACCTCTGAAGGTTGTCCATCATCGGATGTGTTCTGTTCCATTTCCCCGATGATGCCTAAGCCTCTTAATACCTTCCCCACTACAACATTTGTTCCATTTAAAACATCACACACCACCGAGGTGATTATAAATTGTGAGTTGTTTGAGTTCCGTTGACCATAGTTTGCCATACTCACGACACCTTCTTCATGCTACTTGAAGTGAAATTTATTACCCACTGACAAATCCACTAAATGGTTCTACTTACCTTGAGATGATAGTTTTCATCTTCAAAAATCGGTCCATAGATGCTATCACCGCTTGTACCATCGTTATTAACCACATCTCCTCCTTGCGCCACATAAACTCGTGTAACTTTGTGAAACTTGATTCCTTTGTAGTGCAAGGGCTTGCCCATTTTTCCAATTCCACGCTCACCGGTACACAGGCAACGGAAGTTTTCGGCGGTCATTGGCACAACATCTTTTCGCAGTTCTATTATCATGCGTCCAGCTAGAAGGAATACAGTTAATTGTTCTACAAAATGAATAAATGCCGCATCAACCAACCAAATTCTTGGCCGATATTGATGTCGAAGTATACTATGGGATTGTCGGGAGATGCAGGATATGCTAGCTCTGACATTTTAGATCTTGAACAAGGATATCTTTTTTGTAATTCCAATAGATAAGCTAGAATCAGAAATTTAGACTTGGTGTTCGACTAATTGGAAACTTTAAGGAGAAATGTTTTGAAAGAAGAAAGTAGAAAATGTCAAAACCGCAAGAAAAACAAACCGCTACCACCTGAAGTTGGATACAGTTTGATGAAATGTATGGCTGCATTCAGTAAAAATTAACCATATGTAGTTTGAATTAAAAAAAAAGAATAAGAAATTCACATGAATTGATTAATTTTTTTAATTAACAAATATTTTTAAAAATATTTAAATCCAACGAAAGATTTGTATGCAAAAAATAATAGGACAAAGGTTTTTTTCTCATTGAAATTGATTATCACAAATATTCTTTATATCATAAAACAAATTGTGTTGCTGTAAATTTGTAAGACAGAAAGGAACTTCTGTGTCTATCATATCATATGGCAAAATCAGTTAGAAAAACAAGAGTTTTGCATTAAGTAGACAAGTAATATCTTATGAAGTTCACATTCACACTTTTACCTGCTGGATTCGTCCATCGTCCATTTGTATAAAGCGAAAAGATTGAACCAGCGACAGCACCAGCACCGTCAACAGCCAACAGCACGCTGGCCAGCAAAAGAAATTAAAACACATTGCCACCAGCACCAGCATCGTCTTCTTACTTCTGTTTGACACTTTGTGTCATAAAAAAAGTATACGAAGTTTTCTTTTGCAGTATGGTGCCCCTGAATTTCACTTGCGCAAAGTTGGTAGCAATGGAACAGCAACAGCAAATTTAGGACTTTGGTCTAACGGCGCTGTTGACGTTGCTGTTGCTGGTCTAATCTAACTTGAGCAATTGAAATACATTGGTTCTAAAATAATGGCGGCCGCTGTTGCTGGTTCAATCTGTTTCGCGCATAAAAGTACACCAATAGGTGGCTTAAGGAGTGACAGTTAATTTGTATGTGACAGTGAAAGCGATAGTAAAAAGTGGTTGAATTGAGATAAAGTGAAGTGTCGAAGAATGAAGACTAATTTGAATTGATTCACAAAGTGGTGAAGTTAAAGAAGTTGTGTTTGATAAATAAAGATTCGTTGTGTAATTTTAAAAAGTAAAATTGAGTTTTATTTATCGAACCCCATTCAAAAACATTCAAAAAAATGTCTCCAAATGAGATCTTACAAGTTTCATTGACCGTGGTGGAATACATTACATTCAAAAAACGAATACCGACAGTTATTCCTTGATCTGGACTGGAACCACAACTTCTCCCATTTCATATCCACACTTCCACCTGTTGGATTCCCCGGCTTGTCCTCAAAAAAACGTCGTCAGGTTACGCAATTTTAGATTGTTCAATTTTTTTTTTTATAACAAGCTAAATAATGTTGATAAAACCCAGTGGAATTGTTAGAAAAATAAACAAGGATGTAAAAATATAACCAGTGCTAATTTGCTTTAAAGTTCTTTCTTCCAAAATGCAAGGGAAAGCAGAACCTGGCAAGGTATTCCACATTCGTGTGGTACGGCTAGCGAAAGACGCCCTTCATTTTAATGTACGTCTGAAGTTGGCCTAAAGGGTAATTCGTTTCAGGAGAGGAAACGCAACTGGCTATTTCGCTAGATCGGTTCGGTTGTCTATCATTCTTAAATGTTGATATGGTGATGGTGACAATTTTTGTATGAATTTATTTAATAAAATGGACTTTTTAAGCCCATATCATTTTCAAAGCTCTTTTTTTTAATTCTGTTCAAGAAACTCGCGGTGGTTATGGGAGCACCTGCCCAAATATTAGAAATATATACTCAAGTTTTAGACGAATACAGGCTTGCCACTTATCACTCATGGATTGTGGCATGGAAGATAGGTTTGGTTTTAACGACAAAAAGCCAAAATTGATTTTTTGAATTATTAAATTCGAGGTGATTTTGTATACTCCATTGGAATGCTGTCAAGATCTGACTTATAACGCGCTGGCAATACAGTTCTTCACCCGAAGAACATGGATAAGAGTCTGGAAAAGAATATGAAAAGCTGAGAATGTTATCGCCAGCAAAACAATTTGTTCAATAAGTTCTTTTAACTAATATATCATTGAAGCAGAGAAGTGGTAGCGGTCAATCTGTCATCCCAGTCGAGATCATAACAATCGTCCGTTAAAGAAGAAGATGCTGGGATTGATTCTACTATTCGGTGAGATCTGTCATCAAATCCCCAGTGGTTTCTGAAGCTGAAAACTAACCAGCGTTTTCATGATCTTTGAAAGAAGAAACATAGTAAGAGTAGCGAATAAGAGCTTTTACAAACCAAAATCAATTCAAATACACTTGGAATTCAATGTCTACATCTAAAACTCCTTTCAAAAACTGAGTTTGTACGCTTTAAATAATTTACATTTATTATTGTTACTAAGTTCTTACATAATAAAATTTTGTATGTTTAATGTTTAATGATATACTATTACAGAACATTTTTTTTTCTTTTATTAATTTTATTATTCAAACAAAATCCAGTAAAAGTAAAACTTAAGTTTGCATTTCATCTTTTTTCTATATATTTATATATATTTAATTTTTTTTATCATTGAAGAATTTCTTTTTCCAAAAAAAAAAACAATAATAACCATTTGTATGTTCATGTCTTCTAATGGTGATTTCACATTGCATTAAAAAAGCCTAATGGAAAGTTTTTTTTTTATAAAGTAACTGTAACAACTAAATCTTCAAAGTATTTATTTTCCGGAAAAAATGAAAAATGCAACGAGAGAAGAAAAATGAGAAAAATAAAGATTCAGAATCGAAAATAAAAAGAAAAAAAATATTTAAACACTACAAGTAAACATCTTTTGTATCTATAACTGTTCCCCTACCAATGGAGCAACGCCAGCCCCTCCTCCATCACCAACATTATTTGCAGCTGCATTTTCTGGAGCAGCGTCTGCTGGAACTCCTTCTATATTAGCAGCAGCTGATGCAGCCGCTGCAGCGGCAGCAGCATCTGCCGTTTCCTGCTTCCTCTTTCTATGTTCGTAATTCACAAGTCGTTGTCCCACTAGATATTTGTCGTTCTTTATTGCGACATAGAGTTTCTTGAACTGTCGTATCTGGAAGTAGATTATGGCAATAACGATCACGGCCAACAGGAAGAATGGATAAATTTCCCTGGCAATTAAAGTTCTTGCATTTATGTTTTCATAGAACATTGGTACAATCGAATGGGCGATGACATAAGGAACTGCCAGAGCCAATCCAAAACATGTAATCACTGGGGTAGCCAGTTCGCGTATGATGAATTTCAAATCGATGTCACGCAATCCGTCACGATAGGCCCGCTCAATGGCACGTTTAAGCCGCCAATCTGGACCCATCAGAGTAAGCGCACATGCAATTTTTGTATAGAGTACACCCAAAGCCCAGTCCTGCCACAAGAAATGGATCGGTGTCTGACCAATGGGCACGCGCAAAGGAATCACAAGAACTAGTTCCAAGAGCAGTCCAAACAGCAAGGGTATAACACCAAGCATTAGAACAAAAATAATCGCAGCAAGAGCATAGGAAGCCCCAACATGAAGCCAATGTTTTATTTTGTCCATTACAGCTGCCCTTCCCAGTGGTAGGAGATTCACTGCAATCGCAATTCCTCTAGAAATAATCCAGCAGAGGTAAGTTCCAACCGCGGCGGTATACAATTCATGAGGTCGTGGTGGAACTTCAGCATGTGTTGACACCTGATGATTGGCAATATGATTGCCAACAGACCAAAGTGCCATCACTTGTCGACCAATCCAAACGGGAACCGTCAATGTCACTAGAGATGATATGACCAAACTAATGCACATGAACACAAGCAAGCCAAATAAACGGAAGGGAAAGAATGTCGGTTTGTTGTATGGTTGGAATCCAACGGGAGCATCACGTTGCAGGATGAATTGATGTGCAGCTGCTAGTCCTTGATTTCGATCGGGTTGAGCTCGTTCGGGTTCAGCTTGTCCGCCGTTGCCATTTTCAGTTGTATCGTTGCCAAGCAAATAGCTTTTTATTCCCAAAGTCCATGAAACCGCTTGACACCAAATGCGAAGTAACCCTTTGAGCCATACACGGGTGTGAGATTGCTCGAAGAAACCGGGCAGAATTATCTAGAAGAAAAGGAGTTTATAATGTTTTACGGCTAGGAAGAGATAAGAGCAGAAAAGTGGTTAGGATTTTATGATCCACAAGATTACAAATTATGACATATTAGTAAGGGTTGCTATGGAGTCTCCATATGGATATGACCGTATCTATGTCATCAGGAGAAATGCCTTCATTGACACAACTGCGCCAGCCAGGCTAAAGCCCATTTTCAACCTATAACTTGTGTAGAATGTGCAGCAAACAGTGCTCATTGTCTAAAACAAACTGAAAACAAAATCCACTGATCCAGATTGGTTATCGACGCATCGACAATATCCGAATTTTCCGAGGGTCATGTCGTAGTCATGGATGTCCCGACCAAGGACAAGAAGTAATGTGAAGATGTTTGCGATTTGATTCGATAGAATTCGTCAGTTCTTGTTCGATTGAGCCTCAAAAATCTTTCGTCATCCGCATCAAGTATCAATAATTAGTGGCAACCATTTACATTTTTTACGGCCATGACAACGAAACATACATACATACAGCTAAACTGAAAGAACATAACTGCTCGTAGGCTCTAAGTGCAAAAGAAAGAGGAACTCTAGATTATCAGATGGAAAATGGATCATGATAAGCGCAGTTTTGGCATCTCTTCTATGCTTCTGTACGTCTGTGCAGAATGACGATAAAAAGTGCACGCAGTTCCGACCAGGTCGGTAAGGACCTCATCGACACTTTTTTGTGAAAACAAGAATTTAAACAAGGCGTTGCACTGTCATCTTCTTCTGACTTCTTCAACATACTTGACCAAATAGTGCAGATCTCTCACTCCAACAGCAGAGGCACGATCATTCCAATAACTCGACGTCGATAAAATTGGAATAATGCAGTTTGTTTGAGTAGCGCTTTTGCGAGTATTCAGAGGAAAGCGACTAAAATAGTTTTAACACTTAATGAGGTAAGCAAAGTATTTGGATGTGCTGTCACCAAGAAGAGGCACCAAACATTATCATCATTATAGACAGCTATAACATTGAGGTAGGAATTTTATTTACCCAGACTCCGCTTTCAACTCAGAAAATAATACCAGCGCTGCAATTAAACGAAAAATAAATCTTGCTAATCGCAGCTCCTATAGACTTTAAAGACGATTGATTTGTAAAGCCCCCTCTCGGGCATCTTTTCTTGATCAAATAGAGCGGATGGTCCGTCCCGGAAAGTCATTGATTCCACTTCGAAGAGACGGAGCAGTAGAAGAACTAGAATGCACTGACAAGACGAAAATAGGAGGCACCTACCAAGAGACCGACTGGAGATGTTTGTTGGTTGAGGCCCAGATCCACACCTAAGGTTAAATAAGGTAATGTAATTTGGGCTTACATTCGTATAAGATTGTGCCATAGACTATGCCATGAGTTCGCCTATTGTAGAAAAAGTTAGCTGAAATTATTACATTACCTTTACCTCTCCTGGCGCTACATAGCATGGTGGTTCTGGGCCTGGTTGATTATGCCCCTCCAGCTGGTTCAATCTCTAGCCTGCCGTCTCCAATTCTACATACCAAGCAGTCGGAGTTCTCTTTGTACATGGTCGCTCCTTTGGAGGTGAGGTACGGCGTCCGGATTAATGTTAAGAAATCATCTTGTCTGTTGACTCTCGGCGGCTATGTTATCAAGCAAAAATACGGGCTTTCACATCGCAGCGAAATCTTCTTTTCAAAATAAGGAAAGACACATTGTTACTGTCAATGGTCCCGGGTATAGAGTAGTGATATTAACCGACTCGAAATTGTGGAGGAGACATGCTTTCGCCGGAATGACGCCGCAAAAATTGGACCGAATCGTCAAAAATTGGACCGACCGCTTGAAGCGCTGCTAGCGAATGCGAGGTGACCTCTTGGATGATGTGCTGTTTCTTACCTAATGGCATGAATATAGCTTCAAAATATAATCAGAGTCAATTTGATATCTCACACCGTTTTTTTTTTTTGGCAAAATTGCATCGTCACCTCCACGCGGCGCTCATCGAAAGGTGAACTAACGACGAGCCTTAGATTCATCGGATTCATAGGTTTAGATACTTGAGATACATTCTGAGGAACTTGGAATAGGAGAAAAGATACGCTTTGAAGATCCAACCCGAACACGATCTATATGGTCATACACAGGTCTCACAAAACAAGTTGAAAGAAAGTGTTGTGATGAAAAACAATAGATTCGCGTCGGATGAGTCTGAGATGTTGATGACGACGACCAAAAAGAGCTCCCCAAACATCCACTCAGATCACTTGTATTTAGTTGATGACAAAATTCGTATACGGATATCAATGGAAGCTATTAGGAAGCGACCGCCACAGCCAATACCGATCACGTATACCTTTAATTAGGCAAAAAATCCCCCGACTGACAGTATGAAATCCGAAAACCAATGGCAACTGTCGACCAGCCATAAGACAGGCAGTGTCTGAGGTGTTGGGCTTCTCACCACCTCCGAGAAACCTCTGGTTCCACACCGGATGTGCTTAGGCAAACAAAGCCAAAACGGAGGCAAACGGAGGTCGTTGTTCTGCAAAACAACTAGAGAATCTCAGAATTTCTACGTTGACCGAAGGAAGAATGAGAAACGCTTACTTAGAAGAAAGAAAAAAGATCACCAGCAACGTGAAACCGATGAGATGCGGAGGGGATTTTACAGAAATGAGGCGCGAAACTTCTACAGAAGAAAGAAACAGTCAACATCAGGTTTCAGTAGCCGTCCTGGGCCTTGAAAATATGGGAATAGAAACACTGTTGGAGCTACAATAGTAGATGTTACCCATCTGGAGAGATTGTTGTTGAATAGGAATAAGGGTCAATATCTCACCATATTTAAATCACAACCAAGAACTACATGCAATAAAACTTCTAAACTTCAGAAGTATGTTCCAGGCAGAAGTGCTTCCTATAGGCGAAGCTGCAAAATAGCTTCTATCATGTAACCTGGCGAATCTAAATATTGATATATTCATAGACAGCCAGGTGGCAATCAAAGCCATATCCTCAATCGTCTCCAATTGTAAACTGATTGACCGGTTTCGCAATCATCTGCGACTAATCAGTGAAACAAATTTTGTAACCCAACCCTTCAATGGGTACCCTGAGTACTTGTGTCAATGGAAAAAAGAAAAAACGGAATTCACCAAAGATTTCTCAAAGCCACAAACGATAGATGATCAACAGTTGTCTGGTTTCGAAAAGTCTTTGGCCGAATATCTCTAAGTAAAACATAGAACTCGACGCCACTACTCAAGCCTGATGACGATACGAACGTATCAAGGTGTCAACATGGACGTCAGAAACATGTCGCAATATACACCAAGCTACACATACTGTAAGGGCGGATAGGGAAATCTGTCCATCGATCCTGAAAGTATTGTGGATCGATCGGAAGTGTACTTTAATGATTTGTTGAACGATCAGCTCACGGAAGAAATGGAGACTCATTGTGGTTTCATACCCTTAGGCAGATAATGGAAAAAAGTATGGAATTGAATATTCCAACATACCATCATTTTATAGGCTTTAAAGCCGCCTGCAATCGCATACCCAGGGTAGAACTTTATAAGGCCATGAGAGAATTCGGCATCCCAAATAAATTGACACGTCTATCTAGGCTGACATGACCAACATTACAAGCTTAGTAAAAGTAGCCAGTTTTCTGTCCAGACCAATCAACATTTTTAATGGACTCCGACAAGGGGATGGTCTGGCCTTGCATCCTTTCAACTTGGCGTTGGAGAAAGTAATCCGTGACTGTGGAATGCCAACAAGAAGGACTATCGTCACCAAGTCCAGCCGGATACTGGCTTACGCAGACGACATTGACATCGAAGGCAGAAGCCAACAAGCTGTACAAGACTCCCTTACCCAGAACGAGCAGTCGGCACTAAAACCATGGGGCTGTATATTAATGAAGGAAAGAGTAAGTATATGGTAACCACGTCTACGTCTTTTTTTATAATTTACACGCGCGAAAGGGGTTTTGTGTACCCTTAAAATGTTTAAACATCGCATGTGCATTAGTCAAATGAGGACGGATAAAAGAGAAGATCTTCTTCTTTGTTTCCGGAAGCTGTTGACAGCAACACTTTAACTCCTACTGGAGCATAGGGCGGCAACCAGATCCTTCCATCTCTCTCTATTCCTAGCACGATACCTCAGCTGTGAAAACGACTGTAAATTCTGGGACCGAGCTTCCTTCATGACAGTTGACCTCCATGTTCCCTTTGGTCTTCCAATCCGTCTCGCACCTTGAGAATTCCATTCAAAGCACTGCTTTGCTATATTGTCATCAGGCTTCCTAAGTGTGTGGCCAATCCAGCGCCATTTTCTTTGCTTGATGTCTTCATCCACTTTTGTTTGTCCAGTCCTAAGCCACAGATCATTGTTGGATATTGTTTTTGGCCATCGGATCTTTAGGATGTAACGCAGACAACGGTTGACAAATCCTTGCAACCGATGCACATTCTGTCAAGATCAGAATTTAATGAACTTATCATACAAAACAGAGCCCTGGGGCACACCAGCATTTATTTTGTGAATATCAGATTTGAAACCGTCCAATACAACTTGAATTGAGCGTTTCGAAAGGTAATTTCTAATCTAACGAAGAAGAGATTCATTGAGTCTAAACGCACAGATTTTCCATAACAGAGCTTGACCCCAAACTCTGTAAAATGCTTTAGAAAAATCAAGTACAATAATTTTGTTTTCACCAAAACGATGGAGAATTTGGTTCCACTTTTCGGTGAGATTATAAATAAATAAATAAAATAAATAAATTTATTGGCGCGACAGCTCCTTAAGGAGCCAAGGCCTAGTGACTTATACTCTCAACCATTCCAGTGTGTGTGTTGTTACTCTGCAAGAATGGAAGGGACCTACAATTTACCGCCGAGTCCGAACGGCTACATGAGATGCACTTTTTCGAGACAAATTTTACTCTTGGAGGTTTTGTCAGTTCCTCGCAAGAGGCAGTACCCCAGAAAAAAAGGTGGCTATGAGCTGGATTTGAACCCAGGTTCTTTCGCTTAGCAGTCCGACACACTAACCACTAAGCCACGGGACACTACATGGTGAGATATACCATCAAATCAACAGTAGACCTGTTGCTACGAAAGTCGTACTGCTGGCCATTAAAAAGCTTTCCTACTTCGATATACTTCTTAAGCTGAAAATTGATCATCGTTTCCATGACCTTAGAAAGAATGGACGTTAGTGCAATGGGTCGATAGTTTGAGGGTGAAGAAGATGCTGTTTTCCATCTACTCGGAAAGAGTCCAGAGGAATAGGACCGATGGAAAAGCTTACGCGAAGTTTTTGCCAGCGTTGAAGAACACCTCTTCAGAACAATAGCGAGGATACTATACGGGCCAGCGGATTTATTTATATTGAGATTTTTCAATATTCTTGCGACTGAATGAGTGCCAAAGAAGATTGGTCCCATAAAATCATTTACGCTCTCGAGTTCAGGAGGAGTTCTGACAGCTGCTGGCAGCGTTGAGTTTGCCGCGAATTGGGCAGCAAGCAGATCTGCTTTTTCTTGAGAACTGAGAGCAGGAGTATCGTTGAAGACTAGCTTAGGAACCGATGATGACGAATAATTCTTTATCTTTTTTCCAAAGAACCAAACATGTTGCCTTTGGGACATTGCAGTATTTTTTGCCGAATTTTTTGCTCATGCAAAAATTTGGTTTTACGAATATGAACATTGCAGGCCTTTCTAGATTGCTGAAACTGTTTCCGGTATTCCTCGTTGTTGTTGGCTTTATAACAACGGAAACTTACCTTTCTTAGCCTGATAACCTCTCTACAGTACGAATCAAACCATAACCTGCAATGTAAGGAATTCGGGTTGGCTCATCAACCAGCTGAGTAAGGTGGTTGAACTTAGCAAAAATCTCAACATACCTTCCTTCGGGGGTTGTCTGGCCAGAAAAGCGAAGCCAACTAGAATTTGGTACATTGTAATCGCCCGTAATAACGATTTCAGTGCGAGGGTAACGGGAAACAATTCCTTGAATGGAGCCAGACAACTTGTGTTTCAATAAGTGCCAATACAATTGGCCTATTCATTACAGAATGGACATACGCAGCAAAGAAATTTTTCCTATATAGTCGACTATGAGATTACCTACTATTCTAAAACACAGAACTAAAAAAAACTAAGACGGATACCTGTAATCAATACGTCTGGTCCTTTAACTACCTTAGGTCAAAAGTAGCCCGATGATAATATTGAAGAAGAAATACGAGGGCAGCTGATAAAATCCAACAGAACCTACTATAGTCTTTGGAGGCTCTTCAAATCTAAAAACCTTACCATAAAAACGAAACCGCTGCTGTACAAGACTATAGTCTTATCTCACTTACAGATCCGAGACTTCTGTGATTACAAAAAGGCATCGTTACGAGACACAACTCAATTGGAATTCACATGAGCAGAATGGGCAATAGCCCATCAGTATCAGGCCATTGATGCGGAAGAAGGCTCATATCACTTCTTCGCCTTCGGAGATTACTTTTTTGACGAACTGGCGATGTTTCAAAAAAATTCGCTTCAAAACATTTTAAAATTCAGCTGATGCCTATGGGCTATAAGCGGAACTTTTTAGACACGCTGCAGATGACGTAGTCAGGTGCATACACCAACTCATTTGCAAAATATGTAGGAGTAAAGTCTGCCTGATTATTCAAATCTCAGTTCCATCTGCCCGATCAATTACTCTGTACCATAGTTGGAGGAAAAAGCCTTTTAAACATCGCTTATAACATACTGTCGAGCGTTTTCTATAACCTCTTAAGGCGTTTGCTAGTAGGTCCCTACCAAAGTGGGTTTAAACCTGGAAAATCTACCAAATCTTCACATTGCGCCAGATTGTAGAGAAAACCCAAGAATTTAACATGAAGTCCCGCCATATTTTCATCGATTTAAATGTAGCCTACGACAGTGTAAACGTACCATGTCTAGCTTTGTAATTACTACTAAACTGATATGTCCTATCCGGATGACGTTGGAGAATACTAGCTGTTCCGTCAAAGTTGATAAGGATACTACTTCGACACCAGCAGAGGGTTAAGACAAGAAGACGCACTTTCATGCATTACATTGAAAACATTGTACTTGAAAAGATAGTTAGGAACACATTAAGCACTACCTGGGCCCTGCTGTAAACACCGGAGAGAAATTGAGAAATTGAAGAACAAAGCCCTAACCAAGGAGACGCTCATAATTCCGGTTCTACTATATAGAAGCATAGGCTCTTTCCCAGTCGGATGAAAGCTTTCTTCGAAAGAAAAGTTCTACTTGCGTTTTATGGTCCAGTTTGCGACCTAGAAAATAACAAATGGCGGAGACACCACAACCAGTTGTAGGTGCTGTACAGCGACATAATCCTAAAAAAAAACCGTATCCATATCCAGCTGCTAAGATGGCTCGGCAATGTAGAGATTTTTATAAACATCGACGGGATACCCGAGGGAGTCAGGAGCCAGGGCAGACCTCATCTTCGATGAAGCGATCAAATAGAGAAAGACAACCTACTGTTTGGCGTGCGAAATAGGAGACGGCAGGTTAGAGATCGAGCCGGCTGGAGGGACATATTAAACCGAGAAGAATGATTTAGGTTACCCATAGGAAACTTAAAGATGTTTAAAAAGTCTTGGAAAACACCAAACAGACTGTCTGTCTGACTGAAGATCATAAACAAATTCCAAGCTTTGGTATTTTCAACTTACCTGCAACAAAAGCAGTTGCAAACTCAATTCATTCACTTCCGAGTCGCCGGAAAGTGTGTACGGCAGGAATGTAGGCCAAACCGACTTCAAAATTTGTATCGGCAGCCAAAGCATGAGAAGCACGGCTGACCCGAATGTAATCACCGAAGCAATCAAACGACGAACATGGCGCAATATGGGTAGATGAATCATTTCCTAGAAGAAAAATAAAAACAAATGTATTTTCTACCACCAATGGGAGCCACAAACACAAACTCACCTGAATAGGACTAAAGTCCGGGTCATTTAAGTTTCTTAAAAACCAAAGAACACCTGGCCGCAAGACTTCCCTCAACAGCGAGATGAATGCAGCAAAATAATACACATAGACCATGCCAAACATCCAGTGAATGAAGAGTGACGTTCCTGGAGCAGCTCTAAAGCTAGTCCGTCGATCCTTGATCGCAGCATCAAACATCGGCAAAGAGCAAATATCCAACCACCAACCGCAAACCAATGGAAGAACTCCAATCTCTACGACCGAGAGCAGGGAAACCTTCACCACGATGTAACACAATCCCAACAGCCACCGAATCTTGCTCATTTTGAAAAGCCTTGCAAAGTAGTGCAATACCACCAGGGTCAGTCCGATGTTACAGTAACCGAACAGAGTGGTTATCAGTCCATGGAAGTGCAGTAGAGGCTTATCGGGACGAAGCAGGCCCAACCAATTGATGACAAAGTTGCCAATACAATACGGGCAGAAGGCAAAGGTGAATATGAAAATGGTATTCAGTGATATAACCCAGAAGACATGCTCCAAGAAGACCATGCTCCCATCTAATCCCAAAAGACGCTCCCAAGTCAGCTCCTCTGCAGCTCGGTCCCATTCCATGGGATTCCAGTTGGCCTCTTCGTTTGCATTCGCAATGTCAGCTGGGTCTTCATTCAAAGCCCGATTCCCGGCATTGGCCTCCGCATTAGGTGCAGGCGGTTCACCATTATCAATCGGCGCATCCTCTGGGGCTTCGTTCTCATTATTGTTATTCTCGTTGTTATTGTTGTCGTTCAATTCAAGTGGACCGGGCACTACTCCTGCAATTATCGGTTCTGGAATGGCCCCTCCTTGGCCGGCGGCATCCTCCCCGGCATTGTTATCGCCATTGGCACCACCTGCACCACCGACAAGCGGTGCTACTTCATCTCTCTCCAGCCAATCCGGTCCACCACCATGAAGAATTTGTTCCCGCAACCAAACCAATCCCACAAACGACAACAAAGTGCAGGTAACCACGAAGCTTCCTCGAAATGCATCTGAGGCAATGTTCTCCGTGGAGAATACATCAAACGGCAGCGAAAGAATCATATCGAAGCTCGATCCACTGAACATAAACCGGTACGTCCTATACGCCGACAGCGGAACTATTCCAAACCAAGCGAATGCAACCAGTGTGTAGTGCAACCAGTATTTGGCTGCTTTGCCAACCGACGATAACAATCCTCCAGCAACATCACGCAATGGCAGAACACGCGGCATGTCCGGAGAGTATATTGGAGTGAAGGAGAATCGATGGCCACACAACTCGCAGTATTCCTTGCGCGAGTATCGCATCCATTGCATAAGACAGTCCTGATGAATATACTTAATACTGCCGGTGCAGATGCATGGATAGAAAAGTGGACGATCGGACTGGCCTTCACAACGACAAACGCGACAAATGTCGCCCTGGGACAGGTCATCCATTATATTGATAAATGTTTATAACTTTTCGAGTCCGCACTATCCAATGGTATTCATTTGATTTTAATAGAAAAAACAAAAACTTGTAATTCTTTTTAAGCTAGAAATTTATGTAGAATAATTGATTTTTTTTGTGCTGTAAAGGATTTTTCGCTTTTGCTTCGCTGTGAGGAGAAAGAAAAACCACGTCAGAAATCTCTGTCATAAAAAAATTAAGTTTTTGAAAATGCAATTAATTTTGGTTTTAATTTTACATTTTCACATAAGATTGTGCGAATTTAGGGTTTTTGTTGAGAGGGAATTATTTTAGATTGAAATTTGCAGATCTATTTTTCCAATTGAGTAAGATGATTTTTTTTCCTATTTTGCGTATTGCGAGAGGAAAAACACTAAAACACTTGTGTTTTCAGAATTTTCTTTTATTTTTCTTCTTTCTTTGCGACATTTGGAATTAAAAAAACAAGATTGCCAACATTGAAAGGGAAATTTAATTGAAAAATAATTTTTTTGCAAACGAATGAATTCAGTGGAGAATGAGTACAGTGAGGCTGGGTAGCGAGCGTCTTTTAATTATATTTTTGACTTGTAATTTTTTTCATTTATTTCACATTCTTTTTTTTTATTACACTTATTTGCGTGTTTAGAGGTTTCAAAGCAAAACTAAAATAAATTATGTGTGGTATTATGGTGAAAATTAAAATCTCTTTTAGTATGGGACAAGAATTTTAATAACGAGCATGCCTCGCATTATGTTTCTAGTTGGTAACTAAAAAACTCTAAGGCCCAATGCGCACGCAGCAACTAGCTGGCTCTCAGATATCAAATAACGATATAATTCTCTAACCCTTGAACTTTAGCTCAACACGACGCCGTAGGCCAGGCGACAGAAGACTGCTATTAGAATTAACGTCAGAATAAAAACCGATGAAAAATCGGAAATTGTCAATTTTTTCTGTCAGGCAAAGTGAAACGTTCTATTTGGGTGAAGCAGAACAAAAATTATAAATGCAGCGAATGATTCCAGTGGAAAACTGCAAGTGATGCCAGATATTGTCATTTTTGTGGTGATCATTTTACCCTTAAACCTCACTGACACCTTTGAGGTCAAAAAAGTCTTGAAATATTAGACATTTTAGAAAGTAAGGTGCAGAAGTCTTCAGCCAACACCGGAAATTCAATCCATTAACTCGCATATGCGGACGATATTTACATAATTGGAAGAACACATCAGCCTGATATCCATATTTCTTTTGTGAGTATTGAGATGGAAGCAGAGGAAATGGCTTAATGGTCAATAAAGGCAAAACCAATAAGCATATGCTTGTCATCAAAAAGAACACTCAATATCGACGTTATGGATAAAGAATCACGATAGACAGCTTCGATATTACTTTGCACAACAGGGCTGAGTTCAAACAAAGAATAACTCTTGCCAATTGCTGCGGACTAAGAAGGCAATTGAATGGCAAAGCAATCTCTCGTGCAACTCATTTATCCTTTTACTAGACCCTCATCATCATCACCCCAGTCCTGCTGTATGGTGCTGACGCATGGTCATTTTTTTTAGGTGGAAGACCACCTAAACCGACTTCACACACAAAACTGGAGGCGGCTAGCTAGGGACCAAGCTGGCTGAAGAAGCTTTGTAAGCTGAGATCCAGGGCCACCAAGACTGTAGCGCAATAATGTAATGTATTTCCAAAAATTTGCTCTAGTTAGCCCGTTGCATTTTATATTATATAAATTATATTCGTACTGCTATGAATGCCCATTTACAGAAGCACTGTTAAGTACTCTGTTTCTAGTCGCACCACACAAACGTGGAACGATTTACCTCGGCTATGATTTTCCTTCCAATTTTGCTATGCATAACTTCAAAACTAGTTTGCATCTTTGATTTCATTATTTCACAAATGCCGTACGGTCTGCAAATATTTTAAATGTAAGAACCTCTTTCACACTTGCAAATTAAACCAAAAATGTAATTTCTCTGAATGCTTTGTGATATAAGATACATTTTAAATGTCTGAAGTAATTCATTTGCCAAAAGACTATGCTGAACGATTTACTTTCTTGACATTTCTGTTTATTTTTCTCATAGGAATTTTAAAATTTCGGCAACACGTTCATATCAAATTTTTCACTTCCATCGGTATGTATACAAATTATAACAAAAAAAACGGTGTTTATAAATAAATAATTATATTTCTCATTTAGTAGTTTAAAATAATACAATAAAAAAAATTACCCAAAAACTACAAATAATTTAAAAAACAGTTGAACCATGTTTACCTTGGCCAAAACACAAACTCTACGCAGCATTGTGCGCTCCAATCTGAGATCAGTTGCATTCTCTAGTCCTCGTCAAGAGATATTCAAAGTCCAGAGTCAACAGGAGTTCGAGGAAAAAGTCAAAAACAGCAAACAGCCAGTGATTGTAGATTTCTTTGCGACGTAAATGCTAGATTATTCTAGAATTGTTACGTAAATGAGTCGATTTTATCTATATTCTGATTTTTAGATGGTGTAATCCATGCAAAATGCTCACACCTCGTATTGAGTCTGTGATTGGAGAAAAAGCAGGAGCTATAGCCCTTGCGAAAGTGGACATTGATGAACACAGTGAGCTGGCTCTCGATTACGAGGTGGCATCTGTCCCTGTTTTGATGGTCATCAAAGATGGCAAAGTTCAACAGAGGCTGGTTGGCTTGCAGGACACCGACAAATTACGGGCTTGGGTTGACAAGGCTGTAGAAGATGCCAAATAAAAGGTGTTCAGGTGACCTACTCCCAAATGAAATTTTTTAGTGATACAAATAGCATGAAATAGAAAGACGTTTCAGAGTTTGTTGGTTTTATTTTAAGTTAAAGATCCACATAGGCTAAAACCTTATCAACTAAGCCTATTCGTCGTTTGAGTAAAGTCATCTTCTCTTCGTCCAGCTTCAGAGAAGCCTCGTTCTTCAGCAGGAAATGCTGAATAAACAGTCTCATACTGTTCTTGAATACATTCAGCTTGACATTCTTGACAATCTTCTCGAACACCTGGCGACAATCAGCCTCGGATGACAGAAGAATCCCCACCATTACCTCTTTCATTAGGACAAAGCTAGGTTTATCTAGGTTTACAAAGTTAACCACCTTCAATACGGACAGCGCCAGGCCGCCTTGCTGTATCAGGTGCAACAGGAACTTGGCCAGATTCTTAATCTGCTGTTTGCTAAGAACATTCATGTCGTTTATTCGATCCCACGAAGCAAACTGAAACGCCAGCTGGAACTTCCGATTGTGCTGGCAGAACTTCAGTGCCAAGTGAGCGTAATAGGGATTATATTTGGCTTCGTGCAGGTTGCAGTGAAGGATCACATAAGCTATGCTGCGTTGATCCTTCAAAGCAAGACGCAGAATCTTCTCAAAGGCATCGACATAGTCTTCTGCACTCATCACGATGCAGAAGATGTTCTTTCGGTCGTCGGTGTTCATTTTTTGCTGTTTCGCCAGGGCTATTAATTTCTCACTAAAACGCTCCTGTTTGGGACCCGAAGATGAAGTTTTGTTAGCCGCATTGATGTCCTTGATGTTGCCACTCCATGCAGACCCAACAATCCACCATTTACCAACTTCATCGGCTCTCAGAAGATCATCGATCGTTATGTTCAGTGTGATGACATATTTGTCGTTGGTCAACATAGCTTTAAGCTTTTTCCGAAGATTCTCTCCCAACTCCGGATCAAATTGTGGGATTTTGTTGATGTTATTGTTCTTGACTGCATTCAGAATGTCGACCATGAACTTCAGTCTCAGATTCTCCTTCATTTCCATAGAGGATTCTGAGATTTTTTTCTGAAGTCCATTCATCATATTTTTGAAGGCAAGTGGATCATCTTTTCTCAGTTTGAATCCCACTGATTGAAAGATCAGCAAAAGACATTCAACTGTCTTCTCGCAAAGGCTATCTCCAAGCTTCTCGATCAGTTCTAGAAGTAGATTGTGTTCGAACACCTTGAAGAGATAGAGATAGGCCAGGACAAGGACCAAGTTGTTGAGTTGTTTGTTTTCGACATCAGTGTTTTCAGTTATGTTGCGAAGGTGTTCATCGAATTTGACGACAAACATCTGTAGGAAGTGGGCACCAATCTCTGTTCCTACAGAGGCGTGCAAATATGCCAATAAAACGACATGTTCTTGAATCATTCTTTCTTTGCAGAGGGATTTTGTTAACAGGGCTTCGGACAGGAGAGCGTAAAGGGTCTCATTCATGTCGTGGCGAGAATGGCTCATGTAGAGCTTCTCAATGCTGTTGGATATTTTGTGCAGATTCACTTCTGAGAGCCTGTTTAGGAAACCTTTGCAATTTTTGCTTAAACGGGCTAGTTTTTCTTGGCGGTTGTTATGGGTGTCAGATGAGGCTGCAGCAGCAGCTCGTTGATGGGGTGGAATATATTTACCTGAAATAGGCGCAGCTTCTTGAATCACATTACCATCGACATCCCGTTTACGACCGTAGATGTCCTCTTTAACTGAAATTTTAAAGGTAAATTAACATATTTAGAGCAATCGCACCACATCACTCACCTTTGGGAGTTTCATCTTCACTTTCATCCTCTCCGGAACCTTTACTTCCTTCATCTTCTCCTAGGGAGTCGTCACTTAATAGTTCGTCTTCTTCATTTTCCGATCTTTCATCAAAATCAGAGCCATCATAGTCATCTTCCCTAGGAACTTCTTTCTTGGTGGAATCTTTTTTCTTGTTGGTTGCATCATCGTCCAGGCAGAATTCCAAAGCATAGTCCAAACCATCATTAAACATCTTCTGTATCAGACGCTTTTTATCTTTGCTCTTGTTGATTTTCAGCTTCTTCTCCAGTCTCGAAATGATTACGTCTTCTTCCTCGTTGGCAACCTGTAGCTGCTTCATGCGGCGCTTTTGTGAAGCCTTTTCTAGGTCTTTCTGTTTTGCCATTTCACGTCGATGGATTTCCTCGACATCGAGACGTACAGGTACATGGACTTTTGGTTTCTTTGTTGGTTTGCTCTGTTGCTTGGGCATAATAGCATCGACTTCTTCGTCCGAGAAATCTGAAGGAATTTCTTCTTCATCGTCACTTTTAGGTGGCGGCGGAAGACCTCTACGTGTTGGTTTCTCTTCACTGGCGTCCGGTGTTTCGGAATTTTGTTTTATTTTAAATGCTTTCGAAAAGTAATTACGCTTGTTTTCTTTTTTAAGTAGTTTCTTCTCTTTGCGTTGCTCTTTTCTTGTTTTGGGTTTTTCAATGACGCGGTTAGGTTTTTTTTTATTTCTTTTTGATTTTGTCATATTTGTTATTTTATTGTTTTGTCAAATATAATTAATGAGTTTTTAAAAGAAAATTATAAACTAAATTTCTTAACTTTTGTTGTGATGATTATCCATCCACACAGTAAAATGTCAAAACCACGAATGCACGTGCTCGTTTGTTTTGTTTTTCTACTAAGGAGTTCTGTTTGACTTTTTGTTTTTTGTATGTTCCGCGCTAAGTTTAGAATTTAACCCAAAATCATAAAGCTGCTCTTTGAACAGAGAAATCGTGTTTATAAATAAAATATTCTAAATTGAAATTTTCGTCGATAAGAAAAATAGAATGTAGTACAAAAGAAAATGCCATGCTTTCATAAAATTGATATGTCATAAGTAAAACTATGTGTTCTATGTGTAATGTTCATCATCATCACCATGGACGTATTATATATGGACTGCTAGTTGCCTACCTCAAGTTGGTTCCATTTTAGTTTCAGTTATTTTGGGCGGTACTAGCCCTCCTGAAATTAAATTTGAAATTTCATAAAGTAATCCCAGACTTTGGCAGCAGGTTTTTCCACATTGGCATGTTAAAATATCCTTTTTCCTCCCCGTGTTATTTAGAATATCCCACAATTAATTAATAAAAAAAATCCCTAGAAGGAAATTTCTAGTACTTTTAGCTTGTCTTAGGCACAATCCAATAAAAAAGGAAGTTGTCCACGATCTAAAAAAAACAAGAGGCAAAATACCAAAGATGTCGCCCACTTCTATGGATGGAATTCAAAAGTGTCACTTATGTTTTACCGGTAAATGCGACTTTTTGAATTTTAAAAAATAGATTTCGCGAACTTCTATCAACATTTTAAGTTGTTATTTTTTTTCTTGAGTTGGTTCAGGAGAGCTAGCATCGCATTCTCAATTTTGGCGATATTTTTTTGACAATTATTGTATGAAGCTGACATTAGACTAGCAGTCCATATAGAATACGTCCATGGTAGTACTATAGATTTCATAATCTTAATTAAATAAATCATCAAACCAGGCTCCTATTATCTATTAATCGAACAGAACTTTGTGACAGCAACTCTACAACGTGTTTTTGTTGTTTGACATTTCTACTTTTTGTCTATTTTGTTTTGATTTGTCCACAAAATATAATCGATGGCAAAAATAAATAAATCACCTAAAAAAGACGCAATTAAATCAAAAAATCCTAAAAAGAAAAATAAATTAGAAAAAAGTGATGCTACAACAAATAAAAATGCTCCCGCCACTATAGGTAAATTGTAAAACATAACCTAATCTTATGGTGAAAAACACTTGTTTTCAGACTCACAAGATGTTCCCTCTGCAAAAAAGCAAATCACAAAGAAACCTAAAACCAAGTCAAATGGCATGAAGCAGGCAGTAAAGTTGATTATCAGTGATAAGAAAAAGAAACACAAGAAAAAACCGTTGCCAGAAGTTGTTGCTGCTGCTGCTGCTGAAGACGAAGAATTGAGAGAACCCACCGCTGAAGAGTTAATGGAAAGTGAGAAGCCTGAAAATACCAAAGCCATACTCACTGTCCGCCAAAAGAAAAGACTCAAACATCAACAGAGACTGGAAGAACAAAAAAACAAATGTCCCAACAAAGATATAGCTCGAAACGAAGAGTACCTCCTGAAATGGAAGAACAACCGCGACGAATGGAAATTTGAAAAGCTTCGGCAAATCGATATACAGTTATCGGTGTTCGATGATGCTAAGATAAGTGCCGAACTCTGGCCTATCGCTTTGGAATACCTCTCTGGTTCTAAGGGGGCTGCAAAGGAAAAGACCACAAAGGCTGCTGAAGCAGTTATAGATGAACTAGACAAAGAAGCAGAAAAGGTAGACGATTCAACGTTAATAACTTCTTCGGAAAAGTATCGAAGAGCTAGACAGCTCTTGCAGAGTTTTGATTGAAATTTTATAATAAAGAAAAAAGTTGGAAAATGTAGAATTTATTTCTTTGAAATAAAGGTGTTAAGGATTCAATTTCCTGGTTTTAGCAAATGTAGGATCAGGATATTGGTGGCTCAGGCATGGAAGAATCCAATACTGGCAGGCTTGCCTACGTATCCTCACTTGTTTTCTAGACGCGTATCAGTATTTAATATCTCAATTTGACTGTTCCGTTTGATATAAAATGCTTAATGAAATGTAAAGCTTTGTTATCAGATACTTGCGTAGCAAGGGTATTATTCACTGAAGTTCAGAACAGATAAGTTTCATAATATGAGAAGTCCAGGTCATTGTCAACCTTATTTTTAACCCATTTTCCTGAATAATATCAACGGATAAATTGATTTCGAAGCACTGGTCAACTTGGCGTAAAACTTTTCACATTCGTGTTGTGCACCTACGTATTGAGACTATACTTAAAATTACGTTAGATTAACGGGCATTCCTAGCGAAGCGAATATCAAGGGAAAACTTTTAAGGAGTGGAATGCATTTGGCTATTTTCCTGGATCTCGGATAGTACAGAAACATTGAACTAGTCTATTTTGTTGCTGTTCGGACCTTGTCCTCTACCAAAAAAGCTCCTCCATCCAGTTTGGTATCTAACTAGCTGTTTCCAGTTTTACACTTGAAATTTGTTCGAAGCCCTCTTCCCTCTTCCTCTTTGGGAAAACCCTCCGGAAAATTCGGGAAATTGTATGGAATTTCATATACATATTTTCATATAACCAACATTAAATTTGAAAGGCTTGGCCGATTTTGAAAACATTTTGTAACTAAGTTTGTGGTTTTTGGCTACGATTAGACCGCTTTCGGTAGCAAGAAAAGCTAGGGTAAGCCCGAGCAACGCCGGGTGGGTTAATATAGAAATGACATTTCACTATTTTGAGTTTTAAATTGCGTCCACGATGCGTGGTTTCGATTCTTTGAGAATAGAATCGATTTTCTCTTCTTTTCAGACAAAAAACTGTTGTCAATTGCCCAGCACAAAAATGGTTTTGCATGAAATTTCAGTAACAAACAGTAAATTTGAGATCACTACGTTTTCCTTTTTAGAGATCAGACCTTTCGAAACACGTGGCACTATTATCGTTCACCAAGAACGATGTACCGATGTTTAAGTGGGTTTCATCGATGTTTCGAAATCGATGCTTATCGCTTGTATGTTGCATCCCTATTGACATTGGCAGAAAAGATTATTTACATGTATGTGTGCATTCAGATCAAATCTTCCACCTCATCAGAGATCAAATCTTTCGTGTTGAGATTTGATCTAGATTTGCTTTTTTTCTAGCAATGAAACTATCAAAATTCAAAAAGATCAAATCTTTTGACAGAAAAAACAAATCTTTTCTTGAATGAAACTCGCTATAAATCATCGCCTGCAGCGACAGTACTTCGCCCAAATAGAATATGGTTCATTTGGCCTGACATCGGGATTCGGTTCGCCTGTTCCCCTGTTGAGAAAGTAAAAAAATATTACATCAGTTTTTTTTTCCTATGATAAAATTCTTAAATTTTCCAAACGAAATTCAGACCTTCAATTAATCAAGTCAATTCTTTTCAAATGAAAAAAATGAAACTTCACTTCCTAAAATTATAAGCTTTTTATTCAGAAACTCCTTTCCTAAACGCATAGATTATACAGAACGCTTACAGAAAAAGCTCTCTGTAATAGTGCCATCTATTGTCTAATAGGGCATTGTAAATGTTCTTATTTGTTTTCCTTCTGTCAGCTTACATCATGTCTACTTTTCTCTTTTCCACTTGAATAATAACCTGCAACGAAAAGAGATATCCAGACAGCCCTACTGCACTTATGTGTATTTTGATTTGTTGACAGTCGCGACGCGTTTTTCAACTTTACCCACAATTTTTTTTTGTTAACAAGAATATTAAATAATTTTCCATTAAATAAGCAAATTTAACAAATAAAAATCCACCAATTCTATTTCAATAAAATGTGTGTTCATGTTTATAGTGATAAAATTCAGTACTTCAATTGAAAAGTCGATTTAAAATTCCAATCCAATAACAAATTCCATTAAGTGCATTGATAGTGTGATTAAGTTTTGATTTGTTTGTTAATTTGCAAATTTATTTTTAGCAATTTTAAAGGTAAGTTCAAATTAATAGTGAAAGGGGTTTTGTTTTCTCTCAAAAATGCGAAGTTTTGTTTTTTGGTTGGCATTGATAAAGTTAAGTCCTGTGAAGGATGCTTTTTGTGGGTTCGGTTGCCCAATTTTGTGGCCTTCATCGTTTGGCCTTGTGAAAAGTATTGTGCTTTTTAGATTTTCGTTTTTTTTTTCGTGAGTTATTAAACCGACAGGCATGTGGTGCTGGAGTGGAAAAGCGTTTTGGTGGTGTTCTACCATGAGTAAAGGATGCATTTAAACGATTTTTTGTTTCAAGGTAAGTGGCTATTATTTCCCAAATATTCTTCATACCATAAGATCCATTTTGATATTTTAAGTAATAAGTTATATTTTTTGTCCAAATATACTCAACTGTATCGTTTCTCTGCTGAATGAGGGAAGTGAATTGAAGTAGTATACTTTCCTAAGTCTAAATCATTTATATATTTCCATTAAAACTTGTTTATATGAAGGATGTGCCTTGCTTTTGACATCCTGAGTAAAAAAAACTTGTATCAATTGAAGTCTTTACCTATGATCTTAAATGCCTAGGACTAAAGGCTTGGATAAGTGTTAAGCATTCCATACATCCTTCTTTACTCCTTCTCACCAATGATCTGGGATGCGGAGAAATAACTTCCGATCTCTTTGTAAATATTCCCGCTGTAGATCGTTCCATGTCCAGACATTGGTGTGCATCATGGTTTCTTACATTAGATTGTTCAAGCTCAGGCATAGCTGCGACGAGGAAAGAAGAGGAAGAAGATGTCCGTGAATGCTTTTTTGCTTTTGAATGAAAGCCGTACGGAATATCTAGACCATTCCACATTCGTGTTGTGCGGCAAAAAAAAAATCTTTGCAATGAGCATTTCTAGAAAAACGAGTATCATAGGTGAATTCCTTGCTGGGAGGAATGCAACAGACTACTTCAAATAAGCATTTGCAAGCAGCCATCCTGAATCTCGACCAAGAGGATGATGATTTTTCAACGAAAATTATCATGAGCGATGAGGCTCATTTCCATCTCTCCGATTACGTGAATAAGCAAAATTATCGCTTCTTGGGCACCAAAAATCTTCGTATGAACCACGAAGAACCATTAAATCCGCTTTCAGTTACTACATGATTTTGCTGTCTACACTGGATGAGTTATCGGGTCATTTGTTTTCGAGAAGGCTACGGCGAACGCTATAGAGCCATGATCAAGGAACTTTTCCTTCTTGAATTAGATGAGGATGAGCCATAACCGATATTCTGAAGGAAGTCATTCGGCGTCATCTAATCAATCGTTTTGGCAGTTTGCACTGGCCGGCCAGACAACACGATTTGACCTTTTCTTGGATTACCTTAAGTACTCTTTAAGCCCCTAAAGATAATATCCGGAAGGAATACAAGAACCTTATTCATGAACATCTGACACAAGTGATTGGCAAATGCCGTAAAATGAGCCAGCATAGTCATCAATTCTGATGACGGCTGCTTGACTGATATCATTTTCTTGATGAACAAAATTCTTATTTATTATATTACCATAATCCGCAATTAGAGCCAACATTTATCATTTCTTAAAAGTTATAATAAACCAACATAGGGTAATTACTTTTGCCCCAGCTTGTACTCATCGATGCAAGTGCCATTCATGGAAAATTGGCAATGGTGGTATGGTTTGCTTCAAAGACAAGGGGCAGCTAAGCTAAGAGTTTTCGAAGGACGATTTTTTTTTACCAATTTTACAATCCTGTACCTTAGGGAGTTTAATGAGCTTATCATACGATACCATATCCAAAGAGGATGGGCGTAGATTAGAATAGTTAAATGTAGATTCGTCGGCAACAAGAACAGCACAAATAAGCAAGGAACTCATGGAACTCCGTTATTGAAAGAACCAAATTATTGCATGACCAAAAATTACGGCTCTGGTTCGTTGGATTAGAAGCTATCTTCTGGACCGTTCAATACAAGTTGTATTGGACAGATTCAAATCTGATTCCCACAAAATAAATGCTGGTGTGCCCCAGGGCTCTGTTCTGTCTCTGACTCTTCTCCTCATTTTTATAAATGATCTTCTGTCTGTTACTTCCAATCCACTTAACTGTTTTGCTGACGACTCTACCCTCAGCTTTTCACATTCGTTCGACGATTCCCGCCCTTCGCCATCGGACGTAAAATCGCAACGGTACCATATGTCAAGCTCATTAAACTCCGATTGAACAGCATTGTCAAATGGGGTAATAGAAATCGTTTGGAGTTTAATTGAGCTGTCTTCTGTAGTTAAAGCTAAAAACATACCCCCAATGCCATTGTCCATGAATGGCACTTGCATCGAAGAAATCGAAAAGCTCTCAGTACTTGGTTATGTGTGTCAACGACGACCTCCGTTGGAACGACCATATATTTGAGACCGCCAAAAATTCTGCTAAGTGCTTAGGTTTTTGGTATCGATGCAGGAAGTTTTTTTCCCCTTCTGATCTGGATACAATTTACAAAGAGTTTATAGTCCCAAAGCTCGAGTATAACTCACACCTCTGGGCAGGTGCTTCGCAAACATCGCTTCTTCTGCTTGATAGAATACAAAATAGAGCGTTAAGATTGATAGGAAATAGAACTGCCACTGAAAAAATTGCTCCTATCGAATACCGACGCAATATTTCATGTCATTCTTTATTTTATCGTTTCTTTTACAAAAAATGTTCACTCCAAGTAGCTAGTTGCATTCCTCCCCTTAAAAGTTTCTCCCGCAATACTCAAAGAATACGCAAAGAATGCTCACAGTTCACCCTTGAGCCCAATTTCGGAAGTACGGTGAAATATAGGGATTCTTGTTTAGCCCAAGAACACGAATTTTTAATAGTTTACCCGGCGGGATTTTCCCTTGCCATTTTGATCTACAAGCATTAAAAACCAATGTTAATCGACACCTCCTATCCTTCCCCTCCCTATCTTCCTAATGCCCGCACAGTGTGCTCTACATTGAACGGGAAATAAATAAATCCCTTGTGCGCGCGCTAATTATATAAAAAAAAATGAAGGTTTCCTCCATTCCTGCAGACTCACAACGCATACACGAAAAAGGTTGAGAGTCGTTTCGTCACCAGTACTTGGCTCTTTGAATATTACGAGTTGAATTAGAAACAACCGCTTTGAAATATAAACTCTCTGCCATCAAATTAACTGCACATCGACTAGCTCTAAGTAAGTGACTATAGTTTGTTCCCTGCGAAGGTAAAAAATTGACATATTTAGTATGGTGCTCCATTCGCTAAGAGACACGATGAATGTCAAAAACTTACCCTCGATCTATGTCACATCATCCTTTATGCACGGCTTAACGATTAAAAGAACATTTTCTACGTCAGAAAGTTATTAAGAGAAAAATGAGAAAGTCCAATGAAAATAGCCGACTTCCAAACACTTGGTAGTCCATTAAATTATTCTTTTAACATTTGCATTAAGTAAACCTCTTAAAGTTGTTTTCAATTAATAAAACAAAAAAGAAAACAGTGAAAAGCAAAAAAATAAAAATACGTTATCCAAACAAACCACAAGTCATCCAGCCAGACATCTGTTCCTCCCGAGAGTTCTTTTACGCTCCCTCATTCTTTCTCATCCATCCCTTCGACCAAGTTTCGGTGTCATTATTTTCCTCCCCGAGCCCGCATATCGATACGATATTACATTTTTTTTTATTTTTCTTGTGGTCTTGTGTTATGTTTTCCGTTTTAATTCTAAATGCTGCCTTCCTACATACCCGTTCGTATTGGCAGTGTTCTTATTTCACAGCAGAGCAAGAACACTCTTGGACTGGGGGCGGTGGCTGACTATACTACACTATATGGTGCCCCAGAATATAATGGCAATAGTTTTTCTTTCCCCGACAAGTCGAAACAGTTTTAGTGGACCGATGTTGAGTTGAAAAAGCAGACGTGCACAGCACAAATCACATTCAATTTAGAAGACGGTTCAAAGTGACGCGAACACGCCGCACTCGAGTTTTTGTCGTTGTTGTTGTCGTCGTCGTAGTCGTCGCGTCGGTGGATTTAAAAATAATTCGTTTGAATTTTGCGAAAGTTCACTACGGCGTATACGTAATATTTTAATTTCGCAATTTTATTTTTATTCGCGAACCGCGTTGACGGTCAATCGAAATATATCGTCTTTGTCGGTTTTTATTTTGCCGAAAATATTAATTTTTTCAAAATTGCATTTCCAACAACAAGTGCCTCCTTATAATTGGATTAACGGGACAAAAAGAACAACACAATAATATTCATAGTTTTAGCAAAAGAAAAGCCACACAAAAAAAAAAGAAGAAATTAAGAAGAAGAGGAGGAATTCCATTGTTGACCTATGGTCGAGGTATATCGATTGGTCGTCCTCCCTGCTCGGTCGTGTTTACGTGTGTTTGTTTTTGTTGTAACGTAAGGCAATAACTTATCACAACATTGTGTGCAGTGCAGTAAAAGGTGTGTTTTTTTTTGTTCTCTCTCTCAACGGGAGCTCTGGATTATTGAAGTTGATTATGTGCTAAAGGTGTAAATTGGGAGCAGATTTTGGAGGATTCAAACATTCGTTTTCACAAGGCAAATGAATTAATTGATATCCATATTTGGAGCAACCTTTTAAGCACGCCCATCAGTTCTTAGAAATCGGGTGAGTATTATGTTTAGACTGTGAAAATAATGATGAAGTAATGTATACTGACTTGGGTAAAAATACCACGAAGAGCACTCGAAACTTGGAAAAGTTTTCTGATATGGATTCGAGGAACATAAACATTGCAGTAGGTACATATGTACATATGATCTGTTTAGTCTATTAAATTTTGAAAACTTTTAAACTTTTTAGATAAGGAATCCATGATTCTTTTCATAAACTGAGAGATAGAGAGAATGAACTTGAAGATTTTAATTTTAATCAAAAATTTGGTGTGATTTTCAGCATTAATTCCATTTGGATGAGTCTTATGTTTCCTTCTAATGTTTGCCGGTGTCTTATTTTTCTTTTTGTTTGACCGACGATTGTAGTGATCCCGACTGAGAACAAAACCAGTGGGGTTCGCCGGGTTGACTTCATAAAACGTCGGAGGACTTCCTGATTTTGAATTGTTTAAACTCTGAGGCTAACTAAATGCAAAATGCAGTTGAAGTTGCTTTTGTTTGTTCCAAGAGTGCTTGCGCCTGCCTTTCTTACGCAACTGTTTTGCAGGATAATTTTGTTTGGGTTTGATCTCTCTTTAGAGACATTTGTTATCTCCAGGTGTGTCAACCCAGGGAATGACATGCACGCTGGAGGGAAAGTTTTTAGGTTTAAGTGTCCCTAGACAGACCTTTTGTTCATTGCCTAGATGTGATTTCTTCTTTATTAGTCACCTTTTACGACAAGCAAGAAGGTATTGCAGGAATATTCTAACCCGTTCCTATACTGGGACAACGTTTGCTAGAGTACATGTAAGATATAAAAGCAAACACCGTTATACGCGTACGTTTTCTGAAATTTGTTTCATCACAGAAGACGATTTACCTACGGAGAACAGTAATACAGTTAAAGTGCTTAGACACCAGTGTGCGTCAATTCTCAGATTAACATGGCCAAATGAATATCAAAACTCCTGGTTTTACTATGAACGAAGGCTGTGCATATAGCTTGAGAGAAAGGACACAAAACCGTGCTGCATAGAAGAATCAGAACTGATCACGAGGAACAAGAGGAACACCAGCCCCTCAGAAAAAACAAAGAGCATGAGATTAAGTTAATGTAAAGATAGTCGTGCGAGTAAAACATCTAGAAAAACAAGATTTAAAGAGCTTTGACCAAAGCCTGAAGTGACGATCAAGGAAACATGGAAGTAGAATAGCTGTCAATACTGACAACATGGAAAGACCACTATTGCTTCATTGTATAATGGCCAAGACGAACCCAATTCCCTTATCAGGCAGAGTTAACTCTTTGATATTTTCTTCCAGTTAATTTGAACAAAGTGAAGATGGCTTTATCTTATTTTGAGTCCAATAAAGCCGCTGGAACTCAAACTGCCAAACTCGTCCGCCTGTGTAAAATGACTATGGAAAACGCACGCTGTGTCCCTATCATGCCACTTTTTCAACATCATACTTCAAAGAATACTGCAGAACTCTCACTCCAACACCAGATGCACGATCTTTTAAAAATCCGTCCAATTACTCGCATACGCCGACGATATTGACATAATCGGAAGAACACAGCGTAATGTCACTAGTGCTTTTGTGAGTATTGAGACGGAAGCAGCGAAGATGGGTTTAGCAGTCAATAAGGGCAAAACCAAATATATGCTGTCATCAAGAAGAGACATCCAATATCGACTTCTTGGACAGAACATCACCACAGACAGGTTTAACTTTGAGGTAGTTAGGGACTTTGTCTACCTTGGGTCAGCTATTATCTCAGACAACAACACCAGCGCTGAAATCAAACAAATAATAACTCTTGCCAATCGCTGCTTCTTCGGGCTTAGAAGGCAATTGAGTAGCAAAGCCCTCTCTCGGGCAACTAAATTGTCCCTTTATAAGACCCTGACGATCGCAGTCCTGCTCTATGGTGCAGACGCATGGATGTTGTTAAAAGTGGATGAGGGCGCTTTAGGCGGCTTCCAGAGAAAGATTCTCCGGAAGAGCGAGACTCAGGTGGCTACAGAAATGGAAGAGGACCTTAACCGACTTCACGTGGGAAACTGGAGGCAGCTAGCTAAGGACCGAGTTGGCTGCAGAAGTTTTTTGGTTGACTGGACTGTAGCACCACCTAAGCTAGGTAGGAGCTCCTAAAGAGCCATTCGTCAACAATCGAATATGTTTATATCAGAGCGCTTTTAGACAAGGAAAGTTTACCATCGACCAAATATTTATGCCGGGCATGACAGCAATGTGCAGTTATGGGATCCCTGCCTAACTCGCCCGCTTTAACAAAACGATGATGGAAAACACATGCTGTTCCATTATGATCGTAAGACCTCACCGACAATGTTGGTGTAAATATAGGACTTAGACAAGGCGATGGGCTGTCACGCGACTTCTTCACCATCACACTTGAAAGAATAGTTCAGAACTCTGAGACCAACAGAAGCGTTGAGATTAAACGAAGATTAACTCTTGCCAATCGCAGGTTCTTCGAATTAGGAAAGCATTTGAGTGGTAAAGTCCTCTCTCCAGCAACCAGGCCTGCTGTATAGCGCATAGACATGGAAATTATCAAAAGTGGTTGATGACGCTTTAGGCTGGTTTGAGTGAAAATAATTTGGTCCCACATGCATAAGCGACGAGTAGTAAAGAAGGTACAAACTGGAGACTTAACCAAAAGAGTAACAACATATCATATGGCACCAATGCTCCGTCTCAAAAATCTTCCATTCAACGCCGAAGCGATGGCGCAGTAGAGGAAAACCGGGCCCTCGCAAGTTAAAGAGGTACCTTATCAACTTCATTTACAAAATTCATTTGCTAATAACCGTGCTGGCTGGGTTGAAGGCCAGTACTAAAGTGAGTTTTGCAGAGGTTAACCCTTCGAACTCCAAGGCGAAGCAGAGAAGTTAGAGAATTTGAGTCTCAGTCCAGATCATAACAAGAAGTTATAAAAAGAAAGAAGAATTTGATCAAAATACTTTAAGCAGTAAAAAAAATTTATAGAGCTTAAAAAAATGTTACCTCCCATATAACCGTTAGTGAAAAGCTTTTTGCAGGTTAATTCTTTTATTTGGTCATAAGAGTCTTTCAAACTTCAAATTCAGTAATGGTTTATTGTGTTTTCACAATTTTCTCTAAAGACTATTGAAATCTTCTGAAAGACCAGGAAAAGCTATAGATTAAGTGCTTTACATTAGTTAAGGCCATTAATCTCTTTTCATGGCAGAATAAATAATTTAATTAAAGCACTAGGTACATCGAGAAATTCTTGAATGATGTCTCATCGATTTAAATCATTACATATACATTACAAAAACCTTATGTGCGAAAACAGATCTTTGATCATGATTCGTAGTTCGTGCTACACATTTTCATTTTGTCGAAGTGCCAAGTACATTCGTAAAAGCCGCAAGCACACACAGGTGAGTTCAGTGTCTAATGCAACTTGTGTGCCAAAAAATATAGTCTTCCTTGGGTATTATAATAATAAATAACAAAGCTTTCAAAATCCTACTTCCCATGTAATGTATAATAATAATAAAAATAAAAATTGGTGAAAATTATTTGTGCACGTCAGTGTCAAAAATAACTGCCTTAGTGTTCGCACGCGCAAGAAAAAACCCATTAGATGGACAACATCGAATGCCTCGGCAAAAAAAAAACATGTCACGCGTCGAAATAAGTTTCTTTGAAATAAATTTTCTTAAAAATACAACTGCCGGTCTTACGATACTGAAAACAACAGATGCAGATTAATATGGACAAATAAATCATATTCTTTTCAGACAAAATGTCTGTTAATTAATTCTTGTTTTTCTTGTTTGCGCAAAGTTAAGTCCATGTAATACAAATATATTTTTTGGACTAAATTACAGGGACTTTTCCTGAAGAGATTATAGAAGCTGCAATAATATAAATTGCTTAGCTATTAATAGTAATATTTTTCACATCCGGTCGCAAAATCTAAAAGTAAAACAAAGTAAATATATTTGGTTTTCATATACAAAAAAAAAATACAGTAAAATCCCTCTAACTAGAATGTTCGTGTTTTTTACTTGCAATTATAGGAACTAAAGGCCTCATCAAACAGATCGCGTTTTGTCGCGGGGTTGTATTGTAATATAAAGTAATACACATCCCATCTGACATAGGGCGTATTTTCAAAGCAGAAAATAATAAAAAAAATCTTTGTAATGCGACGTCTAAAATATAATTTGTAATTAATCACAAAATTACAAATTATATTTTAGACGTCGCGTTGCAAAGATTTTTTTTTGATTATTTTGTGCTTTTTGTATAAATTTATAAATTACTTTTTTAACTTATTGTGTTTCATTTATAATTCTTTTAAATGGAAAAAAACCTAATTAGCATTTGATGAGAAAATGAAAGTCAAAATTCAAATATTAAAAGCGCTGCGGATAGCTTTCTGTTTGACGGTATCTAACGCCGCGTTTAGAACGCCGCGTCAAAAAAATTCTCAACGCGACGTTAAAAACGCGTTCTGTTTGACAAGCCTTAAAGCAAGTTTAGGATTCGTGAATATAAACAAAAAATTGAGGTAACAACGAAACACGACATTGTGATCATAGAGAAGCCTAAAAAAGTGAGTGACAAAAAATTTCTGTTTGTCCGTCTGTAAGTTTAAAAGTCTAACAGTCCGTCAGTCTGTCCGTGTATATGTATAATTAGCTTCAACCTAAACGACTTAAGCGATTACCTTCAAATTTAGTATGTCTGATTCTTTCGGTATTCCTCAGAGAGAAATTTGAAATTTTATTTTTAGGGCTAAAAATAATAGTAATAGTCATGTAACCGTTAAGGAAAAGCTTTTTTTTCTCGAAAACGGCTTCAGCGATTTTGATGAAAATTGTTAAGATTTTTTTTTGTTAGTACTAGCTATTATTTGATCAAAACCAAATTTACGGAAAAAGTCTATTTCATATAACTGTTTATTTTTAAAATTTTCGACTTTCTCAATAACGGCTCATCCGATTTCTATAAAATTTAATATTTAAAAAGATCTAGGTAGCCAAATTAATTCTGCATACCAAAAATTTGAATATTTTTATTCATTTATTTATAATACATTTTCGATATTTTTTTTGAAAATTCAATACATATTTTTAAGACTACCTAAGCAATTCTTGCAGATTAACAACACACACAGGAATGCTTGAGAGTATAAGTCACTAGGCCTTGGCTCCTTAAAGAGCGGTCGCGCCAATAAATTTATTTATTTTTTATTTTTTAAGCAAAAAAAAAATATATTTTAAATTTAATTATTGGCTGTATATAAGTAAACTCTAAAAATTGCATACTGAAATCTATAAAAAAAAATTAAAAACTAAAAATAATAAACAGGATTTTATCAAAATCCGTCCTACAATTTTTGAAATACTTTTTTTTATAATTTTTTTTCTTTAAGACGTGTGTTTGCATACTTCATTCTTACTTAAAACGCGTAAAGGTTGTGATTTTGACACTTTTTATAAGTTCAGAACGTGTGATTTTTGTACGTAAATAATGTTTGTATTTGTTTTGCCTTCCAATGTAATAAAACACATAAAAGGTAAGAGCAAGTACGTGCGACCCAGTCGTGCCCATTTTTTTAATTGAAATTTCAGTTCAACCTTGACAATTCACCACTTTTAACAATGGCTTTCATCGATCTGTCAAAATTTGTTGTTGACAATTAAATAATGTCAACTATGAAACAAAAAAAAAATATATTTTAGCTGAAGTTGGGAATTTTTGTGGGAGCTAAATTTAAGCTCCATCTGCGTAGTAATCTAAATTGTAGAAGTATTCTTTCATATTAGTTACGAAATAAATTTATAAGTAAACAAAATTTTTATTATTAAATACAGTCAAAACACTCTAACTTGAATTATTGATATTTTTTTTATTTAGTTGCATAATTTTTTTATATTATTGTATAATCAAAGATAATTTCAGAATAGAGGAAAAAATGCGGAAACTACTGACCCAAATAAAAAAATGGCTAAAAAACGCTTATAAAAATTGGTTGAGCATAAATATTCTATTGAATTCTTATGAAAAATTGGATTTTGAATCAACTAAAAAGGGCGTTTTGCTTATAAATGGGGAAAACCGTTTTTATGGATTATTGAGAAGTGTTTGCATTTTACATAAGTAGTAATTTTTATGACTTTGCTATTGATTCAGCACCTGTTTATGACTCCGTACATAAAAAAAGAGTTTTCAAAATCCAAAATTTGTAAACTTGAAATGCAAGGTTTTTGTATAAAAGCCGGAGTTTGTGGTCATAAGAAATTTGTTGAAATTGTTCACAGCTTGAGTAAAGAACTTTTTCAAAATGGGAAAAGTCGCGGAAACCACTATTGAAAAACGATCTGAAATTATTATCCTTAATAACGAAGGCAAATCGCAGCCAAAAGTTGCTTCGCAGTTAAAAATATCAAAGGGCTGTGTTCAACGTGCCATTGGCACGGTTTGACAACGGTCAAACGGAGGTTAAGAGATGCTGGACTATTTACTAAACCACTTCTGCGACCACACAATAAGCTAAAAAGATTAGAATGGGCCAAAAGCCCTAAAGACTGACCGGAAGAAGATTTCTAATGCAGCGATGAATCCAAGTTGGAGGTATTTGGCACAAAGCGGAGGGTTTTCCTTCGACGCAGCGCTGAGCAAAAGATGCTACCCGACTGTATGGTTCCTACTGTGAAGCATTAAGGCGGTTTTGTAATGGTCTGGGGATGTGGAGTGGGAGATCTGACTCGTGCCATTGCTAAAATTAACAAGGAAGCTAATAAGAAAATATTAGAAGAAAACGCTTTGGTCTCTGGACTAAGATTGATTGACGAAGAATTCGTATTTCAATAGGACAACGGCCCTAAACACACATCAAAACTTTGCCAGGATTACCTCAAAGAGGAAGAAAATGAAGAAATCTTAAAAATCATGGCCTGGCCGCCGCAGTCACCAGATATAAACCCTATAGAGATATTGTGGGAGGAGTTTGATGGGTCCGAGATCAATGCCCATCATCGAATCGGAATCTGCATTGTGGAATACACTACAAGATTTCTGAAACAATATCCCACATGAAACAATTCAAAAACTTATAGCTAGAATGCCAAGAATTGTTAAAAATTAACAGCATTTAGAGTCGAAACCGAAACCGAAAAGTCGGTTTAAGTAATTTTTCTTTTAAGTAAATTCTTATCTGTTATAAATGAAAAAAAAACATTTTCGCCTTGTTTTGGTTTTATGCATATTCCTGACTAATTTCACACATATACTTTTTTTCTACTAAAAAAATATTTCGGTGTTAAAATTAAAATTTGGTTTTTCTTTGAAATATGTAAGTGGACTCAATTTTTTGGCCTATAGACAACTGCGACTTTTCTATATCTTGGGAACAGGGGTGGAAGGTGATATGTGACAGTCACATTTCTGATAGTCACATGTGATCACATTAAATTTTCCGTCTGCGTTAAGTGATCACCAGAAAAATTACAAATTCTGGCGTCACTCTACGCAGACTGAATTTTTTTATTGTGACAATCACTTATCATATTTCACCTTAGCCTATTCCACCCCAGTATTTTTCGGGATAAAAGATGCCCTATATCCTTTCCTGTTCCCCTGGCAAAATTAGTAAAATATTTCATGATAATCGGTTAAGTATTTAAGGCGTTAAAGCATTACAAACACAACAAATTACATTCGCAAATATTAAATTAGCTGGAATTAGATTTAGACGAATTCAATAAAAATTTGGTCGGTAAATCTTTGAAGGGGTGTGTTAAAAAAAAATATCGTAAGATGTCCCCCCAGTTATTAATTGTAATAACTATGTGTCTGTAAGGAACATAACCTTTTTAAAATGCAATTGGATGCTCACTGTCGAGGAAGTTTAGCCATCAGTTAAAAGTCCTGAAAAGTTATTGAGACCGTCTCAGTTGACTTTCTCGTATTGCCAAACGTTTGGATTTTTTTCTTTAACTAAACTCAGTTAAAAAAAGACAAATTTACAGAGATGACACAATGCTCGAGTGGGGAAGAACATACAACGAAGAACTGTACAGCGACCTATATAAGGCGAATGGATATCAATGCTCTGGCCCGAAAAATCTTCAATACCACCCCGCAAAGACGGCGCAGTAGAGGAGACTCAAGTGGCGCACCGACTTTATGTGCAAAACTGGAGGCAGTAAGCTAGGGACCGAGCTGGTTGGAGAAACTTGTTGGTTGAGGCCTAGGTCCACCCAACTCTAGCACCATTTTAGGTAAGGTAAGGCAAAGGAAAAACCGTATGTCGCCAGCGATGCAAGTGTCATTCATATAAAGTCTTCCAATAGGACTTCCGAACATTGACAGTTGATAACGGCCATCTTGTTGAAGCTACATCTGTTAAATGGGCTGTCATTTATTCAGTCTGTTTTGCCAAATCACCATTGACAGATATTGCTTTCAACAGCAAGTGCAAATGATAAAATTGTTTTATCAAAATGGGTGTTCTGTTCGGGCAACGTTCCGCGCGGTTCGCCCTTTGTACGGTCGCCGTGATGATGGGGCTCGTTTCTGGATGAATGAGTACATGAGTGAACAAACAAAATTTTCTAATTTGGGACGATACCAGTCCACATTAGATCCAAGAGCGTCCAATGCATCCCGATAAAGTCACTGTTTGGTGTGGATTTTGGGGCTGGCGGCGTCACCGGTCCATATATCTTTGAGGACGATGTTGGCAGGTCATCACCGTCAACGGCGAGCGCTATAGGTCGATGATTAGCATTTTTTTTTTTTTTTTTTATTTTATATTTAACTATGTGTATAAGGCACATTGCCTTCTTAGAATGGAACAGGATGCTGCACGACACTAGTTAAAAGGATTAGAAAGATAGGAACGATTTTTTTCGGAGCGGTAGATAGAGAATTAGATGATTATTTTCTCACTTAAAACCCACGGACGGCGTCTAGCTTGCACTTGGAGTTTTGAAAAGTTGCAACACAACTGAGATTCGAACTCACGATCTCTTGGTTCACAAGCAAACACCCTACCTACTGCACCACTGCCGCCCGCTTTTTGCCTGATTTGGATGATATGGACATCAATGAAATCTGGTTTCAACAGGACGGCGCCACGTGCGACATAGCTCATGCTACATTGAACATTTTGCACGAGCGATTTGAGGGCATGCTCATCTCACGTCGAGGTGATGTGAACTGGCCACCGAGATCGTGTGATTTGACTCAATTAAATTTTTTTATGTGGGGTTTTCTTAGGGTCTATGCGAATAGGCCATAAACCACAGTGGCCCTCAATATATTCCACGCATAATGGCATCAATAGGCTTTATAAACGAATACAACATTTAACTGATATCTTACACACACTTTGTTTTATTTAAATTTAAAGTTACAATAAAAGACCGTTTATAATGACAATACCCAATGTATGTTTTGCTACAACGATAAGAGACAACTTCAAGTGTTTGAAACATTAAACTCTACACGATTCTTTAAAACCCTGTTAAACAAACCTGTTAAGATCGAAGTTAAATGAAATTATAATACTGTAGCGTTGTAATTCCGCACCCGTAAATGATTTGAAAATCTGAGGATAGAGTTAAATCGGTAAAATAGTTACAATTACTAGAAGTTTCAGTTAAGAGATCATTTATAAAAATAAGGGAGAGACCAAACAGAGCCTAGGGGCACACCATCAATTGATCAATATCAAATCATAAATTAGAAGAACAGAATATGTTATAGAAGGAGAGGGCCTCTATGAAACACCCTCTGTTTTTGTTTTCTTTTCGTATCTGATGAATCAAACTGGAAAAAGGAATATGGATAACCACAGCCAAATGGTTAGAAACATACATGCGTGATACTTGATAACTAAACCCAGCTGTATATCGTTTCCAATCTAATTACTCAATTAACCGACTTACTAATCACGCAAAGCATTCGCGCGCTCCCATCGAATCTTCCATCCCCAGACAACATTTTCAAATGTACATCAGCCCACTCAAGTTGATCAAAAAAAAAAAAAAAAAAAAAAACGTTGTGTGTGGTTTAACATCATAGACTTATAAGATCGAAAGTTATTTCCGGCAAGCACCCTATCGCCAGCAACGAGCTGTCAGATAATCCCAAGAACCGAACCGAACCTATTTGCTTTTACAACAATCTTGCAGACCAAATAGGAACTAATCCTTTCGTAAGAAACGTTTACATGGGGCATCGGGTGGAGCCATGAGAATGGCACTTGAAAGCTTTCCATATTACTTGCGATTATAGGTACTATAAGGCAAGTTTAGGATTCGTGAATATAAAAAAAATTGAGATAACAATCAAGCATGACATTACGATCATAGAGAAGCTTAAAAAGTTAATAGCAAAAATGTCTGTATATCTGTCTGTCTGGTAACGGCTCATTGGACTTCAATAAAATGTTATATTTGAAAAGACCTAAATAGCCAAATTAATTCTGCATACAAAATTTTGATTAATTTAATTTTTGTATTAAAAATTAATTTTTAATTTTTTTTTTGAAAATTCAATATTTTAAAAACTATTCAAAAAAATTATTTTAAATCTTATGATCAGCTGTATAATAATAAACTCTAAAAAACTGCATAAAAAAAACTCAATTTTTTTTTCTTTTTTTCAAAAAAACTAAAAAAATAAAAAACTGGATTTTATCAAAATCCATCCTACAATTTTCGAAATACTTTTTTCATAACTTCAATAATATCTAAGACTTGTGATTTTTACTGAAACCGTTTATTGTTGTAGTTTTGGCACTTTCTATAAGTTCCGACCGCGTGATATTTCTATGCAAAAGTAACTTGTTTCTGTTAAATATCTTGCCTTCCAATGTGCTGAGGCACATAAGAGCAAGTACGTGCGACCGAGTCGTGCCCATTATTTTTTTTTTGGTTTTGTTTTGGGAAAAATATAAACATTCTTTAGTGGGGAGTCAGCGGGTGGACTTTGATGCCATTCGGAGGCAAATGTCAGCAGCTATGTTCAAGGGTTAACCCTCTGTCAATGTCAGTTTATTTACCGATGGATTCACAGCCCGTTACCACCCTGGTGCATTCAATTCGTTTAGCCTTGCCTTCAGACTGGAATACAACGAATACCTATCTAGGTTGTAATGAATGCAATCGCAGAGTTTTCACATCAAAGCCTCATCGTCATCAGAATTCTAACCACAGACATACTTAGAGATATGGAAATGCAGGGAAATCCGCAATCAATCAACACCGCAATTAGGGCGGTCTTCTAATTGTACGCAGTAGCTCACATACTAAATTACTTAGAGAGTAAGAATGAGACGCCGACGGTGCAGTGTGGTACCACCATTCGCATGCTTTGAGGTCTTATCGATGCTTTGATGAACGTTTGACCTAATTCTAGTAAAGATATGCTAACAATAGAACTACAAGTAAAGTTGGATTGCATTGAATTGGATTGGATTGGATTTCTGAGATACAAGGTGTGTATGCGCGTAGATAGAAACTAAAGAAACCCTGAAGTTGTAAGGTTTTTTGTATAGTTTTATTTGAACCTTCTGGGAATTTCAATCAATAAACAAAAAAATAGAATTCAGCAGTTTGAAAACAGCTAAAAAGAAAAAAAGTGATTCACAGTAGAAAAATAGACAAAGAAATAGTTTAATTATTCAGAAACGTTATAGGTAATGGAACGATTGGTCCTGCACTTTAGGAAAAAAGACAAAAAATTTGATAGAGGTTGGCATGAAGCCGTCTGATCGAAAATGCGTGCATTTCGGATCGATGATACTCTTGTCCGTTGGATGAAAAGCTATCTTCTGGACCGTTCAATACAAGTTTTATTGGACGGATTCAAGTCTGATTCCATAAAATAAATGCTGGTGTGCCCCAGGGCTCTGTTCTGTCTCCGACTCTTTTCCTCATTTTTATAAATGATCTTCTGTCTATTAATTCTAATCCATTTAACTGTTTTGCTGACGACTCTACCCTCAGATTTTCATATTCGTTCGACGATTCACACCCTTCGCCTTCGTATGTGCAATCGCAACGGTACCGTATGATAAGCTCATTAAACTCCGATTGTCAAATGAGGTAATAGAAATCGTGTGGAGTTTAATGCTTCGAAAACTGAATGCTGTCTGCTGTCGTTAAAGCTAAACATACCCACAAAGCCATTGTCTAGGAATGGCACTTGCATCGAAGAAATCAAAAAGCTCTCATTACTCGGTATGTGTGTCAACCACGACCTCCATTGAAACGACCATATATTTGAGACCGCCAAAAATTCTGCTAAGTGCTTGGGTTTTCTGTATCGATGCAAGAAGTTTTTTCCCCTTTCTGATCTGGCTACAATTTACAAAGCGTTTATACGCCCAAAACTCGAGTATAACCCACACCTCTGGGTGCTTTGCAAGCATCGCTATACCTGCTCGATAATACAAAAAAGAGCGTCAAGATTAATAAGAAATAGAAATGTCTCTGAAACAATGCCCCTGCAGAACACCGACGAAATGTTTCATGTCTTTCCTTATTTTATCGGTTCTTTTATAAAAAAATGTTCACTCGAATAGCCAGCTACGTTACTCCCCTTTAGTTTCTTCGGTAATACTCGTCGGGCAAGGAATGCTCATCAGTTCACCCTTGAGCCCAATTTCGGACGCACCATGAAATATAGAGATTCTTTTTTTAGCCGAACAACACGAATTTGGAATAGTTTACCCGGCGGGATTTTCCCTTGCCTTTTTGATCTACATGTATTCAAAACCAATGTTAATCGACACCTCATCTTCATCTTCCTAATGCCCGCGCAGTTTGCTCTACATTAAAAGGAAAACAAGTAATCCCTTGTCCGCGCGCTAATTATAAAAAATTATTAAAATTAAAATGTCCAATTTCCCATGACTCTGGAACATAAATCAGGCTAAATTTGACCGATGGCGTAGGCTTTATTGGCTTTGAGAGCCCGTTGTGGTTTGTGGCTTATTTGAGATGACCATGCTCTCGAATCACTCGTGCAGAATTTCCAATTTGGCATGAGCTGTGTGACACGTAGATCCGTCCTGTTGAAACCACATGTCGTTCAGAAGAAAAGAAGTTGGTAATCATCGACCTTCAGTGTTTGCCGTTGACGGCGATGGCCTGGCTTACGTTGTTCTCTGGCAAACTTGACTCCGACCATATTTTACAGATGAGCTGCTGTATGTACCTTACGAGGTCATCTTTAGAGTTTCAAAAAGTTCCGCTTGTACCCGATCGGCTCCAGCTGCTTTGTACTTTTTTAGTCTGGCAAAGGCTACTTTGATCACATTTGGGTCGGGTGGATCTTATTCTTGATTGTCATCAAGATTGACTGTTCCAGGTCGATCATTAGCGGGATATTGTTCGTCATTGCTATTCAACAACTAGTTGAAGTAGTCACTCCTGCTGCGTATCTATTACAGTGTTTCCATTTTCATCTTTGTCAGGCATAGAACGGCTATTGAATCTTGATGTTGTTTTTGATGATTGTAGAAGTTTCGCACCTATTTCCTGTTAAAAGTTAAATCACCTCTGCATCTCCTCGACTTAACGTGTGTGGTCATCTTTTTTCTTTTGAATAAGCCTTTCTCATCCTTCCTTCTCTCAACGTAGAGAATTTTATAAGGTGCCCAAGTTCTCTTACAGAGCCACAACGTGGTATGAGTACATTCGGAGTCCAACCAGGGGTTTCTCGGATTTGATTGTGATGCAAGGCAGAAGACAGTGTGAATTGGGAAAAACGAACTGTAAAATCACATGTATTTGCAGAGTAATTCTTTGTTTTGAGCCACTTGCCACGAACTATATCGAAAAAGAGTGAGGTGGCTCTTTTTCGATATAGTTCGGTACATTTTCCTCCAAAACATCAAGGATCCAAGACGATTACCTGTGTTGCTTCAATTTAGTTGCTCGAAACTAAATTGATCCAACTAAGTTTCTCCAACTTAGTTGCTTTAACTGGCAACTTTTTGTTGCTTGTTCAATACTTTCATTAGTGTTTTATCAACAAGAGAGATTCGGTTGCAGCGTCAATCTTTTACATCAACTCTATGACTTGATATCAACTAAACTCATCATAATCAATGAAAGTTGTAGAAATTGTGTTTTTTTCACCAATCATGCTTGAATTCACCTTCACCGTTGATGCCTTATAAATGTATCTGCGTCTTGTCACAATACTGCAACTTGCATTCAATAAAAAAAGCTTTGACATTCACCGAAACGTCATACTATCAGTTGCGTTTACAAAAAAAAAAAAAAAAACAAAAAAAAAACATCAATTACATGGAATATTGTTGACCCCCCAACAGGAGGCTATCAACATCATCATCAGTATTCCCATCAGGGCCACTGTCAAGGTGTGTCGCGGCGTATATCCATCTGACGTGAACTTTCTCCAATCCTCGTGCGAATAAGCTTGCGAGAGTAATTTTACTTTCGTTTAACTTAACGTCAGCAGCACACAAGGCGTGCGCGCAATTCTGGGCACCAGCAGCACCAACCCTGCCGCAGCACCAGCACCCAAACATCATCCGAACCAAGTGACAGAACAAAAAACTTCGCGTCTTCGCGAGTTTGGAAGGTTAAGCATGAAAAGGAAATTAATTTCGGTGGAGATATATGTATGTAGGTATACCTAGTTTCAGTGTCTGGACAAGTATCCACAAAAACGGCAGCAAAACCGGTCTCCATCCAGGGAAGCAAGAACCGATGATGCTAGTTAAAGGCGGTTACCCGAAAGGTAAAGGTTAAGTTGTTTGTAACCAAGAAACCCACAATAAATGCAGTTCGTTCACTTGTCGTCATCATCGTTGCATGGTGGCGATCAAGATGGTGGCGGTGGCCATTCAATTAGTTTCACTTTCACTTGTCCAAGGAGAGAAGGTACATGGGCTTCAATGCATGCATTCTATTGTTGTTTGGACATTAGGCAAGCTGTGAATGAATGGACAAGAAATCTACACAAAGTTGCGAAGTATCTATTAAACTTGACTATCTTATGGATGCATGTATTTCCAAAGAATAAAACAGCTTCGGGTTGTTTTGCAATCAAATGTCAATCAGCAATGAATTAACACCTCAAGGTGGTATAACTTCTTGCAATGCAGAAGAAAAGATTTACATATTCCTATAAGAATACAGTGGCAACATACAATTGGAAAATTAACAGTTGATTCTTGGTTCTATTCTACACGCTTCTTGACCATCTATTACATCTGATTGGCTAGATACTTTGTATTTGCATTTGTAACTAGCATCGCGCACCAATTGCACCGGAAACGAAGAAGTGTTCTTTTGGAAGAGAAAACCGCCATAATAGATGATTCTGCAATGCGATAATTCTCAGTTACTGATATGTGGTTTGCGAAAAACGTGTAATTATTCTAGAAAGTTTTGCGTGCATTTGGTTTGGTGAGTTCCAAACTAAAAAAAAAATAGAAAAAGTCCTAGAAATACAAATACAATAAAGTAAGATTAATATTATGAAGGCTTTTAGTTGATCTCAAAAGGACTTTTACAACATACATTTAATCAGAATCAATATAGTCGTTTTCAATCAAATTTTGCTGTGTTTGAGACGTGAGTGTGAAGGCAAGAAAAATCAGCCTGATAGAGAAACAACACTGTCGAAATGGAAAGAATTAGGTGCAAAAATTTTAGCAATCCATTCGAAAAACATCACAATATGCACCACGATGGTAATACTGTAAGGATGAAGAGGGAAATCTTATTACCAATGCTGAAGGCATTCTGGAGCAATCGAAACTGTACTTTAATGATTTGTTGAACGGACAGTCCGCGGAAGAAACGGAGACTTCATCAATTCAATAGAAAGACCTCATGCCACAACCACCAAGAAGTAAGGATATTTAAAAGACGATTAATCTGCTGGAAAGATGGCGGTTAGAAGGATGGCGGGACCCGGATTCCTTTTTTTGGCCTGATGTTGATGATGCTAGAACCTTGCGCTTTGCTGCTGCTCTGTTTGTTTTTGATGCCTGAAGGTGAATTAACTCTCTTCACCTCCGCATGGCGCCCTGAAACTGAGAAGAAATACTCCAGTTTTCGTTTGAGTAGGTCTTTGGCCAAGAGAGAGAGAGTAGGCATGGTTAAACCTTAGAGTCGAATTAAAATTAACAAGTGCAGTTTCGTTGTACCTTCTTTAGGACTATATGAGCTGGGCGCCCAACTAACAATTAAACTTGTATAAGGTTCTAAACCAGCTATTTTCTGACTGTAACATTAAAAGGCTTTATTCAAGATATTTTGGCGCACATTACGCAAGCTATTTAACTGCTATAAGACTTTTGTTGAATAGCAAATAGCTTTTCATGAAATATTATTAGCTTGTCTGAGCAAGCCATTTTGTGACAGCTTAATGCTAATAGCTTGCTCTGGATGTTATAAAAAGGCCTTACCAAAACCTTTCAATGACAGCCATTGATAATAGCCTGCCCAAGCCTTTAAATGACAGCTATTGCTAATAGCGTGGTGCCCCGTGGCTTAGTGGTTAGTGTGTCGGACTGATAAGCGAATGAGCCTGGGTTCGAATCCAGCTCACAGCCATCTTCTTTTCCGGGGTAATGCCTCTTGCGAGGAACTGACAAAACCTCTAAGAGTAAAATTTGTCCCGAAAAAGTGCATCTCATGTAGCCGTTCGGACTCGGCTGTAAACTGTAGGTCCCTTCCATTCTTGCAGATTAACAACACACACAATTAAACAAATAATAAACTGCATACTGCAAACTGCATACTAAAATTAAAAAAAAAATTTCCAAAAACTAAAATAAAAAAAACAGGATTTTATCAAAACTGGCCCTATAATTTTCGAAATACTTCATTCTTATAAAAACCAAAGTATTTTGGTTTTGATATTTTTTGTATGTTCAAACTGTTTTATTTTCAACATAAATGTTACTTTTTCTTGCTTTCCAATGTAATTAAGCACATAAGAACAAGTGAAAAAACATTAAAAACTCAACAACATCTTTGGTTCCAACGCTTATCGACAATAACAAACCATTTGTTTACTCTTCAGAGAAGGCAAACTTGCTCGCTGCTCATTTCTTGCCACCTCCATGCTGCCTCACAGCAACGTTTTTCCATGGGACAGATTTTTTCCGCACTCGTACAGTAGCAAGAGTTCCCAGAGATCTCGATATGCACAAATCCGATGGCCCGGATGATATACCCTCGATTATTCTGAAGAGGTATTCTTGCACACTGGCAAAGCCATTGCGTAAGCTTTTCCATTGCTCCTACTCTTCTGGAATCTTTCCTATAGAAGATGGAAAACAGCATTTATCCAGCCTGTCCCTAAGAAAGCTTACCCATCCTCGCCCTCCTCCTGGCGACCCGTAGCACTTACGCCCCTTCTTTCTAAGGTCATGGAAGCGCTGAAACCGTCAGCTTAAGGAATATCTCGAAGACCGAAAGCTTCTCCATGACCGTCAGTATCGCTTTCGCAGTAATCGTTCCACTGGTGATCTGATGGCATATCTCACCGAACAGTAGAACAAATCCTTACATCGCTTTGGTGAAAGTAAGATTATTGCGCTTGATATTTTCAAGGCATTTGATAGAGTTTTGCATGAAGCTCTCTTATCGAAAATGCGTGCTTTTGGGATCGATGATCCTCTTGTTCGTTGAATTAGAAGCTATCTTCTAGACCGTTCAACACAAGTTGTATTGGACGGATTCAAGTCTGATTCCCACAAAATAAATGCTGGTGTGCCCCAGGGCTCCGTTCTGTCTCCTACTCTTTTCCTCATTTTTATCAATGATCTTCTGTCTGTTACTTCTAATCCACTTAACTGTTTTGCTGACGATTCTACCCTCAGCTTTTCATATTCGATCGATAATTCACGCTCCGGTACCGTATGATAAGCTCATTATACTCCGATTTACATAGCATTGTCAAATGAGGTAATAGAAATCTTGTGTAGTTTAATGCTTCGAAAACTCAATGATGCCTTCTGTCGTTAAAGCTAAACATTCCCTCCATGCCACTGTCCATGAATGGCACTTTCATCGAAGAAACCGAAAAGCTCTCAATACTCGGTATGTGTGTCAACGACGACCTCCGTTGGAACGACCACATACTTGAGATTGCTAAGAATGCTGCTAAACGCTTAGGTTATCTGTATCGCTGTAAGAAGTATTTTTCTCCTTCTGATCTGGCTACAATTTATAAAGCGTTGATACGCCCTAAACTCGAGTATAACTCCCACCTCTGGGTAGGTGCTTCGCAAACGTCGCTTCACCTGGTTGATAGAATACAAAATAGGGCTTAAAGATTGATAGGAAATAGAACTGCAACTGAAACTATTGTTCCTCTCGAACACCGACGAAATGTTTCATGTCTTCCCGTATTTTATCGTTTCTTTCACAAAAAAATGTTCACTCGAAGTAGCAAGTTGCATTCTTCCCCTTAAAAGTTTCTCCCGCAATACCGGTCTCGCAAGGAATGCTCATAAGTTCACCTTTGAGCCCAATTTTGGACATAAATTCTTTTTTAGCCGAACAACACGAATTTGGAATAGTTTACCCAGCTAAATTTTCCCTTGCCATTTTGATCTGCAAGCATTCAAAACCAATTTTAATCGACACCTCCTGTCCTTCCCCTCCCTATCTTTCTTATGCCCGCGCAGTGTGCTCTACATTAAAAAGGAATCAAAAAGTCCCTTTTGCGCGCGTTAATTATAAAAAAAAGAGTACGTGCGACCCAGTCGTGCCCATTTTTTCTTTGGAGCCACGCGAAAGATGAGGTCTATGCCAATTCTCCACACTCGGTTCAAGACCTTAAAGATGGAATTCGTAAAGTTGTATGAATTGGTAATGGAAAATTTCATGAAAAAGAAAAAGGTACTGCAACCGTAGCTGTGGCGGCCATTTAGCTGATATCGTTTTCCCTTGGTTATGGCATACCTTCCTATTTACAATGAAATAAACATCCATTGATTTCTCTTACAAAAATACTCGTTTTTTTTTTGTATATCAAAATAAAACCTCTTATTGGAAAACCCGTGTAGTTTTATTCCAAAATGTTTACTTTTTTATTCACAACTCTTTTCGGGGATCATCATTTTAGTCACATTTTGTAAATCATCTTTGATAAAGTCTTTCAATTTAAGAATATTCGGTACCTGCCTCAGAAACTTTATCGTAAATCTTACGAGATTTTGATAAAACATTCCCGTGTTCATCATAAAAAAGTAAAAATCTCATCACCAGCTTTTACAACAGTAACGAGATCTGTTACATAAAATATAAAAACATAATTTCCGTCACATCATCTTTTCCTAGGAATATCTGAAACTCTAAGTCTGGTGCGTAAACAATCTGGTCATTGGCATTGAATGGACTTGCAACGCATATTTTAGATATTAAAGTTACGACTTGAAATTTAATAGCTTTCACACTTTCCTTTATATGGTCATCAATGTCGTTCCCTCTCTCTCTCTTTCTAGATCATACATCAAATAAGAAAAGAAAAACAGCCTATATGTCGCGCCGGTCGTTGTAATTTTACGCCCAAGGGTATCATTCTAGAAGAAATATACTGAAAGTGAAAAAAAACCTAAACGACCCAAGTGAAGTGTAAAGAAAAGTGAAACTATGTGCACTTGATCTCGCCCGCCGTACGTCGGTCATAAACATTATTTTCATTATTGCTTCATGCTGCACCATCAGCTTTATAGGCGATGATGTGTGGGGAATCTATTCTTGGACTTTGAAAGTGTTGAAACCCTAGTAAATGGCGGGTGTTTACGCTCTTGAGATCATAGGATATTAGTATTTCATTCCGTTGAATGGCAGCAGTTTTTTTTTTTTGGGAAGCGTGAAAAATTACGCAATCTCTAGTTACGGGATTGGGACTTTCTCGTGGCATGCCACAAATTGTTTGCCCCAAACCAACTTTTATGCTGAGTGTGCACACCTCGTATTATTATTTCTCATAAGGCATGTGGCATGTCGGTATTTTTCACCTCGGGCAAGCATCACAGATTATTATTTTTCTCGCGAATATGATATAACCGGGGCAAACATAGTGCAGTGGCGGCTTTGCTGCAAGGCAACTCTCTCAAGGAAGAAGCGTTTCGTATGTGAGCACTGATCTTGTTTGCGGATGACACTGTGGTCTTAGCTTGTTTATTGAGGTAGCGGAACAGCGGCAATAGAGTCTTGAGTTTCTCATGATCTTCGGTGAGAAATGGGTGCCACATAACTTCATAATGGGGGAGTTGTTGTTTGCTACCAGAATAACAATGTGTTGCATCATTTTGCTTGACTCTGTAGAGTGATCTATGATTTTATGATCATTTTAGGAGAAAATTGCACAATTTTTACTTTTTTTTTTTTTGCTTTAGTAGATAATTGAGGCTGAATCTGAGTTTTGAAAAGGAAGTCTTTTTCAGTTATGAAATAAATCATGAATGGAGATGGTTCAACCGAAAAATGTCTTAAGGTTACACGTCATGGCAAACTTGAAAATATAAATCTAATATAGTGGGAACTCTTTGGTAGGCTTTAATTTTATCGATGTCTGGTCCAACTTTCAAATACTTTTTGAGGAATTTTGATAAATAAAAGAGGAACCAACTCGGAAAGTCTTTTGCAGTTGTTTTTATGGTACGAGCCAACGTGGCAGACCTTCCTTGCGTTAGAAGGATCGCGTAGACCAGGGCACCCGAAGCCTTGGGGTGTACAGAAAGTGAAAAGGCTTTACGTGAGCACCTGCCTATTATGGCTTAATCTCACGGTGGGCCTACCCACTTATGGAGTTCCCTTGGGGCGGACAAGACCCCTAAAGTGGTTTATCAGACCACACTATCATCTAGAGTGGTCTGCTAAACCACTCTAGTAGCAAATGATGAATTTCTCATGGAAAATCCATCCTCCTTGCTAAGAAGCAGGGCCTATCATGCACCCCTAGTATCAAGGTTAAATAAGACAATGAACACACGCTTCTTTCGAAGCCGTGCCATCCTCCCAGAAACCAAAGATACCTTTTCGCTTCCGCATTTGGAGTAACCATCAGCCCCCGTGAAGCTCCCACTAGGGGGCCTACCTCAATTTTAACAGGCGACTGCTACCGAGACAAGCTCACGTAATCAGCCGGGGCACCTGTTAACCCACGGTACCTAATTTAGGACCCTAGGTGAGGCTCGCCCGTCTCTCATGAGACGCACTTGTGGTTCGACTCCATGAAGTCGCTAGCCCACCATCCAGTAAGACAAACAGTTCATAATCCAGTCAACTAAGGTGAAGACTAGGACACTCCCTGAATGCCCGCCTAGAAGCATGGGTTACAGCCTCTTATCCTTGCGGAAAAAGTGTTGATCGCTTAACTAGGCTAGGTATTGGAAGACTCTTACTTCCGCTAACCTGAGCGTGGGCCTATTCTCACACCCCCGCACCCACAGGGAGAGCCTTGGGGTGTACAATTAGATGAACTTGTTCAAGAAGACAAGACCGGGGTTGGGTTGTTGCGGCGATGATGATGATAATGATGATGAGCATTCTCTGCGCATGCCTTTCTTCAGCAATAGTATTGGAACAACGCTTATGTGTGAAATAGACCTAAATCGTCTTTATCCCTTCTTGCCAATTTCCATGTTACTGCATGGACTAGGATGATGAGGGAATTATAAAAATAACACTTTGTTTGTCTGTCTTTCTGTCTGTTTGTTCCGGGTGATCTCGGGAACGGCTGCACAAATTTTGACGGGACTTTATATATTTTATTTATTTATTTATTTTTGTAAAAAAGACAACAAAGATTAAAACTATATAACAATTTAACGTAAATAAATGGTTAAATAAGTAGAAGCAGATCTGCTTGCTGCCCAATTCGCGGCAAACTCAGCACTGGCCGCAGGTGTCAGAACTCCTGTACTCGAGAGTTATTGCACTTGATATTTCTAAGGCATTTGATAGAGTTTGGCATCAAGCCGTTTTATCCAAAATGCTTGCATTTGGACTCGACGAATCTCTTCTTCGTTGGATTAATAATTACCTTTCGAACCGCTCAATTCAAGTTGTATTGGGCGGTTTCAAATCTGATATTCGCAAAATAAATGCCGGTGTGCCACAGGGCCCTGTTTCGTGTCCGACTTTTTTCCTTATATTTATCAACGACTTATCTGCAACAACTAATCCAATCAATTGTTTTGCTGACGACAGTACTCCCGGCTTTTCATATTCGTTTCCAGATTCATATCCATGTTCTTCGGATGTTGAACTGCAAAAGCAGCGTATGATAAGTTCATTAAATTCTGATCTTGACAGCATTGTACAATGGGGAATAAGAAATTGCGTAGAATGTAATGCTTTTAAAACTCAATGTTGTTTGTCGTTAAAGCAAAACATACCTCCAATGCCACTATCCATGAGCGGCACTTGCATTGAAGAAACAGAACATCTCTCAGTTCTCGGTATGTATATTACAGACCACCTTCTGTGGAATGACCACATATTTGACTGTTAAGTATAGAGATTCTTTCTTTAGTCACACCACACGAATGTGGAATGCTTTGCTGGGCTCTGTTTTTCCCTGCCATTTTGATATGCACAACTTTAAAACTAATGCGCATTGGTATCTCCTCTTTTATCCCTCCTCATTTCCCTAATGCTCGTGCGGTGTTTAAACATTTTAAGGGTACACACAAACATTGCAATCGCGCGTGTAAATTATAAAAAAAAGGAAAACTATTAAATTTAATTTTAATTTTAAGTACATAGATACGTAAAAGAAAAAAACTTTAAATTAAGTCTTTGAACTCCTCTCCATTAAATACTTAGTATGTCTCCAAGAGACTGAATCAATGTTTTCATTTAGAATATTAAACGCGAATAGTACTTCCCACAATTCTCTGCGACTAGTAAGACTACACATATTAATGAGCTTGAGACAATGAGAAGACGAGGAAGCACAAAAGTATCAGAGTTTCATGCAAGTCCTCTCAACGCAAAAAGTAGAAATTGCTTCTGAACTAATTCAAGTTCCTTAACATCTACATCATAAAACGGGGACCAAATACACTACAATACTCTAACAATGAACCTGCCAGGGAGCAATAAATCGATTTTGTGATGTAATTCATTCATTCTTTCGATCTTCTTTTTAACGAAGTCATAAGCATAAACATACTTTTAGAGTATATTTTGTCAATATGTTGTCGAAAGGTTAGTTTTTTGTCAATTACAACTCCTAAGTCTTTTATAATGTCATTTCTAATTAACTGTTGTCCATCCGTGGTGTAGTCAAAATATATTGCACTTTTTTCTTATTTATGGACCGATTTTGACGGAATTTCACAGGCAGAAATCTAATATTATAAGGAGTGAGTAAGGCTATTTCAATTACCCCTAGGTGGCGCTGGAGGCGTTTTTTTGAAACTTCTTATTTATACCCCAAATTTTGACGGAACTTTCAAAGGTAGATAGCTCATGCTGTGAGGTGTAACTATGGCTATTTAATTCACCCGTGGGTGCCGCTGGAATCGTTTTAAAAGCAGATAGTTTATTTTGTAAGAAATAACTAAGGCTTTTCGATTACTAGGTGACGCCACGCTGGGGTCGTTTTTCGAAAATGTATGGTATTCCTAGCAACGCCGGGTGAGTAAGCTAGTATCACATAAAATTGTATTAAAAACTGAATTTTCGTAATTGGAATTTTAGAGATGTGATTTTGATAACAGAGATTTCGAAAGTCGGAATTTTGAGCGTCGGTTATAGCGATCATGTGTATTTATTTATTTTCCTGATGGAATTTCATCAGGAAAATTAATTAATACATATTTTACAAAAAATATTTGTTCAATTGAAAACTTGTTTGACAAAAAAAAAACTCTGAGTGTTTTCCCTTCGATTAGTATAGTAATTGTGTTTCAAATCATATGAAAATATAATTAAATAACCATTTGAATTTTTTTCTTTTTTTCCTTTTTTCCTGATCGCTTTAACTGACACCTAACCCAGCCTAGACACACTTGAAGAAACGGTTTAAACTAAAAGACCTTAAATCTTTGTTTATATGTTGTTTTCTTGAGTCTGCAATTTTAAGAAATTGGTTCTAATACTCTGTAAAATAACTTCAGTTTAATCTAGATTCCAGAGGCCAAAGTTTCACCAAAAACCAATACACATAAAACATCTCTCTACAGAAATCCCCTTAAATGTTGTAAATGTTTCTCAATTTCTGGTAAGATGGATCACAACCATTATAAGGGTACTCGCATAATCTCTTACACTCTTGTTAAAGATACAGATACAAAACAAAAAAATCTAAACAAATCAAACGCAACAAAGTATCCGAGAAAAATATTTATTAAATCCCAAAACGTAGGCTCAATAACACACACCCGCTCTTTTGTATGCTAATATCACGCCTTGAACGAACCTTTTAATTTGGTGAAAACAAAGATCTCTGATCAATTATATTGTTCGGAGCATTAAATCACGACGACACGACAAAACACACCTCCAATTAATGTGTGCATAGCTGATGCGAGACGCCACGCAAAAAAAACGCAAGTAAATCACACACGAATGCACGTCGTCAATTGACCCACTTTCCATTTCAAGATCGCGCGACATTTACGCATTAACGCCCAGCAATTTACACAAATCCAAATCTAAGCCCACATGCTGTACAAGCTGCACACCACGAGCCGCGCCTGCAGACCAATTTATTAGAGATTCCTCGTCGTATTTTAAGAAAATATGGAAGAAGGCGTTTGCCAGACGAATTCAACTCTTAATAAGTTGACGAATCGAGCTGAGTAATGAACTCAAATTCCGAGTTAATATGACGCCGCATTTAACCTGGAACTGGAATGTCTGTATCCGGAGGGGGGGGGCGGGTTGGCATAACACATAACAACAAAGCGTAAAGTATCTATGCTTTGTGTTAACTCTAAACTGAAATATTTTCACGGATAAGCTTGTGGCAAATATTGACGCTTAACCCGGAAAAGTTTGGAATTTTCCAAGCTGCCAACGCACATGATCAGCGTTGCCAATGAGTGTTTTGCCACTTTGCATGCGAATGGGGCAGAAGAAATCGCATTGCTAATGCAAACTTAGAAGAGCGTGACAATGATGTTGAGTGTTTGATTTGTTTTTTGCTGCTGTAAGGTTCTGAGAGGTCCCAATTTAGATATTGCGTTCGAGGGTGGTTGTGAATATCAATGGGATTGTTGCTAACGAACGAAATCAATCTGATTGAGGATAAAATTAATCAATCGGGTTCTTGAAGACATTTCATCGATCGGCTACTAGACTATCTCAGACGAGAAACATGGCGCCAGTAAAGTTCTTATTTATTTATCTAAGTGTACTTGAAAATTTGTATTACCTACTAAGCCATATCAAGTTGCACAGAGAATTGTGGGCTCAATAAGTTGTTTGCGTAGACAAGTAGAAATAAAATCTTGAAGCTTAGTTTAAGTTTTTTTTTTTGCTACAAAGGGTTATTTTGAAGAGTAAAGAGGGATTATTTTATTTCTTTTAATGGCCAAGGGCCAGACAGCCAAGACGACTCAAAAACCAAATCGACAATAAAAAATGAGCACGACTGGGTCGTACTTGCTCTTATGTGTCTAATGATATTGGTACGCAAATCTTTGATAGAAGCAAGTAACATTGACGTACAAAAATCACACGGTCTGAACCTACACAAATTGTCAAAACCACAACATATTTAAAGGTTCTTAGTAAAATGAAGTACGTCATCACACGTGTAAAAAAAAACTAAGAATATATGATAAAAGTATTTCGAAAATTGTAGGACGGATTTTGATAAAATCCTGTTTTTTATTTTTAGTTTTTTGAAAATGTTTTTTTTACATTTTGGTATGCAGTTTTTTATAGTTTATTAGGGGAGAGTACGATAACTTAGGCGCCAAGAAATGATAACGGTTTTTAGTAGAACAGTTCAATACAAGAATTTTTTTCTATGGGAGGGGGGGTCTATCTCCCCCCGTTTGGTCAGTAGGGGCATTTTCATAAAAAAACTACTTAAAGAATAAAAAAATTATACAAAAATAACGGTAATACTTACAGGTAAGTTTTATACTTTTTTTTAAAGCCAATACTCCGTTCTATTTGTTAATTTTTAAATCAAGTGAAATCGATGCACAGTTTTTGAAAAAACGAATTTTAAACTCAAAATTTGGGGATAGATATATTAACTTGTAACACATCATGTGCATGCACCATGAATAACGGGACAAATTTTTCTATGATGTGTTATGTACATACATTCTACAGTCCGTAACACTTGAGTAGTCTCACACAAAAATAAATTTTAAATTTATCTTAAAACAACTTTTTTATGAATTTTTTGTTTTGTTGGTATTTACAGGGATTTCACTTTGAGGCAAAAAAACTTTGCATATACCAAACTTTTCACCTACCCCAAATCCTATAATGTGCCCAAACAGGGGGGTTGCAGGGCACTGTTTATACGCCGGCCGCCGTAATGTATAAGCAAGCAAAAAAGCAAATAAAATAAAAATAAATAAAATAAAACAAACATAAAAAAATAGTTTTAGTAATTTTTAATTTTCTCAAAAACTAGAAGACATAAAATCATCTTGTTTTGTATCGATTAAGAATTAATAAGAGCAACGAATTTTAGAAAAAAAATTATATATAATTTTACAGTTTTCAAAAATTACACTTTAAACTTTTTTTTATGTTTTTTTTCCCAAATTTTGAGTTTAAAATTAGTTTTTTCAAAAATTGTGCATAGATTTCACTTGATTTAAAAATTAGCAAATAGAACGGAGTATTGGCTTTAAAAAAAAGTATAAAACTTACCTGTAAGTATTACCGTTATTTTTGTATAATTTTTTTATTCTTTAAGTACTTTTTTTATGAAAATGCCCCTACCGCCCAAACGGGGGGAGATAGACCCCCCTCCCATAGAAAAAAATGCTTGTATTGAACTGTTCTACAAAAAACAGTTATTATTTCTTGGCGCCTAAGTTATCGTACTCTTGCCGTTTATTAATATACAGCTGATCAGAGAATTTAAAATATTTTTTTTTGACTAGTTTTAAAAATATTGAATTTTGATTTTTGTTTAATTAATTATAAAAATAGACAAAAGAAAATATTCAAAATGTTGGTACGCAAAATTAATCAATGAGCCGTTAGAGTAAGGGTGATAGCTAATATCATCAAAATCGTTAGAGCCGTTTTCGAGAAAATTTAACTTTTCCTTAACGGTTATATGTCAGGTACCATTATTTTTAGTCGAAAAATAAAAGTTTGATTTGTTTTTTTTATTAATACGTTAAATGCTAACGTTAACTTTAAAATATTTACCTATTTTAATAAACAAATCTAAGTTAATTTTGAATACAAAGTTTGAATGATATATATGATATAAAGTTGTCGTTTGAAGAAAAAAATATAGAATTTATTAAAAGTTTTAATTAATTGATTAAGAGGACTGTTCTCGCCATAATTTAATCTGCTGAATATTGTTTAGAGGCAAATTTATCTTAAACTTGTCCGACTAAAATTTGAAATTTATTCGACTAAGAGGTGATGGTGATGAAATAGATCCATTCATTATTTTAGTTATAAAGCTGAACTGCAAATATTCTCTATGAACAGCAAGAGATGGGAGGTTTATCAGTTGTAGTCTTTGAATGTATGGAGGTTATATACCAAGGAAGAAAACGAAGAAAAATCTTAAAAATCTTGGTTGGATGCTTTCTATTCAATTAATGTGAATAGAGTAGTATGGCGCCCATACAACGCAACTATATTCAAGGATTGGCCTACAAATGAAACATAGAGAGTTTTGACAACATATCAATCACGAAACTTACGAGAAAATCTTTTGACGAATCCAAGTGTTTTGTTTGCTTTTTTTATGATATTGTTATAGTGATCAATAAAAGATATGTAGTTTTGGGTCTAATAGGATTCCAAGATCGAAAAAACTAAATAATTTACACGAATTCAACACATAGTTATAAATACGAAAATTACGTTTGCGTGTGAAACACATTGTCACAAATTTGTCAATATTTAAAAACAAACTATTATTATTATTGCACCATTCCCAAAATTTATTTAAATCGTGCTGCAGTTGTTCACAATCTGCGCTGTGGTCAATTGTTCGAAATATTTTTACGTCATCAGGATAAATTTATGTCATTGAATGTTTAAAAATAGAAGGGAGATCGTTAATAAATAAAACAAATAAAAGGGGACCAAGATGACTCCCCTGAGGGACACCAGAATTAACAATTGATGTGAGCGGTATGAAGGTATGAGGTATGAAGCAATCCATAAGACAGACAAATCCAAATAAAAAAAAAATTGGACTCAACAATTTTTTTTTTTAATTTGTGTAAAAGTATTTCATTACTCAATTTGTCAAAAGCTTTACTGAAATCTGTAAAGATGTAATCTACTTGCAAGTGTTTTTCAAAAGCATCTGTACAAAATGTGGAAAATTGCAATAAATTATTGACTGTTGATTTCTTATTTACAAAACTACGTTGGTTTTCACATATAACAGAAGAACAATTAAAAGACAGAACGTCACAGACCAATTGATTTTTGTGTCGTGTATTCAAATGTTCGTGGTTTAAGAAAGAATTTCTTTCACGTGTACGTCTACACTGTTCAACACAGGCCAGCTGTTTTGGCATTAAGTGAAACTCAGGTTGGAGCAAATACTGATTTATCAGAATTTGCTCTACATGGGTATAGCTTGGTGCCATTACTCTTTTCTCATCATGGTCTCGTGGTCTATGTTAGGAATGATATTGCTTGCCAGAGCCTTCCCCAATATGGGCAATGTTCCAACACGGACTTTAACTTCTTATGGCTCAAATTCACTGTCCGCAAGCATGTCATTCATTATTGTTTTATTTACAGGAGTCCAAATCTTGACAGTAATTCGACTTGTAACGAGTTTGATGCACTGTCTGATTCCATCTCGAAAATTGTTTCCCTTTGTCCTCGCACTGAAATCGTTATTGCGGGCGATTTCAATGTACACAATTCCAACTGGCTCCGCTATTCTGGTCAGACAACACCCGAAGGAAGGTATGTCGAGCTCTTTGCCGGGTTACATCACCTTACCCAACTGATCGATGTGCCAACGCGTATACCGGATGTTGCTGGGCAAGCAGCCCATACTCTTGACTTGTTTCTTACTTCTCACCCTGATAAATATACCATTAGTGTAACTTCTCCATTTGGCACTTCAGACCATTGTATCATTTCAGCTAATTTCTCATTCCCCACCCATCCAGTTAAAGAAAAACTTCCCACCAGGACCGTTTGGCAATACGAGAAAGCCAACTGGGACGGCCTGAATTTCTTTTTCCGAAACTTTAACTGGTCACTATGCTTCCTCGATAGTGACATTGATGCCAGTGCTGAAATGATCACAAATGTGATTCTTCTAGGGATGCGTGCTTTTATTCCTAACAGAGTAAAAAGCATCAAACCTAAAGAAAAGTCTTGGTTTAATTCTGAGTGTAAAGAAGCTATCAGGCTCAAAGAAGTAAGTTTCCGATCTTACAAAGCCAACCCTACAGAGGAAAATCGGAAAAAGCACAAACAAGCAAGGAACTCATGCAACTCCGTTATAGAAAGAACCAAATTTTTGCATGACCAAAAATTACGGCAAAAAATTCTGCAGTGTCCCAAAGGCAGTAAAAATTTTTGGTCATTTGTAAAAAATATAAAAAACTCCTCGACATCTTCGGTTCCAACGCTCATCGACAATAACAAACCAATTGTTTACTCTTCAGAGAAGGCAAACTTGCTCGCCGCCCATTTCGCTGCCAGCTCCACGCTGCCTCAAAGCAACGTTGCCCCTCCTGTACTTGAGAATGTAAATTTTTCCATGGGACACATTTTTTTCCGCACTCGTACAGTAGCAAGAGTTCTCAAAGATCTCGATATACACAAATCCGCTGGCCCGGATGGTATACCCCCGATTCTTCTGAAGAGGTGTTCTTCCACACTGGCAAAGCCACTGCGTAAGCTTTTCCATCGCTCCTACTCTTCTGGAATCTTTCCTAGAAGATGGAAAACAGCATTTGTCCAGCCTGTCCCTAAGAAAGGTGACCCATCCTCCCCCTCCTCCTACCGACCCATAGCACTGACATCCCTTCTTTCTAAGGTCATGGAAACACTGATTAACCGTCAGCTTAAGGAATATCTCGAAGATCGTAAGCTTCTCCATGACCGTCAGTATGGCTTCCGCAGCAACCGTTCCACTGGTGATCTGATGGCATATCTCACCGAACAGTGGAACAAATCTTTACATCGCTTTGGTGAAAGTAAGATTATTGCTCTTGATATCTCCAAGGCATTTGATAGAGTTTGGCATGAAGCTCTCTTATCGAAAATGCGTGCTTTTGGGATCGATAATACTCTTGTTCGTTGGATTAGAAGCTATCTTCTGGACCGTTCAATACAAGTTGTATTGGACGGATTCAAGTCTGATTCCCATAAAATAAATGCTGGTGTGCCCCAGGGCTCTGTTCTGTCTCCGACTCTTTTCCTCATTTTTATAAATGATCTTCTGTCTGTTACTTCTAATCCACTTAACTGTTTTGCTGACGACTCTACCCTCAGCTTTTCATATTCGTTCGATAATTCACGTCCTTCGCCTTCGGACGTACAATTGCAACGGTGCCGTATGTCAAGCTCATTAAACTCCGATTTATACAGCATTGTCAAATGGGGTAATAGAAATCGTGTGGAGTTTAATGCTTCGAAAACTCAATGCTGTCTTCTGTCGTTAAAGCTAAACATTCCCCCAATGCCATTGTCCATGAATGGCACTTACATCGAAGAAACCGAAAAGCTCTCAGTACTCGGTATGTGTGTCAACGACGACCTCCGTTGGAACGACCATATATTTGAGATCGCTAAGAATGCTGCAAAGTGCTTAGGTTTTCTGTATCGGTGTAAGAAGTACTTTTCCCCATTTGATCTGGCTACAATTTATAAAGCGTTTATACGCCCTAAACTCGAGTATAACTCCCACCTCTGGGCAGGTGCTTCGCAAACATCGCTTCACCTGCTTGATAGAATACAAAATCGAGCGTTAAGATTGATAGGTAATAGAACTGCCGCTGAAACAATTGCCCCACTCGAACACCGACGCAATGTTTCAAGTCTTTCCTTATTTTATCGTTTCTTTTACAAAAAATGTTCACTCGAAGTAGCCAGTTGCATTCCTCCCCTTAAAAGTTTCTCCCGTAATACTCGTCTCGCAAAGAAATCCTCATCAGTTCACCCTTGAGCCTAATTTCGGACGTACCGTGAAATATAGGGATTCTTTTTTTAGCCGAACGACACGAATCTGGAATAGTTTACCCGGCGGGATTTTCCCTTGCCATTTTGATCTGCAAACATTCAAAACCAATGTTAATCGGCTCCTCCTATCTCTCCCCTCCCTATCTTCGTAATGCCCGCGCAGTGTGTTCTACATTAAAAGGGAAACACATAATCCCTTGTGCGCGCGTTAATTATAAAAAAAAAAAAAAAAAAACGAATCAAATAATTTACGAATAGCGAATGATTTCGCAATAAGACGATAGTTTATAATTAAATTTTTAGGTCCTTTTTTATAGATTGGTGTTAAAAAAGACTATTTCCAGAGAGAAGAAAATTTGGAACGTTGAAGTGATTTATTGAAAAGAATAAATGGGATAGACTGACAGACAGACAGACATTTTTGTCACTAGTTTAGACTTCTCTATGATCGTAATGCCATGTTTTTTTGTTACCTCAATTTTTTTATATTCACGAATCCCAAACTTGCCTTATAGTACCTATGATCGTAAGTAAAAAAGCTAAAATCGCAAAGCACGCTGTAGTGATGAATTTTTGATATGTTGTATGGACCAGTTAGAGCTTATCCAAATGTGCAACTTCAAAAAACTTGTGCAAAATGTTTGTACTTTTTTCACATTTTGCTCTAAAAGTCTAAAGTATGCGTTTTTCGACATACAAAAATAAATAATTTTTTGTAAGTCCATTAAATTTTCAAAAATTTAAGCCTAACCGCATCTTTATAAACCCTATAGAGACCAAGCTATGGCTCTGAAGATGGACCATTTTTACTGAAATTTGATAATGTTTAGTTATGCTGCCGTCCGGATCGAAATATTGGCAAAATCGCTTGTCCCATGTGAAAAGTAATTGAAAAAGAATTTAAAAAAAGCTTTTTGAACACCTATTTGTAGTCCAGCCGACGGATAGTTTTAGGTGTACAAAGGTCGGAACTTAATGAAACTCTAGGATAATGTTTAGGGATGGTTAATAAGAATTTTCTAAAGTTTTGGATCTCTGGTTTTTTATTAATAACTTTGTTTGCTTACGTCCTACGTTAAAAGCGTTCAGGTATATTTTGTAGATCATAAAATTTGCTAAAATATTGACAATTCAAATATGCTATTATGTCACTTGGTTACGAAGATAAAGCGCTTCGAGAAAAAAGGTATTTTTTTAAATTTGCCTAAAAAATGCCAAAAACTGCAGATTTTTACCTCATTTCTTCTGTTATACTCGAATTATGATCAATTTTTTTTGACTCGCTAAACATTAACCCCGACCAACCAAAATTGACTAAAGCTAATTTTCTTCTCTGATAAAGCCTTCTCTGATCATATTGGTATTGATTTGAAAAAGGAACAAATTAACGAGATATAGGCGGCAGTTGAAGGCGTTTTAAAAAAATGTGTCCCTTCAATCCGGCCCTGGAGGCGGAGTTATTTAATATATTAATTTAATTTCCAGTACAAAATTTCTTCTGAAAAATATATAAGTCAAAAAAAAAGGAAATAATGTATAGGAAGATGAAAAACCAGATATAGAAATATAGAGATATAGAGATAAAGACATATAGAGATAAAGAGACATAGAGATATAAAGATATAGAGATATAAAGATATACAGATATAGAGATATAGATATATAGAGATATAGAACCATAGAGATATAGAGATATAGTGATAGAGATACAGATATATAGAGATATAAAATAGAGATATAGAGATATGGAGATAAAGAGATTAAGAGTCAAACACAGTAAAAAAAAGATTAAAAATAGAGTTAGTTAAATAATTACTGAGAGATAGTAAGAAAAATAGATTAAAAAAGAATGAAAAAGTGTGGAAATAAGAATGGGAGTGAAAGGGGGAAAAATGTAATAGAAAGAGAAGAGTGGAAAAAGAGAAAGCATAATATTGTTTGTTTAAACAAAAACTGAATTAAATAAAAATACTAGTTTTTTTTACAAATTTTGAATATTAAGCTTTTTAGCATCATGTTGCCTTAAATTGAATATCTAGTTATCTTGTAAGCCTGAAATAACGGTTTTGCAATTCAAATGTAAGACTGAATTTCTTTACTCACAGTACATTAAAAACAAAATGTTTTAGACAAAAATCTGAAAAAATTCTAGGAATATCTTAAAAACATATAAACAATTTAATAAAAAATAATTCAAATATAAAATATTGTTATTCAAATTCAAAAAATAAATAAATTGCACGACTGGATCGCACATACTTGCTCATATGTGCGGTCACATTGTAGAATAAAATTAAAAAAATTAAAGTGAACATCAAAGCATTTATTCGATTTTTGTGACTTTTGATTGTTCGAATAACGTACGTTAAAATGTATTGGGTGAAATAATTTAAACGCAGTTTTATTTCTTTAGGAAATATAAAAAAAGTGTGAATTTTTTTTTCAAAATTGTAGGAGCCGTTTTTAAATAAAACGTTTTTTTTAACAACTTTTTTAAAAAAAATAAAAAAAATAATTTAAGAATACAAACTTAAGAACAAAAATAACGTACATTTAAAAACAAAATTAAAAAAAAATCACTTACCCGTTTTCAAAATATTGATTTTTCAAAAAAAAAAAAAAAAAAATATTAAAAATACAAAAAAAAAAGTTTTCGAAAAAAAATTAATGCAAAATTACTCAGGCTACCCATATCTTCTTGAATATCAATTTTGATTGTAATCGGATTTCCAGTTTTCGAGAAAGTCGAAGAAAAAAAACCGGTCCTATGGGAGTTACCGTTTTTAGCCCACCATATTAATTTTTTTTCACTTAAATATAATGCACACCTACAGTACACTGATTTTTTTTTATAAAAATTCTTGGAGCCGTTTTCGAGAAAAATAAGCTTTTACATAACGGTTATATGACAGGTACCGTTAATTTTTGAGCTAAAAAAAATTTTAAAAACTCCTCTGTAGAATGTCAAAATAACCTTAAGTTCAAAATTTGAAGACGATTGGCCCAACCGTTTAGGCTGCAGTCCAATATACATCCGTACAGACAGACAGATGATAGACAGACAGACAGACGGACAGAATTTTGCCAGTAACTCAAATATGTTTCTGTATCATCGTAATGTCATGTTTGATTGTTATCTCAAATTTTTTAATCTGCACGAATGCATAACTTGTATTATAGTACCTATAATCGCAAGTAAAAATGGGTATGTGTGACTTCAAAAAAATATTTTCAAGAATCTTCTAAAACATATAAGACACGTTTTTGAAGTATTTAAACAAATTTCATTAACAAAAACACAACAAAAAAAACACTTGTTTTTTAATGTCTTAAAAAGGTTCTTAGATTTTTGAGCCTTTTGAACATTTTTTTTAATTTTTCAAAAACGTTCTTCCAAATTGAACACAAACATAAAAAGGCTCACTTTTGGCCTTGCAAATGCTCAATGTTTCAAAAACGTTTCCAAGACAATAGTGGCCCAACAACCGTGATCCAGTTTCGTTCTAATGACACAAGTTTTTCCCGATTTAAAAAGAAGTTAATAGGCAAGGTCTATTACGCTGCTTTCTTTTACGCTTTTACGAGCTAGATATCCAGCCCTTTATAGCTTCATTATATTTTCCACTACATCTGCTTCGAAGTGGATTTCATACAATTCATGGTTTTATCTTCTCCGGAATCGTTCTTCCTCGCATGCAAAGCACATAGTTTCTTCACCTTTTCTTTGACGTGAAAATTACTTTGAGGTGACAGTGCAATTTCGTCCTTTTTAATTAAAGGAAAATGAAACACGCACTTTTTTATCTGATAAAGAGCAAAAAGATGCGTAGAATAAAATTATTCTTGAAAAAATATTTCACTTATCTACTTTTGCATTTTAATTGCAGTCGTGTATGCATTTTTTACTAAGCCTTGAAGTCAAACTTATCCACCATACATACTTCTCAAACAAATCGGGTGCAAGAAACCGCCTTTCAGCCTTTACCATGCCACTTGACTTGACATCGCAAATGCAAATAGAAATCTGAATAATTCAAGACTTTGAAGGCTAATAAATCATAGCCAAGTGAAAACACACAATCAGCGCTCACGTTTTCCTATACAGATCTTCCAGCCGATCCATTGCAGCAGACATTCTTGGAATCAAGCACTCTGATGGAAGAGGGTGTTCCTCACAATTATTTGATCCACAACAATATATACTTATTGTTGCCAAAGAATAGGTCTTCACTAGCTACTGCTGCTCCTGTCCTTTTCCCAACTGTCATTCTACTGCCATTCCTCTATGATTACCTCAAACCACCTCGAACCGCACCTAAACTATTGTAGTGAATCTTTCGAAAATATCCGATTTACGTGATTAATTTACAAAATACCCCCAAAAAAAAAAAAAACATTGGTGCGTCTTCTCCTGAGGCGCGCAGGCGTAACGTAGTTCTATACTTCTGTTTGTTTCTATGACTGGCATAGAATCGTGAGTGTAAATTGTTTGAGTCTATTTGAATAATGTCGCTGTGTACGAATTCCAATGGATTGGAACGGCGGCGGGGGTGGACGATGCACACTCGTAACTACTATTATCGGCTACGTGCCGTAAATGGTAAATTATTTCGTGAATACGCGACGATCCTATCAGCAAGCAGCAGCGACTAGAAACACGCTTCTCCTTAACGCATTATGGATATATTCTATTTTGGGTGGCTTTCTATCGGATTGATGGCACAATAGACCCTCCTAAGACGTAAACAAACCTAACAAAGAGGATAGAAAAAAAGTTCATCGAGGGTTGAGGATGGTCGTAGGGAGTGCCCAACATCTGGAGACCCTTCTTTTGGTTTTTTTTTTTGTTTGTTATTTATGAAAATCTGATAAACCTTTTAAGGGCTTAGAGCAAACTTGTGATTTATGTTTATGGGCTTTATGGGACAAAATAAACCCTTTTAATCATCAAGCACTTAATGTCGAAAGGCTTTAAGTCTGGAATCTATTTACTGGCACGAGGCTTGTGACAAATATCTTCCTGATCTTAAAGCTGATTTATTTGTTACTTGGAACTTGGTTTGAATAGAATTCTCGAGAAACAATGAAACTTTAAAAAAAAGAACGTTGGATCACGCAGTGCTTCTGAAATCCTTCACCTTTTTTTCCCAAGAACGGATTTACAGATTTTGATGAAACATTTGACGTTAAGCATTTGGCATTTTTAATGGGTAATTACAATATGTGAAAAACTGTCCAGATCAGCGGATTTCTGGAAGCTCGGGCTTTAGATGGCTGTTTCCAGTTTTTTACGTGAAGTTGGTCGAGGTTCTATTCCATTTGCGTGCGGAACCTAAGTCATGAACTTTCTCTTCTGCGCCGGGTATAATCGAAGACTTTCCGAGCCGGAGCGTTGGTATAGAACAATGCATCTGAGACGTTCGACTTTTACACTTTTTGCATCTCCTTCTTTCCCACTCGCTGTTTATGCATATGGGACCTCAAATCATCCGCAGATTTTTTCTCTGGAAAAGGTGTTAGCTTAGATATAGCTGGATTTACTTCGTCCATCGGAGGAGCGGTTGTTCTACCTCATCCATATAGAATGGAATTCAGTTCGACATCGCCGTTATACAATCTGCAGAAGTGGGTTTTCCATATTTTCAACATCGAACCTCTGTAGCTTTGACAATTTCTTTTTACCTTTTGGTACAACTTTCGACTTCATTCCTGCAGTAACATTAGCTTTCCATTTCTTCAGTCGTGCGCTTTTCATGCTCCCATTTTTACTTGCCATTATAGAGACTATAAGGCAAATTTAGGATTCGTGAATCTAAAAAAAATTGAGATAACAATGAAACATGACATTACGATAATAGAGAAGTCTAAAACAGTTAGCGGCAGAAAATGTCTGTCTGTCTGTCTGTCTGTCTTTCAGTATGTATAACGAGCTGCAGCCTAAAACGCTTAATCGATTCAAATTTGGTGTGTGTGATTCTTTTGACGTTCCCCAGAGGGGAAATGGGAATTTTATTTTAAACCTAAAAATAACGGTATCTGCCATATGACCGAATTTTTTTGTTGGTATCGGTTATCATTTGATCAGAACCACATATACGGGAAAAGTCTATTAACGGGACCTTTCATAAGGTTTTTTTTTTTAATTTTTGGCTTTCTCGGTAACGGCTTTATGGATTTCTGTTAAATGTTATATTTGAGAAGATCTAGATAACCAAATTAATTCATATCAAAAGTTTGAATAACTTTTTTAAGTTTTTTTTTTTTTTGAAAAATCAATATCTTTAAAACTAATCAAAAAAAAATATTTTAAATAATTTTATAATCACATGTATATAATTAAAATCTAAAAAATTGCATACCAAAATTAAAAAAAAAATCAAAGAACTAAAAAAGAAGGATTTTATCGAAATCCGTCCTACAATTTTCCAAATATTTTTTTCATAGGTAAATTTGTTATTATACAAGACGTATGACGGCGTACTCCATTTTTACTAAAAACCGTCAAGTGTTGTGGTTTTAACACTTTTTATGTTTAGGCAGTGTTTTTTTTTTGTATGTTAACGTTACTTATTTTTTTAAAATTTTATTCGATGATGTGACCGCACATACATATGAGCAAGTACGTGCGACCCAGTCGTGCAATTTATTTTATATTATCGGTACTATAATGCAAGTTATGCATTCGTTCAAAAAAATAATTGAGATAACAATCAAACATGACAAAAGGATCAATAGGAATCATATTTGGGGGAGGGTATGATAATTGCGGCGTCAAGAATTAATAACGGGTTTTTGTAAAGGGGGAATACAAGTGGTTTTTACTATGGGAGGGGGTCTATCTCGCCCCGTTTAGGAGGTAGAGGTGATTTTCGAACAATATGCGCCAGAGTTATCGCACTCGTTCCCATATTTGAGTTACTGGCAAAATTCTGTCTGTCTGTCTGTTCGTATGTACTTTGGACTGCAGCCTAAACGGGTGGGGCAATTATCTTCAAATTTAGTATATAATGTTATTTTGACATTCTACAGAGGACTTTTTTCAATTTTTTTTTAGCTCAAAAATTAACCGTAGCTGCCATATAACCGTTATGTGATGGCTTTTCTTTCTCGAAAACGGGTTCAAGAATTATTAAGAAAAATAAATTGCACGACTGGGTCGCACGTACTTGTTCATATGTGCGGTCGCATCGTCGAATAAAAATTAAATAAAATGCACGACTGGGTCGCATGAACTTGTTCTTATGCTAGATAATTGCATATGTATGTATATAAAGGGTGTTTTTTTAGACGTGTGGTTTTCAAGCAGAAATAAAACGCATATAGTTAAATATTATGGCCAAGAATCTAGCTTTATTATAAAGATAAGGGTTTGCATTATATTCTAAAAATTATTTCGGGGAAGTGGCCGCCGTGGCTGGCTCGAATAAATTCCAGCCGAGGCCCAATTTTGTGAAAATCGGGATCGGTGGCCATTTCGTTTTGGGTCCATTCACCGAACGTGTGACGCGCTTGATGGGCGTTCGGCTTCAATTATTGAACGAGTTGGATTTTGTAAGCTTGCAAACCAAGATCCTTCCGCGCGCGATGGCGGATGGACTCATTTGGGTCTTCTTCGATACTCTGCTCCACCGAAACGAACCATTATTTTGGTAATAAATTTGCACAATTTGCAAACTTTGTTGAGGAGTAAGTTTATTCATTATGAAATCGCAAACCCAACTGAGCATAAATCAAGAAACAGCTGTCAAAACGACCAACTCCGAAAAAAGTATTGCCAGATTGAATTTTTGAAAAATATATATTTTGAAAACGGTTAGGAGAATTTCTATTAAATTTTGTTTTTAAATGAAGGTAATTTTTGTGCTTAAGTTTGCATTCTTGAATTATTTTTTTTTATTATTCAAAAAAGTTGTTAAATAAAAAACCGTTCCTCGGATTTTGAAAAAAAAAAAATACTTTTTCACTTTTAAAAAAATAAAATAAAATTGTGTTTAGAAATTTTCGCTAAAACCTATTTCACGTACATTTTTCGAACAAACAAAAATCGCAAGTACGTGCGATCCAGCCGTGCAATATATTTTATTTCTGATAAGCTGGTTTTTCTCTTTCCGGTAATGCGTTCTGTTAAACTGCATGTACTTGGTCATCGGGATCGGCAAACCAGAGTCGTAGTGGCTGTGTAAAATCAAGCACCTCACACGCGACCACTATGATGGCATTTTGGCATATTGCCACTGTTGACTGATTCTAAACACTATTCTGGCGGTTAAGGACTAATTTGGAGAGACCTTATCAGAAAAAGATTTGGTAATATTCTGTAATTGCTGCCATTCGACGTAAATGGCGTAAATGACGTAAAACTTTCTCACAGTATTGGCTTTTCTTGATATTGATTTGGATATCCATATCCACACTATTCCACAGCCGTACCTCTGCTAAAACGAGGTAGTGGTCCGAATCTATGTTTGCCCCGAAAAGTTCGGACATCCATGATACTACAGCAGTGCCTTGCGTCGATAGCAATGTGGTCGAAAAACAGATCTTTGGTGCCATCATTTGTTTCCTCTGTAGGTGGAAGTTAGTTTTGATGCAAATTGTCGTGAGGCGCTCGCTTACACACATGAAACTCAAGACCTATTGCTTGGTTCTGACTCCAACGACGAATCCATTTTCGACAAGATTCTCTAAAAAAAAACTTCAGCAAGGCTTTCGACAAAATCTCTCATACTTTAATTCTTTTTAATCTTTCCTTTATCGGTTTCACTCCTAACCTTCTTAAATGGATATCCTCGTATCTTGACAACCAGTATCCGTTTTTGTTCTCTTCCAGTTCCCTTTGTGTCCACTTCTGGAGTACCCCAAGGTAGCCATCTTGGGCCTCTCTTGTTTATCCTTGCCATTAATGATTATCGAAAAGATAATTCAATCATCGTCTATCTCCCTTAATGCGGATGATGATCAAATTTTTAAGATGATCTCCTCTAGTCGTCATTCTCTCTTGCTTTAAAATGACCTCTTATCATGCGGTTCATATCTCAGAATTGAAAGCGTTCAGCGTAGTTATCTGCTTTTTGCTCTCCGGGGTCTTTATGACTTTAACAACTTATCATTTCTGCCACCCTGAACGACTCAAAATTATTAGTCTACACCCCCTTGAAGTCCGATATTTTGACAAATGTATACGTAGTTCTTACATGTATTCTGGATTGGATTGTGGTTGGATCACGCAAGAAAACCTGTCGGAAAGCCGTAATAGTGGCCATCCCATACCTGCTCAACGTCCAGCATAGTGAGTGACGTCACTTAATTGAATGGTTGCTATCATCTATGTTTGCTAGCAGGTATCTAAACGTTGACCAAGATAAGTTCCTTATAATTATACTGACATGGCCTTTCAAAACGATGTTATACACAATTCAAATGAGCATGACATAGAATTTCCCTGTTTTTCTCAGTGATGCTATAAATTTCTCAGGTGTGTGTCAGGTGTAAAGCCTTTACAGGAAAGCAATACCAACACCCCTGTAACTGCAACAAATCATGTTTTTAAAATGATTTGCTTGTTTACATTATTCGAATGCAGATAAGAAAATTCAAAAATACCATTTTCCAACGATATTGACTCAAACCACATCACACATTTAACAAATCACCACTTTGTTGCCTTGTCGCACCATCAAGTGACCATTAATCACAATAACCGAACTGGAACATTGTCAGCTCTTCAAAATGCAAGGAACTTCCCACGACCATGGCGTCTGTGACAATCCGTGTAATTTTTTTCTAAATCGTGTTGAAATCTAAAATTGGTCAAAGCAAATAAAATTTTCACAGCAAACTTCAAGGTATCCGCATAGCTATCCGAACTCACTGCTCCACAGCATCATTACTCAAAGCAAATTGGTTAGATTAATGACCCGAATCAAACTACACCCTAATGCTTAGCAGACTGGAAATAGATACATTTTCAAGTTCAAGATTTTCTTCATCCACAAGAGATGCACCATGCACCGCCGCCGCCACTCCATCAGCACACAGATGTTTCGGTTCGATTGGGTTCTTTTCCTCAGGTGGAATAGAAGTTTTTTTTTTTTTGTTGACCATGGACTTGGGATTGGAATTGAATCTGAAAACTATGAACTGAAACTGTGGCACAGAACGGAATAGAGGTGTTTAACTTTATTTAGTTTGGCTTCAAGTAACTGCATCCCGCAGTTTGAGGTAGTTTGGAAAAATCAGAGGAGTGAAACTCCTTTGAGGTTAGCAATGCAATTTGGCTAGTTTTCTGGGAAAGTTTTTGAAGGAAAATTGATTAGAAAATTGAGTGAAAATTGTTGGTGGCTAATGCGATGATTGTTGGTTTACTTTCGATGTCTCAATGGGGAATACTGTATTCAGTTTTGTTTTTGCCTGTAATCTTAAAAAAGTCCCATAAGAACTCCTAACCTAGTATTAGTTGAGTTGGATAAGTTTCTAGTTATGCCATAGAAAATTGATTCTTTTTTCAATTTTCGAATATTTTTTGATAATTTTAAGAAGTTCTCCCTTTTGTCGTTTATATGATTTGGCCGATGTTGATTTTCGAAAATCCTTTTTGTAGCAATAATTCTAACACTCGTGTCCATAAAGTCCAAATTCTTTGAGATCCATTGGACATCCAAATGTCTTGTCATTTCTTCACCAAACAACCTTCTTTTACAACCATTATCGCACACCTACCATCATCATTACATATCATCTTATCTTAACCCAAAGATGTTGAAGAGGTAGATATGTATGTGTTTGGGTACAATCACCCACAATCCACCCCTGTCTATCAACTCCTACTCTCATCTCCACGTGGTGAACATCTTGTGCCTAGTACGTAGTACCTCAACTGGATTCCAACTCCTTTGGAAGGTTGTTGGTAACAGAAAACGAGAGAGGGGGGGGGGGGGGAGGAGTGTTACCACTAAGGCACTACTCCTTGCATCCAGGCGGCAGCGGAAGAATTCTCTGGATGCAATCAACGGTGGCATCAACAGTTCCAGTCAAGCTGAACTGCTTAGTGAACAAATTATATGGGCTACTACGACGTTTTCGGAGCTCAGGCTTATAAGTCTAAATTTGGCAATACAAACCTAATATGCGCTTATGCCTCCACAGAGCACTACAAGGGCCAGAACAGCCCATGCGCTCTACGAGCAGGAGAGGAAAGAGGAACACCGGCTTCTCAGAAAAAAAAGAGTGCTTGAGGAGCGTGCGATCGAAGAAATGGAGAGCTGTTACTGCAGGAATGAAGTTAGAAAAATGTATCAAAAGGTAAAAAGAAACCTACAAAGCTATACAGAATTCGAACTGAAGCTTGCAAAGACGGTCAAGGGACTCTTGACTAAATCGCTGTCAGAGCTGAGAAAATGGAAAAACCACTTCTTCATACTGTATAAATGAGATAGTGAATAGAATTCGGCACTCCAGGCAGAATGAACCTTTCAATCTGGGTTAAGTAGAACAACAGTTCCGCCCACTAGCTTACCCAACGGGCGTTGCTCGACATTTTCGAAAAACGACCCCGGCGTAGCGCCACCTAGTAATCAAAATAACTTTAGTAACTTCTTACAAAATAAGTTATCTGCTTGTGAAAAAATCCCAGCGCCACCTAAGGGTTATTAAAATAGCCTTAGTTACTTCTTACAATATCAGCTTTCTGTCTGTGAAACTCCCGTCGAAATCGGTCCATAAATAAGAATTTTCCAAAAAAAACGACATCAGCGCCACCTAGTAGGGAGTTAAAATAACAGTAGTTACTCCCTAGAACATTAGCAATCTGCCATTGAAAGTCCCGTCAAAATCGGTGCAGCCGTTCCCAAAATTACCCGGAACAAACAGACAGAAAGACAGACAGACAAAATTTTTAAAAATTGTGTTTGTTGTAAGTACTGTAAACGTATTTCATATGAATCTTATAAAAAGCTGTTATTTTGAAATTAAAAACAGACACTGCATTTTTATTTATGTGTATAGATTTTTACCAACTATAGAATCACAATGATTCCAACACTCGGGTCATCAAAATCCCAAGTCAGCGGGATTGGAAAAGCTCTTCAAATCCATTGGACATCCAAATGTTTTGTCATTTCTTCACCAAACAACCTTCTTTTACAACCATTATCGCACACACCATCATTATATCATCTTAATTTAACCCAAACATCCAAATATCTCAAATAAGTATCTTTATTTCTCATTCCAGGTAAGTGGAACCTCTCGAGGGGCAATTATTGTATCAATTTACATGGAATCGTAAGTATCAGGTGCTAATGGGTGCCCATGTCTATATAATAAAATCCCACTCAATTAACGTGCCTTTTTTCCACAGCCCATCACACATTTATGGCTTTGCTTGCCTTTTCAAAACGTCAACTTCCTGCTTTGAAAATGCATTACAAATCTCGCTTGTCATTTTATTGACTCAGCACAAAAATATTTCAACTCAAATAAATTACCGAAACAATAAAATAAATCAAACAATATAAATTATCCGACGAGATAGCGGGTGGCGCGGCTCGGCGGCGAGTCGTCGGAATGACATACCCTATAGTTAGCGCACCAAAAAGTCCTCATCTAATCCCTTCAAAGTCCATTAGCATAAAAATGCAATTTTCCATTGTGTGCAGTTGAGTATCTGTTAACTGTCAAAAATTTTCCTTTTAATTCAAAATTTTGACAATTTAAACCGAAATTTACACGGACAAATATTACCCTCGCCATAAAGTGACTTAACACGCTGAACTGCCAAATTGACTTTTGCGCTTTGACGTTCGAACTGTCAAATGAGTCAATGTTGTTTTTGACAAGCAAGCGATCCACAAGATATGCCTCAATGGAGTTTTGTAATAAAAATCCAATTTTTCTAATGCCTTAGCAGAGGTGGGAACGGGACGGGTTGTGTTGTGTTCAGAGACGTTGTTATCTAATGACAGTCGCCAAAGCGTCTGAGTGGTGGCGCGTTCGAAAGAGACGATCTGTGCGTCACAAACACCACAAACTTCAAAGCATCTCTGGTGTCTGGGGTATATTGTTGTGTTTATGACGATTGCGAAGGTGCATTTCCGTCGTCGTTAAGGATTCTGTGTGTGTTTGTGTGCGACTCCGCCAGAGTGTGCTGGGTGCGTTTATCTCATAAATTAAAGATACGAATGTCTGGAAATGAAATGCAGTTTACCAGTTCAGTTAGGAGAGTTGTTTGAGTGGCTGGATGATGACTTGCCAGCCAGGTCCAGAGTCAGACGTTTTGGGTATGGCTGCGCGTCTGGTGCCCCCTGCGAGTGAAAGTAAAAAGCACGCGCGCTTGGGAAATGCAACAGGTTATGCGCAGTTGATATAGTAAAGTGGGTTTTTTGTTTTATTATGTCTGGGAGATGGTTTGGTTTAATGTTTTTTTTTGTGTAATTTTTTTTATGAAATAAATAGATAATTGGTTTTGAGGGGGGCAGGTTTAATGTTTGTTATGAAGTTTTCACTTGGCAGGGGGTTGGTTGCTAAATGGTCTTCATAGGCCGCCAGTGTTGATTGAATTTTAATGTTTTTTGTTTTTTTTTACAGGAAATTCGATGTTACGCGTTGCATTATTGAAACATTTATTAATTTGTTTGCGTTTAACGAGTTTTTGTTGTTGTAGTTACAGGTGTCGGTAAAAAAAATGTTACGTATCATCTTGTTAGTAGCTTTATTAGGCTCAATTAACGAGCAAACGTGTTTATTAGAGTGCGTCACTGCCTATCGTATTTGGAGTGAAAATGGGAAATTTGAATGAGACTTTTTTATTTTTAAATTTTTCAGGCGATTTACTTCCTTCATCAGTCTGGTATCTATAACTATATCTGTATGATGAAGTCAGTAAACTCTAGATCAGACCTTTTTTTTTGTATTCTTGCTGGGAACTTGTGGGACTTGGATCAAGAAGCAATATAACTTTGTGTTCTTTGTTTTTTATTAATTATTGAGTTTGGATAATAAAGCCCAGCATTTGTAACTCCGAACCGAAAAAATTTTCTGCCAAATGTTAGATCAAATGAGTCTCAAAAGTTTAACATAGGCATATATAATTTTAAGTCCTGCGGGAGTTACTGAGTGTCCCTAGGGAGTTTACCAAGAAATCGCCGGTAGTTAACCTAGATTCAAACGGGAGTTTACCTTGTCTGCCGCGATTTTACAGAAAAGCCTCCAGCAATCACCTTAGAAGCTATGAGTTTGCCGATCACTAAATATGGTATCTGAAGTGTGGATTCGAATTCCAAAATGTTGAAAAAAACCTAAAACCTCAGATTTGACGTGGGCTTCCCGGTTTTAAATCTAGTGTCTGAGGCTATCTCGTTCTAGTTGTGAATTTAGTGTCCAACGCTATTTCGTTGTGAATTTAGTGTTCAACGCTATTTGCTTTTGAATTTAATGTCCAACGCTATTTCTTTGTGAATTTAGTGTCCAAATCTATTTTGTTGTGAATTATTTAGTGTCGAACGCTTTTTTGTTGTGAATTTAGTGATCAACGCAATTTCCCTTTGAATTTAGTGTCAAACACTATTTCTTTAGGAATTTAGCGCCCAATTCTATTTTGTTGTAAATTTAGTGTCGAGCGCTATTTTGTTGCGAATTTAGTGTCGAACGCTAGTTGCTTGTGAATTAAGTGTCCAACGCTATTTCGTTGTGAATTTAGTGTCCAACGCTATTTCGTTATGAATTTAGTGTCCAACGCTATTTCATTGTAAATTTAGTGTCCAACGCTATGTCTTTGTTAATTTAGTGTCCAAATCTATTTTGTTGAAAATTATTTAGTGATCAACGCTATTTCCTTATGAATTTAGTGTCAAACGCTATTTCGTTGTGAATTAAATGTCCAACGCTATTTCTTTTTAAATTTAGTGTCAAACGCAATTTCCTTTTGAATTTAGTGTCGAATGCTATTTCCTTGTGAATTTTGTGTCAAACACTATTTCTTTGGGAATTTAGTGCCCAATTCTATTTTGTTGTGAATTTAGTGTCGAGCGCTATTTTGTTGCGAATTTAGTGTCGAACGCTATTTCGTTGTGAATTAAGTGTCCAACGCTATTTCGTTGTGAATTTAGTGTCCAACGCTATTTCATTGTAAATTTAGTGTCCAACGCTGTCTTTGTGAATTTAGTGTCCAAATCTATTTTGTTGAAAATTATTTAGTGATCAACGCTATTTCCTTATGAATTTAGTGTCAAACTCTATTTCGTTGTGAATTTAATGTCCAACGCTATTTATTTTTAAATTTAGTGTCAAACGCAATTTCCTTTTGAGTTTAGTGTCGAATGCTATTTCCTTGTGAATTTTGTGTCAAACACTATTTCTTTGGGAATTTAGTGCCCAATTCTATTTTGTTGTGAATTTAGTGTCCAAAGCTATTTCGTTGAAAATTTAGTAATCGACGCTATTTCCTTGTGAACTTAGTGTTAAGCGCTATTTCGTTGTGAGTTTAGTGTTCAACGCTATTTCCTTGTGAATTTAGTGTCGAGCGCTATTTAGTTGTGAGTTTAGTGTTCAACGCTATTTCGTTGCGAATTTAGTGTCGAACGCTATTTGTTTGTGAATTTAGTGTCCAACGCTATTTCGTTGTGAATTTAGTGTCCAGCGCAATTTTGTTGCGAATTTAGTGTCGAGTGCTTTTTCCTTGTGAATTTACTGTCCAACCCTATTTCTTTGTGAATTAAGTGTCCAACTCTAGTTTGTTGTGAATTTAGTGTGGAATTCTATTTCGTTGCGAATTTAGTGTCCAACGCTATTTTCTTGTGAATTTAGTGTCCAAAACTAATTCGTTGAAAATTTAGTAATCGACGCTATTTCCTTGTGAATTTAGTGTTAAGCGCTATTTCGTTGTGAGTTTAGTGTTCAACGCTATTTCCTTGTGAATTTAGTGTTGAGCGCTATTTCGTTGTGAATTTAGTGTCGAATGCTATTTTGTTGTGAAAAAGCGTCCTAGGCTAAATTTGCCAATAGCTGCACTAACAACAAAGAAGTACCCAACATCACAGTTAAAAAAGTTAGTGCTACGGTGAAATAGTCCAAAAAATAAAAAGCGATTGGGCCAGAACCCTCAGAGTTCTGCAATCAGGTCTGGATGGCTCACGATATTTATTTGAATGTAACTGTTCTTTCCAAGTGCGAAAATTTCAAATATCTTGAATCTATTATCAATGGTAAAGAATCTTGTGGCGACGAGCATCGATGCATCGAGCATCGAGTAAGTGTTAAGGGTGGATGAGGTGTCGGGAAAACTGTCATCTTCTGTGATCCAAATATGTCCCCTAAACTGAGGAGAATGCTCAACAAAACAATTGTTCCGCCAGTGGCTCCCATCTGGCTCACGACCTTATATTTATAATTTACAAGAAGTATGAGAGTAAATTGACGGCAGCTGAAATAAAACTGCTTCCAATGACAGCAGGAGTGACAAAGCGTGATCGAATAAGAAACAAATAAATCCGATGAAGCCTCCACATAAAGAATATAATCTTGGAAAAAAATACAGTATGACAAACTTAGAAAACTCAATTTAAAGAGCTATAGCATGCCACGGTCCACCACTTTGGCGAAAAAACAGGCTCAAAAACTCCTGAACCGAAAAAATGCAACGACTTCTGCATTAAGTTGGCCGCAGACATTAAGTAACTAAAAACTTGAAAGCCTGTAGGAGTTTTCTGGTATCAACCCGGCGAACCCCATAGGATGAGTTCTAGGGCAGAAATGCGGAAGAGTTGTGTTTTGAAAAAAATAAATAACAATTCATTCGTTGTATCGAAAGAAATCCAGCCTCGAATGATCAAAATATTTTTTCTCGAATTTAATTTAATAAAACTAAGATTATGGAATTAAAAAAATGAGAAATTAATATTTTGTGTATCCATTTCATCTACATAATCTGGCTCGAAGGATAAAATGTTTTTTGAATACTTTTGAAACTTATATACGATCCAGTATTTAAATTACGCTATATAATCCGGTTTGAAGGACTAAATGTTTTCAAATACTATTGAAAGTTATATAAAATCCAGTGTTTAAATTGCGCTATATAATCCGGCTCGAATTATTAAATGTTTTCAAATACTTTTGCAATTTATATAAGATCCAGTGTTTAAATGGCGCTATATAGATCAAAATCTAACGTTACATCTGTCAAACTTGATGGATTGAATAAATCGTTTAATTTGTTTAAAAATCCCTTCATATTGTCTTAAAGGTGTTACCTGTCACTTGGAAATTTTTGTGTGACGCAAAATCAGTAAATTCTTTTCACCCACAGAAGTTCGACTCGAAGGACCATAATATTGGACTTGAATTTCTTTCTATAAACTTGACGGAAGGAAGTGCAGCAGAGCTGGGATACCGCGAATTGATTTTTGATGGTCTTTGATGAGTTCACTTTCTGTTTTCAACTGGAGAGATCAAACTGAAATAAAAGGAAATGTTTATAAGAACTTCTGATTGAATCTCACAAAAACTAATCTAATTGACATAGAAACAACTAATTGGCATGCATTTTGCAATCGTTCAGATGCAACAACAAAGTGATTTGGATTCCAAATGAATTACGTTTCTAATGTGAATTTAATATCATCGTTATAAACTTTTATCGGCAAATCATAAACTCAAATTGGTGTCCCTAAAAGTCTAGATGCTAATTATAATTATTTTCTTACGAAAGTCATTTGATTCTTCTCTAAACAATCAAATAATTTATTCAAAATCACAACTAATTGAAAGTGAAAACAATAATTCAGGCAATCCCCACGACCGACGGGACAGCAACTCGCATGTCACAGTCCCATCTCTCATATTTAACTCGTAAACCTGTCAAATGGCCATTTCACAGAAGATATTCGATAAATCTGCAATTTATTGTGCGAAATGAAAAGTTAAATTATCAAAGAAAAATTCCCAAGTTGAATCGATAATAAATGTTGCGTCTCACCGCCGTGCCGATCGCCGCGCCATTTGCGCGCCAATCATCATCGATTTAAGTAGAGAATGTAAAAAATTTAAAACACTTTTTCTCCGTTGAGAGAGACTCTCCATTCACGTTCACCGAAACTACGACAATCGTTGATGTGGAATGGAAACTCTGTACCGCCGCGTGAAATTGCCTTCCTTCTGCAATCCAAAAGTTAAGCGATTAGCTTGTCCAGTTGTCCGCTACGCTGCACACTGAAGATCATGCAGGTTGAAGCTGCAGGTGGCACATTGTGTATGGTGCCTCTGTTTTAAGACGCATTATACGTTCGGTGGAGTTAATACCAATGTCGGCATTCCGGCAAACATGATAACCAAACGTTGCGAATGCATTGCCGTACAAAATGTGGGCTAATTATATGACATACGACTTTCTGCCAGACGTCGGAACTTCAACCCGTATTTATGAATTTATTTATTTTTTCTTTTGCTTTTTTTAGTGAAATTCAAGGAATGCTGTTTTGGCTTTTACTCTACTTATAGGATTTCCAAAGATTGTAGCTTAATATGTGGTTATTGTTAATCTGAGGGCATTATGTAAGTTGTAACGGGTGATTTTTTTGAGGTTAGGATTTTCATGCATTAGTATTTGACAGATCACGCGGGATTTCAGACATGGTGTCAAAGAAGAAGATGCTCAGTATACTTTGACATTTCATCATGAATAGACTTACTAACGAGCAACGCTTGCAAATCATTGAATTTTATTACCAAAATCAGTGTTCGGTTCATTCACCGTAACGTTGCGTCCAACAGCATCTTTGAAAAAATACGGTCCAATGATTCCACCAGCGTACAAACCACACCAAACAGAGCATTTTTCGGGATGCATGGGCAGTTCTTGAACGGCTTCTGGTTGCTCTTCACTCCAAATGCGGCAATTTTGCTTATTTACGTAGCCATTCAACCAGAAATGAGCCTCATCGCTGAACAAAATTTGTCGATAAAAAAGCGGATTTTCTGCCAACTTTTCTAGGGCACTGATTTTGGTAATAAAATTCAATGATTTGCAAGCGTTACTCGTTAGTAAGTCTATTCATGATGAAATGTCAAAGCATACTGAGCATCTTTCTCTTTGACACCATGTCTGAAATCCCGCGTGATCTGTCAAATACTAATGCATGAAAATCCTAACCTCAAAAAAATCACCCGTTAGTTGTTGCAAGGGCCTTACAAATTAAGTGCTTACAAAGTAATATCTTTTTTTTTTTTTTTTGTATTTATTTCATATGAATCTTGTTTACACGTAGATAAAATAATATCTTTTAGTTGTGAAACAATATAAACAAGATTAAATTTAAATCAAATTCAGGTATAAATAGTAGTAGACATTTACTTATTTATTAATTATTTATTTATACTATTTATTTACTTATTATTTACTTGAAACAATTATGATCTTAAGTACTATTTTATTAATTTTAGAATTCAATTATTTAGTTGCAATAATGTTGTTTAAGTTTATCCTGAAAATCTGTAATGCTTGAAGATCTTCTGATATATACTGGAAGGGAATTCCAAAGTCTTATGGCGTATACAAAGAACTGTTTTTAAATAACAGTGTAGTTCGAAGTCGGCGTAAAAAAACTTCTGCTTCTATTAGAAGATGAAAATTGAATTCTTTGAAAAAGGTATTCAGGTACTTTATTGTCTTTAAGAGTGAATAGAAAAGTTAATGTTTTAAATTCGAGATATTTTTGTAATTCCATTCCAAGGAAAGCTTTAATATAGCCAGAAATGTGTTCTCTTCTACCAAGATTATAAGCGAACCTTACTGTGCTATTGATGGTAACTTTCAGCTTACGTAAGGAGTAACTATCTAAGTCACAAAAAACAGGGTAGGCATACAAAATAATTGGCAACAAAAGTAACTTAACCAGCATTACCTTAGTTTTAAAAGAAAGACAGTTTCCAATTTGATACATAGCTCGAAGGGATCCGTTGATCTTGGAAACTGTTTTAACAATATGATTTCCCCAGGTAAGATGTACCGAGATCTTGTACACTAGTGACGTAGGGTAGCACTAATCCTTCTAAGAAAAGCTGTGGTAAGCTTTGAGTATCAATGTTCGAGCGACCAATTATTATGGCTTGACTTTTATTGGAGTTTAACATGAGCTTATTCTTTTTTGGCCAAGAGGCTATCAAGGTAAGGTCTTCATTAATTCGCTCCGTGGCATCTTCGACTTGACCTATCGGAAAGCTAAAGTGCATCTGTACGTCATCAGCATACATTTGGACCTTAAAGCATTTTAAGACTGAGGGAATGTCATTATTGAAGAGGGTAAATAATAGGGGGCCCAAAATTGATCCTTGTGGCACACCGGCTTTAGTTTCAAGGAAATTAGACATTTTTTGGTTGCAGTAAACAGCTTGTGACCGACCTACCGAGTAACTTTCCATTAGTTTTATTGCTTAAGAGTCAAAACCGAAGTAGTTTTTCAGATTAAGAATGAGAATTTCATGAGGTACTGTATCGAAGGCTTTGGTGAAATCAAGCAACACAAGTGATGTTACGTGATTTTCATTCATTTCCTTTCGAATGTCATCTACCAAGTTTAAGAGCGCCGTAGTACAACTGTGCTTTGGTCTGAAACCAGATTGCCATGGTGATAAAAGGTTAAACTCATTCAGGTATGAATGTACTTGTTTGCTCATAAGTTTTTCAAAAACCTTTGAGAGAAAAGGCAGAAAAGGATTTGTTTCCAGAGACATTCCGTTTAAGGACAGGACAGTTCTACACGAAAGAGCCACCTTTGGTGTTTCGATATTAATCCGAGAAAACGTGTGTAAAACTTCTGAATTATCAATTTTTGAGATCCAGTAAATGTTATCGTGGCCCTTGTCTGGGTGAGAAGTTCAATCACATGATTTTTTTGAATATTGGGTTTGAATGATATTGAATTGAAATGTTATGGGAAAATCATTGATCATCCTCCATTCGTGTTGTACGGCTAAAAAATAAATATCTATATTCGATGGTTCGTCCTAAATTGCGCTCAAAAATGAACTGATGAGGCATGAGGATTCCTTATGAATAGAGGAATACAACTGGCGTTAAAAACTGAACCTAAAAGTGCTTATTTGTTAAAACATTATTTTTGATTCATCCATTTAGGTAAATTGAAAGCATTTCCTAGAAATAAATATTGCATATTTTGCTCCTACGGAAGTCCAAAAATAAAAAAATGATTAATATTCTTGAGATTATTTTGCAACTTAGTCATAATTATTTCTTAATTAAGGCTACCGGATGTAGAAGTGTATTTAATGATTCAATCGATTTACCAACTTTGAATTCTGTTCAAGTTTCATTTAGAAAACAAATAACAGGTACAATACATTATCTATTTATTTATCTGTTAACAAAATAATTGATTTGATATATCCCATAACCCATATGTTATACGTGCACAACAATTTTAAGATGCGAGTTATATAATATGGATTCGTGAATATAAAAATCAATACGAAGATAGCATAGATAAAGGAAATTGTCAAAAGTATTTTTGCCTGTATAAATAATACTAAATGGCTGAAATTAAATATGGTTGGTACTTTGAACATTTCTTTGTATTTTTTTATTTTTATTATTTTATAATATATACAGGTATATAAGTATATTCTAAAATTTAAAAAGCAAACAGTTGCAGATTAAATGAAACGCCAGGATTTTTTTTTAAAGAAGACAACAAATCGCAGACGTAACCCAACTGAGGAAAACCGGAAAAAATTTAAACACGCCAGGAAGGTCTGTAACGTCAAAATTTGAAAGACCAAATTTTTACATGACCAAAAATTGAGGCAAAAATACTACAAGGTCCCAAAGGTAGCAAACATTTTTGGTCATTCGTAAAAAAATATAAAGAATTCCTCTACTTCCTCCATCCCAAAGTTTGTCTTAAATGATTTGCCATTTGTTTGTTCTCAAGAGAAAGTTAATCTTTTGGCTAGGCAGTTCGCCGCTAACTCTATGCTGCCATAGTGTGTCATGGTCCCACCAGTACTTGAGAACGTAAATGATTCTATGGGACCAATATTCTTTAGTACTCGTACAGTGGCCAAAATTTTAAAAGATCTCGAAATACATAAATTCGCCGGTCCAGATAGTATCCCCGCTATTGTTTTGAAGAGGTGTTCTTCCACACTTGCAAAACCACAGCGTAAGATTTTCTACCTATGCTACTCTTCAGGGCTCGTTCCTAGCTGTTGGAAAACAGATTTTGTCCAGCCTATACCTATAAAAAAAGGCGAACCCTCCTCCCCCGCTATCTGCCGACCGATTGCAATTAGCTCCCTTCTTTCCAAGGTCGTGGAAACGCTAATTAATTATAAGCTCAAGAAATATCTCGAAGAACGAAAGCTCTTTAATGACCGGCAATATGGCTTTCAGGGCAATAGCTGCACTAGTTATCTTATGGTTTATCTCATCGAACAGTGGAACGAATCTTTACACCATTTCGGGGAAAGTAAGATTATTGCACGGCATCCGGCCCTTTTATCTAAAATGCGTACTTCCGGTATCGATGCTTCCCTCCTTCGATAGATTAGAAATTACTTTACCGTTCAATACAAGTTATATTGGATGGGTTCAAGCCTGAAATCTTCAAAATAAATGCCGGTGTGCACCAGGGCTCCGTTCTGTCTCCGAATCTCTTTCTCGTTTTTATAACTGATCTCCGTCTGAAGTTTTTAATCCACTAAACTGCTTCGCTGGTGAAAGTACACTTAGCTTTTCATATGCGTTTCACAACCCTGCTCTTCGGATGTGGATCTTCAACGACAACGTATGTTAAGCTCATTAAATTCTTATCTTGACAGCATTATCAAATGGGGAATAACAAATGTAGAATTTAATGCGTCAAAAACACAATGCTGTCTTCTGTCATTTAAGCGAAATATACCCTCCTTGCCATTGTCCATGAGCGGCACTTATAGGATGGGAGCCGATCATCTAGAAATTATCGGTATGTGCATCACCAATAAACTCTTGTGGAACAATCGTGTACCGCAAGATTTTTGGGCTTCCTCCGTCGATGCAAAAATTCTTTTCCCCTTCCGATCTGGCTAATATCTACAAATTGTATGTCCGTCAAAGATAATACTCCGACTAACTTGAGTCTTCTAGATGGTATCCAAATGAGAGCGTTTACTCGAAAATCGGCGGAATGTTTCATGTTTATCTCTCTTCTAACGTTATTTCTACGGTTATTGTTCTAGAGAAATAGCCAGCTGCATTCCTCCCCTTAAACAGTTTCACCGTAATTCTCACTCACCAATTTAAGTACAGGGATTCGTTCTTCAGCCGTACAACGCGAATGTTTTGTCAAACTCTATTTTTCCTTCCCATTATGATGTTCAGAAGTTGAAAACCAATGTGCATCGGCATCTCCGTCTAAACCTTCTCCTTTTTACTTAAGTACACGCTGTGTCCACCGACATTAAAAGGGTAGCCCAAATCCCTTTAGTGTGTGCAAATTATATACAAAAAAAAAAACTTTCAGTTTTAAGGATTTGGGTGTCCATTTTACCTCTGACTTAGATTTTACTCATCACGCTTCGTACGCTTCCATCTTGAGTATGACTCACAGGTGTGGACTCCCTTTCACGAAATTCATAAGAACCGAATTAAAACAATCCAACACAATTTAGTTCGTTTTGCCCTTTTTTCCCTGGAATGATGCTTTAAATTTGCCACCATACGGGCAGCGAATCTAGCTTTTTCAGATGCAAACTCTTCACCAAAGGCGTGTTAATAACTATTTGATATTTGTTCATCAACTTATTAAGGGCGAAATTGTTGTTCCTTATCTATTAACCTGTATTGGGTTAAGAACCGTGGACGATCTTATCGCCTGCGTGGATCGGAACTTTTGCATGTAGATTTTCATAGAACAAACTATGGCAAATATGAAGCTCTTCTGAACCGTATGAGCGGACTTTTTAATCTTAACGCTTCTTCAATGGACTTTAATTTAAGTTAAGTGGGATTAAATTCATAATTTCTAACCAGTGCTTCACTGGCGTAATTGTTTTTTTATTTTTTTTATGTAAACGGGCGGCAGTAGTGTAGTAGGTAAGATGTTTGCTTGTGAACGCAGAGATCGTGAGTTCGAATCTCAGTTGGGTTGCAATTTTTCAAACTCCTAGTGCAAGCTAGACGCCGTCCGAGGGTTTAAAGTGAGATAAATATTCACCTAATCTACTACGCAATAACGCTCGTAATATACGAAATCCTGTCTGTCCTATCTTCTCACCCTCCGTACTCCGTATGCCTCCAGCGAACCCACCTCATGAATGGTGCGAGATGTTTATTCCTTAGCCTTTGTATAGAAAACCAGTCTCAACGATAACCCTAATATTAGCTATGAGTTTTTAATTAAATGTATTTAAGCATAATTATCCTGAAAAAATATTGATACCGTCCAAGTTGGCTTTCTCATACTGCCAAACAGTTTTCTTAGTAGTGAGGTGAGTTAGCTGAAAATTGTTGCAAAATATTTCACATCTGGCAATCAATGCGCCCTTTTGGATCTAGATAGTACATGGGTAGGCGAATTTAAAAAATCTGGAACACACATTTTTCTGGCCCTCTAGCGGCGTTGATGACGTAATAATATGGCGACCATTTTTTTTTACACGATTCTACATTTTCCTATATAACTACGGTGACCACTCGTTCATTATTATAATAAAAAGTTCATTATTTGAAGTAAATGAATGAATTATGAATTATTTTGTATTCAAAAACATTAAAATGTTCGTTATTTCAAAAGCTGTTCATTAATTGTTCAGTATTTTTTACTTGCGATTATAGGGACTATAAGGCGAGTTTTGGATTCTTGAATATAAAATAAAAAATTGAGATAACAATCAAACATGACATTTCGATCATAGAGAAGCCTAAAAAAGTCATTGGCAAAAAATGTCCGTCTGTCTGTCCGTCCGGTTGTATATCGAACTGCAGCCTAAACGGGTTAAGCGATTGCCTTCAAATTTGGTATGTGTGATTCTTTGGGCATTCCTGAGAGGGGAAATTGAAATTTTATTTTTAGGGCTAAAAATAATGGTACCTACTTGCCATACGATCGTTTAGGAAAAAGCTTATTTTTCGGGGCCTTTCATATAGGGGTTTTTTTTTTTTGGCTTTCTCGGTAACGGCTCTATAAATTTATGTCAAATTTCATATTTGAAAAGTTCCAGATCAAATCAATTTTGCATTTCAAAATTTTGAATAACTTTTTTTTCTAATTAAAATTAATTTAATTTTTTTTTTATTAATATTTTTTAAAACCAATCAAAAAAATTACTATTTTAAATTTTAAATTAACATGTATATTAATATACTCTAAAAACTCCATACCAAAATTAAAAAAAAAAATCAAAAAAACGAAAAATAAAAAAAATCCTGTTTTTTTATCAAAATCCGTCCTACAATTTTCGAAATTTACTGGCTAAATTATTCTAGATATTATTCACCGCGAAACTCAATTAGATCAGTTTTAGATGTTTTAGTTTCTAGGACTGCTTTGTGAACTTAGGAATGGTACCAGTGGTGTGGACAAATACTCAGGTACTAACTTTTCTTTAGGACTTGGTACCAGAGCTAAGACCTGGCCCAGCTAGACCGCTTACTAAGCTGGCTTAGTACTCATGTGAAGAAATTGAGCGTAACCAAACCAAAATTATTTTAACAAAATGATAAAAGGAATATGGCGTTATTTATTAAAAAGGCAAAAAATAGTAATTTAGTGGAAATCTTTTATTTCGTAACATTCCCTACATCATTCCCGGAACCGATCTAATGTCAAAACGTCAAATTCGAGCATTGAGATAATAATCAAGTCAAAACCTTTTCAAAATTGGATGGATAAATGGATGGATATTTTTAAACATTTTATAGAAATTTCAAAAATATTTTAAGAATTGTAAAATTTGGCTTGTGTCTTCCGGAATCGAACGGTCCAACGGAAAAATTTTTTTCCTTAAATGATGTTCGGACAAATGAAAACAACAAATTAAAGACCAAACAATGAAATCAATTTAAATTACTTAATTTAACTATGAAATGATCTGTTTAGAGTTCATAGAATATTAAAAACAAAAATCAGATTCAATTAAACAAATCTTTACTTTAGTAAAGTATTTAAATATATAAACAAATATATGTAACTCGCATAGGTCTTTATTTTAAATAATAAAGATACTTGTTTAGAGTTTTAGCGTTATTTATTTTACCTAACATATAAATAAATATATATATATTAAGAGTTCATTCTGTAATCCTTGTGTTATATTTTTTTTAATTGAGTTATTTTTAAAGATAAAAACTGGGTTTAATTATTTTTCTTTTTGTTCATTATTTGAAATTTAAGAATATGGTCACCGTATATATAACTCAGATTTGGGTTATGATTTTAAACTATCTTGTTAGTGATTATTTATAAGGAGAAAACGCGCTTTCCAAGCAGTATATTTTTATTCATCATCAAGGGTCATACTTACTTACTTAGGTGGCGCTACAGTTCGGGACGAACCTGGGCCTCAACCAACATGCCTCTCCAGCCAGCTCGGTCTTTGGCTAGCTGCCTCCAGTTTCGCACTCGAAGTTGGTTGAGGTCGTCCTCCACTTGAGCGCGCCACCTAAGGCTAGGTCTTCCTTGACTGCGTTTACCCTCTGGGATAGAATCGAAGATCCTGCGAGCCGGAGCATTGTTGTCCATTCGCTCTACATGACCTAGCCATCTTAAACGTGATATTTTTATTTTATTTTTTTGACCAGGTCAATGTCGCTGTACAGCTCGTATCGTTCTTGGTTGAACCTTCTCCTCCAAACCCGTTAACGCAGATATCTTCATCCGCTTTAGATAGAGTCCATTACTCGGCGCCATAGAGCAGGACTGGGATGATTAGGGTCTGATACAGAGTCTCCTTTGTCTTTCGAGAGAGGGCTTTGCTACTCAATTGCCTTCCTAGCCCATAGAAACAGCGATTGGCAAGAGTAATTCTTCGCTTTATTTCTGACGAGATATTGTTGTCAGATGTTATAGCGGATCCGAGGTAAACAAAGTCCCTAACTACCTCAAAGTTGTACCTGTCTATTGTGATGTTTTGTCCAATCCGCCGGTGTTGTTTGTCCCTTTTTGTGGACAGCAGGTACTTCGTTTTGGCCTCATTGACTGCTAGTCCCTTCTTAGCCGCTTCAGCTTCAATGCTAGCAAACGTTCCAGTGACAGCTTGCCCAGTTCTGCCAATGATGTCTATGTTGTCAGCGTATGCTAGCAATTGCACAGACTTGAAAAAAATTGTCTCACTACAATTGACTTGCCAGTTTCTTATAATTTTTTCAAGTATTAAGTTAAAGAAATCGCACGATAGCGCATCACCTTGTTGGAATCCTTTTTTGACGTCAAAAGCTTCTGTGAGGTCAGTACCAACCTTGACGGAGCAGCGAGAGTTCTTCATCGTCATCCTGCACAGTCGGACGAGTTTTGTGGGGATGCCAAAACCTGACATAGCTCTGTATAGCTCGTCTCTATAAATGCTATCGTACGCGGCCTTAAAATCGATAAAGAGGTGGTGGGTATCGATTTGGAATTCTTGTGTCGTTTCCAGGATCTGCCGTAGCGTGAACATTTGATCGATTGGACTAGGAGTGGACTTTCCTGGTCTGAAACCACACTGATAGGGGCCAATCAGGTTGCTGACGAAAGGTTTCAGGCGGTCACATAGTACGGCAGAGAGAATCTTGTAGGCGATATTCAGGAGACTAATTCCTCTATAGTTGGCGCAGTTTAGAGGGTCTCCTTTCTTGTGGATCGGGCAAACGATGCTGAGATCAAGGGTCATAGTACCAGAAATATTTGTAACTTTACTTAACATTTTGTTTATTTTGATTTTTTGATACATTTTGCTAAATATCTTCGAATCCGTAAAATATATCTGAAAAACTATTATGGACTTATTTTTTCATTGAAAAATTTTCTTTTAAACAGTATACTTGACTTTTATTTTATCATAAACAGTTGCTAAAAAAATTGCCAAAACAATGAAGCATAACACAGCAGGTCGTTATGCCTACGCGGGTTCCTAAAAGTGATAGAGCGGCCTTATAGTTCAGAAAATAAGGAAGTTTTACCCTAAAAAAGGTCGGGTGGTTGTGATTTTTTTTTTGTTGATATGATGTTTGATGTTTGAGATGCCCAGTAGACACAAAAAAAATCCACGCCCTCTCCGCCCCCTTTACATTCAGTTTAAAATGACTGAAAATCGGCACTTTGCCTATAATTCCTTTCTGGTGCATTTTAACGCAAAATCAGTTTATATGCCCACTTGTATAGTTAATTTAATAATTTTCGTAGTTTTTTAATTTTTTTTTTTTTACTTTAAGCTCGATAACGTTACAGTTGGTTTGAGCGCAAAAGTCATAACAACCAATCCTTTTGAAAATTTAACTACCTACATATACATATACATATGTATTTCTATTCCACTTTGTATGTTGTGACCGGTACAACGGAATGAGGATTAAGTAAACAAATTTATAATAAAATTAAAATTCAATAAAGTGCCATTATAGTTCAGTCGTTGTGGGAAGGAGCATAATTTAAAAAAAAACATTAAACTATCCTTCGGGTCTGTTTAGCTAACATCTAATGCAATTTATGGGCCCATGCGCTCTTCTTTTTTTCTTTTTCTTTTTGGTTTCTAATTTATCACTTTATTTAATTTTCAAAAATTCAATACGTTAATTTATGTGACGAAATCCCTTCTTCTAATACAACAATTTGCATCAAATCTAATCAAAATAAACAATAATAAGCCATGCTATCCAAATTTTTCGTTGCAACAAAAACAATGCAACACTGAACGAAGAATACAAATTTTAAATAAATTACCCCAACAAACACTTAACGAAACCAAACCGTTGCTATGTTGTTTCTCATTTAGCCACTGCACAATAATGTTGCTCCGTTGCTATGTTGCTTAGCTCGGTCACCAAAACAAAACTTCACATTTCTTCTATTTCAATTCACCAGATACATGTTGATGGTTCAACAGTCACTATAACTATAGTTTGTCTTTAGCTAGAGCTCTAGTATTCTTGAGCTATGCGTTCATTGCCACTACAGTAGCCTATTATTGCCTACGATAACGAACCTCTTTTTCTTTCGTCGCTTCTTTCGTATCTTTCGGATACAAAAATATCCATACACGTCGCGTAGTCATCGTCGTTGGTTGTCTTTCGTCTACTCAGAGACTCACTATTCACTAACCAAATCACCTTGCCTCATAAGCAGCAACACGCGGCGCGGCAGCAACATTCACAATACAATGCACAATTTTTGTTATTATCGCGTAAACCTTGCGCCCGAACACACCGTCACACGGACGGACGGAAAAAAATTTACTCAAAACCTATAGATACTTCCACCACTCTGAAACCCATGAACCACGACGGCCGAAAGATATTGTTATCGTCTTTTTTATTTGAGTTTTTAGTTTCGAATTTCAAACAAAAAAAAAATAACCGTCAAAGTGAATATAAGTTTAATTGAAATTAACTCAACTCGAGAGAAATTAATTGAAGAAAATTAACTTTTTTATTGATTTGTTTGATCAATAAGTACCGAAGCAGTGGAATTTTAAGTGAAATTGATTTTTTTTTTTTGGATTGTTTTGGAATTCATATCCACCACGCATACAACTTTCTTGGTCGTTAAGTGATGGTATTAGGTGGAATAACAAATAACCTTTACGCGCGTGTTGCCACAACAAAGTCAAGGAAAATATAGAAAATTCTTTAATATTGCAAAAAGTATCTTAAAAATACGAATTATTATCCAACTCTGCAAAAAGATATAAATAAATTAAAATTTTCTGACAGCGAAAAAAAAACAACAACTTTTTTCAACTTGTGTCTCTGTAGTGCTAAAAATATACTTTTTCCTGCCCCACTATACCGGATCACTTTATTTGTGCAACTTTTATACAAAAAAAGAAAAGAAAAATACATTTATCTTTCGTTGAAACATAAATTAATTATCCGATTGTGTCCTTGAAAACCTTGTTTTCTGATTTTTTTTTATTGAAACTTACCTTCAACTTACCTGATCGGCTTGACTTTATTATACGAGCGTTATAATTCAGATTAACGTCGGACAGGTGAAGATACTTTGATCCTTCAAACAGTTTGTTTTTTGGTTTAAATTATAATTTCGTCTTCCTTCGCTGGTATCACTTGAAAATCAATTAAAAAAGGAAAATCAAGTGAAAATCGTAGCAAACGTCATTTTTAATTTTACAAAAATTAAATAATTTTCAAAAACATTTTTTTGTTGTTGTGTTATTTTGATTTGGAGCTACATAAATCGTCGGAAAGGAAAGGAGAGAGAAGAAAACAACAACAACAAGCAATTAAATCAGCACATCTGTTAAATGTATCTTATTCAGGTGAGATAGACTAGCTCTACGAAATTGAATAATTTAATGTATTTTTTTATTATTTTTTTTTCTTGAAACTTTTGCAAAAAAAAAACAATTGGGTTAAATGCTTTTCTATCTTTTGTGAGGTGTTAAGTTGAAAACAGAAGTCTGGGGTAAAAAAAAAATTGTATCTCAGTTTCGTATCATAGCTTTGTATAGTTGATAAATGATGACGTTTGAGGAAAAAAAAATTGCCAACCGCATTTTGACATTTAGGTTCGTTTCCTCGTGTGGTAAACTTGCACACAGTATTTCTTTCGATTCCCATATTATTTATTGATAATTAATTCTTTTACAGTTTAAACGATTTTTTTTGTTTAAAACAAAAACTAGACTAATTTAATCAAATATATTCGATAGGAGGTTCCAATATCAAGACCTCTAAAATTGACCTTTTTTAAAATTTGCGCGTGTTGATTTTGGTGGCCATTTTCTTTAAGTGACATCTTTCAAATCTATTGTTTATTATTTAGTTGTCAAATTACCATGGCAAGTTACACGATTATGAATAGCACGTCTTTCTAATAAACTTTTATTTTTAAAATGAGTGCTCGTCAATGCAATGCGTCCGTTGCGCCCCGTTTTAAGGTAGACATGGGGTCCTTTCACAGTAGACTATTCAACGTTTCGTGGCCAAATTTAAAATGACCGTTTCGGTAGTCAATAAGCTAATATTCGTCCGTCAAAGAAATGCAATTTCAAGCGAGAACATTGGAGTTGTTCGTGAAAGTCAATTCTTGACCATGTACAAGAACTCAGTGGTCGGTGCCAATAGGCGTCATTACTGCGTACTTTTTCGAAAACTATTTTGGTAAGACCAATTGACATTCTTAATCTCTCTAGAAATTCCATTGTCAAAAAATGCGAAGCCAACCAGAAGTACTACAAGTCGTTACCGAAGCTTGAATCAACTGCATATGAAAAAGCTTTGTCGATCTCCTGATATTTTTATCTAACGTGCTCTATGAAGTGCTGTAGGAGCGCTTATTGTAATATTATCATCATCATTGGCGTAACAACCGTGATCCGGTCCAGTTCTCATTCAACAAGTTCTTCTATACATCCCATGCGCACCTCAAGACTTCGGGCATCCTTGTCTACACCATCCTTCCAACGCAAGCAAAGTCTGCCACGTTGTCATAAAAAGAACTGCAAAAGACTTTCCAAACTGGTTTCTCTTCGCTCACGCGAGTTAGTTGCCCGTCAGCCCATCGGAGTCGACCGCGCTTAATTTTTCCACAACATCTGCTTCGAGGTTGATTTCAAACAATTCATGATTGTATCTTACCCGGAATCGTCCTCCCTTGCACACGAGGCCAACAATTGTCCATAAGACTTTTCTCTCGAACGCGTTTAAAAGATCAGAGTGCCTTTTAGTTAACACCCAAGTCTCGTATTCGTATGTGAGTACTGGTATGACCATAGTCCTGAACAGTAGTAGCCTAAGATTTCTGGATTTAAAGAGCCTTGAAAGACTAGGTTCTGTTGGATTTAAGCAGCTGCGCGCGTATTTTTTACTCCATATTATTATCGGCTGCTACTCCCAACTAACAATTTAAGATTCTAAACAAGCTATATCCAGGCTGCTATAGTAACAGTTACAAACCTTATACAAGTTATGTTGGCGCACATTAGACAAGCTATTTAACTGTCATTAGACTTAAGTTTACAGGTGTCATAGCAGCAAATGGCTTCCCATAAAATATAATTAGCTTGTCTCAGCAAACCATTTCATGGTAGCTTAATGCTTAAAGCTTGCTTTAGATGTTATAAAAAGGCCTTACTCAAGGCTTTTAACGATAGCTTTTGTTAATATCATACTTACACCTAATGTTTATATTAAAGCTATTTTTTCATAGCATAAAAGTTCTTGCAAGCCTACAAAAGAACATTTTTAATGAAAAAAAATATTTTTAACTGAAAAAAGCAGATTTAAAAAAAAAATCATATTTTTGGTTGAATTTTTACTGTATTATTTGTACAACATTTTTAAGCTATATTTCTCCTCCACCAGTTTCAGTTACCGAAACCTTTTCTACTGCGTACTGTAGCGATTAGAATTTAATTTTAATAAAAGGGGAAAAGTTTTTATTTACCTGAATTTTCAACTCAAGTCCTTCTTGTTCAACTCCAGCACTTTAAAACTAGACCAATTCGTTGTTTAGGAAAATAACATCAAACATCGACAAAACAAATATTAATTTAGTTTGTATAAGACCTTTATAGGCAAGCCTTAAACAAATTGTTTGCATTTTAATTTTCAGTAAATACATATCTTTGGAAGGCCTTATACAGGCCATTTTTAACCTTTTTTAAGCCTTTTATAGTGCCTTCCAAAACCACTTTTAATGACATTATAGCAGCTATTTTTAAGTTATCAAAGTTTAAATTGTGTGGCTTTCTAAAGTTTGTATTATATTTATTCATTGAAATCTATTACTGAAAACAAATTGAAACGGGTCTTAAACATCAGGTTAAATTGGTATTTGAAAAAAAAAAAAATCAAATCAAATGTTTATTACTTGAAACCATATACTTCACGTTACCATTTGATTTCATTGCTGGAACACTTAGAAGTTATTTCTGTTAGCACTTCTTTTCTATTTAACGGTGTTCCGTTTTCATCTCTTTTATTTTTTTATAATTGGTTTTATTAATAAGCACTAATTTGTAAAGCTCTGATATTAGCAGATTAATTAAGTTTGTATAATGCCTTTATAAGGCAAGCATTACAAAAGCTGTTTGCATTGACTTGTCGTGGAAAGCTTTATAGCAGCTATTATTTAATTCATTTTACCAGCCATTTTGAACCTCTATTTACAAGCCTTGTATAAAATTCCCCAAACTCACTTTTTAAGGCCTTATAACAACTATTTTTTAATTGTCAAACTTTGAAATGTGGGGCTTGCGAAAGTTTGCCTTGTACAAACTTTATGCAAGCTATTGCTTCTGAAATAAAAAAAAATTGGATCTACAAAGCTAAATTCTTAGTTGAGCTTTTGTTCTAAGTTTGCTAAAGAACTGCACTTCTCCAAATTGCGCCCTACAAAAATGTTAAGGTCATAAGGTCCATGAACCAAATAGACATAATGTCCATGGACCTAATGTCTGAATTGAAATTTTTTTTTCATTTTCAGTATGAGGTAGGTATGAGGGGCATGCTGCCCCCCGCAACCCACCTCCTTGGGCTCACTATAGGATTTTGAGAAGGTGCAATGTTGGGTATGTGCAACGTTTCTTTTTGATTTAAAGAACCATTGCATAAACCCAATCTTGCACCTACTCAAAATCTTATAGTGAGCCCAAGCAAATGAACAAAAAAATTCAATTCAGACAATTCGTTTGGGACCTTATTTCACAGAGCTCAGATTTAAGTCATAACTTTAGTGCCTTATTAAATACTATCTCTTACAAAATTTTGGACTTTCCGACCTTCACCAAACAAAAGTAAACTTAAAACTGGGACTTATATCCGGGAACTTATGTCCCTGCGCGGATTTTATCAAAACCGGTCCTACCATTTTCGAAATACATTTTTCTTAAATTCTTTAAGACATGTGATGGCATACTTAATTTTTACTAAAAACCGTTAAAAATTGTGGTTTTGATACTTTTTATATGTTCAAACTGTGTTATTTTCAACGTAAATGTTAATTGTTGCTGTCAAAGATGTAATTGGGCACATAAGAGCAAGTACATGCGACCCAGTCGTGCCCATTTTTTACTTCTGGAAACACGGCGTTCCTCTTTTCTCTTCTGCTCTTAGAAGCCCGCGAGCAGTTCTGGTCCTTCTGTACAGCGTCGCTTTGTGTATGCTTCCTGTTTAGCTGTATTTGCTTGCGGACACTCATCGTCAAATCAGGAGTTACGTTGTAGTGGCCACATGAAATCCAGACTTCAGACGCGGCTTGTTTGATAGCATTTTGGCAATGCTGCCACTGGTTCTCAATACTTGATGCAGGTGGTAAAGGAGTTCTTTCAATGTTATTAAAGACCCGATCGGAAAAGGACGAGGTACGTCACCAGACTCATAATCATGACAAAAAGTGCCTCTACTTGAAGACACCATGTATCGTAATTGTCTTTGGACAACATCTCAGGTAATAGGCGGGTCCAAAAAATATGAGCATTCGATAACTCAATTCTTCAGAACACTTACAAATGCCACTTCCTTGTTTTAATATATTACCACAACTTGAACTCCTTAGGCATATTGCATTAATGAAAACGAGACTATAAAACAACCAACCAAGTCGACAGGGAATTTAAAATTCCCCTTATGAATTCATAAGCAATAAAACTTCCCACGACTCTATATGTCGTCGACTGTGCGATGAAAACAAATCCAACAAAACCATTCAACCAAAGTGACAACGTTTTTCCAAACTACCGTCATAACATCAACAAATATTGACCTAAAGTAACCTTTCTCAGACAAAAGAAAAAAAAACAAAAACACCGGAGGCGGCGGGCGCCGCCGCTTAAAGTTTTGGAATCCATTGTATCGATCAATTACAAATTAAATCCCGCCTACGGTCGGTCGGTCCTAACAAAAAAAAAATAACAAATTTTCCGTCAATTTAACGCCAAACCTTCTGCGGTAGTTTTTCCTATCGGCTGCGGCTGCGGGGCACCTACGCATGAAAAATGAGTCCCTACCTCTTGGGTCGCGTAATAGCTTACATAATTAGGAAAAGATAAAAGTTAAAAGCAAAGTATCTTTACAAAACACTTAATTATAGATCCTTTATGTGCGTTAGTTTTAGGTGTGTTCAGCTTCAGCTACATATTTACCTCTAGAAATCCCCGCAGTGGGAGGTGTGCTAGGATTTGTATCTTAACCCAAATGTCTGTCAAGATACATTTATTTTTTTTGCCCACAAATTAAGTTACGCTACCCTCTTCGTACGTGACAGAATTTAAAAGCTTTGAGAAAGAAAAGGCTGTCTACAAAACGTTTGAAAAAAAATGCGCCATTTTACCTATTCCTGACTCTGGTTATTTTTTTTTTGTTTCCTTCTCAGTATCTCAAAGCTACTGCCGTAAATCTTGGAATTATTTTGTAATGTAGCGAGACTTGAACGTTTGATTTGTGTTTATTGCTTGAGGTTTTGTTCACACTTTTTCATTTGTTTTCGAAGTAGGATGAAAAAAAGAAATTAACAGAGACTTAACTTTGGCGGCAGTCGAATGAACTGCGCGGTTTTGAGTTATTTTTTTTTATTTTTTTGTTTCTTAAATGGAATGACTTTGTTGACAGAACTAATTTTCAGTATAGTGTTAAGGTGTGGTTCGATAGAGCATAGTTGAGGCAAAACTACACAAAAGCTTGTTTTTTTTTAAACAATTTTTTTTTTTAGTTTTATCTGTGAAATTCAAAAAACCGATTGGAAGAGATTGGATACACATTTGCTTTAGCAACATTCGTTGGTTGTACGGTATTGTCATCCAGGGAAGAGCCACCGTTCCTATGGGTTTTTCTTTTTTGTTTAACACTCATTATAGATACTTAGAAATGCTGCCTTTTGGAAACCCTGTTTAGGGTTAAAAAAAAGTTGACATGCTTAAATTAAGTTCTTTGAAGCTGAAAGAAGATCAAATGGAATTTAAAACCCTATTTTTAACTAAAAAGGTTGTGTTTATGTATTTTTTTTCTTACTTACTTAGGGGGCGCTACAGTTCGGGACGAACCTGGGCATGCCTCTCCAGCCAGCTCGGTCTTTGGCTAGCTGCTTCCAGTTTCGCTCTCCACGTTTTTTGAGGTCGTCCACCACTTGAGCGCGCCACCTAAGGCAGGTCTTCCTTGACTGCCCTCTGGGATAGAATCGAAGACCCTGCGAGTTGGAACATTGTTGTCCATTCGCTGTACATGACCTAGCCATTTTAAACGTGGTGTGGGTATTTTTTTGACCAGGTCAATTTCGTTGTACAGCTCGTAAAGTTCTTGGTTGAACCTTCTCCTCTAAAACCCGTTAACGCAGATAGGGCCAAAAATTTTCCGAAGAATCTTACACTCTAAACGACTAAGGATATCTTCATCCGCTTTAGATAGAGTCCATGCATCGGCGCCATAGAGTAGGACTGGGATGATTAAAGTCTTATACAGAGTCTCCTTTGTCTTTCGAGGGAAGCCTTTGCCTCCCTAGCCCATAGAATCAGCGATTGGCAAGAGTTATTCTTCGCTTTATTTCTAACGAGTTATTGCTGTTAGATGTAATAGCCGATCCGAGGTAAACAAAGTCCCTAACTACCTCAAAGTTGTACCTGTCTATTGTGATGTTTTATCCAATCCGCCGGTGTTGTGTGTCCCTTTTTATGGACAGCAGGTACTTCGTTTTGACATCATTGACTGCTAGTCCCATCTTAGCCGCTTCAGCTTCAATGCTAGCAAACGCTACAGTGACAGCTCGACGAGTTCTGCCAATGATTTATATGTCGTCAACGTATGCTGGCAATTGCACAGACTTGAAAAAAATTGTCACACTACAATTAACTTGCGAGTTTCTTATAATTTTTTCAAGTATTAAGTTAAAGAAATCGCACGATAGCGCATCACCTTGTTGGAATCCTTTTTTGACGTCAAAAGCTTCTGTGAGGTCAGTACCAACCTTGACGGAGCAGCGAGAGTTCTTCATCGTCATCCTGCACAGTCGGACGAGTTTTGTGGGGATGCCAAAACCAGACATGGCTATGTATAGCTCGTCTCTCTCTCGTAGGTGGCCTTAAAATCGGTAAAGAGGTTAAGGTTATCGATTTGGAATTCTTGGGTAGTTTCCAGGATCTGCCGTAGCGTGAACATTTGATCGATTGTGGACTTTCCTGGTTTGAAACTACACTGATAGGGGCCAATCAGGTTGCTGACGAAAGGTTTCAGGCGTTTACATAGTACGGCAGAGAGGATTTTGTAGGCGATATTCAGGAGACTTATTCCTCTATAGTTGGCGCAGTTTAGAGGGTCTCATTTCTTGTGGATCGGGCAAACGATGCTGAGGTTCCATTCATCAGGCATAATTTCTTCTGACCAAACTTTAGAGATGAGTTAGTGTATGCACTCCAGCAGGTCATCTCCGGCCGCTTTAAAAAGTTCGGCGGGTAATCCGTCGGGTCCAGCAGCTTTGTTGTTTTTGAGTTTAGATATTGCTATCCTTACTTCATTTTGGTCAGGTGGACGGAAGTTTTGTCTGTCATCGTCCATGTTGAATAGTTCATTCTGCCTGACGGCGGGATTTTGGTCTTCATCGCCGTTTAACAGTCTGCAGAAATGGTCCTTCCATGTACTCAGCACCGACTGTGACTTTCCTACGAGGTTTCCATTCCTATCTCTACAGGCTTCTGTGCGGGGTTTTTTCATTGGCACGTTTTTTTTACCTGTTGGTAAAACTCCCGCACGTTGATCCTGGAGTAGCATCTCTCAATATCTTCGATCGCGCGCTTCTCATGCTGTCTCTTTTTCTTTTGGAGAAGTTAGTGTTCTTCCCGTATTTTCTGCTCGTAGAGCTAGCGAGCAGCTCTCGTCCTTCTTTGCAGCGCCGCTTTATATGTCTCTTGTTTGGCTGCATGGGCCTGCCTGCATTCGTCATCGAACCAGAGGTTTCGTGGTGGTGGTCTGGTAAAACCTAGCACATCAGTTGCGGCATCTCTGATGGCTTGTTGGCAGTGTTGCCCTGGTCTTCGGCACTTGATGCTGGCGGTAATGAATTTCTTGAGAGGTTACGGGATATTCGATCCGCAAAGGTTCTGGCGGTTTCTTGCGATTGCAGCTTTTCGACGTCATACTATCTCCAAATACGTCGAAGTAGCTCATTTGCCTCGTTGACTGTTGACGCCACCGTTGGTCCAATTAGTTGGGCTCATCCGCCGTACTTCCTCTTCCTTAGGGGCTCGTGCAAGACTTTTGTGAATCGATCAGAACAGTCATTAAAGCTGAGCATTACAGTGTTGCTATTTTTTCTGTTTTCAACACTCGCGCTTATAAGTTTAGCAGGAATGTCCATATGGTCAGACCAGTACCCGGTGGTTACTGCGGGTATGTACAATAAGCACACTTGATACGTACGAGATAGTTACAACACTGTGCATCGCCTACCCTAGTCATACAGCACTCAACCATAATTTTTTTTAAAGTTCTCAAAGAAAGAACTCTGCAAAGATGGACGCAACAAAAACGACTATAAAAGGATAAATCACTAGAATGCGATAGGTTTTCGCATTCATATCGCGGATATTCTATTTAAAGGCTTCAAGAGTCTGAGGCTTTTTTACACAAGCCCGGAACTTCAAATAACCCCATAAGAACAATCCTAGAGCGGGAAAATCGATTGATTTGGCCTTCAGTCTCAATTCACACATGGGTCTTCGTAAGTCATACGCGGATTTTCGTGCCTCAAGGTGTGTCCACACCAAAGAAAAAACATTTCTGAAATGTTTCCCATTTTTTCCGTTCGGAGGGGCAAACAGAGAAGCATTTCATAAACATTTAAAAAAACATTTGAGGCACAAAGAAACACAGTGTTTGAAAGAAATGTTTCTTTGGTGTGGACACACCTTCAAAAGCAATTATGTTGCATATTCACTTAACCGGAGATATGGAAATGGGCCCCATCGCCCATGGTGATTTTTGGTCGAGATTTCAATTTGGTCGACAGTCGGCTAATGTCCATTTACGTGGCACGTCAGGTCGATATTCCCAGGCTCTTCTTAGACATCTTGGGCAACAACAGCGATATTCTCAGCAGAACGGCTGCTCGAGGCCGGCCACAACTGGGATCATCACCTATTGTTCCACTCTCTTCAAGACGAGCAGCTAAACGTCGCAGACGGTCACTTAATTAACTTAAAAACTTTGGGACTCCCAATTTTTAATTTTAATTTTTTTTTAAATTAATTTTTAACTATGTATTAGGTTTCCAGTTCAACTCTGTTTCTAAAACTAGGAATGAGCTTTATCTGAAAAAGCAATTGGAACCTTTTTATTGGAAGAAAGGTCTAGTTACGGAATTGTTTAATTAGTTCCTTGTGATTAGGACTCACTCAGGTTTTTGGCGTTTTGCACTCATTTCACATTTGGCCCATTTGAGTAGCTTATAAAGGACAGTTTGATGTCAGCTTGCATCCCTTCCTTTCCATAGGAATGTGCACAGTATTTCACCTTGCTTCTTCTTCTTCTACTGACTGATTATCCTGCAGAAAAGTCCCCTTGTTAAACCTTGATCATTAGATTAATCACATCACCAAGTGAGCTCTCTACGTTGTGATATTGAATGCAACAATTGTGTACATTTTTTGAATGCACACAAGACTCGATAGTGCCTACCAATATTTACAGATCTGATGTTTCTATCAACATTCTCTTGCAATAAGTGTCTTATAGTGTAAAGATTTAGTTTGTCTCTATTGCACCACGCAGAAGGCTATAAATCAATGCTAGAATTTCAAAAATTAGGTTTTGTGGGTCAGTTAACCATTCAGTGGTGTATTATCTCCAGAAAAGGGGATGATAATGCCTAAAAAAGTCATTTGATGTTAGGCAGGTATTATACCGTCTGGTTAACCAGTTTTTTACTAGTTGAAGCTCTTGTTATCAGACCTTGATTAAATGTCAGTTTGTAGGAGTTCTTACCACAAATGTTTTCTGACTTATACGAGGAATGGATTGTCGAGTGAAAGTTGAGTGATTATTCACTTGGATTAATACAGAAGCCATTTGGTTTTTAAGGAGCATAACATTGGGTTTACTTTAAGGATTTTCCCTAGAAATTCTTAAAATAACCTTTTTTCACAAAAGTGCCTCCATGAAGGTCTTTTACATTTCTTCAATTTTTTGTATATATTTTCAGGGATTCCTTTAGCGACAATCAATCTGAAGATTCTCTTGATAGGTTTTCTATTCAATTTTCCCAGCAGTTCTAGATCTGAGTGGTTTTTTTTTGTCTTTTGTTTGGATAAGATGACATTCAAACTTCTTTGATTTGTTGGTTGGCAAATATTAGGTCTTTTGATTTTTTTTTGACGTGATAACGTCTTATAAATCGATGACAGACTACACGCACGAAATAACATGACTCATGTTGATACGACTCATGACTCATGCTAACTGCGAAACTGTGGTTCTTTCAACCAAAATCGATTGCAATCAACAGGCGAACATGAAAAAGAACAGGCGCAAATTCGCAAAATAATTCCACTCAAATTAAAAAAATACAAAAAAAGAAAAAGAAATACAAAATAGGTGGAGTTTTATTAAAACAGAAAGTAGATGTTATAATGGGGTGCGTGTGCGTGGATTTAACGAGAGGGCTTGTGGGTAATTTTTTGAACAAGAATCGATCGCAAACGTATCCTGAGCACCAGGCCTACATGAAAAAGAACAGGCGCAAAATAATTCCACTCCAATTCAAAAAGAACAAGAAGAGAAAAAGAAATACAAAATAGGCGGAGTTTTGTTAAAGTAGAAAGTAGTTGTAGATGATGATGATATTAGGGTGTGTGTGTGTGTGGATATAACGAGAGGGTTTGTGGGTGTGAGTTAACGGGCTGTATGTTGGTGTTGCTGGCATCAATGTTTTCTTATGACGTTATCACGTAAAATTATCGCCCGTAAACCGGCTTTACAGACAACCAACTCATTTTTGTCAATCATTTGTATGGGAGCGGATTAAAAACTAAATTGCACGACTGGATCACACGTACTTGCTCATATGTGCAATACATGTGCTCATATGTAGAATACAATTTAAGAAAATTAAGGTGAACATCAAAGCATTTATTCGATTTTTTGACTTTTGATTGTTCGAATAAAGTATGTTAAATTGTATTGGGTGAAATAATTTAAACGCCATTTTATTTCTTTATTCAAAATCGTAGGAGTGGTTTTTAAATAAAACGGTTTTTTTAACAATTTTTTTTTAAAGCACAAAAATAACATACTTTTAAAATCAAAATTTAGAAAAAAAATCTCTACCCGTTTTCAAAATATTAATTTTTTCAAAAACAAAAAAAATTATTAAAAATACAAAAAAAAAGGTTTTCGAAAAAGAAATTAATGCGAAGATATTTAGGCTACCTACATATTCTTGAATTTCAATTTTCATAGTATTCGGATCAGCAGTTTTCGAGATAGTCGAAGAAAAAAAACGGTCCTATGGGAGGTACCGTTCTTAGCCCACCATATTAAATTTGTTTTTCACCAAAATATAATGCTTACCTACAGTAGTACATTGATTTTTTTCATAAAAATTCTTGGAGCCGTTTTCGAGACAAATAAGCTTTTACATAACGGTTATATGACAGGTACCGTTAATTTTTGAGCTAAAAAAAAATTGAAAAAAACTTCTCTGTAGAATGTCAAAATAACCTTAACGATTGGCCCAACCGCTTAGGCTGCAGTCCAAAATACATCCGTACAGACAGACAGACAGACGGACAGAATTTTGTCAGTAACTCAAATATGTTTCTCTATCATCGTAATGTCATGTTTGATTGTTATCTCAAAATTTTAAATCTGTAATCGCAAGTAAAAATCTATTGACCCCACCATGGGTATGAAACCCACACCTTTGTGGATGAAGTGCGGAATTCTTGAAACACATGACCGTTTTGGAAATTGGTCATCTTCTTTCAACATTTCTAGAGTCCAATCCGATAGCATATGTTATTCGCTTCATATGATCAAGTGGGCTTATTTCTTGAGGCCAAGATCCTTTTAGAAAGTTCGCCTTAGTGTGGTGTGCTGGTCCAAGGAATCTATTAAACCCCAGTTGTACATTTTATTTTTACTTATTAATTTTGACTCTACTGTATTATAAATCGATTTTAATTTCTGTTTCGATAAAAACAAAACGTTTTAAATTTAATTACTATTGCAAATAAAAAAAAGTAATAAAAGTCTCGAAAATGCATTAAGGCCAAACAAATTTAGTTCGCATTAATTAACCAAACAAACAAAAATTACTCAACTCAATTGAAACCAAATAAATTCATCATTGAATTCGAATCGACTTTAATACATTCGTAAGAACCAAATAAAATTCATTGGAAGGGTAAACCTCAGCGATTTGATGGATTTGCCTTAAGGGTGAATATTTTGCAGATGACTTCAATTGAATTCTGCGTTGGTAACCAACATAGAAATTCAATTTGTAATGCCGTTTTTGTTTAATTGGATTTCTTTTAATACACAGAATGATTTACATACATACATGACCTAGGTTAGCAAAGGGTGCAGTGCAAGGAGTTTACTGAATGGTTTTTTTTTCAATTTTCATTACATTGGTCCAATTTTCTGTTAATTTATTGCAATTTATTTGGACTTGCCTTAAAGCCAAGAATTCTATTTATTTTGTTTTTTTTCATAAAAATTGATTCATAGAGTTAAAATAAAATGAAAAGAAAAATGTAGGCGGTTTGGAAATGTTCTTGTCGTTCCTACAAAATTAATTAGGATGACACAATGTGTTTTGAATTTTTTTGGATCATTAAATTAACTTTATTGTTACTGCGCTTATTTATTTGTATTGCTCTTAGAATCTGGTGAAAAAGCAGTTTATTTATAATTTAAAATCATAGTGACTTTTAATGTATTTTTATTTTTATTTTTAAAATATGTTTTTTTCTGCCAAACGAAAAAGACAAATTTGTTTGGCGAAATGCCAGAGTTCATTGCGTATGTGATGCAAAATACGAAAAAAAAAAATAATTGTGAATCTGCAGGAAACTGTGTCAAAATTTATGAACCCATTGGAGATGACGTTAATAAAAATAAAATTCAAGAGGGATTGGAACAAATTCAACAATAATGCAATGAGTTCCAAAAATTAATTACATATTTTCCTGGTCAAAAAAAAATTATTAATCAATTTAAGTAATTTTTGATTTTTTATAATTTATAGCAAGTTGGTAATCATAACCTTCTTAAGGTCGCCCAAGATTGCTGCTTACGTGTTTACTTGGTCTTAAAAAAAAAAAAAGAAACCTTAAGCATTTAAATTAGCTGATTTTTTTGAAATAATGGCGTAGCTTAAGTTACTTAGAATCGTAGAATACAGCGTTTAATTAAGGTATTGATAAGCAAGCAAAAGTTTCTTTGCAACCTAATTACCTAATTAAACATTAGAAATATTGGCCAGAGATCGAGATTTTGATCCATAAATAACCTTCTCCGACAAGGCTCAATCATTTTGTCAGCAAGCAAAATTTCCGTTTTAAGAGCGAACAAAAAAAAAAACAACAACAAATATTGACTATTATGGTATGGTGGCATCATTACTCACCGTAACCGTCAATGGTGTCGGATAAAGAGCGATGTTAATAGACTTTTGTGGCCACAGTTTGACAACATCGTTATAATCAAGCTGTGGTTAAACATGACAGTTCCACTGATTGAAGACTCCGGTCCTGTCGATCGTCGTTGGATGCAGACGTTTTTTACCTGTAACATCAAACAACCCTACAACGGTACGCCTGCCAACGTTTTCAAAGGCGAACCCACAGCCTAAGAGCAAATCAGAGAATTAAGAGAGTTTGGTGTCCCAGTGGGATCAATCGACAATAGTCAACAGAAGAGAAAGAAGAAACCGATTTCCGTACTTTAAATCAGTGGTCATCACCAATGAGTCGGCGTCGTTATAGGATTCACAGCCAATATTGAACGAGAGATAGCAGCCGTTATTGTCGAAATTTTTAGCCGACGACTGATCGAAAATTGGGTTCAACGATTTTAACTCTGAGGCAGTCGATTCCTCTCGGGTGCAAAAACACAGCCTTTTAGACTTCAACTTGTCAAGTTTTGCGTCAGAGCTAACGTTACCAACCACACAACAGGAGTTTAAATTTATGACCAAAAAAAAAAGATTTACAGTCCAGAAAAGTCCTAGTTTAACTCTGAGTGTAAAGAAGCTATCAGGCTCAAAGAAGTAAGTTACCGATCATACAAAGCCAACCCTACAGAGGAAAATCGGAAAAAGCACAAACAAGCAAGGAACTCATGCAACTCCGTTATTGAAAAAACCAAATTTTTGCATGACCAAAAATTAGGGCAAAAAATTCTGCAATGTCCCAAAGGCAGTAAAAATTGTTGGTCATTTGTAAAAAAATATTAAAAACTCGTCAACATCTTCAGTTCCAACACTCATCGCTAATGACAAACCTATTGTCTACTCTTCAGAGAAGGCAAACTTGCTTGCAGCTCATTTCGCTGCCAGCTCTAAGCTGCCTTACAGCAACGTTGCCACTCCTATACTTGAGAATGTAAATTTTTCCATGGGACAGATTTTTTTCCGCACTCGTACAGTACCAAGAGTTCTCAAAGATCTCGATATACACAAATCCGCTGGCCCGGATGGTATACCCCCCATTCTTCTGAAGAGGTGTTCTTCCACACTGGCAAAGCCACTGCGTAAGCTTTTCCATCGCTCCTACTCTTCTGGAATCTTTCCTAGAAGATGTAAAACAGCATTTGTCCAGCCTGTCCCTAAGAAAGGTGACCCATCCTCCCCCTCCTCCTACCGACCCATAGCACTAACATCCCTTCTTTCTAAGGTAATGGAAACGCTGATTAACCGTCAGCTTAAGGAATATCTCAAAGATCAAAAGCTTCTCCATGCCCTTCAGAATGGCTTCTGCAGCAACCGTTCAACGGGTGATCTGATGGCATATCTCACCGAACAGTGAAACAAATCTTTACATCGCTTTGGTGAAAGTAAGATTATTGCTCTTGATATCTCCAAGGCATTTGATAGAGTTTGGAATGAAGCTCTCTGATCGAAAATGGGATCGATGATCCTCTTGTTCGTTGGATTAGAAGCTATCTTCTGGACCGTTCAATACAAGTTGCATTGGACGTATTCAAGTCTGATTCCACGAAATAAATGCTGGTGTTCCCCAGGGCTCTGTTCTGTCTCCGACTCTTTACCTCATTTTTATAAATGATCTTCTGTCTGCTACTTCTAATCCACTTAACTGTTTTGCTGACGACTCTACCCTCAGCTTTTCATATTCGTTCGACTTACATCGAAGAAACCGAAAAGCTTTCAGTACTCGAACTGCCGCTGAAACAATTGCCCCTCTCGAACACCGATGCAATGTTTCATGTCTTTCTTTATTTTATCGTTTCTTTTATAAAAAATGTTCACTCGGAGTAGCCAGTGGCATTCCTCCCCTTAAAAGTTTCTCTCGTAATACTCGTCTCGCGAGGAATGGCTCATCAGTTCACTCTTGAGCCCAATTTCGGAAGTGAAATATAGGGATTCTTTTTTTAGCCGAACAACACGAATTTTGAATAGTTTACCCGGCGAGATTTCCCCTTGCCATTTTGATCTGCAAGCATTCAAAACCAATGTTAATCGACACCTCCTATCTTTCCCCTCCCTATCTACATTAAAAGGGAAACAAATAGCGTTAATTATAAAAAATTAATAAAAATTATTTCGAATATGAAACGATACCAACCCACACGAGGTTCACCAGGTGACAATGCCTTCTCTAAATATCGGTAACATCGTTCTCAAAATTATTCAGCAGGGCGTTTTTAAATCCAGAGGGTTTTCAGGATCATGAATGTACGAATTTGGATCGAAATTTGCCACGTTGCAGAAACTATCGTTTTATGCCCTTTTGCGTCCCAATTTATTATGTCGATGCAAAAGGAACCTTCAGGATGTGATTAATACCGGCACAAATTTTGTTGGCTATATACAGGTTGACCCACTCTTGTGTTAATGCAGTCTCTTAAGTCGTATTTAACGATCCAAAAAAACCGAACAGGAAATTCACTTTGCACATAGAGGCTGGCGGTTTGGACTTCAAAAACATTGCTCTCCTTTGGGAGAAATGCATCCAATTGCCTACTCAGAGACTGTTTTTCTAATTTCAACACATAATTAATATTGGATCAGATTTGGGCAACGTTTCGGTAGAGTCCACCTTGTAGATGGAAAAATAAAATAAATGTATTAATTCCGGTATCAAAAAGATAGCCAGTAACTCAATGATGATAAAAATAAACCAACTCGGAATAAATAAATCCTGAACCTAATACGAAAAGTATAGAAAACAAGAAACTATTTAAATCCATCGTCCTTTTCCGTTTCCAAGAGCAAATTTTCTCGAAATTTCTTGTGGAAACTCCTCCAAGTTCAGTCAACCATAACAAAAGTAGGTCGCAACTAAAGAATTCACGTTTCACAATTAATTCCCATATTTGCACAACCAAGTCACCATAGCACAGCTATTGGATCAAAACATGCTCCATCCATATCAACATTTATCAATGTCCACCTTGACATCGTTCATGAATATTCAAAAAAGCTTTCCGAAAAGTTTGCTCAATTAGTTCAAACACAAATGACTATATCTGGCTAACCATTATTGTGCAGCCAGTGAAATCCAATAAACCACACCTCAAATTTCGATATTCCAAATCCAAGAAAAAAAAACTACAAATCCAACTCTCACAGGTTCCAGACATTGGGCATACAAGTACCTACACATAAGGAACAGAAATTGCAAGGTAACTCAACAAACGACAAGTGGACTTAAAAAAAAAAAAAAATACCAAATGTGGCTTACCTTCAGATACTTCCATGATGCAATGCCTCGACTTGGTACACAAAAAAAAAATCAACTGCAATTTGGCCAAATGCCTTAACTGCTCATATTGTTGTTTGTATATTTGCTATCGATATCTCTTAGGTTTTTTAGGTTTGAAGTTGAATTTCAATTAGATAGATAGACATTGATAAAAGGCTGGAGTGCCTTAAGAGTGTAGTCTTTGACCCGGTTTATTTTGTTTTCTTAAATGAATTCGTTTGAATTTGCATACGTGGTTGGCATGGAGACGAGTCCTTCTAACATACTACACCTGCTCCTATTATGGTTGTACAGCGGATGACAAACCAACGCATGTGCGTTGTGATTTTTTGGGCTCTGTGTTCTGGATAAATAATGATAAAGGATTGCTGGTTAGGTGTATCTTCAGGTAGTTGTGTTTTGGTTTTTTTTTGTTCATATTTCTCAATTGTTCTTAGAAATCTTTTATAAGGATTGATGATTGTTTTTTATGTTTTCCTTTATTGCGTGTGATGAACTCAGGAGAATTGTTTTTTTTTTCTGGTTATTATTTTGGTAAATGGAACCTGAAGGGAATACCAGAGGATGTGTAGGAAAATAACAGGCACGCAATGTACATCCAATTTAATAACAGGGTGGTCCGTAAAAATTTTAATGAGTTCTTGTAAGTTTTTCTTTTTAATATTTTGATGGAAGAGATTGGAGTAAATTTTTACGGTTTATGCATCTAGTGTGTAAATGTTCCGATTATGGAATAACAAGAACGTCATAGGATTAGATAGGGCTTTAATAAGCAGGTCCCCTGAGCCTGAGGTCAATGCACTATAAGCAAATCACATGAAATCATGGCAATATAAAAAGCGAACAGTATAGGGCTTAAGAGGCAGCCTTATGGAACATGGAATGGTGTTAAATAACAACCGACAAACTTGTCATCTTATTACCTTTTGTTGGTTATATTGTGTCAATATTATTCTTTAAACGTGAAAAAAGTAAGCATTTCTATAATTCTATGGCGAATCTTTTAGTATTTTATTTGAAAAATCAAAACAAAAATTTTAAAATAGAAAAAAAGGAGTTTTTAACAAAAATCGACTGAAACTTTATATTGAATTACAGTATGGTTATTATTCAGTAACTTATGCAGGTTACACTATTGTACAGCACGTCTAGATGATAAAACTGTTTTATCAAAATGAGTGTTAGTTAGTACAAACATTGCGCGCGTTCGACTCTTCAACGGTGGCAAAATTTGAAACGACCGGTTCGGAAATCAATCAGACAACATTCGTACGTGCACCATAATGTGGCTTTTCGCAGATTTCAACCCTGAACCAAGAGTTACAAGTCCATAACCATAGACAGTGCCGTTTGTTCGCTAACTGGGTTTCGGGTCGTTTCGAAGAAGACCCCAATTATGGGCGAACAAAATCTTTAGCGACGAAATGCTTTTTCGGATGATTAACATTTCTAACAACTTAACTAACAACTTGTTTGGTGCATATCTTGGGCCCATGGACGTCATTGGCCTGTTCTTTTTAGAAAATTACGTTAGTGAGGCGGTCACCGTCAAAAGCGAGCGCTAGAAAGTTAAATCACTTCAAACTAGACGACATGTGGTTCCAACAAGAAGACGCTGCCTCAACCATTTCCAATTAATGTCTTTCACTACTACCAAAACTTCTTAAAAAGAGCCACTTAAACTTTCAAAATCATAAAATGTGTTAGAAGCCAGAAAAGCTGGGCTTGCAAAACCGCCAAATCTCGCCTTTATATTAACCTACATATAATAAAGTGATTTACAAATCTGATTCTTTTTTCTCCTTCTGTTATATCATCTTCTTCCTATTATTCTTCCTGTTCTTCTACTTTTATTGCTGTTTTTTTCTACCTCATTTTCTTTTTCTACTTCTTGTCCTTCTCTTTGTCCTTCTTCTTCTTCTTCTTGTTCTTCATTTTCTTCTTCTTCTTCTTCTTCTTCATTTTCTTCTTCATTTTCTTCTTCTTCTTCTTCTTCTTCTTCTTCTTCTTCTTCTTCTTCTTCTTCTTCTTCTTCGTCTTCTTCTTCTTCTTCTTCTTCTTCTTCTTCTTCTACTTCCTTTTCTTCTTATTCTTCATCTCCTTCTTCTTCTTATTCATATTCATTTTCTACTTCTTCTTCTATTATTATTAGTACTATTATTCTTCTTCCCCTCCTTCCTTTTCTTCTTACTATTATTCCTCTTCTTTTTAAGTTCTTATTCCTCATATTTATCCTTTTCCTTATGTTTTCTTCTTTGTCCAACAGAAAGGCAAAAATAACCTTTCTGTTTCTTCTTTTTTTCTTTTGTTCATTTTGCTTTTCTTCATCTGCTTCTTATTACTTTTAATGTTCGTTTTATTCTTTTCTGTCTCATTCTTCTTCTTGGTTACCTTGGTGATTTTGAGCTATAATTAGTTCCGGTTCTTGGCGCTGTTGTAAAGATTCATAAAATGTTCGTGTTGCTGAGTGGGTAACCAGTTATAGATGATAAGTATGATAAGTATTCATACTTTTAGCTTACACTGAAATTCATGTAATTTCGTTAAATAAAGTTAGTCGTAATCTGACATTTGTGCGTTTTCTTTCGATCGGTCTATGCTCCTGAAAATAAGTAGACAAAACTCGAAATTCCATTCTTAACAGTTTCCAAAATTAACAAAATCACAAATCAAACGGTTTCTTGGAATAATAAAGTGCATACTTATCTGTTACTCGCCCTAATTAACAATCGACTTATAGATACAAGTACAAAAATTAAAGAAACGATTTTGATTAAATCGCTTTTTTCAGTTGAAAAAAAAATATCAAGATTTGATAAATAGTTTCTTAGAGTTTGGCAATTCATAACAGAATACAAAATAAAAAAAGAGAACAGTTATAAGTTTTAAAACTTGAAATTGGAATGCAGGAATAATCTGGCAATCTCGATCTTTTTAAATATAAAATTTTGTAGAAATTCAATAAGCAATTCGCTGAGAAAATTTTAGTTTCAAAAAATAGTTATATGAAAGGTAATTCCTGTAGAGTTATTTTGTACAAAAAAAACGTTAACCAAACGAGATGGATCATTTCAAACCTATCTATCATAGTAATACCATGTTTGATTGCGTTATCGAATTTTTTTTATATGCACAAATCATAAACTTGTTCATGTCCATATACAGTGGGCTCTCCATAAGTCGGACTCTTACTAAGTCGAAATTCTCTATAACTCGAAATTTTTCGCCATGCTTTAGCATTCCACACAGTTTTCCACACAAAAACCATTCTATAAGTCGAACTTCCTCTAAGTCGAAACTCTCTTTAACTCGAACACATTCTCTTGATTTTTGAGTCTAATTTAGACGGAATCATGGCAACCGAAGTACCTGACAATTAGTTTGTTTAGGAGGAAATGCATGCTGAAAATAAAGCAAACGAAAAAAGAACCAAATATGATTAACTTAGAAATGCCAGAAAATAATTGATATTGAGAACGCCATGGGAATCCGGTAATCTGCATCTAGACCCGATTGAAAAAAAAATTCTCTTTTTAATCTAGAGTATGTATTTTTTTTTATAAAAACAAACACTACAATCGTGAAGACAGAATCAAAAATTAAAACTTTTTTTAAGTAATAAGAAGGTGTTTTTTTATTTTTTTTTTTATTTTGATGAATGTGTCCTTATTTAATATTATATAAAGCAACAAGCTATTCCTTTTTTATACGCATAACATTTACCCATTATATAAATGCTTAAAAAATGTTTCTAACTCGAATTTTACCAAAACTTCTAACCCGAACAAATCATGGTTTCCCGTGAAAATTCGACTTAGAGAGAGTCCACTGTATTACTTTTATCTCAGGTAAAAAAAAACGCTGTCATTTGTTTTAAGACCCGATGAGACCATTCAAAACTCCTCCAAAAAACTGCGAAAATACCTTCATTATTTAAAAATAACTAGAAGTTTATTGTTCTTTGAAATAATTTTTCTTATATGTGAAACCCATCCCATCATTTCTTAATTTAAAAACTCCATCTCCGCCGTTTAACTTTAACAACCTCTCTACGCCCTAAAGCATCCAATCCCCATGACACCATACACATTAAACATTTATCCCGATGCGTAAATCAAACTACGCCTCTTCTCGAATTAAAACAAAAACAAAACACATTCGTTTGCATATTCGACACACAAGATTTATATCCAATATTGAAAAATCCACTCGAAAAATGTTCCAACAATAAAAATTTAAATATTCCCCCGTACAACATTATTTCAAAAAACCGATAACCAGGAGACAACCAGAAAAAAGGTAGCAGCATCCATTAGGGAATCAATAAACACTCCTCGAGCATTTGTCTCCCAATAAACAAACGACGACAATCGAATCCCCGTCGCGTCGTCGTCGTTCTATTGAATTTAAATTTGTCACAAGGACAAGCTACATTTATTGAAATCCACGCTTTAAACAATAAATCCAAAAAGGGTTCTCCGAAAACCCAAAAAATCTTCCCAAAATTCCATTTAAGGAAACGAGGAGTGTGCGATGTGATGTTATCTCCCCAACACTGATGGCTCATGTTTGGTCACCCAAAATATGCAAAAAAAAATATCGGATTTCGATAAACCGCAAAAAAAATCACTCAAATTACAAATTTTTTGTCTGCGACCTGCGGTCAGGAATATGAACCCAAAACCGCATAGAATAGACGCCATGCCACGCCATGCCACGCCATGCCACGCCACGCAGAGCTAATGAACTTCAATTTTTGCATTTTTGAGCTGGTGCAGCCATCACCATCATCATCTCGAGACACCCAACAATCACCTTAGTAATTGATGTGAAAATGATTGATGGTGCAATGGGCTATCATTTTCAAATAAATTTCGAACCTTTTTTTCGGGTCAGACGGATTCGAATTCAGGAAAAGTAATTAAGACGACGAGACGTGACATTGGGAATTGAGTGGTTCAAATCTGTTCTTAAATATTTGTTGTCATTTAGAATGTTTCTTTTGGAGTTTTTTTTTTTAACTGACATCCAGATAATTGGCCTAAGTCTGGAGTTTTTTTTCTAAGGTGATTTCCTTGGGAATGATTGATTCTGGAGATTCAAAATGAATGACAGAAGGGATGAGAGTTAGGTGAGGTTAGATCGATGACGGAACATTTTGAGCAGATGATGGATTTCAATGGAAGAAACAAGGTCAGGCGTTTGATATTTCATGGATATAAACAAGAAGTTTTTGTTTAGCTGATTCCGTCTGGTGATCCACAAACCTGTCAGTTTTGACAAAGGGTCTTTCTCATAGAATGATTTGCGTTTTTAAACGTCTTTTGGTTGGTTACAGAGCATGGCCTTGATATTAAAGTAGATACGGGCTGTGGCAAACATTTGCCGCAGGTTTGATTGGGGATTTGTAATATCGCCGTCTACGGCATTGAAGACTTTCCCAGGTGCTAGAATTTGGTTCGAATATTAAAAAAAAAAACATGGTCGATAGAGTAGATTTAACATATCTAATAGTTCAGTGTTTCCAAGCTGACGAATTATTTGTCGAGCAGCTTTGATAGTAACTGTCGAGTTCTAAGTAGAATGTCTATATGTCTAGCGAAGATACTAAGCCATGAACAAAGTTTTTTTTTTCTCGAAAACGAAACGGACGATTTTAATAACTGATACCGGGTCCCTACTTAATTTTACTTTGAAATCGTCTGGAAAGTCAGGGAACAAAAATTTGGTCAGGGAAAATCAGGGAATTTCAAAAGCGGCCTGGGAAAATATTTTCAAAACTGATCATTTTCATATTAAGATAATTTTATCCTTCACTATACTCTGCCCACACTTTTGTGCCATTGGTATACTCGTATAACTCCTCTCTGTTGTATTTTAACGAATAATGATTTATGTGCCAACTTGCAGCAAATAAAAGTTCCCATAATTTTGTCTGTAAAGCTTTTTTGTACAACCAGTAGCAACGGAGCTATTAAGCAGCCAAAAATGGCCAAATTTAAAATTTTAATTTTCAGTTTCTTTTACTTTTATAGCGCGAAAACGTCGTAACCGAAAAAATTAAGCTCAGAAATTTGTCAAAATCAATCATGTTGGAAATTTACTTATACCTACATATTTCAAACTCCACTTTTAATTTTATTTATGTGACCGTTAAGCTAGTATTACACGGTCCTTGTAATGTGTCATTGCCGTGACACTCTGACGTCACATAACACATAATTGTCTGTCCTAAAAGTGTCACGTCGTGAATGACGATCATTGTTTTGCATGTGATTGCCGTGACAAAAACAATGACAGTCACCGTGACACGTCATTTTTAGGTCACTGCAGTGACAAATTACCGTGACCAAGTGATAGCCCTGTCACTGTTGGTGGGACACCGTGACACGTAGCCTGTCGCTGCAATTTCTGTGTCCCAACCATGACACGGCAGAAATTTCTTCGGAGTTGGTGGTGCTATTGGATTTGCAATTTCGTATACCCAAAATACGAGTTGACGTCGAGATGACATTTTATTTCAAAGAAATTTGCAAAATTTTAACAAAATCAAGAAAAAAATATGCATTACCACTTAAAAAACATATTTTTGAATTGTTTTCAATTTTAAAAAGTATTTTAAGTTCGTTCCCAGAAGTTTTATTCTCAAACGACGTCAAACATGTAACATCAAAGCTTAAAGGTCTCGTCAAACAGAGTGCGTTTTTACGTCGCGTTTCAACGCCACGTTATAGTATACAACAATACATAATCCATATCATAAGAAGCGTGTTTTCAACGCCTCATCGAGTTCAACGCGGCGTCAAAACGCGGCGCTCCTCAGCTCTTAATTCCCGCATAAGTTTTGCACAGAAACCTTCATTCTCACGTCGCAACAACCAATTTTTGGTGGACATATACTTCATGTGACTTTTCACTTTTGTCTTTAATCACTGTAATTGGAAATGTATTATTTATTCTTTTTTTAATTAAATTATTTTAGGTAATCCAAACACTTCAGAAACTCACGTCTAACTATATGTTTAACCAAAACGACCAAGACGCAATGATTTAATTGATTGACGCCGTGGGATCGTCACCGCCAACGATAAGCTGTTTGAGAGTTGTCACGTCCTGTGATCATCATTGTTTTGCATGTCATTGCCGTGACACTAAGACACAAAGATCACCGTGACCCACTTTGATGTTCATTGTCTTTTGGGACAACAATGACAGACATGTGTTATTCGTGTGATAGTCACTGTAGCTATCCTTGACACGATTACCTTTGTCCCGGCAATGACGGTGGTAGGACATATTTTGTTGTGACGTCACAGTGTCACGGCAATGACAACTGACCCAACAACCAGGGGGATATCATCCGGCAATGATAATACTCCTCGTAAGGATCCAACCTACGCTAAACCTACTCGATAGAAAACAAAACACCGACGCATTGTTTTATTTATTTTCTTATTTTATCGTTTCCTTTATAAAAAAATGTTCACTCGAAGAAGCCAGTTGCATTCGTCCTCTTAAAAGTTTCTCCCGTAATACCCGTCTCACAAGGAATGCTTATCGGTTCACTCTTGAGCCCAATTTCGGACGTACCGTGAAATATAGATTCTTTTTTTTTAGCCGAACAACACGAATTTGGAATAGTTTACCCGGCGAGGTTTTTCAATGCCATTTTGATCTGCAAGCATTCGAAACCAATGTTAATCGACACCTCCTATCCTTCCCCTTTTAATCTTCCTAATGCTCTCGCAGTGTGCTCTACATTAAAACTTAGGAAATTTATTGTTTAAAAATGCAAAATTGATAACTTTTCTAAAATTAAAATTTTAAAAACCCTGAATGAAAAAAATCTACTTTGCTTCTTAATTTGATAAACAAAATACCAAACCAAACAAATTTAAAAATATGTGTGTATTAAGTGTTGATTAGTTACGCAACGTCAAATCATTTTCTCAGCTTTTACTCAACGTTGAGTAAATCCTTATTAATAAAGAATTCTTAACCAATATTAGTTACTTTGAGATCCATGTAATGCAACGTAAAATCGAAAAAAAAACGTCCCGTCCAGAACTCTGGTTATGATAAACGTCAATAATTGTAATTCATTCTGGCAAAATCAAACAAATTCGACAAATGGAAATGGAAAAAAAGTTATAGGCAGTAAATCTACTGAAATGTGTCCATCTTTGGTCATTGCTTAAATCGGACTGTACAATGGCAATTTATTTCTTCATGTTTTCTTTTGAAAGTCTACATCAAGCTTGAAAATCCTGATTTCTGAAAGTCATAGGATCAAAACGATTTTTGTAATTTCAAGCATTACAAAAATCGTCTTCTTGTAGTTAATGCATTTATATCATTTAAGTCATTTAACAAATATGAAAAATTAAAAAGCATTTCGTTGCACAAAACTCTTGTAAAAGTTTTGGAATTTTTATTTCAAAATAATGTTTTGATTGTTTGGTGTCAAAATGACATTTAGGTGGTAATGGAGGCGTTAAATGCATAAACTTGCTTTTTAGTCAAAGTGAATCCATTGAACGACAAACTGACACCAATACATTTTTAAGGGGAAACTGTCAGTTGAAATTTATTCAAGAAATCTTCACTAAGTTTTTGACTAAATGTCAACTATAAAAGTCAACTAACTTTTAGGGCCAATTGACCAATTTACAGGCGTGTTGACTGACTTTTAGTGGCAGCATTTAACGCCACCAATACGTCCTTATGCAGGTTCTATTCAACATATGCACTCATTTTAACTTACTCAGCTTGTACTCAACGTATTTTTTAGTTGCGATTATAGGTACTATAATACAAGTTATGCATTCGTGCAGATTAAAAATTTTGAGATAACAATCAAACATGACATTACGATGATAGAGAAACATATTTGAATTACTGGCAAAATTCTGTCCGTCTGTCTGTCTGTCTGTCTGTACGGATGTATATTGGACTGCAGCCTAAACGATTGGGCCAATCGTCTTCAAACTTTGAACTTAAGGTTATTTGGCATTCTACAGAGGACTTTTTTAAAATTTTTTTTAGCTCAAAAATTAACGGTACCTGTCATATAACCGGTATGTAAAAGCTTATTTTTATCAAAAACGGCTCCAAGAATTTTTATAAAAAAAAATCAGTATACTACTGTAGATATGCATTATATTTGAGTGAAAAAAAATGTAATATGGTGGGCTAAAAACGGTACCTCCCATAGGACCGGTTTTTTTTCTTCGACTTTCTCGAAAACTGGAAATCCGATTACAATCAAAATTGATATTCAAGAAGATATGGGTAGCCTGAGTAATTTTGCATTAATTTTTTTTCGAAAACTTTTTTTTTTGTATTTTTAATATTTTTTTTTTTTTTTTTTTTTTTTTTGAAAAATCAATATTTTGAAAACGGGTAAGTGATTTTTTTTTAATTTTGTTTTTAAATGTACGTTATTTTTGTTCTTAAGTTTGTATTCTTAAATTATTTTTTTTATTTTTTTTAAAAAAGTTGTTAAAAAAAACGTTTTATTTAAAAACGGCTCCTACAATTTTGAAAAAAAAATTCACACTTTTTTTATATTTCCTAAAGAAATAAAACTGCGTTTAAATTATTTCACCCAATACATTTTAACGTACGTTATTCGAACAATCAAAAGTCACAAAAATCGAATAAATGCTTTGATGTTCACTTTAATTTTTTTAATTTTATTCTACAATGTGACCGCACATATGAGCAAGTATGTGCGATCCAGTCGTGCAATTTATTTATTTTTTGGATTTGAATAACAATATTTTATATTTGAATTATTTTTTATTAAATTGTTTACATGTTTTTAAGATATTCCTAGATTTTTTTCAGATTTTTTTCAGATTTTTGTCTAAAACATTTTGTTTTTAATGTACTGTGACAGCCGAGGAAAGAAATTCAGTCTTACATTTGAATTGCAAAACCGTTATTTCAGGCTTACAAGATAACTAGATATTCAATTAAAGGCAACATGATGCTAAAAAGCTTAATATTCAAAATTTGTAAAAAAAACTAGTATTTTTATTTAATTCAGTTTTTGTTTAAACAAACAATATTATGCTTTCTCTTTTTCCACTCTTCTCTTTCTATTACATTTTTCCCCCTTTCACTCCCATTCTTATTTCCACACTTTTTCATTCTTTTTTAATCTATTTTTCTTACTATCTCTCAGTAATTATTTAACTAACTCTATTTTTAATCTTTTTTTTACTGTGTTTGACTCTTAATCTCTTTATCTCCATATCTCTATATCTCTATTTTATATTTCTATATATCTGTATCTCTATCACTATATCTCTATATCTCTATGGTTCTATATCTCTATATCTCTATATCTCTATATCTGTATATCTTTATATCTCTATATCTTTATATCTCTATGTCTCTTTATCTCTATATGTCTATATCTCTATATCTCTTTATTTCTATATCTGGTTCTTCATCTTCCTATACATTATTTCCTTTTTTTTTGACTTATATATTTTTCAGAAGAAATTTTGTACTGGAAATTAAATTAATATATTAAATAACTCCGCCTCCAGGGCCGGATTGAAGGGACACATTTTTTTAAAACGCCTTCAACTGCCGCCTATATCTCGTTAATTTGTTCCTTTTTCAAATCAATACCATTTCCATCGAAAGCCTTCAAATTGAGATGAAAAAAAAAAAAAACAAATCTTCATTAAGTCAACACATCCACACCCTTTTCCGATTATTAGCAATAATTATCTTTCACTTAACAAGTATCTTTCGGATCAAAATTATTACAAACTTCTTGAAGGTATCTCAAATTGCTATGTTCGGCCAAATCGATAATTTCCTTTCGTGTCAAATCAGTATCGATTTGCGTCGAGATAAAAACACGTTTCACCAGCAAAATTACTCCGAACAAAGTATTTAGCTGAATATGTTGTATATGTATGTATCTACAACATGACATCGGCATGGAACTGCAATTTCTTGGCACCTGTAACTGGAAACCCACCGACACGACGACCATCGTCGATGCCGGCGATGGCGATGGCAATAGCGGTGGCGGCGACAACTACTATGCTTCCAGACTTGGCAATTTTGTCGTCCGGTGTTTATTTTGAAATTAGATACTTTGCTGCAATACAGTTCAATGGATAAATAATTTGTTTATGTTCGTTTGTGGTAAGTTGTGAGTTGTGACTTGATAGCTTATGGTTCACTCCTACAACATGATTATTACTTAACGGATATTTAAGTCGAATGGCATGAGTTTTACGCACACGAAAGAGATGCGTAATGCAAAAAAATGTGAATTATCGATTTCTTTTTGGGTTGAGCAAGTTTTTAATTTTTCAGTAGAAGGTGACATGCATCATTCACTACAACAACAGAAAACCCGGGAAACTCTTAAGGGTGAAAATGAATAACCATGAAAAGTGTCAATTGCAACATTGCCTTCTCTGTGTCAAGTTTTGCAATTTATTTGTAATTTTTCTTCGACTTAAGTCTCTCGAGAACTACACAATTGATTTCAAACAAGTTTCATGTTCGAAAAAATGTTGCTCAATGTTCTATCACAAAATTTCAAAAACTTTACACGAAAGGTACTTCGATTACGACAAAAAAAACTTGATCTCACGATAGACAATATTTACAATACTACATTCCTGAAAGCAGTTTTACTGAAGCACCCCGCCAGCAATGTTAGTTAATCTTGAGGTAAGCCAACTTCCATCGGGTCCCTATAATGGTCTGGGACATTGACCCCGTATGTCTTTATATGTAGCATACCATTAATTCATAGAATTAATTTATCCAGTTGCATTACTTTTCAGAGCCCTTTGGCTCTGATAAAGCATCGCTTTCCGATAGAGCAAAATAAAGAATCGTTGCGCGTAGTTGGTAGTCAGATGGTGGACCCTCCGAAAACCATAAAACTCATTGATCAAGAACTACAACCTTTTTGAACAAAGGTACAGCAATAAGTCTTCATTCAGAAATCCACATCCAGTTCTACTGACTTTCGCCAGAGTCGAGATCTGAAATCCGACATGAAAGTGCACCTCAGTCACGGTGCAGGATTCTACGGTATGTAGCTTCTACGTTCAGACGCTAGTTTGCAATCATCATCAAACCAGTTGCTCCGATCTCTGCGACTACTACCTATGATGGTATCAGCAGTACTAATGACTTTGTTCTTGAGGCGTGACCATTTTTCCTCTTTGCCCGGCACTCTGTCCCCAAGATTTACTCTTCCCTCATCGAGGTCTCAGAGCTCAGAGGGTGTCACCAAGTGAAGCCATTTTCTTACGCAGACGGAATCGTCATCATCGGCAGAAGCCCACAAGCTGTACAAGACTTCTTGACCGAGATCGAGCAGGCGGTCAAAACCTAGGGCATGAAGGGAAAAGTAAAACACGGTGGCTACGTCTTCGAGAAGTGTTGGTCCAACTATTAGGGTAGTGGAGCATGTATTTGAAGTAGTGCTGTCCGTTAACTAACTTGGTAGCGGCTGATAACAATATGGAGGCAGAAATACATGAGTGACTGCTAAAATCCATCAGAACCTACTCTAGTAATTGTTGGCTTCGTGTGCGATGAAGCATGAAGGACAATTCCCGAGAAGATACAATCATGTATTGTATGAAATCTACCTCGAAGCAGATCCTGTGGAATAAAAAAGCTCAGCGGTGGGCTGGGCACCTAGCTCGAATGAGGAACCAGCTCGGCAAGTCTTTTCCAGTTCTTTTTATGGTAGAAGATAATGTGGCAGACCTTGCTTGCGTTGGAAAGATGGTGTAGACGAGGACGTTCAAAGCCGAACAGGCTGGAAAGACATATTGGTTGAGACCTAGGTTCGTCCTGAACGGTAGCGCCCCCTAAGTAAGTAGTAAGTAAGTGCGTTCGAAGTTTTCAAGGGTAAACTTATGGGTATTACTAGTAGTGCGAGTATTTAGGTTGAACTGTTTCATAGAAGTAATGCAGAATTGCTATAAAATATCAAAATACAAGAAACATTCCGACGGTCCTCAAGAGATGGATTATGTTATTCTTCGGTCATCTTAAGTTTTGGAGGAATAAATATAAACGAAAAAAAAGTCGAAGACAAAACAGAGCCCTGTGGCACATCAATACGAAGAAGAGCTTCATTGAGTCAACATGGACGCATTTTCGATAAAAGAGCTTCTTATATTAACCTCTATTAAATTCCTTAAAAATATTAAGTGCAATTTATCCTACTTTCGTCCATTCGCTAGAACGATGAAATGATTAATTGTACTTTTCGGTAAGATACGCCACCTGACCACAAGTGAATTTGTAGCCGCGAAGGGCGTACTGCCGGTTATTAAAAAGCTTTCGTTCTTCGAGAAATCTGATGAATTTTTTGTATGTTCATTTAATATAAACCTGGGTCGATGTGCCAAAAGATGGCTCCCTGAAATTACGCAATATGAAATTACGCCCAAAAGTGTTTTGAAAAAAAAAAAAAAAAAAAAAAAAAATTTTGGAACAAACGCCAAAAATATTTTAGGAAAATTCCCCAATATGTATGAAAATTACACCGTAGTTTAGGAAAAAGAGCCAAAAAGCCAAAATGGAAATTACACCAAAAATATAAACTTTTTGGCTTAATTTAAAAACTTTGTTTGGAAATAAGACCAAAAAAACTATTTTTTTCTGGCGTAAATTCCAAAACGGTTTTGGAAATTAGGCCCAACAAATAAAAAGATTGTGCAAGGATCATAAAGTCACTGCGCTGACGTAATTCTGGAGAAATAAACTCAGCGGCGGGCGGAAACAACTCGATTTCTCCGATTGTTTTGTTAATATGTTGACGAAATCAATGCTGAGCGGCTGTGATTGACTCTTAATTTCAGATAAAGCTGTCGCCAGTAAGAGCGCGAAGCTCTACCGACCACAACTTCATGTTAAGTCTCCATGAGAGAAAGATTTCTTTAAAGACTATTTCTTCTAAAAGTTGATTAACTATCATACCTTAAGAAACGAGTACTATCGATCTAATTTTAGTGGAAAGTAGAACTTTTCTTGACATCTTCTTGGAGAAATTCATTGAAATTATCAATATCAATACTAAAAAAACGTCTAAGCTCTTTGATAAAAAATCTTTTTTTAAATGGCTAAGCTATAACACTATGCTGTATCTCAGGGGTCCATTTGCAACTTAAACAGCTGATTAGTTTTGCTGAAAGTTTTTTTTTTAATATTCGACTTTGTTGGTAACAACTTTCAAATTTTTTATTGAAGAATATCTAGGCAGCCAAATTAATCCTGCACACAAACATTTTGAATATTTTATTTTCTATTTCTAAATATTTTTTTTTTAATTTCCAATATTTTTAAAACTAATCAAATGATTTTATTTTTAACTAGCTGACGTTGCTCGTGTTTATCAAAGATTTTCTGAATACCGATCAAACGCCACATATTGCCAAACAAATTTTAAATGTACACACCGAATTGCACTACGGCTTTTTTCAGAAAGATTAGATCTTCTATGTCTTGACATTTTTACTTGCGTTTATAGGTACTATAATGCAATTTATGCATTCGTGCAAAAAAATTGAGATAACAATCAAAAATGACATTACGATGATAGAGAAACATATTTGAGTTACTGGCAAAATTCTGTCCGTCTGCCAATCTGTCTGTGTGACAATTTTTTTTAGCACAAAAATTAACGGTACCTGTCATATAACCGATTTATAAAAGCTTATTTTTCTCGAAAACGGCTTCACGAATTTTTATGAAAAAAATGTGACCGGGTTTTTTTCTTCGACTTTCTCGAAAATTGGCTATCAAAATTGATATTCAAATAGATGTAGGTAGCTTAAGTAATTTCACATTAATTTTTTTTTTCGGAAACTTTTTTTTCTTGTAGGTATTTTTTTTTATTTGTTTTTTTTTTAATTTTTTTTTTTTTTTTGAAAAATCCATATTTTGAAAACGGCGAGATGAAAGTTATTATTGTGCCTAAGTTTGTATTTTTAAATTAATTCTTTTAAATTTTTAGAAAAAATTGTTAAGAAAAACTGTTTTATTTAAAAAAACGTTCCTACGATTTCGAAAAAAAAATTACACTTTTATACATTTCTTAAAGAAATAAAATGGCGTTTAAATTATTTCACTCAATACAATTTTACGTACTTTCTTCGAACAATCAAGTCACAAATTTCCTTAAATTTTATTCTACATGTGACCGCACATATGACCAAGTACGATCCAGTCGTTCAATTTATTATTAATAGCACTCGCACGATACAAAACAAACCGACTGGTTCAACCGTTCATGAGTTATAAATCAAGTGTAACTAACACGACTTTGTTTTATGTACATATATAGATTTTATGATCTAAAACACTGCACACCAAAATCAAATTTTTTTTAAACAGGATTTTATCAAAACCGGTCAAATCGAAATATTTTTTTTTCATAAATTCGTTATTATCTATATAACAGGTTAAGTGTTGTGGTATTGACATAAGTAAATTTCTACGTAAATGTTACTTGTTTCTGTCAAAGATCTTGCCTTCTTATGTGATTAGGTACATAAAGCAGGTACGTGCAACCCAGTCGTGTCCATTTTCTCAATGGTTGCTTACTTTTCAAGGCAATTCGTTCATTAAAGAGTTTTGTTTCAGTTTTTTCTTAGAAGTTTTTTTTCACCTACAACTATGTTCTTCAGATAAAGTAACTCATAGCTCATAAAAATCTGACAACACTATTGAATGCAGAACAAGATATACTGCATAACTATTTTATATATTTTAAACATTCTACTTCCATAGAAAACTCTTGCACCGAGATTGCTGAAAAACTCTCAATTTTTGAAACGTGCTCTACAAATCAATTTCAGTGGAAAGATCACATTTTCGATAAAGCCATATATGTGTATATATGATATGACTTGTTTCTTTTTCAAAAGTTCTACATATTTAAATATTCCAAATTTAAATTGTAATATATACACATTTATAAGATTTTCCATTAATTTTCCCCTCAGGTCAACTTTCTATTTATAAATATTTTGTTTTATCCCCCACCTTACAAATGTTTAAATCTTTATCTGGCTCTTTTTTTCTCATTTTTAAAAACAACGAAGATAATCTGCATCTGTTTCTTCTTTAACATCCTTCCTCGTACTTAATTTTTTTAATTATCTGAAGCCGCACCACACGAATGTATAAATCATTATCTGGCTCTTTTTTATTCTTATTTTCATATCCTTAATATCAAAAATAGTGTGCATTAGTAGCTCTTCTTCATTCCTTTCTATATAAAGCATGTTTAGGATATTCATAATAGTTATAACATAAAAATAAATTTATTGGCGCGACAGCTCCTTAAGGAGCCAAGGCCTAGTGACTTATACTCTCAACCATTCCTGTGTGTGTGTTGTTACTCTGCAAGAATGGAAGGGACCTACAGTTTACCGCCGAGTCCGAACGGCTACATGAGATGCACTTTTTCGAGAAAAATTTTACTCTTGGAGGTTTTGTCAGTTCCTCGCAAGAGGCAGTACCCCAGAAAAAAAGGTGGCTATGAGCTGGATTTGAACCCAGGTTCTTTCGCTTAGCAGTCCGACACACTAACCACTAAGCCACGGGGCACATAATAGTTAACAATTTTTTTTATAAAAAATCATAAAAAATTACACAATGATCGAATCAAAAAACCCATTAACTGCCAAAAAGGCTGCACCCCGAAGATTAAATAAATCCGCCTTGCAAGTGACGAAGAAAAATCTGACCCATTAAACAGGAAAAAAAGGATAACAGCCATCACGACCTAATCCATCTTCCAAATGGTGTTTCCATCGTTTATATTGTTTTTGACGAGAGCAGGATTGCCCAACTTTTTTAAACACATCCCCATCGCGTCGGTCGTCCCGTCCACATACCTAATCAACCTTCATTAGAATTAATTTTTTACTGTCTTCTGGAATGTAAATCCAAATAAATCATCCCAACTGGTTCTCAGACAATATTCCTCCATCCAACCTTGTGATCCTAATCCACACCCCCGAGAACCAGAACATCCAACCATAGCTAAGGCTTCTTCTTTTTTATGGTTTTTTTGTATCTTTTGTCGTGAAATTCATCATCGATGGAATTTTTTCCCTCGATTGGTGACGCGCTTTGGTTGCGCATGCGCACGTGATGGGGAACATGAAATGGATGATTCTTCTTTGACCGTTTTTTTGATCCAACACCTGAAATCGAAAGAGTGAAGCTAATTAACCCCACTTCATTCTATCTGTCGCTCAGGTGTAATATCTAAGATCTTTTCTTTTTTTACGACAGGATTAGGTAGTTGGGTCTGATCCTTTTATTCATCCCCAGCATCTCTATGGGAATGATTTTATGATGTTGCTCGTTTTAACATAAAGGAGGGCCTTTTAAACTGTTCTATATCACACCTATTGATCTTCGAGAAGAACCAGAGAAACGGGTTCGGTTCTCTGGTCGAAGTATCTAGTAGCTATCGATGGTAATTGTGATGGGGAACTAAGATAAAAATTCCTTTTGTTCGATCCTCTTTTATAAGCTGTGTCTGCTCGGGTTAACCCGTAATTTTATTATGATAAGCTTTTAATGAGATTTTTTTTTTATATATTGATTCAATAGTGTTTCTTTGGAGTACGTCTCAAGGGCTACCATTCTGGCTTGGAAAAGAGTGGAAATGGGTTTTATGGTCGATTGGGTAATTCTGATTCATTAACCCTGGATGTGTGTTATAATGAAACTGATTCTCATGGGATTTTTGAAATTCCACGATTTATCCATCTAAAGATAATTTATACTTCTTGTGATTTAATTTTTATTTATTTTTTTTTTTTATTTCGTTTCAGGTGAGTGTGAACTAAAAATTGAGAATCTAGACGTCATTTTATTTATAATGGGTAAGAACATTTTTGTTTGTATATTTTATTGAAGCCTATGAAAATTGTTTGGTGCGGAGAATGCAATGCGGTTGAATGTTTTTTAAACGATTTCCTCGCTTTTAATTGAAACCATCTAAGGACAAGTTCGATGCGTGTTCGATGTGTGGTTTGAATCGAAATACATAATCCGAAAATCGATAAACCTATAGTTGATTCGAGCTTACCTTGTGATAGTTTCTTGTGAAGGCATATATCTACTTTATTCCAGTTGAATTTATGCCATTTTTGATGGGGGAATATTGAAAGTGACATTTGCGTTATGCCGACGTCTATATCGTTGTATATTGAATGTTGACATTAATCGTCTATCAAGTTCGATAGGTTTTGCTTATGCGGTTTAGACGCCTGGCTGACTCTCGATGACGGCTAGATTTGGATCAGCTAAGAAATTAGAGGTTAAAAGGCTTTGAAGTAGACTTTGTTTAAGCCAACTCAATTTAAGCCAAATTCTAGTCATAGACCAACATAAATATTCAATTTTTAGGAGTAATTAAGGATTCTGGTATTGTTTCTTTTAAGATGAGACATTCTGAATTCAATATTTTCATACTTTTGGTTGACGTGAAAAATTCTCCTAAGAAAACAAAAAAAATCCTAATTTTATCCGAGTTTTAAGTAGAGTCTACGTTGGGTGCCAATTGAAGTTCTAACTGAAATGTAACGAAATGCAAAGAAAACGTCACAAATGTTCAAGAAATTTTTTATAGATTTTTGGTTAACATTAAAAATTCTCTTAAGAAAGCAAAAAAAACCTAATTTAGTCCGAGTTCTTAGTAGATTCTACGTTGGGCGCCAAATACAGATATACATCAAATGTATCGAAATTTAAAGAAACCCTATAATTGCTCAGGAAAGTTTATTAACAGGAGATACTGCGGCCTAATGTCTTTGAAACAGTAAACCAAAATTATGAAATTAATGAGACATTCGTGTTGTGCGGCTAAAATAATAATATTTATAATAATATTTTGACACTGTGCCTTTTAGAATGCAACAGGACATTGTATGACACTAGTTAGAAGACTCAGAAAGATAGGAAAGAATTTATTTTTGCGGCGCAGTAGATCGAGAATTAGGTGACTATTTTCTCATACAAAACTCACGGACGGTTCTAGCTTGCACTAGGACTTAGAAAAAATTCTTCTCAACCTGGGATATATTAAACCTCTGTTATATAATAATAATATTTTAACTATGTGTTTGTAAGGCACAATGCCTTTTAGAATGCAACTGAATGTTGCACGACACTAGTTAGAAGAATTAGAAAGATAGGAAAGAATTTTTGCGGCGCAGTAGATCGAGAATTAGGTGACAATTCTCACGGACGGAGTAAGAAAAATTGCTTCGCAAACTGAGGTTCGAACTCACGATCTCTCGCTTAGCAAGCAAACATCTTATCTCCTGCACCACTGCCGCCCGTAATTTAGTAGTTTATTCAATACTAGCTGTTACCCGCGACTTCGTCCGGCTAAAATTTATCAAAAACTGTTTACTCAATTCGCAAAGTTTACAAATAAGCAAACCTAGCGCCACCTACGGATAATTCAAATAGCTTTAGTAATTCCTTTTAAAATGAGCTCCTTGCCTGTGAAAGTCCCGTCAAAATCGGTCCATAAATCAGAATTTTCGAAAAAAACAAGACCAACGCCCCCTAGTGAGTAATTATTATAGCCTAAGATACTCCCTAGGATATCAGCTACCTGCCAGTGAAAGTCCTGTCAAAATCGGTGCAGCTGTTCCCGAGATTACCCGGAACAAACAGACAGACAGACAAAAAAATTTAAATGGTGTTTTTGTTATAAGTATTGTATATCCTTATGTATACGTCAAGTAAAAAGCTTGACACTTCATTCTTATTTATGTGTATAGATATTTTTTCAATCCCAGAAAGATTCTTCAAACACAGAACGCATTAAAAGCAAAAGTAGAGCAGGGAAGAAATAGTGCTAGAACGGATTTCAGCAAGATTGGGTTAAGTTCGCCAAGACTTTTATACTCTACCATAATTTATCATTTTAGAAATATCCTTAATATATATATATATATATATATATATATATATATATGCTTAAAACCTTTAAATCCATTCCAGAGGTGGACCATTTTTTCTTAAATTATTTTCATTAAAAAAACCCAAACAACCCTGTGTGTTTATAATTTATAACCATACCCCTAAAAAACATTTCCCGGAAAAAAATAATGACTATAAAAATTAACCTCTAACATTTTCAATCCCTACAAATTTAAACCAAGGTCGGTGCACATTATAAGTTTCCCCTACTGCCAACCGAACAACCACCAGCAAGTTGCATTATTATATTCTTCAAAAGGGATCCGACGGATGTCGACTATTTCCGGTTGGTGTATAATGCTAACTAATTACCACGCATTATGGCGAGGCACGACTGGGTCGCACGTACTTGCTCTTATGTGCTAATCCTTTTTAAGTGCAGGCGTCTTTTTGACAAAGATTTTATTTCAATATTTTTTGTATGACGTGCAACTTCCTTAGAATCGTTTTGGGGTGAAGCTCGAACGAACATGCGTCACGACAAAGGGATAAACACATAAATATATAGGATTGTTAGCTTTTGCAGTTTTTTAGTGTAGTATTATCTTTCCACTTGCTGCTTACTGTTTAAAATATAATTTGCTAATAGAAAGATACAAAGGACTTTTTTCAGTTAAATTTTCATTTTGGTATGGAAAAATTTGAACAACTGGCATAAAGATTCGTCGGAATCAGCAGTATGGCAATAATGCTAGGTAAAGGGACCTTTATACGTCCCAATATGGGACCAATGGAATTTATAAAGGATTTAGGTACCTATAATAAGGTTGGAAGGAAGGTAGGTACTAAAATTAAGATACGTGTTCCAACTACTGTTAAGCCAGTAGGTATAGAGACAATATTAAAAGTTAACACAGTGGTTTTGTTTATTTATAGGAAGGTGTAAACTTTTGTTTTCTCGATTGAAATTTTTGCATTCAGTAGTAATCGAATAGTTTTTTTTATTTGTTAGTTGTTTTTGTGTGTTTATCAAAGGCTTCCTTATTGATTCTGTACTTTTATGATGATGAAAAATACTTTAAAATACGTAAGTATGTATGTAGGTAGGTAGGTAGGTTATCACTTTCTTTTATTTGACTAATGGCTTGGCTAGGGCTTAGCCGAGCAATATGAAATAAAATGTTGGGGAAAAAAATTTATGAATTCAAAAAAACACTACTCATAACGTTTTTTGGAAAAAATGTTGTAAGCCATCTTATTTCTTTTGCTGTTTTCTTTTTTATGAATTTTTCATTTCAAAATCGTTCGACCAGTTTTTTCAAAAAAATGTTTTTTTTGAACAACTTTTCGAAAACATATTTTAAAATTTTTTTTAGTATGTCAATTTTAAGAAATCTGTAGTTTATACTAGGAGAAAAATTTAAAAAAAAATCTATAGATCCGTTTTCAAAATATTCAAAAAACAAAATATTTTTTTTAAAAAATTATTAAAATTTAAAAAAAAATGTTTTTGAAAATTTTGATAAACAATATTATTTAAATCATAAAACACTACATATTTTGAAAATTTCATCAAAATCCGTCAATTAGTTAACGAGAAAGTCTGATTTTAAAAAACCGGTCATATGGGAGGTACCGTTATAAAACTTTTTCTGAAAAATCCATTAAAATTAAAAGATAGATTTTGCACAGAAAACATAATTCTCAAAGTTTAATCAAAATCGTAGGAGCCGTTTTCGAGAAAAATAAGTTTTTTAATAAAAGTTATATGGCAGGTACCGTTAGTTTTGGAGCTAGAATGCCAATTCCAAAAACTGTCGGGTAGAGCACTCTAAAAATACTATATACCAAGTTTGAATCAAATCGGCCCAACCGTTTAGGCTGTAGATATCGATACGGACAGACAGACAGACAGACAGACAGACAGACAGACAGACAGACAGACAGACAGACGGACGGAATTTCCGGACCCACTTTTTTTGACTTCTCTATCATCGTAATATCATGTTTGATTGTTAGAATTTTTTTTTTTTTTTTTACGAATGCATAACTTGCCTTATAGTCCCTATAATCGCAAGTAAAAAGGAAGTACGGTGGCATACACTTGCTTGTTTGAAGGCTGCATAATGCATTTCAAAAGAAGCCTATGTTACATAACCAAACACTGATTCAATAATACAAAAAAACAATAACAACACAAAAAGATACTTTTTTTTTACAGTTGATAGTGTAGGTGTGTAGATGCATCACTATCACTTTTTCGTTTTCCTTTTTGAGCGATAGCACTAATAGATACTTTTTGTTGCATTGATTTGGTGTCGAACATTGCATTTTGAAAGTTGCAGAACTTTTTCATTTCAGAATTAAATCCTCTAGTTTTAAATTTCTTTAAGAATGACTCATGGTTTGGAAGTTTTATAGGAATAGTGTAGGCTTCCACCAGCTCTGCAATACTGCAATGGCTCTGGCGAATTTAAAATTAAATAGCTCACTTGGTGAACTCATTAATTTAGTGCAGGATAATCAACGCTTATCTAAAGGGCTTTTCTGTAATAAGATCGGTCAGTATACGACATCTCCCTGAGGATGCAATAGACATATACACAACACTGTTCAACAACGCGCTGAATAATGCATATTATCCAATGAGTTGGAAGACAGCTGTTGTACATCCTCTTCCGAAAAAGGGAAAGGACAAATCCAATCCGGGAAATCTTCGGTCGATAAGTCTTCTTCCGAGTATCAGCAAAGTATTCGAAAAAGTCCTCAATAGATCTCTGTTCAAGTGGGCGGAGGACAAAAATTTAATTTCAGACACCTAGCTCGGCTTTAAGGCAGGACATGACACAATTCATGCCGCGTCTAAGATAGTATCTGCTGTCCAATGGAACAATGCTAAGAAACAATGCACGAAACAGTGCCTGTCTGGTTGATTTGGAGAAGTGGATGTGGTAAAGAAAAGTAACTTGGTATCTGGTTGGATCAGTATCTATATTTCAATCGACATGTAGAGGCTGCTCTGGCCAGGGCTAGAGGAGCTTTTGTTCTGACAAGACGGTTGTTTTATAGCAGCCGCCTTAATAGGGGGGTAAAGGTGATTTCTACATGGCCCTCATTAGGCCGATTATTGCCTACGGATGCCCTATGTGGTTCAATGTTGCAGATTCGGGTATTTGAAAGACAATGTCTTCGCACCTGTCCTGATAAAGGATAGATCGGCGATCCCGTTGATCTACCATGTCGGCCGGAAAACTGTGGATAGGCGGCTCCCTTACGACCGAGACATTGGCGTAGGGAGCGAAGCAGAGCGCCTCCGGTTCAGTAGGACTGTGTCCGATCGGGACCGAAGGGAATATTTTGATCAGCTGCACCAGTTTTGGTGGCTTACAGGCTGATACTTGACATTGTTGCCTATGCTTACATAATTGTAAGGTAAGGTAGACCTAAGCTAGGTAAGGGTGGGCAGTTGCAGTGGCGTAAAAAAATATATATAACAAAATAGAAAAAATATATATATGTATATTAAAAATTGCTGCTGTGGCTGTTCTAGGTTTAAGTAGATCTAGTTATTTTTAGTTTATATTATTTTATATAAATGCCTATACCTATTAAATCAGTTTTAAGAAAAAAACATGATCTGATACCTAGTTTTAATTTTTTTCTGGAGAAAAATAAAACTCGTTAATGTTAATTTTAATTTAAGTTATTCTCAGGTCGAAAGGCAATTAATTAAGATAGAGAGTAATTTAGAGCGCCCCCATTGGGCCAGTAAGCTATTTTTTTATTTTTTTTTTGTCTAGTTTTAAGATAGTTATAAATTATTACAAATACAAAATTAATAATAAAAAAAAAACATTTTTATGAAATATGGTATAAATACCAACTGCTAATGGTTTGAAAAAGGATGACAATGGACGACATTGCTATTGCCGTATCAGGAACACATCTTTAGTTACTAACCGAAAACAAAACTCTTACCAATTGCCGATCGGTGTGAATTAGGTGAAAACATAAACCCCGACAAAACCGACTTAGCTCTATTCAAAAAATTAACACATCTTCGCAACTATATAGACCCTGCTTTCTCTTACTTTTTCAGATAAAGTTCAGTCTTTTTTTAAATAAACTGGTTAATTGAAATAATAACCTAATACACAGAAAAAGGTTAAAAAGGCCGCAGTAGCACCTCATACCATACAAGAAAGTCGTGGAGAATAATAAGTCTCCACACAGCAACCATCACATCATTTACACCGAAAATATTAGGCAAACTCGACTGATTAGTTAATATATGAATTCAGTGCAGCTTTTCGTTCAAAATGTTCCTCTGTACCAAATATACTCCCTGAAGCCTCGGCATATAAAGCAACAGATAGTTGCAACGACAGCCATTTCTCTCAAACCCGTTTCTCTGTGGACCAATAAGTTAGTCGATCATTTTGCACTTATTTATATCTATCCCAAGTTATTCGACCCCCCCCCCCCCTTAGTTTTCTAAAAAACTTTAAAGTTACCATTCCTGCTGGGTCACCTGTAGAGGAACAATTTTTCCTTGATGATTATCATCATACCCATACCTAATCATTGAAGCGTATTCCAAGTGGAAATTCCATTTTTGGTTCTGAAATTACTGTCTGAAGCAGGCCCAAACATTCCGATTGTCTGTTCAGGACGTGGCAGAACAGTTTAACCTTAACCTCAGGTGGGTGTCAGGACATAGAAGCATTCCAGGTAATTGAAAGGCTGATGAACTCGCCAAAACAGGGACAAAAATATCGAAGGAAAGATCAAGCTCATTTAATGACAGCACAGATTTGGGCTTAGAAGTCTTCCAATCTTGCTTCCACTTTAGGATAAGATACTGCCCAGCCCTAAGCGATCAACAGATATTGTGACTTAAAATTTTCTTGTGCAGCTCATAAAATTACATTTATTGATATCAAGAAATACATAGTCATCATGATCGGAAAAGAATGGTTCAAAGCGAATGACAAGTCATTTATATATCAAATCAATAGATGAATGCCTTAATGGCAGCCTTGTGGTAAACCAAAATAAACTGTAAGCCTGAACATACTCTGTCGTTGATGATGATTTCTACGTTAGAAGGCCATCACAAAAGATTAGATGAAACCTGTCTGTGTAATTTTCGGGGTGTTGTATCTTCTTCTCCGTCTTCTTCTTCCTCTTTTTCTTCTACTTTTTCTGTAATCAGACTCATATCAGGCCCGAGACTCTGACGCTTATATCGGGTTTTCCAATAGGGACTTGACAACTTTGAATTTAGTTTGTGAACGCACCCTTTCACTAATCATCGAACTGTCATTGTCAATTTATTCCGTAAACTCAACATTTTCATCATGGTAAAGTACACGAGCGAGCAACGGCTGCAAATTATAAAAAAAATTCTACAGAAACTCGGAGTCGGAAATTCGGTAAGAGCGTTGAATTGAGCGAAGAGGAACTAGCTTAGAAATTCTTTTGCAGTTCATGTTTGAAAGCAGATGGCGTCGGCCAGCAATTGGGAATTATAAAAGAATTTGTTGGATGATGAATTGATGATTTGCCCGAAAATGACTTAAACGATTTTGATGAAAAAAAAAATAAACTTTCAGTTGCTTTAAAGTATTCTTAAACACTCTTGAACAAAATTCGTTTTTAATAGCAGCAATGTTCATAATAGGTAAAACTATACATTGGGCTACGAAAACTATTAATAAATTGACAAAAATAAAGAATTTCAAACTTTTTTGTGTTTTTAAAATGCTAACGCTAAATCTACTACAAATGGTACCTGTGATTCGTTATCAAGAGCTTTTATCTTCTTCCTTTTTACTTGGATTCGCTTTCTCGGAAACGGAAATAACCATTATGTTTAAGCTTTCGTGTGCATGGAATGACTTACAAGTAGAGAGAGATATTTTTTATGTTGCTTCATATTTTGAAAATATTCAAAACTCGAAATCGGCTTTAAGAATGGCGCTTAGACTTACCACACTTGATTTGATTTTAATTTTTTTTAGCGTAAAAAAATATCGTTAAATATACCTTCAAAAGAAAACTGATTTTTTACCCTGTAAAGTTTATTTTTCATCATAAACTTCGTTTAAATTACGTCTGGATCATTCGTAAGTTTCTTCTTAGCCTGAAGTATTTTAGAATTACATAGTTTCTTCCCGGAACCTATTTTTTCTTCAATTTCCACACTCTTAAAATTAAACAAATCTTTCTTCCGGTTACTGAAATGCCTATAACACTCGAATTGCCACAGTTATTTCGTCAGTGTTCCACAACACCATAACCACATGTTTGCAACACTATAATAACTATGAAGAAAAGCAAAACTGACTTTTGTCACGGTCAATGTCAACACACAACCGCAAAAAACGCAATGGTTTGGAAAATTAATTTCCCTCCTCTCTGCTCTTCTAGTTTTTCATCACGAAAACTTTTCGTTCTTCGACCATGTAATGAGTATCATACAAAAATTATGACACAAAACACAAAATTGTCAATGCAAATGCGTGACAAAAATCATCTCGTGCTTCAAAGATCGCATCAACCGAAAGTAACGAGTGTAATAATTAAAAATAGTACACTTTACCACGCCAGAATTTTTTTTTTTAATTTTCTTCTCGAAAAATCACGAGCGTGTGAAATAGTTTTAAAATATTTTTTTTTATAAAGTGCAAAATCAGTTTTTTTTTGTTTGTTTAGACTTTAGAGTAATTATTTCGCTAAAATTAAATTTTTTGATTTATATCTTTTTTCGCGGGTATACGCGCATGTTTTCCGCAAAAATGTATATAAAAATGCAGAGGCAGTGGGCGTGTTTGGTACTCCAAGGTTATTCGAAAATAATTGCAAATTATTAAAATTGAGGAAATGTTTTGGGATTTAAAAATAGAAAATGAGGAAGAACTTTAGAACATTTTTTGGTTGCTCCTAAAATTATGCAGTGTATAATCGTGATTCCATTTACTCTGAAATATTCGAAAAGATCTATTTTGAAATTAATTTTGAAAAAATACTTCACCCCCATTCGAGGATCAGAAAACACAATCTTTATGGTGTACCGGAAAAAATAAATTGACAATCAAATTAATGTGATCCGAATGTTAAGCTTTGATCTGCGTTAACGCGTGCGTCAATCAATTTGTTCGTGAAAACTATCCTAATGATCGACATGTGGTCGTTCGTGCCTGTAATCGCGGTGCTTGAAAACGATGCTGCGTATCAGTGGAATCAGAGTTGAATGTTTTTTTTCCACACGATGTTTAATTAATCGTAGGCACATGTTAGGGACTTATTGGAGTTCTGACAAAATGAGTTTTTGGTAAGAATATTCTTTTAAAGCTGTTTTGGCTTTTGGCTTTTTAAGATTGCAGGTTCAGGGATTCTATCTAGAAGATAAAGCCTTCTTCCTTCACAAAGATATTGTTTAGTTTTAACTGAAAACAACTAAAATTTTTCATTTAAAAGTTTCTGGATAAGGATAATATCAGCTAATCGAATTCTCAGTTTTGCAAAATGCAAATTCCTGCATTTTCTTAAGCCTAAGACGGCTTTCCTTAATTAGAAGAACCTATTGTTCGTTAAAAAAAAATACCAGGGCGATAGAACCTTCTTTAATATATTAAGGGCGGCGGGAGTCTGACCATTTCCTGTCACCGAATGACGTAGCTTGTGCGTTCTAACAAACGTTAAGTAAAAAGATTTGATAACGTTAGGATCGCCAAATTCTTAAAGCCAGCGTTCAACAAAACCAAGTGCTGAGTTAGATATTTTAATAAATGGTGTTTATATGACTCCAAAACTTAAACGCTTTGTGACAGATAACTCCAAAATCGGCAAGAGAATCAACTGTTTTTTCTCCTATTTTTAACATACGATATAGAATGGAAAGTGATACGCTTACGTCATTTTGAAACATTGAATTATACGAAGTTTTTTTTAGACAGAGGATAGAAAATCTAGAAAGTTCACCATTAAAAAGCTTAGAATCATCTAAGAGAAATTATACCCCTAAAGATTTTTAAGCCGTCTGTCCGCATATATTGAAATCGATGAGTTTTTAATCATACATTCGACGTCATTGATAGTGAGAATAAAAATTAATGGACCAAGATGACTACCCTGTGGAACTCTGATGTTGCATGATACATATGATTTAAAATGATATTCTTTATTAACTATCTTTTAAGTAAGTTTCAATTTGTGTTATAAATTTCCAAACCAAGAGCATTCAATTTGAAAAAAAGTGGATAATTCTATCAAGCATTGCTAAAATTAATCTCAATAAATTCATATCAGGCTGAAAAACCATTTTCTAGAAAACAAAGTTTCAGAAACGAATTATACTTTAGATCTTCCCGTGATTAAATGATCCATTCTATAGTAATAAGTTAAAACAACTTATGTCTAATTTTGTTATTTTTGAATATGAACGAATGAAGTTTTGAATATTTTTTTCAAAATACGTTTTTATTTCTTTAAAAAAAAATGAGCACGATTGGGTCGCACGTACTTACTCTTATGTGCCTTATTACATTGGAAAGCACGATCTTTAGCAGAAACAAATAACATTTGCGTTGAAAATAACACAGTTTGAACTTATAAAAAGTACTTAGAGGTTTTTAGTAAAAAATGAATTATGCCATCACACGTCTTAAATAAGAAGGAATTTATGAAAAATGTACTTCGAAAATTGTAGGACCGGTTTTGATAAAATCCTGTTTTTTATTTTAAGTTTTTAAAAAAAAAAATTATTTTTTTAAATTTTGGTATGCAGTTTTTTAGAATTTATTGAAATACATGTGATTATAAAATTTAAAATAATTTGTTTGGATTAGTTTTAAAAATATTGATTTTTCAAAAAAAAAAAAATTCTAAAATTAATTTTAATTAGAAAAAAAATATTCAAGATTTTGATATTAATTTGGCTATCTAGATCTTCTTAAATATAACATTTGACAAAAATCCAAAGAACCGTAACCGAGAAAGCCAAAAATTAAAAAAACCGTTGTATGAAAGGTCCCGTTAATAGACTTTTTCCGTATATGTGGTTCTAATCAAATAATAGCCAATACCAACAAAACAATTCTCAAAAATTTCATTAAAATCGTTGGAGCCGTTTTCGAGAAAAACAAGATTTTCCAAAACGCTCATATGGCAGGTACCGTTATTTTTAGGGGTAAAAATAAAATTTCAATTTCCCTTCTGGGGAATGCCAAAAGAATCACACACACCAAGTTTGAAGATAATCGCTTAAGCCGTTTAGGCTGCAGCTCGTAATACATACTGACAGACAGACAGACGGGCATACATTTTTTCTCGATCACTTTTTTAGACTTCTCTATGATAGTAATGTCATGTTTGATTGTTATCTCATTTTTTTTTTAATATTCACGAATCCTAAACTTGCCTTATAGTCCCTATAATCGCAAGTTAAAATTCCTGAAGTCAGGTTTATAAAATTAATTTCTGTAATAGATGTTTGCAATACCCAATTAACTTCTTCTTTGTTTTTGTAAAAAAGGTATAACAAAGCTAGTAAGCAAATTTTAAGGAACTTAAGCTATTTTAATAATAGCTAAAGTGACATAAGATGTTTTATACCATTTTCTTTTAAGGTTTTTGTAGCTTGAGTCAACATGAGCTATTTAAAAAAAACTGTTTAAACTGTTTAGTTTAAAATAGCTTAATTGTTCCAAATTTCAGAAAATTTCAACTTACGCCATGACTTAAGCTATTAAAAAAATATTTATTAAAAAAAAAATACTAACGATTTTACTCAACATATCAATAAGCTTTAGTGCAAATGCATTTTTAGTCCAAGGAAACTTAAGCTAATATAATTTCTTTAAAATTAATTAAACGGTTTATATTTTCCGTAGAGTGATGAAACCTAGACTAGACTAAAAAAAGCTAAACAAACGGTTAACATGCTAAGCAAATAAAATTGATTTTCACTTATTTCGACATAAGCGCTTTGAACTTGTTACCACATCATTTACAATGCTTTCAAAGAGTATTTTAATGGAGAAAAGCTAGGTTAAAGAACCTTAGTTGGAAATGTCTTTTATTAGGTCTTTTTAGTGAATAGGAATGGTAAATGATTGTTTCCAGACTGAAGCGATTTTACCTCCGTTCTACTAGACCATAGTTAAAATATAACTGGAGGAAATAGGAAGCCAGATTCACCAATTTTATTTGGGTGTCGTATTGAATCCCCAAAAAACAAAACCCCCACGGGATAGTATCCCCAAACAAATTTAATCCAAATTGATAATATCCCCAGAGACGTAAGACAAATGGACAAAATCCCCAACTAAATAATTTATTTTGCCAAAATCCCCACTAAAAAACCTCTCATGAAATTCTCTTATTGTGATATTAATAAATGATAATGATTAACAGTGCAATATAAATGAAATCTAATATATCCAAAACAATTATGTTCAATCGCGCGCGTGATTTAATCGCATGATTCACTACTTCAACAAAATTGTTTTGGGGATATTCACTTGGAGATTTTCGCCCTGGGTATTCTTTCTTTGGGGATTTTGCTGCTGGGGATTTCACTTTGGGGAATATGGATTTGAAGATTTTCCTTTGGGGATTACATCTTGGGGGAAATTATCATCAACCCGTTTTATTTATTACTTCAAAACATATTTGTTCTAAGTTTTGTTTAAGTAGATCTTTCATAGTTTTAATTTAAGTATTTCAGATAGGGGATAGATTGATTCAAATAGAAACTATATTAAGATGAAATTGTCCCACAGATGGTCAATAAGTTAATTTATCAAAATCTACAGAGGTTCGCATGCCTTGGTTAACAGTAGTCTCTACATTTTCACAATTCTGTACTTTCCAAGTGTGCGGGTGTTCACAGTCCTGCTAACAATGTAGCTTTCAAAGTCCAAGTCTATTCATTCAAACATTCAAACACGTTCTATATGGTTCAATGCGGGCCTTGAAACCTTGCATCTCGACCCGACATAAGCCGCGTTTAATAAATTGAAATTGAATAAAAAAAAAATAAAAATAAAAAATTAATTATACCTAAATAGAAAAAAAAGATAATCAAAATTTTGGTATGCAGAATTAACTTGGCTACCTAGATCTTTCTAAATATAAAATTTGATAGAAATCCAATAAGCCGTTACCGAGAAAGTCAAAAATTAAAAAAAAAAAAACCTTATATGAAAAGTACCGTTAATAGACTTTTCCAGGAAATTTGGTTTTGATAAGATGATTGCTAATACCCACAATAATAATACCTAGAAAAAAATTCTCAAAAACTTTCATCAAACTCATTGCAGCCATTTTTTAAGAAAAATAAGCTTTTCCTTGATCGTTAATATGGCAGGTACCGTTATTTTTTGCCCTAAAAATAAAATTTCAATGTCCCCTCTGAGGAATGCCCAAAGAATCACACATACCAATAAAATGCAGACAAAGAGAAATTTTTCGCCACTAACTTTTTTAGGCTTCTCTAAGATCGTAATGTCATTTTTGATTGTTATCGCAATGTTTTCTTATATTCATCCTAAACTTGCCTTATAGTACCTTTAATCGCAAGTAAAAACAGTTTTAGTTATACAAAAGCTTTTCAGTGGCAACGCAACGTTGTGCTAAATATTTTGGCAATAGTTGTCTTTATTTGTTTTGACAATTGAATTAGCTATTAATTAGTATTATTACCATTCAGTCAAAAGAAAAACGAGTTCCACAAAGTTCAATACTGGGTCCTCTACTTTTTCACAAAATATCTACAAATTTTTTTGCATTTTTCTTCTCTGTTTCATTTTTTATTGATAGACTATAGCTCGATTTCTCTGTATCCTGTTGCCTTAAAGAAATTACATTATTTAAAACATAGATCCAGTAAAGATAGCTATATACATATAAGCGAAAAGTATGAAAAGATTCTGGATATATCCCAATTCCCAAGTAAGGTTTTCGAATAAGGACTTGACATCTTTTTTTCTAAATAAAACGCAAACCATTTGAGATATTTCAAAAACTTCCTTATTGGCTTGAAGTACAATCAAAACATTTATGAATGAAATTCGACTTCGTTCATATGGCCACCGTGGGCACGTTTGCAGTGGTCGATTCGTTCGTCGAAACGGCCGCTATTTCGCGTTCAATGTTGGCTCTGAGCTCTTCCAACGTCGTCGTCGGCTTGTTGGCATAAACCAATGACTTAACGTAGCCCCAAAAAAAATAGTCTAGAGGCGTTAAATCGCACGAACGAGGCCCATTTCTTGAGATAACGCGCTCATCAAACTTACTCTTCAATAAATCGATTGTAAGGTGTGCTGTCTGGCTTGTGGCACCATCCTGTTGAAACCACATGTCGTCCAAGTCCATATCTTTCAATTCGGGCCAAAAATAATCGGTAAACATGACGCGATAACGCTGGCCATTCACAGTACAGTGGCGATCGTTATCGTGGACGAAAAAATAAATAACTCTTCCGGCATGCAATCCGCACCAAAGATTTTTTTTTTTTTTGGGATAAAGTGGTGATTCATGAAGCAAATGTAGATTTTCACGCGACCAATAACGCATAATTTGCTTTTTGACAAACTCATTTAGCCCATTAGCTTCGTCATTAAAGATGATTTTGCGATAAAATTCAACAATTCAACGCTCTACCAAAATTCGGTAGAATTTTTTTTATAATTTGCAGACGTTGCACGCTCGTGTACTTTACCATGATGCAAATGTTGAGTTTACTTTGTTAAATTCAAAGTTGTCAAGTCCTTATTGGAAGTCCCAATATCTTGAAGAGTAAGGGTAGTTGTTTTGCAGCTATAAAATAAAAAAAAGAAAACAATTTCAATTACATTTGACTCGGTCTTTTCGAATTTCTTTTAAGACTAAAATAATAAATGTTCTTTTCTCAACTTAGTTAAAAGGCATAAAAGCTTTTTCAAAAAATAACATTCTCTCTTAACAACATCGAACAGAGGGAACATCAGAGACCAGAGGACCAGATACCTCACACAAAGCCATAAAGTTCGATACAGAATTCTCTCATCACTCTCTTTCTCTTGATTGAGCGCTAAGCATTTTGCATTAAAAAGTGTTATAAGTTATGACTATGATCGAGAAACCTTGAGAGAAGCTTCGACTCAGTATCATGTTATAAGAAGTCTCTCTTCTTTTCGTTTAGAAAAAAATTGATTTCACTAGAATAAATTGCCTTTTTAAGGAAACTGAAAATTATCTTACAAAAAAATTAAGTCCTTTGATACGGCATGTATTTAAAAAATATTTTTGTAGGAATCAGCTTCAGTGATTCACCATTTCAGCCGAAATAGTTTATTGCATCTCTGAGTCCTTTCTGATTTTTGGGCACCCGTTTGCTTGCATCTTTCCCACTCATCTTTCTTACTCGAAATTGGTTCTCAGTGTAAATACTGCAACGACTCTTGTATAATTAATTCTGGGAGGTGAAAAAACAGTTTCTTTAGTGATGTCTTAAGTCTATTTACCTTGATGCCATGATACGCAGTGTTTAATAGCTTCTTCAATTAGTCACAATTACCGGCTTTTAATGGCTTAATTAACAACTCTCGTTTTTCACTCACAAAATATATCTTTGTATCTTCTACTTAGCAGTTATTCAAACGGGATGCATTTTTTATTTAAGTATTTCAGGAACTCAATTGAGCACTTTGAAGAAAGCTTATTAGCTTGTGTGTATTATTTTACAACTTAAGCCTATTTTTTGCATAATTAGACATCTTAAGACGATAATCTTTTTGGAAATTGAACTCAACAAGCTGTTTCCTACTTAATTAAGTGAGATACAAAAAGCTTATCACTGAATCGACAGCAAAATTATAAACTCATCAAAAATTTTACTCAAAAAAGACTTAATTACTTCTAACTTGTGTGCGGCATCTTTTCAATTTTAAAGCAAACACCTCAACAAGGTAAAAAACCTTAAAACATTTTTTTTTTGTGATTTAACAACCGACACTTTAGCGAAATAATGCCGGACAAGAAACCACTTCTTTGAGATAGAAAGATAGATTTTTTTTAACATTTTTTTCTTCAGCTAATAAGAAGGTAAACTTTCACTCTCGTCGACGTCGATGTCGACTTAAAAGGCGAGGAAATGATCTCTGGGATTGATCATTTATCGATTAGATAATCTCATCTTGTTTTATTTTAATAAACACATCAAACCAAACTCGATTATTATGGACTCTATGCAGTTTTAGTTTGATCGGGTTTATAAAAGCCTATATATGAGTTTATGTGAAACGAATTCGCTTAGCTTCCTCTAGCTTTGAAAATGATTATATATTAAAAAAAAAAATATTTTTTATTTAATTTATGAATTGAATGATATTGCTGGACCGGCTTTCGATTATCAGATATGCAATAGAAGGTGCAACAGGCTAACTTGTAGTTCGTAAACGTTTTGCTTGTTTTCGATTGGCAGCGGATTGATTAAGCTTTGAGATTTTTTGAGGTTATTTAGTAACAATATTGGTTGTTTTTGGGCTAAGAAAAAATTGTTAAGTGGAACTTTAGGAAGTTAGAGTGTCGAACTTTAGCAATCGTGTTTTAAGATGTAACCAAACAGTGCTTGGGATGCTGGACCATGAGTCACCCAAGATTGTTCCTCTTGTAATAGCTTTAAACGTCTTCCTTTACTTTTGTCAATGTCCAGTCCATGTCTCTGAACCATAAAACAGGGCTCGGATGATGAGAAATTTATATATGAAGCAACGCTTTAGTTTGCCTAGAAAATTACATTGTTGCTCACTGCCTTAAGCAGTGATTGGTAAGAGTTGTTCTTCATTTGATTGTAATGCTAATATTGTTAATAAAGAAGCCTGATGGACAAAGTTCCTTAAAGTTATTCAAAGCTGTCTATCTTGTTGTTTTGACCATTACATCAATGTTGGGTGTTGGTCTTCTTGATAAGGGCAAATTTGCTATCAGTGACTGCTAAATTCTGTACCGATTCCATATTAATACTCACAATATCGCTTCTGAAACCCCGTTCTGTTCTTGCGGTTATGTTAAAGTCGATTGATTGAACGGAATTTAAAAAAAATCGTGTTTCTGGTGTGAAGAGTTCCTCACTATTCTTTCAAGTATGATGTTGAGGAAGTTGCATGACAGCGCATCGCCTTGTTTTAACCCTTTTTTGATATCAAGGATGTCAGTCTGCTCTTGTCGATCTTAACGGAATAGTCGGAATCGTCATTTAGCTCAGACGGAAATGCCAAAAGTAGGCTCATTTCTATAAATGGTATCGGGTATATTGATAAAAAGTTTGTTGTCAACACCTCACGAGCAGTTCTGGTCCTTCTGCAAGAATACGCTTTTTTTCTCTCCACTTGTTAATACTTCCTGATATGTTAAAACAAACTATCGGAAACTAACCTTGCGATTTCTGGCGATTGTAACTTTCGGGATATCCGCAGGCAATCATTGCCTACAGAGTACCGTACCTTTGGAGTTCGGTTTATCATCGCCATTATACAAACTACAAAAATGTTTTTTTTTCAATATTCAAAATATCGATTACGATTGTATATACCGATGTTTCTTTAATCTTTCTTGTAAGTCTTAACTCCGTAGCTTTAGCAGTTTTTTCTTAAGTTATGGTTAAACTATTAAACTAAAGTTTATGCACTGTCTGGACTTTTTACTGAAACATCCTACTAATGCGTGGCCCTTCGTCGCGTCGATACTATGAGGTCCTCTTTAACATCTTCGATAACAGCAGTGATATTTTCAACAGGACAGCTGCTCCGGGGTAGGCCACGCCTAGCAACAGGGGTCAATATAAGCTTCACGCCACCATCTGCCCTTACGGTTTAATATGGCGGTGGGCTTACCCCCCTGTAGTCAAAATAAGCATTGACCAGATCCCTAGAGTGGTTGCCAGTTACTCTGAGGCAGAGTGGTGCCTTCAGTACAACACCATATTAATATGGTAAGATCCCTTTAGCCTCGTCTCGACTATGTTTTTACAAAGAAAGCAGAGATCAAATGCCAGATGTTCAAATAACTTATTGTTCTCGCTTTGAGATAACCAAAGCCACCACAAAGCTCGTACTAGTTTTAATTGGCTTAGTTCAAGCAAAAATTTGAAAATAATAACAATATTAACATATAAATCTTACAATCTAGAATACTTATTCTAACTTAAAGCTATACGGTAGGTTAAGGGATTAGTGGAAACGGGTGTAAAGGTTTCTTCTGAGGGATGATAAACTGGAGGAGAAGTCGAGGATATGCTGAGCACTATTAGCTAGGCGTAACATTCTTGTGACGGGGTTGAAGTGGCCATAGTTGGTGCGGTGGGAAGGTAGGTGGAAGAAATGAATGGACCTAAGGTTACGCGGATTGGTGTTAAGGTGGATCGATTCGAGGAGCGCTGGAGAATCAATAGTTCCAGTGAGAAGTTGATGGACGAAAAGTATATCGGCGACAGCGCGACGTTTTGCAAGGGTGTGTAGGTCAATTAGTTGCAAACGATCTTCGTAAGGGGGTAAGATAAGTGTTTTTGACCAAGGAAGGCTACGTAAAGCAAATCGGAGAAACCTTCGCTGCACAGCTTCAATTCTAAGAGAGTATGTGGATTGATAGGGAGACCAAACTTGACTGACATACTCGAGAATAGGTCTGACGTATGTAGTATAGAGGGATTTAGTAACATAGGGATTGGAAAATTCTTTAGACCAGCGCTTGATGAATCCAAGGGAAGAGTTCGCTTTAGCAATCATTTGATCATAGTGGGCGCGAAAATTGAGTTCACGATCACAAATTATCCCAAGATCGCGAATAGATGATACAACATGAACAGATACATTGCTAAAGTGATAAGTTCGAGGGAGTGAAGGCTGGCGTTTACGGGAAAAAGTCATTGATTGGCATTTACTAACATTTAGTTCCAAAAAATTTTTATTACACCAAGTATGGAAGGAATTCAAGTCTTGTTGAAGTTGAAATGGATCAAAAGAGGAAGAGATTACTTTCATAATTTGTATGTCATCGGCATAAATGGATAGGTCAGAGAAGTTTATAATGCTACCAACATCGTTAATAGCTAGCACAAATAAGAGCGGCCCAAGGTGACTGCCCTGAGGAACACCAGAAGTTGCTAAGATTGAATTGGACACTGCGCATCTGAACACGACTCTGTAAGTACGGTTTAAAAGGTAGAAAATAACCCATTTGATAAATAGAGGTACTAGGGGCCTTCCGCAATTTCAACAGGCAGCTACTACCGAGCTCGGCTTACGAAATTAACTAGGGCTCTTGACCCGTGGCCTAGGTCCGACCTCGCCCGTTTCCGAAAACAGACTTGTAGACCGACCCCAAAGAGGTTCGCTTGCCTACCAACCAGTAGTAAACAGCAGAAGAGTTCAGACAATCGCAATGAAATCATGAATTCTTTAGTTGCTGCCCAGCCCATTCCATTTAGTTCCTAAAAAGGAACTCCGAAACTGCACTTGTCAATTTTAATTCACTCAGGCTTAACCAAACCTACTCTCTCTCTCCTAGCCAAAGACCTAGTCCCTCAGTTAACGCGATTTCGGACCTTGTTTGCAAGAGCACCACGGGGAGTTGAAGAGACCAAATACCCTTTTTTTAGTTACTTCTTTGCCCAATTAGTACCGAACGGCCGAGTAATCATCGACAAAATTCGCGTTGGCGTGGCCTATTGACGGGAATTCTGCATCTATTAACTTCACAAACGTCAAAACAGAATTGACATTTGCTGCCATTTGCAAAAAATGCTTACGACTTCCAATAAGGTAATTATTTTCCCCCCACCGCCTTTCTTCTCTGAAGGTATTTAAAATATGTTACAACTGTTTCTCAATACTGTAATGTTCAAGATTTTCTTCTAAGGTGGTTGTTAAAGAATCGATCAGAAGGGAAAGGGGTGATTTCTGCCTAATAGCCGCTTTCGGAGGTGGTTATGTGATGAACGTGCTTTTCGACTGTTTCAGCAAAGTACGTCCTCGGTACTCGGTACATTGCTGTGATCCGCTCTGAAAGGAAAGAAGATTTATTTTCTACAATATTTGCTGCTAACTAAACCCTACCCCATCGAATTATATGGCTTCTCCAATACTTGAGTGCCTAAATGGTTTTATCAGACAAATCTTACCTGGCGGGACCATATCCTTAAAATGTATGGACAAAGAGCCGGAAAAAATCAATTTTAATAGGCGTGGGCTTCAAATACTTCATAGAAGGCCGTATAAGGTTCTTCATCAAGCAGTTAAACCAAGCTGGAACGGCTGAAACTGCTGAAATTATGTAACTTGGTTTAGTTTTATAAAACAATTACTAAACAACTACTTAATCATTTTAAAGAAGGTCACCTGGGTGGCGTTCAATAACTTTTGATATCATCATCATTAAATAAATGAGTTCATCAACACTCAATGTCAACTTACTGGAAAATTACTGAAATTTTAAATTAATTGTATAGGAAGCGTTCTTGTTTTGTGTTTTCATTGTATCTAACAGCTTTAACAACATCTGAATCTGGTTCGGAACACAATAAACAAGAAAGAGAACAATCATTACCAAATAAATGAAATTGCCGTTTAATGACCCTTAATTAAATTAACAACAGCCCGTGCTGAAAGCTGAGATGATAAACATCAATTTAACAACATCTACACTCCTCACAGGTCATAAGACCTAACTATCATTAAAATGAAAACATATCTTTCTTTATATTAGTTTTAAAAAAATTGCCAAAAAACCTGTCATAAACTAATAATTTATTTATCTACCAATGAATTGCACGCCTGAGGGAAAATAAATGAAAGAAAAATCCAACCGTGTCAATTACCTGAAAATCTTTGCTATTGTTAGATGTTTTCAAAGTGTTTTTTTGCAACACCTTTCACCCTCTTCTGCTAATTTTTATTTGTTCTGAAATTATCATTAATAAGTTTTGTTGGCTAAAAAGTGTTGCCAAGTGTTGCCATCACCAAGCCAATTAAAAAAAATTATACAAATTCATGATTTTGGAATTCAAGTCTTAAATGGAAGCATTTTTTTTTAATTTCTTTTATAAAAAACTCTAATTAGTTTTTTTTAATAGAAAAAAATAATAACTCGCCTTACCTCCTCATTTTCGAGACCATTCGATCCTTTAATGTTGCTCTTCTATACGATGGAAAAATTTGTTTCGTACCTTTCCAAATTGTTGATAAATGTACGAAATTCTACCACGTCTTTGGTGGTTCTGACGTCATCTTAATGGCACTTCTATGGTCAGTTCTCAAGTGAAAGCACAGTTTGACGGTAATTCAACGCTTCAGTAGAGAGATTTAGTTTCTTCTTTACTTAAGAGCGTAAATGAAATTTTTTGGGACAAATCTTCTTTCAGTTGCAGTTGTAGCAAAAACTTAAAATTCTCGATATACATATGTTCTGTACAGAAATCCGATGTCTCTAACAGCATCTGCCCTATTGTGCTGAAGAAGTGTTTTTCCACGTAACCAAAACCACTTGTACAGCCCCAGCCTAAAAAAGTCGTATCTTTATCGCTTTCTATCTAGAGAATAATTGCATTTACGTTTCTTCTTACTTGGGTCATGGAAACACGCTGATTAACTTCCGTATCAAAAAATATCTTAAAAACCGGAATGAGCGGAAGTACGGGTTTTGTAAAAATAGGTCCACTAGGTCTAACCTAAGCTTGACAGAGTTAAAGAACAAAAAAATACATCCCTGGTTCCACAAGTTCGACGGTTATGTTGCTTTTCAAAACGGGCGATTTTCAATCTGATGTTCATTAAATAAACGCTGATGTGCCACAAGGTTCCATACTATGTCTCATTTTCTTCTTCATTTTTATCAATGATTCCCTTTCTCAGACTTCTAATCAACTAAATTGTTTTACCGACGACAGTACTTCTTCTTTTTTCTTATATTCGTTTTGAGACCCAAAAAACTGATATTCTTCAGATATAGAACTGTAACGGATCTATACACTATAGACTTTTCAGAAATATGGAATGCTTCAAAAATTCAAAGTTGCCTTTTTCCCTTAAAGAAACCCCCTATTCTACTATCTGTAACTGGCCGAACAGCTTTGGGTTCTAGATATCCAAATCACAAACCACCTTTTTTTGAACGAAATGTTTGGGTTTCCTAAGATGGTTGAAGAAATATTTTCCCCCGTTAGATCTGGCTACAATCTATAGGGCGTGCATTCGATTTTGAGTATAATTCTCATATATGAGCAAGTGCTCGTGTTACTTGCGTTTTCTGAATGAAATCCAAAAGAGGACATTACAAATTAATAGAAACATTTGCTTCGCTCAAAAATTGTCGGTTTTTCCAGCTGAACTCCATGCCATTGAAATCTATGCAGATACAAATATTAGGAAAACGCATTTAAGGTGCCACTATGCTTTGCAAACCCACCAACGAAATCGCGTTAAAACATAATATAATAATATTATATAAATATAAACATGGAAAACTACATTTTCCTTAATATTTCCACCTCAGCGCCACCTTTCTAATCAAAATTTTGCCAACTACTTTCTTCTTATTATTTTTATTTAATTGTATTATATTTTGAAATTTTGGCCTGGGGTTCGACAAATAAGACTCAATCAAAATTCTAAAATAATACAACAACTCCCTTTATTTTATGAAAGACAACGTCTTTCAGTTTAAATAACAGCAAATTTAACTTATTCCACTTATTCACAATCCAAATAAATTTGTATACTCTAACCCTTTTTAATTAATCTCAATCCAACCACTAACGCTTACGGTTGTTAAAAATTCCACTTTTGAAAATCAAAACTCTTAATGCCATCTACTCGTGTTCTGACACAATCTAAGCTTTCGGTTACTTGGGCTTTTCGTGTTCGAATTCGAACTCAGTCGAGACACATTGCAAATATGTAGCATACTTTAAGGAAGCGTGGTTGTTGTACAAAATGCATGCTGCTGTTGTGTTAAAAATGGTTGTTGTACACAATGCATCCTGCAAATGTCGTTAAATTAGAAACAAAATGTGAATATCTTAACATTTTGTTACCACATCACAATATGTTGTAATTGTGAGTTAAATTGGTCCATAAATAAGATTTTTTTCCAAAAAAAATGCGACCCAAGCGCCACCAAGAGCATTTCAAATATCATAAGATACTCCTTACAACACCAGCTATCTGACTGTAAAAGTCCCGTCAAAATCGGTCCATAAATACGATTTTTAATAGAAAAATGACCTTAGCGCCACCTAGTGGATAATTAAAAGAGCCAAAAATACTAAAAAGTAAGAAAGTCAGTTGAAATTCGAGATACAAATAAAAACTTTTGATTGAACTAGATAAAAAAACGAAATTTGCGCCTACAGCACCACCTGTTGAGAATTTTCGGAACTTTCTTTTTTCCAAATACAAATAATTTTTTAATTAAAAAAAAAAAAAAAAACACCCATCGGCAACACTCATCATAAATCCCCTCCCAAAAGCCAGACCCATCTCGACTTCATCTTTCCAAAATTTCGATATCAAAATGTCAAAGCAAATACCAAACGTAGGTTCCCATTGGCATCTTCACTTCAGTGGTTAACACACTTTCGGCATCATCGGTAGCTTAGCTTGTGTTCGCTTCAGGTCGCATCATTCGCTCGGTCGCGTGCAAAACAAGCCACAATCCGGGGTTCAAAAGTGACGTAACAACATCACTTTGCTTACTTCAGCTGAATTATCTACGTAACGCGCAACGCACTGAAGGATGGCGCTTAAGGCTGCCACAACAATAAAATTAAAAAAATAATCTTAACAGTGACACAAAAAATTTCACACTTTGTGTACAACAATAATTGAAACGTAAAATTGACGCAAAACAATGCTAACTGCAGATTGAGACTGACAAACCTAGGGCAAGGTGAACCGAGTGATATTTACTTTTGCAGACACTGACTCTTGCCAGGTCTCAGCTCTCGGAACAGCGTTCTGGCTTGTTTCCACAAATTCTTCAATGGCGACTGAAGTCTGCTATTCTCTGGCTGGGTGCGTGTTCCAGATTACCTCAGGCGGAAAATAATCCAGCTAATGTTCTAAAGTTGAACTGTACCATGTTGTTCGGGTTGGCTTTGGTATATCTAGAGTACTTCGGGGGCTTATGGTGTTCTTATAGATACAAATCGCGGTATATGCCAGATGCAAATACGAAATGACAAAACTGGATTTGCTTTGTTTGCCTTGTTGTAAAGGTTTGTTTGTTTTTTTTTCATCGGATTTGATTCTCAGGTGTTCAAAAAAGTGTTCAGTTCGTTCGGAACTTTTAACCTACGCGGGCCATTGAATGAGAATCTATAACGTGCGGTTGCAAAGCAAAAAAAAAAAAAAAAGATTCCATTTATTTTTGATTTTTTTTTTTTTGATGAGAATTGAAGCATTATTTTCGTTGAATGCCGTCAAAAAACGATTTGCATACAGAAAAGGTACTCTGGAATAACCTTGACTTTTTGTGGCCTCATTTGGAGGAGAATTTGTAAAAGATTTTGGCGAAGTGCCGGGCTGTGAGAAGGTTATTTTTTTAGTGAATTATTGAGAAAAAAATTATAAATTTTTAAAAAAACGTGAAATCATAGTTTCGATAGAGAAACTGCTATATGAATTGTGTTAAAAGTGAAATCAGTAAAAGATACAAAAGAATCTATAAATCAACGTTAACATCTTAGATGTACGATAAATGTGTAAATTCCGTTGCGGTTGTTGCCTTCGAACTTCTCAACATGCTTAATATAGTTCAGGTAACTAATTGAGAATTCAAGTAAAAAAAAAAAAACGTTTTTTTTCTGTGTTAATCTCGTTCCGATTCCTTGAATCCAAGATACAAGAATTGAAATTTGTATTTGGATCAGTTTGGTTTAATTTTGTGAACAAAAAGAACATTTCCTCAAAGGATTTGGAGTGGAAAATAGTTTTTCTGCCATAAGTAGGTTTATAATAAAGACTATCCACGACGAAAAAAAGTTATGGCCAAATTGCAAAAGCTGCACTCTAGGGTATCTGGCAACGTGATTGCGACTTATAAAGCGTTTGGAATAAATATTTCTATCTATAGTTGAGTTTGTAATACATACATTACATACATTTATTGGCGCGACAGCTCCTTAAGGAGCCAGGGCTTATACTCTCAACCATTCCTGTGTGTGTGTTGTTAATCTGCAAGAATGGAAGGTGCCTACAGTTTACCGCCGAGTCCGAACGGAGATGCACTCTTTCACAAATTTTACTCTTGAAGGTTTTGTCAGTTCCTCGCAAGAGGCAGTACCCCGGAAAAGAAGGTGGCTATGAGCTGGATTCGAACCCAGGCTCATTCGCTTAGCAATCCGACACACAAACTACTAAGCCACGGGGCACTACAGTTGAGTTTGTAATAAGGAAATTTGAGAAGCATTCAAAAAAAGATGGTTGCATATGCATCTATTGATTAGGTATGGGGTTAGTGCAACCTCGGAACCCATAAATTGTCATCTATAATTCCACATAAATATCAGTTCGGGTGATAAGTTATCCAGAATGACGAAACTTTTAAAAACGATACTAAGAAAAAAAAAAATTGCCATATAAAAAAATTCTATTATTTATTGGCCAAATTCATGATCATTGTCGAGAATTGTCTGCTAAGAAAAATTCTTTTAAAAATCGCTTCCACTTAGTTTGTATCGAATTCCATCAGATTTCAGAATTCTTGATAAAAGAAAAAAACTACATTTTATGAACTGAAGCGTTCAAAATATGGCTCCATTTTTAAGTTAAAAAAAATGTCAACAAAAAATTAATATAGTAGATCTTATGGTAGCGCGAACTCACTTTGCGAAACATTTATTTCAAAAAAAAATTAAAGAAAAACTTAGAAATAAAACATAAATAAAAGAAAATCTTACATTTTATATATTCACTCAAAGCTTATTAACGGGATATAGTACTGGGATGAGATTTTATTTGACGTCGTCGTCCAAATTTTCATATTATTCGATCAGCGCAGATCTCAAGTCACTGAGTGTCTTTGAAGTGTAGGTAGTATCCTTATATTGTTCCTTTATTCACCGCATGCCAAGCCCTCAGGTCGATTTTAACTTATTTCTTTTTGCAAGCTTTCCTTAACACCACAACAAGTGTGTTCTAGCATTGCCGTGTATCAGTGAGAAGTTTTCCTCAAAAACATAACCAAATATTCTATCAGAATGTTATTGATATGTAGTAGCTAGATTTAACCGATCTTCCATTCGTGGCAAAACCTCCCCAGAAGTTACCGAAGAGTATCTTTTACCTAATATTCTTTACAATATGTTACACCCATCTGATGAGCACACACAAAACCTAGACTAATCAGTAAACAAAAAGTTGCCAGTCGATCTTGGTTCAATCCTGGTGAAAGCGAGAATATGTATGTAAACCTTTTAATGTTCCTTCAAAGCGTCGTCGTTTTTGGTTTCGTCCAATTCGGCTTCCTCAGCCAAAGCCAACGGTCAGTCGACTTCGGCGGCCAAAAATAAAAAAACTACAATGATTTCGAAAAAAATGGGCATGACTGGGTCACATGGAATTCCTCTTATGTTCCTAATTATATTGGAAGGCAAGATCTTTGACAAAAACAAATAACATGAATGTTGAAAGTAACACAGTTTGAACTTATTAAAACTATCAAAACCACAATTCTAAACGGTTTTTAGTAAAAAACGAAGGACGTCATCACACGTCTTAAATAACATAGAATTTATGAAAAAAGTATTTCGAAAATTGTAGGACCGGTTTTGATAAAATCGTGTTTTTTTTTTTTTTTTTTTTTTTTTTTTTTTTTTTTTTTTTTTTATAAATTGTTTGAGATTTTGGTATGCAGTCGTTTAAATTTTTAATAATTTTGTTTGATAAGTTTTAAAAATATTGAATTTAAAAAAAAAATCAAAAATTAATTATAAATAGCAAAAAAATATCTTTCAAAATGTTGGTATGCAGAATTTATTTGGCAATCTAGGTCTTTTCAAATATAAAATTTGATTTAAATGAAAGGTACCGTTAATAATAATAATACTTTTCCCAGTAAATTTGAATTCCACAAGATGGTAGCTAATGCCTACAAAAAATTCTCAAAAATTTTCATTAAAATCGTTGGAGCCGTTTTCGAGAAAAATAAGCTTTTCCTTAACGGTCATTTGGCATATGGTACCGTTATTTTAAGCCTAAAAATTAAATTTCAATTTTTCCTCTGGGGAATGCCAAAAGAATCACACTCCATGTTTGTAGATAATCGCTTAAGCCGTTTAGGCTGTAGCTCGTTATACATACTGACAGATAGACAGACAGACATTTTTTGCCAATAACTTTTTTAGACTTCCTTATGATCGCAATATCATGTTTGATTGTTATCTCATTTTTTTTATATTCACGAATCCTAAACTTGCCTTATAGTCCCAATAATCGCAAGTAAAAAATAATTCCGGAAAGGATTTTTATCCGTTTCCACTCATCTTGGGACTTTCTGCACTAAGTCTATTGCACAATTATGTGATATAGCAAACCAAAGATCTTGGTTTGCGTGCTTACAAAATCCAACTCGTGCAAGAATTGAAGGCACAGGATCACCTAGCAAGGCGTGAATGGGCCCAATATGATAAGCCTCAAGTGTATGTCGAGACACCGTTACATCCACAAAAACTAACTGTTTGGTGTGCTTTATGGGTTGGTTGAGTAATTAATCCGTACTTCTTTAAAAACGATGCTGGCCAGAACATTACAGTCAATGGTGACCGCTATAGAGCCATGATTACTGACTTTTTCGTTCATCAGTTGAACAACCATGATGTGCAGGAGCTGCGATTTAAAAGACTGCGCAACATGTCACACACTTCGTGCCAAAATTGATTTATTGAAGGAAACGTTTGGTGACCGCATAGTTTCACGTGAATAGGCCCCATGATCGTGCGATTTAACGCCGCTTGACTATTTTCTGTGGGGAAATGTGAAGACGCTAGTCTACGCCGATAAGTCCGAAATGATTGACCACTTGGAGAACAACATTCGCCGCGTTATTGCCGATATACGGCCACAAATATTGGAAAAAATCATTGAAAGTTCGACCTCCAGATTAGACTACGTCCGAGCCAGCCTTGGCGGTCATATGCCAGCAATCATTAATCATAATCATAAAACATCTTTTACATGTCTGGTATACCAAAGAAAAAAAATTGTTGTAACGTTTTTTTTACATATTTTACGCCGCCAACTACTAATGTTACTTACCCAAACTATTATTACGCTAATATCCTTTCACTCCATCAAGACGCTGCAGCTTCGTCTAGCGGCGAGCTTATAGCGTTAGAACCTCTTTAACTGAAAAGATACACGTTTGTGGCTTTAGGCTTTGAGAACAGAAAATGATTTCTTATCTTTCCATGCCTTTTAAATTTCGTTTGTAGCGTCGTCTATATAGGATATTATTCAAACTTTGCTTAGACATATATCATAGTAATTAATTATTTTAGCAAAAGATATTTCAATATAAATTAAAAAAAAACATTTGCCGCTACGACATGCGCCATCTACTGGAAGTAAATTTTACTACCCCGATAATGTTCCGGTAATTCAAATTTCATTGCAATTAGTCGAACGTACAAATAAAAAAAATATTAACTTTTATAATTATAGAATATGAAGGCCTCGGGTTCACTCAAGTATACAGTTACTTTATATGGATCCTGTCAACAGCTCCACCTTCGGGTCTAATTATACCTAAAAACCACCAAGGTAGCCATATATACATACATGAAAGACAATTTTTTCGTAAATATTTACCAATTCAGCGCCACCTATCGGGTTTAAACCTTACAGGATCCCCGACAGGGCTTTTTTAATTTTTATTTCAATGTAATAAATATTATTTTAAGGTGTGATTTTGAGTCAAATCGGTCCATAAATAAGAATTTCGAAAAAAGCGTCCCAGCCCCATTTAAGGGCAATTAAAAAATCATAAATAACTCCGTCCAATACCAGTCATCTGTCAATAAAAGTCCCATCAAAATCGGTCCATAAATAGCGCCATCTTTTGGGTCTTAACTTTACAGGATCGCCCGCGGAGCTAGCTAGACTGCCTGAAAATTTCAACAAAATTCACACAGCTTATGTCGCTGTACAAAACACATAGCTCATTGGTTTTTTTTTTTTTTTTTTTTTTTTATAATAAACGCGCCCACAAGGGACTATTTGTTTCCCTTTTAATGTAACACACTGCGCGGGCATTAGGAAGATAGGGAGGGGAGGTGTATCTCTTTCGCCATTCGTCGTTTTCTGGGTCGCAAACAGTACCATCAATGTTTCCTAGTAATTTTATCTCACTCTTGCAATTAGCAAGGAAGAGTGACTCTTCGTGTGATTTATGCGCTGATGTTTTTTCCTGTGGTTACAAAGTGCACAGGTAGACGAATTCACTGACAACCTGTGAGCCATACTTATCAATTGTCACGTTCTGACCAAGTCAGTGCTGAGATTTGATTTTCCAGATTTGAAACCTGGTAAGGTGCAGAGCAATTAGTTTATCAGAAAACGACGTCACATAAAACGCTAGATAGAACCCTATAGGCGGTGTTTAAATGGCTAATTATTCAATAATTGTTTTAGAGTACTCTATCTCCTTTTTTATGGATCTAGTCTAATGATGGGACAAATTCTAAATATGATCTCGTTTTAGTCAGGTGGATGTAATTCCTGGTTGTCATCTAGATTTGCTAGTACAGGTCAATCATTGGCGGGATATTGTCCTTCATACGAGACATATCTATGATTTTTCCATAACAATGTTTTCATAAATGGCCGACTCATGAGACCTTCGCATGCTCCTAGTTTCTGAGAAAATAACACATGTTTCTACAATCCTTGGATCCGATGGTCCCAATGCTCGTCATTAGCTTATCCAGCATGATTTTCCACATTTTTGGGTTCCTTCCTTATTCCATCCGTTTTAACTTTTAATATTTGCGAAAGACTGAATTCTGATTCCATCTTGTTTTAACTTTCTCTACTAAGGAAAATCAAGTTATATTGTTAGACCATTTGATTTCTTCGTTTTATCTCTTCTTTGTCTTGAACTGGCACAAAGAAATTGTGCTTCCAATCTGCTTTAATTGCTCCTACTTGGAAAGGACTGAACGTATTGCTAACCTTTTATTTTTATCGGTTTATTTTTTCTACAGTTAACTGTTTTAATTTCCTATATTTACAGAGGTCTTGAATCCTATTGCCAAACATATTATCCTAGAATAAATTTTGTGGGTAAACCTTCCTAAATTAAGTTTTATGAAATCATCAATTTATTGTTAAGGAACGAAAATTATGAAAAGACCAATGAATCAAATTCTATATCTGCTTTCTTAAGACAAATTCTGGACCCCGGCGGGATACCTAAGCCTTGACAAAAAAATAAATTGATATTTAACTGATTCCAAAGAACAACTATTAGCAATGCTTTTTACAAAGCAATAATTGCCTTTGGAGCAAATCTTTTTGAATAAGAATCGCTGAAAAAAAATCCCACACTGAAACTGTTTTACAAAGTTTTAAACAACATTCCCCCTCTCTTACAAAATATGCTTCACCGTTCTTTTTTCTTTAGGCTTGTCCTAACAAATTGCTGGTAACATAATTAATAGGAGTTTTTTAAAGGCCAAATTAAAAAAAACACCTTTAATTTGGTTAATACAGTACCGATTATTCCACCCAATTACTTCAATTTCATGACTTCATTAAGAACCTTTTCTGACACATTTTTCAACGTTAGTAACAAAAGAAAAAAAATTATACGATTTCAAAACACCCACAACTATTGTAAATTGTAATTTAATGCCATTAACTTGTTTTGATTAAATTTACATTTTTGGTTCTATTTTGATAACACTTTTGTGGGTTAATATTATGATTTTTTTTGGTGAAAAAAGGCAATGAGTCGGGGTTATCTCTGCCTATGAAGCACCCTTCCCATCACACACTGAATTTTTATTGTGTTTTTGTAATAAAAATAAAAAAACTCCTGAATGCAAATTAAAAAAAATTAAAATTTCTATTAAATTTCCACGACTGCATTATGCAAACATTTCTTTTAAAAATCTTAAAATAACGCTATTTACTGCGTCATGAATGTTTTACTGCAAAAAAAATTACGTTCTAGATACAAAAACTCTAAAAGGAATCAATGTATCTGCCGGATAAAGAGTACAAAATTACTTCTTCGAACGGAGCAAATTCGGGAAACTAAACGCAATTGTTTATAACAATCGAATGCAAAAAAATGTGTAAACAACAAAACGCCGGAAAAAATTAATTATTTAAAATATAAAAAAAAAGAAGTTTTTTTTCATTTTTTGTTTATCAAGCTTCCAGCCACAGAAAATGATGATTATTTTTCATTGAAACAATCTCATCGCAGCCATAAACATAAAAACACTAAAGGCAATCGAATTTATTTTTGAAAACCTATTTTACGACTTAAAAGTTCAAGGTCTTACGAAATGTTGAATTTCATATTTAATGGAAGCATTTTTTTTTATTTGTTTTGGTTTGTTAAACAAAATATTTTTTCAATAACTCTTATGAGTTTTATTGCGCAAAACATACGTCAGATAAAAAGAAATATCTGACAGCTTGATGAAATTGAGATTTTGTTCTTAATTGACAAGAAGTGTTGGTTAAAAATGTTTTTGGGTAGTTGTATATTAAATTTTATTTTAAAATGCAGACGCAGTTTTGATCATCGTGTAATGAAGTAACAGTGGAAGTTTTTACTAGAAAATTGGGACAAAAACATTCAAACATTAAAGAGCCAAGACTTGTGAATAGTGGGCGTTCTGAGTCATTAGGCATGAAGGGGACACATTTTCACCGATTTCTCACGTAGGCTTGTAACTTTCTCAGTCCTTTGACTAAAAGTCTTAAAAAAAAAAAAAAAAAAAACAAATCAAAATCAAATAATGCCACAATAATTCGCTTGAATAAAAAAATTAAATCAAATTGACACGAAACACGTGTCTATGATTGAGTAGCTGTTTGAGGCGTAAATGTCGTCATTTCCGCCAAATCAACATTTGTGATTGTGATTATCTTTTTCCACAAAAGCCTACCAGAATTCAAGGTTATTAATCATGCATTATATGTATTGAGATTATCGAAATTAAGCTAAAGGCATTAATAAATCTATTCAAATATATTCTTTCCAATTTTCAGCGTCATTTACAAAAAATACAACTTTTAGACTTATAAATTACTGATTTGTTATACTTTACTTTGGGGAGAATATTTTTGAATTGGGGTCTTCTAATTTGATTATTTTGCTGAATTCATTTATTAGTTAAACCATAGTATTTTAACCTTACAAATTTGGGGAAAACAAAAAATAACATTCGTCGGTTATTTGTGAAAAAAAAGTTCGAAAATTCACAAATTTATGTCAAAAAACTTGACGATTTCTTCTTTTTTTGTGTTCAGGAAACTGCATTTGCATTCACAGCAACACTAACTCCAACTGAAGCATAGGCAACAACCAGATCTGTCCGTTTCTCTCTATTCGCAGGAACATTTCTATAAGCTCTGGCCACAGTCGCAGATTCTGGGACTGCGCTACTACTGAGCTCTTGGTCTACCAACTTACCGTAAACCATGAGGATTCAACTGAGACCTCTTCGTTGCTGGTTTCCAGGGTGTATCTTTGGTCTTCAGCTCTAGGTTAACTTGGATCTTGTTTGTTTGTCCGCTGTTTCTGCTGTAACAATTGACACTTTTGGTTAAGATTCAGGAAAAGATATTACCAACATAGTTCAAATGGCTTGTTTTGGATACCATGTCAATGTGGTCGACACATATTTGACCGTTGAGAAAAACGGCTTTGTGCTCTCAATTGTTAGGCCAAACTTTATAGTTGAGGGATCATGTTGATGTCAATGACTCTGGAATGAGATGTTTTTACTTACCTTGGCTTTCAATTTGAGTCTTTCTCGTTTCACTCCAGGACTCTACCACCACACCAATAAGCGGTTGAGAAAAATAACAACAAACATCGGCAAGACAAATATTAATTTTATTTATATAAGGCCTTTATACACAAGCCTTACACAAGTTGTTTGCATTGACTTGTCGTGAAGAACTGTATAGCAGCTATTATTTTTTTTATTTTCAGTAAATATCTTTAGAAGGCCTTACACAGTCTATTTTGAATCTTTATCAGCCTTGTATAGAGCTTGCCAAACTCACTTTTAAAGGCCTTATATAAGTTGTTTTTTAATTGTCAAATTTTGAATTTTGTGGCTTTCTAAAGTTTGCATTATAATAACTCATTATATTCAATTACTTGTCAAATTAATAGAATTGGGCCTATATTTTAAGCTTTTTAGTTAATAGAAATAAAATCAAAGGCTTATTACTTAAAACCATATAATTCACAGGTACCTTTTGATGATACGTCATGTGGTCGTTTCTAAAGATTTAAAAAAGGAGGTTTTGCTTTTTTTGACAAGCTAGTAATTATTTTGTTTGTAAAAGCATTTATAGGCAAGCGTTACACAAGTTGCTAGTATTGACTTGTCGTAGACTGCCTTATAGCAGCTTTTATTTTTGAATTTCCTGTAAACAACTTAGAAAAGGCTTATATAGGCTATTTTGAATTTTTTTCTACAAGTTGTCTTGCCAAGCTCGTTTTAAAAGCCATATAGTTGCTGTTTTTTGAATTGTGAAAGTTTGAAATGCGGCTTGCGAAAGTTTATGTTATACAAGCTATATACAATCTATTACTTGCCAAATTCGAAAGACTGGAAATGGCTTAATTATTAGTTGAGAGAACATTAGTATCACTGTTGATTCTGTTTTTTTTTTTTTTTTGATATCAAAAGATTTCTAGCACTTGACTGTCTCGGTACCTATTCAAATCCAGCCTCTAAAAAAGACACTTTGCTTAAGTGCATAGGTATTAAGTTTTGATCTACTTGAAGTAGCCTGAGAAAAATAAACTGCACGGCTGGATCGCACGTACTTGCTCACATGTGCTGTCACATTGTAGAATAAAATTTAAGAACATTAAAGTGAACATCAAAGCATGTATTCGATTTCTGTCACTTGATTGTTCGAATAAAATACGTTAAATTGTATTGAGTGAAATAATTTAAAACGGTTTTTTTAACAACTTTTTTTAATAAATAAAAAAAAAAATAATTCAAAAATACAAACTTAAGCACAAAAATAACAAACATTTAAAAATAGAACTTGAAAAAAAAATTCACTTACCCGTTTTCAAAATATTGATTTTTGAAATTTTTATTTAAATTATTAAAAATAAAAAAAAAAGTTTTCGAAACAAAATTTATGCGAAATTACTAAGACTACCTACCTCTTCTGGAATATCAATTTTGATAGTAATCGGATCACCATGTTTCAAATAAGTCGAAGAAAGAAAACCGGTCCTATGGGAGGTACCGTTTTTAGCCTACCATATTAATTTTTTTCCACTATAATATAATGCTATTTATTTATGCTAACATAAAAATTCTTGGAGCCGTTTACGAGAAAAATAAGCTTTTACATAACGGTTATATGACAGGTACCGTTAATTTTTGAGCTAATTTTTTTTTTAAACTCCTCTGTAGAATGTCAAAATAACCTTAAGTTCTAAATTTGAAGACGATTTGCTCAACCGTTTAGGCTACAGTCCAAAATACATCCGTACTGACAGACAGACAGACGGACAGAATTTTGCCAGTAACTCAAATATGTTTCTATACCATCGTAATGTCATGTTTGATTGTTATCTCAATTTTTTTGCACGAATGCATAACTTGCATTATAGTACCTATAATCGCAAGTAAAAAGTATGATGCTTTACGAAAACATCAATAAGAAAAAGAGTCGGACACCAAATGGAGCCCTAGGGCACACCAGCATTTAATTTGTAAATTTCAGACTTTAATCCGTCAATTATTTTTTTTTTATAATTAGCCCACGCAAAAAGGGTTAAAGCTACTTTTATAATGTTATTAAGCACACAAGGGCGTTAGGAAAATTGGGAAGGATGAAAAGGAGATACCGATGCCCATTTGTTTTAAAGCTCCCATTATGACTGGGAGGGAAAAACACAATCTGGCAAGGCTTTCCACATTCGCGTGGTGCGGCTAAATAAAGAATCCCAGGGTAAATTTATGGGCATTCCTAGCAGTTTGAGTATTACGGTTGAATCGTTTCAGGAAAGGAATGTAGCTGGCTATTTCGCTAGAGCATTGTTTTTAGAAATAACGAAAAGATGTAAATGTTTATATTATTATTTGGTAAGAGTTTCATTTAATGCACACATTCTCGATAAAAGTGCTGCGGGGACAAACTGTATCGAATGCCTTTCAAAGTCAATTGCAATAATCTTACTTTCACCAAAATAATGAAGAGATTGGTTGCAGTTTTAATTGAGTAATACCATAAGCGAACCAGTGTTTACCAGTGCAGCGTTGGAAAGAAAGTGGAAGTAAGTGGAATTGGTCGACAGCTAAGGTTAGGAATATTCAGCTTGTTTCAAAAATGGACTAATTATTGAAAAAAAATACTTTTTTAAAACAGCTTATAAAATTTGTTAAAAAAATAGTTTCTGTATAGGTATATACAAAAAAAAACTGTATAACAACATCTCTGTAGTGCCCCGTGGCTTAGTGGTTAGTGTGTCGGACTGCTAAGCGAATGAGCGTGGGTTCGAATCCAGCTCAAAGCCACCTTTTTTCCGGGGTACTGCCTCTTGCGAGGAACTGACAAAACCTCCAAGAGTAAAATTTGTCTCGAAAAAGTGCATCTCATGTAGCCGTTCGGACTCGGCGGTAAACTGTAGGTCCCTTCCATTCTTGCAGATTAACAACACACACACAGGAATGGTTGAGAGTATAAGTCACTACGCCTTGACTCCTTAAGGAGCTGTCGCGCCAGTAAATTAATTTTTTTATTTTATTTATTATAACAACATCTCTATTCTTTATCTAATCTTTGATATAAATGCTTACATCCTAAATGGAAGCATTTGGAATTGAAACCAATAAAACTGCACTTAAAACATTTACAAGCTCTTCAATTAATTGGCATTATGGCGTCTTATATGCATTCACTCAGATCGCAGAACTATACTCGTAATATGTCAAAAGCTTTGCCGGATTCCGTATGTAAATCATTAAACGTTCATTATATTCATATCAAGTCATTCCAAACTATTGCTGTATCGATATACATAAGTTGTCATCGCACAACCACTGACAGTTGACCTGAAAATCCAACGCTCCCTAAGTCATCAACAGCGTCAGGAAAATCATCGACATTAGATCAAACCGCGCAATTCATCTGACAGCGGAGGCGTCCAAGTCGTCATGCACGAAAGATGTGGAGGCGATCGCTGTTGTGACAAAACCGAACCGAAAATAAACAAATGAAGCAACTTGGAACGCCGCCATTGATTGCCTGCCTGAGTGTGTGTTTTTTGTATCTAATAGATACTCTCGATAGGGGGACATCCACCTGAGTGGAAAATTGTTGACATTTTTTTCATGGCGATTTTTATTCTCCGCTTAGATTTTTAGATTCAATTTGAATGATTCTCTCGAATGGAATGTAAGGAAGATTTTTTTTATTTTATTTATTTATCCGAGAATTACGAAGAATATCCTCATCGCAGATAAATTAATTATTATATTGTTTATCGAAATGATAATAACCGAGTCGTTTAGGCATTCCCATTAAGTGACACCTGTCGGAAGTTGCGTGCAATGAATTTGAATTTGTGGAAAGCATTTTCTTGCGTCCCAGAGGGGAGGTTTCAGAATTCAATTCACCACAAATGTTCATGGTTTTCAGTGTATCTGTTGATTCAGGCTGGGGAAGAGTCCTAAAAGGATTTTATTTATTTAAATGACGAACTAGACGGTTTTATTGATTTTTTTGTTTTTTTTTGTTGTTGTTGATTTTTCAACAACGTTTGCATCAAGAAAGACTTATTTTGGGGAAAGATATTGGGGTTGGCAGGTTCAGGGTATATTAAACAAAAGGGTCGAATTTACATGTTTTTTTCATATGGTGAAATAAAGTTGCTTGTGTGTTCTGTGGGTAATAAGAATTGAGTCACCAAGAGGAAGTTTTGAATAATTTAAAGTCACGCAAAAAAAGGTTTAGGTTGACATGACATTTTAAATAAAAAAAAATCAAGCTAAACCAACTTAGTACCTTGAAAGATTGAATGGGAATCGTAACTCTACTACCTTTGGAAACCAAAGTATTGGTCGCCCAAAAAATCATACTCTATTTCACACTGATAACCAAATAAATCATCATAATCATCAAGCTACTCAAATTTAACGGAGTTTCAGTTTGCATGATGTTTTGATCAAATGAATGTCCTTAAAAGTAAATCAATAGCTGTTGGAAGATATAAAATTAATCCAGAATTTGAGATTTTGAGCCATTCTGGTCCATATTTTACCACATCTTCTTTTAAATGATGGAAATATCTTGAACAAAAACTGTAGAATTGAGATGAGTCTGCGTTCAGGTGGCGTATTGCCAAACTGTATATCAGCACAGATTTCGAGAGCGCTGAAACATACAACATTTTGCTCAATGAAATGAAGAGCAGAATGTATACTGAATCAGAGCATCGTGTGAGTCAGTATACATTTTGCTCACAAAAGTTAGAGCAAAGTATCAACATCAATGAGATTCGAGTTGCTTGCTGCTTGCGTTGCTTCTTTTGTGTGATTGTAAGCAGAGTTAAGGTAGAGTGTGTGGGTAAGTTTTATCTCCCAATCAGTATGAGGTAGGTATGGGGGGGGGGGGCATGCTGCCCGCCTTGAGCTCACTATATGATTTGGAGTATGTGCGAGATTGGGTTTATGCAAAAGTTCTTTAAATCAAAAAGAAACGTTGCACATACCCAACCTTGCACCTTACCCAAATCCTATAGTGAGCCCAAGCAGGGGGGTTACCTTCTTCATACTAACGTTAATCAAAGTGGAACAAATTTGTTGTCGCAGCGCCTATGTGCGGACATAGAATTTATACAAATGGCGTTGCTAGGCTCAGGAAAGTCATGTCAAAGGTCCAAACTGTTTTAGGTTTCCTTAAGAGACCAGACAGTATCTAGACTGACTCCTGCAAAGAAATCCTAAAATCACTTATGAAAACTCACTTCCTTGGATTTGACTTAGATACATCCAGTATAGATAGAGGTCCTACCATATACTAATACAAAAAATTTCAGACTTTGGAAATGTTTTTTTTTTTTAAACCTTTTAACAAAGAAGCTATGCGGCTAAAAGTGCATTAAAAATGAAGCAGATAATGTTTTCCAGGAAGAATTGCGTGTAGTATCATTCTATTATTTAATGTTGCAAATAAGAATATGGATATTTTAATAGTGGCAATCAAGACCATATCCTTAATTGTCTCCAAGACCAAACTGTTTGATCGCTGTCGCAACGATCTGCGACCAATCAATGAAGCAAACCTTATTACCCTTCGGTTGGTGCCCGGAAACTGTGACATATGTAATTCCAGAACCAATAGCAATTTTCATACGATTTTTTTAATGGCAATTGTAACATAAGTGCAAAAACATAGACCAAATTCATTTGATGAACTAGTGGCAGAGCTCTTTTAATGTTGACAATTCGATTAGTTTTTTTTTTGCTTTAATAATCCAGTAAATAAAGAGGTTTTATCTTAGAAAACGTCACCGTCAGATAGTTTTGAATTTTTGGTATACAACTTGAGATTTTTGGTAGATTACAAAATTTTACTGTCAACCACGCCCCTCCGCCCTCTTCACAAAAAAAATACTGAAAATCGGCACTTTTATCACTCTTTGGCTTTTAACCCCTTTCTGGTGAAATTTTAACGTAGAATGACTCAGTATGCCAACTTGTAGTAAATACAAGTTTTGGTCTATAAAGTGTTTTTTTTTTGTAAAACCATAATAGCAAACGGAGCTTATAAAGCAGCCAAAAATGCCTAAATTTGTGTATTTTTTCTTTTAATTTCAAGTTTTTTTTACTTTTAAAGCGCGATAACTTCGTAACCGTTGGATTGAGCGCAAAAGTCCCCAGAATTATTCTTTTTGGAAATTTGATTACCTATATATTTCATATACTTTACTTTTTATTTTGTGACCGGTACATAAGAAAAAGGGTTAGTTAAAAAAATATTACAAATTTTCAATTCAATGAACTGCCTTTATACTGACTTTCCAGGTAGTTTTAGATGGAAAAAAAACTTATTGAATCTTTAAGATGTTGTTCAGGGATAGTAAATTAACTTTTTCTCAAGTTTTTGACCTCAAGGACTCTGTGCAAAAAAGGCGAGGAGGAAGAGTGTTTAATTTCAAAATTTTCGACGTATCTTAGGCTTTTCATCAATAACTTTTGTTTTTGTCCGCGTCCCACGGCAAAAGTATTCTCCTATTTTTTTGTGGACCATTAAATTTTCTTCATTTTGACTATTCACACATGTTTGTATATCAATTCGTTCCCTAAATATGGACGTTTTGAAAAAAGATATAATTTTTAAAATTTCGAAAAAAATGTAGAATTTCACCCTTTTTCATTTGTTATAACCGAATTATAATTACTGATCCCTCGTCGATTTAAAAAATTGTTCTTCTGGTATTGGCATGAGAGTTCTACACTATTATTTCAAGTAAAATGTTGAAAAAGTCACATGGACAGTGCTAAATTTAAATCTGTTTTTTGACCTCAAAGTGGTCGAGGTCTTTACCGATCTTGATGGAACGGCATGCTCTTAAAATAACTGTTTTGCACAGGCGGACGAGTTTGGCACTGATGTCGAAGCCGCACATTGTTCCAAATAGCTAGTCTTTATGAATGCTGTCATAAGCTCAAAGCCGCTTATCAATAAAAAATAAAAGGCACGACTGGGTCGCACGTACTTGCTCTTATGTGCTAATCCTTTTTAAGTGCAGGCGTCTTTTTGACAAAGATTTTATTTTAATATTTTTTGTATGACGTGCAACTTCCTTAGAATCGTTTTGGGGTGAAGCTCGAACGAACATGCGTCACGACAAAGGGATAAACACATAAATATATAGGATTGTTAGCTTTTGCAGTTTTTTAGTGTAGTATTATCTTTCCACTTGCTGCTTACTGTTTATAACTAATATAATTTGCTAATAGAAAAATACAAAGGACTTTTTTCAGTTAAATTTTCATTTTGGTATGGAAAAATTTGAACAACTGGCATAAAGATTCGTCGGAATCAGCAGTATGGCAATAATGCTAGGTAAAGGGACCTTTATACGTCCCAATATTGGACCAATGGAATTTATAAAGGATTTAGGTACCTATAATAAGGTTGGAAGGAAGGTAGGTACTAAAATTAAGATACGTGTTCCAACTACTGTTAAGCCAGTAGGTAAAGAGACAATATTAAAAGTTAACACAGTGGTTTTGTTTATTTATAGGAAGGTGTAAACTTTTGTTTTCTCGATTGAAATTTTTGCATTCAGTAGTAATCGAATAGTTTTTTTTATTTGTTAGTTGTTTTTGTGTGTTTATCAAAGGCTTCCTTATTTATTCTGTGCTTTTATGATGATGAAAAATACTTTAAAATACGTAAGTATGTATGTAATGTAGGTTGTCACTTTCTTTTATTTGACTAATGGCTTGGCTAGGGCTTAACCGAGCAATATGAAATAAAATGTTGGGGAAAAAAATTTATGAATTCAAAAAAACACTACTCATAACGTTTTTTGGAAAAAATGTTGTAAGCCATCTTATTTCTTTTGCTGTTTTCTATTTTATGAATTTTTCATTTCAAAATCGTTAGACCAGTTTTTTCAAAAAACAGTTTTTTTTGAAAAACTTTTCGAAAACATATTTTAAAATTTTTTTTAGTATGTCAATTTTAAGAAATCTATAGTTTATACTAGGAGAAAAATTTAAAAAAAAATCTATAGATCCGTTTTCAAAATATTCAAAAAACAAAATATTTTTTTAAAAAAATTATTAAAATTTAAAAAAAAATGTTTTTGAAAATTTTGATAAGCAATATTATTTTAATCATAAAACACTACATATTTTGAAAATTTCATCAAAATCCGTCAATTAGTTAACGAGAAAGTCTGATTTTAAAAAACCGGTCATATGGGAGGTACCGTTATAAAACTTTTTCTGAAAAATCCATTACAATTAAAAGATAGATTTTGCACAGAAAACATCATTCTGAAAGTTTAATCAAAATCGTAGGAGCCGTTTTCGAGAAAAATAAGTTTTTTAATAAAAGTTATATGGCAGGTACCGTTAGTTTTGGAGCTAGAATGCCAATTCCAAAAACTGTCAGGTAGAGCACTCTAAAAATACTATATACCAAGTTTGAATCAAATCGGCCCAACCGTTTAGGCTGTAGATATCGATACGGACAGACAGACAGACAGACAGACAGACAGACAGACAGACAGACGGACGGAATTTCCGGACCCACTTTTTTTGACTTCTCTATCATCGTAATATCATGTTTGATTGTTAGAATTTTTTTTTTTTTTTTACGAATGCATAACTTGCCTTATAGTCCCTATAATCGCAAGTAAAAAATGATGGTATAGATTTGAAGTTCCTGAGTTTTTTCCAAGTCAATTGTGGACTTTCTGGCCGCACTGCTTTTAACTTTTCAAATTGTGGACGACTTTGAGAGAAAAAATTTTTGCAGGCGATGCTGAGGAGACATATACCCTATTTGGCCCAAAAGACCTAGAAAATTCTAGAAATTCTGCGCAGAAAATCTTTATTTAAAAAAATCAAGAAATTCCTCCTATAATAATAATGCGTCGCCCTTTTGTCTCTTTAAGTTCCAAAGGTTGAAAAAGCTGGTATCTTCAAATATTATTTGACATTTAATTGCTCCCAAAGGTTCCAATCTTCTTATCAATTGGAGTATTTCATAAGTTCGACCGACCAGTATCTTTTAAGCTAAGCCTTTTAAGTCTCCGACAGCAGCCATCCAATTAAGTCGACCTTCGAATCCAATTTTTTGATGGGAAAAGCCTTATCTCCCCACTACACCTTATCTAACTCGTATATTTTTTATAGTATTGCTTACCCACTACACACGGTCTATTGACATACTAAATACTCAAGACACAAAAAAAAACTTAAATTACCAACCGCTTACTAAATAAAAGCGCTTCACTTCTATCTATCAACCGTGAGTTTGGCTACCCTCATTCCCTCCTGCCCAACCCACCCGGATCAATCTCTAAATTACAAAAATAAACAATCAATTTAGCCCAACACACACACACACACACACACTACACGACAGACATTGCCACAAACTATTCGGCATGCAACATGCGTACTAATTTTTTTTTATTTCTAATCCAAAATCCACTCAAACGATTAGCCCAAGAGAACAGCCAGCAGCGTGTATTTTCTGCTCACCAAATATCCCATGAATGCGTGTACGAGTATCTTTGAAATACAAAAAAAAAAAAGATTGTAAAAAACTTCAACATTTTCCCGAGAAGGAGTACAAGCAAATCAAGAAGAAAAAAAAAACTTTAGCCGACGGATTCTGTCTTGGCCTATCGGCTCTGTAAGCGGCGACTAGCCAAGTCAGTCAGTTATTCCTCGAGGCGGTGAAACACGGAAAAAGTTTGCACGCCAAATCTATTTTTCTCAAACCAACCAAAGATACATTTGTTGTTGAAATAAATTAAGAAAATTTTTGGTTTTCGTATTTATTTTTGTTTTTTTTTTTTTGATTTTATTATAAATTCGTGAACAGAAATCTAAATTTATCGAGTTAGTGTGCCTTCAGGATTTTTTTTTGAAAAAGATACATTTTTTCCAATTTCGCTCAGTTGGCATACCGATGTGTATTAAGTAAAAAAAAAATTGGTTAATTAAGAAAACGTTTTGTTTGATAAGAAAAACCCATAAATCTTTAAAATCGTTCAATTGCCTTCAAGAGGCCTATCCTTTTGTTTTCTCTCAGTGTATTTATTATTTTTTGTTGGAAAATTGCCACTAATTTTTGTAAAAAAAAAAATTATAAATATTTAAAAATTGTTTTTCCAAATCCTCTAACTCTTCCGAATGACAAGTTGATTTTTAAAGAATATTTTTTTTTTGATTTATTTTTACAACTAAATTGCATTTAAACTGAAAGATACAAATGTATCTTCAAGTGGACTTGAAGAATTCGGTGATTTATTGGCGATACAATCTTTCGGTTTCTATTGTTTTTTTTTTCTTCTTAATTTATCTAGAATGACATAATTTAAATAAGATTTCGTAAAAAAAAAACGAAAAAAAGAAAATTATTTTTTTTTTTATAAATTGTGCCCACAATGACACATATGTTGCAGAGAAATAGATTTGGATTTCTCGATAAAGTGCAATTTCTTGTGAAAGGAAATTGAGATTTTTTATAAGAAAAACTATGAGCAAATCTGCCAATCGAAAATCAAGGAGCAATGAGGGAGTTATTTTGTATCAGAATAATGTTGGAAAAGTACGTAATTTAATTTTTTTTATTGTTAAATGTTTATTTTTACGATAAGTACGCATGTAACTGTGATAAGATATGGATGGGAATTTGTGAAAATATCTGTGATGTAATTTGTTTTTAATTTTGTATGATGAAGTGTGTGAAATATTTTCACACTTTGGTTTATCTAAATGGGGAAGATTAGAAGTAAAATGGATGTGGTTGAATGATTTATCATTTTATGAATCCAAGTGCAAACTGATAAGTTTGATTGAGAGGAGTTAATTACCTTTGAATTCCACAAAACTATGATTTGTATCTAGCAAGTTCATGTATTGTGTATAGCGCCCAAATATACATGAAAATTGTTGACTTTTCTTTCGAATTTTAGACAGAATCTAGATTGACACGATATGGTCATTTTAATACATCAGGTTGTTTCACTGTGTTTTGTGGCTATGTTTTAGCTTATTTGTATACTAAAGTAGTGATGATTTGGAAGGGCTTACATTTTTCTTACCTAGTTAAAATACATACATACATACATTCTGAGAGAAAAAGTATAAAGCTGCGAGACATCAGTGTCCAAATAAAAAAGGTAGATAGCCGAAAGATTTTTTTTGAGAAAGTACTACTCTTTAATTAATTTTTCTACTTCACCAATTTGTTGAAAACCCCAAATCTGTCCAGCACATGACTGATTGCATCCTCCTTCTCCATTCCAGTAACATCCTTTTCTGAGAATCAATATTTTGGATTTATTGGTGTTGACCGCGAGGCTCCACAGACGACATACATTAGAGCTTTAATATTAACTGGTGAAAAACTAATTCCGCCAGTCAAAACCGACGAGAGGCTATCCAAGCCAAAATGTAGGCCTGGTCTAGAATGACCAGGGAATATTTTCATTACATATGCAAGTTCATAGGCCCTATTGAGGTATCCGTCAGAACGGAACATTCTCCGATTTCCTAAGAGTCGGAAGATTTTTGCGTCGGCGGTTCCGACATTTTGTAATATACACCGGGGTTCTGGGTTGCAGTGCGATCAAGTATTTTGTTATAATGTTTTTAACTCCTCCCTTAATAAATAATAAGCACGAATCGTGTTATATAAACAAATATCGAAAAAAAATATCGATTTTTCGATATATTGATTTATTTCTTACATCTCTATGAGAATCTAAAACCCGTCGCATGTCAAATCAATGCGTCGTCAAATTTAAGACGAGGCCAAGGCGAGCCAAGCCAAGAGCACTACCTACCTACCTTTTCTCGAAGCGCTACGTCGACCAAGCCACATATTTAACCAAGGTGTAGAGTTTGTGAAGTTCCGCCTTTGAGAAGTAAGAAGCTTAGCTCCATATGAGATCTGATAACTTTTTGACAATGGGAGTCATATAGTGTCGTCTTGGCAACATATTACATGAAAATGTTTTTGGTGGGATTGCTTTGTTCCTTGTTCCTCGAATGTAAATTGAGTCTCCGATTGTGTACCCGTTGTGGAGAATTTTCCTTGCCGGACGGATACCTCGAAAGGTTATCCTATAAAAATGAATTTATATTTATTTTAATATTTTGAGGAACCGGCTATTTTGCAAAACGAGCCTCCGTTATTTACTTTAGATGAGATTTGCGTTAAATAAAACGAGTATGAATTCTGTTTCTCCTTACAACTCATTTCGAAATTCTTATTTGCGTTTGTTGCCCTTATAGTCCGGGGAAATGTGAAAATTTGGTCAATAATTTCCTCTCACGCGATAATTGGTGAAATGCATCATGGAATAGTATTATAAAACCTCGTGAACGTCAGCTGCGGTTCCATGGGTGGGATGAGCAGTCCAGAACGTTATAACATTCAAAGTATCAGATGACGATCTTTCCACCGAGATAAAACGAGCTGACATTTATATTCATTTATAATTGCGTAAGCTACCATCAGTCTAACTTTTAGCTGAGAGGAAATCACTGAAAGTACATTTTTTTGATGCAGTTGGCGCATAATCCGCCTTGTTACAGCCAGCTGACTTTTTTTTTCTTCAAGATGATGTTTAAGCTATGGTTTGACAAAATTTTTAGTCGGGAGGAAATGACTGAAAAAAAATTAGGCATATTCTTCGTGCGTGGGTGGCTACCACGAACCATCTCACCAACGGAACCGCAGCTGACGTTCACGAGGTTTTATAATGCTATTACCTGATGCTTTTCACCAATTATCGTTTGGAGTTTTAAAAAACAGAAAGATTTTTTCCTTGCTGCTTCACAATCTCTGTCAAACCATACGTAGTTCTTTCCATTTATAATTGCTTACAGACTGAAAGGTTGTGCTGCCTGTAACGAATTCACCTTTGGGGTAATAAGCCCCTAAAATCTGTCCTTTTTCTCAATTCTCGCAATGTTAACCCAAAACAGCGTAGGTAAAAATTTACCGATCCTATTGATATTGACCCTATTTATATAAATCTCTTTAGGATGGTATTTTGTGTACTTCGACACGGATATTCTGTCAAAGCACGGCCTAAGACACTGACACTGCCTCTAAAACACCCGAATCTTTTTAATTGGAGTGTATCTTCGGGAATAGGCAATAATCGGCCTGTTAACGGCAATTTAGAAAATCACCTTCACCCTGCTATCAAGAAAGCTTCTATTTATTAAACGCTGTTTTGGCTACTATAAAAAGCGGTTTTTGTCAGGGAAAAAACTTCCCTAGCTGTAGCCAGAACAGCCTCGGATTAAATTTAGAAACTAATCCAGCCAAAATGCCAAGGTTCTTTAATACATGTTATCCTACGATCACTATTTTGCGAAGTTTTCTTCTCGTATCTTATTTAACAATGTTTGAACTTGAACTGAACTCAATAGGAAATTTTACGATTATCTTGCTGATATTCGGAATCCGACCAGAAATCCGCCGGATTGGTATCATTCTCTAAGCTGTCTTCCAACTCAATAGATAATATGCATTAGTAAACGCTTTGTTAAACAGTGAATCCTTAAAGAGGTGCTATATAACAAATTTACAATGCTGAGTACACCATCGATTCCTGATTACCCCATTTTTGTAATTTGATTCAAAGATGGTTTGTAGATCAAGTATGATATAGTTTATCGTTTACCAAGGTTCTTTGATGATGGTCCTCTGATGGTCCTATGGTGAATATAAAGTGGCAGCTCTATGTGGTTCTGATAAAAGATACTATTAATTTTTTTTGTTTATAAAATACAAAACTTCATTACAGTTTTCTACTTCTATATATTTTTCTATCTGAGGAACCTAAATATCAGAAATCATGTATATGAGCTATCGCGTTCCTAATTGACGGCAACGTTCTTATTGGTATAGCTTTTTTTTATAATACAGGGTGGCTGATGAATATTGCTACATTAAGAAACTCAAATAATTTTTTTTTAGTGTATGGAATTCAAATGACCTCCCCCCCCCTGCTCGTCGATGCATGTGCGGCTTCTTACCAAAAAGCTGTTCATTACTGCTTGGAGATTTGAGACAGGAATAGCCGCAATTGTTTCTCGAATGGATTGCTTTAGTTCATTCAAATTAGACTTCCTATTTGCAATAACCCTACAAAAAAAAAGTAAGGTGCAGTAAGGTCAGGCGGCCTGGGAGGCCAACGGAATGTGAAGTTTCTGGATATCAGCTTATTTCGTCGCAATTCTGTCTTAACAAGCCGGGCTATGTGAAGAGTTGCACCATCTGGGCGTATTTCTGGATAGAAAAACTCTCCACATGCTGAACTAACGGTCTCCAGTAACCGTAACGGTGTGACCGTTTTCTTCAAAGAAGTAGTGCCCGACAATGCAGCGTGATGGAATTGCACACCACACTTTGACACGAAGTGGATGCAATCCGTCTCATAGAGTATCTGTGGTTTGGAACTTGAAAGCACTCCATATTCGACAATTTTGTTTGTTTATGTTGCCGTTTAAATCGAAATGGGCCTCGTCAAACATAAAAAGACATTTCAATATGTTTCCCCCCTCTTCCACCATATAAAGCATCTACTGGCAAAATTCCAAGCGAATCGGCAAGTCTGCTGGGTTCAATTTGTTGGCCATTTGAATTTTATATGGGAATAAGTCCAAATCATTGTGCATAATTGACCACAATGACTGTCTGCTTATACCCATTTGAGCAGATAAGCTTCTTGTCGAAACTCTTGGATTGTGTTGTATGGCAGCAGCTACAGCAGCCGATTGTTTCCTCCGTCCGAACTGAAGGGTTTCGTTGGTAAGGTCTTCTTTCGACTGTCCAATGCTCGGCAAAATTGTTAACAAGTCTCATTATGGTCCTACTGCTCGGAGGATTGCCGCCAAACGTGCGCCTATACTCTCTTTGACCCGAAACTACGGACTCCAGTGCATGATAGCGGCGGACAATGCAAATTCTTCTTTCAGTGTCCCACCCAGTTAACCATGTTTGTTAAATCTAAAAATCAATCTGCAAAAAAAAAAAAATAACCAGATTCATTAAATAGAAAAAAAGTTATTAAATTTTTGTTTGGGCAGCGGCTTTCATCAGCCACCCTGTATATAGTGGTCGATCCAGCAGCCAATATAAGATACAAAATAAAGTTAAACACTTTAAACCAAATCTTTCAATATCTCTTAACATCATCATCATCATCAAGTATTGTTTGTTATTTTTAATATAAAAAAAAACTATGAATGCGCCTTCTTTGTCAAATATTTGGATACCACTCTCTGTTTCGATGAAAAACCGTAGTTGTATTTGTATTTCTTCAAACGTAGTGATGACAAATAGTTAAAAGTAAAAGTGTTGACTATACCATATACTATAGGTACAAAGCGCCATTGTATTGGATGTTTATGCGTTTATGAGCCGTCTGTTTGATGTACAATAGCAACAAATGAAAGTTCATTAAGTTTATTCATTGTTGTCGAGATTTCTTTGTTCAAAAAGAGAATTTTTTTCTTTGGTTCATCGAAAGGAATATGTTTTTTTAATAGAAAGATGTTAAATAAAACTTGCATGCGTGGATAGATAATTCTAACCACATTTTTGAATTTAATGCTTGAAAACCATATTTAGAGAGAACTTCGAATTCCGTCGCCGATTCCACGGCCGTCCGACACCGCCTGCGCAAACACTGCGCCGTTTGGCCACCAACCTTGAAGAGTATGGGACCACATTCGTCACTAAGGCGAATTTTGGTCAAAGACTTGCGTATGTTACCGTACAAAGTCCAGTCCGTGCATCAGCTGCTGCCTGTCGACCGCCAAACGCGTGTAAGCTTCGCCCAAGCCATCCTCAATCTCGAGGATGAAGTGGACGATTTTTAGACCAAAATCATATTGAGCGATGAGGCTCATTTCCACCTTAGCGGGTACGTGAACAAGCAAAAATACCGCTTCCGGGGCACCGAAAATCCATGAGTAATGCACGAGGATCCATCACACCCGCTCAAAGTTACTGCATGGTGGGCTGTTCACGCTGGAGGAGTCATCGGGCCATTTTTTCGAGAACGCCGCTGGTCAAACGACAACAGTGGACGGTGCGCGCTGTAGGGCCATGTTAACCGAGTTTTTTCTGCCGCAATTAGACGAATAAGGTATGGAGGACATGTGGTTCCAACAGGACGGAGCTACGGCACACATTGCGTGAGCCACAACCGATATTCTGAAGGGGCCGTGCCAGGTCGCCTCATCTCTCGTTTTGGCGATTTGCACTGGCCCGCAAGATCGTCCAATTTAACCGTTCCAGACTTTTTTGTGGGTTTTTTTGAAGTCCCGTGTTTACGTGAACAAGCCCGAGACCCTAGAAGCCCTCAAGAACAACATTCGACACGAGTGCGGGAATCTGTCGCCCGAAGTTCTCGCCGCAGTGATGAAAAATGCCATAAAACGAGCCTGTATGGCAATCAATTGTGACGGCGCCCATTTGGCCGATATCATCTTCTCGACTTCACCAATAAAATTCTAAAGGTTCAAATAAACAGAATCGAAGTTTTTCATTTAGAAAAAAATGAGAGCCAAAAAACATCGGATGACTTCTTTTGGCCCACCTTGTATAATGCAATAGAATTGTTGTATCATTTATACTGAAACGAGTTAGGATCACTGAAATGGGTTAATTGACGATAAAAATGCCAACTTTCGATTATTTGCTTTAAATTTTACACTTTCAAATCCCGAATGATGAAACTCAAATTAGTACAATTTGTCAATACATTCGAACATCGATATAAGGTGATGTCTATCTACATAAATGTCGACATTGAGAATGAGGTGTTGGTTAAATTCGAGACATATGTAAAATATTATCCCTTCAAATTCGAAAATACAATCTATAATTCGAAGAACTTTGCTAATAATTTCGAACATCGAATAAAGGCGATGTCTTTTAAATATAAAAATATAATTTGAAGTGTTGGTTGAATGGGAGAGAGATGTTGATGTCAATAGTAAAAAGTGTCAAATTTGACGTAAAGTAAAATGTATAAATCAAAACCAGAGATGAAGTCTTCAAAATTATAATTTTTTTTTTTAAATGTTCGATCTACTTACTTTTTTTTAACTTTTCGTGGCAGTAGCGTGGTGCTCCTGGGTTTGGTTTAATTTGCTCCTCCAGCAGGCTGATATCTTCCTAGCCGTATACAATTTCGCACGCCAAGCAGTCGGAGGTCTCCCTCTACTTTGTTGTCCCATTCAAGATTACCTTTATTTCTGACTGATTTCCTCGGCAATGGCGTCGAAGACTTCGAATTCTGGAGCGTCGATTTTAAACCGCTATACCTGCATGTCATAGGCGCCGGATACGGATATTTGGCTAACTTATTTAACCGTAGAGCACATACAAAACTCGTTGTATCTTCTTTGTCATTCGTTATAAGTTGCAAAATATAAAACCATTTAAAAAATTATCTTAAAAAATTCAAAAGTACCCAAATTCTTTCATATCGTGTATATTTCTCTAGAAGATGTTTCCTTCTGAATTTTCAATTCTTTCTCAAACGTCTCTAAGAAGTTTCAAAGGCCCCATTAAAACTTCTTGCCTTAAAATATTAAGAAAATATTATATTTTCCCGACACGGGCATTTCTTCGCATCAAAATTATGAGACAGAACTTTGTTTAGGACGAAAATTAATTCCTACTTCTGAATGAAGATATGTATTGAAACACAAGAAGTTATTATTATGAAACTCATTTTGAAACACACCTATTTCAGATTTGCATTCGGCAGTTAATTAATCTCAAAAAAAAACGTAGAACCCCTTATCACTAGAATTTATTAGTTCTCAAATGGCAGACAAAGAAAATTTGTTGCATTTTTGTCGAAATTCTAAAATAGACGAATAATTCTGCTAATATAATACAATCTTGTTTGAGCGCAGAAAAAATTGATGTTAACTTTTGTAATCGTTATCAGATATATTGAGCCGAGTCCCTCAGGGAACAATATTAGGTCCTTTACTTTTTACAACTTTTATTAATGATTTATCTCAATAAGTTAGGAGAAAATATGCAAATGTATGCTAATTGTGAAAAGCCACTCTTTTAAGCATATCAGCTGGTATTTCATGAATTATGTTGACTTCCAAAGCTTCAATCGTTTCGAGTTTATTGACGTAAACAAGAGATTTCACATATCCCCATAGAAAGTACTGCAATGGTGTGAAATCACAAATCCCCAATTGACAGGTCCATTTTTTGAGATGATGTTTTCATCGAACGACTAAGCAGTAATTTTGGAAATAGGTTTTCACAATTTGTAAAACTTGATCAGGCGTAAGTCAATTCATGATGAAATGGAATGCACACAGAATTCAAAGATCATAAACACGTTTCCCGTTCAAATCTGGGACGTTGAAACTATCATCATCAACGGCAGAACTCTTAATTTCAATCATTAAATCATCTTTCTTCTATAAACAAAAAGTTCTCACTCAAGAGTATCTTCTCCTCCATGATGCTTTGTGGGCATTAGTTTTGTATCTAATAATCAAATTTCTCAAATAAACACCTGATTCATAGATATTTCTTATTTTGACTCACAGAGTCATGTTTTTCCTTTAACACAGCTGTAAATCATTTCTTAAGTGAACCTCACCAATCAACTGAATACTCTCCCTATAATAGAAGGCAGTATTTTCATTTATCCAATTTGTTGCTCATTAATTTCCTTTATCCAATGGTACACCTAATTGATTATCATCAAATACCATAGGCCTTACACACGATGTTAGACAACGTTTTGGGCAGAGAATCGCGGCATCTTTTCACAAACAGCTTCTCCCAGTTGGAGCGGCAGAAAAAGATACTTTTTTTTATCTAATTTTAGATTAAGTATTTTCCCATTTGTTTCAAATTCTAAAATTAAATTGGTGATGATCCAAATGGTCTGTTCGAACGCGCCTTATAGAAGAATATCCTCCTATCCAAACACTCATACTTAAATTAATCACTTAACTCTCTCCCCTCGGTTTTTTTATGACAAAGCAAACACATCTAATCAATTTTTTTATCTTCTTTTCATTGCAGACTGTTCAGACATCTTGGAGGCCCCAATTGCCCCTACCCAAAGAGGTTGTTCCACCGACCACATCAGCTGAACCAAGCATGAGATCTTCCGAAATCAATCGACGCAGCGGAGCTGCCAATAACAACAACAACAACAAAAAAGACTCGCATCAGAGTTCTCCACAAGTGAGTGGGGGAGGAAATAAAAAATGGTCCTTCGGGCGGCTGTTTCGAAAGAAGAAGGAAGCAGATACAGAATCATCATCGGAAGAAGACCGCAAAGCAGGCTTTGTAGGTTCACCGAAATATCGTAAAAAGGACAAAAAGAAACGTGGAAGCAAACATATAAGTGGAGGATTTGATCACATTGTTGTTAGCCCGACTAGAGACAATGAGTTCTTCTTGCCGTTTGAGCCGATTCCGGCTGGGGATTCAACTCATTTTACTACTCAGCTAGCTCAACCTGCTATATATGATGCAAATCAAAGATCAACCAATTCTCTTGATCGGCGTGGAAAGCGGGATCATAAGAAACCGAATGCCAATGATCCGCAACAGCGACACCCTTCGAGTGAGGAGGAAATGATATCGCTAAACTCTTCAACGACGTTCACAAAATATCGCAGTGACGAGAGTCTTGGAAGTGGCGGGAACGCAAATGGTGGTCAGAGTCGGCGCAGTCGTGCTGCGCGAAATGAGCGGTACTACAAACGCTTGAGCCGGGACGGGGAAACGAGCCACGGTCAAGTTCCGGTGATGTATGCGGCCCAACCGACTCAAAGATGGAAAACCCAACCGGTAGCAATGACTGTCTACAATGGCCAGACAAATCAGCTTCCAGTCGAATTTAATCGGCCTCCGCCAGTTATGCAGCCGCCTACAATGCGGAATTCGACAAGTCTTAGTCATATGGCTCCACATCTTCCTTTAAATTACGGAATGCCGCGTCCAACGCCGAATCTTCAAAATACAGTTAACGACAACAAGCGCAGCATCAGTTTCGACAGTCAAATTCATCTACAAAACGCCAAGAAACCACTGCCCCCTCCACCGCCTCCGCGTGACCCAATGCGAAGGGTCCATGTGGCTGGCCACAATGATCACCGACCTATTTCCTACGCGTTTGACCAAAGTTCTTCCCATGCACCAACAAATACAGGAATGCGAGGTCGTTGTGTGTCCGACGATCGCATATGGCTAGGTAATGGTCCCTTGTACCAATCGGCTTCTTCCATAAACCATCATCCTCCAAGTGTAGCTAGTTCTCAAAATCGTCGTTTTATCACGCGTGCCGAGAGGGATGCTCATCCAATGAAGAAATCCCTTCCATCTGGACTGGACTTCCGATATGTAGCTGAAGCAGCACCACGGTCCCGTAAACCGATCCATCTGTTCAATGAAAATGTGACTATTCCGGCGGTGGAAAAACCTCCCTCTCCGGTTATCATAAGAACTACAAAGAGCGGCCTACCCGATACAGCTCCTCCGCCGAATCCGCAACTTTCATCGGAATATTGGCGCCGAGGTCGGGAACAAAATCAAAAACGGCCTGAATCAATTTTCAACAAACCTCGATCATTATCAAGCTCACGAGCGGGGGAACTTCGTAGTTGCAACACTCCGATGTACTCAGAAGTCTCAAAGCCAAAACCAAAACCAATTGTACCGGACGAGGTGGACAGTGTGGTTTCCGGAAAACTGCTAATCAAACCTTCTAAAGATAGTCGCAACAATTACGTTGAAATCCGTAACAACGCTAATAAGAGCAATTCAATGCCAAATCACTACCAAAGGAGAGGCCTGGAAATAACAAAGGGTCCCAAGGCGGACTCTCCAACACCCAATAAATACGATGAGTATGTGGCTGAAATGAAGGTACGAAACATCTTAGACCAGTCTATGAAGCTGGCTCCTGATCCACCACAAAGAAAAGTTACCAAACCCTTGGCCTTGCCCCCTGAACCAGACATAATCTTACGTAAGAAACCCACAAACCTCGAAGATGCTATTAATGAACTTGAGGCAATTTACAAAAGCCTTAAGCTTGGCGATGAATCGCTTCTCGACCGGGCCGAGCGTCGGGACATCCCTACACCGACGAATTTTGAAAAATACGCTGAAACCCACAGTGAAGAGTTTCTCGATGACGATGATGATGACGAACCTGTGGGAGAACCTGACCTTGTTCGAGATGACTTCGCCTACCGAAACATCAAACACTCTAACTTGGCCCCGAAGACCTTTGTCGGAGAAAAACAGCCACCTTTTGGCATACCTGTCGGTCCTATCGCAATATCACCCCGATCTGACTACCTTCATGTGACTCCAGAAAAGGACTGCCAAAAGGTCAGGACGGGTCCGTTCAAATATCCCGACATAGTTTGTGATGATCTTGCTGTACGAACATTGAGAAAAGACCCACCCGGTCAGCCTAAACCTCACTTTGCATACCCTCCTGAGTCGTTAAAGAAGAAGAGAGCCACCCGCACTCAATCGGCTAATATCTACACGCTAATTCAAAGAAATGCTGCAAAACCATCAGGAGGTGATGTAGAGGAATTCTTGGAGCTGGCCAAATGTCTCGAACGAGCTGGAAGCATGTCGGATATTCACAAAGAGACCGACGATACTCCATCTACTCTCCAGCTTTTACGCAATTTAAGAGAGCAGGAGCAGGCAAGTCCTAAAGTAATACCCTTCCGTCATCCAAGTCAAGGGGGAGCTATTTGTAGTTTACCAGCTGTTCTGTCCAAGGAAACTAAACCCCCAGTACCACTTCCTCGAAAGAGCCTTACTCCAGATCCGGAGACGAATACAATGGAAGATGCTCTTAACAAGATCGCCAAAGAAGCAAGAGAGAGCAGTGAAAAACTAACAAGAGAATTAATGGAACTTCGCAGAGGAGCTTTGATCACAACCTCTCGCTCCAAGGTGAATAAACCAAACATCGAAAGAGACCTCGAACAAATCGAAGCTGTTTCCGAAGCTGCAAAACGTTGTCGACATATGCTGCTCGACACAATACCACCGAAGGATGCCGAAGACATTCAGAAAAAACAAAGTCCTCCAAGGAGGCTGGTTACTGAGGACAAACTCATCAAAGCAATCGATCAGGTATCCACAGCTGCCAACAAGGTTTGCGAGAAGATCCTTAATGAAATCGTAACTGTCGAGCCACCAGTGGTCATCCAAAAGGCTATTGAAATGAAAAACCAGCCCGAACAAAAGCTAGTTATGCCATCGCTGATCCAAAAACTGGACCCCAGCTCAGCTCGAATTGGAGAGATTGCAGAGCGTTGCATGCGCCAGATCAGTCAGCTGAACGATATTCCAGACTACGACAACCTACATCAGATCCCAGTGACAGCGTGTAATGACTTCAAAAATGACAACGATCGCGTAAACCGCTCTGACGCCGATCTTCTTATTGTTCCAGGATCTGGATATGTGACTGCTGCCGAGAATGAAGAAGAAATTGACAAGATCATGAAAGAGTGCGAGAAAAAAGCCCGCGGTGAAGTGAGTAAATCATCGGTGAGAGTCCAGGACACGATGACCAATTCCGATGGTGACAAGGCGACAACAGCAACCACAACATCTGCATCCTCCTCCTCGAGTGACTGCCTGAAGAGCTCAAGTTCATCGGCCGGACCTCACCTATCGTCGAGTATAACATCCCTTAACCCGTACTCCTCCAGTGATTACATTAAGTCACCAAGTAGTGAATTCCACGCACCTAGCACTGATCCAATAAAAACTTTTAGCACAACATCCTACGATGTACAGTCCTCGAGCGTGACCCCAAACAACACGAACTCACCATTCAGCTATAGTACACCGTCGCCGCCATTGAATTTAAGAATTTGCAGCAGCGGTGGTGAAAAGGGCGGGCGCAGTGACAGTGCCTCCCAGTATAACTCCTCCGAGGAGTTGGCTATGATATTTGGCATCGAGAAACCATCTCCAGCTACTACGACTACAGGTAAAAAAGCTGAAGTTGTTGATTGTACCGTTCCTAGTCCCGTTGGTGTGTTCCGCCGCTCTGATCCTAACACGCCTGAAGTTCTGTCGATTTCCGCTGATACTACTGCTACTGCTACTAATCCCGAGTTTTGTGAGAGTGTGTTAGTTTGTAAGTTGGATACAATCGATGAGGATGGGGAGGCGTTATCGCCTTGTCAAGTCAGTAGGCTTTATCTGCCCAGTTATGCCAGTAATATTAGCATTATAGTTACAAGTGATGTGGGTGAGGACGATGGGTCTGGGGATAGTCCCCGAGCTCAGTCTAGTGGTCAGCAATTCGATTCACTTAGCTCGATCGATGAGTCCTCAAATCCCGATTCGGGAAATGTTAGTCTATCTGATTTTCCCGTTCAGAGTCCGGTGAATGCAAGTCTGGAGGTAGAGCTGGCTCATAATAGCCGTTTCGAGGTCGCCAAGTCATTTGTCAACGAAGTGACGATAGGTGAAGAATCCCTCGACATGGATTACTTAAGATCATTCTATGCCCAAGACGAGCTTTCAACGAGCTTTTCAAATGACGAAACTGTGCCTGAAGATGTCAGTGATCATGATGACGATAAACAAGTCTGTAGCAAAGACCAGAACAGTCCCGGACAGCTTCTGCACGAAGTTCTAAGTCAGGTCTCTCGCATAAATGCCGGAACAAATCGCAAGCAACTGATCTCTCAGTTAGAGAACATCTCCGAATGTACAAAAATCGTTGAAGATCTTAGTGATCGCCTAAGCCATCAAGATTCAAAGCTTAAAAGTAGGGAAAATACAGATGAAGATAGGCCTCGAATAAAGCATAGAGTGAGGTTTAGTGATGAATGTGATAGTGATCATGAAGAAGATCAGACTGCATGCATCAGGTCATTACAACTATTGGGTCATGATTTATCATCTTCGGAAGAGTCTATTCCACCTTTGGGTGAGATTTTCAATATTCCCTTAACAGATTCAGAGAATGAAGAGGAAGATAAAGATGAAAATGAAGAGAGTGATCTTGCCTCGGGCAGTGAAGATCACGATGTCGATTGTTTTTATTTCGATGAAAGGGACAAATCGTTTGCCAAAGATTGTAACAGTCTAAAGAACGCCCTTTCTAAGGTAGTAAAATCGAGGGAAATTTTCGAAAATCATGCTTCGGAAGAACATGATCTTCAAACTGATTCTCCCGCATGTAAATCTCTTGATCTAGAGGAGTCTCTTACTCTGTCATCTGAAGTCGTTTCGGTTATCGAAGTTGTGGGAACAGACTTGACAAATTCAGACTTTGAAAACGATTTGAATTCAGTTCAAGAACCTTCCTGTTCGGAAGCTTTCTTCGCAAATAAAATTGAAAACCTTGATCAAGAAAACAGTTTGGAGGATTCCAATTGTAAATATATTGATTCTAAGGATCTTGAAGATATCTCCAATCATGTTTCACCATATACTACCAAATCCCGTCTATCCCCTGTCAATATTTCGCTAAAAATTGTCAATGAGATTTCCAAAGTTAGCTTCGTCGACTGCGTTCCCGATGATTTCGCGGATACCTCACCTAAGACAATAAATGAAAGCTTCCATTTTTCTGCATATAGTCAAGCTTCAGAAGTTCTTCTTGTTGATTTCGAATCTAACGCAAGTTTAGAGCAAAAAAGTAAACCCTCTGAAACTCTGGACATTTTTGATAAGACTACTGAGATGATCCTATCCCAGACTGAATACTTTTCAACCCAAGACCAAAGCATTCAAGACATAGTTCAAGACTCTGATGCAGAATCACCATTCGACTCACAGCTCCACAATTTTCAAAGTGGGCAAACTTCAGAGCAAATTGAAAGGGATAATATCACCTCGACTTACACTGAGGAGAGCTCTATAGAAAAAGCTGCATCTGAAAGTTATAAAACTTTGCAAAACCTTCCAAATTCTTGTGATCTTGTTAGCTCAACAAACTCTCTAGAAACTTTTCCTACTAGTCAAAACCATGATTCTTCACCCTCCAAACATCATCGTTCCTTATCATTAGAAAGCTCTTTCGAACGCCAAAGCTCTAACCAAAGACAACAACCTTCTCATCAAAGTTCCCAAGAAGATGTCAATTCATCACTAGCCCTTAATCAGCCATCTTCTTCCCCTGCTCACCATCAAACCTTACCGTCCGAAAGCCCTTCAACGTCGGCAGTTTCGAAATCCCTATCCCTGTTGGCACAACCTCGTTATGACGACCGTATGACCACCTTAGAGCACGTCTTATTAATATGCACCCTTGGCGTAGTTACTGGCAACGACCTAATCACCATGTTAGCCATAATCATTGGAGTTTTGACTGTAATTGCAATGGTCCTTCTTACTTAGAAAATTTAGTTAAACAACAAAATAAATCCATCACTCGAGTAAACGATTGTATTTCATTTTATTTCTGATATTAAATTTTACCACAAGAGTATTAAGTTTAAAAATATAAATATTTTATTTATTGTTTAAGATTTAACGAATGTTTTTGCTTGCTTGTTTGTTATTTAAGTGCAATCCACATCGAAACGATCATTTTTTAATGTATGAATTAGAAATCGAATATATTTTTTTGTAAATTTTGTATTTTTTTGCGTTTTTTGTTTTATTTTTTAAAAGCATTTTGTGCCAATTATGTTTTTTTTTTTTAATAATTATATTTCTATATTTTATGTTTTTAGATTTTAATATCGATTCCAAAAAAAAAAATAATGAATATTAACAACGAATCATTTTGTATATTTTTTTCCATCCCAAAACAAAGCTAAACAAAATATATTTTTTAAACAACACCTGTTTTTTAAACATTTTTAACGGAAACGAACAAAAATATTATTTCTCCTTTTGTTTATTTTCAGCACATAAATATATTTTTAATTTAAGTTAACATTACATATAAACATCGATGAAATAGAATGAATTTTTGTAAACATAAACATAATTTCTTCTTTATAAGTTTATCCTCGCTAAGTTAATAAATTTTATTTTGTATTAAGTAAATAATTTTTAAATTTGATTTTCAAAAACAAATATTTTTTTTTTAATTTAAACCTATTGATTTATAATATACAGGAGGTTTTAATGGTAAAGAAATGAGTAAGTCGTTTGAACAGAACTTACGTAATAAATATAAATATGATAATTATTAACAAACATTTAGTGTGTTTCATTTATATTTATTTATAAAACAAAGCAAAAAACAATGACGCTGACGCTTGTGTGTTTTGCTCCAAGTAGCTTTGTTTGTTTTGATGTTTCCCTAAAAGATCGTTTTGGTTTTTTTTTTGTTTGCTAAATAATCCAACGCTACTGCTACAATTCAAATTCATGTGATAACCCTAATCGAAAAGAAAGGTAAACTTGATTAAAATTCCCATTTTTTGTATAAATATTACTCTTTTTTAAATTTTGTTAACATTTAACCATGCGGGGGGGAGGGGGGTGGGGGTCAAACATTTGACCACAATAAATTATTTCAAATTAAATATTTTTAGTAATATTTTATTTATATTTAATATTTATAATAAAAATGTTAAAAAAAAAACTTACTTTTAATCGAAGTTGAAGATAACTTTCTAAATTTTGCCCTCAAGGCTTAAGGTTGCCACACTAATTCCAAATGCTAAGGTTTTTTTTAAATATATTTATTTATATAATGCGTGAAATCAACAAAATACATATCTTATGCTATATTCATTCATCAATATTATACATTTTTCCAAAATGCTGCAATTATTTTGCAAAATATTTCCAGTGATTTAAGAAATAAGAGTTAAATTTATTTGAGGCAACAAAATGATTAGAAAAAGCAATAACTTCCCACGTTTTATGTACAAAGAAGGAATTTTGTAAGCTCATCCAGGGATGTAAGAAGCTCACAGCCCCGCTCAATTTTTAGCCAGTTCTTTTTTTAACGACAAAGGTCAACAACTCATCTCCTATATTGAGCTGAGCTTTCGGTTGAGCTTTTTTTTTAGCTGTTGGTTGTGCTGGGCTATTTGTTGAGCTGAGCTATGGGTTGAGTCTTTTTTTCATAATTGGCCTGTACTAAAGGTATTTTGACTACCCTTATAATGTTGATTAAACACAGCGAGGGGTTAGGAAAATAAGGAAGGATGCAAAAGGAGGTAACGATGCACATTTGTTTTAAACTTCTGCACTTCAAACTGGGAGGGAAAAAGAGAGTCCGGCAAGGCATTTCACATTCGCGTGGTACGGTTAAAGAAAGAATCCCTGTACTTGACAATGCGTCGGAAGCTGGGCTCAAGAGATGTAAATGTTTCTGTTATTGTTTGGTCGCCTATAATTTTCAAAGCGGTTTTTTGATTTCTATCTCGAAAACTCAAGTAAGTTATGGGAGTACCTGCTGAGCTGTTGGTTAAGCTTGAGCTAAGCTGTCAATTAAGCTGAGCTGTTATTTGAACTCAAACGAGCTCATGTAATAGCTCAAAATATATCTCAGCTCACATCAACTCAAATTAGAGTTCAGATCACATTTGCTCAGCTTAGTTCACATCAGCTCAGATCAGCACACATAAGCTCAAATTAGTTAATTCTTAAATAAGCTAGCCCTTAAATTATAAGCTATTTTTTGAGCTTGCTTGTCAAAGATGATGGTATCTGACCTTTATGTCTTTTTCTTCTTCTGTAACCGACGATTTTTATGATCTCGGCTGGGGGTCTTCCCACTTCCCTGCTACGCTATTAAGCTTCATTTGTGAGGTTTGCCTATTTCACCTCGGAAAACGTCCGCAGAATCTCGATTTCATTGATTTCCATATATGAGGGCTAAACGCAGGTGTCGTCGCATTTGTTTGATCCAGAAGTTATGCGCCTGCCTTTTTTCTACTACTAACTGGTCACTATGCTTCCTCGATAGTGACATTGATGCCAGTGCTGAAATGATCACAAATGTGATTCTTCTAGGGATGCGTGCTTTTATTCCTAACAGAGTAAAAAGCATTAAACCTAAAGAAAAGTCTTGGTTTAATTCTGAGTGTAAAGAAGCTATCAGGCTCAAAGAAGTAAGTTTCCGTTCTAACAAAGCCAACCCTACAGAGGAAAATCGGAAACAGCACAAACAAGCAAGAAACTCATGCAACTCCGTTATTGAAAGAACCAAATTTTTGCATGACCAAAAATTACGGCAAAAAATTCTGCAGTGTCCCAAAGGCAGTAAAAATTTTTGGTCATTTGTAAAAAATATTAAAAACTCCTCAACATCTTCGGTTCCAACGCTCATCGACAATAACAAACCAATTGTTTACTCTTCAGAGAAGGTAAACTTGCTCGCCGCCCATTTCGCTGCCAGCTCCACGCTGCCGCATAGCAACGTTGCCCCTCCTGTACTTGAGAATGTAAATTTTTCCATGGGACAGATTTTTTTCCGCACTCGTACAGTAGCAAGAGTTCTCAAAGATCTCGATATATACAAATCCGCTGGCCCGGATGGTATACCCCCGATTCTTCTGAAGAGGTGTTCTTCCACACTGGCAAAGCCACTGCGTAAGCTTTTCCATCGCTCCTACTCTTCTGGAATCTTTCCTAGAAGATGGAAAACAGCATTTGTCCAGCCTGTCCCTAAGAAAGGTGACCCATTCTCCCCCTCCTTCTACCGACCCATAGCACTGACATCCCTTCTTTCTAAAGTCATGGAAACACTGATTAACCGTCAGCTTAAGGTATATCTCGAAGATCGTAAGCTTCTCCATGACCGCCAGTATGGCTTCCGCAGCAACCGTTCCACTGGTGATCTGATGGCATATCTCACCGAACAGTGGAACAAATCTTTACATCGCTTTGGTGAAAGTAAATTATTACTCTTGATATCTCCAAGGCATTTGATAGAGTTTGGCATGAAGCTCTCTTATCGAAAATGCGTGCTTTTGGGATCGATAATACTCTTGTTCGTTGGATTAGAAACTATCTTCTGGACCGTTCAATACAAGTTGTATTGGACGGATTCAAGTCTGATTCCCATAAAATTAATGCTGGTGTGCCCCAGGGCTCTGTTCTGTCTCCGACTCTTTTCCTCATTTTTATAAATGATCTTCTGTCTGTTACTTCTAATCCACTTAGCTGACGATTCTACCCTCAGCTTTTCATATTCGTTCGATAATCCACGTCCTTCTCCTTCGGACGTACAATTGCAACGGTGCCGTATGTCAAGCTCATTAAACTCCGATTTATACAGCATTGTCAAATGGGGTAATAGGAATCGTGTGGAGTTTAATGCTTCGAAAACTCAATGCTGTCTTCTGTCGTTAAAGCTTAACATACCCCTAACGCCATTGTCCATGAATGGCACTTACATCGAAGAAACCGAAAAGCTCTCAGTACTCGGTATGTGTGTCAACGACGACCTCCGTTGGAACGACCATATTTAAAATCGCTAAGAATGCTGCTAAGTGCTTAGGTTTTCTGTATCGGTGTAAGAAGTATTTTTCCCCATCTGATCTGGCTACAATTTATAAAGCGTTTATACGCCCTAAACTCGAGTATAACTCCCACCTGTGGGCAGGTGCTTCACAAACATCGCTTCACCTGCTTGATAGAATACAAAATCAAGCGTTAAGATTGATAGGAAATAGAACTGCCGCTGAAACAATTGCCCCTCTCGAACACCGACGCAATGTTTCATGTCTTTCCTTATTTTATCGTTTCTTTTATAAAAAATGTTCACTCGAGGTAGCCAGCTGCATTCCTCCCCTTAAAAGTTTCTCCTGTAATACTCGTCTCGCAAGGAATGCCCATCAGTTCACCCTTGAGGTCAATATTGGACGTACCGTGAAATATAGGGATTCTTTTTTTAGCCGTACAACACGACTTTGGAATGGTTTACCCGGCGAGATTTTCCCTTGCCATTTCAATTTGCAAACATTTAAAACCAATGTTAATCGACACCTCCTATCTCTCCCCTCCCTATCTTCCTAATGCCCGTGCAGTGTGTTACATTAAAAGGGAAACAAATAGTCCCTTGTGCGCGCGTTAATTATAAAAAAAAAAAAAAAAAATTTAATTGCAGAGAATTTTTCAATTTGAAATTTGTTGATGTGGTGTAATACTAATGACAAGTGACTCTCACAGAAAAATTCCGCGTCTCGTAAAATCGTTGTAGATTTTTACACGTCCAACCACATTTTTGTTAAAAACCCATTTGGGGTTACAAGATATGTAGATAATTTTTCAAAAAAAAAAAAAAAAACTTATTCTACAACAAGTTGACTCGAACTCAAAACTTTCGACATATCAGTCTGAAACACTATAACCACTATGCCACCGACACGGGCCAGTACATCAAAATATTGATAAGATTCAATTATCGAAAAAACCATATAAATTTTTAATGAACTTTTTTTCCACTACTATATTGAAGTGATAAATTTGATTAAAATCGATTTAATCGATCTTGAGAAAGCCAAAGTAAAATCGGGTCTTCATTGACTTAGGGCTACATCACTTGCAGAAGATCGTTATATCTAATTTCCTGTTCTGCAAAATCGCCGTCTAAACACAGTTCAAGCCCAACAATGTCTGTATGACGAACGCCAAGTGGTCATAACTTCAGACAAAGTCAGAAGAGGGCTTCTGAATGGAACCTGACTCCAAGGAGAGTTATAAGAAGACCAGCATTAACCATAACCTACACTCAAACTTGACTTGGGCTTGCGCGAGAGAGTAGGGATTGAATTTAAAAGGACTGGGGTAACTTACACTTCATGGATGAGTTCAGGGTGAGTGTATATGGAAGTGATTGACATCAGATCTTTGTATAATCAGACATCAGAGAGTATATCGTCGCCCTGTTGCTTATGGAGAAGCTTTTTTAATACTCTGGGCGTCACCTGCTTGACTGCACATACAGCGTTAGCTTCCATTGAAACAACGGTAAATGCACGTGAATTGACTGAATACCTACGAGAATCGATTTTTTTCAAAAAAAAAAAAATGTAATCATTAAAAATACAAAAAAAAATCATTCGAAAAGTTTTTTATGTTAAATTACTTTGGCTGCGATATTCTTCTTGAATATCAAATTTGATTGTAATCGGGTACCCAGTTCTCGAAAAAAGCCAAAAAAAAAAAAACGGTCCTATGGCCCACCAACTTATTATTTTTTTTTACCAAAATATATACCACAACGACAAAAAGCACACTGATTTTTCTCATAAAAATTTTTCGAGCCGTTTTCGAGAAAAATAAGCTTTAACTTATCGGTTATATGACAAGTAACGTTAATATTTGAGGTAAACAAAAAATTCAAAAAGTCCTCTGTAGAATGTCAAAATAACCTTAAGCTCTAAATTTGAAGACGATTGGCCCAACCGTTTAGGCTACAGTCCAAAATACATCCGTACAGACAGACAGACAGACAAACGGACAGAATTTCGCCACTAACTCAAATATATTTCTCTATCATCATAATGCCATGTTTGATTGTTATCTCAACATTTTTAATCTGCCTGAATGCATAACTTGCATTATAGATAGTACCTATATCGAGTACTTGTTCGAGCTCAATGAATGGATTTATACCTCCTTGTTGAATACTATCAGTTCAAGCATTTAAAAACCATATAGTTTTCTTAGTAAATAATTGCATTAAAAGAATTTTCGGCAAAAACGCTGTCAAAAGGTAGGCGTGGTGAGCATTTTTCATACATGTCAGTAAAAAGTAATAGAAAAGCTTAATAAAACAATTAACTTGAACTGCTAAATACCACATATTTATAACTAAATTGCAGCCGTGGATTACAATAACTCAAAAACCGATAAAACGAACCAAAAATTTAATTTTTCATAAAAAAATAACAAAAACATAAAACGAACGTTTGAAATTCAAATAAGCTTTTCACAGCGCCACCTACTGTTAAATAGCTATTACCTATAAAGTAATGCCCAAACTAGAGATTTACCAATTCACCACTGGTTTATGTATTTGCTTTTATTCAATGCCCGCCACTGAGGTGGAATATTTAAAATTCAAAACCAAGAAACCGTTTAGTTAATTGCAAGCACCACTCCTCTAATAATAGCCGGTTTTTTTTCGGGTAAGCTATGGGCAGTGAAGTTTGATTTCCCAAAAAAACGCATAGGCAGCCGCCTGATGTCTTATGTCAAAATTGACATAAGACAAAGTTTATGGATGATGAAATGACAATTGTGCTTGGTGGATGGGATTTGTTACAAAAATCCATTTTAATAAAGCAACTATGTACGTTCAAAGCTGCAAATTTGCAATAGTCAATAGTAAATAATATTTAAAATATTTTTTTAAACGTACTCCACATTTTAATTAAATAATTTCAAGATTGACGTTCTCAGCAGAATTTTTGATTTGAAAATTACAAATACCTAATTCACAATGCCTTCAATTGTTAAATTTTTTTGCAAAAATAGTGTACATATGAACGTACATAATTTAGTTTTATAAAACTTTGTATTCTTATTAATATTTTCAGTTATATTTTGTTCTGTTGTTTTGGTTGGTCACTTTTCGTTGTTCTGAAAGAGATAGTCTGTCTTAAATATTCAACTTTTACATTCTTTAAAAGCTTTTAATTGATCTGCATGTCAACATCCGAAAAAAGGGTACAAAATACAAAAATCCTACTTGTTCGATAGAGGAGGAATGATCTTCAAGATTATGGGAAATACAAGGCATGAATATTGCAGATTATAGTAAAGACATCCACGCCTTATAGCATTTCATCTGCAGAATTGTTTGATTCAGTCTTGACTCGGTTTTCAATTTTTTTAATCAATAGTCAACATCTAATATATAAAAATTAAAATTTATTTGTTGTTTTGTTTGTTTGTTTGTTTGTTTGTTCGTAAGTGATGAGCTGCCATACTGTTCACCCAATTGTTATGAAATTTTGTCAGCTTATTGGAAGGTTATGGGCATAATAAAATAAACGTCCAGTAGATGGCGTGCATAGTGGATTTGAAAGAGCAATATAAATTTGCAAATTAATGAATTACTAAAAGAAAGGGGGAAATAATGAAAGAAATGATATCTTTTATTTATTCCTTTTATATGATAATTGTACTAGTTTTAATATTGAAAATAATCGCTTCCGTGAGATCAGCGAAATCAAGCATCGTTGCGCGTGGTTAGTGGAAAGATGGGGAACCGTTCGAAAACCAACTGCGTGCTGTTGACATGTGTTGTGTTTTCCGTTTTCCGTTTTCCGTCCTCTTCCTATTTTATGTTATGTCCTGTATCAATGTCGTCTTGTGTGTTGTCTTGTAATTGTTTGAGCCGATGGCATCAGTAGCCAGTGCTCATAAGTGTCTCTACTTCGTAGATTTATCTACGGAGCAGATCAATATGTAATGTAATGTAATGTAATGTAATATTGAAAATACAAAACGAATGAATAAAAAAATTCTAAATCTAAATCTAAAAATCTAAATCTACATCTCACGCCATAAAGAGTATTCTTAGCATTGTTCCAATAATTCTCTACAGAAATTTCAAAATATCGAAATTATGAAATGTGAATCATTTTTTTTAAAGGATTAAACCACTTATGTTGCCGTTTACACACATGAACTATTTTATTCAGCACTGAATGACGATGCATCATATCAACTTAATGGACTTAAGTGTCTTAAATGCGATAATAGTTTCTTATAATTAATAAATGATTTTAGTCTTTTATATGTAAGATGACTAGAATTGACTTAACTTAGAAAACGAGTCACCCAAACAAATCAAACTATCGTGCAGACGAAAGGCTATTTCATCAAAATGAACATAATCATGATTTCTCCTACTTTGTTGTGGCTCCTTTGTTGCCGGCGGGGTCGTTGCTGGCATGCTTGACCGGCCTCACACTCGTCGGAGGGAGTATGAGACTCTTAATCTCAGGGTCGTGGTTTCGAGCCCCACGTTGGGCGCCATTTTGTTGCCGGCGGGGTCGTTGCTGGCATGCTTGACCGGCCTCACGCTCGTCGGAGGGAGTAGGATCTTGACCCCTGTTAGAGCACAACAAAAAAGATTATGCCAGACTTTTGACGAAGGTCTTGCTCGTCTGCGGAACTGCCCCTCTACCCACCCTACCATGGTATCTTATACGCCTCGATACCCCTTTTGCCCGCCATCTTCTGATTCCCCCATTTCACCCTAACATCCTTACACTCCTTTCCTCTTCATCGATTTGTAAACATTTTTTTTAACATTATAAAAATAAATACTTTTAATAACTTCCCATAATCTTGTATGATTGAGTACCTATAATCTACTTTATGAATGCAGCCTTCTTGATACACAGAAATGCATGAATGAATTGCTTTTATATCAAATTTTCTATACCCAGCCAAATTCAACATCTACTTTTATGGGCAGCTAAATATTTTTTATCGGCAGTTGGTTTTTGTTTTTGTAATGAGTGTAAAATCCAACTGCGCTGCGGATAACTTTGCCAACAAAAATACGGCTAAATAAGTAGTTTTTAAAATTGTCATGTTAACTTTAAAATTATTAAAAATGAGTTTATAATACGTGGCGTCGTGTGAATAAGGAATCTGAAAAACGAACATTAACAACTGAGAGTTTAGAAAAAGAACGCTTTCCATGACCTTGTAAGAGTAAAGGGATAGTTGTTGGTCGATATTTTGAAGGTGACGAGAGGATTTTCTTTATTAACGGACAGGTTCGACAAACGCGGTTTTTCATTCCCTTGAAAGGAGACCTAGTAACTATAACTGACGAGAAAGTTAATTCATGGAAAATATTTAGGTGGTAAATCTGCGGAACAGAAGAATTATTATGTATTTAAAGATTTTTCAATACGGCTTCGAATGAATGTTGTTCCTATAAAATCATTTACGTTCTGAGTTAGAAAAGAATTAATCCTTTTGTATCGGGTTTTCCAATATGGACTTGACAACTTTGAATTTAATTTGTGAACGCACCCTTTTACTAATCATGGAACTGTCATTGTCAATTTATTCGGTAAACTCAACATTTTTATCAAGGTAAAGTACACGAGCGAGCAACGTCTGCAAATAATAAAAATTTTCTACCGAAATTTGGAGTCGGTGACCGCAACTTTAAGAGCGTTGAATTGTTGAAGCTCATTTATCGCTCAATAGGTTCGTCAATAAGCAAAATATGCCTTATTGGTCGGGTGAAAATCCACATTTGCTTCATGAATAACCACTTCATCCACAAAAAATAACCGGTTGGTGCGGTTTGCATGCCGGCGGCGTTATTGGGCCATATTTTTTCGTCGACGATAACGTTGTTGTGAATGGCCAGGTATGTTAAGTCATTGGTTAATGCCAACAAGCTGATGACGTTGGAAGAGCTCAGAACCAACATTGAAGGCGAAATAAGGGCCGTTTCTTCCGAAAGGTGCGGTCGAGTCATCGAAAATTGGGTCCAACGATTCGACCGCTGCAAACGTGACCGCGGTGGCCATACGAACGAAGTCGAACATTCATAAATGTTTAGGTTGTAGAAAGTACACAAGGACTGAGATCAAACAAAGAATAACTCTTGCTAATCGCTGTTTCTTCGGATTAAGAAAGCAATTTATAATTTATAAGATCCTCATCATCCCAGTCTCTGGGGTATAGACAAAGTGGATAACAAGAAGATACAATGGGCTGTACAGCGACACAGATCTAGCAAAAAGAGTAAAAGTAATGTCCTAAGATGGATAGGTCATACAGAGTGGTTGGACACCAATGCTCGGTCCCGGAAAATATTCGATTTGGACTGGGAGATCAGATGCAGTAGAAGAAGATCCAGATTTTGAGGACCTCGACCAAGTTCACGTGCTTAACTGGAAGCAGAAACCAGCTAGTTAGGAATCGACCTGGTTGGAGAAGTTTGTTGGTTGAGGCCCAAATCTCAAAGAAGTCACAAAGCTGTACGTGCAAATTTCTGTGCCGTTTAAAAGGCACATCTTGGTGCTTTGCGATAGAAGTTACTACAATTACTTTAATGAACTGTGAAATATTTATTTAAGTTAAAATATTGGCATCGATATTAAATTTATTGCCAACTGAAACTAATTAAGCCACTCAAACAATCAAGTTTAATATTTCCCAAACTTACCACCCCCATTGTTCCGTTTTAATTTGTTGGAAAAACCCTCATTCGAATGCATTTCTATCTTTCCTTTGTCCTCGTTAAATAGATACGACTTGAGAAATTCATATTCCGATGACAAAAGAGAAACATAATTCCCCCATTGTCATGCCAATGTCCCCCTTTTATCATACTCGTAGTAACCAGAACCAATTTTTCTTTTGCCTTGTCAAAGACATTATCAATTACCATTTAGCATCATTACTACTGGCCAAAGTTCAACACATCCACCCGCACCACACTTACTATTCAAAAGAGTCCTTCAAAACTGCTGCAAACGTGACGCCAACAATGGAAAATCCATTCCTTCCACTCTCTATGATATGAGATAATAATTTTCTTCGCCTCTCCCATCAAGCCCTTCCCTGTGGCGTTGTCTCCTTCAACTCTCGAATGATAAGTGTTTGCAGTACAAGCCGCACAAGAACTAGGTTAGTTTGAGTTGAAGGACCTTTTATCTTGGGACTTTTTGTTGAGATTTTTTAGAAGCTGAAAATGTGCCTACGTGATGGTATTATTTGTGTGTCTTCTTCGCCTTCGTCATCCTAATCCAGAACTTTTTCCAGTCTAGACGGTTGTTGTCTTATTGGATCAAAAAATTCGTGGAAAATGTCCTTCAGGAAATCAGAAAAATCCTGCGGCTGTGGTACATATTCTGCTTCAACGTGAAAATAAATCAATTTTAAAATCCCTGACCTTATATATTTTCCCTGAAGGATACATAAGTTGTGTGTGGGTTTGGCTGTCTGGAGGTGTCTTTTTTTTACAATTTCGATTTATTCTGTTTTTAGTCCTTCAAACCGAATACCAAACCAACAACATGTCGATGACTGCGTTGAAAAGCGGTCAATTACGTGGGGCTTCTCTGATCAAAAGGCAGAACCCCCCCACACAAAGAAAAATCCTACTCTCAGGAACCAGCAAAACAAACAAAGAACAAAAAGGACCCTCGGTGAACCCTTACATTAAATGTTTAACGAGGCGTTAATGTTACGAAGGGAAAAACAGGAATAAAGGCGCAGTTCCGAAGAAAAGAAATTTGTCGTCTTTGGGGCGGGAAACTCCCTTGTTATGGGGCTGTTGCGTTTTTTATTGTTTTCCTTTGTGCGACTTAGTATATTCGAGAATTTTTGCCGAAAAAGGTAAACCAACTTATTTGTGGGGAATTTCCACAAAAATTTGCCATCACTGCGCAGTTACAAACAAACATGGAGCTTTTTCATTGCCAGTGCTGCCAGGATGCCTTTTTGTATTCGGAAAGATGATAGATGCAAAAGGGTGGTTATTGTATCATGATATTTAATTATAGACGAATTGATTTAAAAGTTGGATCATTAAAAAGACTACTCTGGGACGCGGTTGATCTTAGCCTCTGGATACGAGTTTTTTAGCTGGGCTTATGTGGCTGTACAACACACACAATTAACTCGTGGTTGTATCTTCTTCGCCACTCGTTATTTACTGGATCGCAAACTCTTTTCTCGGATACCCCAAGAAAGCTCTTATCCGACTGGGAAAGAGTCCATGATTCTGCACCATATAGCAGCACCGGGATAGCGTCTCCGTGGTTCTTTTCGATAATAAAGCCCTATCTTCAATTACTCACTTAGCCCAAAGAAACAGCGATAAGCAGGAGTGGCTCTACGTTTGATTTCTGCGCTTACGTTGTTTCCTCCGTTTCCAGAAGTGCCAGGAAGAGACATATTTTCTAACTTCCTCGAATGTATACCTATCAATTGTCACGTTTTGACCACTTCGGTAGTGGGACTGTCAGCAAATGGCTCAAGAAGTTCACATTAAAAGCTAGATAGGATCTTATAGGCGATATTTAAAAGACTATTCGCTTTATACAGGGTGGGCCAAAGGAAATCACCCTATGGCCTCCAGTGTCAAGTCTATTTTGACATTTGTGGACTAGGCAGATGCAGAGTACAAGTGAACAAGCCATGGAGCGATACATGAACCGACATGAACCGATATTCTGAAGGCGGCGTTCCCGGGTCGCCTCATCTCTCGTTTTGGTGACCCCACGATTTAACCGTTTCAGACTTTTTTTGTGGGGTTTTTTTGAAGTCCCGAGTTTACGTGAACAAGCCCGAGACTGTGGAAGCCCTCAAGGACAATATTCGACACGAGTTCTCGCTGAAGTGATGAAAAATGCCGTAAATCAATCAATCAATTGTGACGGCGCCAATTGGGCCGATATCATCTTCTGGACTTGATCAATACAATTCTAAAGGTTCAAGTAAACATAATCAAAAAAACAGAATCGAAGTTTTTCATTTAGAAAAAAAAGAGCCAAACAACATCGGACGGATGACTTCTTTTGGCCCACCCTGTAGTTGGTGCATAGTATAGTCGACATTCTATTTTTGTGGATTGGGCAGATGGTACTGAGATTCCAATCATTGATCATACTTTCCTTCGATCATATTTGGCAGGTGAGTTGGTGTATGCACCTGACAAGTAGGGACCAATGACGCTGCCGGTCATCCAAAATCATATATGGATCCTCGTATGGGTTGATGTCTTCCCAAATATGAAAATTTTGCTTATTTTCACAGCCGCTCATCCAAAAATGTGCTTCATCGCTAAAGATGAAACCTAAAATTGGGGTCCTCCAAACTCTTCAAGAAGCCCGATCCGCGATAAACGGCGCTGTTTATGGTCATCAACTTGAGCTCCTCGGTCAGTTGGATCTGGTACTGGCGTAGGATCAACTGCCGACGCGAAATTCGCGAAGTTAAATTCTGCGAAAGCCCGAGTTCTTGCTCACGATGAGAAATCGATTGTACCATTACAATTGGCCTTAAACTAACTTATAACTAAAATAAATCACGTCGGCTCAACAACAGAGGCCCGACGTACTTCAGATGACTCTATACAATGCTTTATTTTTACTTATATCATATTTTTGTTTGCATAATCTTTTAATTACTGTCTTTGGTTTTAAAAATTGGGGTTAGGATGCGGTATGGAGTATCCTCTGTTGTGTCAGTTGCTGGTTCTCCCGTAGAACGGGGCTCCGTCATTGTTCATTATATCCTCGCATCGGTCGTCCGTTATGGCTTGACTGTTGAGGTAGCGATGTTGGGCTCTAGTTGATGCTGGAGTAGTTGCTGGATTTCCAAGTTGGGATGGTCTTTTAAGCTCCTTAAAATGTTTTTCGAGAGCTGTGTCATGATGAATTGATTTAGGATCAGTTTGGTGTCTTCATATAGCTTCTTGTTTGGGACATATTTCCTTGTAGTGGGGTTTCCGTTGTAGACCTGTACAGCTACGGAGTATCTTCCTTTCAAAAACTTCAAAAAAAAAAACTTCGATCTTCTTCATATAAATTGGACAAGCGTACGTCAGAACGGGACGGATCAGCTGTTTACAGATGAGGAGCTTAGTATTTGTGCTTAGTTCGTATCTTCTCCTAAGAAGCGGGTGGACAGATGTAGAGAGAAGTTAGCTCTCTTAAGCATAAATGAAGCGTGCTTGTTGAATTTGAAGCAGTTAGTGAATTTCACTCCAAAGTATTTTGCTGTTGTCTTGGTCCTTATCACTGTGTTTTCTGGTAGCTTGATACTGATATTAACACAGCGTGATTGAAACCTCTTCGACCTCTTGTTGCTTTTGTTGGGGTTCTGAAGCAGATAAGCTCGCTCTTATCAATATTTATCTTTAGTCCCTATTTAAGTCCCACAAGTTTCTTATTTAATCTTTAACTTTCCTGGCTGCGATTTCCGGTGCAAGGGATGTTGCATATAGGAGTCGTCGTCACATAGCTTCGTTTTCGTCCCTGGGATGTTGGTAGGCTAGTCAGCTGTATAAATGTTGAAAAGTATGAGGTTCACCTTGGAACCTTGTGGAACTTCAACGCTGATCGTCTTTCTTCGTAAATATTCTTTGTTTACCTGTACATAAAAGGATCTATGGGTTAGAAATTTTTTGATTAATATTACCAAGTGTTCAGGTAGTCCTAGACTTGACAGTTTGAATATTAGTCCTAGTACAGGAATCGATTGCCTTGAGTTCTGTACACTTTCACGGACCGCAGCGACATTCTGGGCCGATATTGGACTCCTTTGACGTACGAATTTTGACTGAATGATTACCCAACCGGTTGTTTTAATATTGGTCACGAAACGTTTAACAGTCGACTGTGAAGAGCTTCCACGCCTACCGCGCGAAGTTTGGCATCACCAGCTCTACAAATAACAACAACAAACAAACTTGGCCGCCACAGGCCGCAAAGTCTCGGCGTCAATTGAAAAAGCTTTATTATCGGCTGCTACTTTTGACCCAAGATATTTAATAGATTGCTTTACCACTACCTCAATTGTTGGACTAACATTTCTCAAAGACGCAGCCATGTACTTAGTTTTCCTTTAATTAGTGTGCAGCCCTAGGTTTTATGCCGCCTGCTCGATCTACAGGAATGAGTCTTGTACAGCTTGTTTCCTTCGACCCATAATTTCGACGTCATCTGGTGAAGCCAGTATCTGACTGGAATTTATTGTGACCCCTCCTTCTTACGTACCAGAGTCACGAAAAGCTTTTTTAACTCCAAATTGAAGGCGATGTCTTGTTGGAATCCATTAAATATATAAAAATAAAAAATATATATATTGATTTTGATTGATATTGACAGTAATCCGCCTAGGTACTTAAGTTCTTGACCGTCTGTCGGAAATTAACCAAAAAAGACAATTCCACGGCGTTCTCGAGGTTTTGGTATGACAGAGACTACACTAAAGTGAATTTCGCGATAGGATTTTAGGCTATACCGCTTTAAGATAAAGTGAACCCTTAAGAACCAAATCCTCTCAATCTTATAAAGCTCTCTCCAAGAGTTAGGTTTAGGCTCTAGAAATGACCAATTTAACCGCAAAACCATCCACAGCCTTCTTCATCAAGTTATTTGTCAGGTGGAAACGTTTTTTTTAACTTTTTTTTTAATCTAATTTACTTTACAATATTACACTTAATACGAGAAAATGTATTTATGTTAGTGTGCTACACGCCGTGGTTGTAAATCAAATGAATTGAAATCATAAAATTACAGACACAAGAATGCATAACGTCAGGGATGTGTGAGGTTATTTCTGGTCGCGTTCGGAAACTACCCAATTGTAGTTTATATGTTGCTGTCTACTCTCTTATTACCTGATTTCATGTCTTGATTTTAAAATGAATATATTTCAAAACCATGAGAATTCGGAATTGAATAATTAGATTAAATTTGGTAATCATTTTTTGGAAAATGTTGATTTATGATAAATAATATCACAGCAAATGTAAACATAATTAAATTATTAAAAACTCAATTCGATGAATGTGTTACATCGAAAAATATCTAGTTCTGTTGAACACATCTAGACTTTTCGTTAAATCATTGATTTATGCCAAGGAAACTCATTTATAATCGTGAAATTCTAGTTTCCTTGCTACTCCAAATGAAGCCCTTTAAAAACTATTATTTCATGCAAATCTATGACGCAATATTTCTCCCTCAACATGAACTTTTCTCGCCGAATCCTTGTGCGAGTAGACCGAAAAATAGCGAAAAAGCTTTCCTGAAAGTTACTTAAATATACCTGTTCACTCCTAGGATGACTCACTGTTCACCACGAAGACTTCGAATTTCACAATCAGCTGTTCTTCTGTGGCATTGACATGTCATTCCTCCAAACGTTGGTTGGACTTGTAAAAGTTTCCATCGCTAGCCATTCGAATGGCAGTTAAGAATCTCAGCGCATACAGTGTGCATCCGAAGGTGCAGTGATAATCTTTAAAAGAACATTTCAAAAGTCTCAAGTTATTGTACCTTAAAGTCGTGTGTGTGTGTGTGTGTGTGTGTGTTGTCGGGTATGCACCTTGACGCCCATAACCTGACGCGTGCCACAAAACAAAGCCGCTTCCAAGTTCCTTCTCGCAGTTCATTGTGAATAGGTGCAGCTCGTGTTTTTGGGGTGCTGAAGTCGCGTGCCCTGACCCTGAGCCTGGGGTGTGTATTTGCACAGAAGACCTCCAAAAACCCCTTTAGTTACAATTACAATATCTTTGAATTATAAATGAGACGAGGAGATCCCCTCCAGTGTGTTAGTTGCTGCGACTCTTTGTGGTGCAGATTTTAAGGGACACAACGACGACGTGGCGCGTTGCAATTTATTTGCATTTGTGTGAGATAAGGTTTCCCATTAAAGCAGTCACAGTGTTCCCCATCAATGGTTTGAGAAGTGATCCCACCTGTTTTGTGTTTTTTTTTTTTTTTTTTTGTTCTTTTATAAGAACTCGAGCATAATATACTTTGGAATCAGAGATGATGATTGCGGTCTGGACTGAGTGCTCTGTGTGGTGTTGTCTGCCTTGTTAACTTAATGCAGTGGTTTGGCTAAGTACATAATGTGAGTGAGTGGGTTCTAGATTTCCAAGATTCAATTAAAGATACACACAGGTATACACTGAGTTAAAGAGTATTATTGTTGGGCAGAAATCTACATCAACGGAAATAAAATTAATAGCACCGCGACTCAAGGTAAATTTATTACGAATTTAATCAATTTAAAATTAATTACGAAGTATAAGAAATTTATTTATTTATATATATTTTTTGACAGTTTCAAACTTATTTTATTTTTTTCTGAAAATACATTTTAATAAATTATTTATACAATAATCAAATTCTTTCTGGTTTCGAAAAGATAAACTTACGTATATTTTTAATTTTTGTATTCAGAAACATTGGCGTTCCTTTCGGGTGGAATATGATATAATATTCAGCCTCAAATCATAAAATTAAATTTAATTAAGTAGCCTTTTTCTATATTACACAACCTTTACCAACTGCAAATTAGAGCCTTTTTTGTCCAAAAGTTTTTTCTTAATTTTTTTAATAATTAACGCGCGCACATGGGACCTTTGTTTCCCTTTTAATGTGGAGCACACTGCGCTGACATTCGTGTTGTTCGGCTAAAAAAATAATCCCTATGTTTGATGGTAGTGAACTGATAAGCATTCCTTGCGAGACGAGTATTACGGGAGAAACTTTTAAAGAAAGGAATGCAGCTGGCTATTTCGAGTGAACGTTTTTTATAAAAGTAACGATAAAATAAGGAAAGGCATGAAATATTGAAGAAAAATACTTCTTACACCGATACAGAAAACCTAAGCACTTAGCAGCATTTTTAGCGATCTCAAATATATGGTCGTTCCAACGGAAGTCGTTATTGACACACATGTGCCCTGGGTCTCACCAGCATTTATTTTGTGGGAATCAGACTTGAATCCGTCCAATACAACTTGTATTGAACGGTCCAGAAGATAGCTTCTAATCCAATGAACAAGAGTATCATCGATCCCAAAAGCCCTCATTTTCGATGAGAGAGCTTCATGCCAAACTCTATGAAATGCCTTGAAGATATCAAAAGAGCAATAATCTTACTTTCACCAAAGCTATGTAAAGATTTGTTCCACTAAATCTGTGAGATATACCATCAGATCACCAGTGGAACGGTTGCTGCGGAAGCTTTCGATCTTCGAGATATTCCTTACGCTGACGGTTGATCAGCGTTTCCATGACCTTAGAAAGAAGGGATGTTAGTGATATGGCTCGGTAGGAGGAGGGGGAGGATGAGTCACCTTTCTTAGGGAAAGGTTTACAAATGTTGTTTTCCATCTTCTAGGAAAGATTCCAGAAGAATAGGAGCGATGGAAAAGCTTACGCAGTGGCTTTGCCAGTGTGGAAGAACACTTCTTCAGAACAATCGGGGGTATATCATCCGGGCCAGCGGATTTGTGTATATCGAGATCTTTGAGAACTCTTGCTACTGTACGAGTGCGGAAAAAAATCTATCCCATGGAAAAATGTACATTCTCAAGTACAGGATGGGCAACGTTGCTGTGAGGCAGCGTAAAGCTGGCAGCGAAATGGGTGGCGAGCAAGTTTGCCTTCTCTGAAGAGTAAACAATTGGTTTGTTATTGTCGATTAGCGTTGGAAACGAAGATGTCGAGGAGTTTTTAATATTTTTTACGCCTTTGGGACATTGCAGAATTTTTTGCCATAATTTTTGGTCATGCCAAAATTACGTTCTTTCAAGAACGGAGTGGCATGAGTTCATTGCTTGTTTGTGCTTTTTCCGATTTTTCTCTGTATGGTTGGCTTTGTAAGATCGGAAACTTACTTCTTTGAGCCTGATAGCTTCCTTACAATCAGAGTTAAACCAGGACTTTTCTTTAGGCTTAATGATTTTTACTCTGTTAGGAATAAATGTACCGTTAAAAACTGTGTTGACAAGAAATAAAAACTGCTCTTGGTTTACCTCTGAAGTTCTTGATTCAATAAAAAAACCGTCGTAAACTATACACGAAATAGAAGCGAAACCCTACAAATGCAAACTGAGTGTTTTTCTGTCAAGCTCGTAACCACTCGTCTTTTATAACGCACAGAGCTAAAAAGAGTTATTTTAGCTCTAAACTAGCTCCTAAACAAACTTCACGTAAGTTTTGGAGTACCTTGCGCACGTTTGGAGAAGTAGTTGACAATGTTCCAGATCCGAATGACCTAAATAAAGCTTTTGCATCTAAAAACTTGCAGACACCTAACTTTGTTACTAATGACTCATCCTTTTACGAAGGTTCTACTGAATTTGAATTTGAAGTTGTTTCTGAGACTGAATTGATCATTAACATTCGTTCGCTAAGATCCAATGCTGTTGGCAATGATGGAGTTCCGATAATTGTCATTAAAATAATATTACCTCAAATTATATCCGTTTTTACTCATATCATAAATTTTTGTATCATGTCTTCTTCATTTCCTCAATGTTGGAAACAAGCTACGGTAATACCTGTGCCTAAAAAAAAGTAATCCTTTAACTCCTGACGATTTTCGGCCTATTAGCATACTGCCTTGCCTCTCTAACCATATTACAAACCACATATGATTGCATAATTTTTCTTTTCCTTGCAGTCAGGTTTTCGGGCAGGGCACAGTTGTTCTACGGCAACGGTTAAAGTCTTAGATGATATTAGAATTCGATATGATCGGAGAATGTTGACACTGCTCTGCTTGTTGGATTTCACTGAAGCATTTGACCGAGTGTACAAACCTTAACTCATATTTTGGTTTTAGTGAAAGGTCGGTACGTCTTATTCAAGACTACTTGGAATACCGAAGTCAAAAAGTTAAAGTTGGTAATATCTCCTCTGACTCGATTGATTTGATGGCTGGGGTACCACAGGGTGCAATTTTATTTTGTATGTTTATCAATTACCTACCACTAGTATGCAAGGATGTTCTGTTGCATTTGTATGCAGATGATGTCCAAATGTATATTTCTAGACCTTTTAACTTATAAGATTTTCAAAGGATCTACGAATGAATAATGTGTAATAGCTTAACACTTGACTCGGCTAAAACTCAAATAATCTCCATTTCTAAGCAGAAATTTGACACGACCAAACTTCCGCTCCTGTTTATATCGCGATTCCAACTTCAGTTCACGGATACTGTTACAAGCTTTGCTTTCAAAATAAATCGTCTCCTCTCAGCCAATGACCATGTAAACCGTTCTGTTGGTGTATTGGAATTTAATCGCTTTGTACCGTCATATACCCACTCCTTACAAAATACAGTCTAAGAACTTTAAAGTAATAAAGACGTCTTAGTGGAAGAACATTAAGTATTTGAAACAAAATACAGCTGTTATGAAAGCGATTTTTCTTACAAATAACACGAATAGTATGTTTCTGAACAATCTGCAGAGGACTAATGTTGTAACTATGAGTTTCCCAACAAGTTATCCCATACTGAAGTTTGGAGTGCACAATATCATAGCAATCATAGCAAGTAATTTTTGTGAGCAGTACAAGCTCAGTACAACGTAACAATTACTTTTTAGTTCACAAGTATGGTCAGCCCAATTTAACTTACTGTCAAGAATTATACCCAGGTATTTAAAGGACTTGACGAAATCCACCTGAAAGCAATGATCTAAGCAAGGCTGGGAGGAAACAAAAGTAGTGACACTTTTGTTGATAATGGATATTACAATCAACCAAGACAGGGGACCCTAAGAGACTGAAGTTCACTAATTAGTTTTATCACTCAAGAGCATTCTATGTGAAGTAAACCAGCGCCTTAAAATATCCAAGTCATAATTGATATCCGATGTTAAGTTTAACAGAGAGCTACTCCCATAGGAAAAAGCAATACCATCAGCAAAAGCAGTAATTAAACCTTTAATTTTTTGTTTAGAAATTTAATTGATAAAAATCAGAAAAAGCAACGGACCCAGAATTTAACCTTGCGGAACACCAGCAGCAATGTTACATAATTTACTAGAACTTAATTTTAACTGTTTGCTTTCTATCTGTTAAGTAAGATACTAGCCAATAAATCAATGAACTGTCCAGCGGTAAACAGATTATTATTTATGTTTTCATAAATCTCACTACAAAATTTTAGCAAAGCATCTTCGGTAGAACTTTTAGCATGAAAACCCAAATTGCGCTTCACTAAAGAAATTATTTTTTATGCAGAAAACTCAATTTTTTTATGGCAAACAGGTAACAAAGATATCGGTCTGTAATTATTCATATGACAAAGGTTGGATTTTTTGTAAATGGGAATGACTTCATTCGTGCAGAAGGAAAAATACCACCAAAAACACTTTTATTGAATATATGTGCAAGAACGTCAACAATATTGTAAACAATTTTTATTAAAGATTATAAAGGGTTTTCGAATAAGAACTTGACAACTTTTTTACTTGCGATAATAGAGAAGTTGAAAAAAGTGGGTCCGGAAATTCCGTCCGTCTGTCTGTCTGTTCGCACCACTACAGCCTAAACGGATGAGCCGATTTGCTATAAACTTGGTATTTAGTATTTATTTAGTACTATCTAGGGGGGTGTTTTTTTTTTCATTTTTGCTCTTGGTCGAAAAATAACGGTACCTGCCATACAATCTTTAACAAAAAGTTTGATTTTATCGAAAACGGCTCTAACGATTTTGATAAAACTTTCAGGGTACTATTTTTTTACAAGAATACATCTTTCAGTTATTTATAATTTTTTCGAAAATTGTTCTATTGCGGTACCTCTCATAGAACCGGTTTTTTTTTAAATTCGGTTTTATCGTAAACCATTATTCTGATTTCAATAAAATTTTGCACACAGGAAGTCATTCAGAATTCAATTAATATTGAATTTCAAAATGTTCAAAATTTTTTTTTTCAAATTTTTTTAATTTTCTAAAAAAATTGTTTTTTGAATTTTTTTTTAAATAATTATCCCAGATGAAAACTACAGATTTCCTTATAATAACATACTAAAAAAAAAATTAAATATATTTTACCTCATATATATTATAATATATATGAGGTAACACGCTCATCAAACTTACTCTTCAATAAATCGATTGTAAGGTGTGCTGTCTGGCTTGTGGACCACATGTCGTCCAAGTCCATATCTTCCACTTCGGGCCAAAAATAATCGGTAATCATGGCGCGATAATGCAGGCCATTCACAGTAACGTGACGATCGTTATCGTCGACGAAAAAATATGGCTCAATAATGCCGTCGACATGCAAACCGCACCAAACAGTTATTTTTTGTGGATGAAATGGTGATTCATGAAGCAAATGTGGATTTTCACCCGACCAATAACGAATATTTTGCTTATTGACGAACCCATTGAGCCAAAAATGAGCTTCGTCACTGAAGATGATTTTGCGATGAAATTCAACAATTCAACACTCTTAAAGTTGCGGTCACCGACTCCGAATTTCGGTAGAAAATTTTTATAATTTGTACTTAACCATGATGATGAAAATGTTGAGTTTACTGAATAAATTGACAATGACAGTTCGATGATTAGTAAAAGGGTGCGTTCACAAATTAAATTCAAAGTTGTCAAGTCCCTATTGGAAAACCCGATATTTTCTTTAAATACCAACTAACCTTTAAAACTTTTTAAAAAAAATCGTCGCAATTCCAAAGAAAATAACCTTAATGAACCACAGTTTTCAAAAAAAAAAATCCGAAAGCAAATTTTCCAACATTTCCAAATGCACACAAAAAAAACATTGAAAATCGTTGCAAAAGTGGTTTCAATCTAGAGATTCGGAGTGTAATTTCGTACCTATTAAGTGACAAGTTTTATTGGTGCTGTTGATTGCCCAAGGCAATTTAACACTAAAGATGCATTCACATTCCAATTAAATTATTAATGTCTTTAACAGCAACATATCTTATACCTCACCCCCCCCCCTCCCACAAAAAAATACTTCTATTTATTTTCTCCTTATATAAATCTAACTCATTTGTGATTGATCTGATAAGTTCATCATTAAATAATAAATTTCCAAACAAAACTCCAGATTGTAATCAGCAATAAAAACCTTTTCTGTTAAGGGCTAGGGCATTAAGTTGTAAACAATTCATTAGCTCCAGTCTCTAGACCTAAGTAAGGCCTTAGAAAGCCCAGCATTTAAGCTTTTCTTTAAACCTTGAATGACAGCCAGCCGTATAAAACCGCATACTCCAGGTCCATCAGTTCGTCTGACACTGAATGAATCCACAGAGATTTTTAGCCCATAATCCGTGCAGCCCTGGCCTAGATGTCTTGAAGGTGGTGGCGGCAGTGGCATGGCGTTGTCTATTTAGTACTGGGATGTTTGTTGTAATTGGAGGTGTTTAAGCATCATCGTTTGCGCGTGGGATAATGTCTGAGCATACATTACTGTTGAAAGGTACTTGCATGGGATTTTTTTTTTGAAAAAGTCTCATTGCACAGGCCATTAATCAAAGTGGAATATATCGGAGAAGCAAGTGTCGGCGATACTACGATAGCAAACACATAAGTCGTTGTAGACCTAATTAGGTGTTGCAAGCAATTAATGACTACAGCATGTCGTTGATGGAGATGACATTATTTTCACTTCTCTGCGATGAAAGTGAAAATATTGTGTGAAAACTGAGATACATAAAGCCTTGAGAATTTCGTTTGCACTGAACGAACGAATGGTGGTTGTTGGTGATGAAGATGAGTTACCTAGTCAGTTTTGAGATTTTATGTTTTGGCAAAAAATTGCTGAGGTTTTTGGAGCTATAATGAGGAATTTATTTACTGTGTCGATTCATGATGAAATGCAAATCAAACTAAAGATAAATCACATAGTAGGTAACAAAATAACTGTTAATAAAACCAATGTTGCCAACTTAAAGTTCTATACCTAAAAAAACACTTTTTTATAAAAATGGAAAATTTGTATGAATTAATGTTTTTATATGTGCTTATCACACTAGCAATTAGGTTTGTGTAGGTGTAAAGTAAAGTAAAAGCTTTTTGAATTTGAATGTTTGTTTCCCAATCACGCCTCAACAGCTTAATAGTCCAGTCATTTGGGGCTCAAAAAGGGTTTATCTGGAAAGTTTTCCAGGAGTTTTGAAAATTAGTGGTTTTACAAGTATGAACATGCTCTTTCGGAATTTCAACCTTTCCACCTCGTGTTATGCCGCTCGAGCCGCATTTTCGGAAAAATGGCGCCTAAAAACTGTTTTTAGCAATAACTTCTTTCCGGTAGTAATAAAATAAACTAGAGAAAATTTCCTTTAATGTATGTCATAACCTTTTTATTTGCGATTATAACGACTATAAGGCAAGTTTAGGATTCGTGAATATAAAAAAAATTGCAGCCTAAACGGCTTAAGCGATTATCTTTAAATTTGGTCTGTGTGACTCTTTTGGCATTTTATTTTTAGGCGTAAAAATAATTTTACCTGTCTTATGACCTTTTAGGAAAAGCTTAATCAGAACCAAATTTACGGAAAAGTCTATTAACGGTACCTTTCATCTAACTGTTTTTTTCTTCATTTTTGGTTTTTTTGGTAACGGCTCTTTAGATTTCTGTAAAATTTTATATTTGAGAAGATCCATGTAGTACGTCAGATGACAGATGATTATATCAAAACATCGTCCATATAAACAAGTGCTGTTTTGTCTCTTAGCGTTCCCAATTATTTGTCGATTGCTCGCTGAAACACTGAAGGTGCGGTTGCAAGTCCAAGTAGCATCCTTAAATACTCGTAATGGCCACCTGGAGTGGAGTTACAAAGGCTGTTTTTCCAATTGAAGTCTCTTCAATAGGTATCTGATGAAACCCCGACGCCATATCGAGAGATACAAAATATTTGTTTCCAGACAATTGGTAGAGCTGATCTTTAATTCTAGGTAAAGGATATCGATCCTTCACAGTAGCACGATTTAATGCTCGATAGTCTTTACAATTTTGCTGGCGAATGGCAAATTTCTATCTCGGATGAGACAGTTCAGTTATTATATCGGCAATAACAGTTCGTTCTGAAAAAGCCATTCGATACGGGCTATAATTCACAACATCTTCTTTAAGCCCAATGTTCAGTTTTCCAGTTTTCACTTTTGTCACAGAAAATCCATGCACAGGAGACGCCGTATACTTGTTTAACAATTTGTTCACTTCATTGGGATTTTCTTCAATTTTCTTCTTTTTTTTACATATTTGATGATGACATCTCATAATTCTTTCGCTGTAGCATTGAACCATTCCAATCTACCCGAATTTCTAATGATAGATCACTTACTTAACATCGCGTCCAATTATATATTCTCGTTTTTTAAGATATTCTTCGTCAGTGTTGAGATTTTCAAATTCAGCTATAACCACGCGTGAGTGGTCTGGATCAAAAATCGGAAATCTAATGATATCAAACTTAGTCCTGTCATCAGCAATCTTAAGAAATTTTGATAAAGCATCTGCGGTTACAATAATTAACTTTTCGTTGTTGTTTTTCCTTTGTGCGTCCTTTTCACCAACTTCTTCATTTTTCAAATTATTTTGTTCTTCCTCCATAGCTTCGAGCGTTTTTATCCTCTTCAGGGTAATCCCACTTCTGATAAAAGAGTAAATATCAAAGATTCTGTGCCTTTTACTATTGGCTAACTTCCTTCACAGTCCAGATTAGAATGACCTCCAGAGGCACAGATTCATACAAAAATCATTCACTGATTTCGTAATTCTAATTAATCAGGTTATTAAGTACTACAGTACTTTAACATGTATATTAATAATCTATAAAAAGGTGCATACCAAAATTTCAAAAATTATTTTTATATTTTTTTATTTATTTTTATCTATAAAACCACCAAATTTTCAACAACTCCCGGACAACTTTCCATGTAAAACTACCAAATGACTGTACTATAAAAGATTTGTATGAAATTTTGGCCGGTAGATGGATGAGGTGGTGGTTTGAAAAAATAGGCTACTTTTTATCCCAGAATAACTGACGGTTCCTGTTGGAGAGGCTATTATGTGAAATGATGTATTTTTATACATCCATGCCTCAACGACTACACTTCCACTTAGTAACCACTTCATTTAAGGCAACATTTCTAAATTCTTATTTCCAACTAGCTATTACCCGCGACTTCGTCCACCTGAAATTTATCAAAAGCGCCACCTACGGGTATTTCAAATAGCTTTAATTATTTCTTTCAAAATGAGCTCCCTGCCTGTGAAAGTCCCGTCAAAATCGGTCCATAAATAAGAGTTTTCGAAAAAAAAATTACACCAGCGCCACCTAATGAGTAATTCACATAGCCTTAGTTACTCCTTAAGATATCAGCTACCTGCCAGTGAAAGTGCCTTCAAAATCGGTGCAGCCGTTCCCGAGATTACCCGGAACAAACAGACAGAAAGACAGACAGACATACAATTTTTAAACAATGTTTTTGTTATAAGTACTGTATATCCTTTCGTATACATCAAGTAAAAAGCTGTTATTTTTATTTTAAAAACGGACACTTCATTTTTATTTATGTGTATAGATTTTTTCGATACCTTCTATCTGGAGGGTTGTGACTATAGGAATATGATCCGAGTATGGAACCCGCTGCTTTATTTTCTAATCTTAGTTAATTTTCTGACCTCACATTAAAGAAAATCGAGGCAACATTAACGAATTAATATAAAATTTACAACCAGCAAAAGGCAGGGCAGTTTACAATATTACCCTGTGGCAACACCTAACACACCCTGCTTTATATTTTCAAATATGTTTTCAACAATTTAAATTTTATTGCATATTGCGTTTTACTTTGCCATTTTAGCCAACCAAACAACCACAATGGAGTGCCAAGTAGAACACTCAATTCTACTTAAATTTTTCGTAAGAAATCGCACCCTCAAGAGTGTCAATATACCCTTAATTCGTTAAAATTCTTGTTTGCTCAACCTAGCCCTCTTAATAAAAAAAATATTAATTTGCCAAATTATTATTTTCGTTTATCGTTAAATAAAAAAACCCAAACTTTGCTTAGAAAACCAACAAACTGTCATCCATATAATGTTCCACCTCATAAATGACCTCAGTCAATCAACTGTCAAATTTCAAAGTCTTTAATCAAACATTTTAATTTCACAGAACAAACAAAATCCATCTCATGCCCCACCTTTGCAAAAAGTTCATAAATTACAACCAAAGACGCTGACTCATGTCATATTGCAGAAGAAAGTAAATACAAAAATTTACTCAACTCTTTGAGTTCCATTTTCATCATCCATATCGAATGGTAAACAAAAAAGAAATGATGAAAGACGGCAAGTCAATCAAAAGACATCGGTTAACGGGAATGCTCTGCGGTCTTGAAGTCTAATTTCATACCTTGATGCACATTTTAGATTGATCCGCAGAGCAAAAACGGAATGAATTGTTTAGAAGGAATTCACTCATCCTCATTATTAGTTTGAGTTTTTTTCCCTCACTCACTTTCATCACTATTGGCAACACTCTTTTTTTAACGAAATTGTTAACATTGTCCGTATTTCCACGTGTTGTTTGGTTATAACTAACTATTTTCTCTGACTCCCCGCCCTCACCCTCCAATAAAAAAAAAACGGAATGAGTTGGAGTGTTTATAGATTGTTTGTGCTCATAAAACCTTAGCTAAGCATCCTAACATTTACATTTCTTGGTTATTTAAATGATTGAGTCGTATCTTGGTATTTATGTATCATTTTGCATTCCATGTTCCGGTGTGTTGTAGATTCACTAAGTTCGCGTGATTGTTTGAAATAAAATAGTTGCAAACGGAAATACCTTTCCTTGGAAAAGTAATAAGAATTGTTAATATGTACACTCAAAGGCATTTGCGTAACCTGTAATGGTTACTCAATATTGAAGGTAAGATTTAGTGTCAGTGTGTACACTTTGTTTATCGAATTCACTGGTCTAGTTTTTATTACCTTGAGGGAAGAACTATCTGAAATGTTCACTTTTTATAGGAAGAGGAAGTTAGCCTTCTCCAGGGAGGTCCTGAATCAATCAATGAACATATGTACTCTGAGTAAACACATTTTATTGTTTTTCTCCTTAATGAGACGGGAAGTTCAGGACAAAAGAAAGGAAAGTTTTGACTAAATGTATGCATTTTTTTTGTCAATAGTTGACCAAATTGGGACTTGACACTTTAAATGCACGAGTCGCTGCCGGAAACTTAAAGAGCATTAAACCTAATTTTCGGTCTAATTTTTCATCCCAGTAGGGAAACAATTCATAGTCTAGGAACAAATTTGAGTCAACATTTTGGCTGCTGATGGACGTTTATATGCCAGTGAGGCAACTTGAACCAAACAAAACAGTTGGCCATGGCCAAGACCTTACTATGACCAATTTCAAGAAAGGTTCTTGGCATGCATGTAGTGTCCCGTGGCTTAGTGGTTATTGTGTCGGACTCTTTCCAGGCTCTTGCGAGGAACTCACAAATCCTCCAAGAGTAAAATTTGTCTCGAAAAAGTGCATCTCATGTAACCGTTCAGACTCGGCGGTAAATCCCTTCCATTCTTGCAGATTTACAACACACCCACAAGAGTGGTTGAGAGTATAAGTCAATTAAGGCCTTGGCTCCTTAAGAAACTGTCGCGCCAATAAATTTATTTATATTTATAATCTTGGCATGCACCTTTATAGGAAAAATTCAAGGCAGTAACTTAAGTCTTTTAAAGCAACTGATAACTGGATTGGACTTTAGAAATGTTAGAAGAAGATGAATCGCAAAATAATTTGCAGTGATGAAGCACACTGGCTTTGTTGGTGAAAACCCTGAAAGCCTAGATTTAACAAAACATACAGTGAGTGTAATAATTAACATTTATTAATATAATGTGATTTGTAACAACCAAATTCTTATTTGGAAAATATGAATGTTAAGTGTGTATGATGAAAGAACATAAGCATTGTTTACCCGAACGACAATATGAGAGGATTGTAAAGGACTGTAGCGTGCGTACACTACTCACAATTATCTTGAAAGCTGTCCAAATTGATGTCCACCTTTTTCGGTGGAGTGAAAGGTTTAAAGATGAACTTAAAAAGTTTGACCGAGTTACACCGCATTTTTGCATTTTTTCATAATAAGGGATACTGCTTCACTTTACTGATTCCCGTGTGGGTTTCGCCAGTTCGACTTCAACCTCAACTTAGGTAAACCTCGAAATTTTGTTTTACTTGCCATTGTAGGTACTATAACTATAGGTATAAGGCAAGTTTAGGTTTCGTAAATATAAAAAAATTGAGATCACAACCAAGCATGACATTACGATCATAGAAAAGCCTAAAAAAGTTAGTGACAAACAATGTCTGTCAGTCTCCCTGTCCGATCTGCAGCCTAAACGGCTTAAGCAATTACCTTTAAAGCTGGTATGTGTGGTTTTGTTGGCGTTCTTCAGAGGGCTTTTTGAAATTTATTTGTAGGGCTAAAAATAACCGTACCTTTCATGTAACCGTTAAGGAAAAGCTTTTTCTCGAAAACGGCTTCAATGATTTTGATGAAATTTTTTCCGAGTACATATTTATTTAGGTGTTTGCTATCATTTTATTAAAACCAAATTTACGGAGAAAGTATATTAACGGTACCCTTTATATTAGGGTTTTCTTTGTTTAAAGGTATGCTTAGAGCAACCGATTTTTTTTTAAATAATAAGTAGAAAAAATATCGCCCAAAATCGTAGACTCTTACCAATTTATAGCCCAAAGCGTGATTGGGCTACTATTTTGAAATTGTTGTCGAAAATTTACAAAAAAGATAGCCAAATTTACGAAAAATAGCCAAATATGGTAACGCTGCTTATAACTACCTTAATATTAGACAAAAAATCTAAAAAAAAATAGCTTAAAGATCAACTTAACTAATTTACTGGCGCTCTGCATTACTCACTATTTTAATTAAATTTATGTACGCCTTTCGGGGTAAAAACTCTTAAAATTAATGCTAAAAGTGTGGTGTTTTATTTTTCACATAAATAAAATGAAAACTATAATCTAGCAAAAAGCTTTAAAAAAAACTGCTATCCTAAAGGTTTTAAGCTGCTATCCATTTAACACACATTCAACACATAGCTTGAATAAAAATTCTTTAATTTTAAATAAATCGGAGAGAAATTTCTTTCGAAATGATAAGACAATAATTGTTTTGAATTTTTTACTAAACCGAACTATAATTTTATAATTGACTAGCGGTACCCGGTGCATGCCAATGTCTGGCGCGAATTTTTTTAAAGGTGAAATCCACGTTGCTCTTCAGTTTCAGCGGTTCTGGAAGTGAAAGTTCTGTCGCGCATTTGCTGAAGGCGAGATCAACGTTCTTCTTCAGTTTCAGTCTCTGGAATAAGAAGTTCTGTCTGAAAACCGCATTGGTCTTCGGTTTCAGCGGCTCATTTTTTTCTTTTATTCCTTGCTTCTGATGATTTTCTTCCAAACGAAGCTTTTTTTGGTGGTATTGTTGAAAACTGAAGGCATATTTAATCTTTATTTATTTGATAATTGTTGAAGAAATGTTGATTGTGAAGGAACGCTCGCATTCGATTGAAAATAAAAAAGCAAGCACATTTGACTCGACGAATATTATTTAAGTGCGAAAAGAACACGTGCAATCGATTAAAGGAAATGTGTTTAAAATGCAATTACTTGTAACTGTTTTTTGTTTTTTTAATCATCACAAATATGTATATTTACCAACATCTTTTTTTTCAAAATATGTTGTCTAAAAATTTGCATCCATCCTTGGACTAAACTATCTATATCTACCCTGCAAATTTCATAAAAATCCGTTGGGCGGCTTAGGAGTCCATACCGAACATACAAATATATATATACATTCTTACTTGCGATTATAAGGTGTATGTGATTCTTTTGACATTTCCCAGAAGAAATTGAAATTTTATTTTTTGGCCTAAAAATAAAAGTACCTACCATATGACCGTCTAGGAAAAACTTATTTTTCTCGAAAACGGCTTCAACGATTTTGATGAAAATGTTTGAGATTTTTTGTTGGTATTGGATATCATTTGATTAGAACCAAATTTACGGGAAAAGTCTATTAATGTACCTTTCATATAACGTTTTTTTTTTTTAATTTTTGACTTTCTCGGCAACGGCTTTGGGATTTCTGTTTTGAGAAATCCTAAATAGCTAAATTAATTCTGCATATCAACATTTTTTTCTAATTAAAATTAATTTTTTTTTTTTGAAAAATCAGTACTAATAAAAAAAATATTTTAAATTTTATAATCACAGGTATATTAATAAATTCTAAGAAACTGCATACCAAAATTTAAAAAAAAATTAAAAAAAAATTAAAACAAAATTTTATCAAAACCGATCTTACAATACAAATACATTTTTTCATAAATTCTTTGTTATTTAAGACGTGTGATGGTGTAATTCATTTTAACTAAAAATCGTTGTGTATTGTAGTATTGATACTTTTTATAAGTTCAAGCTGTGTTATTTTCAACGTAAATGTTACTTGTTTCTGTCAAATATCTTGATTTCCAATGTAATTAGGCACAAGTACGTGCGACCCAGTCGTGCCCATTTTTTAGTGCTTGGCTCTAATTTAGTGAGTAAAAACCATACAAATGATTACCGGTTCATATCCAATGCAATATATTTCTAAAGCTTGCATTCAATTCATTCTTTTATTACAATGACTCAATTATTTTTAGGTTCTAGGGCTAGTAAAACCAATTTGAATTCAGCTGAAAAAAATCCTCTTTATTCCTTAAAATTGGCATCACCTATCACTTCTATGCACAAATGGTGAGCTAAACTCAATAAGCTACGTCATTCCCCAACTCCACACATTAATAAATCAGTACTTATTGAAGTGCAACTTGCAATTCTGTCTTTGTTCTTTCTTCTTCCATGTTCTTGTATTTCGACAAAAAGCGCTCCATCAGGTTTTCTTCTCTTGATTTAACAAAAAAAAATGCATAGTTTTCTCTTTTACTCCAGTCGAAAAATCGCATTTCACATCCTTTCCCCACCACATAAGTCACAACTCACAAACCAATTCTATTGATATCCATAAAACTCCATAATCGACCGAGCCCCCCAAATGAAATAAACCAGAACCACTCCAAACTCCAGCCACGGCGAGAGCAATATTTCACTCATTGACTGGCTGACTCCCATAATGTTAACTCAAAACACTGAGACCCCCATTTAGTATAGAATTTGAATCGGTTACGATAAGTTGGGGATCGCGCAGCTACGATCAATCGTACGTAAACAGTTACACACGGCAGCAATTAGATTGTCATTGCGGTGACAATATTTTCAACGGTTCGGATAATTTTTTAATTGAATTGAGTTTCGTTTAGATTTTTTTGTTTTAATCGTCGTGTTGAGTGGAATTTTTCCACACGAACACGAAGGCTTGTTGTTTGTTGTTGCGTCTTTTGTTCCGGGTTAAGTGGATACAATTCAATTTAGGTTGGAAAACCGATACCTTTTGAGGTCACATACCGGTATTCTCGGTGGCAAGATCGTTTGGCAATCGATCACGATCGTTTCGTTTTTGGAGCAGATCGTTCGTCCTGTTTTTTTTTTCGTTTTTCACTCAATCGATGGTGTTTATGCTTTCCTTTCCTTCATGCGGATGTTTTCCTTACATTGTTTGTGTTTTCTTGGTGCTTGGTTCATGATCTGTTGGTGACCTAAGGTTACTTCAGGTTAGGACAGAGTGTCATGGGAAATTTCAATTAAACAATTTTTAATGGAAAATCTCACGTGTGGTGAAATAAAACTTATCCAACACGGAAGGAAAGGGGAGAAACCAACCGAATCGCGCAAGTGTCAAAGAAATTCTTTTTTTCTGTTTGTTTTGGTTTCCATGTAATCGCGCCATCGATGTGGTTTGTTGTTTGCGCAGCGGTTTTTTAATTTTAATTTTGTTTTCTGTTACTTCAGTAATCTTTGTTTGAGTGTAAAAAAAAAGCTAATTTTTGTGAAGTGTCTTTGAGAGTACGGAAGAGCCGCGACGGCCGACATCATCAGCACAAAGTTGCCCCCTTTTGGATGGATGTGTAACCGCTTTTGGGTCTTACTTCGTCACAGCCTTGTAAGTAAAATAAAGGAAAAAAAGACTAAAATTACTGTGAACTCTTTGAAGGCTTGAGATCGAGTTGACAACTTCTTGTTGGGCTATTAAGTGGAACAGGATAGTTGAGCAATATTGCCTTTTTGAGTTTTTTTTTAGTTTAATGTCGTCCGAGTTTGATGATGAGCTCTAGACGAGGTTATGCCAAATTGGGATGTTTTTCAATGTTTATTTATTTTTCTTTATTTTTATTTTATTTGAGTATATGCAACTGATTGTGAATGATTTATATGGGATATTTATTGAAATTATGCCAATTAATTTGCCATAAAAGAGGGAAGGTCTAATTTTCAAAAGCTATTAAACTTTTAGCAATAATCGGAGGTGGTTTGTAGGTATTTCGAAATTGTTTCTTGAAATATTTTTTTATCATATCAATGTATTTAAGGTGCGATAAGTGATGCAATAAAAATGTACTAATTAATTTTAAGGTTTGGTTTTTATAAACACCTGTGTCCGAAATAAGATTAAGAGGCTAAGTCTATATTGTCAAAAGTTTTGTTACAATAATGGTAAATAAAATATCATTATGACATCATAAGCTTACTAAAATTATTCTAAGAACCGCGTACCACTACTACTACTACTACCACTAAGTGTCGTTATCAAGTTTAACATTTTGTATTATTAGTCAAATCGCGTACCATAGTGGTTAGTATGTCGGACTCGACATAGTCACCTTCTTACTAATCAGAGAACCGTTTTCTTATTCTTTACTCGACAATTTGTCATGATTTCGGCGACCACAACTCTCAAACTTCTCTGTTTCGCCCTAAGGCTCTACCTGTGGTTACCTAGTTTGCGGCCTCCCCCTGTAGGTTCGGGGTTAGAATAGGCCTTCGGTTTGGGTGCGCCTGCAGTAAGAGGCTGCTTAAGCACCTGTATCCCTAAGGTCCGGAATTATAATTAATTGGCCTATAAGTCAGGAGTATGTGGGCCGGAAGTAAGAGGCTTCCAAGATCAAGCACAATCAGCGGTCTACATGTAGTTTTTACTTGCGATTATAGTTACTATAATGCAATTTATGCATATTTTGAGATAACAATCAAACATGACATTACGAGATAGAAAAACATATTTGACTTACTGGCAAAGTTTTGTCTGTCTGTTTTGGACTACAGCCTGAACGGTTTGGCCAATCGTCTTCAAATTAAGAACATAAGATTGTTTTGACATTCTACAGCTGAGGGCTTTTTTCAATTTTTTTTTTAGCTCACAAATTAACGGTACCTGTCATATAACGGAAGTGTAAAAGCTTATTTTTCTCAAAAACGGCTCCAACCTAAAAACGGCACCTTTCATATGACGGTTTAGTTTTTTATTCGACCTTCTCGTGAAGTGGTTAACCAAAAACAACCAAAATTGATATTAAGAAAGATGTAGGTAGGTAGCCTAAGTATATTTTGAAAACGCGTAAGTGATTTTTTTTGTAAATTTAGTTTTTAAATGAAAGTTATTTTTGTGCTAAAGCTTGCATTCTTTAATTATTTTTTTTTTTTATTTACAAAAGTTGTTAAATAAAAACCTGTTTTGTTTAAAAACCGTTCCTACGATTTAGAAAAAAAAATCTAACTGTTTCAATTTTTTTATAGAAATAAAATGGCGTTTAAATTTTTTCACTGAAAACTTACGTACTTTTTCAGAAGTCACAAAAATCGAATAAAAACTTTGAAGTTCTTCTCATATTTATCAAATTTTATTTGACGCTGTGACCACACATAAGAGCAAGTACGTGCGATCCAGTCGTGCAATTTATTTTGTAAACGGTGTTGGAGCTAACAGTTTCCTGTCCTATGTGCCAGGCAGTGATTTTTTTCAGTTTTACTGTGATGCTAAATATTCCGGAAATGTTGTTTTTCAAATGGCTGGTGGGGGTGGGTCGTTGACTTTATACGGGTCGATTCAGAAGTTCGATTCTGTCCTTAAGAATTGAGCAAGACCAACCCTGGGTTATATCGGGTACCACGGGTTAACAGAATAGCCCAGCTTATAACGTGATCTTACTCACTAGAGATCTCTGTTAAATTGCCGTAGGTCCCTTTGTGGGAGCTTCGTGGTGGCTGTGGTTACCCAAAATCGTGGAAGCAAAATGGTATTTGGTTCAGCAGCGGATTAACAGACTTCGCAAGAAGTCTGATTTTAATTGCAGCAATATTACCTTATATCAAAGGTGCAGATAAACTGGAACATATAGCCGTGTTTTTTTAGGAAATTTATCCGCAGCAAGATTTTACACTCACTACAAATTCAACAACCAGCTGCCGAAAAACTAGATGTTGAATTTGGCTGCGGATTGCATGTTCGACACAATAAATTAATTTCACAATAGACATGATATAAGACTTGTATCATGCTACAGATACTATACTTTCATTTTCATGGCCTAAATAGGGTTTCTGATTGAGTTGCCTTTTGCGACAAGCTTGGAGGCACTGGAGGAATAGTCCCTGCACAGGAAACTGGGGCACTTGCCTCTGCAAGAGTAAAATTTTTCTAAAAAAAAAACTGTATTTCATGTAACCTGTCTGAGTCGGTGGTACATTGTAGTTCCAATCTAATACTCTCCTGAAGATTCAAAACGCAAACACCTCGAATTTTTGAGAGTGTAAGTCAATATGTCTTTATTCTTGAAGAAGCTGTCATCCCAACAAATGTCTTTATTTATTTTTACGCCGCGTCCATAAATCGAACTATCCCTGGTTGGCATCGTTAAGGGTGTTCCAACTAACAATGCTTTAAGAGTGAGTTAAGTTTGTATAAGACCTTCCGAAGTTGTTGACTGAAAATTAAAACATAATAGTTGCTATAAGACTCTCTACGACAAGCCAATGTAGGTAAACCTGTTGTGCAAGGCTTGCTTATAAAGGTATATTCGCTTGTTAACAAAAGCATCAAAGCCTACGTTTTTTAAATCTTTTTTAAAAATCTTAAAAAAATCTATGACTGGCTAAGCAAATATTTCGTGACAATGCAAAAATGATCTTTATAAGAGTTTAATATAATATGTAAACATTATATATTATATTAGCGAAAAGCTGTCATTAAAAGGCTTGGGTTAATCGTTTTTATAATATTCAAAGCAATCTTTTAACAAATGCTGCAATTGAATGGCTTTTATAGGGCCTTTTATATAAAATTAGCATTAAGCTGTCACACAAAAGTTTTACTGCGCCAAGCTAATTAAATTTCATGAAAAGCTTTTTGCTGCTATAGCACCTGTCAACAAAAGTCTTATAGAATTTAAAAAGCTTGCGTAATGAGCGAAAAAATTACTTGTATAAGGCCTTAAATGTTTCTATAGCAGTCTGAAAAATCTTGTTTAGAACCTTATACATGTTAAACTTTTAGTTAGTATGTTTCTGTTGAAAAAGCCTTGTAAACGTACTTTGAATTTCATAACAATTTTTTAAAATTTCGTTTATGATATTAAAAACTATCGTCTCATTGCCAAACTTAAAATATTTAAAAGCAATCTTTTTGAAATTTTAAGTTGTTGAATATGTGTTTTATACACTCTGAAGTTTAGACAACGGAAGGGAAGATTTTGTCTCTACTGACTTTAGTAAAGCATTTGAAAAAAATTCGCCCATGCTTATACTTTTCATCTACATTAAATAGATTCCTTCTTATATAAAAAACCGATCCTACAATATTCTTATCAGATCTAGCCTTTCCTGTATACTTTAAGCTACCTTAGGGGTCCACCAAGGCAGCCACTTAGGACCACTTCTATTTATTTTTTCTTATAACGAAAACGATATTGAAACGACATCCAAATCTTTGCTGATTATATCAAGTTTTTAAACATTTGGCTCTCATTTAACTAGACTTGATAGTTTCTCAGCCTGGTGCTTTGAAAACTGTGGATGTCGATTCCATTCGTGACCTCGGCATATTATATGACTGAGAGCTCAACTTCTTGGTACATATCGACAATATTATCTTAAAGGATAACTCAGACTCAGCACTTTTGTTCACCATGGTTGTCCAAAGAATTCTTCGACCTCTACTTCTCCCGATTCCTCTATATCACCTTTGAACGCCTGCTTCTTAAATACATCAACCACGATTCGGTCGAGAATCAGAAGTATTTAATATCGTTTCCCTATATTTGTTTTTCGGGGTCTATCCTAGAATGATGCATTATCTGGTCTTTAACTTATAAACCTGGAATACCCTAAAAGAACGTATAGAGAAATAGCCAAGATTATTACATCAATTTCCGTCGACTGTGAAGTAAAACTTTTTACAACTCTTCAGCACTAATACTCATAAGCAATGAAATTCTCGTCTTTTTTGTATTTCTACTCACCGGACCTCTTATCGCTCCTACGAACATATTACTTGTAGGCTGCTGTAGGTTAAAATTGAAATGAAATGAAAATTGTTTCGACTTTAACCTCAGCAACTCCTGCCTATAACTCCTTCTCCAGAGAAATTTTTTTATGAATTTTATTTTATTTTAATCTTATAAGTTCCTAAATGCTAGACAAACGTCTTTAAAACTAGCTAAGACTTTCAACTTTGTTAGTTAATTAATTAATTAAAAAAATTATTAATTATTTAATTAACATAATTAATATAAACATATTAATCTCTATTTTAATTTCAATTGTCTTTCGGCCTAAAAAATAACTTAAATGTATATTAAAACTAGCAGAACCGGCCACGCGTTGCTGAGGCTCATTTAATTTGCAATAAAACAATATTGAGTCCATTAATCGAGATAAAAACAATCCTATGCCTCAAGTTGGACCAAATTACACACAAAATAGAAATTTTCATGAAAATCGGTTCAATAGTTTTGCAGATGTTTTGCAAACATCGTGACATGAGATTTTTATTTATAGAAAGATAGAAAACCCACCCGGCGTTGCTTGGGTTTAAAATACATTTTCATCTCCAGCCCAGTGTCAACTATCGGGTCAAAATTTTGCTAAAGGCTTTTTTTATTTTTGTTTGAATTAAAAAAAAAAAGTGACTCGAACGCCACCTAGAGGTAACGGTCTTAGTTACTCCTTACAACATCAGCTATCTGCCTGTGAAAGTCAAAATCTGTCTAAGAATAAGAATTTTTGAAAAAAACGATGGATAATTAAAATTCTCTAAGTTATTTCTTAAAACACCAGCTATCTACCTGTGAAAGTCCCGTAAAAATTGGAGCAGCCGTTCCCGAGAAACATCTCCTTTTTATGGATAAACAATTTTTTTTGAAAAATTTTAATAAAATAAATAGATAAATCTTTGAAATAAATCTCAATAGGAACGACGACACTTTAACGAAAAACACTAGTTGTTATTAGCTTGTACAATTAGCTTAAATAAAACTTTGGCGGATTTTCAAACTTTGTTGTTTCTAAACCATACCTATACGAATGCTCCCCTTTTATTTAAAAAAAAATTATAAAAATCCACTCAGCCGGGCTCTAGATATATGGTCACATACAAAATTGAAACTTATTTTTATATATAGAGACTAGCTGACCCACCCGGCGTTGCTCGGGTATACCATAAGTTTTCGAAAAACCGACCCCGGCGTGGCACCGCCTAGTAATCACCTTGTAAAACGGGTCGATGATTGCCTACGGATGCCCCGCCTAATGAGGGCCATGTAGCAACTCACCTTTACCCTGCTATCAAGACGGCTGCTATAAAACAACCGTCTTGTCCGGGCAAAAGCTCTCCTAGCCCTGGCAAGAGCAGCATCTACATGTCGATTGAAGGTAGTTTACCACATCATTACTCGCCAGTGATGTCCTTGTGGCCCAGCGTATCTCGTATCCCTTAGAGGCCCTAGACAAAGGTGTTCTAAACAGGATAGTTTCACACTTCTGGAAGTAAATTTTCAGCCGTTTTTAATATGAAATGTAGTAGTAGAAGTCACATTGACACTCTTGACAACAAACTGTCTACCATTAAGCATGTCGTAAAAATTAAATTAAATTAAATAATATAAAAATAGAGCCTTTGTGTACATTACTGTTCTTTATGTACAATGGAAGCGTTTGTTTTGAGGATTTTATTTTCATTTTACTAGGTTAAGTACAACCCCAAAGCTGTAGTATTGCGTTAGCCACACTGGTTTGAGCACTTGCTTGGAGATAAGCACTTTGTCACACGCGCTTAAATAAGAATATATTTTAAAGAAGACGGTTCACCTCAATAGATCTAGTACATTTTGATGTGCATCGTACATTTAAACATTGAGTCAGGACTCAAGCGTAGATCTTTGATTTTTTTTTTCGAGGGAAATCTACCTAACAATACTGAACTAAAATCATTCTTTAATCAATTTCAATCGACAATGTGACTGCTAATACGAGCAAATACCCGCAGTCTTATAATTAAATTATATAGGTAAGTACGTTCCGCTGTTTTCATTCGACTACATAAAAAAATGTGTGCAACCCTTGGCGCAGAATATCAAATTTCAATCAGACCAAACTGACAACCAATTACATGACTTAGTGATTATTTTGAATTGCAACTTCCCCGAAGTGCCTCACAAACTCAGATATAAAATTTCGAAAATGTTTTCCAATAACAGACTCTAGAAAAAGTTGAAGTAATTTCTCTTCCTCCTCAAGGAGAACAAATCAGAAAGTCGCCAGAGAGTCTCTTCACTGTCGCCGTTGTCATCGTTCCCGCCGCTGCCGCATGTAGCATCAACATTGTACAAAAATCCATCGCATTCGTGAGGTGAACTTGCATTAAACTGCAATAAAGTCACCTTAATTGCTTAAAAGGAATTGACTGAAAAGTAAAAAAAAAATTCAAAGCCCACCCTCGACCCTACGTTTTCGAAAAACCGACCCCGGCGTGGAACCGCCTAGTAATCACCTTGTAAAACGGGTCGATGATTGCCTACGGATGCCCCGCCTAATGAGGGCCATGTAGCAACTCACCTTTACCCTGCTATCAAGACGGCTGCTATAAAACAACCGTCTTGTCCGGGCAAAAGCTCTCCTAGCCCTGGCAAGAGCAGCATCTACATGTCGATTGAAGGTAGTTTACCACATCATTACTCGCCAGTGATGTCCTTGTGGCCCAGCGTATCTCGTATCCCTTAGAGGCCCTAGACAAAGGTGTTCTAAACAGGATAGTTTCACACTTCTGGAAGTAAATTTTCAGCCGTTTTTAATATGAAATGTAGTAGTAGAAGTCACATTGACACTCTTGACAACAAACTGTCTACCATTAAGCATGTCGTAAAAATTAAATTAAATTAAATAATATAAAAATAGAGCCTTTGTGTACATTACTGTTCTTTATGTACAATGGAAGCGTTTGTTTTGAGGATTTTATTTTCATTTTACTAGGTTAAGTACAACCCCAAAGCTGTAGTATTGCGTTAGCCACACTGGTTTGAGCACTTGCTTGGAGATAAGCACTTTGTCACACGCGCTTAAATAAGAATATATTTTAAAGAAGACGGTTCACCTCAATAGATCTAGTACATTTTGATGTGCATCGTACATTTAAACATTGAGTCAGGACTCAAGCGTAGATCTTTGATTTTTTTTTTCGAGGGAAATCTACCTAACAATACTGAACTAAAATCATTCTTTAATCAATTTCAATCGACAATGTGACTGCTAATACGAGCAAATACCCGCAGTCTTATAATTAAATTATATAGGTAAGTACGTTCCGCTGTTTTCATTCGACTACATAAAAAAATGTGTGCAACCCTTGGCGCAGAATATCAAATTTCAATCAGACCAATCTGACAACCAATTACATGACTTAGTGATTATTTTGAATTGCAACTTCCCCGAAGTGCCTCACAAACTCAGATATAAAATTTCGAAAATGTTTTCCAATAACAGACTCTAGAAAAAGTTGAAGTAATTTCTCTTCCTCCTCAAGGAGAACAAATCAGAAAGTCGCCAGAGAGTCTCTTCACTGTCGCCGTTGTCATCGTTCCCGCCGCTGCCGCATGTAGCATCAACATTGTACAAAAATCCATCGCATTCGTGAGGTGAACTTGCATTAAACTGCAATAAAGTCACCTTAATTGCTTAAAAGGAATTGACTGAAAAGTAAAAAAAAATTCAAAGCCCACCCTCGACCCTACGTTTTCGAAAAACCGACCCCGGCGTGGAACCGCCTAGTAATCACCTTGTAAAACGGGTCGATGATTGCCTACGGATGCCCCGCCTAATGAGGGCCATGTAGCAACTCACCTTTACCCTGCTATCAAGACGGCTGCTATAAAACAACCGTCTTGTCCGGGCAAAAGCTCTCCTAGCCCTGGCAAGAGCAGCATCTACATGTCGATTGAAGGTAGTTTACCACATCATTACTCGCCAGTGATGTCCTTGTGGCCCAGCGTATCTCGTATCCCTTAGAGGCCCTAGACAAAGGTGTTCTAAACAGGATAGTTTCACACTTCTGGAAGTAAATTTTCAGCCGTTTTTAATATGAAATGTAGTAGTAGAAGTCACATTGACACTCTTGACAACAAACTGTCTACCATTAAGCATGTCGTAAAAATTAAATTAAATTAAATAATATAAAAATAGAGCCTTTGTGTACATTACTGTTCTTTATGTACAATGGAAGCGTTTGTTTTGAGGATTTTATTTTCATTTTACTAGGTTAAGTACAACCCCAAAGCTGTAGTATTGCGTTAGCCACACTGGTTTGAGCACTTGCTTGGAGATAAGCACTTTGTCACACGCGCTTAAATAAGAATATATTTTAAAGAAGACGGTTCACCTCAATAGATCTAGTACATTTTGATGTGCATCGTACATTTAAACATTGAGTCAGGACTCAAGCGTAGATCTTTGATTTTTTTTTTCGAGGGAAATCTACCTAACAATACTGAACTAAAATCATTCTTTAATCAATTTCAATCGACAATGTGACTGCTAATACGAGCAAATACCCGCAGTCTTATAATTAAATTATATAGGTAAGTACGTTCCGCTGTTTTCATTCGACTACATAAAAAAATGTGTGCAACCCTTGGCGCAGAATATCAAATTTCAATCAGACCAAACTGACAACCAATTACATGACTTAGTGATTATTTTGAATTGCAACTTCCCCGAAGTGCCTCACAAACTCAGATATAAAATTTCGAAAATGTTTTCCAATAACAGACTCTAGAAAAAGTTGAAGTAATTTCTCTTCCTCCTCAAGGAGAACAAATCAGAAAGTCGCCAGAGAGTCTCTTCACTGTCGCCGTTGTCATCGTTCCCGCCGCTGCCGCATGTAGCATCAACATTGTACAAAAATCCATCGCATTCGTGAGGTGAACTTGCATTAAACTGCAATAAAGTCACCTTAATTGCTTAAAAGGAATTGACTGAAAAGTAAAAAAAAATTCAAAGCCCACCCTCGACCCTACGTTAAGGGTGGGTAAATATTTCGTCATCATTCATCCCAAGCGGAAAGAATCGCAGATCCTTTTTTTGGCATACCTCCAATGAAGAAGAGCAAAGCCAACGAACCGCATAGTCAAGCGTTTGCGTTCATTTCGCATTCCGGACAGGAAATGAACTTAACCTATGAACCCTCGAGCCGTTCGTCCTATGGCCATCACAAACAACCCACCCCACACCGCACCTCACTTATAATATGGTTGGTGGTTTCTAGAATGTGTTGTTAGTCACCAAGTGGACGTCTCTTGGAGTGCCTTCACGTTTCAAATGTCACACAGAGTCGTCCTATTTGTGAGTTTCGAGTGTTTCCTTATGTGCGGGGGCATTATGTGGGTGATATGGTGCTGGTAATGACGACGATGGTGTGGTTCACCTCAAGCTTGGCGCTTAACTTTCCAAGTCTCTTTTTTTTTTTTTTTTTTGTTAATAACATGCCTGAGTCTAGCACCACCACTTGTGGGAATACTTTTCGTTTAAGCTTTTTCTATTGCGCTATGAGTTGAGTGATGTAGAAAGTAATGAATGAATGAGTATAATCAGAGTGAAAGTAAAGGAAATCCTCCCAAGGAAATTAAAATTACACCGCTCATGCCATTTAAAACACCCATCGACTTAAGGTTAAATCGTTATGTAACGCCAGCGAGAGGTCATTCACTCGCCAGGACAAACAAATTGAAAGGATAATTTAGTTAGTCCTTCGGTGTGTCCATGCACGACGCAGTGCAGAGATTCTTGAGTTTTTGTTTGCGCTTGGAAGTCAATTAAATTAGGAAAATAGTTTCTTGTTTCGTTGAGTTCTATGGAATTGATTTAATTTTTTTCTATGCCTCTCCTTTCGGTGATCCTTGGAATTTTTTTAAAAGAAATATTTTTTTAAGAGAAAATCCTCATTTAGGGATTCTTCTTGGAAAATGCGTATATTTGTGTTATTTGTGAAGACGACGATGAAGCAGAGCTTTCAATAGGTTAAAACCATGTTGATGTTTCTGAGAAACCGTCAATACTTGGTTGTTAGAAGTATGCTGGCTTATAAAGTTCAGTAAATTTTTCCTTGAATCTGAACTGAGTCAAAGAAATTCTGTTGAAGAAAAGACATTTTTTTTTTTAAATTAAAATGCTGGAATATGAATTTCTATATAAATTACTATCAAAGTAAAAATCCCTGATTCAAAATGTTCCTGGCTTAAAAATTGCTTACCAGACCAAAAAAAACATCAAAGAAATGAATGTTGCTTTCAAAGAATTCTTAGATCAAAGCTAAAGCTGTACCTTTTAGTGTTTATGGTTGCTAGAAGCTTAAACAAAGATCTAAGGTATTGCCATAGTGGCGAAAAGTATCCTCCTAAACATCAAGGATGTCTCTTGTACACTCTTATGCAAAATAGCTTAATACGAGTATGCGGGAATTTAATCAAGCCTAGTAACTTGAAAAAGAGGATGAAATTAGAGCCATTAGACAAAGAAATTCAAATAAAACATAAACGGCTTGAGATATGAAACTAATTTTAGCTTTTTGTCTTGAACTTGCTGGAACAGAACCTCAATCGAATCAGCACCTAGGCTTCACTGACAGTGCTTCAAGCGGTGGATCGGTTTATTGATTATTCGGTCGAAATTATAAAATAAAATTTTGCTTTTTAAAACATATCCGCTGGCCATAAAAAAGCTATCGTTCTAGAAATTCGTAGATTCCGGCCAGCGCCCAATAAACGAACTCATAGTGAGATGTCTAATTGTCGCTCTGATCAGCACTAAATCGCATTTTCTGAGTCTTCTTTGATACTACTTGCAAGGTCGTCTAGGTTTTCTTCATTCCATAGAAGTTTCTCTCAGGATTATAGCAGTCTCTAGGATTAATCGGCTCCAAAATAATAGACCAATCAACATCTTTAATGTATTCCGATACGGGTATTATCTGGTGGCTATAAGGTAAGCCTGCAAGAGAAGTGGAGTATGAATTTGAAGTAGGGTTATCCTTTAGCTAGATTGGGTCAAAAGTAGCAGTCGATAATATTAAGGAAGAAGAAATATGCGGGCTGCCGCTAAAATCCAAGTCAATAAATGGATGGCGTCAGCCAACAATAGCGATTTTTGCAATATCTGGATCCTGGCTATCTATATATCTCGTAGCTAATTTCAATAACTATCTGGCAGTGCAAGAATCACTCAGTTGGCACCTCTTAAAAACGAGATATAGTTCACACGCCTATATCTCGTTATTTAGAGGTGAGTTAAGGAGGTATTTTTGACATGCAATACCTCATTCCGCTCCTGGAGGCGCAATAAATGTTTTGGTCGACTTTCTGTTGTTGGATCGGGTAGCTATTTCCAATACCTATTTGCTAGTGCAAGAATCAATCACCGAGCAACTTTAAATAACGAAATATTGGCGGGTGAAGGTGTGAGTTAATGAGGTACTTTTTGACATGCTTCTCCTGGAGGCGCAATAAATGTTTTTTTTTATTTTTTTTATGGATCGGGTAGCCAAATATACATAGATACAGAAACTTAATAGCATCGGGCAACAATCGTGATGTATGGAAAAACTCGTAGGATGAGGTCTGGACTGGATGCCAGTTTTTGGACCATTGATGGATGAGTAGCAGCTTAGTTAGTTATTCTGTATTTTGTCTAAAATGTGTGTGTTTTTTTTTTATTTTAAACCTTTTTCTGCTATTCTTACTCCTTTTCTGACCGAGCTTTGTCATTCCTGCTGTCAATTTTGTACAATTTTAATCCAAGACATTAAAGCTTTAAGAACTTGGAAAGACCTCTGTTCCATTCAAATTAAAGTCCGGAATAGGCATGTGTAGATCAGTGAATCTACCGATACATCAAATGCTTGGTGAAAAGATGAAGGATCTTCATCTTCAGTAAAGAAAAATTGATTCTGGTTTTTTCGACTCACCTTCTGGCAGAAAGTCAATGACTGTTATTAAGAATAGAGAACTCAAGATAATTCTTTGATATGCACACCAACTTTAAATCGGTACTCTTCAGTGGCTCCTGCGAAGGGCATTTTAACTTTATTTTGACTTGCTCGTGATCCATGATTCGCACGCAGAACTCTGAGAGTGAATTTTTCGTTATTAATTCAAAATAACTTTTTATAGCTTTAAGTCTACGAAAATTGGCGTTTCGTCCCGGTAGCTAAAGCTAACTTAAAATCATCGGTTTATAGTAAGTATCTAGTCAAGATGCAACTTTTGATACTTTCAGTTCAACCTTAATATTGTTTTTAACAAAACATTAATGTGAACTTTATTCAACACGATAAAGGATTTGATAATAGTGTAGCTATTGGAAAATATAACCAAATAATCTAACCATTTAAAGGTCTCTTACAATTCACAATATTGTCCGAATTTTTAAAGAATTTTGCCTTTATATAAAAGGTATGGATTTTGAGCTTATGAATGAATTTTCCCTTTTTAATCAACCTTTTTTGAAATATTTAGTTGCGCCGTTTTCCATGTTTGCATACCGCAGTTCCTCAATAGCTTAGGATATTTCTTTCAGCTTCCGATACATGCCCTCCGTACTTTCTGTACTTGATGTTGGGTACAGTTGCTTCTGTACCGTGCTTTTAATCTATGTTATGAGAGGGAAACATCGACCAAGCTCTGAAAGCCTGGTTGTCACCAACCCTATGTTCCTTTTTGAAGTTATTAGTTTCCTTTGGCCGGCCCTACCATTGATTTCACTTTCTCTAAGAAAGTTTTTTTTTTTTGTAAAGATTCCCACACGTCTTGCTTGTTTCCATCTCCCGAAATCACTTTGCAATCCTTCATCTGCGGCTTCATGAAACTGACAACCAAATGGAAGTTCATCTGACTCCATTTCCATTACTGCTCTAAAGTGCAGTGGTGAACATATGCCTTGCACATCTTAAGGATATCTTACCAAGAGGTTTTTTGGTGTCATATCTTATCTCACCATGGCATTCCTCAAACAATTTACCTAAAAAAAAAAACAATTATTTGAATTTTTTAATAAAATTTATAATTTTTAATGCATATCTTCTAAAAGAAAACACACACCGGAAAGTCACATATCCACCCAGTTGGCATTTCATCCTCAACTGTTGTTAATTGATTAAAAGCTACCTCACATACATTCCTTAACAAAGTATCTTAAAGATTAAAATTAAATCAACATCTTTACTCCATTGAAGATATTTTATGCAAAGTCTTCAATAGAAATGATGTTGTTCTTGATTTAAGGTACTTAAATCATCCACGTTTAAAACCATTCGACATTGAGAGGACCCCTGTGTGTTCAAAATCAATGCCCTCCCACATGCATCCTTCGGAATACTGCTTACCAAATTGTGTGTGAAGCACAACTTCAAAGCGTGTCGTCTTTGATATGTCTGTGCATAACAAATTTACCAGCCAATCCATTACGCATCCCAAAAAACGATTTATTTTTGCATGTATCCTTCATGAGCACAGGGCTGGATTGCACACATGGCAAAGAGTGCTAATAATTAAGGCCTTCAGGCATTTTCGATATTTCTGTAAGTTTTTGTATGCAAAAGCTATTGTTAATAAATTTGTTTCATATATAAGGATGTACTTTTTCAAATTTCTTGAGATAAATTTAAAAACATTCGAAAAGTGAGTAAAATTCCAAAATTTTGTAAGCAATTAGATCGATTTTTTTAAAAATAAAATCCCGTGATTATTACCCCTCAAATGCGTTTTGTTGTAATAGAATAAAGACCTGTAAATCTGTATCACCTCGACATCTGCGAAACAAAATCCGGCCCTGGTTGAATATACATCACGACAACACGCAACTCAGCCAATGTCAAAACCTCCGAACTTAGACAAACAGATAGGCGCATTAATGTGCCTGCAGATCGTCGTATGGATACTAAAGTTTGGCTGTATTGTCTTAGGCTAACGTTACAGCTCACGTATAACACCTATATGAACGCCAAGCGACCATGACTCCTTGTCCTGTTTTTTTTTGTTCGCTACCTCCTGCACCGAAGCGCATCTCAACTAAAAATAGTCAAGCCTTTGGTATCCCTTTTTGTATCTTTATCTTAACGTTCATTGTGCTTGGCTTTGCATTTTTAGTGGTTAACATTGACGTTAGTTTAAAAAAAAGCCCACAAAAAGTGTTCACCCGCTGCCGCCGGCACTGTGACGCCTTAAAATTCAAAAAAAAATTGTCCAACAATGGCAAAAAAGCCTACAAAGCACGCGAAACACGACAAGGTACATGGCACACCAAAGGAGGAGAGGCAGATGATTCACTACTTGACGCTTTGTGTAGGTGGTGTTGGAACTTACCACAGACGACGACGACGTTTAACAAGGACGTTTCGGACCAAAAAAGAATTGCCCGTCCGTTGAGGTTCCTTACGTCTTATTGTCATTGTAGTTCTTTTAACAAAGAAAGTTCCCAAAACAATAAAACATTGACAGCGCCATTATCAGAGCTTCTAGAGACAAAAGTCACTGAAACTGCGAGAACAAAAGGATTTATAAAAACCGATGAGAGGGCATGCCTTGAGTTATTCTCCTGACGTATGTCAGAATTGTGACACAACAACCCGTATTGAATGTCAATCGACTGCAGTTGAATGACGTGTGAGTGTGTTCGAGGAGCGGTGTTCTCGATGTCATTTTCGTGCAAACTCTTCGCTCCTGCTGTACTTGTCGTTTAAGCGCAATTGGCGATGCATTGGGGATGATTATTGTGAGGGGGTGGACTGGATTGCATGTCAGGGGGCTGTTTATTTGTGTGACTGAATGAGCAATTGGGAGGTTTGCATGTTTCATAAATGGAATGTAATTAAGCGTGTTGGGGTTTTTGGATAGACGTATTGGATTACCACTTGACCTAATTAGGAGAGGAGTGTGTGGTGTGTGCTGCTGGAGGTGGCCCTTTTATGAACTTGTTGAAGACACACCATGATGATGTTGAACAAGCTTGTGGTTGGTGGCTGGTGGGGTAATCAATTTGGAATGCAAAATGAGGGGAGTGATTGCAATTAAGCTAAGTAGATTTTAAGATTTTATATAAACGACGGTTTTAGTATAGTTTGCATCGATATGGAAGCCTTTTAGGAAGAAATTAGGACATTGATGGATGGAAAATTGAATTGTGGTTCAATTTCTTGTGATGGGAGTTCGATAGTTTATACTGGTCTTAAAATAAAAAAAAAAACTCAAACTAATTTCTGGCTGAAGGCTGAAGTGAGTCTTTTTGGTTCCTTGAGGCAGCCATTTTTCTTTAGCTTCTTCTTTCTTCCCTTAAGTGATGGACAAAGTTTTAACCGTCGTTTAGTCACAGTTATGCAAATTTTATTTACTCTTATTAAATCATCAAGCACTGCGGTTTCTTAAGTTTCTTAAAACAGAATCATGCAACAAGTATTCTTCTAAAACGGAATCATTATCACCCTTGCAGAGAATTTACTATGCAACGTCTTGTTTGTTTCAAAGTCCACTGACCGTTTGATGTTTTGAAGTTGTTGTGATGCAAGGAAGGTGTGGAATGTTGTTAGAACTTCTGCTTTATAAATTTGATGTGAACAAATTGTAAAAGATGGGTTTTGACTAGACTTCCCCAGCCACTTTTAGAATGATTTGAAAGAGCACGCCACAAAGTGATTTTTTAAATGTTTCAAGAAAGAATGAAAGAAAAAGGTGTGTCCAGCTGAAAAGCTCTTCAGAACGAAACAAATATTTTTTCAAAATTGCCGCTCAAAGGAGGAAAAATAGTTAAGAGATTTTCTCACTAAAATACTAAAAGCCAGCTCTAACAACTAAGAATTTATTGCTGCAGTGAAAATCTCCGAATGGGCCGGCTAAATACTTGTAGGGATCTGCAAAAAGATGAAAGACATCGGGTCTGGATGGCTTACAATTTTCATCTTATTAGCGATGGTCAAATACCTTATTATTAGCTGGAAGTTACCTTCTTCGAAAATACAAAAGTAAGGGTTATCCAAAAACTTGCGATAGCTATCGTTCAATAAAGCTCATGTCACAATTCATTAAGATCATTGAGCGGGTATTGAATGACCGTTTGTGAAGAATAATACGTTTTTCTGACGACCAGTGTCGAAAGGAACGGGGTTCCAGATAAACTCTCCTAAAGTTAACTTTGTCTCTTTAAAGTGCATTTTATCAAGCCGTTCGGATTTGGCGCTAAATTACAGATCACCTCAGCTCTTGCAGATTAACAAACAATTCCAAGAAATGATCGAAAAATAAAGAGCGAGTACAGCATCAGGTGCGGAAGTTCTACCAATCCCTCAAAATACATGTCGCAATATACACCACGATGCACATACTGTTAAGACGAAGAGGAACACTAGATCACCGTTCCTGAAAGAGCGATGGAAAGTGTACTTTAATGAATTGTTAAACAGTCAGCTCACGGAAGAAACAGATCGAGATAAGCTTTACGCCAGCACCTGCCTATTAAGGCTTAATCTGGCGATGGGCCTACCCATCTGGAGTCAAAATCAGCATTGACCAGATCCCTAGAGTGGTTCCCAGTCACTCTTAGAGTAGTGCCTTCAGTCCACTCTAACTACATAACACCATATAAATATGATGTTATTTCACTAGAGTGGCTCCCCAAACCACTCTAGTAGCAATTTATTAATCATGTTGTGGTCATGGTTATTCCCCTTGCTAAGGAGCGAGGCCTATCATGCACCTCTAGTAAGTCATCTTGTGACAAACCATTTGCTCCCGCTATGGGTACAACCACACCCCCCACGAATCCTTCCTCAACAATCAGGCAGTTGCTACCGAGCATTGCTCTCGTAATCAACTGGGCTCTCATGATAACCCGTGGTACCCAACATTTATTCAGCCATGGGTATGGCCTAGCTTCAAAGGAAACTTGAGGTCTGACTTACCACAAGCGTCATTCGGGAACCGCCCACCCGAGTTTAGGGTGATGGATTCGAAAACAGTGTTGAGAAATGTCACTGAATCTTCAGCATCACCCCGCCCAGCTAAGCTGCACTTGAATGTTAGGCAAACAAAACCATGAGTTTATAAACCCAACTCATAGGGGAGCATGTCACCCTCGGCAACTTTTCCGCCAATTCCTTTTGTTCATACCAATTCTTATAGACCACCCGAAGACGATCTATTTGCTTATTTGCTTCTTGTTACTGAACTCATCTATAATACCCAAAAGGTATTATAGTGAATTCCATTTTCCAGCTGTTACAACATTTCCCTGGTTAAAGCTTACTAAGATAGAGGTTTGTTAGCAGCTCTACTTTTCAGACTTTAACCTCGCTTACTCTATCTACGCTCTCTCTTCGCCAAGGACTTACTTATAGTAACTGAGTTAACAGTCACACTTTCAGATCCTTGTTACCAGGGACACCACGGGGAGGTGGAGAGCTCACGTCCCCTCAGGGAAGAAACAGAAGGAAGAAGGCGATTAATCGGCTCAAAAATAACAAGACCTCGGGAGCCGATGGTATACCTGCCGTGTTGATTAAACGTGGAGGGCTTAAAGGCATCATATGTCCCATACAAAAGAAGGGAGATATCTTTGACCTGGCGTTGGAGAAAGCAATCCGTGATTCTGGCAAGTAAAACAAGAGGAACTGTCGTCAGTAAGTCCAGGCAGATATTTGATTACGCAGATTACATCAAAATTATCAGTTGAAGTCATCCACAAGCTGTACAAGAGTCCTTCATCTAGACGAACAGGGAGCTCTCCATCGAGGGGACCTACAATACCGCATAATCACACGGTTATGTCGGCGTACAAGATTTGTCTCTTCAAAGGCCCGCTGTATGCTTCTATTACAATGGCCTTGTAAAAGTGTTTTAAACTTGGTGGCAGATTTTTTTAATTTCGTCGTTGACAGTACACAGGTATCTGTGTACATCGATGTTTCGTATGTACCATGGACCACCAACAATTGCTTTGAGTACTTTGTTTTGAAATGTTGTATTCCGTAAGTCCACACAGGTTTTAGCACTTGCTCGTAGATAAGCAGTTTATTATACGTACTTAGATTGGAACATTTTCCAATTAGCCAGTTTAGTTCTCGTAACTTTGCTTTTCTCGACAACTCTTTAAGAATGGGTGCATTTATCAAGTCATATCCGGGAGCTTTTTCGTTCTTTTGTTTTCTTATAGCGTCGAAAAGTTCTGAAAATGTGACACCTCAAATTCGGAAGTTTTCAAAGGTGCAGTGAGTATCACCGGGTTCAATGAACAACTCCTCACCGTCAAAGGGTTTGAAAGTTTCCTCGAGGTGATCGGCAAACAGATCTGCCTTTTCTTTGTCTGTTTTAGCCCAATCCTCATTGTTTGTTCGAATTGGTGCTGATTGTAACTAGGGTTTTTTAACACCTTTAATTGTCTTCGTACTTTTTTCTGCAGAAAGACCTTCGAGATAAGTAGAAATATCACGTTTTTTTTAAATCTCTGATATCATTTTTCAGTTTACTGGAGAGGTTACTCAAAATAGTTTTGTGTTGAGGAGCGCGGGATTGCTGCCATTTCTTACGTGCTTTTCTTTTTTCGAGTATAAGTTCTTTACTTTAAATTGAAACATTTTGAAACAGATTTTAATAAATCTGTCGAATTCTTCTTCTAATTCAAACGGAGTTTGCAATGATACTTCAAGTATAATAGCCTCTTCGCAATCTGCACGAAACCTTTCCCAATTCGTTTTGTTGTTTGTTAAAAATGACAAACTTTCCTTCATTATTAGGCCTTCCTGTCAACATGACTGGTGAGTGATCAGTAGGAAGATCATAGCTGTCCTCGATCTTGGTATAGTTTTTTTATTTAAACCCTTTGCGATAAAAAGGTCAAGTAGATCTGGAGTTTTGGCTACGCCGGTAGGCCAGTAAGTTGGTTTTCCGGTCGATAAAAAGTCAACACTAGTTTCCATGCAAGCTTTAAAAAGTTGTGTCCTTCTGGTTGATATGCATCTTGATCCCCAAAACGTATGTTTTGAATTAAAGTCATCGCCTATAATAATTTTAGAATCGAGAGCTGCAAAAAGATTTATGAAATCAGTTTTCTCCGACTTGCACCTAGGAGGACAATATATTGATGCAATGCTTGCTATATGTCGAACGTCTGTATTTTATATTGACTGCAGAAATTTGCATTTTCTCAAGTTCGATTGTTGACTTTAAGGAATGGTCAATGTTTTCTCTTATAAGTAGAAAGGATCCGCCTCTTGCTCTATCAGATAAGATGGATAAGCAGAATAGCCTTTTATAATGATTACGGTTTCCTTTTTAAAGTGTGTTTCAGAAATCAGGCATATGTCAATTTTTTCGTTTGATAAATGTATTTCTAATTGGTCCATTTTAGAAAAATTTGTCCATTTTCATAATTAATTACGTATTGTTTGAGCTCTAGTTTGAAGCATGCTCAATTTTTCAAATATTATTTTATTCGTCGTAGTTTGCTCTTCAAATCTTTGAAGAATCAAAGAAAATACTTGATGAACCGGGTCTGCGGAACTTGTGATTGAGTTGAGGAAAAAATGGTGCAGGGAAATAAGTCTTCGGGTACTAAATCAACCGAGGAACTTAGTTCCCACTAACGGAAGTGGACTTAGTTTCCATGTACTTCACGAAAGTGTCCCTCGGTGGAGATAGTTACCGGGGACTAATTACCCTACACCAGAAAAAAATTAGCAGGCGACTACTAAAATACAACACAACTTATACTATAGTCTATTGAAACCCTTAAAATCCAGAGAACTGATGTGTGTTCAAAACAATGGTCTTACCATTACTCACACAAGAATCCGAGACTTGGGCGCTTACTAAAAGGCACTCCTAACCGCATTCAAGAGGAAAGTCTTACCGAAAATTGTTGGCCACATTTGCGAAGCAGGACGATCCCGAAGTAGATAGAATCAAGAATTGTAAGAAATCTACCTCGAAGCAGCTATAAAAATAAAATAAAAAATCATAACGTACATATATAAATTAGAAAAATGATCAAAGATTATTTTAACGACCATTCTTATTTGTTCACTGGGAGGCAGTGCCCGCAGATAAGGTGTTTGCTTGCTAACCCAGAGATCGCCAGTTTGATACTCAGGTTGTGAACTATTTTTCGAACTCGTATTGCAAGCTAAAGCCGTTCACTTAATTCCCGATTCTTTCCTATCTTACCTGTCTTTCTCATTCTTCTAACTAGTGTCGGGCAACGTCCAGTTGCATTCTAAAAAGGCAATATGCCTTAACTTGAAAATTTCTGGATACCTTTAACCAACATTGTCACGGGTTAGAACCAACCACCAGTCATTAACATAGCTTTACGTTAGCTAACACTTTAATACTTAATTTTAATTATTGAATCTTGAAAATAAATAGAAGCTATGAATCAAAGAGAGGTACACAGCTGGTCGAAAAAATAGGTGTGAAGAAAGAATTTGCTCTTAGATACGCGAACTGGAATGGACCTGAAGGACTTAAAAAATGGCGTAATATCCTGTGGAGCGACGAGACTAAAATAAATTTGTTTTCTTCGGACTCCGGGCGTAATGTAAGACGCCCAAAAGGAAAAGAATACCATCCCCGCTATATACAAAAAACAATCAAACACGGAGGTGGCAATATTATGGTGTGGGGATGTTTTTCCTGGTACGGTGTCGGTCCTATATTTCTCATTAAAACCATATTAACAAAATATGGGTATAGGGATATCTTGGAAAATGTCATGCTTCCATTTTCTGAAGAAAACATGCCCCTCCGATCCATTTTCAACAGGATAACGATCCAAAACACACGGCGGGTCTCGTAAAAGATTGGTTCCAAGAGAAGGAAGTATCTCTTATCCCGTGGCCAAGTCAATCCTCTGACCTCAATCCCATTGAGAACTTGTGGAATGCACTCAAGCGAAAGTTAGGCGGGCAATATTTCACAAATGGAAACCAATTGTGGGAAGCCGTTCAAAGAGAATGGTATTCTATACCCAACCAGACATGCCAAAAATTGGTGGAATGAATGCCACGCCGACTCCAAAGAGTTCAAGCTAACAATGAAGGATACTCTGGTTATGAGAGTTAGGTAATCGAAAATTTAGGTAACCAACATTAAATGTTAATAAAATCAATATTTTTAATACTTTAGGAAGACGCGCCTATTTTATTGACCAGGCTAAAATGCGTCAATCGACAGTTTCGGCCACTAATTATGAAAATGTTCTATTAATTCAAGATCCTATTAAAGTCTTTTATTTTCTTTGTTATTGAAGTTTTATTAAAAACATAAAAAATTATAATGCAACTGAAAAAATGTAAAAAAAATTAACTAATAAAAAAATAAATAGTCACACCTATTTTTTTGACCAGCTGTGTATATGTACCTCTTTGATGCTTCCAGAACAGTGGCACTCGCCTGTTTGGAAACTGTTTATCCACAGAACATCTTTTATGTGCCACATAAAACTTTTTTAGTTTTTTTTTTCATATAGAAACGCCTTTATTTACCTTAAGCCTAAAGCAAAGTATGTAGTTAGCTTGTACTGTTATTTTTAATCGCGTGATTAATATTATTAAGTGTTTTCTTTCATGTGTAACCTAACTCTGCTGAATTCCAACCCAAAACCCATTTTCTAAAAAACACATATTTTATTTTAAGAAATTTAAGAAAATTTTATTATTATTTAATTCTCTTTTTCTTTTTTTTTCAGGTAAAAAAGCAGTTGCGAGAGGTGATTAAAAAAATATTCTAATATTTAATATAAGTAAAAAAAATATAAAAAAAATATGTTAACGATTATTAAGATACTATTTCATCATTTTCGTAGATAAATATTTTCTCAAAAAACAATAACAAAAACAATCAGTTCTTCTTTCCCCACACACTTGCCTGATTTATTTTTCTATTCTAATTGAGTGATTAGTTCATCGAGCTCATATCCGAAACCCACGTACGCATTCCTTAAATTGACCAAACAATAACAACGCACTTTCGCTATATGCGTTTTATTACATACTAAGAAAACACACACACAAAAATGCGATACATTCCCGGGGGTGGCTTGGCAATAATTTCGTTCAATCTTTTTGTTGATCAACTAAAAGCTGTGATAACGGAAGACTTCCCCTTGCGTCGTCGTATTATTATATTTGTCATTCTTTTAATTATAGTCTCGTCGAAGTCTCATGATGATGATGATAGTTTTTGTCGTCATTTGCTTCAGCACATCCCACTCACTCAAGCTGTCTACGCCTTGGCTGTCTAACGCTGACTTTTTGTTTAACTAAAACTCCTTCGGTCTTCCCGCCTTGGAATGGCTTCAGCTTCAGTTGGACTTGATGTTCGTATACTTGTTGAAGAGTCTAAGTGGCAGAGCTCACTAACAACAAGAGTTACAAGTTTACTTTCATTTTCATTTAGTTTTTCAATCAAAATGATTTCACTTTTTATCGCAAGCAGACTCTTTCCCCTCGCCTCCTTCAAGCTTTTTCATTGGGGCATGAACAAGAGCCGCGGTAAGGTTGTTTAATTGTATTTTTTATGTTTTTTTTTTTTATTTTGATGTATCGCGTCAGAATGATGAGTAATCTCTTAAAAAGCCAACCAATAATATGAGCTACAGGGTGCTCCAAATATTTTTTAAAAATAAATAACGTTTTTTTAAAAGGTCCGAGACTATTTATAGCTGTCAACCTCTATTTGAAAAATAATGATGTTCTAAGGAGGAATCCTTGATGATGCTTATACGGTTGATGTTCGTAGCTAAAACAAAAAGCGATCTCGAAGTTTCGGTCAACCTTCAATAGATTCTTTACCACCCTGTTCACTTAGCTCACACCCTGTCCGCTAAGCACCACTATTATCTTCATCGAACAGCTTGCTCCTAATTTATGTTGCAACTACGATTGAAATTATAGCGTCAATCTCTTAATGGAATCGATTAAGTAAAACTTTCTCCCATCCGCATGCAACTGATTCCAAATCCAGTCTACACTTGACCTCAAACGATGACAGTTTATGATTTTTTTTTAAAGCACTTAATAAAAATTTATTTTAATGCTGCTGCTTAAATAAAGATACTTTTACGTGATATACATAGCAAGGATATTTTTTTATCCGCATTGATTCGCATATAATTGCGTCTGTGAGGTGCCTAGGCGAGGCGGGCATACCTGCGTGCGACAGTAAAAGTCATTTCCCTTCGGGGACACATGTCAGTAACACCATGTCCACCATCGAATGTACGAAGTTAAACTTTTAATAACGTTTTTGCGAAAATATTAATAAAAATCATAAAAAAGTAATAAAAATCGCCTGAATGTCTGCGATTAAAATCTGGCTTTTCCGGTTGCACTGCGTCGCTTCGTCGCGTCGTCGTCGTCTTTTGCAACGATTTCAATGCGTTAGTCCCATTGATCCGTGAAGTCTTATTAAAACTCAAAGCCGCCCCTGAGGACTGTTGATTAAGCGCACTTTTGTGTGCTCTTTTGCTTTGAGATTTTCAGCTTGAATCTGGATTTTTGTTTTACCTTTTTGATTGAATTGATCGCGCGCGTAGGTAATGAGATTAATTTTGCTTTTATGATTAAGGAAGGCTTATCGAGGTTTAGAAATCGCGGATTTTTTTTTCAGCTTGTTTTTTGAAAGACCTACGCGATATTTCAAAGGAGTCTTCGTCGTTACGTCGAGTGGTCGCCTCCGTGTTGTGCGGTGGTGATGATGATAGTAGAATTTTTAATGAAGCTTATTTTGTTGCTGAACTTAGATTTGAAAATAGAAAGCCAAGTAAACTGACAGATGACGATGGTTAGGTTGTTTTGAAATATTTATTAGAGGTTTTGATATCATTTTTTTTTTTGAGTTTTTTTTTTATTTAATTCGAAGGCATGGAGGTCCAGGTATTGTACAAAAATAATTGTCCGCCGTTTAAAGAGACTTTTTTTTTATAAATTTAATATGAATTGACATTAATACCATTTACTATATTGAGAAAAAAAGTATTTTAACAAATTAAAGAATTATGGAAACTGAAACATTCTATAAAAATCTGCTTGCTCTCAAGGATCGCAGTAATTCTGCATCGGTGTAAAGAGACATCAATAACTAAGCGATCAACCATATATGCATTTCAAAAAAATTATCATTTCACAAAAATTAAAACCCGATTCCCTGCTTAAGTGCAAGGAAGCCAAATTATATATTTAGAGCTCAAATGCAACGCTCTTCTCTCAGAAATTAGCCTTCTTATAGCTTGAAAAACTTTGCAGTACCAACTTGCAACATTTTCTTACATCTTCTATGCAATTTATAAAAAATAAATTGCACGACTGAATCGCTCATATGTTCGGTCACATTGTCGAATAAAATTAAAATAAATTGCACGACTGGATCGCACCTACTTGCTCATATGTACGGTCACATTGTCGAATAAAATTTAAGAAAATTAGAGTAAACATCAAAGCATTTAATCGATTTTTGTGACTTTTGATTGTTCGAATAAAGTACGTTAAATTGTATTGAGTGAAATTATTTAAACGCCATTTTATTTCTTTAAAAAAATGTTAAAAAGTGTGATTTTTTTCAAATTCGAATGAACGGTTTTTAAATAAAACGGTTTATTTTTAACAACTTTTTTTTTAAATAAAAAAAATAATTTAAGAATACAAATTTAAGCATACAATTAACATTCATTTAAAAACAAAATTAAAAAGAAAATAATTTAAGAATACAAATTTAAGCATAAGATTAACAGACATTTAAAAACAAAATTTAAAAAAAAAATCACCAAAATTTGTTTTAATTATTAAAAATGCAAAAAAAAAGTTATCGAAAAAAAACTTAATGCGAAATTACTTAGGCTACCTACATCTTCTTGAGTATGAATTTTGATAGTAATCGGATCACCATTTTTCGAGAAAATCGAAGAAAAAAAACGGTCCTATGGGAGTTACCATTTATAGCGCAGCATATTAAATTTTTTGTTCACCAAATTATAATGCTTACCTACAGTAGTACACTGATTTTGTTTATAAAAATTCTTGGAGCAGTTTTCGAGAAAAAATAAGCTTTTATACATAACAATTATATGACAGGTACCGTTAATTTTTGGGCTAAAAAAAAACAAATAAAAAAACCATTATATGAAAATTACCGTTAATAGACTTTTCCCGTCAATTCGGTTCCAATCAAAAGATAGTCAATACTAAAAAAAAAATTCTCAAAAATTTTCATCAAAATCGTTGGAGCCGTTTTCGAGAAAAATAAGGTTTTCCTAAACGTTCATATGGCAGGTACCGTTATTTCTTGGACTAAAAATTAAATTTTAATTTCGTTTTTGGGTAATGCCAAAAGAATCACACAAACCAAATTTGAAGATAATCGCTTGGGCCGTTTTAGTTGCAGCTCGTTATACATACTGACAGACACAGCAGACATTTTTTGGAACTAACTTTTTTACTTGCGATTTATATATGATGCAAGTTATGCATTCGTAAAAAAAACTAACAATCAAACATGACATTACGATGACAGAGAAACATATTTGAGTTACTGGAAAATTTTTTTTCTTCGACTTTGTCGAAAACTGTTCAATTGATTTCAATAAAAATTAATATTTGGGAAGATTTTTTTTGTATATTTAATAATTTTCTTAATTTTTTTTAATCAAAATTTTAAAAACGGGTAGGTGGATTTTTTTTATTTTGTTTTTAAATGTAGATTATTTGTTTGGTTAAGTTTGCACTCTTTAATTATTTTTTTTTTGATTTTTGAAAAAAGTTATTAAAATAAAATCGTTTTATTTAAAAACTGCTCCTACGATTTTGAAAAAAAAAAATCACACTTTTTCAAATTTTTTAAAGAAATAAAATGGCGTTTAAATTTTTCCGATAAAAACTACTTTACGTACTTTTTTAAAAACAATCAATTCACAAAAATCAAATAAAAACTTTGAAGTACCCCTAATATTTTTAAAATTTTATTCCAAGCTTTGACCGCAAATAAGAGCAAGTACGTGTGATCCAGTCGTGCAATTTATTTAGACTTCTCTATGATCGTAATGTTATCTCAATTTTTTTATGTTCACGAATCCTAAACTTGCCTTATAGTCCCTATAATCGCAAGTAAAAAAAAAATGTCTGCGCTGAAAACTGGTTTTCTCTAACTGTTTCTTCTAACTTATCGTCAACGTATTTTACTGAAACTAGTTCTGTGCTTCTGGAAATTATTCTATTGAATCAACCTAATACAAAAAATTATTATGGCAAGCTTGATCTGTCAGGTTTTTCTTAATATGATCTCAATATTGTTTTTATGATCTTAATTTAAACTTAAGAATTACAACTTTTATTCCGAGATTTCAAGACTATTGATATGGAGGCAGTGTTAAGCTCAGTGGAATGAACCTTTTTATCAAATTATATCCCTACTGGTGATGAACCACTTCAATTTGCTTACGGATCATCTATTCAACAATCACAGTCCATTATCAGTGGTGCTCTCCGATCCACACCTTCCGCTGCTTTAGATAAACTTTTTACCCTGACAAACCTCAATATTTATGTTAAACAAATGGTGGCGAGTACAGCCATTCCTCAATGGATCATTGACAAACATTCTGAAATCATTCTGTTCAATGCCAAGTCATTCTGACTAAACTACCTCTCAATTGATTCTCAGAAAAGAATTTGGGATCACCATTCCACCAAGGTACACTTTGGACAATGATGAAATTATTGTAAGAGATGAGTTCATTCGTGGGCGTATCGAATACTCAGACAGACAAAATCTAAGTCTCTCCTTCCATTTCGCAGACCATTGTATCGTGATCCAAGCAAAAATTATGTATCAAAGATGTCCTATCTCTGCTCAAAAAAAAAACCTTATATCCTCATCAGATAAACGTATCTTCACAGATCGCCAATCACCCGCTTCAGTTTCCATAAAAATGCAATGGAGGAAAAAAACTGCACATTGACTAGTATCATTCTCAAAACAGATCTGGCCAAAACTGCAGCTGAAACGTTCTAAATGTTTGTTGACTCAAAGCAGATTACAGACTCGGTGTCTTTGCTTATGATTTCTGCAGAATTTTCTTGACCCAAAAGGAAGATGAAACTATTCAGCATCTTCTTTGGTTATGCCCTGCGCCCTCCCATAGACTTAAACTATACTTAGAAGAATTGCTTTTGATGACTCCAGTGATAGTGATCTGATAAACATAGTTATTATCAATCTTGCGCTTTACTAGTTTTCTTCCGCAGATCATAGTTTAATAAACTTTTGCTGCATTGAAGAATATGACGTTTTCGAAGCTTTTTATATGGCTAAGAGATCGTTTGCATTCAATGTTCCTTAATATATCTACTATACCCCCTCATTTTGCTGTAACTAACTGAAATAAATTCAGATTAATATTTTGACATCAAACCACCAGTTTCCGTTAGTTAAAGCGAATTTCAGGTTATTCTTTTACATAGAAAAGTTAATGATGTTATTGATTTAGAGCGATCTACATTTTTTGTTACTTTTTGATGTTTTCAAAATTTCTAGAATTTCTTGAACCTATTAAGCAAAATCTTAGTCGTAAAACGCTGGTGTTTTCTTGTTCTTTCAGTTTTCAGTTTTCTCTCTTAATAAGAGAAAGAGTTCCGCAAGGGTCTATTTTGTGTCCACATTTTTTTTCTGTTTTTATTGACCACCTAATATCTGCCTTAATTACTCTAAAATTCGAATGTGCACTGGAGACATCAATTTATATCAACTATTCTATTGAACTGGATTTCTTCTGATTGTGGAACTGCTAAAAATTGAAGGAAAATAGATTGCAAGTAATTTGAAAAAATAGTTAAGCCATAGAGATCAGTTGAAAAAATAGCATTGATGCTCCCTAGTCGTTCAAACATAATCAATTCAATCGATTAAAAATGACAGACAATTGATCAAAAAAGACTGAAAGATTTGTACGGCTTTTATTTCTAAGAGAAAAAAAAATTTTCTTCATGTATGAAAATGTATTATTGCATTTTCTTTTTATTAAAATTAAAATATTTGTTCCAAAAACCTGGCGATCTTGAAGATCACCGGTTTTTGTATGGATTGGATTTGAAAAACACAAATTTAAATTCATATATGGAATGATAGTTGTGGTCCAAGTGGAGACTATAAGAACTGTCGGAAGAAAAAATGAGATGTATGTGACCGTTGTTATATCGACTGTTTAAATTAAAAGTTTGCTAGGGGAAGACAGTACTATTGAAGTTGACCCGTATTTCTGTCATATTTTAGTACTTCTTAAGCCCAAGTTCGTCTTTAGAGGCTCTAAAGAAGCCTTCATGCAAGAAAAAAGTTCTATTTTGCAGACGCTTAGGCTGAGGAATCCCTTTTCCCAAAAACATTTTTGACTTCAACTTTGTCTTAAAGTTAGAGCATTATATTATTTAGTTTTCAGTGAATAATTTTTTCTAAGAACTTAAGAACGCTTATGTGCAGTAATGCTGTTTAAGTTTTTCTTCAAAATCTGTAACGCTTGAAGAACTTCTCCTGATATAATAGACCCGAAAGAATTTCCAAAGTCATATGGCATAATACAAAGAACTGTTCTTGAGTAACAGTGTAGTTCGAAATAGGCGGAGCAAAACTTCTACTTATTTCGGAAAAAAAAATAAAAATTAAATTCTTTATATTATTTTCTTAACAAAGTTAATAGAAAAAGTTAATATCTTAAATTCAAAATATTTTTGTTTTTTTATATATTCCCTTCGATTAAGGCTTGTACTTTTAATAATTTACGTAAGAAGTAGCTATCTAGGTCACAAAAACAGGGTAGGCATAATAAATTATTGGCAACAGAAGTGACTTAACCAGCATTGCCTTAGTCCTAAAAAGACATTTTCCAATTTGATAAAAATAATAATAATAATGATAAGAATATTTTAACTTTGTGTCTGTAAGGCACATTGGCATTTTTTTAAGAATACAGTTAGACGTTCCCCGGAGAGAAACTGTTTTAGTATTAACAATATGATTTCCCCAGGTGAAATTTTGGTTAAATGTAATTCCAAAATTGTGTACACTAGTGACGGTATGTATGAAGGTTAGCACTAATTCTTCTAAACAAAACTGTTGGAAATTGTGAATATCATTGCTAGAACGACTTATTAATATGGCTTGACTTGGAATTCAATATAAGCTTATTCTTCCTCGACCAAGAAGCTATCAATCTGAGGTCTTCATTAATTCGCTGAGTGGCATTTTCAATTAGGCCAATTGGATAACTTAAGTTCATCTGCACATCATGAGCATATATTTAGACCTTACAGCGTTTTGAGATTGAGGGAATATCAATATTGAATATGGTAAAAAATAGCGGACCTAAATTCGAACCTTGTGGGACACCAGCTTTGGTTAAATAAAATTAAACATTTTTTTGCTTTCAGAAAAAGGCTTGTGAGGGACTTACTTATTAACTCTGCATTGGTTTTAAAGTTTAAAACGAAGTAGTTTAAAGTAAGGATCTCGTAATGTTCTGTATTGAAATTTTTGAAAAATCATGCAATACAATATTGAAGTAACATGATCCTCATTCAGTTCCATTCGACGAATATCATCTAGCAAGCTTACGAGCGCCGTAGTCCAACTATGCTTGACCTGATAAGTTTCTCCAAAATCTTCGAAATAAAAGGCAGAATTAATACAGGACAATAGGATTTGTTTCCGGAGACTGAAATTTAAAGAACATCAATGATTTTGGAAATCTTCCAGGATATGTATATGTGACTTGGATTAAAATGTTTTTAAACATAATAATTATTTTCAAAAATGTTGGCTACATTCGATTTAATTCGATCTCATTTAATTTCATTCGGGTAACTACATTAAAAACTTTATATTCAGAAACCCTTTGGAGCTGAAATCTCTAGAAATTTGCTATTTTCTACCTCGTTCATATGGGGTATTTGAATTAGGAGCAAATTCTCTGTTTAAATCATTTGGACTCGTTTCGCAGACATCTCCTTTATAAGTTCTTACTGCAAGTTCCTAGTGCTTTAATATTCTTCCAAGTTTTCGATATAATAATATCAGAAATAAACTTAGAATTAAGAAACTTGAACTGTAAATTTCTAATTCCCATTTTAGAATTATTTCTGCAGTCTTGTAAGCATCATCAACATTCTGACGTCATTGTTTTGAATGATCGTGACGTTATTTCAAATAGTGATGTTAATTTAACAGTTTGTGAAGAAGGGGAGTCCGTCACCGTTTTCCGTTGTTGTTTCTGTGTAGTCAGCATTATACTTTTACGATTTTATACAACACGAAATAGCAAAATATTTAAAATTTGATTGAAGTTAGGACACCATATAGAATGTGCTTAGAAACCGACGTGCACTTCCGCAGAATGTTTGAGAACAATTTGACAATGGTTAGGAAAATTTTGACAATTATGTAATGCTGTCTTTAAGGACAATCTTTTGTTCACAGAGCATATTAATTCGATAGTAAAAAAATCAAACTCCATCGTTATGGTTTCTATAAATGGTGGGCCAACGAATTTAGCGGTCCTTATATACACAACTCACTCTTTCTATACTTATTGCCATTTGCACCCTCATCTTGAAATTGCATCGCAAGTTTGGAATCCATATTATGAAATTCACTAGGCTGATACTTACAATCCTTTAACTTATGAACACCAAAATCAACTCTTGCCAGATTCAACCTCTACTGACTGGGTATTTATTCATCAACTTATCAATGGTTATATCAATTTCCTGGATTGCTGTTCCGATTTTTGAGTTGAATTGCTCCGTGGTGGTTTCATTGAATTAATTCAACTCCAGTTACTGCATCTTGCTTAGGACAGAGCCAACTATGGTTTAAACGATTCTCTTACATAATTCCCTCCTTCTAAAGAAATACATGAACCATTTCTCGTACTCTAACCCTCGTGATAAAAATTAACAACACTTCCGACTCGTAAAACAAAACTAATTTCAAATCTCATTTAAACAATTAAATAAAAACAAAAATTTAAGTTTCTAGTGGCAACCCAAAAATACCTTGAACTACTTTGAAAACAAAAACAAAGTAATAACTTTAGTATTACCTGCAAACAACGATTTTGCCGCGTGGAAGTACTTAACAAGGTAGGAGTTTCCCCGGAACCTACATTACATACTCATGTCAGTAAAAAAAAAAAAAAAAAAACGAAACTCCACCCGAACATCAAAAATTGTGTAGTCACACGACAACTGCCAAAAACAGCGAAATAATTCAAATCCCAGTACCAAGCCCCGCCATATCATTGTCGACCTGAAAAATAACACGCGACCTCTATAAACTCCACGCCATCCACCCAACATAAACAACTGCCTTCAGGCCATTCTATGACTAACTATAACTCCATCGAGTTAGGTCCAGTTGTGGACACAAAGTTCGGACTTGTGTCCATCCCACGTTTGACACTCACCTGCAACGACGTCGGACAATGCAATAACCTCGACTCACAGACATTTGTACACCCAAGTTCTTTACGTAGGCTCATTGTATGCTCAGTCCGGACTGTGGACCGAGCCGGACAGGTAGACAGGTCACAGACTTTGCTGCTAGTTCTAGATTTTTATTTTAACGTGGGGGTCTCAACCCATGTGGCTAAGTCATGATTTTTTTTGCATTTCATCGCAGCTATTCCGAGGACAGATGGGATGCTTAGAGAATCGCTATATATCTCCAGCCTAATGAGGTTTAATTTCTTAACCCAAGACTCGAGATCCAATGACACCGCAAATCACCTCGCTTGTGGTACGACGCGCAACGAGGATGTCTAACTAGATCGATCTGTGGGGACTCGCTGTAATGAGGTCTTGAATGCAATCCAATGGATTGTCGATGCCGACATTTCTAAGTTTCTCAGTTGAAGTACGCGCAGATACTTTGTGAATAAAATTAAGTGAACCACAAAAAAAAAACGTTCATTCGTTGTTGCTTTTGTAGACCTTATTGCGGTTAGTTGGCGGTAGATGGAGTGCATCGCCTTGCACATGTTGTAACAACACCACAATCAATAGTTTAATTAAAAATGTATTTTTAGCTTGGCTATAGATAGTTTCAATGTACCTGGGCTTCTTGGTGAAGGGCGATACTTTATCACACAAGGTGGATGCAATGCATAGGTGCGCACTACAGGTTGATTGAGATTAAATTAAGTTGTCCGAAGAGATGTGTGTGTGTTTGAGTATTTTTTTTTTTTTAACTCTCGTTTGCTCAATCAATATCGTTTGTTAAGTAAAATAGGTAGCTAGGTCAATATCGTTTCAATATAATAAAAGTAGGTTTATACTCGTACAAGATATTTCTTAATTAATTCATACAGAAGGGGGCTTTAAAGAATAGGAAAATATGGAGCTGGGAAGAGCCGCCATTGCAGTTTTTTTTTATATTTGGAAGGAAAATCTGATCCATCAATTCCAATTAAAAAAGAGATAAATAAAATGCTGAGTAGGGCATATGTGTATTCCAGCCTAGTGAAGTGATGCAATCAATTTGAGATTAAATCCTTTATATCCTTCCTATGGGGGAAGGATTATAACTATTCCACTTTTGTGTGTAGCATTATTGACCATATTCAATGGTTGGAAACTCTCCGAATCGCTCAATGCCTCATCATCAAGTTCTGTAACCCAGGTTTGAGAATAGAGTGCCAAAAAAATCTGGCATGATTATGGTCTTCTGCTTAATATTTCAAGTTTTTCTACAATTCTTCAAGTTGTTCTTGACCCTATGTCTCTTTATACCGGCATCTAGCAGCTCTTGACTCGTCTCACGTCACAATTTCCGATTCGATTTGATTTGTGACCCAAAAATCTTTACCATGGTGATGTATTGCAAAGAGCTTTTCCCAAAAGCCTGGAAATTTCTATAAGAAAGGCGTAGGTTTTGAAGCAGAAACAACAATTTTTATCATCAAAAAATCTGTTAAGTTCCGGTCCAATAGGTTGGCGAATGGCGAAACAGCTGGAAATCATATTTATGTTTTGTAACTCATGATATGATCAGTAGTGTAGTGTAGTATAAAGCTGGGCGAGGAAGGTCGTGTCTCGTGTGAGATGGGTGCAAAAACAAAATATAAACGAACAAAAACAAAAATATTTGTGCATTTTCATCATCCTGTGTGTTAAAATTAATTTATTGCTTGCGACGCAAATTCCTCCTCCATCTATATCACCATGTGCTCAACTGTCAGTCGCTACACACTGCAACATCATTTGATCTATCGTATGATGTTTGTAGTATATAGATGAGGGACATCTGGTTTTTATCTTATTGTGTTGTATGTTTCAATTAATAATTATATAAATGTCTTATTTATATGCATATCAATTAGTTGTTGATTTTAGTTTACACTGCGCAACTCAACTTAGTCAGAAATTTGTTTTGAATGTGAATATTTTTTAAATGATAAGTAATTTTTTCCCCGCCTGTTCCAATATTCATGGCTTAAGAAAGAAAAAAAAATGTAAATCATGTGTACGTTTACATTTTGCATACAGAGGCAGGCTTTATTTGCTCTAAGTGAAACTTTGTTTGAAGAGAATACTGATTTACCAGAATTTGTTCTATCTTAGTGTCATTACTTTTTTCCCATCATAGGCTCGTGGTTTATCTTAGGAATGAAATCGCTTGCCACAGCCTTCCCTAGTACGGGCACTGTTCCAACATATGGACATTAACTTGTAGTTCAAATTCAATGTTCGCAAGCATATAATTAATTATTGGTTTATTTGTAAGAACCAAAATCTCGACAGTAAATTAGAGTTTTATGCGGTGTCCATTTCTAAAATCGGTATGGTGGCCGATTCCAATGTACACAATGTACACTGCTGGCTCCGCTATTCTGGTCAGACAAGACCCGAAGGAACAAAGAAAGGTCTATCGAGATCTTTGTTGGTTTACACAACCTTGCCCGTCTGATCGATGTGCCAACTGAAATACCGGATGTTCCTGGGCAAGCGGCCCATACTCTTGACTTGTTTCTTACTTCAAACCCTGAAAAGCATACCCTGATAAGTATATAATTATTATTACTTCTCAATTCGGCACTTTGCACCAGTAGGTAATTTTTGCAAAATTCCCATTTTTCACACATCCAGTTAAAGAAAAACTTCCCACCAGGACCGTTTGGCATTACAAGAAAGCCAACTGGAACGGCCTGAATAACTTCTTCCGTAACTTTAACTGGCCACTATATGCTTTCTCGATAGTGACATTGATGTCAGTGCTGAAATGATCACAAATGTGATTTTTTTAGGATTGCTTTTATTTCTAACAGAGTAAAAAGTATCAAACCCAAAGAAAAGTCATGGTTTAACTCTGAGTGTAAAGAAGCTATCAGGCTCAAAGAAGAAAGTTTCCGATCTTACAAAGCCTACCCTACAAAGGAAAATCGGAAAAAATATGCACAATTATGGAACTCATGCAGCTCAGCAACTCCGTTATTGAAAGAACTAAATTTTGCATGAACAAAGTTAATGCAAAAAAATTCTGCTACGGCCAAAAGGCAGTAATTTGTCAATTGTAAAAAATATTAAAAACACGTCAACATTTTCGGTTCCAACAATCATCGCCAATGACAAATCAATTGTTTACTCTTGTGAGAAAGCAAATTTGCTCGCAGCCCATTTCGCTACTAGCTCTACATTGTCTCACAGCAACGTTGCCCTTCCTGTACTTTAGATTGTACATTTTTCCATGGGACAAAGAATTCAGTATACACAAATCCGCTGGCCCGGATGGTATACCCCCCAATCTTTTGAAAAGGCAAAGCCACTGCTTAAGCTTTTCTATCGTTCCCATTTTTCTGTTCTTTTTCCTAGAAGATTGGAAACAGCCCTACCGACCCATAAAACTTACGACCCTTCTTTCGCTGATTAACTGTTAGCTTTAAAAATTACTGGAAGACCGAAAGCTTCTCGATGACCGACTGTATGGTTTTCGCAGCAATCATTCCATTGTTGCTCTGACGACATATTTCACCGAACAATGGAACAAATCTTTATATCTGTTTAACGAAAGTAAGATTATTGCGCTTGATATATCCAAGGCATTTGATAAAGTTTGGCATCAAATCAAAAAGGCGTGGGATCGATGATACTCTTGTTCGTTGTATTAGAAGCTATCTTCTGCACCGTTTAATACAAGTTGTTCGGGATGAGTCCAAGTCTGCTGATTTCCAAATAAATGTTGGTGTGCCTCAGGGCTCCGTTCTGTCTCCGAATCTCTTCTTCATTTTTATAAATGATCTTCTGTCTGTTTCTTCCAATCCACTAAATTGTTTCACTGTCGATACCCTCAGCTTTTCATATTTTTTCGGTGTTTCACGTCCTTTGCCTTCGCCTTGGTCGTACCGTGAAATAGAGAACAACAGGAATTTGAAATAGTCTACCCGGTGACCTTTTTATATAGGACCATAGAATATTTATGATGTTAATCCCTCTTTTAGTATTAAACAAATTATTTCGAAGTTTTAAAAATATGATAGACTTGTTTAGAGACTTCGGCTTTTACTCTGGTTATCTTTTTAACTCCGCAAATTCCAAAAGTAAATAATTTTTAAAGCAATTTGGTTAAAATCAAAAGAGTTTGTCGGAATAATAGTATATTGCTAGTAAATTCAAAATAATAATGCATTCCAATGTATATTTATATATCACATAAAAATTATATATTCATCTACAGACTTTAAAACACGACATCTGTATTGAAAATACTATTTGGTGTTTACGTGTCGATCCAAATAGCTAAAAGAAATGAGCTATTCTCGTGATGATCCTGTGGCACTCAGCTTTAATAACAGCCTTCTTCGAATGTCTGATATCGAACTCTTGCAAGGTCCACACTGGTTAAACGATCAAATTCTCTCTTTCTACTTTGATTACCTCGAAACATTAAAATACAAAACCAACAATGATCTACTATTTGTATCGCCAGAAGTCACCCAGTGCCTAAAAATGATGGATCATACCGAACTTGAAGCTCTCCTCAAACAACTTGATGCCGATAAAAAACTTTTCATTTTTTTTGCACTCAATGATAACGAAACATACCAGGCCGGTGGATCACATTGGAGTCTGTTGGTCTTCTCAAGACCCGAACTTACATTTTATCATTTCGACTCAATGGGAAATTCAAATCAACAGGCCATGCAACAATTTGTAAACCGCATCAAGGATGCCTTAAATGTGAAAAACTGTCATACGAAATCAATCAGATGCCTTCAACAATCGAACAGTTATGACTGTGGCATACATGTTCTTTGTATGGCAGATAAAATTGCCGATTATGTGAACCGATTTGAATGCATCGATGGAGTGGGAACACTTAATCCTGATATTATTGGTGCAAAACGTGGAGAACTTTTAAAGCTTATTTCATCTCTGGGCGGCAAAGTTTAGGCATTTACCTAGATTCTATAAGGTGAGTTATACATTCGTGGCAAAACAAACTGAGATAACCAATCCATTATAGCAGTTCGATGATGTTTGAAAAGGGTTTTTAAAGTAAAGGCGTTATAAGAAAAAAAAAAACACATCAATGATGAATTTAAAATTTCCACTTGCCGAACTGCTTGATCCTGCCAACTATGAATCCATCAAGCAATATCAAATTAGCCACACCTCATCTTAAGTTTTCTGAAGTCTTAAATATCTACTTATTTTTTTTTTTATTAAAATTTTAACTTTCAATAATTTTCATTTTGTCTTAACGATTAATCTTAATTTTTGGTTTCAAATAGAAAAAAAAAACGACTGAGATTTTATTGTCAAATTGTTTTTAAATATTTTGTAAATTGTTTGGATTAATAAATAATTAAATGAATAAATATGTGTTTATTTTTTTCCCTTCAATTTGGTTAACGTGCTTTTTACAAACAATCAACTGAAACAAAAAAAACTGAAAATGAAATGGTGGGTGAAAAGTTAAAAAGGTAAACTATTCCAAATTCGTGTTGTTCGGCTAAAAAAAGAATCTATTTCACAGTACGTCTGAAATTGGGCTCAAGCATGAACTGAGTGGAGGAATTCAGCGGGCTACCTCAATTGAGTGATCATTTTTTACAAGAGAAACGATAAAATAAGGAAAGACATGAAACATTGCGTTGCTGAGACAGAGAGAGAGAGGCAGTTCTATTTCCTATCAGTTTTAATGCTCAGTTTTGTATTTTATCAAACAGGTGTTGCGATGTTTGAGAAATACCTGTTCAGAGGTGGGAGTTATACTCAAGTTTTGAAACTTTCTAATACATAAATATTATGTTCAACAGTCCAGAACATAGCAAATCGAACAAACAAGTGTATCATAGATCCCAAAAGCACGCATATTTGATAAGGGAGCTTAAGGCCGAACTCTATCAAATGACTTGAAAATATCAAGCGCAATAATCTTACTTTCGCCAAAGCGATGTAAAGATTTATTCCACTGTTCGGTGCCATCAAACCACCAGTGGAACAATTACTGCGAGAGTTAATGTAGAAGCTTTCGGTCTTCAAGATATTTCTTAAGCTGACAGTAAATCCCCGTTTCTATAACCTTAATGAACGTAAGTGCTATGGATCAATATAAGGAGGTGGAGAAAAGATTCCAAAAAAGTAGAAGCGATGAAAAAGCTTATGCCAGTAGTTTTGCCAGTGTGGAAAAACACCGCTTCAGAAGAATGCAAGGATCCGGATTAGCGGATTTCTGTATATCGAGAAATGTTGGCATTTTTGGAAAATATTTACGTAGAATTAGATAAAAATGATAAAATTGGATCCCTAATTCTTTAATGATAAAAGCATTTGATTTCGTAACTGCTCCTACAAAAACTAAACATATACGGTTTCAGAGGTAATACTCTCAACTGGTTTTCATCAATGAAACCTAAGCGATCCAATTTTTTGTACAAGTGTAGGAGTTCCACAAGGGACTGTTATCGTTCCTTTATTATTTATAATATACATAAATCCAATTTTGCAGCTGCCTTCTAATGGAATTATTATCGTTTTGGCGATGACTAAACGCCCTGTCTGTATAAATTTAAGGTTTAAATGAACCTTGATCTATCTGCTTTAGCAAAACGGTTCAAAAGCCATCAAATGATGCTTAGCAGCACATTTATGTATTTCTCCATATAAAAAGATTTTTAAACGTTGAATGTTGGACTTCATGACACTAATTGTGATCTTTTTAGCTGCAGCGATTCTTCCATGCCAAAAACCCTAACTGGGAGCCATCTTCCCCTCTATATAATGCACCTAATTTAATGCCACATAATTTAATGGCACTTAGAAATCTCTATGTTTTTAAAGTTTTAAGACTGTTCTTTTTGCGAGGTGGTTCGCCTATTACTGTGTAGTTGTTAGAACAATGTTTATTTTTAATTATAAAAAACAAAATAATTTTTTGAATTTTTTGATTATTTTAATAAAATTTTCTTAAAAAAACAAATTTAACACAGTTTATATATAATATTTATATTGCAACGCGTTTCGGAATAAATTCCATCATCAGGCGTAGTCGAAAGTACCTCCCAAACTTTCGACTACGCCGAAATGGGTTTCATTATAAATATTATATAAAAACTGTGTTAAATTTGTGTTTTTTTTATTTATTTTATTTTATTTTAGTTTTTTTAATTATTTTATTTATTTTTCAAAAAATTTAAAAAAAATACTTTGTTTTTTTATAATTAAAAATAAGCATTGTTATAACATATTCGTTAAGAAATAGCAATATAGTGTTGCGCTTCAGTACTGTTATAGCTCCATAAATGTACAAAAAAAAAAATAACCAAAATTAAGTACTCTTTAGAACTCTGAGAACTTGGCTCCTTAGCAAATCAGATGTGGAAGAGTTAATTCAATTCCTAGTATTTGTGACTAGGCAATAAGATCAGATTAATTTTTTAAGTTGATTTAAAAAATTACTGTCGAACCCATTTTAAGCCAAGTCCATTCCCTGCCCCTTTATCTGCATACGGGAGATCTCAATATTATCGATTCTCTTTTTTTCGTTTTTTTAGCTCCTCTCTTACTCAACAACATTTGTACTCTATACCCAAAATATTTTGTTAATTATATACATTTACGAAATGCTCTTCATACTGATATCTCTACCACAAAGTGTATTTCTTTTCATTTTTATAATTCATTGCATAGTTTAAAATACAAACAAAAAAAAACACAAAAAATCGATACGTATTTGTTAAATTATTAATAATAAATTAATAAAAAAAAAAAATAAATTAATTTTTTAACCAAGCAAATAATTTATTGTAAATAAATAAAATATAAAATACAGGCCAAATTATGTTAGAATTAATGAATTTCTAAACTGATTGTAAATAAATCAAAAATCAAAAAAAGAGTTGGTTGTCTGTAAAGTCGGTTTGCGGAAGATAATCTTACGTGATTACGTCATAAGAAAACATTGATGGCAGCAACACCAACATACAGCCCGTTAACTCACACCCACAAACCCTCTCGTTAAATCCACACACACACACACTCCAATATCTGCATGTACTTTTTACTTTAACAAAACTCCACCTATTTTGTATTTCTTTTTCTCTTCTTGTTCGTTTTGATTTTGAGTAAAACTATTTTGGGAATTTGCGCCGTTCTCTTCATGTTCGCCTGGTGCTTGCGATCGATTTTGGTTGAAAGAACCACAGTATCGCAGCGTACGTCACTTTCCTTATGAGTCTTATCAGCATAAGTCATGTTATTTCGTATGTGTAGCCTGGCATCGATTTATAAGACGTTATCGCGTCAAAAATAAAAGCACACATCTAACGTGTGATTTTTTTGAGGTTAGGATTTTCATGCATTAGTTTTTGACAGATCACGCGGGATTTCAGACATGGTGTCAAAGAGAAAGATGCTCAGTATGCTTTGACATTTCATCATGAATAGGCTTACTAACGAGCAACGCTTGCAAATCATTGAATTTTATTACCAAAATCAGTGTTCGGTTCATTCACCGTAACGTTGCGTCCAACAGCATCTTTGAAAAAATACAAACCACACCAAACAGTGCATTTTTCGGGATGCATGGGCAGTTCTTGAACGGCTTCTGGTTGCTCTTCACTCCAAATGCGGCAATTTTGCTTATTTACGTAGCCATTCAACCAGAAATGAGCCTCATCGCTGAACAAAATTTGTCGATAAAAAAGCGGATTTTCTGCCAACTTTTCTAGGGCCCATTCACTGAAAATTCGACGCTGTGGCAGATCGTTAAAAATCGTTAGTAAGTCTATTCATGATGAAATGTCAAAGCATACTGAGCATCTTTCTCTTTGACACCATGTCTGAAATCCCGCGTGATCTGTCAAATACTAATGCATGAAAATCCTAACCTCAAAAAAATCACCCGTTATGAGAGGTACCGTTATAAAACAAATTTCGAAAAAAATTATTCTACCTGAAAGATTTATTGTAAAAAATTAGCACCCTGAAAGTTTTATCAAAATCGTTAGAGCCGTTTTCGAGAAAATCAAATTTTTTGTTAAAAATTGTATGGCAGGTACCGTTATTTTTCGACTTAGAGAAAAAATGAAAAACACCCTCCGAGATACAACTAATAAATACTAAATACCAAGTTTGAAGCAAATCGGCCCATCTGTTTAGGCTGTAGAGGCGCGAACAGACAGACAGACAGACGAACGGAATTTCCGGACTCACTTTTTTCAACTTCTCTATTATCGTAATGTCATGTTTGATTGTTAGTTTTTTTTTGCACGAATCCATAAATTGCATTATAGTTGTAGGTTGAATGGTTAAATTTTTTGGTTATAGATATTTTTTTGTGTCAAATCTAAATAAAATACCAAACAAAAATTTCTTCAAAAAAATAAAAAAGAAATGATCTGCATATGGACACCATGGCCACCTAGCGGTATGGAGTATACCTTACGACCTATTCTCATACCTACCAAAAATACACACGAGATTTCATAAAACTCGGTCAAGCCGTTTCGTAGGAGTACGACCACAAACACCGTGACACAAAACTTTTATATCTTATATTTTATATAAAACGGTTTTGGATATCAATGAAACTCTTTATTCCTGTGAAAGTACGTTCGATGCCATTATGGAACTCGATTTCTTTTGCATGGCCACCACGGGCACGCTTGCAGAAGTCCAGACGCTGAACCCAATTTTCGACGGTTTTCAAGCATAAATCGGCCGATACTGCTGCAATTTCACGTTCGATATTCGTACGAAGTTCATCAATGGTCGCTGGATTGTTGGCATAGACCATAGACTTGTTGTAGCTCCACAGGAAATAGTCTAACGGCGTCAAATCGCACGACCGAGGCGGCCAAACGACTGGACCATTTCGTGAGATAACACGTTCTCCAAACTTGGTTTCCAATAAATTGATTGTGACATTCGCTGCGTGGCTTGTGGCGCCGTCCTGTTGGAACCACATGTCCTCCAAAACCATATCATCCAATTGGGGCCAAAAATATCCAGTTATCATTGAACGGTAGCGATTCCCATTCCCAGTAACGTGCCGGTCTTGATCATCACGGAAGAAGTACGGCCCAATGACGCCGCTGGCCCATAAACCACACCAAACCGTATTTTTTTCGGGATGCAATGATGACTCATGGAGTACGTGTTGATTGCTGCCTGACCAATACCGCATATTTTGTTTATTGACGAAGCCATTCAGCCAGAAATGTTGCTCAGCCTAATTCACGAACATACGACGCTTCTGGTGGTCAAGCGGCTTCAGTTCTTGCGCAATTTAATCTTGTAAGGATATAGGCCAAGATCTTTTTGCAAAATTCCCCACAACGACGTCACAGAGATGCCCAACGTTTGAGAACGACGTGGGAGAGACACATTTGGGCTTTCTGCAACTGAAGCCTCAGCGGCAGCAATATTCTCGACACTACGGGCACTTCTTTGTCTCACTGGCACGGGAACATTTTGTACTGTGCCTGTGGATCAAAATTTTTCCGCTAGACGCTCAATTTTTGATCTGCTAGGACGATTATGACGACCATAAATTGGACGTAGCGCTCTTAACGTTGAAGCCACTGACTCCGAATTTCGGTAGTAAATTTTAATAATTTCGATTGGTTGTTGGCTCGTATATCTTTCCATCATGAAATGACAAACCTTACTGAAGAGAAATGTCAATAGAGCGGCAAGAAATATGGCGTCGTTTGCTGTCCCTGTCGCTCTACTTTTGTAGCATCCCTGTTGAAAACCCGTTATATTAGATAAAATATTATATTACTATAATAATAACTGAACTCGACGCCGCGCCGCGTTGAAAACATGTCTGGGTGACATGGGATATTTATTGCTGTATGTTACAAAGCGGCGTTGAAACGCGGCTTGAAAACGCGCTCTGTTTGACGAGGCCTTAATAGCGATAAAAACACCGTGAGGTTCTGACTTCCTAAAAGTAAAAACGCCATATTGAAACAACATTTTCTTCCTTACAATCCAATTGTTTTAACATTTCCCCTCCAAAATGTTACGAAACCACCAGGAATTCCCCATTTGATTAGTTTGCATTTTATGTATCAGTTTTTAATTGACTTTTATTCAAAATTTCCCTCAAATCACCATCACAAAAAAAAAAGAGAAAATATAATTAGTTTCGTCTGTGTGATCAAAATTTCAATATGAATAACTGATTAAAATGGCACCGAATATGAGGCGCGGGCGATGTGAGGCAAGTCAAGCTGAACCAAACAAACATGATTATCTCATACAAACACATCATACAACGTTTGTCAGGCGTATCGGTCTGTTGTTTGCCATATTTATGAGCCCCAAATTGAGTTTGCTCTCAAGCGGAGTCGCCTCGTCCCGGCATGCTGCACTTAATATGCAATTTAACTTAAAAAGTAAACCGATATAAACTTGCATGGTGAAGCTTAAAATGTATATTCGCTTCTGGCTGAGGGCGCACTTAAAAATCATCAAGAGGACCTTGCTGCATGAATGTAATATATATGTGTATAAATACTCCCGTACTGCGGGTGGTAGTGACTTGGGGTAACCCACTTTTTGTCAGAAAAATCCTTGAACTATTGCACGGAGAGTGAGATATAAAAAAAAAGAATCTGAAGCAAGTATCTACCCACCCACCCACATACACAAAATGCTTAGTGGACCATTACTGGAGAATGGTGGTGTAATTATTTTTTGCTGCAGGCTGCGAAAATTATGAAGTATCTTTGGATAGCTTTTTTAAAAATGCAGATACATACGCTGCAAGACAATGGACTTTATGAGTTGTGATTAGCCTTTATGATACGATTTTTGTGGTAAGTGGTTCGATAAGTCAGGCTGTCTATGAGCTTAATCTGTACAAAAGACCTGCTTTAGTAAGCAATTGTTTATCCCAAGGGCAAAGTGCGTAGTGGTTTCTTACATTTTAAAGAAAAGCCAGAAGCAACGTCTTCATGTTAAAAATTATGTGTACAGTACATGTTTAAAAAAATAAGAATACCGCCATTCTTAGTCAGAAGATGAAGAGTTCAGAGAGTCATTTGAGTGATTTTTATTATCAGGATTATTGGCCCGACAGCTCCTTAAGAAGGCAAGGCATAGTGTCGTATACTCTCAGCAAGAATGGAATGGAATACAATTTACCGCCGAGTCCGAACGGCTACATGATATGCACTTTTTCGAGACAATTTTTTACTCTTGCAGATTTTATTAGTTCCTCGCAAGATGCAGTACCCCGGAAAAGAAGGTGGCTATGAGCGGGACTCGAACCCATGCTCTTCGCTTAACAGGCCGACACACTAACCACTCAGCCACGAGGCACTAGTATAAGTATAAGCATCAGTATCATTTTGAGCATAAGTTTGAATGTCAGTACCACTATCTATCAGTATCAGTTATTGAGTATAAGTTTGAAAACCGGTGATCAGTATCTACTATGTATCAGTATGATTATAAACATCAGTATCAGCATGATTGTCAGTACCATTGTCAGTATAAATATCAGTATGCGTATCAACATCAGTATCAGTACAAGTACCAGTATCATTTCTATAATCGGAATAAGTGCCAGTATCTACTAGTATCAGGAACAGTATCTTTCTTTAGTATCAATATAAGTATACGTTTGAATATCAGTATCTTTAAGGATGAAAATGAGCATCAGTATCTACCATAACCACCTCATTATGAGGGTAAGCTTGAGTATCAGTACCAGTATCAATCGGTTTCAGTATGAGTATGAACATCAGTACCTATCATCAGTATGAGTATGAGTTTGGATTTTAAGTACAAGTATTTATTAGTATCAGTATTAACATCAGTATCAGTATCTACTTTTATCAGTCACAGACATAATATGTATCTATAAGTATCGGTATGAGTATTATATGGCTTTCAGTATCTATCAATATCAGCATCAGTGTCAGTACCGTTATTAGAATAAAGTATAAGTTAAAACTCTAGTACCAGTATCTATCAGTTTCAGTATGAGTATTAATATCGGTATCAGTATCGGTATCTATTAATTACGGCACCAGTATCTACTTATGCATATCACTTACATTTTCTTTCATCAATATCAATATAAGTATGAGCTGGAGTACCAGAATCACCATCTATCATTATGTTTAAAAGTTTGAGTATCATTACAAGTATCTATCAGTATAAGTATGAGTTTGACTATCGCTATCATTATCAATCAATATGAGTATCACCATCAGCATCATTACAATTATCAGAACAAGTATCAGTATCTTCTAGTTTCGGTAAAAGTATCTTTCATCAATATCAGTTTGAGTTAATGTTCCATTTCTCAATATCAGCATGGTTTTAAATAAATGGTATCCGTATCTATTAGTATGAATGTCAACATTAGTATCAGTATCAGTACCAGTGTCTTCTACTATTATTAACAGTACCTCTCATTACTATTAGTAGAGGTATAATTTTGAGTGTCAGTATCTATCAGTATGAGTAGAAGCATCAGTTTATACCATCAGTATCCGCGTTATTATCAGAACAAAGACTAGCATCTATTAGTATTAATGTCAATATTTGTCATCAGTATCAGTATGCATATGAGTACTTGCATCAGTATCAATATCAATATAACTATGAATATAAATATAAATTTAAATATAATATTAATATCACTATCAATATGAGTATCAATTTCATTTAGTAGCAGTTTCTATGTATATCAGTATTACTATCAGTATAAGAATATTAATATCAATATAAATGTCAGTATCAATATCTGGTTATGAACTGTTAGTACTGAAATATTTGTTCTAAACCGTACCACACGAATGTAAATTGCTTGATTTGTGATATTCTAAGACCGATTTGTAGACCAAAAACGTTTTAAAGTTTCTTTGTTTTGTTCAAATATTATTATCGACTTGTTTACATTAAAATACTTAATAAGTCAATGAATATATAAACTTTTGGTTAATTTTGGCATTTAATATATGCAAGTCCGTCACTTTGGTCAAAATGTGTGAAAATATGATAGCAAATAGCTAATTTTGCGATTTTCTGTAAAACAATTAAAAAACCAAATAGTTAATCTTACCAGTTGGAAACAATTCAATAAAGATTGCCGAAGCATCTATAGAAGTCGTTTTCACTAACCTTTTTCACCTATACGTCAATCGATAACCTCTGCGACTTTGTGTGTCCACAAAATAGCCTAAAGACTTTTCATTAAACAATGCAATAGCTTCCACGCATCTTTGACCTTCTTGGCAATCTCTCCAATCAAGAAGTCATCTTCTACCATCCATCCAGCCATTGGCGCGTCGCAAGTGGGAATACGTCTCGACACTGATAGATTGCAATCTATTCCGGTCTAGGTTTGACAAATGTCTAATGTCATGGCATTTGTTTCTATCCCACGTTTTGTATTATATTAGCTGCAAGTTCCGGCGATGAAGGTTTGTGTAGGCATCACCATTAAAGGTGGTAAAGAGCTATCATATCTTCTTCGTATATGTATATGTATGGCTAGGATGTTATGGACACCAAGTCTGAATGATTAATTATGAAATAAAACTAATGACTTGCACTGCGATTTCGTTGTCGTTGCTTTAAGTGAGCCTCTTCAGCCTCAGGAGTGTTGGATTGAAAATCATATCCTTGTGTCAATCTGTCGGGCATAAGTGTTGTACAACCTCGGAGTTGGGGATTTCTTTAAGACATTGGATTGACTTTTTATCTGAACTTTTGTGTGGCATTCATTTTTTGATGACACGAAACAAGTTTCAGGTGGGTTGAGAAACTAATGATAGATTGTCAATCAATATGAGTTATTTGGAGAAATTATTGGACATTAATGGAAGGAGGTTTCCCTATTACAATAACTTTTAATTATCTACCTACGTTCTTCGCAGCAGCAAGGCCTTCCACGCGGCAAACCTTATAACATAAATTAAGCAACGATAGGTCTTATAAAATAGTCTTCATATTTTTACATTAAAAAATTATCAAAAATTTGCTTTAATTACTTCAACCGCACATTGACCAAAAAGGCAATGAACGTCTATGTGTCATTCCTTATTTCCAATACCTCATCACGAAACCACTCGCTGTCGATAAGATAAGCCAAAAAGTAAAGTTCACCTGACCTGCTGATGTCACCTCTGTGATATTTCAGCAACGTCCGTTTTGTCTGTCTTATCAGACTTCCATTGTTTGATTTATACTGCGTTCTCAAAAATATATAAATAAACTTGTAAGTCGCAAAAAAAAAACACAAAATTGATATCGTTGAACGAAATTAATCCTTTAGCAATCAGGCAACCGTCTATGCTTATCAATTTTTTTCCAACCATCTACAAAAACACCCAACTTTCCCAATTAATCATGAATCAAATAAAATTCAACTCTAAATTCGATTTTTATCATTTTTTTAATTGAATAGAATTTTTCCAGAAAAAAAAATATTAATAATTGTTTCAGGAAAAATAAAAAGGAAAATGATTTTAATACAAGGAAAATAAAGATGCAATGAGTCGGTATCCATAGTGAACCAAAAATTCTTTATGAATTTAAAAAAATTCTTCATCAATAAATCGAATTTTCAATTGAAATTCTGGCTGAAGGCATCCTTCGATTGGTTATTGAGAAAGAATTAATAGCTATTCGTTATTTTATGATTTATTAAGAATATTTTGTTTTTACTTATGAAGTTTATTCGGGGAAAAATATTCGTTAACAAAGAAATTCATTTATCGAATTAATAAAATTATACGACGAGTTAAAAAAAATATTTTTGAATTATAGATTTTTTTTCGTCGAATTAAGAATTTTTTCGTTGATTTAAAGAAGTTAAATTACAGAATTTACTTAAAATAAAATAAAATATTTGTCGACCTAAATATTTGATTAGTCTAGTTAAAGAATTTATTTGTTAAATTAAAGACTATTTTTTCAAATTAAAGAAATTATTCGTTAAAACTGATAAACTAGTAAGATTAAGTACTATCTTCGTCAAATTAAATTATTTAATTATTGAATTGCATAACTTATCCGTGGATTCGAAAAAATCTTCTTCGTTGAATTAAATATTTTATTTATCGAGTTTAAAAAAATAAAAAAAAAATATTTGTCGAACTAAAGAAATTTTTCATTAAACGAAAAATAAACTTTCTTCAAATATTAAGAATTCATTTGTCAAATTGAAAGACCTTTCTATCAAATTGAAAAAAATCGTTTTTCGAATTATTGAATTAGTCGAATCAAGTGCCCTATTATGACTCGCGATTCGCCAGAAATATTACGCGAATTCGAATATTTGGTATTACTGTTTTCGAATCGCCCAATTACTTTCGCCTCATATGGCAAAAAATGTGGCGAATTGAAAACTCGTTCCATAACCATTAGCGAACATTCGTCTCTATCTGTCAGAATCAGTCGAACTGAAAATTCTGGGGTTTTTAAATAATAAAGCAGTTGACTTTGAAAAACGTGTGTTTTTTTAAGAACAAACAACTGTTTTTCTTTTCTGTTTGAATAATGATGCTGAAACTCAGTTGGGGCGATGATTCCAACGTGGATTCAGTCCACATCGAACAATTTCAGGTAGTCCAGATTTCTCAAAAAAAAAAAAAACAGCAACAAGCTGTTGCTTCTCCGAATTGGTCATATCTATCTTTATGCAAGCCCGGACAACTTTTTGTTTCAAGTACGTCAAGGACTTCGCTTAAAACAACCGACACTGTAGGTTGTGGGAGCTCCAGCTCGAAATCGTTCCCGACAGAACTTTGGTAGCTGCAACTACCGAGGAACCGCAAGGCTGATGTTTGTTTTATGATAAGTGAAATTACTGAACTTTGAGTTGTTTAAAATTATGTACTCATGATATTTAAAACCAACTCAAACGCATGTTTGTTAATCCAGAAATATAAAATAAATGAATAATGTAAAAGACAATTAGTTGAACAAAGGGAAGTTCCTTGCATAGTGTCAGGTAGTTCAAGTGGGTTGGAACTATGTATCTCTCAAACTCCTCAAACTACAAATCATTTTTTTTCATCCCTGATCTGTTGTTCCTCGTTGCCAAAAAAAATCTATTTTAATTTTAATTTTTTTTTTTATATTTTCTGAAATTTTTTTAATAAATAAAACCGTACACAATTTTCAACACAAATGGAACAAATAAACGTTCAACAACAACTTGACTTAGCAGATTTAGTTTTTTAATTTTGGTAGGTTTATTATGACAGGCGAAGGTCGGAGTTCGCTTTTCGCAATATCACGACAAGAGTAATTCGCTAAAATATTCGACTCGCGAGTCATAATAGGGCCCTAAAATCATTCATAAAATGTAAGAACTAATTCTTTGAAGTAAAAATTGTAATCTCTAAGCTTTAAAATTCAGTTATCTTGTTAAGGATTTGCTTGTCGAAATAAATAAATTTATTCTAAGTAATAAAAAAAATTATTCGTGTTAACAACAAAATTCTTATTCAAAGAATGAATTTGTGGAACTAGAAAGATGTATTTTTTTGAATTAAGAATCGTTTGTCTTTAAAGAATTATTTTTAAATAAAAAACATTATTTTTTGATGGAATTTACTAGCCGAATTTAGCAATTAAAACGTCAAATGTTAGAATTATTTCTTACAGGCAAATACTTTTTCTTCCACTTAAAAAAAATACTGGTTGAATTAAAAAAAATTTGCACAACTGGATCGCACATACTTGCTTTTATGTGCCGTCAAAGCGTCGAATAAAATTTGATAAATATTAAGGGAACTTTAAGTTTTTATTCGACTTTTGTGACTTTTGATTCTTCGAAAAAAGTAAGTTAAATAGTTTTCAGTGCAAAAATTTAAACACCATATTTTTTTGTTTAAGAACTATGAAAAAGTGTGATTTTTTTCAAAATCATACGGACGGTTTTTAAATAAAGCGGTTTTTTTAAACAATTTTTTTCAAAAAATATAAAGTAATAATTAAAAAATGCAAACTTAAGCACAAATATAACCTACATTTAAAAACAAAATTAAAAAAAAATAAATTCACCAAACACTTTTTCAAAAAAAAAAAAAATTAAAAAAATAAAGAATTATTAAAAGTATCAAAAAAAAGTTTTCCGAAAATATTTTAAATTAAAATTACTTAGGCTACCTGCATCTTCCTGAATATCAATTTTGGTTGTAATCGTTTTACCCGTTCTCGAGAAAGTCGATTAAAAATTAAAGGTCTATGGGAGGTACCGTTTTTAGTCCACAATCTTAAATTTTACTTTTCACCAAAATATACTGCTTACCTACAATAGTGCATTATTTTTTTCATAAAAATTCTTGGAGCCGTTTTCGAGAAAAATTAACTTTTATATAACGATTATACGTTAATATTTGAGCTAAAAAATTCCTCTGTAGAATGACCAAATACCTTATCTTCGAAATTTGAAGACGATTAGGCAGACAAACAGACGGACAGAAAGACAGAATTTTGCCAGTAACTCAAATATGTTTCTCTATCATCGTCATGTCATGTTTGATTGTTATCTCAACATTTTTAATCTGCACGAATGCATAACTTGCATTATCGCAAGTAAAACAATGAGCACGACTGGGTCGCCCGTAATTGCTCTTATGTGCCTAATTACATTGGAAAGCAAGATCTTTGACAGAAACAAGTAACATTTACGTTGAAAAAGACAGTTTAAAATTATAAAAAGTATCAAAACCACAATATCTAACGCACTATTAGTAAAAATTAAATATGCCATCACACGTCTTAAATAACAAAGAATTTAAGAAAAAAGTACAATTTTATTGATAAAAAAAACGAAAATCAATCTTTGAATCATAAAATTTATTCGTAAATTTTTTTTTTCGAACTAATTTCTCCAACTCGTCGAACCAAATAATGTGTTCGGAAAGTTAATTGATTTGTCGATATAAAAAATAACAACGTTTTACAAGATGCATTTGACGGTATATAACGGGTCCGCCAAATAACTTTTCTTTTTTTTTTTGAAAATGCTTCATCAACATCGAGTGTAGCTTCTCAGCTGTGTGGCACGTAGCGCCGTCCTGTTGAAACCAAATGTTGCCAATATCCTCCTCTTCAATTTTTGTGAACAAAAATTCGTTCAACATGGCCCGGTAACGGCCACTCCTTGCTCATTTTCGAAAAATGGCCCAATTATGGCTCTGGAACAAAATTCGCACCAAACAGTGACTCGTTTTGGGTGTATCGGCTTTTCAATGTATGCGTGCGGGTTTTCTGTGCCCCAAATGCGACAATTTTGCTTGTTTACATACCCGCTAAGATCAAAATGAGCTTCATCTGAAAAAATGATTTTTTTTTTTGTCAAAATCGGCATCTTCTCTAAGTCGATCGCAGGCAGTAATGTCGCAATATTTCCCAGCGTATACACAACCATATTCGTTCAGCGGAAAGATAAAACTAATTATCTGTCAAATCAGACATGAGCTAAGTGTTACCATTCACGAAATAAGCACTAGTTGAAAAAAAAACGTTAGATGGCGGACCCTTTATGTAAGTTATGGCTTATCTAGAAAACTACTGCTATTTAAATTACCCTTAGGTGGCAGTATGTATGGTTGCTTTTTTTAAAAAATTGGTCTAATTATTTGACTCAAAATCTTTTCATATAATATTTACAGTATTCAAATGAAAATAATAAAAAAAGCCTTTAGCAACATTTTCACCCGATAGTTGATGCTGAGGTTAAAATTTTCACAAAAATGTAATTTTGCCTGTATATGCTATTATTGCAACAATATTAAATTTTATTTGTGTATTAATTATTGTTGGTTGTGTTTAGTACCTGATAGTATGGGTATGTGGCGTTCTTGTGCGGATCCAGATAATATAGTATACCCGAGCAACGCCAGGTAAGCAAGCTAGTCACATAATATATAAGTAACATTTAAGAAATTTTATTCTTCAAGTTAAAGAACTTATTCGTCGTCAATTCATTTGTCAATTTAAAACACTTATTCATAGAACTTAAAATAATCATTTTAATATTATTTATTATATATTTATTATAGAAATAACTCATCGAATTAAATAATCAAATCGAAGAATTTATTCGTCGAACAAAACAACTTATTCCTCAATCTAAGGAATGTATTAATCTTTAAACAATATTTATTCATCGAATAAATGATTTAACTTGCCAAAATGAAGAATTTATTAATTCCACTAAGTAAAGACTTTATTCATTAATCGAAAAAGTTATACGTCGAATTTTTAAAACATGATTGTCGAGCTTAAAAAAATATTTTTTTTCGAATTAAGAATAAGTTTGTCAAATTACAGAAATTTATTTGTTTTAGTTGATTGCATAAAAGTATTTGATATTTTAGTTAATAACTCAAAAAAAATATTTTATTCATTAAATGTCGATCATTGGTGGAAAAATATCGTGCATTTTTTGAAAATTTCCATTAATTCATGGTTAAAAATACTTTCAGTTTAATAACTAAACCTCTCATATACCTATGTGTAAAAAAAATCTTTATGAAATTCAGAGTTTCAAAATTTAACAATTATTTCCGGCAAGTAAATTTAATAAAAAAAAAGTTCTTGCATCACGAAAGTTGATTTATCCGACTAAATACCTCGTTTTTGAGGTAACCATCATGTTGAAAAAAAAAAATAAAACCCAAAAAGCAACACAAAATTACACAACTGATGCAACATTCCAAACACAATGAGGGATGAACGCTTCCATGCGTACAATTATTAAGCCTTAAAGTGAACAAAAAAATATTACGTATACGCCACAGTGGACATGATGTGGTTGTGTAGTTTGTTCTGTACACTTGACTGCATTAAATATATTTTTTTATGTAGAAATATACATATTTATATGAAATTGATTATTCACCAAAAAATCATACAATGGCTAATGAGTAAAAAGTCTGTTGTGCGGGGAGACGCCACGGCTTACGCGAATAATTTTCATAATATCTAGTGCGTACGCCATACGTTGGTTTTGAATATTTTTTATTGGGCTTAGGCGTGAAAAATAGTTGAGCTACAGAGATGGTGATGGAGAATTTATTGTGTAAGGTAAATTTAAATATCTATTAAGGAAACTTTAAAAAGGGTGCAAGTTGAGGGTTATTGTTATCGTAAAAATTGTAAAGCGTTAAGTAAAAGCCAAAGCTAATTTTTGGAATATACAGATAATTTGGAACGCATTGTTTTTTTTTTTTTTTTTTTTGACATAATATCTACCACAATGATCATGTAGGGTGAGCTCAGTAAATGTCATTCCGTGCTACCAGCATCCACACCAACTACTGTTGGCTCCTTCTGATTTTCTAAAACCTCTTAAAGAGTAAATCCTTTTTATTTAATATATGAAAATCCATGTTTTGTTCTTCCAAAAGAGGACAACAATAATTCGCATCACTATTCAAAAGAACGCCATTACTTTAAAACATAAAAAAGGAGTTTTTCAGACAGCGAATTCGAGTATTCATCATTATCCTGTTATATTGCAAACCATTGTTAGCCGTATTCAAAAGAAAAGAAAAAAACTTCTCTTTCACTTCCTATGATGCAAAGTAATGCCGAAAGGATGCTTTTTTAGACCAAAAATGCTAAAAAATATTGAGTTCTATTAAAACGGGAACAGAAGATGTTACGTCATAGAAATATACATATATATATTAGTCTTTGCAATGCACCATGATACGTGACAAGAATTGAACTTGAATAAGGATGCATTCTCGCCATTCCTTGTCAAATGCAAAGCAAACTTATGAAATAATCAAAGTCACGATTTCCCCTCCAGAAATGTCAATGGCATATTACCAGATTCCAGTTATATAGACAAAATGGAAGACTTGTTGATTGAAAATTTATTGAAATGTGTCAGGAATGCACATGGAATAAATTTCAAAGGACTTTCAAGATGAAAATATGTAAAAATTATAAAAAAATAAAAAAAAAAACAAAATAACGTTATAATCGTCTGTCAGAAGGAAAAAAAACATATTGCCAGTTCCACATTCGGAAGCATCAGTTTCCCTTCAAAAAGCTTTGTTAAAGTAACCGATCTCTAACCCTTAATCGTGCCTCTTCTTTTATTTTCCTTAAAAAAAAAACTTAAAACGCCAAATTCCCTATACACACTTCTTTTACTGCCTTCACCGCTTCTCTCGAAATCATGATCACTACCTTGAACAATTCCGCTGATTAATCAACAAACTTGTCCATAACCATCCACGCCGCCGCTTCGAATCAATTGACCTTATCCCAGAAATTAACCAACACGACACAGCGGATGCTGTCTTCTACACAAGCTCAAGGCTTTTCAACATGGCAAGGCAGGGACTTCTTGGCATCATATCGTTACGCATTCCCAACTTGACCATATTAGGAATGAAAATATTATAATTAATCACCAAATGCAAAAAAAAAAAATCCAGTTGCATGCTCCAAAGACAATCTCTTACTCTGATACTACAAATGCAGGGCCAACCAATGCAGGAAACCACTCACTCGCTGGCTGTCTAAAAGATTAAAACTTGAAATCCCTGTTGCTTTCCGCCTGTGTGGGCAACGCCAATACCTCTTTGCAGGTCCCGAGATGTAAGTAGGTAGCTGCGGACCGGCTGGTCGTAGCGCACGGTCTATCTATAAAAAAAAGATACAAAGTTGCTCTGGTATCCATGACTTTATTGGGTTCAGCCTCTTCCAATCTTCCCCTCACCCAATTGTTTTGTAGTGAACTTCATATTTTCCTTCTTATAAAAGAAGATATAGATAGAGATACTTCTTTTTGTTGATTTTGTTTGTGCAATTATTTTATCCATTCGAGTTGATTTGTATCTTTTTTTTTGTGACCTAGTGGAGTGGTGGAGGTTGCTACTGAATCTGATGATGAAAGATTGCGAAAGGAAAAAGGAAACAAAATTATCAACATCTCGTTGTTGTTGGGATGTCCTTAACAGGTTAAACGATTTCGGGTTTGGAAGGTTAATTAGCATAATGGACTGTTGGCTACTGTTGAGGCTAAATGGAATTGGATTTGTGTCGAACGTGACCTTATTTAGTTGCAATTTTGTTTGGTAAATTTTACCTAGATTTAGATTTATGTATATGCAATACAATGTTTTGTATGGAAGTGTGTGTGTGTGTTTTTGTCAAAATGAGTTTATTCGAAGAAGTAATTAGAAACTTACCATGTTTTTTTTTAAAGATTGGAACATACTTAAAGCCAAGAAATTTCAAGGGACTTCTTTGACCGATTGCCTCATAATTTTTTGAAGAAGTCCTTTTTCTTCAGTATTAAAAACCAATTGGCTGTTAGAACTTCTTATTTGAGATGAAAGGTGGCAACCACAAGCAACAGTTTTATCAAAAGTTAAAAAGAAGTTTAGAAGAAAGTTCAGAAGAAAAAAAAAATCCAAAAAGCATAGACTTTGTTTAAGTAAATGAATACACTTTGTTTTTTTGATAGAAAATTTTCGGTTCTGTATGCATAAACGACTAGTGAAAAATAAGATACTAGGAGGAACTGCACAGGAATACCTAGCCAAAACTGTACCACTTTTACCCCCCTCTTACCATCACATATTCGTACGATATTGTTAACATAACAAAACAGTTTTTTTTTTTAATTCCCTGGTTTTCAATTTCCTTACCGCTGACTTAATGAAACTTAATAACCTACAGCATTATTTCTGCTTCCGTCCTAAACAATAATAGTCCCGTAAACATCGCTACTAAAATCTTCGGCACAGCAATCTTTAACTGTATCATCCAGTCGGCCCAATACTCGTAAAGTTAGAATTGTTCATCCCCTCCTCTGTATCTTTCTGATACTTGACCCTTCAATCCTTCCCTGGAGATATATTGTAGGAAATTGTATGGTCTACAAAATATGCTTCAACGTTTTTGACGTAGAACATAAGCGAAATAGTTATTAATGAAAAACCAAAGGAAGCTTAAAAACTTGCAGTCCTCCCACCCCACATTTTTTGCACACGGTCCACTAGGTCCAAAACTTGAGAAGATGTTAGTTGATCATCCTTTAACATTATCCTAAAATTTCATTTAGTTCCGACCTTTGTAGACATAAAACTACCTATCGACTGGACTACAAATAGGTGTTTTTCTCAATTCTTCAAAAATCCATTTTTACCTTCTTTGAGTTTTTCGATATTGTGAGTGAACTATTGGTCTCGCAGACTTAAATGAAAAGAAATTAAATTTGAGCGGATGAGCACGAGTTTTTCGAAGTTGCAAATTTGAATTAATACTACTCTAACTGATCCATACATCATACCAACAATTCAGAACTACATCAAATTTTGAGATTTTAATGTCGATTTCTACTGCGCTAGCAGCCCTACTCCATGATCTATTCCAGTAAATGAAAAGGTTTTACCGTACAAATGGTCGGTTATAGTTGTAATTTTTTGATAAGATGTTTGAGATGCCCGATACCAAAAATAAGTCCATAATTACGCCGCCTCCGCCCTTTCACACGCAGTTAAAAATTACTGAAAATCGGCACTTTTTTTTACTCCTTTCTGGTGCATTCTAACGCAAAATGACTTACATGCACCTTTAAGTAAATAATATGTTGTACAAATTTATCGGATGTGGTTTTTTACTGGTATATAAAGGCACTTCATTCAATTAAAATTTTATTATACATTTTTTTCAATTAACCCTTATTCCCTTGTACCTGCCACAAAATAAAAAGTAAAGAATGAAATACACTACCAGGCAAAATTGACCGCCCACCCAGTATTTTTACGATTTTGGTAGGTATTGTTTAATTATAAGAAGTTTTTCTGGTAAGATTTATTATGAGTAGTGTGAATAATAAAAATAATCATTTACAGATAGAAACACATGAATTTAATCATCTTAACCATTAAAATCTTTGTTTTTTCATTGTTTGATAAAATTAACACATTTTACTTTTTTTTAATTTTATAGTTTATTTTATCAAATTTTTATATTCAATAACTAGCTGTTACCCGCGACTTCGTCCGCCTGAAAATTATCAATCTAAAATAATAATTTTCGAAAAATAAGCAAACCCAGCGCCAAAATAGCTTTAGTTATTCCTTTCAAAATGAGCTCCCTACCTGTGAAAATCCCATCAAAATCGGTCCATAAATAAGAATTTTCGAAAAAAAACGACACCAGCGCCACCTAGTAAGTAATTAACATAGCCTTGGTACTCCTTAGGATATTAGCTACCTGTGAGTGAAAGTCCCGTCAAAATCAGTGCAGCCGTTCCCGAAATTACCCGGAACAAACAGGCAGAAAGACAGACAGACAGACAAAAAATTTGTAAATGGTGTTTTTCTTATAAGTACTGTATATCCTTTAGTGTACATCAAGTAAAAAGCTGTTATTTTGATTTTAAAAACAGACACTTCATTTTTATTTATGTGTATAGATGAGTGTTTCCTCCTTAAGCTCTCATGACTTCTTGAAACCGTTTTCAAAGCCCATTCATTACGTTCCGAATATCTGACTGCGGGATATTGTACCATTCTTCTACTACAGCCTTGAGTTCGGTTATGTCCTCAACGTATCTCTGAGCATTCGCACTTCCTCCATCAAAGACAACAAACTCGGTACGAGTCTCGTAACTCATGCTTCCCCATACCATTATAGAAGTCTTGCCCTACAATGTTCCAGGAACAATTCGGGGGCCCGGGCCGGGCAAAATGATCTTAGATTTCCTTCTGCCAGTCTTCTTGCTGTACTATTACTAACTGTTAAATTACGCACTTCGAGGAGAAGAGCACGAGCTTCGGTAGCCGTGCTAAAGCGATCTCTTAGCACATTACTTATAATAAAGCAGTCGTCTCGATTTCACACCCCTCACTCCCACAAAATTGAAATTGTGCAGCGTAATTTTATTCGTTTTACCCTTTCTACCTTGGTCCAATAATCTTCCCTTACTCCCTTACAAAAATCCACTAAAATTGATCAATCTCTAGATTCTTAAAAAAACGTCGTGAAGTTGCTAATATAGTTTTTCTGTACCAAACCCTAACAGGAACTACGGATTCACCAATAATTCTAGAAATCATTCCTCTTTACACCAATCCACATGATCTTAGATCCTCCACAATCCTCCGTGCACCCGTTCCCCCGGGGGAGGAATCGAAGATTTACCGCGCTGGTCTATCCGCTCTACCTATATGACCCAGTCATTTAAAACGTTAGAATTTAATGCTTTTTGTAAGGTCTGTGTCACTGAACAGCCCGTTCAGTTCCTTGTATCTCCTTCTCCACTCCACCGGAGAAATTTTCTCTCGAAGTAACATATCCACATTTGACAATGGCCATACCATACAGCTGAACTGGGATCATTAGGAGACATTTAAGTTGCCCAACAGAGGGCGGCATAAACTACGACTTTTCCTTACTAATTTCTAGAATTTTAAACTTAGCTAAAAATTCCCAAAACTCTATTGATGTTCACATTCTCTTTACGGAACTTTCTCTAAAACTCAATGTAATCTCACTTCAGAAGAAGAATTTTTGATTCGCCTTTAATCGGACTATAGAACTCAAAGCTGTTTGTCTCAAACACATCCCAAATAAGCCGCTCATAAGCCCTACTCATAATTCATCCTCTGGCTTTCTCTCTCTTTCTTTCTTTCGATCAAAAAAAAGAAAAGCTTAAACAAAAAGCTCATAAAGCTTAAAAGGTAAATGTCTAACTACCAAGTATGAACCGCGGAAATTATCAAACCTGATATTCTCACCATACACTCAGATTGTTTTTATTTGGTTTAATACCCTCAGATGGCGATGCGGTCGTTTTTTTAAATCGTATTTTGGACCGACTTGGCTGAAATTCACACCACCACATTGTATATACACTGCCTATAGTACTATCATGAAGCATCATTTTTTAGTTCTGAATCAAGTCGCAATGAGGCGTGCTAAAATTGCCAATTGGTGTGCATATAGAATAAGTACAGACAACAAAAGTGTATTAAAATATCGGTTAAGGTTCTCGTCTTCACTATTTAGAGTTAGTTCCGAATCAACCAGAAAGATGGCCAGACGAAAAATGACCACCATGAGAGTACTATAGAGAATGTATATACAATGACCACCAAAGAAAATTTTTGCCAACATTTAGACCCGATAGGTGGCGCTTTCCTTATATAATATTTATAAATTTCATACGAACAGTTAAATGGAATTATCTAAAGAGGGTCAATTCTATTTTCACATTTTCATTCAGAATCTTAAAATTATGCAATTACTTTTTTTCATCCAACATTTCTTAATAAATTTCAAAAATCACATAAAAATATTTACTTTACCCAACAAATTAAAGTTCATTTAATTACTTTAGGAATAAAATTTAATAAATCCATCCAATTACCTTGCTTTTACAAAATGTTTTGGTAATTCACAGAAGAAACAAATTTGATTAATTTCGTAAATCAAGTTGTTTTTACTTTACTCCGTAAAATATGCAACTCGAATTAGCTTTTCCCATTACGCCCTCATAATTTCCCTTCCATAACCACCGTTACAACCCTTTCCTTTTAAAAACCAACAAAGCAAAGTAAGAGAAGTGAAAACCGCAGAAAGAAAATAAATTTACCATTTCATCTTTTTTTTCCAGTCACCATTTTCAGAAAAAAAAAACATCATGCAACATAGTCTTTTGTGTCTGAAATGATTTTCCCGGTGAAAAGTTTTCCTTGTTGGTGGGTTTGTGCATCTTATTTTCTGCATATCGTGCATTATTTTCCGGTACATCATCTCTCCGCGCCTTTCGACAGTTTTGACGATGGGAAAACTGCTGTGCTCTACACTTCCGTGTGAAATATCTTCGTGCTTTGTTGTATTTTGTATATTTTCATTGTGAAAGCTCAGTGTTGCCAAAAATTCGTATTTTACGACAGTCGAATGTTTGGTGCACGCTTTTAATCGCAATTTACAGGGTTGTGCTTCAAAGGGGAGGAAGTTTAGTTTGCTCGTTTTTGGAGAAGATTGCTCTATTAATAATGTAATGTTTTGTAGTTCGTGCTATTAAATAATAAAATTATACTTTTTAGAATTATATTATCACAGAACATGTAGTTTGCGTTCATTATTTGAAATAATTTTTAAATTTATTTTGAGTGTTTAAAATTAAGGAAGAGTAGGTTAAAGTGTTAATGTTGAATATAGTCTAAAAAGCAAATTAACTTAAAAAAAAAAACAGATAACAATCAAGCATGGTATTACTATGCCTAATAAAGTTAGTGATCCTTTAGTATCCTCAATAAAATGCTTTCTAAATTATATTTATTTTTTCGGATGCTTCGGATGTGGAACTGCAACGGCAGCGTATGATTAGTTCATTAAATTCTGAACTTGACAGCATTGTACAATGGGGAATAAGAAATCGGGTTGAATTTAATGCTTCAAAAACTCATTGTTGTCTTTTGTCGTTAAAGCGAAACATACACTATCGATGAGTGGCATTTATATCGAAGAAACAGAACACCTATCAGTTCTCGGTATGTGCATTACAGACCACCTTATGTGGAACGATCACATATTTAAAGTCACCAAAAATGCTGCCAGGTGTCTAGGTTTCCTTCGAAGATGCAAGAAATTTCTTACCCCTTCTGATCTGGCTACGGTCTATAAAGCGTATATTCGTCCAAAACTTGAGTAAAATTCCCATATTTGGACAGGTGCTCCAATTACACACTTGAGTTTCTTAGACAGAATACAAAAAAGAGCTTAGAAAATGATAGGCGACCGAACAATAACAGAAACATTTTCATCTCTTGAGCACCGTCGTTCGGTTATTTTTACAATCAATGCTCTAGCGAAATAGCCAGCTGCATTCCTCTCCTGAAACAATTCAACCGTAATACTCGCGCCGCTAGAAATGCCCATAAATTTACCCTTTAGCCAAACTTCGGACGTACAGTTAAATACAGAGATTCTTTCTTTAGGCGTACCACGCGAATGTGGAATGCCTTTCCAGACTCTGTTTTTCCCTCCCATTATGACTTGCCGAACTTTAAAACAAATGTGCATCGATATCTCCTTTTATACCCCTCCCTGTTTTCCTAACGCCCCCGCTGTGTTTAACATTATAAGGGTAGCCAAAATCCCTTTTGAGCGGGCCAATTATAAAAAAAAAAATTAAAAAAAGATGATTGGGAATTGTTTTCTATTGTATTTTTAGTCTGTAAATAGCATTTTCTTTTCAAACGGGGAACATCAAAACTCAACCGTAAAAAAATTACTTTTCTACACCCTTTAACATTTTTGTTAAAAAAAAGAAACAATTTAAAAATGAATAATGTAGTCAATGCCCAGGAAAAAATTAAACAAATCCCAAAGTTTCCTCCTCAACTTCTACTATTTTGGAAAGTTTAGAAATCCAGAAGTTTATTTTATCTCGAGTTGAAAACCGAGAGCTGAAACTGTCAACTTCGAGCGAAAAAAGCAAATTCACAAGTTGAAAATAAAAATCCTCAAGTTATGTTCAACTTTGACTGAACAGAACGGCCCTTAAGGAGCCAAGGCCTAGTGACTTATACTCTCAACCATTCCTGTGTGTTTGTTGTTAATCTGCAAGAATGGAAGGGACCTACAGCCTACCGCCGGTTCCGAACGGCTACATGAGATGCACTTTTTCGAGACAAATTTTACTCTTGGAGGTTTTGTCAGTTCCTCGCAAGAGGCAGTACCCCGGAAAAAAGGTGACTATGAGCTGGATTCGAACCCACGCTCATTCGCTTAGCAGTCCGACACACTAACCACTAAGCCACGGGGCACTACTTGCTCAAAGCTTACTACATCAAAAAATGAGAAGTGGTAAAAAAACAACATGGTAGTTGGAAGGATATATAGTAAATTTTGGATCACAGCCTCCTGATACTTTAAGAAGACTATCATCATTATCATACCTATAACTATAGTTGTTAATAGTAATCTTGCCTCAATAACTTGCCATAAGCTGCAAGTGGCTTTCCTCGATAGATCTAGGTATATTTACCAGATTTTTAGATATTGGAAGAATTTCTTTATTTGCGGCTAATGTCTCAGGTTGTTCGTTTTAAAGTCATAAGTCATAAAGTCTCCGGCTTACACCTACTCTAAGCGCTAGTTAAGCAAATCCTTTATAATAAATTTAAATGTAATTCTACTTTTTCTTCGCATTTTTGTAATCCCGTCTGACAAATTTTCAAAAAATTATGAAAAAAATAAATAAACATACAAAGCACTCCACGACAACACGCATAATTAAAGAGCTTTTTTTTATTAAGCTCTATAATCCCAATTTCCTTAACTGAAATCTAAGAAAAAAAGTGGAACTATATTCCAAATTGACAAAGGTTACTCTGAATGTTATATGAATAATTAATTAGGGTTGAAAAACAATAGATTTTCAGACTGCCAAAATACATACTCCCAGTGGGTGGGTTGTAAGTCTGCTGGAATAGATGTGACATAGAATTTTCTTCAAATCGAATTTTAAAGTCGTATCCATTTTTTTAGTGGAAAAAAATTCGTCAGATAAATTGCTATAAATAGTCAAAAATGTTCCTCTATATAATTGCTAAATCATTTGGCCAATATTTTTTAAATGAAACATGACTTCTTTTTCATTTTATCGACCAGGTTATTTTCAGAATCAGAGAAAACAGGGTTCCCACATTACTGTTTTACTTAACCAATTTCATGGGGTTGATGTCAAAAACCGTCAGCAAGCATCCTGGCTTTCAATTGTTCTATGTCTTATACACGAACAACATGGTGATGATTCTGCATTTTATAGACTGCAAGTGGTTTGTAGTATTACCTCTTCTTTTTGTTTTTTTTTTAATGCTTTCATTTTGCTTTCCGAATATAATAATAAAGGCAATTGATATCATTAGTAGGATTTTCTTCGTTATTACTCATAACATGCCTTCCAGACATATAAAATGCTTACACTTGGGAATGATTGTCTGAAATAAACATGAGTGGATCAGAAAAAACCAGCCTACAATAAAGAGCAAAGGACTTCTTCGATGATCTTAATCGAAAATCTTACTTCAGTAATACATGCATGTTTAAAATAAAACGCACCTAAACTCTCAGATCTCTATAAGAAAAAATGGGCACGACTGGGTCGCACGTACTTGCTCGCATGTGCCTAATTACATTGGACTGCAAGATCTTTGACAAAAACAAATAACATTAACTTTGAAAATAACACAGTTTTAACTTATAAAAACTATCAAAACCACAATACTTAACGGTTTTTGGTAAAAATGAAGTACGCCATCACAGGTCTTAAATAACAAATAATTTATGAAAAAAGTATTTCGAAAATTGTAGGACCGGTTTTGATAAAATCCTGTTTTTTATTTTTAGTTTTTTGAAAAAAAATTTGTTTTGAAATTTTGGTATGCAGTTTTTTAGAGTTTATTAATATACATGTGATTATGAAATTTTAAATAATTTTTTTTCATTAGTTTTAAAAATATTGATTTTTCAAAAAAAAAAAAAAATTCAAAAAATATTTTTTATTAGAAAAAATAACTTATTAAAATTTTTGATATGCAAAAATAATTTGGCTATCTAGATCTTCTCCAATATAAAATTTGACAGAAATCCAAATAGCCGATTCGGAGAAAGCCAAAAATTAAAAAAACCGTTATATGAAAGGTACCGTTAATAGACTTTTTCTTAAATTTGGTTATATACAAATGATAGCCAATACTAACAAAAAAATTCTCAAAAAATTTCATCAAAATCGTTGGAGCCGTTTTAGAGAAAAATAAACTTTTCCTAAACGGTCATAAAGCAGGTACCGTTATTTTTGGGCCTAAAAATAAAATCTCAATTTCCCCTCTGGGGAATGCCAAAATAATCACACATACCAAGTTTGAAGATAATCGCCTAAGCGGTTTAGGCTGCAGCTCGTTATACATACTGACAGACAGACAGACATTTTTTCTCGATCACTTTTTTAGACTTCTCTATGATCGTAATGTCATGTTTCATTGTTATCTCAATTTTTTTATATTCACGAATCCTAAAACTGTTTTATAGTCCCTTTAATCGCAAGTAAAAATATAAATATGTATATTTTCAAACTCATTATCCACACGATGTTTTTTCCTTTAAAGTCCCTTTACCTTCCATCGCACTCAACTTATGAAAATGCCACTGAAATAAAAACCAGAACCCCTGTTACATTGAATTTGTTTTTGTAATACTCCATATACCCAAGTCTGCTCCCCGGCTGTGAGGACTGAATAGACTGATCAGCTGATCACCAATTTGCCTCTCGCTTATTTTGTTTATTTAAAAAAAATACTGATTCAGAGTTACTATTCGTCCGTTGATGGAAATTATAATACCTTTTTCTTTGGTTTTTGCTGTGGAGCTTTCAGAATTGTAGCTTTTTTAGGGCTTTTGGGAGCATATATTTTAAATTGATGGAGTTCCGTTCATTTATTAACTACAATTGTGATTTTGAAATGCCAAATAGTTTTTTTGTTCAGTAAAAAGAAGAGACTTTTGTGCATATTATTTAAAATAGTGCAGTGCAAAAAATATTATTTTTTTTAAAGAGATTACGACTTCTGGAGAGCTCTTAAAAAAACGCGCCTACTATCTTACCTCTTGGTGGTGTCGAAAAAGATAGATTTTATTTAGTTTTTTGTTACATTTAGTTTACGGTCCAAAAGTTTCTGTTCATGAAATCTTAATAAACTAAATAATCCTTCCGATATTTGTTTGAGAATTATACCAATTTGTAATTCTCGCTACGGCAACCATTTGCAAGATGGAGATACAAAGCTTATTAAAATTCATAATAGTTAGGAGAAAGGCAAACATCTTATCTTCCCTGTACCGAAAATATAAATTGAACAGAGTATAGTATTGTCATCTAGAAAGAAGTTCTAGAAGTCGTTTTTGCGGTAGCCATCTATAAGCTTGGAAATATGGAAGAATTTGTCGAATGAGGCCCAGATGATAATGAGGTTTAATCCGTGCATTGAAGGAATATCAAAAATATGGTTAAAAGATCAGAAAATAATTTGGTCCAGCAATATTTGTAGTGGCCCTTAGGTTAAAACCATCCCGAAGAGTCTATGTTCAATGCTCCCCCAAAATCACTTTTTCGGGACAATTTCTTTTGCGAGGAAATAAGAAATCCTCTAAGAGTGAACTTAGCTCCTAAAAGGCCATGTCATGTAGTCATTGCGAATGCACACACGACATGAATTCATGCGGGGGAAAACCGGTTTTCTTGGCAAGGGAAGGGAAATGTGTGGTCTACATTGGACTAAAATCTTCAACCAACTTTTGAGTGAATGAACGAAGAGGAAAACTAATACACACACACACAATTTTAGACGATTTCGGCTCTACAAAAGGCAACAAAAAAACTAACGCATAATCCACCACAGTAATTCATCTAGTGTGTGCTGGAAGTAAGATTTGAAACCGGTTTTCCCCTAGGTTGAAATCATCTCGTGTGTGCAGGCCCATTACTATTAAGCCATAAAATTGTATATCTCCTGCTCTCCAGCAAGATCACAACGCACGAGCTTAAATGGATGAGGTTGAAAGTCACTATACTCTATCCAACAAAAATGTCAGTACAAGCCATATGGGAGAGCTTGATTTTTGCAAATCATGCCAGATGGCTACTGACTTACCCCCGACTTGCACACGAATTGTTGTTGTAATTGTGCTCGCAAACAACCCTTTGCGTGAGTGCTGGAAAAAGCAAATTTCTTTCGAGTTACCACTTCTACGTTAACGCAAATCATGGTGGATTTTTTATGGATTTTTAAAGAGCTTTCAGAATTTGTGCTTTTTTAAAGCTTTTTTAAAATCAACAATGTGCTCTACGAGAATCCTGTAATATTTTTGCTCTCTCACAACTCCACTGCAGTCAGAGTGAGAGGTGAACTGTCTATCTTCCCTCTACTGACAATATTTGTTGTACAGAGTATAGGCCTTAACATAAACATGTTTTACTTGAATGTTAACGAAAATGGTTTTTATTAAAAATCTTCATAGTTCGAGTTTTATAATATTTATTTAAGTTCTTGAAGATCAATTTGACTTTCAATTGTCACTTATTAAGTTAAACATTTAAAACCTATAAGCAAATAAAAAAAACTTCCTAACAAACACTATACCCACCCGAAATTCCCTTTAAATACAATTATCTGCTCCACAAAACCTTCACACTATAGCTCTGTTACCATGTCGCATGAAGAGAACCTTAATGAAAACACCCAACTTTCTGGCAACAAAAGAGGAAAAGATAAAACTAAACAAATACCTAAAAGAAGCCAAAAAGAACTTACAAATCATCCAATGCCCTTAAATCTACCCGTCTAAACATCCTTTTCTCGTTCTCCTGCCACATTCAACGATAACACACACGAGTTTGAACTCATTCATTGTTTATCTTTCGTTCTGAAGTTCAAGACGCGCCAATCTGCCTCCGATTCACTGATTCGCCATAAAAGTCAGTAAAAAAAAAAGAAAAATGAATCCTCCACAAACTGTGCAATGTGCAACATACCATATAACTAGTACAAGAAACACAGCAAAAAAACAATCCACAAATCCTCTTTGTTTTGGCATTCAAACCGATTCATATGATTTCTATTTATTTATTTTACTTCATCATCTGTCATTTACAAGACCATAAAATCTATCTATATATACGGCGATACTAATAGATCACTCAGCATGCATTTGCGGTCCAACGAACGACGACGACGTCGCATTACCACCCTCAGGGTTGTACTTTTTTCTTCGTCGATTTTCCGACTATGTCTGCTGATTTTTGCATTTTCCACCCCATGAGCTTCTCAAACCGCCCTTGGTTCGTCATTTCTAGATAGGAAAACCCCATCGGTGAAAGGGAGGATGCACCTATGCTGTGCTGTCTTCTAGAACTAATCGAAACAATTCCTCACACTTCAATCTCTCCCCCACATATTGGATTCAATATTCGATTGAGAACGTTTATATTTTCCTCCCAGCCCAACCATTCTAGAGAGAAGATACACCAGAAATACCAACAATAGAATACAAAAAAAAAATTAAAATAAGCACAATAGTGCCGTTGCCGTTGTTGTGTGCGCTCTAGAACTTGGGGCTCTAGCTTTTGGTTTTGCCTCTGCTCGAAGCAGTTCTATACAAGGTGTCTATCGCGGAGCTCTTCCGAACGTCTCCTCCGGATGCACGAAGACGGGCCAATTTGAGAAAGACGAATTCTTTCGAAGTTCAATTTGTTTTTACACTAAAAGATACTTATTTTTGAGTAAAAGATACTTTTTCAGCTGAAAGGGCAATCGGAATGCAAGTCGTCCTCAAGTGAATTGTTTATTGTTAGTGCCATAGCGAGAGGGATTGGTGCGTGATATGTGATATCACTCTCACTATTTTTTTGTTTGTCCATATTGAGTGTCATAGAGTTCACCGGTTGACGTATTTGTATCTCAATCTCAGTTTACCGTTGCAGTGAGATAATAGAGTGCGAAGAAGAAAAAAACTCGGGAGTGATTTATCTCAAAAAATAGTGAGAATTTTGAAGAGGGTACTAGGTAACCTCAGAAAATTTGGTTAAAAAATGCTGGCCCTACGGGAGTGCCTTCTGCGGGAGAGCAACAGTTCCTCGATGATGCCCCATAGCAGCAGCAGCAGTGTCCGACGAGATGGCCATGATGATGAAAGGCAACAAAGTAAATATATCTTCTTATTTTGTATCTTTTTTTTTTGAGATTCTTCTCGTAAGATACTCAGATACACTTGTGTAGTCTCGGGTATTTGTTATCTGTTTACACTTTGGAGTACGTCTGGCGGAGAATGAGGATGCGCTATGGAAACTAATTACGTCTCGTCCAGTATTGAATAATGGAATTTTATCAGCCAATGTCAACTTTGCCTATAAGCTTGTTATCAGCTTGTTTTTGAGTTGAGACTTGAGAGTGTTGCTTGCTTTAATAAGTCTGAGGTTGAATATATAGCTTACAATGACCGGTAGTATTTATGAGGCTTCCATTTAGTGATTAACTAAGAATAGAATGTATAATGGTCACGCAAAAAAAAAAATCAAAATAGATTTAAAATGAAAATAGAACATGAACTAATTTTTAATTCTATCCTGTTGATGACAATGGTTGCGGGGATAGAGTGTGAGTACTTTTGTGACTTAAGAGCTTAGCTTTAGAAGCTTATGCAGAGGAGGTGGAAAGAAAAACCTAGCAGCAACATAATGAACACGCGGAGGCATTGTTAGGAACATTGTCAGGCCTTGGAGGGGATTTAACTATACTTGTGTTAAGTAAGGTTTTCTGTTGTTCTGGTTTTGGAAAGAAGATCAATTGAATTTAATTGGACTTTTTTCGGTGAATTTAATTGAGTTTTTGTTGCTTTTCGAATTTTGCCAAAATAACTAATATCTGTAAACAATCCGACTTTGATTAAATTATTTCAAAGTGTTGAATATCTCGAAACTAAATTTCTTTAATTCCAGTTTTAGCTGGAATTTTAATAATTTCCTATTCTTTTTATTAGGTATATTTAGTTTTTTTTTCAGAATAAGTATAAGAAAACTAAAAACATTGTTTTTTTGGACAGAACCAGTTGTTCTGGACCATATTGCTTTAAAAGAGAACCATTTTGTCTCTTTTTTTTATAATTAACGCGCGCAAGGGACTATTTGTTTCCCTTTTAATGTAGAACACACTGCGCAGGCATTACGAAAATAGGGGTGGGGGGGTGGTAGAGATAGGATGTGTCGATTAACATTGGTTTTGAATGTTTGCAGATCAAAATGGCAAGGGAAAAACTCGCCGGGTAAACTATTCCAAATTCGTGTTGTTCGGCTAAAAAAAAAGAATCCCTATATTTCACTGTACGAAATTGGGCTCAAGGGAAAAACTGATGAGCATTCCTAGCGAAACGAGTATTACGAGAGAAACTGGCTACTTTGAGTGAACATTTTTTATAAAAGAAACGATAAAATAAGGAAATACATGAAAAATTGCGTCGGTATTCTAGAGGGGCAATTGTTTCAGACACATTTCTATTTCCTATTAATCTTAACGCTCTTTTTTATATTCTATGGAGCAGGTGTAGCGATGTTTGCGAAGCACCTGCTCAGAGGTGTCAGTTATACTCGAGGAGTATAAACGCTATATAAATTGTAGCCAGATCAATAGGGGAAAAAATCTTTCTACACCGATACAGAAAACCTAAGCACATGGCAGCATTCTTAGCGATCTCAAATATATGGTCATTCCAACGGAGGTCTTCGTTGACACATATACCGAGTACTGAGAGCTTTTCGGTTTCTTCGATGTAAGTGCCATTCATGGACAATGGCATTGGGGGTATGTTTAGCTTTAACTACAGAAGACAGCTCAATTAAACTCCAAACGATTTCTATTACCCCATTTGACAATGCTGAATAGATCGGAGTTTAATGAGCTTGAATTATTAAAAAATTAAAAAAAAATGTTTTTGAAAATTTTAATAAACAATATTATTTTAATTATAAAACACTACATATTTTGAAAATTTCATCAAAATCCGTCAATTAGTTAACGAGAAAGTCTGATTTTAAAAAACCGGTCATATGGGAGGTACCGTTATAAAACTTTTTCTGAAAAATCCATTAAAACTAAAAGATAGATTTTGCATAGAAAACATCATTCTGAAAGTTTTATCAAAATCGTAGGAGCCGTTTTCGAGAAAAATAGGTTTTTCATTAAAAGTTATATGGCAGGTACCGTTAGTTTTGGAGCTAGAATGCCAATTCGAAAAACTCTGAAAATACTATATACCAAGTTTGAATCAAATCGGCCCAACCGTTTAGGCTGTAGATAACGATACGGACAGACAGACAGACAGACAGACAGACAGACAGACGGACGGAATTTCCGGACCCACTTTTTTTGACTTCTCTATCATCGTAATGTCATGTTTGATTGTTAGAATTTTTTTTTTTTACGAATGCATAACTTGCCTTATAGTCCCTATAAATCGCAAGTAAAAATGAGGAAAAGAGTCGGAGACTGGGGCACACCAGCATTTATTTTGTAAGAATCAGACTTGAATGCGTCCAATACAACTTGTATTGAATGGTCCAGAAGATAGCTTCTAATCCAACGAACACGAGTATCATCGACCCTAAAAGCACGCATTTTCGATAAGAGAGCTTTATGCCAAACTCTATCAAATGTCTTGGAAATATCAAGCGCAATAATCTTACTTTCACAAAAGCGATGTAAGGATTTGTTCCACTGTTCGGGAGATATGCCCACAGATCACCAGTAAAACGATTACTGCGAAAGCCATATTGACGGTCATGGAGAAGCTTTCGGTCTTCGAGATATTCCTTAAGCGTTTCCATGACCTCAGAAAAAAGGGACATAAGTGCTATGTTTCGGTAAAAGGAGGGGGAGGATAGGTCACCTTTCTTAGGGACGGGCTGGACAAATGCTGTTTTCCATCTTCTAGGAAAGTTTGCAGAAGAGTAGGGGCGATTGAAAAGCTTACACAGTGGTTTTGCCAGTGTGGAAGAACACCTCTCCAGAAGAATGGGAGGTATATCATCCGAGCCAGCGGATTTGTGTATATCGAGATCTTCGAGAACTCTTGCTACTGTACGAGTGCGAAAAAAAATATGTCCCATGAGAAATTTATATTCGCAAGCATAGGAGTGACAACGTTGCTGTGAGGTAGCATAGAGCTGGCAGCAAAGTGGGCTGCCAGCAAGTTTGCCTTTCCTGAAGAGTAGACAAGTCTCTTTCCCGTTTGAACTATCAATAGAATTAGTCTGTGTAAAAATAATTGTAGGGACAAAAACCTTGTATATTTTTAACCTATACATTCCACCTAAAAATTTATCATCCGTTTATGGTGAACTCTCCATGGCTATTAATTTTGTTATAAATTTGTCCTGCTCTGACAGCAATATTTTACTTTTGGGTGATTTTAATTTACCTAACATTGACTGGGTTCCATCTGAGGATGAATCCTACTTAGAAGCTTCTTAATCTTCTTCACAAATGGAACTTTCTTTTCTTATTAAAATTATTTCCACTGACTTACAGCAAACAAGCTGTATTAAAGATTCAAAAAATCGAACTCTCGATTTAATATTTTCCGCTGGCGCTATTAGTACTCTCGTTCTAGAATCTAGTTCTGATATCACTAATATGGAAAGCTACCATCCACCACTGGACATTTTTCTCGATTTTAGTGATCAAATTCCTGAAAACAGTAACACCTTTGATTGCTCCTATAGTTTTGACTTTAGAAAAGCAAATTTCCAGAAAAAACTGTCGATATTTCTAACCATATCCCTGTACTGCAGAGTACAGTGCTTGACCTTCTTTCTTCGTTAAACGATAATTGTTTAGCTGGTCCTGATGGAATTCCCCCAATAGTATTAAAAAAGTGTAAGCATTCTGTAGTTCAGCCCCTCAGGCTTATGTTAGAGCTTTCACTTAAAGCAGGAAAACTTCCTATATTCAGAAAAGGAAAATGCTGACATTGCAAACTATAGGCCCATTTCTAAATTATCTTGCATTCCAAAACCTTTTGGAACAAGTTGTCTGTGAGAGTATGGTATTTTTTAGTAAAAACCTGATTTGTGAACAACAACATGAATTTATGAAGCATAGATAGATGTTACAAATCTTCTAACATTCTCATACAAAAGTTCAAGTGCATTAGAAAAAGGTTTTGAAGTTGACTGCATTTACACTGACTTCTCAAAAGCATTTGACTAAATAAGTCACGAAATAATCTTGTTCAAGTTAAAAGCTTTTGATTTTCCTCCTTATTGCTTAGCTTGGATCAAATCATACCTAGATAATAGATCCTACCAAGTAAAATTTAGAAATTGTTTTTCAAACCCCTTCGTAGCCCACTCTGGCGTACCTCAAGGAAGCCACCTTGGTCCTTTACTATTCATTTTGGCAATAAATGATGTTAGTTTATGCATACAATCAAGTGACATTCTTATATTCACTGATGAACATGAAGATATTTAATACAATAAAGTCTAGCGATGACCACAGTCTTCTGCAGGCTTTTATTTGGTGCAGAAAAAGTGGTATATCCCTTAACCCTGTAAAATGCCAGAAGATTACTTTTTCTAGAAAACGTATCGTAAGTGCCTTCGATTATCATATTTTCCAGCATAAACTCTGTCGCGTCTTTAGTTTTAAGGATTTGGGTGTCCATTTTACGTCCAACTTTGAATTTACTCAACACATTAATTTTATTGTGAATAAAGCTAGCTCTATGCTAGGATTCATAAAACGCTGGGCAAAGGAATTTAGTTATCCATATGTGACTCTTTCCTTGTACAATTGCTACGTACGCCCCCACCCTGAGTACGCTTCACAGGTATGGACTCCTTATTACTTAATTCATAAGAACCGTATTGAAACAATCCAACACAATTTCATTCGTTTTGCCCTTAAAGGTCTACCTTGGAACGATCCATTCATTCTGCCACCATATGAACAGCGAATCCAGCTTCTGCAGATGCAAACCCTTCACCAAAGGCGTGTTAATAACGATTTAATATTTTTACATCAACGTATTAAGGGCGAAATGAATGCTCCTTATTTATTAGCCTGTATTGGGTTAAATTACCGTGGAGGATCTTATCCCCTGCGTGGACCGGAACTTCTGCATGTTGACTTTCATAGAACAAACTATGGCATACATGAAGCTCTAAACCGTATGAGCAGACTTTTAAATCTAAACGCTTCTTTTAAGTAAAGTTGGATTAAAATCTTTATTTCGAACCAGTGCTCCACTGTCGTGATTGTTTTGTTTAATGTTTTATTGTACTGGCATGATTACATTTTAGTTAGTTTTTTTATTTTGTGCATGTATTAGGCTATCATTATTTTATTTTAATTTAATTTTACTAACAACTAACACATGCACTTATGATGAGCCTCTGATTGTAGTAAAAAGCTTGCTCTAAGCTTACTACATCAAAAAATTTGAAGTGTAAAAAAAATATGTTTGTCATTATCGATTAACGTTGGAACCGAAGATGTTGAAGAGTTTTTAATATTTTTTTACAAATGACCATAAATTTTTACTGCCTTTGAGGGACATTGCAGAATTTTTTTCCGTAATTTGTGGTCATGGTTGCTAACACATGAGTGTTCTTCAAATCGGTCCCGTTCACTTGTTCCATTTTAGAGTCCTAGGCCAACAGGTTCTGAGTGTTCCATAAGCTTATAATACCATTCTTATGTTATGTTTTGCTTATCTTACATATGTTTCCAATCCATGTTTTCCTTTATTCAATAATACTAGCATTCGATTGCCTATTAGATGCTTAGGCCAAGTTCCTCCAGCACCATATATCATCAACTTATTTAGCATTGTTTTCCATTCACGAATGTACGTCGAATTGCAAAAGATTTAAAATTTACAGTCAAAGATTCCAAAATTCTTCTTAAATTCATAAAGGAGTTCTCCAGAAGAAATTGCTGCAGACTTGTTCTGAAAAGTTAAGAAACATGTATTAATATTTCTGCAGTTGTCTGTTGAGGCAGAAAGCTCCTCAGATTTTTGAAAACTTAAAATGGTTCTTCTGAAATTACTACTAAAAACTATATCCTTCGGCTGTGATGTATTTTAATCGGCAAAAAGAAAACATAAGATCCTCGTCCTACAAAACAGAGTATTTGAGCAAAAATACTTTTTAACTTAAACTCATCATTGAAAACTTATGAATTAATTGTAAATACATACTTAACTCTGGCATTTCCAATATGTATCTACGAAAATTCCTGTTTACATAAAAAATAAATAAATAGAACAAATGTGTAATTAGTTTGAGGGCAACCACACACACACCTTCAAAATACTCAATTTGAATAAACATACTTTCGAGGACAAACTCTCCTCTGTTTCTGTCACAAAAACGTCAAAGGTTTCAAATATGTCTCATAATCCCAAATATCAAAAAAAAAAACCGGAAAAGAAAGCACATAAAGCAACAAACTTTATATTACATCAGCTCAAAAGCTGAATCAATACTTTCAATAAGTAAATTTGATTAGTTGTGTGTAAAAACTATTGACATTTGAATTCCATCATCTCATTTCACGCATCTTACAATTTTTGTTGTTGTTATATCTTTTCCAACGTAGAACATAAAATAACAAACAAAATTAACACAAAAACTATTCATAACTTACAGATAAGTTTCTTCCAATAAAAGTCGTGTTTTCGTAATTTAAGACGCAAACGACTCATTCAATTACGTTTGTTTGTTACAAGAATATCTACATATGTATGAAAGTAAGTTGCCTATTAAAGAAAAGATACAAAAAATAAATCGTACTGAATCGATGAAATAGATTTGAATTTTCTTTTCAATTATTAAGTCGATATTGTTTCACACGTAATGGATGGGTTTTGAATTTTTGATTAAAAGATATTTTATTTGACATTTTAAGTCAAGATTTGCGTCAGCAAATTGTTATGTAGAATCGTATTTCATTTTAAATTCAGTTTAAATGACTGCAGAATACCTTTATTGTTGACGGTAAAAATAGTTGTGATTAGCTGAGTACCCGAGGTTAGGAACAGACCAAAATAATTGTTTTTTTTTCCATCAGTTAACCCCTGAGCCAACTTCGGACGTAGATTCAAATATAGTAATTCTTTCTTTAGCCGGACCATGCGAATGTGGAATGCATTCGTTGTTGCATTGGAATGCATTGTTGCCAGGTCAACTATTCTTAAGCCTTTTGCCCATTTCTATAAAAACAAGTCTATAATCAACTTGGAATGATAAAAACCAAAAGTCTAAGCCCTGCACGCGTTCAATATGTCCAATTTGCACCTTCAAAGCTACACAAATGAAAAAGCAAATAATTCCTCTAATGAATCGTGAATTCCTCTTTTTATGTCATGGCAAACATTTATATTCACATTTTTTTCAAATGCACTTATTTACATTTTAACTGCCTTTCTGGAGGTTAAATATTAAACAAAAAAAAAAAAAAAAATATAAAAAATTTGCATTCAGACACCGCGCGTGCTGTAAGAATTAGAATCAACCCAGCAGCAGACCTTTTTACTCATAGTTGTATGCATTTAAATAACTTATTATCCATTTGACAGACTTTGATCAGACAGACACACAGGTATGCACCTGACTGATGGGTTGTCAATATCCATTTGCGTGAATTTTATTCTCAATCAAAAAAAAAAATACCCAATCTCATCATTCATTCAGATAAATTTGCGACTCACGAGACAATGCCAAAGCAATTAACCAAAATATCTGTGATCATGCGAATCGCGTCTCATCAATCGCGAATCGCCAAACTGAGGCGCCAGTTGAATGAATCAATGCCACATGAGACGAGCCCACAAAACAATATCACGAAACTCTTATATTGCAATTGGTTTCGAATTGAAGAACAATTAATTTGTAATTAAGTCAAGAATCTGACATAACTATGTCAAACTGACAGTTTGCCGAGTGGGAAAAGGACGGGGCATAACATTGAATTTCGATGAAACCTTATTAAACCTGACTTCCAGATGAATGATGAATGAAGATTTATGCAATTAGCGGTATGCGACACACATGCGAAGACAACCTTAAGTGTCAGCGCGAAATTTTGCATTTCCCTGCATCCAGGCATGTGGAAAGTAGAAGAAGCAGGTATACATTAAGCTGTCATATTGCTGCCACACTGCGCTGCTTTGCTAGGAGGAGATAGTAGTTATTTTCACTTTGTTCACATTTATACACTCGTATGAACTTTCAGTTAAGAGAGTTTTCTTGTCGCACTGTCACTTTAGATGTGACGGTATATTTGCATTTGCGAGTATCTAAAGATGTGCATTCTGCAGTGCAGTGCAGTTTTGTCAGTTGGCAGAGAGCATCTCGAAACTACTAAGATTCAATTAATTTAGAGTGCCTGTGGCGTGGAACAAGTTGTAATGTGTGAGACCAGAGGAGAAAAGGCGGCACGCTGCTGGTGAAAGATAGTTTTTAATGAGATTTTGGATTTTTTTAATTTATGGCCAAAAGAAATTAATGTATGTCAACTAAGTGAAAAGCTCTTAGGCAGAGTTAATGGCTGGCGAAAAGAAATTTTGGTCGGGCCAATGAGATTGACGCAAAGAATGATATTCTGACATTCTTCGTTAAATTGAACAGAGTATCTCAAGAACTACATTGGAGATTTTGCATAAATCTGTTCATAAAGTTTGAACCTATCCATCAGAAAGACTATTTGACAGTTCTTGAATGAATCGAGGAACTATCAACATTAATGATAACAATCAAGCAATTGATGTTAAGGAACTAGGAAGAAGGAACTGCTTTTTGATACGCAAATTTGTACAACAATAACCGGAACATAATTGTTGATTGCTTCAAATGTCATTTCGTTCCACAGAAGTTTGATCCTAATGTATGTAAGTATGCGGATTGCCGAGGACTGAGATCTGTTGGGTTTCTCCCCACTGAATAATACTATCAAGATAAAAATTTCTTGGACTTATCATAATCTGGCGTTGCAGTTTTATATTCCAAGACAATTTTTATATGAACTAATCGCCGACAAAAGAAATGAATGGATCAGTATTTTAAGTCTAGAGGTCTTGAATGAATATTAGAAAAAGTATTGGGGTCAAAATGGAGCCTTGTGGAACACTAGAATTAATCTTAGATTCTAATATAATGGCTAATCAACGAAGAAGTGTTTAATCGAGTCTAAATGCACTGGATAGTAGTTTTTTTTTTTGTTTAACAAGCATGCGCAAAAGGTAGTGCCCCGTTACTTAGTGGTTAGTGTGTCAAACTGCAAAGCAAAGGGTCGGTGTTCAACTCCCCGTCAACTCCGAGTAACTGCCTCTTACGAGGAACTGACAAATCCTCTAAGAGTAAAATTTGTTTTTCTAAAGTCGTAGGCAGTAATGCAGTTAAGCTGCAATCGACCGATGACCGATGTGGGGCATCGAATAGATCCCTTGGATTGGACCACCATACGAAACCGCAGCGAACATTTACACATCTTGTCTAACTCTATTTCAACATCGACTGTCCTTATAAAATTTTTTTTTATAATGATGTGAAACAAAACACACTTTAGTTAAAAAAAAGATGAAAAAAAACAACCAAAACCATAAACGAACATTCCTAACCAAACCACCAGTCAACAACAGCTTCAACTAATCACATTTTTGTTTTTATCTCAAATCACCTATCGGTGCGTCCGTCGGTGTCTATTTTCAGAACATGCACCATCTACTTCCCAACGGTATTTTGCGTTTGTTCCTTGTCTTACATCCGAATCGTACCGCAGGCAGTGCACACAAACACATCACACACAAAGCAAGCAATGTCAATGTTCTCAAAACATAATTATTACACTCACTGAACGAATTCAAAGTATGTACTCTTTCACTATGCAATCTCTGATCGAGACTCGAAATTCGGTTCGTTATGTGTGTTCAGATTATTTGATTTATTCGTTTCTTTCGTATGAAAGTTATTTGGCCTAGTTTTTCTTGTTTTTTCCTATATTTTCATGCTACGATGGCCATTTCAGACGATCCGGCTTGACCGTTAATGAAATTGAAATAAGTGTTCCAATTTAAAAACGAATTCTCATGATCGATGGCTCTTCAACTTGACATCTAACACGAGATCAATACGAACAGAAAGCGATACTGAAGCGAGGAGTTTCAATGAATTTAAAAACTGTTTGATGTTAATTTGTTCTTTTTTTTTATTTAATTTAGCCATACTAAAAACGGGTGTTGATTAATTTCAATCCCAAGATTTGATTAATTTTTAGCAATTTGGTTAGAAGTTTATTTTTTTTATTTTGTATAAGAAAATCTCTTCCATCACATCGGTCGTGCGTGGTGTGGGTGTGAATTTGTTATGAAAGCAGCACGAGCCCTAAATGATTTATAATTATTGTGGTTTGGAAAATTTTAAATGAAATTAAAAAAAGAAACAAATGTTTTCTATTTTCGTAGCTGGCGTCAGTCAGTTTTAAATTTATTTCCTAATTGAACGAGCAAAACGATTTGATGGTTCACAAAAAGATAACGAAAATCCGTGTTTTTTTGGCTTTTTTTCTTTTGTGATTTATTTGATTTTTCGATTTGATAATAATAATTATCCCTGAACAGTTCAAATAACATGAAACATAGCGTTTTGATTGAATCGACAAATATTATGCGCTTTTGAATTATAAAGTGTTGTTGATCTGTTTTTTTTTTAGTTCATAATAAAAGAAGCGCTGTGGGGGTTTAAGTGTGAATATTTGTTGTAATTTTTAGTTGGCTGTTCCATACTATTGGCCATATTTCTCTACAATAGTTTTTTTTTTTAATTAAACAACAAAAAAACAAACAAACATTTGTTGAATTGCTGTACAAGACAAGAACGAATGATGTACAATAGAGAACGACTTAGAAAACGCACACTCACACGTATACGAGAAATACGAACATACGAGAAAGCACAATCAAGATCTACCCTAACCAGAACCAGTCAGTCTACAGATAGTCATTAAACTAGAAAGACCAATTCCAGTGAGCACCTAGAAATAAATCAAAATAAAAGAAGAAAGAAAAGAAATAAAATAGAACGCCACGACATGTCAAAGCTACTCTTCCGCATGTAGCATACATCATAAATGATTGCTCTGGGGCTATGTTTTGATATGATTAGAGTCGTTGCATGTAGTTTTTTTTTTAGATAACCCGAAATATGTTTATACCGTACGTGCAAACCAGCTTAAGCACTTACTTACGTATATATAAGAAGTTTCTTACAGGTGCCTAGATTAAAGCTTTTTTTTCAAAAAATCGCATCGTTTAACTTGCCAGCAAGAGTCAAGGGTATAAACATAGATGGTTATAGCCTAATCACACCAAACTCCTTTTCGCTTTTCGTTTACCAAAACGAGTAGAGCGTTCACACCGAAAATTTACTAGTTTTTGTGTTTGACATCTCAGTGACATTTTTTTACTGAATCCTTTAACTCCAGCAACAAAAAATTCCAAATTTCTGCAGTCGGAAGCAACACAGCAGGTATTAATTAAACATTACTTATTTATTTATTTAAAAAAATTATTCTTTTTGAAAAAAATCTCATGCATTACCGTGATTTGGCTTATTGGTTGATCTGAATTCTTCGGATTAGGCTCATTTTTCATTCTTTTCACACCCCTTTCGTTTACATATTCCGGAAACCACATTCACAGAAACACATTTACTCCTCATGAAGCATTGGGCAACAACCAGATCTACGTATTTATTTCTCTCTTGTATAAGCTGTGCTGTGGCCATGATTGCGAATTCTAGGACTGAACTTCCGTCAAAATTGACGGATGTTTAATATTGGCCTACTAATTCGCGTGCTTGTTGAGTATTCCACTATCATTTTGGTCATTGGTAAAAAAATATTAAAAACTCCTCAACATCTTCGGTTCCAACGCTCATCGACAACAACAAACCAATTGTTTACTCTTCAGAGAAGGCAAACTTGCTCGCCGCCCATTTCGCTGCCAGCTCTACGCTGCCTCACAGCAACGTTGCCCCTCCTTTACTTGAGAATGTAAATTTTTCCATGGGACAGATTTTTTTCCGCACTCGTACAGTAGCAAGAGTTCGATTTCGATATACACAAATCCGCTGGCCCTGATGGTATACCCCCGAATCTTCTAAAGAAATGTTCTTCCACACTGTGTAAGCTTTTCCATCGCTCCTACTCTTCTGGAATCTTTCCTAGAAGATAGAAAACAGCATTTGTCCAGCCTGTCCCTAAGAAAGGTGACCTATCCTCCTGCCGACCCATAGCACTATCATCCCTTCTTTCTAAGGTCATGGAAACGCTGATTAACCGTCAGCTTAAGGAATATCTCGAAGATCGAAAGCTTCTCCATGGCCGTCAGTATGGTTTCCGCAGCAACCGTTCCACTGGTGATCTGATGGCATATCTCACCGAACAGTGGAACAAATCTTTACATCGCTTTGGTGAAAGTAAGATTATATTTCTCCAAGGCATTTGATAAAGTTTTGCATGAAGCTCTCTTATCGAAAATGCGTGCTTTTGGGATCGATGTTACTCCTGTTCGTTGGATTAGAAGCTATCTTCTGGACCGTTTAATACAAGTTGTATTGGACGGATTCAAGTCTGATTCCCACAAAATAAATGCTAGTGTTCCCCAGAGCTCTGTTCTGTCTCCGACTCCTTACCTCATTTTTATAATTGATCTTCTGTCTGTTACTTCTTATCCCTTTTTACTCGGTATGTGTGTCAACGACGACCTCCGTTGGAACGACCATAAATTTGAGATCGCTAAGAATGCTGCTAAGTGCTTAGGTTTTATGTATCGGTGTAAGAAGTATTTTCCCCCATCTGATCTGGCTACAATTTATAAAACGTTTGTACGCCCTAAACTCTAGTATCACTCCCACCTCTGGGCAGGTGCTTCGCAAACATAGCTTCACCTGCTTGATAGAATACAAAATCGAGCGTTAATATTGATAGGAAATAGAACTGCCGCTGAAACAATTGCCCCTCTCGAACACCGACGCAATTGTTAATGTCTTTCTTTATTTTATCGTTTCTTTTATAAAAAAATGTTTACTCGAGGTAGCCAGCTGCATTCCTCCCCTTAAAAGTTTCTCCCGTAATACTCGTCTCGCAAGGAATGCTCATCAGTTAACCCTTGAGCCCAATTTCGGACGTACCGTGAAATATAGGGATTCTTTTTTAGCCGAACAACACGAATTCGGAATAGTTTACCCGGCGTGATTTTCCCTTCCCATTTTGATCTGGAAGCCTTCAAAACTAATGTTAGTCGACACCTCCTATCTCTCCCCTCCCTATTTTCCTAATGTCCGCGCAGTGTGTTCTACATTAAAAGAGAAACAAATAGTCCCTTGTGCCACGTTAATTATAAAAACAAAATCACTGATTTGCTATATTGCCGTCTGATTTCCTTAGCGTGTGCTCCATTTTCGCAGTTTGATTCATTTATGGCGTTAATTTTTTTCCAGTTATGTTTCTGTGGTATCTCATACCAAACGATCTCCAAATGCATTTTAAAGTCGATAAGCATCAGGTACACCAGGGCTTCGCAATATGTTAATGTGGTCGACGAATGATCTGTAAACTCGATCTTAGACTTCATTCTATCGGAAATAATCAACTTCGGGAAGATAGACAAAACCAGTGATACCCCGATAGTAAATGCAGTTCTTGAGATCGCTTTTCTTATACCTTACCTTAACTACTTTTTCCACTCCCTTCGAAAAATTTCGTTTTTCAAAACAGCTTTAATTAGTGAAAAATTATACAAACTACTACTTCGGCAGCCACTCTTAGCAACTCGACCGGAATGCCATCAAGTCCAACTGCCTTGTTCTTTTTTAGATAAATAAAAAAAATCAATTTTTTTTTAACTTCGAATTACATTTTTGAGTTCACTCAAAACGATTTTGAACTGAGGAGCGCAGAATTATTGCAGCCAGTTCCTTTTTACATTTTAAGTTTTTATTTTACAAAATTTCTTCTAAAATATTTTCAAAACCGCAAAATAAATTTTCCCACTGATCCCGTTTCCCGTTTGCCGAATCTTTGGTAAAATTTCGTTCAAAAAATACGAATTTCAAATTTCCTTAAAGTTTCTTTGTTTATTTTTAAAAACATCAACATTACTGCCATAAGTTTTCCAATAATATGCACGGTGGTGCGCGGAATTTACAAAAAAAACTCACGAATGCAAACACTCATAAGATATTCATAAACTTTCAAAGATAAATGAACTAATAGTTGCATCTTTCGTACTGTGATGATATTTTTGGCAAAAATATATATAAAACCCACGAATTCAGATGCCAAAAAATCATCATAAACTAGATTGTGCTTTTGAGCCAAATACGATTTATCTGACACAAAATTGCGCGTAGATACATTTATATTTTCTAAATCTAAACAAAAGCCAAATCGTTTTTGAAAACCAAACACCAGCAAGGGGGTGAACTTCAATATTTGCTCGAAATTAATTATCCTAAAATTATCCGTGTAGAATAATTAAGTTTATATGAAATAATTTAAAATTTATTTGAGAAGAAGGGGTCTTTAAAGGAACGATTTCATGTCGTCGTCATGACCATGGCAATGTGGGTTGCAATGCATCCCCGATAAAAAGATAATAAATTGAAATATTTCAAAAACCTAGATTGTAGGTCATTTTGGTTTTGTTTGTTTTGTGGTATGTAAACTGTGGATAATTATTTTGATAGCTTTTGCGCGGAATAGCTAATTTTTGTAGACTAAAAGACTTGAAAAAAAAAACACTTCTAATGTCTATCGACGAATGTCGTGTTAGAGTCGATAGGTTTGTGTGACTATAATTAGATTGCATTGCATTCCAATTAAAAGTATCTCATTGAAAGAGAAAAGTTTCTATAGAGCAGCGAGGTAAGTGCGATTGTAGTTATTTTTAAATTCAAAAAGAAAATGAGATAAATATTTAATTAAATTGAACTTCAAGTGAATTGTTAACAGAGACTGTTTTTATGTGATGATTACAGAGGAAAACTTTCGAAGGAAATGTTATTTTCAAGTATCTTAAAAAAAAAAAAAGTTTTTGAAGTTGCTTTAGGTGTTTCGCTCAAGATTTCGATAGGAAAAAGTTTTAATTTTTATTTTAAGATAATAAAAAAATAAAATACAAAAAATTAGTTTAAAATTGGGGAAATCCTGCGACTTCGTTTAGACTTTGCGGAATAAGACGAGAAACGGAGCATTTGGAATTAAAAAAAAAAATAAATGCTGATGTTCCGCAAGGAAGTGTCCTTGGTCCAATATTGTTCATTCTTTAAATAATGAAAAAGCCTTCAATATTATAATTGCATCATTCGACTCAATTCAAAAAGCGAACTTAAAGGTACAAACAAAAAACGCTTTGTAAAATAACGAATCAGATGTAGACTTGGCGTATTGTTCGTAGAGAGCTAAAATCACCACATGTTAATTTTGCTTCCAAGGTATCTAATCATTATTCTTCTTTCTTATAAAAGGCAAGCCAAATCGGATTTATTTGTCTATCTATTCTATCTATCTATTTGGAAAGAGGGAAGGATGTAAATGAAGATGTAAAAGAAAATGTCGATGTACACATTCCACACATTCCACATTCGTGTGGTGCGAATAAAGAAAGAATCTTTGTACTTAACAGTAGGTATCGTACGTCTGAAATTGAGGTCAAGGGTAAACTGATGGGCATTTCTAGCAGTGAAAGTACTACGGTGGAATTCTTGCAGGGGATGAACGCAATTGGCTATATTATTTGAGGAATGCTTTTAAAAAAACTAGCGAAACATACGTAACCTAGTGGCAGTGGTTTCGTCAGCGTTGAAGAATACATTGTCAGGGAAATGACAGGGTTACTTTCCAGACTAGCGGATGTGTGTATTTTAAAATATTTGAAAATTCTGGCAAAAAGTTTAAACAAGCCAGAAAGACCTGCAATGCTCTTATTCAATCACAAAATTTTTACATGAACAAAAGGTTAGGCAAAAAATATTAATACATATGTACCAAAGGAAGTAAAAATGTTTGGTCCTTCGTAAAAAAACATACATAACTCCACTTTAATGCTTCAAAAACTTAATGCTGCCTTCTGTCATTTAAGCATAACCTTCCCCCTTGCCGCTATCCATGAATGATACTTGCATCGGGGAAACCGAACAGCTTTGCGTTCTAAGTATGTGTATCACAAACCACCTTCTGCAGAATGAACACATATATGACATCGTCAAAAATACTGCGAAATGTTTACGTTTTCGACGACGATGCAAGAAATTTTTCTCTCCGTTGGATTGGGCTATAATTTATAAGGCGTACATTCGCCCGAAGCTTGAGTGCAACTCTCATATCTGGATAGGTAATCCTGTCACTAACTTGCATTTCCTGGATAGAACCCAGAAGAGTGGATTAAAAATGATAGGTGATAGGAACGTAACAGAACCATTCGATTTGTTAGAACATCGTCGAAACGTTTCCTGTCTCCCCTTGTTCTATCAATTTTTCTAAGAGTTGCCCTTGAACCTAATTTCGGGCGCACTGTTAAGTATAGAGAAGAGACTCATTATTTAGCCGCACTACATGAATGTGGAACGCTTTACCCGGCTCGATATATCCCTTGAATTACGATTTACAAACATTCAAAACAAATGTGCATCGGTATCTCATTTTATCTTCTATGCAATATTCCTCAACGCTCGCACTGTGTTAATTCATGATAAGGGTTAGTAATAACCCCATGAATGCGCTCCGATTAAAAAAAAAATTGTTAAAGAAGGTTGGTCTCGGTAAATCATTTACGCGTTCGAGTCCATGAAGCGGCAGCATTCAGTTCGCCACAAATTGAGCTGCAAGAAGATCTGCACGCAGATCTGCATGCTCTTAAGTATAAAGTTGAAGGACAGCATGAGAAGGCAACGAAAAATTCTGTATGTTGTTTACAAACAACCAAAAATTTTTAATGCCGTTTTTGGACCTCTCAGCATTTTAAACGTCCTTGATCTTTAGTAGGGTACTTAAATAACATCAAATTATGTGAAAAAAGGACCACTTAGCGGTACAAAATACCGCTTACAAGCGCTTAAAGGTGCAAAAATTAAACCAATATTACCATTTAAACCAGTAAATGAAGAGGGTTTACCCTACAAAAGTTTGGGTAATTCTGAATTGTTGATGTGATGTTTCAGATGTCCGGTAGATACAAAAACCAAATTTTCAAAACCACGCCCTCTCCGCCCCTTTCACAATCAGGTAAAAATTACTGAAAATCGGGTCTTTTTTCACTCTTTGGCCTATAACTCTTTTCTGGTGCATTTTAAAGCAAAATTACTCTATAGCAAACTTGTAGTAAATAAAATTTGCTACAACTTTAGTACATAAACATTTTTGTACCTACAACCAATAGTAACGAAACTTCGAAACAGCCAAAATTGCCTAAATGTGGGTACTTTTTAAAATTTCGAGTTTCGTATACTTCTAAAGCGCGATAACTTTGTAACCGTTGAATTGAGCTCAAAAGTCCTCATAATCAATCCTCTTGGAAATTTTATTACGTATATTTTGTATACTCCACTTTAAAATGTATGGTCGGTACAACTGAAAGAAGGTTAATTAAAAAAATCTATACAAACATTCAATTTCAACAAGTGCCATTAGAGTCGACAGGTAGTTTTTGATGGAAAAAGGTCAGAACCTAATAAAATGTTGGGATGCTCTTCAGGGATGGTCAATTAACATTTTCTCAAAATTTGGACCCCGAGGAGCAAGCCAAAAACAAAATTAAGATGTCCCGCAGGATTCACCTAAGATTCCCAATCAAAGTTGTTGTTCACCAGCCACCAATATAGTTGTGCACGAGGGAAGCATCTTGAGCCCTTTGCTCTTTAATACAGTCCTTTACTTTCTCCAGATGGCAAGGTGACGGATCCGAAACCGAATCATTTACTTTTTAATTCTTTGCTAACAATGGAGTAACAAAGCATGAGGAGGCCTTGACATTAGAAATACCATCTGGATCAAAATACACGACAACTTCATTGGTATTGCCATGCTGAAAAAATTTGTCCTAAGATAGTGTTCTAACACTGTCGGGGAAGAAAGACACAGGTCAGCCCTTTGAAACAGCTAAGAACTATCGTCCCAGTTGAAATCATAACAATCGTCATTACAAAATAAAAGGATAGTGATGTTCGATTTCTTTTAGAAGCTATCGACTTTTCTAATATCTTTTCGCTTCAGAACTTTGCAAATGTATTTAAAGCTGAGAAAGCTTATAAATTGATGAAGGTATTGACAGCCAGTCTGCTACTAAAATCATTAATTCAATGACAATATCTCTTAGCTTGTCTCTAATAACAACACCACAACGAGGAAGCTAACCTGAAAACTGTTTTGATGGTTGCATTTCTCTGTGTTCTGGGACATAGTCGCATTTATCGAAATGAGCGAACTAGGTGCCAGATGAGACTGAGCCTACCAACGCAAAGTCATAGCTCTGAGAAAAACTCTCATTACATTGTCACTTGTTGCTGTCAGTTCTTCAATTAGTCAGCCTCTAGTCTCTAGCAAGATGTGCAACACAAAACTATTTAACGAAAAAATCTTGTATCGTGACCAAATTCTTCTCCACGCTAGCCACTCAGGTCAGGGGACTGCCTTCAAACATGGAAGTTGACTTAATCTTCCTCCTTGTTTGTTTTTGGAAGTAAATTCGACAAAAAGAACATAAAATTATGGTATACGTTGTTAAGCGGAAGTTAAACCGTTGAAGGGGGTTTTACTTTGGAAAAAATAGGTTATTTTAATTCTGGCTATAATCCACGAGTCGAAGCTTCAATCTGACTTGTCACTGAAAATTGAAAAAAATACTTAAGTTCCTTGACGTCGGAAAATTATTTTCTTATATTTAAAATTAACTTTGTAACAAAGTGGAGAATCTGTTTTATATTTACTTGAAAAATTTCTCAACTTTTACCAATTTTGAAAAACCTTTTTGACGCTTTTACTTACTTCAAGAGTTAGGCCATTTAAATAAGAAAAAAAAATACATTTCAATTTCATATATTTCTAAATACCAATATCTCCGTTTAGTCTATATTTTTTAGAGGCAGCATCTATTTAACCTTTTTTGAGCCAAATGATTAGTTTCTGCTCATAACACAACAAACCTCATTTCGACATTTTTTCGACCCACATCTATTCACGTTCCAATTTACCACAGATCAAAAAATTCCCAGCTACAAAAACATCCTACAAAATAAAAGGATTAAGGCCGGTGTTAGAAATAGCTAAAGCCTTTGACCCCAAAGTAACTTTTAGTTGAAAGGGGTTGAAAAGTCTGGCACCATGAGTTATTTGCTAAACGATGTACTTTGTCAAAGGCACCGAGAAACCATAGAAAAAATAAAGAAAAAACATTTTCCTTCTTCGTTTACCTTTTCATATATCAATTAAAATTTTCCACAAAACGGTATAAAGAAAAATAAAAAAAAAAAAAACTTTCAAGGCTTACACAAGGGTTATAACCAGAATTACGTGTTGTTAGGTTATACGAGTTACCACACACATTCTCCTACATCTAAACTCTCAAACAAAAATATCAAAGCCAACTTGGTTTACTTAGGATAGAACTCATTACCAACCCTTCCGACTGTAATAGTTTGCTTCATGGGTAAATAGTTATTCAACTAATTGGATTCAAAAAGTTAATTATCAAAAACAAGTTAATTAAATCAAATGCAAATAAAAAAACTTTATTTTAAAAAATTATTTTTTTTTTCTTTTCATTCTAGAATCTGTCGCATCAAAATCGTTGAGCGTCAACTTCGACAACAACCTATCATCATCAACCACTGCCAACTTGAGCTGCCAACAGCAACTAACACATCAAAACCAGAGACTCTACTCTGGCCTTAAGTCTCAATATCCATCTGCCTATTCGTCAACAGCATCTTCCAGTCAAAAGTCGTCAAATATATCACGCATTACAACTGAACCGGCCTACTATACCGACGAATACCTCCGAATTCAGACGTCTCCACCGTTAGCCGTCGATAGCGAATCAGCTTCCTCGTCAATCAATGAAAACTATCGCAGCGTCTATGCCACACCATCGAAACTAATAACCGGCGACAACGGTCACAAGTTCTTCCCCAAGTCTCCAACAGCGACAGTGGCGCCACCACCAATTGCAGCCAAGCGAATAATATTTCGCAATAATCCGCCAGAAATAAAGCCAAAAGGTGATCTTCCTCTACCCCGATCTGCATCATCGTCTGCCATCTTTGTGCAGTCAGATGAACCACCATATTCCCGCTCAAACCTAAACCCCGCTGAGGTAGGCCCCAACCCAGCCACAGAAGGTGCCAATACAAGTAGTAGGAGTAGTAACGCCGGTAGATTTAGCAATAAGAAACGCGTAGTTAGAGTTCGTAGCGATTCACGTCCAATTAGCGCCCTCTATGATATAATATGCAAAGAAAAAGGCATCGAACTAGATCAAGAACCGACAATGAGTAGCAGCAACGGATGCAGAGGCGTCAGCGACGGCGGCGTTGTTGGTATCGATAGTGCTCCTTCGTCAGTTGATAGCAATGCTGCAACTGATAGACTATACTACAAGGAAAAACATTTAGATGGGGAATCCTCCCCCACATCTAGTCAGATGAACGTCAATCGTTATCGCAGTCGGCCGCTGTCATATCAGGATGACAACCGATACGATGACTATGGCAACGATAATGGGGAGACCTACAATCGCCTTCCAATAAAACCCGATATTCTAACGACATCATCGTATTTAGCTAGTGACTTAAATCATTATCAGCAATTCGATCACAATCACCCCGATCATCACGATCCACATAATCCACATCATCATCATCCGCACCATTTTAACGAGCCGAATCTTCCTAGTAGTTATGTAGATAGTAGTTTAAACAATTATCGTGACAGTAGTAGTTGCATAAATCGTAATAATGAACTGAGTGATGTACATGCAGCTGCAGCAACAGCAACAGCCGGTGCTAGTGGCAATTATCGGCCGCCAACGGCCAATGGACACTTTCAGCAGATGCATCAAGTGGCGGCGGCGCCAAGACCGACACCAAGATTATTCCGTGACGAGAAGCGACGCTTTACCGACGGCATTGTGATGGATGCCAAGGCGAATGCCACAGAGAGTGGAATTGCAACGGGCAATGGAGCCGGAAGTGATGGTGATAATGGACGAATGGGAAGTCTACTCGGCAGGAGGTAAGTGTTTTTTTTTTTGCAATGTTGTATGAATTTTTTTTTTTTTTGTATTTAATATGTGTAACCCTTCCTCCATGTCCGCTTTAATTCATTTCGATTATATTGATGAGATTTTGCTAATGTCATTTTCATGATACATTTGCTTATTTATGTCATTTGCAATCGATCTTAGAATTTTGCTAAAACAAAAGCCGGTCTCTACTTATATAGATACCTTTTATTTAAGTTGGTATGTCAATTTGAAGTTGAAAAAAATTATGAGCAGCGAGGAAAAAGTTATAAGTGACTTTGCAAATGGCGGCTACTGTCAGTTTTACTCTGACACATGTGAAGTTTTCAAATGCAAACAAAGCGCTAAACCGATCGACACATTTTGATGAAATTTTGTGTGCATTCTCAACGAAGGTTTAAAAGTTCTTCACATATTTTGGTTTATTAAAAATAGGTGGCGCTGTACGAAATGTACGTTAAACAGAAATCCAAGAATTTTGTGTTCAATGGAATTTGTATATTTCGTGTCTAATGACACTAACTTTCGCTTTCATTTATTTTAATTGGACCTAAAATTCAAAACAAAATATTTTTTTTATTTAATACAAAGAATGTGTCTACTGTAATTATTAGTATAATTAATTAGTATACGAAATGATGGACAGTTTATGTTAAGCGTACATCATTATTCCGAATGTAACACAACGCATTAAATTATGCTAAGATTACCTTACTTAAATTTGGAACGATTGCAGTGCTAACCTTCAGCTATGGAACAACCCAAAAGTTTTATTCCTTATGCAAAAATTGGTGAGCACTTGCTTGTAGATAAGCAGTAAATAACAAATGCCTAGATTGAAATATTTTACACTACATGAGTTCATTTGGTTTATCTCTATTTATTTCCTTGAACTGCGAATACTCCGTTCCTTGTCTAATTCAGAAAAGCCCGTTTTCTCGGCCCGTAATATAAACAATTATGTTTTGTAAGAAGCCGTCGTACCGTACCTTATCGTACTCTTCTTGGTCAAAATTCAAGATGGCTTGGTTGCTCCGGAGGCGTTACAGTGTTTGTACAATTGTTACCGGACGGCCGGGAAGTCTAAGACGAAATTCATGCTGCGCCAAAATCACAGACAAAATTATAGGAGTTTTAAAATTGTGTCTAAAAAAAAGCTAAGGCCTAATGATTTATACTTTTAACGTATTTTGGTGGGATTTGTGAGTTTGCAGAAGCGGAGGACTCTTGGAAGTTTCGACATTTCCTCGCCAGAGGTTCTGCCTTTTCCGCGTTGAACTGAACCTGGATGCTTCGGCATAGAAGTCCGTTAGATGCCATCTATGCCACGGGATACTACAAAAGTGGCACGGATACCTCTTTATTTTATATCATTTTCCAAGGAGTGTTTTTTTAGAGGCATAGAAATTTCTTAAACATAAAAGACATCAAATTCAATGAAAGGACCAAAATTTTAGCTTATTAGCTCAAAAATTTCATGGAATTTTATGTTAAAGATTTATTTCTGGCTATGGCCTCCGCGACTACATCTTATGAACGTTATCCTTTCGGTCCAATTTTGCACCACTTTTTCGAGCATACCCAGTCTTATTTCGTTAAAAGTTCGTCGAATGTTGGCTTCTTAATGATTAATCGTTGCTGGGCGAGAGATTTGACGTACTCCCCTCAGAAAATAGTCCAAAGGTGTCACAAATCACACGAACGAGGTGTCATGTTTAATTGTTAGAATTTTTTTACGAATCCATAACTTGCCTTATAGTACCTATAATCGCAAATAAAAATAACCACCGACCGGTTTTTTCTTATCAATGGATAAATTATAAATATTACAATGTGCTTTATAATAAAAAAAAAAACAAGGACAGTTTGACACTCCACCTTAAGAACCACTCCTTAAACGTAATTAACTATTTTTCTATTTTTCAAAATTTCTATAAAACATCGACATTTTTAAAATTTTGACCCCAATGTTCAATATTAATAATTTTGTACAAATAAAGAATCCCATAGAAGAACAAACCTAACCGTTTAACTGCTTATCATGATTGTATGAAAAAAAAGAATTGGTTGTCTGTAAAGTCGGTTTACAGACGATAATTTTACGTGATAACGTCATAAGAAAACATTGATGGCAGCAACACCAACATACAGCCCGTTGACTCACACCCACAAACCCTCTCTTTAAATCCACACACACACACACACACCAATATCTACATCTACTTTCTACTTTAACAAAACTCCGCCTATTTTGTATTTCTTTTTCTTTTCATGTCTCTTCATGGATTTTGCGCCTGTTCTTTTTCATTTTTCCCTGCTGCTTGCTAACGATTTTGGTTTAAAGAACCATAGCGGTAAGCATGAGTCATGAGTCTTATCAGCGTGAGTCATGTTATTTCGTACGTATAGCCGGTCATCGATTTATAAGACGTTATCACGTCAAAAAATGTTAAATAAAAACAACCTTGCATAATTGCATATTTTTTTTCGAAAGTGTAACGGATTTCTTGGGCATGGGTGTTATTCACAAGTTCATATTTTAAGCTTTGCATACATATATTAAGGTTAGCTCTAAATGTCTTATAAGCTACAAGAAGTGGTTTAGAAAAAATATATATCAAAAATATGTACTATTCCCATAAGTAGTAAATTTTTCCTTCAAAAGGCTAAATAAGACATATGTATGTAGATAAAGCAAATATTATATCAAAATGAAGGTCCAATTTTTTTAGAAGATTATATTTCTATTCTAGGCCAAACTTTTTTGGTTATAAATGAAATACGAGAAAAAGGCACTTCCCTCAAACTCAGAGTCAAGTCAAAAGCACAAATAAACTGTCATCGAAAAGCGCACAAAAAAACTCTTTAAATTTCGCAGTTGTGATACTAAATACCTGTTTGTTGCAATTTGTTGCCCTATCTTCCGTTATGCGTAAAGTTTCCTTAAATCTACTTAAGACCAAAAATATATTCGATATTAAGTACTAAGTGTACTTAAACCTGTTTTTATTTTTTGTGCATAGTGTATCTATGTATCTAACGGGTGATTTTTTTGAGGTTAGGATTTTCATGCATTAGTATTTGACAGATCACGCGGGATTTCAGACATGGTGTCAAAGAGAAAGATGCTCAGTATGCTTTGACATTTCATCATGAATAGACTTACTAACGAGCAACGCTTGCAAATCATTGAATTTTATTACCAAAATCAGTGCCCTAGAAAAGTTGGCAGAAAATCCGCTTTTTTATCGACAAATTTTGTTCAGCGATGGGGCTCATTTCTGGTTGAATGGCTACGTAAATAAGCAAAATTGCCGCATTTGGAGTGAAGAGCAACCAGAAGCCGTTCAAGAACTGCCCATGCATCCCGAAAAATGCACTGTTTGGTGTGGTTTGTACGCTGGTGGAATCATTGGACCGTATTTTTTCAAAGATGCTGTTGGACGCAACGTTACGGTGAATGAACCGAACACTGATTTTGGTAATAACATTCAATGATTTGCAAGCGTTGCTCGTTAGTAAGTCTATTCATGATGAAATGTCAAAGCATACTGAGCATCTTTCTCTTTGACACCATGTCTGAAATCCCGCGTGATCTGTCAAATACTAATGCATGAAAATCCTAACCTCAAAAAAATCCGCCGTTACATATGTTAATTTTATTGACTGTCATATTGTTTTTGATGCAAAAACAAACAAATGCCACCAAAAGTAGTAAATTATTCTATCAACGCCCCCGCATCCATTGGGTGTTAGCGCAATGACACACTTTTTTTTGTTCACCTAAGAACACAAAATCTGTCATCTTGTGTGAGGAAAATTCAAACTCAGAAGCCCAGTCATTTGTCAATGTCTATATCACATTGACATAATGCATTCTACTACAATGAAGTTTTTATTTATTATTTGAATATAAAAAACAGGAAGATTTTGTTATTTTGTATCTTTGTTCAAAACGCAGAAACATAAATGTCAACGTGTAGTTTTATTGATTAAGAAAACTAAAGAATATTTTTAGAAACCACTAAATTATGGGATTATTACTTAACGTTTAATAATTTGAAATTTCTTATTTTGACAAATGGCATGCCGACGATCGTCAAGCTGAAGACGTGAAATGCATTTGTGTATTCGGATATACAAATTTAGAAATTCATAAAATTTATTTTTAATTATTATTATGATTATTTATTTTTTTATTATTTAAGACTTGATTTGTAGAATTTTTACGATCTTCTCATTCGAGTTTATGAATAGACTTCAGTTAATTTATTTTTGACAGGAACATGTTATAAATTATATATCTTGTGTATATTCTCTTGTAGGTATTATTATTTTTTTTTATTATGTTTTGAACAACAACACTAACAAATGATGGCAAAATTTTGGCACTCAAAAGAATTCATTAAGTGTTTTTATGTTCGCTAATTAAGTTTGCTGCCAGCACTAGTCGTTCCATCAAATTAATTTAAATTGATTGAAATTGATGTTGACATTTTCACGAAATAAAATATATTTAAATTAATTCCAGCAGGTGCTGAGGATATAAACATAAATATTTGTTTAATTAATACTTCAAAGTGTTGATTAATAAACTTGCAATTATATTTAATGAAAAAAAAAATTAATTGAAAAAAAGAAAGTAAATGAAAGTAAAATTAAATTAAAATAAAGTAAAATTAAATTAAATCAAATAAAAATTAAATAAAGTGAAATGAAATAAATGTAATAAAATAAAATTAAATTAAAATAATACTAAAACAAAATAAATTAAAATAAAATTAAATAAAATTAAAATAATATTAAAATAAAATAAAATTAAAATAAAATTAAATTAAATTAAATTAAATGAAATAAAAAAATATAGTTAAATGAAATAAATGTAGTACAATAAAATAAAATTAAAATAAAATTAAATGAAATTAAAATAAAATAAAAACTGCGAAAGTTGTCCCAATTTTATAGCCCGGGAAGCCCCCAGATATAGCCAGTGGATATAGACCAATTAGCTTGCTGAGTAGTTTCAGTACAATTTACGAGAAAATTCTAAAAGAAAAACTACTAAAAATCATTTTTGATGAACAAATTTTCCCTGACCTGCAGTTAGGGTTCAGAAGATTTCAGTCTACTTCTCATCAGGTTAAAGGAATATATCAACATGTCAAAAGTAGACGCATCCAAGGAAAATTAACTGGCATGATTCTTTTAGATATTGACAAAGCTTTTGATTCCATATGGCACAAGGGAATAAAATTTATAAAATGATTAAATTTAAAATTCCGTTGTATTTGTGCAAAATTGTCCAGAGTTTTGTTTCTAAGTACTGAAGAAAGTGACTTTTAAGGAATTTTTTTCTCAAGTGGGAGAGTGTTGGGCACTCACATTGAAAATGTTTTGCGTCCTCATCCACATTTTCATTGTCACATCTTATGCGCATGTCGTCTAGGGATGATTCCCTTCTTGTCAGATCATCAGCTGTTTTGTTTCCTGGCACATCGCTGTGACCAGGAACCCAACAGAATCACCTCAGCCTAAAAGGCGCTGCTGTAATCGGGGAGCGTTTTTGATCTAGTCCTAGTGTTTCGGATTACAAACCCGCCTCAACATAAACTTTCCATTTTGAAACCATCTGAAACCATTGATATTTGGTATTTGGTTATCACGCCAATCCTCTCTGATCTTTTAAAATCTAAACAGGGTGTTGTGTAGTCTGTGCAAACATTATTGCCAGTATATCTCTGTGGAATGTATTTTACTTAACTGAGGGGAATAATCTGCTGCTTGATTCCTGTGCAAAGAGGTCTAAGGGTTTCAGGTTGAGGAAAGCTTTTAGCGCTGCTGTAGGGGTGGTTCTCGTTCTGTACCATGCCAAGATATTTTCGCGTATTTTGATGTGGTTAGTGGAATCCCTTCTATTAAAGATGAATATAGATTAAAAAGTGGTAATATCATTCTGATTGTAAAGATGACCACTAAACCGCATCTCTTTGACCATTAATAATGCATTTTCTATTTCTTGACAAATATTGGAGAGGAATTTTCCTCTTGCTAGCAGCGCCTTAATCATCTGTCATTAAAGTGACTTCCACATTGAGGTTTATTTTTTTAGAGGTATAGAACTTCCGACATAGGAATAACTGTCAAACTAGCTGTCATACTAAGTGTGTTTGACTTTTTTTCAGTATACTTTCGCAAATCACCATGCAAAGTCTTACACCAGAACAACACTTACTAATCGTTGAAATTTATTTTCAAAATTAGCGCTCTGTTCGCCAAACTTATAGAGCACTTCGTCAAGTTTATAGCCCATCTAAGCAGCTAATTCATGAGCACATTTCCTCTTTTGGATAATATTCATCCAAAGCCCGTACCGTGCGTATAGAAGAAGCCATCGTCGTTCTAGACGTGAGTAGGACATAGGATCCGAATTTATCGATCCGACGCCGTTTTCAGCAACTCGGTCTCGCCCGTCCAGCACTTGGAAAATTTTGAGGAAAGATCTTGGCCTACATCCATATAAGATCTAATTGGTTACTGATGCGAGAATTAAACCCAGCTGACCATCAATTGCATCGTCTCATTGTCTCGTGTGTTCCGTGAATGAGCTGAGGATCAACTGGAATTCGAACCAGATTTTTATCGTCAAATCATCGTCAGTGATTAGGTTCATTTCTGGTTCAACGAGTATGTAAACAAGCAGAATTGTCATTTTTGGAGTTAACACAATCCTTATGGCACTTTTGAAACTCCATTACATCCCGAAAAACTCACTGTTTGGTTCAAGCACTATTGACGAATTAAGACCGGGTGTTCTCGAAAAAGTGATGCAAAATAGGACCGAAAGACCATATGCCAGAAATTATTTTTAAACATTAAATGCCATGAAATTTGTTTGCTAATAAAGCCAACATTTTGGTCATTCCATCATTGTTATTGAAGTCTTTTTCATTCTACGAAATCAGCAAAAGTGTATTCCTTACTTTAGTGTGTTCCCTTAATAGCTGACGACACTGTTAAGTTTTTTTTTTTATAATTAACGCTTGTACAAGGGTTTGTTTGTTTCCCTTTTAATGTAGAACACACTGCGCGGGCATTAGGAAGATAGGGAAGGGAGAGATAGGAGGTATCGATTAACATTGGCTATGAATGTTAGCAGATCAAAATGGCAAGGGAAAATCACGCCGGGTAAACTATTCCAAATTCGTCTTGTTCGGCTAAAAAAGAATACCTATTGTGATGTGGCAACAAGTTTAGATACATTTTGTAAATAAACGCCATCTGTTGGATTCATTGTGTACAACAACCAACATTTATTGTGTACAACAACCACCATTTATTGTGTACAACAACCATGCCCCTAGAAGTATGCTACATATTTGCAACATGTTTTAACTTAGTACTAAATCGAACTTGACGAAACAATTCGAGACTCGAATTAGTACCGAAAGCTTAGATTGTGCCAGAACCAGACAGAAGCTTCCAGAAGCTTTTAAAGTTGTATAAATACAAGAGTAGATTGCATTGACAGTTGAGTTTATTTTCGAAAGTGGAATTGTTAACAACTGGAAGTATTAGTAAAAAGTGATTGAATTGAGATTAAATAAAAAGTGTTGAATTATAAAAACGTATTTGAATTGTGAATAAGTGAAATAAGTTAAATTGGTGTTATTTAAACTGAAAGACGTTGTGTTTTATAAAATAAAGAGATTTGTTTTATTATTGTGGAATTTTGATTGAGTTTTATTTGTCGAACCCCAGGCCACAATATCACATTGGTGTCAGAAGTGGGATAAAACTCAGTAAAGTGCTAGAAAATTCCATAGTGACATTTTCTAAAACAATTTCGGTGACTCATTTAATTGTGAAAGTGGAATTTTCCAGAAACTATTGAACTGATTGTGCTATAAAACTGTGAATAGCGAGTATTTTTGTTAAAAATAGTGTTGGAAAAAGATCTTTCTAGAAGAGACATTAAAATAAAACTGACTGTGTTGCGAAAATAGTGTTTAAGTTACATAAAATGGGTCGCAAATTAGAACAATTGACAACAGCTGAGTTGAAAGAAGAATTAGGAAAACGAAATCTTCAGACTTCGGGGCTGAAAAAGGAACTATTGCTCCGACTTCAGAATGCTATCACTCAGGATGGTGGAGACCCCGATACCATGTTGTTCGATGTTGAAGAACAAGGGAGAGAATGCACAGTAAGTACAGCCGATGAAATGCCTGCTTTCATGAAGTTGCTTCTGTCGAAATTCGATGCTTTGGAAAGTTCCTCGAAAGAACAAAAGAACTTTCTCGAAAAACAACAGAACGTTCTCGAAGAACAAAAGAATGAGCAGAAGAATTCGTTGGAAATTCTCCAGCAGCAACTAAGCGACCAAAAGAACGTTCTCGAAGAACAAAAGAACGTTCTCGAAAGCAAATTTGATGGTCTCGAAAACAAACTCGATGCACAGAATGTTCTCTTCGACAAAAGACTTCAAACAATCGATCAGAAATTCGAAGCCAAAATAGAAAACTTGGAAGAAAAGTTCGTAAGTGTAGAGCAACAGTACGAACATCTGGCTAAGGAATTTGATTCTTTGAAAAAGCAGAAGGTTCGGGAATATTCGAGCGACGGTCCACGAAGAAAGGAAATGCAGCCCCCTGTCTTCGATGGTCAAACATCATGGCCAATTTATAAGAGGCAGTTCGAAGCTGCCGCCTTGACGAACAACTGGGACAACGAAGACAAATCAATTGCTCTTACGCTTGCGCTCAGAGGAACAGCTGCCGAATTGCTGCAGACCATTCCTGAAGACAAACATCATGATTATGATGCCATGGTCAAGGCAATCGAGATGAGGTTTGGCGACGACCACATGCAGCAAGTTTACCGAGTCCAGTTGCGCCGAAGGGTCCAGACAAGAGGTGAAACGCTACAACAATTGCAAGCTGACATCGAGCGCTTGGCCAATTTGTCTTATCCCAATACCAGCAGGGAAATCATAAACGAACTGGCAACCGATGCGTTCACTAATGCCATTGCAGATGGAAAACTACAAATGGCTGTGAGAATGGCAGGTAAGAAAACGCTCGCTGAGGCTTTAGCATTTGCCCTGACAATGGAAGCAGCAGACCAAGCTTCGCAAGGTAGCCATCGCGTCAGGGAAATGGCTACGCTAGAGTGCTCATGTCAACGTGTCGACATTGAAAGACAAAACCCGAACACAGCTCGAGGTCAAATGAGATGCTGGAATTGCAACAAGCTAGGACACCTACAGCGACAATGCAGATCTCCACAGGTAAGCTGCCCACATAGCGAGAGAAAAAGGCCTACTGACAGGGATATCGCTTACCCTACCGGGCATGATTTGGGGATACATCAGTGTGGAAAGCGCGTAAGAACCAACTTTGCAGAGCAGAAGTCGGTTGATGAAATGAACGCCCCCAGGACCATTATCCAAGTTGCGCAAACGAAAGGCTCAACCAGAGTTTGACGGTGGAGACCGTCATCGCCAACAGAAAATGTGTGGCCACTATCGATACGGGTGCCACGGCCTCCATAATTAGAAGAGGCCTTGTCCAGACGTCCTGGCTACACAACACCAGCTGGAACAGTCTGAAGGCAGCTACGGGAGAAGTAGCAAAAGTATACGGAGAGGTACTTCTGAAGATAGAACTGGCAGGGCTGACCTTCGCACATGCATTCTTGGTAGCTGACATATGCGACGACTGCATACTAGGTGTGGATTTTATGAAGGCGCATGAAGTAGTCCTAGACTTTCGAATGCAGGTGTTAAGGTATTCAATCGTCGAGATTCCAATGGTGTACGGAAACGAGAATGCTGTAAATCTTCGGACGATCATAGGCAGTGATGAAATTCTCCGGCCATCTTCAGAAAGAGCGCATCCTAGGTGTTTGAACGGTAAGAAGGACGAAAGTATTTCTGTTCAGAGACTAAGGGCTGAACCTGTAAAGGGTTGGACCGCGGAAGAACTTCGTAATGCACAAAAGGAAGATCCTGACATCGAGCCGATTCTTGTATGGAAGGAATCTATGGATAAGCCGAATGCAAGAGACATCTCCGACAGAAGTCCTACTTTAAAGGCATACTGGGCGCAGTGGGACTCTCTCCATGTAGAAGATGGTGTTTTGTGGAGAAAATGGGAAATGCCGAATGGAAGATCCTTTAAGATGCAGCTTGTGGTGCCACGGTCGAAAGTGCAGGATATTTTAAGGGAAATGCACGATGAAGAATCCGGCGGGCACTTAGGAATCAACAAGACACGGAAAAAGGTACGGGTACGTTTTTATTGGTTAACTGTAAGAAAAGATGTCGAGAGATGGTGTCGAAAGTGCACCACGTGCAAAGCTAGTAAAGGACCCAAAGTCAAGGCAAGCGCTAAGATGCACCAGAACAAAGTGAGCGCCCCGATTAAAAGGATCAACGACACACACCAAAGAACCCAAAGCAATATAAACATTGCGAGTGACCGCATGAAGACCAGATACGATGCGAGAGCAACAGCACCTGAATTCAATGAGGGAGATCTGGTATGGCTTTATAACCAACATCGCAGAAAGGGAAAATCGCCCAAGCTTCAGCAGGACTGGGAAGGTCCCTACCAAATAGTGACGCGCATTAATGACGTCGTTTTCCGAATCCAACGAGGACCAAGAGCAAAAATGAAAATTGTCCATGTGGATCGACTGCATCGTTACCACGGAAACAATGATGATGTGCTTGTTCGGGACGAACAAAACTAAGAGGGGGACAATGTGATGTGGCAACAAGTTTAGATACATTTTGTAAATTAACGCCATCTGTTGGATTCATTGTGTACAACAACCAACATTTATTGTGTACAACAACCACCATTTATTGTGTACAACAACCATGCCCCTAGAAGTATGCTACATATTTGCAACATGTTTTAACTTAGTACTAAATCGAACTTGACGAAACAATTCGAGACTCGAATTAGTACCGAAAGCTTAGATTGTGCCAGAACCAGACAGAAGCTTCCAGAAGCTTTTAAAGTTGTATAAATACAAGAGTAGATTGCATTGACAGTTGAGTTTATTTTCGAAAGTGGAATTGTTAACAACTGGAAGTATTAGTAAAAAGTGATTGAATTGAGATTAAATAAAAAGTGTTGAATTATAAAAACGTATTTGAATTGTGAATAAGTGAAATAAGTTAAATTGGTGTTATTTAAACTGAAAGACGTTGTGTTTTATAAAATAAAGAGATTTGTTTTATTATTGTGGAATTTTGATTGAGTTTTATTTGTCGAACCCCAGGCCAAAATATCACACTATATTTCACGGTATTCAAGGGTAAACTGATGTGCTTCCTTGCAAGACGAGTATTACGGGAGAAACTTTTAAGGGGAGGAATGCAACTGGCTACTTCGAGGGAACATTTTTTGTAAAAGAATGTTTCCTAACTGTTGTCTTTGATATAAGCATGCTGAGGAGATATAACTTCCGGACTCAGGATAGTCTTTGAAAAGTCTTTGGAATGAATAATGATTCACTTATTGATGTTTAAAAATTAAATAAATTTATTGGCACGACAACTCCTTAAGGAGCCAAGGCCTAGTGACCTATACTCTTCAACCATTCTTCTGTATGTAATGTTAATCTGCAAGAATGTAAACGACCTACAGTTTACCGCCGAGTCCGAACGGCGAGATGAGATGCACTTTTTCGAGACAAATTTTACTCTTGGTTTTGTCAGTTCCTCGCAAGAGGCAGTACCCCGGCAAAGAAGGTGACTATGAGCCGGATTCGAACCCAGCTCATTCGCTTAGCAGTTCAACACACTAAGCCACGGGGCACTGCTTATTGGTGCTTGCGTTCTTTATAAGATTCTGTCCAATGTCCATAGTGGGCTTCTTAAAAGATCGTTAAGTTCTGGCTCCCTGGCTCTCCAACAAGCATCATTTTAAGCCTACCTGATTCAGGAGTATTTTCTATTCTGTCAACGCTGCACTGACCTCCTAAACTCTGTCCACAGCATTAACTTTCATTCCTGAATAACCCCAGAAACTAATTTAATCTTAAAACTTAAAACTTAGACTTCAATTCTTCATAGAATATTCTTCAGCAAATTGCAGCTGAGTTCCTTTCCTATCTCTGATATTATCCCACCTAAAAACATCTAAGAAAAAGGATCACAAATGAAAAAACAAATTCCAAATCAATACCACGAGTGGTTAAATTATCCTTGAGGGCTTTGTCGCCGTCGATGTTGTCGTCATCATCCTTGAACAAACTGCATCGCACGGGAATATAATTTTTACCTATTTGCAACTTCTTGTGATTTATAAAAATGCAAATCTCCATAACTCAAGGACTCAAAAAAAAAAAAAAAAAAAAACCTTCATTTTAATTCCGGTCTGCTCGATTGCAAATATCGCTTCATTTCCCTTCGAGAGTTATTTGTTTGGTTTGACATAAAAGAAATTATATTCTTTTGCCATTCGTCAATGTCAAAAATTTCATGAATAAAACTCCCTGACTCGTGTTGGATGTCGTCTTTTTTTTTACGAGACACACACATTAAGCATCGTCGGAAATGAGTTAATCCTGAATCTTAATTTATTCAAATGAGTCGGCAGGTTGGTTTAGAACACGGCTGGTTTGCATTATTTACAACCGCGACTTTCTATTAGCGTAAAAAATAAAATGAATCGTTTAGTGATTAAAACATCGCAAAAAACCAATCCCCTTTTGCAAAAAAAAAAACAAGAGTCAATCCGATTTGCATAAAAAAATAGTCACAAAAAAAAAGATACACATTGCATAACCAATGTTTGGATAAACGAAGGGCAATTCTAGGCGATCAATAGGTTCTCGATGGAATTTGTTGTTGTGTTAGTTCTAGAATCACCTTGGTTGTCCTCTGACTTTCTGTATTTTGTTCTCCATTGAAAGCTTTGGGAGAACTCGAATGGATTTCGGAATAAAATGCGAAGAGCTAGATACATTTTGTGCTAAATTTGCCATGGTAGAAGGGTATCAATGACAATATGTGCACTGCACACCTGTTGCACAATGGCCACCATGGAACAGTGAAACAGTAGTTTAGTTATCATTTCCTCAAATCTACGTTCAAATGGTGTTGTGCTAGTCTGAAGTATGTATTCGAATGAGAATGCTGGGTCGCATATAGTTGCTTGGCGTTTGTAAAAAAAATATCAATTAATCTTTCCATATTATGGGTTTTTTGCTATTATTCAAAAATAATTGTATGAAAACTAAAAAATCTGCTCCAGACAATTCAAAGATCTGTTGATTACCTTTAAAACGACATAAATATAGTTTATCAAGGGTAAGCCTCTATTTCGCGTTCTACGCGATCCCCAGAGCGGCTTTGAGCAAATTTTCGAAACGAGTCACCGAAATATTTAAATTAAACAAAAATTAAGTCAAAAATTAAAAAAGGCCAGGTGTTTCAAAGACAAAATACCATTCTTGGATACACAATTTAAATTGTTGTAATAGGTTTGTTCGATGTTCCCCGCCCCAGTGCGCACTGGGGAATGTCAGTGCATTTCGTTTAGCTGTCAAAAAACTGTGTTTCTGCTCGGGGTTTGATTTAACATCGAACAGCTCAGTGCAACAGTTTTAATTTTTTGACATTTCATGTATGTATTAATTTTCTTTACAAAGTCTACAGGTTTTCCATTTCCATCAGATAGAGTATATCTCTGCATTTTATCTAAAATCACAAAAATAACTTAATAATTGCAAAATAACCTACAAAATATCTTATATTTACCAGATATTGCACTCCAAATTTGTAAAATAAAATTTCTTTTAAACTTCTACCACCAAGCACCAACAGCTGATTTGAATTTTGACAGCACTGATTTCTTACACCGACCAAAAACCTGGGGCGTGAGAGTATGCACTCAGTGCGTGCTCGGGGTTGACATCGAACACAGTGCAAAAACACTGGGGCGAAAAAAGTGTCAAATAAAACACCTCAGTGCGAATCCAGTGTACACCAGTGCGCCCTAGGGCAGACATCGAACAAAGCTAATATTTATATTAACTACAGACTTCTTACACATATACATTGTGCAATTTCTCGCAAGAAAAAAGGATTGAGGCCTCTTAAGATAATACAAATAAATCATTTGCACGTGCTTTGAACGTTTATCATGGTGATTTGACAAAATGAATTGAATAAATGATAGTCAGTTTGACAGATGTAGCTTCAACAATATGGCCGCTATCAACTGTCAAAGTGCAGAAGTCCTTATTGGAAAACCCGAAGCACTCATTTCCGAAATATCGTTGGTTAGAACCCACCATTTATGATTTAGTTCTTAATATAAATTAAGATTTTTTTTCTTGAGACTTATAACTGCCCCTTAGAGTATAGGTAAGTAAAAATAGTTACAGTCCATCGTTTAGCAAAGTGAGGCGAACAGCGCACCAAACGAATGTGAAATCAACCTCAAAAACGGGAACCGGAAAATGTATTCGTTAGTTCGTTTAATGTTGTTTTAGAGATCAATTTCTTTTAGTCGTTTTTATGCTTTCTGTATTTTCGTTAAAACCACCTCGACGTAGAAGTACATGAGAACATCATCATCGGTGTTATAAAAGATGGTATGTGCAGCACCTCTGTTTAGTTGAGGAGCTCAAACACAAAAGTATGCGGATTCGCACCTGGGAAGCGAAGTGAATGTGCCCCAGTGGCAGTGATTTGGTTTTCATTTCATTAAACTCTCTTTTGCTGTTCTATTTAGAAAATTGTTTTTTTTTTTTTTTTTTTTTTCTTCTAAAGCACTTTGCAAATAATGGAATTCTTTTGTAGTTTTAATTTGGGAAGAACTTATACAACACGACGACGACGACGACGATGATGACATGACCCGAAATTCTTGTTCATCTTGTTGGTTATGTGTAGTTTTGGATTTTGCGTACGTGAAGTATGGATATTGTTGGGTTGGGTTGTTATCCAGCACTTCGCATAGTTTCTCGTAGAATATTGAATAAAAAAATAAAATAAAAAAACATTCTAGTACTCTATACAACTTTTGAATACAAACGTGAGTAAATGAATTGTTCTTCTGCGGCATGTACATAGATAAGTATAAGTAAGACAGGCAGTCAGATATGTACGTCAAGGAACATTGCCCATTGAGTTCGTTTATTGGAATTCAATTTGACAGTATGGGCAAGAAGTTTGTTACCTATTTTTTATTTAACAAAAAAATGTTAAGTCTTTTTAAGTTAGAAAATTTAAATCTGCGTTTGTTTAGTTTAGTTTAGTTTAGTTTATTTCATTAATTAGAGATAATATTTTTCAATTAGATTACAATATCAAAATTAAATTACATCAATATAAAAAAACAAACATAATATTATAGTACAAACAATAATAATAAATAAAATAAAATTGGTAAACATAAATGACAAAATATGAAAAATAAACAAAGAATTAAAACATGACGTAAATCAACGAAGGAAAAGTGCACACATAACTTTATTCTTAAAACTTAAGCGAGAACAAGAAAAAAAATTTCAATTTCATCTATAATTTTATTGGTATCTTTGACATCATCAGCGATATCAGTGTGATATCATATGGAAATGAGAACGTAGCACTCTACTTGAAAAAAAATTAATACGCTAGTACACAGAAACAATTAATATGATTATGTATTATATGTAATATCTCTGATAAACATTATTGAAAAATAATTTCTTCTTGTTTCTAGCGTTAGCATATTAAAAAGCAGGTACCTTACGGGATACAAAGGTTTTTGAATATTCCAATTAAGTTTATAAAAAGCAAACCTTGTAAAGCTCCTTTAAACCCGTTCTAACCTAAGAGACTGAGTATTATAATACGGATTCCATACGACTGTATAATATTATAGATTAGATCGAATAAATGCTATGTAAAATCCTTAGAGTTGCGCATAATGTAACCAAGCATCTGGTTGGTCTTGTTAACAACGTAGTCAATATGATAACTGAATCAAGAGTCTATGATCAAAAACAACACCTAGGTCTTTCTTATGGGTAACTTTTACAAGAGGAATATCATTCATAACATAATTAAAACAAATTGGAGAATCTCTGCTATAAGATGACAAGAATTCACATTTAGAGACATTAAGATAAAGGGCATTATTATTACACCACCGGGATAAACCAGTAAAGTCTTTCTGGAACATATGACAATATGATATGTAATAATCTTCAATGGATTTCAGTTGCTTAAAAATTTTCGGATCATCAGCATAATAATAAATTCTGTGAGAAATTGATGTAATTAGACATATTGTTTATAAATAAAACAAATAGCAGAAGACCAATATGACTACCTTGAGGACTGCCGAAGTTACATCAATAGCTTTGGATTTAATTCTGCCAATTTTAACAAATTGGATTCTATTTTTCAATATTTTTAAGGGTTTCATATACATACATCCGTGGTATTGAGGAGTAATCCACCAAGGTCAACTACATTTGAAGAGGGAAGATTTGGAAAAACATTAACAGATTCAACAAAATACACAGATAATCAGCAATCAAATTACAATACTCCATGCAGTTAGGCAATCCTGACGACTTTTTTTTAATTAATAAATTTCCAGTCGGATTTTATTTCGGATTCATGGTCACTTACAAATAGTTTATAAAGGAATTTATAAGGAAAACCAAACTCTCTTTGAACAGACAAATAGAAATCACGATTTACCGAATTACCTCTGCCATTTTTTACTAGCGATTATAGGGACTATAAGGCAAGTTTAGGATTCGTGAATTCTTAAAAAATTTAGATAACAATCAAACATGACATTACGATCATAGAGAAATCGAGAAAAAATGTCTGTCTGTCTGTCAGTATGTATAACGAGCTGCAGCCTAAACGGCTTAAGCGATTATCCTCAAACTTGGCGTGTGTGATTATATTGGCATTCCCCAGAGGGAAAATTGAAATTTTATTTTTAGCCCTAAAAATAACGGTACCTGCCATATGACCGTTTAGGAATATCTTATTTTTCTCAAAAACGGCTTCAATGATTTTAATGAAAATTTTTGAGAATGTTTTTGTTGGTATTGGCTATTATTTGATTAGAACCACATATACGGGAAAAGTCTATTAACGGGACCTTTCATATAACGGTTTTTTTAATTTTTAGATTTCTCGGTTACGGCTCTTTGGATTTCTGTCAAATTTTATATTTTTTAGAAGATCTAGGTAGCCAAATTAATTTTGCATACCAAATTTTTGAATAACTTTTTTTTTATAATTAAAATTATTTTTTTGATTTTTTTTTAAAATCAATATTTTGAATACTAATAAAAAAAATTATTTTAAATTTTATAATCACATGTATTTTAATACATTCTAAAAAATTGCATACCAAAATTTAAAAAAATATTTTTTGTTCAAAAAACTAAAAATAAAAAAACAGGATTCTATCAAAATTTTCGAAAACATTTTTCATAAATTCCTTGTTATTTAAGACGTGTGATGGCATACTTCATTTTTACTAAAAACCGTTAAGTATTGTGGTTTTAAATACTTTTTATAAGTTCAAACTGTGTTATTTTCAACGCAAATGTTACTTTTTTCTGTCAAAGATCTTGCTTTCCAATGTAATTACGCCCATAAGAGCAAGTAGCAAGTGCGACCCGGTCGTGCCCATTTTTATATTTTATATACGCCTTATTCTTTTTATTTTTTTTCATATATAAGCCTTCGATTAACCTAGGGTGGGATTGGAATTTATCCTTTTTCTCTTTAAAGGGATAAAATGTTCAATAGCAAGTGTTAAGTGCTGCTTAAAAAGGCAAAACGTTTGTTCAAGATTTTGTTGGGCAAATGTTTGTTCCCAACTAATAGAGCTTAGATAATTGTTAAAAGCATCAAAGTTACCACATTTAAAATCATAAAAATCAATATAATCATTTCGATTTGAAGCAAAGACTAGTATTTTAAAATCAATTGACAAAGCAACATTATGTCTCGTATTTTTAACAACAGGGAATTTCAAATTTTCAATACAAAACTTCCAACTCTTTATCAATAAAGACGAGATCAAGAATTCGATTTAAAGCATTAGTGATAAAATTGACTTGCTTTAAATTAAATTGATTTAATTAGTCTACTACTAAACTTTCAATACTACTCGTAACATTAAAAGAAACTAAACAGTTTTCATTTGAGTCAAATATCCTGCAATGTTCATATTCGAAAAACCAAATTTTTACATTAGCAAAAAATTCAGCAAAAAATACTGCAATGTCCCAAAGGCAGTACAAATTTTTGGTCATTTGTAAAAAAGTAAAGAATTCTTCGTCATCGTCAGTTCCTACGCTCGTCTTCAACTGTACTCCTGCTGTCAGTTCTCAAGAAAAAGCAGATCTGCTTGCTGCCCAATTCGCGTCAAACTCAACACTGGCCGCAGGTGTCAGAACTCCTCCTGTACTCGAAAGCGTAAATGATTTTATGGGACCAATCTTCTTTCGCACTCGTTCAGTCGCAAGAGTATTGAAAGATCTCAACATAAATAAATCCGCTGGCCCGGATTGTATCCCCGCTATTGTTCTGAAGAGGTGTTCTTAAGCGCTGGCAAAACCTTTGCGTAAGCTTTTCCATCGGTCCTATTCCTCTGGACTCTTTCCGAGTGCATGGAAAAGAGCATTTGTTCAGCCTATCCCCAAAAAAGGCGAATCTTCTGCACCCTCAAACTACCGACCAATTGCACTAACGTCCCTTCTTTTTAAGGTCATGGAAATGCTGATTAATTTTCAGCTTAAGAAATAACTCGAAGAACGAAAGCTTCTTAATGACCGGCAGTACGGCTTTCGTAGCAACAGGTCCACTGGCGATTTGATGGTATATCTCACCGAAAAGTGGAACCAATCTCTCCATCGTTTTGGGGAAAGCAAAATTATTGCACTTGATATTTCTAAGGCATTTGATAGAGTTTGGCATCAAGCCCTTTTATCGAAAATGCGTGCATTTGGACTCGACGAATCTCTTCTTCGTTGGATTAGTAATTAACTTTCGAAACGGTCAATACAAGTTGTAATCAGACGGATTCAAGTCTGATCCTCACAAAATAAATGCTGGTGTGCCCCAGGGCTCTGTTTTGTCTCCGACTCTTTTCCTTATATTTATCAATGACTTATTATCTGAAACAACTAATCCAATCAATTGTTTTGCTGACGACAGTACTCTCAGCTTTTCATATTCGTTTCCAGATTCACACCCATGAGCGGCACTTGCATTGAAGAAACAGAACACCTCTCAGTTCTCGGTATGAACATTGACATCGTAAAGAATGCTGCGAGGTGTTTAGGTTTCCTTCGAAGATGCAAGAAGTTCTTCACCCCGTCTGATTTGGCTATAGTATATAAAGCATATATTCGACCGAAACTCGAGTATAATTCCCATATTTGGGCAGGTGCTCCTATAACCCACTTGAGTTTTCTAGATAGAATTCAAAAAAGAGGTTTGAAAATGATAGGCGATCGAACAATAACAGAAACATTTACATCTCTTGAGCACCGTCGTAATGTTTCGTGCCTTTCGTTATTCCATCGTTATTTTTACAAACAATGCTCTAGCGAAATAGCCAGCTGCATTCCTCCCCTGAAACGATTCAACCGTAATACTCGAACTGCTAGGAATGCCCATCAGTTTACCCTTGAGCCTAACTTCGGACGTACTGTTAAGTATAGAGATTCTTTCTTTAGTCGTACCACACGAATGTGGAATGCTTGGCCAGACTCTGTTTTTCTCCCATTTTGATATGCAGAACTTTAAAACTAATGTGCATCGGTATCTCCTCTTTTATCCCTCCTCATTTCCCTAGTGCTCGTGCGGTGTTTAAACATTTTAAGGGTACACACAAACCCCTTTCGTGCGTGTAAATTATAAAAAAAAAAAAAAAATCAATATCACCAATATTAAGTTACAAATGACTGGTTGGATGTTTTGTAAATGGACGTTATATAATTCAAGAGGGCTACCTGGCCGAAAATAGCTCACACTCAGATAAATATTTACTTTATTTTTGAAAGAAATTGTAACAATTATTTGATCAATATCTAAGCTACGAGATAGCTGATTTGAAATTAGATCGACCTGACTTGAAACAAGACCAGTATAGATCGCAATCATAACCCCACCCCCCGCCCCCTTGTCATATTCAATAGTGGTGGAACAACGATCTTTTAATTGTTGAGCATTACAAATTTCACTCGTCAGTTGGCTATCATTCAACCAGGTTTCCGTTAAAACAAGAATTTCATAATCATGAGAAGCAAAATAGGAATCTAAGCTATTTAATTAAGTTCTTACTCCTCCCACGTTTTGGTAGTATACATAAAAATTATGGTATTGGGAATTTGTGAATTCAACACCATTACCGGCAATAACATCTTTGCCAGCAGGGAAAACATTACTAACAGCAACAGCATCACCAGCAACAGTATTCTTGATTAAATTATCTTCTTCGGCAACAATGTCATCATTATCATAATAATCGGCAACCAAATCATTCAAAATGTTAAAGTGAAGATACAATCTAATTTCGAGTAACCGTTTTGAAATACAGCTTGAAACTCGCTTAAAGCATAATGATAATGATTTTCCACTAATTTTTTGATTCGATGAAGAATAACTGATGGAAACGTTTTTTATTTAACATCAGAAGTTGTTTCCGCATAAGCAGCTGAACAGCTGAATTAGGAACAAAATATGTCAAAGTTTTTAATTCGAGCAAATGTCAGATTGCTTATATCATTTTGTATGTGTTTCGTCTAAAGTTATGTGGTTTTTTCCATGTTGTGTTTTTCATTTGACATATTTTGTGGCTTGTCCACCTAAATTTTTTTACTTCAGTAGCCGCGTACCTTAACAAGAGTTTATATGATTAATGAACCACCTTAGTTAGTGAGATAGGCATAGTCTTGTTCTTTTTCAGGCAAAACTATTGTAAGAGATTGCCGAGTGCAGGAGATAAGGTGTTTTCTTGCTAACTAAAATATTTTGGGATCGACAATCAGGCTGGGTAACATTTTTCCAATTCCTAGCCCAAGCTAGAATCCGTCTGTATATTTTAAGTGAGAAAATAGTCATCAGTTATAGTTCTATGGAATCGATAAAATTTGTCTTATCTTTCTCATTCTTCTAACTAATGTCGTGCAACATCAAGTTGCATTCTAAAAGGCAATATGCCTTATAGACAATTAGCTTAAAAATGTAACAATATAAATATATCTATGGTTTGCATCCGGTACAGTTGAGATAATCTTGAGATTTATTTCCAAAGAGGACCAAGTGAGTATTGGGCCTAGAAAAATGTATCTAACGTCAACTTAAAGGTGCATTAGTTTGTGTTACTTTGAGGAACACTGCAAGTGTTCAGATTAGCCAAATTGGTTGCCAAAATTTGTGGAAGAAGCAGTTTTCACTTTGAAGATGTGACGAGGTGTTCGCTATTGTGAAAAGTTTAGCGCTGTGGACAGTTACATAAGTATGAGATGATTAGGATTTGCTTAGTTCACAACAATTTAAGGCTTCATCTAGGTTAGTCTATCAAACAACCTATCCGTAAGTAAGAATTGGCTGGATAATCGATATGTATTCCCAGTCAGTTGTACGAAGTTCTGAAACCCAATTATATACAAAAGTCTTTTTAGAGAGAAAAACAAAACTAACTAACTATTTTGGGTTGGTTCTGACCTCACAGAAGCTTTTGACGTAAAAAAAGGATTCCGACAAGGTGATGCGCTATCGTGCGATTTCTTCAACTTAATACTTGAAAAAATTATAAGAAACTCGCATGTCAATTGTAGTGGGACAATTTTTTTCAAGTCTGTGCAATTGCTAGCATACGCTGACGACATAGACATCATTGGCAGAACTCGGCGAGCTGTCACTGGAACGTTTGCTAGCATTGAAGCTGAAGCGGCTAAGATGGAACTAGCAGTGAATGAGGCCAAAACGAAGTACTTGCTGTCCACAAAAAGGGACACACAACACCGGCGGATTAGACAAAACATCACAATAGACAGGTACAACTTTGAGGTAGTTAGGGACTTTGTGTACCTCGGATCCGCTATAACATCTGACAACAACATCTCGTCAGAAATAAAGCGAAGAATTACTCTTGCCAATCGCTGTTTCTATGGGCTAGGAAGGCAATTGAGTAGCAAAGCCCTCTCTCGAAAGACAAAGGAGAGCGAATGGACAACAATGCTCCGGCTCGCAGGATCTTCGATTCCATCCCAGAGGGTAGACGCAGTCAAGGAAGACCTCGCCTTAGGTGGCGCGCTCAAGTGGAGGACGACCTCAACCAACTTGGAGTGCAAAACTGGAGGCAGATAGCCAAAGACCGAGTTGGCTGGAGAGGCATGTTGGTTGAGGCCCAGGTTCGTCCCGAACTGTAGCGCCACCTAAGTAAGTAAGTAACTATTTATTTTATTGAAAAAGTCCAAAAAAGATTAGAATATGTTTTGCCTTATAAACAGTAAGCAAAATTACTGGAAATATTTGTCTGTTTGCCTTATTTCCACACTTGTTGGATATGCAAATCATTACCAAAGTATTCTGTGATTTAAGCTGCTTATCAGTTCCATCTAATGATTTATGTTAGAATAAAAGCAACCCATTCAGTAAGGTTCGTGGTTAAGAGATCAGAGAGTCTTTTAGTAAGTGCGCAAGTTTCCGATACTGGTAAGACTATAGACTTCTGTATAAGTCTGTAGTTTTTTTTTTTTTTTTTTTTCGTAACAATACTAGATTTGAAGTTCCTTGACAGATTATACCTAGTACTCTGTTAGATTTTAGCAGACGCCCTCGAAGTTTTCCTTAACATTGTTATCGGCTGTTACTTTTGAACCAAAAGGTAGTTAAAGGATTACACTACTTCAAATTCATTCTTCACTACCCGGATTTTTAAACTAATACTTCTCGCAAACGCTGCTACCATGTACTTAGTTTTTCCTTTATTAATGTGCAGCCCCAGATTTTGTGCCGCCTGCGCCTGTTCGATCTGGATGACGAAATTTTGTCGTCTGCTTAAGTCAGTTTTTTCTGACTATCATCATCATCATCGGCGCAACAACCGGGATTCGGTCCGGGCCTCCTTCAACAAGTTCTTCCATACATCCCGATTGCTGACGACGCCATCCAATTGCGCACACCAAGGCTTCGGGTGTCCTGGTCTACGCAATCCTCCCAACGCAAGCAAATTCTGCCACATTGTTTCCTACCATAAAAAGAACTTCAAAAGAGTTTTCGAGCTGATTCCTCTTCGCTCATGCCAGCTAGGTGCCCAGCCCACCGAAGTCTACCGAGCTTTATTTTGTCCACAACATCTGTTTCGATGTAAATTTCATACAATTCATGATTGTACCTTCTCGCCTGACTATAGCCCCTCTTAATGACGTGCTAGAGTCACTAATTGATTTCTTAAAGGCCATGTTGAAAAGGATGCAGACCATCCCCTTATATGAGTTCAAGATATTTAATTGTCTGCACACCAATCCAGCATTTCATTGACCGGGAAAATTCTGCCGGTAGAAGTCACAAGCGCGAAATCCCAATGCTCGTTTTATCGTCATGTGCCTTAAGTTTTTGTTTAATCTATGAACATATAGGTCAATTTGAAATGTTTTTCAAAATAAATTTATGTATTTCTGCAAATCATACATTTTAAACAGTGCCACATACCGTAAAAAGCCTTAACTATAAAAACAAATTAAAACTCTTCAAAACACACAAAATTTCAACAAAATCTGTGTTTTTCGTTTAAGATTTGTCAGTTTTTTAACACTGAACATATAAAATTCTATCCACTGAGCCTCTTTCTTTCAACATTAGCTGTTTTAGGAAAATAAGGAAGTAGGCAGCTGAAAACGTTTACTTTTAATTCTCTAACTACGTTTACTATCATTTTTCTTATCGATGATCCATATGCTCGTATTTCTACATTTATAAAACCACTAGCTGTTACCCGCAACTTCGTCCGCCTGAAATTTATCAAAAACTGTGTACTCAATTCGCAAAGTTTACAAAAAGTTAATAATTTTGTATTCCACCACAGAGAAATACCTACCCATGTTAGTTTAATTAGATATTACGTATATTTGATTTGGTTATTATAAAAATATTGAATGGTGTGATTTTGAGTCAAATCGTTCTAAAATAATAATTTTCGAAAAATAAGCAAACCCAGCGCCACCTAAGGGTAATTGAAATAGCTTTAGTTATTCCTTTCAAAATGAGCTCCCTGCCTGTGAAAGTTCCGTCAAAGTCGGTCCATAAATAAGAATTTTCGAAAAAAAAAATACACCAGCGCCACCTAGTGGGTAATTAACATAGCCTAAGTTACTCTTTGGGATATAAGCTACCTGCCAATGTGAAAGTCCCGTCAAAATCGGTGAAGCCGTTCCCGAGATTACCCGGAACCAACAAACAGACAGACACAAACAAATTTTTAAATGCTGTTTTTTGTTATAAGTACTGTATATCCTTTCGTATACATCAAGTGAAAAGCTGTTATTTCGATTTTAAAAACAGACAATTCATTTATGTGTATAGATTATGTATACCAAGAAAAGAGAAATTTTTTGAGTCTACTGTCTAGAAAAATTCGTCTCATAAATATACCAACTATACTAACGTTATTCAAAATCACACCATTACTCATTAACCAACTAAGAATGATTCATTTAATTATATGTATATATTTATTAGCGCGACGACTCAATTTCATTTAATTGTATATCTTTAATTAGTCATTCAATTACTTTGCGTCATTTTATTAAATCATAAAACAAAAAAATACTCAAATTTTCTTAATTCCCTTTGACTGTTTAAATTAAGCACTTAACCCAGTTAATAAATTTATTTATTTACAACAACGCCGTTAACTTTTGACCTCCACTGTTGCTCATTTCTCCGCCACACCCTGCCCGGCTACCACCATTACCCGAGTTCCTATTCCACTGTTAAGGTTGTCTTCAGGTTAGTGTTTTTTTTTATTCCATCTACAGTCTGGTTTTTATAATTCCATTTTTTGGCGATTTCTTCTTGATTATGCTGCTTAGTTATATTTTGGCATTTCTTTCGTTTTCTCTCTGGCTCGTTCGGCATGTCGCAGTCAAGCGCCTAACCCAGCTATCGTCGAGCCGCGCTAAGTATTCGCCGACGAACCGTGAAAGAAGATAGATTATCTACACTTCGATAGTTGAAAACTTCTTGCCAGGAAACAGTAATCCATCGGGAGTGTGTTAACAATATCCGCTTCCATATATCAGCAGGTTCCTTTTTTTCCGTCTTCTTCCCGTTTCTTCGGATTCTTAATCATATTTAATGTATCTTCGTTTGTATCTTGTTTCAGATACATAACGCGTTCGAATCGAACAGCAAGAGGCGGTGCAGGAAGCAACAATAGCGACTCATCACCGTCACCGATACAATCTGCAGCAGCATCACACAATCGATTGACACCCAGTTCACCTAGCATCTCGTCAAATCGCCAGAGATCGCCACTTAAGTCGCCTTTATTAAATCATCGCCCATACCACAATCACTATTCGGCTCCGGCATCAGCTTTCGTTGCTCCACTACCAGGGTCGTCAGGAACTACTATCAATGGTAACGGCAACACTCATCATCTTCAGCAATACCAGACGCATCAGCAACAGCAACAACAGCAGCATCATCAGCAAGTGGACCCTTATCGATCTGTGATGACCAATTCTGTGGGTGCTGTGGCCACTGCTGCTTCTGCACCAATCCAGGGTGCCGCAGCATCATCATCACCATTGAGCGATATTTGTGGTAAGTATCTGCGGATGTGATTTAGATACTTTTGTGTTTTGTTTTTTTTTCTGTGTGTTTTGTTCGTCATCTTGTGTGTGCACTTGTGTTGTCATTTTTTGTTTCCTAATTATTTGCACTTATTCAGCACATTAATTTTTTTTTTATTTTGTTTGATCACACTTTTTTTGTTTTATTTTTTATTTAATCATTCGTTTTGCATGAAATGAGGACTCTGTTGTCTAACTAAGTGTACACTCCGGTTAAGCATCTTAAACTTCGTCGGCCAAGTGTTTTGATGTTATTTAATCGCAGCTTTAGTGGATGATTACAAGTGAAACAGGAGCTTTAGGTTGCTTCAAGAGATTGTTATACCGCGCATCTTGAAAAGCTTTGTCACATTAAAATGTTAATTTTTTGTATTGATGAGGGTTAAACTAGCTGGAAAGGCAAGTGTTCGGAGATTATACGTTCGAAAAAGGTGTTTAAGTGAGCTCAGGTGTTAAAAGTGAATGCACGTGGTCAATAATGACACTTCTAGTTTCATAGAAATGACTAATATAACGATTTTTATCACAATTTTCTTAGAATTGAAATGACAGTTTTTTTTTCAATTGCTATTGCTGGGCTTATTAGATTAATTCAATATTGGGTCGGTTTATCAAACTTATCCTCTAGACTCGAACTTTAATTCCAAACTTTAACCTTCAATGGTGAATGAATGTTCTTTTTTATTGCCCATTTATCTGATTTGTGAGCGGATGATTTAAATATGTTTTCTTTTTTTGTTCCAATAGAATTGAGGAAGTGTCGTTTTGTAATTAATCTTTTTGGATCAAATTTGTGTTTTCTATAAAATTTAAATTTTTAAAATGTTCTTTTAACATATAAACTTAAAACAAGTTGTTATTGTCATTCGGGCCAGTTTAAGGTTAAAACATGGTAAATTTTTCTTTTTTTTTCTTTAATTAAGTTCTTAATTGATGTTAGTTTAGTTTAGTGTAGTTTATTCATCAAACAAAGTTACAATGCTTAAGTGATTACTAGATACTATTATAAATATTAAACATTACCACCAAAGTTATTTAAAATTAACAATAGTTTTGATTTAAACAAATATCTACTAAGATTGAAATCAATCATGTTGCAAATAATATTTGCTTCATTAAGACACCTAGACAATGGTTCATTGGCAGCATATACAGTTCTATGGAAAGGTATATTAAAAAATACATGGTTTCTAAGCATTCTCCCATGAACATTGAAACCAATTAAAGCTAAAATTAGAGAACAATCAATATGGTCTGTAATTATGTCATGAATAAAAATAAAATAAATAAATTTATTGGCGCGACAGCTCCTTAAGGCCTAGTGACTTATACCCTCAACCATTCCTGTGTGTGTGCTGTTAATCTGCAAGAATGGAAGGGAACTACAGTTTACCGCCGAGTCCGAACGGCTACATGAGATGTACTTTTTTGAGACAAATTTTACACTTGAAGGTTTTGTCAGTTCCTCGCAAGAGGCAGTACTCCGGAAAAGAAGATGGCTATGAGCTGGATTCGAACGCAGGCTTATTCGCGGTGAACTTTCTTCGAATGGTTAAGGGCAAAATACCAAGTAATTTACATCTCGTATCATAAGAGGGCATATCTATGTTCCAATTCAATCTTTTTACTACAACCCTCGTAAAACGTTTTTGGATTTTTTCAATTCTAAATGAATGTACTGCATATGAAGGATTCCAAATTACACTGCAATACTGCATATTAGACCTTACAAAATCAAAAAATACCCATTTTAAAGTCTGAGGATCAGAGAACTCTTTGGAGTTACGCAAAATAAAACCTAACATAGAATTGACTCTGGCGACTAAAAAATCCATCTGTCGTAATAAGTCTAGCTTTCTGTCGAATATTACATTTAATTGGCGAACGGTTTCTACAAAACGTTAAGATTTGGCATTTAGAAATGTTAAGATTGAGAGAGTTAATAGTGCACCAACTCGATAATCTACTAAGATCTTCTTGCAATAGGAAGCAATCTTGCTCGGATTTTATGCAACGAAACACTTTTAAATCGTCTGCATACATCAAGCACTTTGAATTCGAAAATATTTCAGGAATGTCATTAACAAAAAGCAAAAAAAGAAGAGGGCCTAAGTGGCTAACCTGTGGGACACCTGAAGTAGCATAAACCGGTTCAGAAAGAACATTGTTTATACGAACGTACTGAATACGATATCTTAAGTAAGAATTGATCCAATTTAAGAAATTCGAGTGAAAATCTACTTTCTTTATTTTCATCAGTAAAACGTCATGACTTACTCGGTCGAAAGCTTTAGAAAAGTCAGTATATACGACGTCATATTGAGAGCCTTTTTCAAGTCCACTCAAAACCAGGTTTCAAAAAATTGTAAGGTTAGTAGTTGTGGATCTACCAGCTACAAAACCATGTTCGAATGGAGAAATTATTCTCTAAATTGAAGGAGTTAGTTGGTCATAAATCAATTTTTCAATAATAGACAATGGAGTAAAAGTAAAAGCTTACAGTATACTTATCCTTACAGTATAGTTATCCTTACAGTATACTTATCCTTAGCTCCAATGACAAATCCTCATTATTTTCTCATTATTTAATGACTTTTCATTTAAGACAAGCTATATGTAAGGTATTAACAAAATTCTTTCTTTCTTTTTTTTTTTATTTGAAAAGCCCATGTATGCCATTGTGTATTGAATATGATATCGTTTAAATGCCCGACTCGGCTTTTTTCAGTGACACGGATCTTAGTGGTCCATTTTCAATGACGCTTCCGCTAAGATCCGGCTAAACTTAAGCGATGGCCTGTGTCATGTTCACCCTATTTACATCGGCTGATTGTGGTTTATTGGCATAGACCTTTGAATTAAGTAAAACCCCAGTAAGTATAACCTTGATAACTAACTCACGTCTTCTGTGCGAGAGATAATCGTACCCTCACCATCGCATCGTCGTATTCAAAAAAGTACGACCAATCACGCTGCCGCCCGGCGTTATCTTTAGTCATGAACTTTGAACTTCTGGATCATTTGGATCTGGTCATGTTGTAGGCCCAAATGCCGACGCAAAATTCGCCAAGCTTATGTTGAAACATGAAATGCCTCTGGTTCTGCTTTAAACTTTCACGGAACGCGGCTATGTTTTTGCTAATCTTGCGTTCCTTTGACGTACGAATGTTGGCTGATTGATTACCGAGCCGTTTGTCTCTAATTTGGACACCAAACATTGAAAACTAATAATAATAATAATAACACAGTTTTTTTTATTAGAATCGTTTAATCGATTAACTTGTCGAAGCCATTTGACATCAGTAACTGATTTCACCAAAACAACATGGCCAACACTGGCCACCAAAACTTAATCAGGCAAATTGAAAATCACTTTATTTTGCATTATATTTTAAGTTAGGTCTTCACTGCAACTAACTTTCAATATACAATACAAATTCAACTAACCTTGTTGAATTTGTATTGCTTGTCGGAAATCAATGTTATTTCAAACGATTTCATTAAAGCTTTTGATAAAATTTCCCACTGAATTATACTCTTTTAACTATTTCATTCTACTTTGATAGATTTCTTCTTATCTAGAACACGATTTACATTGTTTGTTTTTAATTTGGCTAATGAAACCTATTCCAATGGTGTCCCCCAAGACAGCCACTTAAGTCCCCTTCTTTTACTTTTACTATCAATGAAATTGAAATGGAAATTAAAAATGCTCGTGTCTAAATTACGCAGATCATTTGATCAACTAACGACTCGTCTGTTCAATGTCTAATGAGTTTTGATACTCTTTTCTAGATTCTATTTAACAAGTGCTGTGATACTCAAGTTATGTAAACATCGGAGATAAATAAGCGTATCATACGGTTCCGTTGGAATTCTCAATACGAAGGAAGTGGACGTGAATTTCAAAAGTCGAAAAATAGTGAAATAGAAAAGATATTAACAATAAAAGATCATATATGTATACAAATGAGAAGGATCATTACGAATTCAGAATTGGTTAAGGGTTTCTTGAACTGATATGAAAACGTAATTATTGAGAGGCATTTCGATGGTATCGACACACTTTCTGATTTTCGAGAAATTTCTTGGACAGAGCTTTAGTTCTGAAAACAACATTAAATGTTGATTTAAGTTTTGTCTATTTGTCTTTTATTAATAAACCAATAGAAAACGAATAAGTGATATTGCACATCAATCTTCCATTACTCCGATTCTGATCCCTCCATTCTAACCTCTGTGTCATTCCTGAAAATTTCTAGTTTTCCAACCAAATCATGTCTCAAAAATTTATTCAGCTGTATTAGTTGATCACTATTCTTCCTTGTTACTGACCTAGGCAGCGCAGGCTCAGGGGTGAATTGATGAGCATTCATTGCGAGACAAGTATTACGGGAGAAACTTTTAAGAGGAGGAATGCAGCTGGCTACTTCGAGTGAACATTTTTTACTTGTGATTATAGGTACTATAAGGCATGTTTAGGATTGTAACAATCAAACATGACATTACGATCATAGAGAAGTCTAAAAAAGTTATCGACAAAAAATGTCCGTCTGTCTGTGTGTTTGTCTGTCTTTCTGGTTGTATAACAAGCTTCAGCCTAAACGGTTTAAGCGATTGCCTTCAAATTTGGTATGTGTGTATCTTTTGGCATTCCTCAGATTGGAAATAGAAATTTAATTTTTAGGGCTAAACATAACCGTACGTGCCATATAACCATAAAAAAAGCTTATTTTTCTCGAAAACGGCTCCAACGATTTCGATGAAATTTGTAAAGAATCCATTTGTTGGTACTACCATTACACTAAATAAAAACACTAAAACCAAATTTACCAGAAAAGAAATTAACAGTACCTTTCATATAATGTTTTTTATTTAAATTTCGACTTTCTCGGTAACCGCTCAATAGATTTCAATCAAATTTAATATTTAAAAAGATCTATGTAGCCAAATTAACTCCGGATACCAACATTATGAATATGAAACAACTAATCCCAATAAATTGTTTAGTTGACGAAACAACTAATTCAATAAATTGTTTTGCTGACGACAGTACTCTCAGCTTTTCATATTCGTTTCCAGATTTACATCTATGTTCTTCGGATGCGGAACTGCAACGGCAGCGTGTGATAAGTTCTGATTTTGACAGCATTGTACAATGGGGAATAAGAGATCGCGTAGAACTTAATGCTTCAATAACTCTTTTGTCGTTAAAGCGAAACAAACCCCCAATGTCACTATCTATATGAGTGGCAGTTGCATCGAAGAAACTGATCACCTCTCAGTTCTCGGTATGTGCATTACCGAACACCTTCTAACTTTTTTTTACCCCGTCTGATCTGGCTACACTATACAAAGCATACATTCGACCAAAACTTGAGTATATCGCATATTTGGACAGGTGCTCCCATAACCCAGCTGAGTTTTTGGATCGCATCCAAAAAACAGCTTAAAATGAATAGGTGATAGAAAAATTACGGATTTGATTACATCTCTGGAGCATCTCCGTAATGTAACGTGTCTTTTACTATTCTATCAATATTTTTTTTTAAACAGTGATCCAATGAAATAACCAGGTGCATTCCTCCCCTGAAACAATTCAACCGTAATGCTCGCTTTGCTAGGAATGTCCATCAGTTTACCCTTGAATCCAATTTCGGACATAATGTAAAGTACAGAGATTATTTCCTTAGTCGCACCACACGAATGTGGAACGCTCTACCTGGCTCGGTTTTTTGTTCCCATTTTGATATACAGAATCTCAAAACTAATGTCAATCGACATCTCCTTTTATATCTTTCCCTATCACCCAAATGTTCGCACGGTGTTTTTAACATTTTTAAAAGTAAATAAAATAGCCCTTTCAAGCGTCCTTATTATAAAAAATATAATTAGTTAATTTTTTTTTGAAAATTCAATTTTCTTAAAATGGTTGAAAGAAAAATATTTTAAATTTAAAAATCAGGTGTATATAAACTCCAAAAAACAGTATGCCAAAATCTCGATTTTTTTTTTAACTAAGAAAACTGGATTTTATCAAAATCCGTCCTACAAAAATAGAACCGCTTTAAAACCTACTGCTAACTACTTGCGTATAAGTGAAACATCTATCCAATTTTTCTAATTCTTTTAACTTGTGTCGTGCAGCATTAAGTTGCATTCTTAAAAGCAATGTGCCTTAGATACGGACGCATGTTGTTATTAAAATAAATTGCACGACTAGATCGCACGTACTTGCTCATATGTGCGGTCACATTGTCGAATAGAAGTAAACAAAAAAAACAACGTAAAGCTTCAAAGTTTTCTACCATTCATTCATACCGGCTGAAGCACTAGTTTGTATAAAAGTTTAGGAACCATCACAAAATCCGCTCAAATAGATCTTTTTTACTCCTGGGATTTCTACACTTCGTTTATTTTTAGTTAAAATAAATAAATTTATTGGCGCGACAGCTCCTTAAGGAGCCAAGGCCTAGTGACTTATACTCTCAACCATTCCTGTGTGTATTGTTAATCTGCAAGAATGGAAGGGACCTACAGTTTACCGCCGAGTCCGAACGGCTACATGAGATGCACTTTTTCGAGAGAAATTTTACTCTTGGAGGTTTTGTCAGTTCCTCGCAAGAGGCAGTACCCCAAAAAAAAGGAGGTTATGAGCTGGATTTGAACCCAGGTTCTTTCGCTTAGCAGTCCGACACACTAACCACTAAGCCACGGGTAACCATAATTACTTTGTCTACATTCAATTGATAGAGCCACTGGCAATGAGAAGCACTGTATTCTGTAAAGTAAAGATCTTCTTTTTTTAGCCGCACCATTTGAATGTGAAATTCTTTGTCTGAATCTCGTTATCTTCCTATTAAAGTATGTATCTTTATCCACAGGGAACCATAATTACTTTGTCTACATTCAATTGATAGAGCCACTGGCAATGAGAAGCACTGTATTCTGTAAAGTAAAGATCTTCTTTTTTTAGCCGCACCATTTGAATGTGAAATTCTTTGTCTGAATCTCGTTTCCCTTCCTATTAAAGTATGTATCTTTATCTTATATAACTAAATACCAATTTTAAATTAGTTTAAAAAAAGTTTTTTTTTTCAAAGTTACTGATGCAAGAAAAGTTATAGAATTTAATATAAATCAAGAATTAAGTACTCAGAAACGTTTTAATGACTTGAAACAGAAGGCTTCTTTAAAATTCAATAATAATTTCTTTTCCTAAAATGGCTTTGAACTGTTTCGAATAAAAAAAAAATTATTTTACTTTGAAAGAAAAGTTAAAAAAAACATATCAATTAATCTTTGCCGATTAAAAATTTGCAATCAATTTCCAGCATAACTTTTAAAACCCGTAAAATCTCCAGCGTGCCATAAATCTTCTTTTATTGTAAAATCTTTTTAGTATTTTCTCATTTTTCTTCCGTATTGCTCCATTAATTTACTACACTAATGAATTAATTATACTCAAGCCATATACTTATGTAAATCCATCTAAATAGTTCATAGTTTTTGACCTAAAAAAGCAGCGCTTTTTCAATGTATCTTTTTTTAAGTATAATGCAGTCGTTTAGTTGCATTTTCCAGTCGATATTTATATTTGTTATCGTCAAACCTTTTAAAAGCTGAATTCTAATCAAAACCCTTTAAAATCCCTTTAAAGTATCGCTTCGGTTCATTGATCTCAATAATTTCATCCAAACCATGCCGATTAGTATCGTTCTTCTTCCCCATTGCAGAATTTTGAAATGTATCCGTTAGATTCACTAATTTATCCGGCATGCAAATTTGCATAAATTAGTCGATGGTGATGGCAAATGATACGTATGAATATCGCTGTAGAGTGTTGAGAAGATTGTATAGACAGAGTCGGCATTCATTATTGTTTACGATAGACATCCTCTCGATTTGTATCTATTCCATTGAACTATCTTTTGGAATAATTATGAGGAGAGCGAAGCCAAAGAGCAAGGTGCAAGGTATGCGAATTGATTGCCTCATTATCGGCTTATTTGCAAATTTTATGTTTTTGTTTTATTTATTTATTTTTTTTTTTACATAAGAAAAGTGATTCAAAATGTTTTCGTAATTATTTTGAGTGGCGAGACACTCTTTGAAGTTTAAAGATACAATCATCAACTGTGAGATAAAATCGCAGCAGAGACACGGAAGAGATCGTTGCAAATCGTTTATATTGAAGCATTATTTGTATACTTATGCAAATAAATGGATAAGCAGTTTTGCTAAAGGAAGTTGATACTTGTAGTTTGTTATGCATTTTCTCATAAGGAAATGACTATGACATACAAATAAAGGGTTCAAGTTAGTCAAGCAGTTAAATCTCTAAACGTTTCTTGAGTACAAAGTAAACTTCACGGACGACTTTAAGTTGTGTCAAGTCAAGTTTCAAAGCTGGACCAAAAAAAAAAACAGAAGTATTTTATATTTGAATAACTTTATCAGCCAAATTAAATGTACATAGTTCTTCTTGCCTTCTCCATTCGGCCCAGATAACAACCAAATGTATTTGTTCCAAGATATTTAATTAAAAAAATCAAAATATCATGAGATAGCTTAAATTTCACTTCATTCCATTTGAAATTAGCATCATCCATTACTTTTTTGCTCACAACTTTCTTTTACTTTCAACCAACCAAACCATATGCACTCAATTCCTTTTTACCAGGCCAATCTGTTAGTCCTACCAATAAGCATAGCGAACTCTATACAAATGGCCGTAAGGTGACAAAATCTTCGTCATCTTCATCAATAGTTCAACCAAATAATAATAATCAGCATCGTAATCCAGGCCTAAGTCATCCCAATCAACAACAACTTACACCAACAAAAACCGTAAGAACCACAAAAACATCTCGTTTGCGTGCTGCTGCGTTAGGTAAGTATCTTTAACGGAATTCTCAAGAATTCTCCTCCTTCTTCCAAATTTCAAATTTTAACTTTTTTTTTGTTTGATTTGTAAAAATTTGTAATGTAAATTTGTTGTACATAACACTAACACACTAAAAATTCATCTAATTATTAAATTGCAACAATTATTAACGATAATTGTATATTCACAGATAAAAAGAAGGATTCAGATGATCAACATCCATCAGGAATACCAACAGCAATTGGTTCACGCCAAACCTCCCCAAGACACAGTACGCGCAAAGTCGGCAACAATAACAGCCCCGATGTAACGCGTTGTGCAGCACCACGTTTAGGACTAAGTGCATCGCCACCTGGTATCAAGAAATTAGTTCCTAGCGTTTCTGTGACAACGAGACAAAATCTAAACGAGTTGCGGTACAATGGAAACAGTGGAATTGCCCGAAGGGATCAAAGACCCCACACCACTGAGTGTACTGTAAAGATTGCGCCAAGTCGACGTTTGGAACATGAAGATGATGAACATTATTCGAATGGAAATGAAGGTGGAGAGTTCTCTACTAGACCACGATCTTCGACCATGAATTCGGATATTAATCATTTGGCACATCCGGCTCGAAATGGCGGAGACATAGAGTTGAGTCCAGTAAGGAATTGTCGAACAGTGAGTAGATGAGTTAGAGAAATGATAAGAATTTTATAATAAAAGGATCACTTTTTTCTAAATTTTAGCCGGAAGCACAGAGAATTGAAGATCGGGACAAATCATCGAAGAGAAAATCGAATTTGAATCGTTCGTTGAATGAAGAAGCAACTGGAGAGGGTAGGTTTTGATACTTGAAATTGAATGTCGAAGTATTTTTAAACTTGATCGACATTTTTTTACTTTAAGAAGCAAAATAAAAATTTTAATAACATTAGGATGTTTGCATAATAGAGAACGAAGTGGTTTTAGATGTATTTTAATTTTCAAATATTTCCTTGCTATAGGAAAATTGTTTTCTTAAAGTTCTGCTTACATGGTTTGCGATTCTCTCCATTTGCTCAAAAACCACTCTTAAAATTTTGGTAAAACTGTATGCTCCGTAATCCTTTTCAGAACAATCTAACAAGACATGTAAATCGTTGGGATTAAAAAAATTTCTTCGCCGAAACGTGTTGATATAGCCAGAGACAAATGAATACAAAGCATTTTTTAAATTGTATAAATTGTAAAAGGAAGTCTTGTCCATATCCGTCTGTTTTTGAGTCAAATGAAATATCTAGTCATGACCCTCGAGTTATTACACAAATATGCGGATTTCTCCATACTCGTAATGCCTTCAACTAAAGGGTTTTTCAATAAGAGCGCTACAAAAGTTTTTTTTAATAAAACAAAACGGGTTTTGGATATCAATGAAATTCTTTATTCCTGTGAAAGTACGTTTGATGCCATTATGTTTGGAACTCGATTTCTTTTGCATGGCCACCACGGGCACGCTTGCAGAAGTCCAGACGCTGAATCCAATTGTCGACGGTTTTCAAGCATAAATCGGCCGATACTGCTGCAATTTCACGTTCGATATTCGTAATAGTCGAACGGCGTCAAATCGCAAGACCGAGGCGGCCAAGCGACTGGACCATATCGTGAGATAACACGTTCTCCAAACTTGGTTTCCAATAAATTGATTGTGACATTCGCTGTGTGGCTTGTGGCGCCGTCCTGTTAGAACCACATGTCCTCCAAGTCCATATCATCCAATTGGGGACAAAAATATTCGGTTATCATTGAACGGTAGCGATCCCCATTCACAGTAACGTGCCGGTCTTGATCATCACGAAAGAAGTACGGCCCAATGACGCCGCCGGCCCATAAACCACACCAAATCGTAATTTTTTCGGGATGCAATGATGACTCATGGAGTACGTGTGGATTGCTGCCTGACTAATACCGCATATTTTGTTTATTGACGAAGCCATTCAGCCAGAAATGAGCCTCATTGCTGAAGATGATTTTTCGATGAAAATCCGAATCATTTTCAAGTTGTTGCTCAGCCCAATTCACGAACATTCGACGCTTCTGGTAGTCAAGCGGCTTCAGTTCTTGTGTCAATTTAATCTTGTAAGATCTATTCGCAAAATTCGCCACAACAACGTCACAGAGATGCCCAACGCTTGAGAACGACGTGTGAGAGATACATTTGGGCTTTCTGCAAGTGAAGCCTTAGCGGCAGCAATATTCTCGACACTACGGGCACTTCTTTGTCTCACTGGCACGGGAACATTTTGTACTGTGCCTGTGGATCAAAATTTTTCCGCTAGACGCTCAATTTTTGATCTGCTAGGACGATTATGACGACCATAAATTGGACGTAGCGCTCTTAACGTTGAAGCCACTGACTCCGAATTTCGGTAGTAAATTTTAATAGTTTCGACTCCTTGTTGGCTCGTATATCTTTCCATCATGAAATGGCAAACCTTACTGATGAGAAAAGTTAAAAGAGCGGCAAGAAATATGGCGTCGTTTGCTGTCTCTGTCGCTCTACTTTTGTAGCGTCTCTGCTGAAAAACCCGATGTAATACTAACTTCTTTGGTTCTTTAATCTGACGAAAATAGCTAAACAGTTGGCTTTTTGAAACCTTCTTATGAAGTTAAACGAGCTTAACATTGATTCATTTAGGAACTAGAAGGTAGTTGACTGCATCCTTACCGACTTCAGTAATACATTTGATGAACTCTTGCGCGCAAGATCTTCCTTTAAAAAGCTTAGAAATTTCGGTTTTAGCAAAAATGTTGTATTGTGACTTCAATCTTATTCAAGTGTTTTTTTTTTAATATTTGCCTCCAAATTATTTGACGATTAATTAGGAAATACCACAGGGTAGTCATTAAGGCCCTCTTCTATTTATTTTATTATTGTCCTGTCTTGAAGCAGTTCCATTTATGTAAAACTAGCTTCTACCCGCGACTTCATCTGCGTTAAGTTAGGTAAGTTTGAATGGGGAGATGAACTGACAAGCCGCTTCATCTCACTCAAAGGATCCAAAAATAAGTGCCCTCTTCTGCATCAACATCCTGACAACCTCTGCATAAGCTTGATGTACTAATTCCCATTATACTGATGTGGGTTCCCATTGAGTTGTGTTCCGTAAGGATACCAACCAAGAGGGACAAGTCAAGTTTTATAATGTATTCGGAGTTTTTTCTTTTGGATATTTGGCCAAAGGCTTTTTGAAATCCGACAAGTTTCAAGTGTTGACCATCTATCGTTCGAGGCTTTGAGGAATCTTTCGTGAATTCTATTTTTAACATTTTCCAGTGGCACAAGTACAGCCTGGCTTGGTTCCAAGGATGAACCGTTTTTGGCCGGTCTATCAGCCATTTCATTCACGAATATGTCACAGTGTACGGGAACCCATCGACTAGTTTGGACGATTGAGGATATTGCCTTGATACCCGCCTGGCTGTCTACAAAAATGTCAATACTTGTATTCTCCAGATTATAGTTTAGAAGTTGCTTTGCTGCACGTACTTCTTCGTGAAAAAAAACTACTAAAATTTGGAAGCTTTATTGATCTACTTATTGGTGGGTTTACTGAGAAGATACCTGACCCTAGCCTTGCTTCCGTCTTATAGACCGAGATATAATTTTCTTTTATGACTTGGTTTTCCTTCCAGCACTCTTTTGTAGGAAAGTCTTTTAGTGTCATCGTGTTAAAATCCAAGGGCGGTACAGTATAGTGCGTTTGGGTTTCCATGTCTATGTAGTTCTCTATGATTTCGTGATCATAATAGCCATTATTCCAGTTATTTGTGTGTTTTTTTATCTTAACTTACTATTGGCCGCCAGCTCCTTTGTGAAAAGGTCTCTTGTGGCTAAAGAGAGAAATATTTCTAGACCTGCCGTCAGTTAAGTCCTTATGGCAATTGTCGTACTAATACCAGTTAGCCTGTGAATTTTTGTCATGGATTTGAGATTGGTTGCCTTGCCTAGGGCTGGCCCCCAAAACAAGCATGTGTACGTCAGTATTGATCTGATGATGGCTGGGTACATCTAATGAATGGTTTTTGGGCTAGGACCCCATCTCTTAGCGATAATTCTACCGCCAATATAGAATGCTATTGAAGCTTTCCTTTCTCTTTCTTTGATGCTTTCTTTCCAGTTTTGGTTACGATCTATTACTATCCCAAGATATTTGGTTGTGCCGGACACCCGTAGTGATGTCCCATTTAAAGTGGGAGCACTAATATTTGGAATGTTTTGTTTCCTTGTAAACAGAACTAGTTCACAGCTATTGCCCAATTGTTTACTTTATCAGGGGCAGCTTGCAAAAGTTCAAACAAAGTGGGGATAAATTTACCCGATGACATCCATCATCTGCATGGTTCTTCAGATTAAATGATTTCTTATATTTAAATCAATTCTCGTAAATTATATTCTGATTTCTTCCTCGCCAACCGTGCATTTTGTCGGAATAAAGTAGCATATGTAGTTGCACAGTGAATACGGTAACGCATCCATCTATCCAATTTCACAAGTTCGTGCATTCTTTCAGATATGGTAGTATAACAATGTTAACAGTTAACAGAGGAGCTTTAACCTTTTCAGTAGAAAACTGATCTCATTCGTAGCACCAAATTCTAACGTGATCAAGAAATATTGTAAAAATAACTATAACGTCATGAAGGCATTACAAATCTTTGGTGTTTTATAATGTCAATGGTTCCGTTTTTCGCAGCAAATGCAATAAATTTGCATTTCCTTGAAACAATTTAAATTCTTTAGGGAACTGAAGCATCATCCTGTTTGTAATATGATGAAGCCAGAAAGAATTCTCTCCACTCCAGCAAACAGTTAGGAAACTCATTTCCGAAACATTAGGAAAGAATTCTGACACAGATAGATGATATACTTACTTACTTAGTTGGCGCTACAGTTCGGGACGAACCTGGGCCTCAACCAACATGCCTCTCCAGCCAACTCGGTCTTTGGCTAGCTGCCTCCAGTTTTGCACTCCAAGTTGGTTCAGGTCGTCCTCCACTTGAGCGCGCCACCTAAGGCGAGGTCTTCCTTGACTGCGTCTACCCTCTGGGATGGAATCGAAGATCCTGCGAGCCGGAGCATTGTTGTCCATTCGCTCTACATGACCTAGCCATCTTAAACGTGATATGCGTATTTTTTTGACCAGGTCAATGTCGCTGTACAGCTCGTATAGTTCTTGGTTGAACCTTCAACAGTAAATCCGTCCTTTTCCGAGGCTATTGGTCGCTTCGCAACTTTTTCCGTGGCAGGGTTGTTAACCCCACGCACAACCCCCAACCTGGAGGGCCAGGTCCTTTGTTGGATTCCTTGGACAAAAGGAACCGGAGAATCCGGAGTCAGTAACCCACTTCGGGGATATGAGCGCTGCCGTTGGCCCATTAAGGGTTCATCCGCCACCATCTCTATTTCAATGCCCTGACTTGCATTGAATTGTCCTAAAGACCTTATCTCCAAATACGTCGAAGTAGCTCATTAGGGCGTCTGCTTCGTTGACTGTTGACGCCACCGTTGGTCCAATTGGTTGGGCTCATCCGCCGTACGTCCTCTTTCTGAGGGGCTCGTGCAAGACTTCTGCGAATCGATCAGAACAGTCATTAAAGCAGAGCATTATAGTGTTGCTATTTTTTCTGTGTTCAACACTCGCGCTTATAAGTTTAGCAGGAATGTCCGGATGGACAGACCAGTACCCGGTGGTTACCGCGGGGAGGTAAAATAAGCACAATTGATGTGTACGATATAGTTGCAGCGACTGTGCATCACCAGTTTGATGCCTTTCAGTGCCTACCCTATTCATACAGCACCCAACCAGATAGATGATATGGATAAAGAATAATTATGTTAGAATTGCAAAGTTAAGCATCTGATGCTGATTAATGGACCAGCTTACAGCTTCCAGTGCTTTTATCTTCGATCAAGTATTTGAAATTCTTTTCTACGAGTTCTGAATACGGTTCACCTACTTGCCTCTACATTTTTACTTGTTCATCTTCATGCTAGAACAAGGATCTAGACTCATCAGTCAAAAGCAACCATTTTCCAGAGCACCAAAGCACAAAGTGTTGAGGACATTGCTTGTGACAAACTGGTTCACTTTATCGTTGGGACCTTTTCCTTTCTAAACTACGATTTCTTTTCAAAAACAAACAATAAATTTTACAACAAAGACTCGAGCCCAAACGCTCGTTAAACTACATACATAGCTGCTTATCCTCCTCACAGTTTACTACTACTTAAACATTATAAGAAACAGTTTCTGACATTTGAGTATCTTTGATTCTAACTTGATTATTTTAGCTTATTTTTGATGAAAACTTTCTAATATACATACATAATTCTTTTTTCAGATGAAGCAGCCTTGCGTCGTCGTCGACGTCGTGAGCTTGGAATGGCACGTCAGCTAATACCATCAGACGAAACCTCAACAGCTCTGAGGGACCTATTATTGTCACCTAAGAAATCATCAATTTCCCCAACTTCACCAAGAAATAATTTAGCCTTTCACATGGAGAACGCCCGTCGTGGCATCGGATTGATAAGTCCATCAGCATCAGAACGCCATCGAGCTTCGACTGCAAGTCCCAAAATCGGTGCCAGTCCTACATCACCAGCAAAATTAACTGAAACCAAAATTCCTCGTCGACCTGTTGAAAGAGAAGGCATTTCCTTGTCTTTAGGTGGCAGAACCTCTTCCGAGTATACGCGACGAAATCGTTTTCGGTTCTCGGATGTTGGCTCAAAAGTCGATGCAATGCGTGAAAGGACCAAGAGTGAACTTGCTGATATAATAAAAATCACCGAAATGTGTAATGACAGTAATGCTAGTGAGCCACGGAAAGTAGAATCTGGACTCAAGCCGCCACTTAAAAAGGTGCCAAATGCTATTGATGACTTTGCGAATTCTCTAGATCGCATTTCAGCGCGTGAGGAGTTGCCTTCCACTTCCATCGACAACAAAGATTTGAATTTATCTAGTTCATCGGCTTCGCCTAGATCTTTTGTAAAGAAAGACCGCATCAGTTTTGATGACGGGGAAGACTTCCATTCGGATGGTGCATCATCGTTGGGTTTCCTTCGGCGTAGAATGCTCAAGGCACGCAGCGTCGAACGTGAGATAAGCCTTGATCAGCCAAAATTGTCACCGATTTTAAGACGCAAGAGCTCCGATGAACCTACCAATCATATTGTTTCGATTTTGAAAAAGAAGGATCAAGCAGAATCCAGTTCGACATCAAGTAATGCTTCCCCCGTGACATTTGCCTCAACAACTATGGACACTCCAACAAGAAGCAAACGCCAAGGAATTCTCAAGAAGCGAAGCAGTCTGGACGAAAGTCGTTATTATAGTCGCAGTCATTCACCCGACGAGCGGAGTATTCTTGTCAAAAGTGCACGCCGAAACAGTCTGGAAGAAACCCAACACGGTATCCTCAAACAGAGCAGCTATGAAAGCAAAAGCGATGGTTGTCCCTCAGCAGAACCGCATCATGGCATTCTAAAGAAAAAGGACTCAACATCAACTCCCTCAGAGAGTAGTCATCCTTCGAAACACGTATCGATCTCACAAGCTGTGATACTAGCTGCTGCAGAGCTATGCAAAGACATTGTCACGTCCTCGTCATCGCCACCAACCAGCAATGACAGTGAATACGACAACATTAGACCAATTCTTAAGGTCGACAGTCAGGAAATCCGCGCCCCCAAACCGATACTTAAGAAAAAATCCTCCTCAGAGACTGAAGAAATTCGGCCGATACTTAAGACTTCTCGCAAGAGCAGTCGTGAAGAGTCCTCTGATCAATCCGATGATCAAGGCAAGAGATCGATTCGGAAAACAGATTCGCCAGCTAAACGCAGGTCATTTGCTGAGTCATCAGATATGGCTTGTAATGCTGTTATGCAGCGAAGTAAGTCATTAGAACCGTCCCCGGATGAGGGTGCTGTGGGAGGAGGAGGAACTCAACCGGAGGTTATGGTTGAAGTGAAACCCATCTTGTCCGTGGCAGAAAGAGTTAGGAATATGGAACGTTTCTTGAGCTCAAGTGCCGATCGTAGTAGTGATGAAAATAGCCCAGCTAACTGCTCAGCCGGGGCGATTCCAAAGATTCTGCGGCCGAGTGCCATCAAGCGGGAAATGTATAGGGACCGGTTCCGGACGCAACCAGTAACAAATGATGAGATACAGTGGTGAGTAGAAACAAATTTTATTTTTGATTTGCACATCCACTGGTTTTTCTTCTTTTTTTTATCAAAGATATGAACCATTTAAACCCAACCAACTGATATCCCCTTTTAAAATGCCAATATTTCGTGACCAAAAGGCTGTTTTAAACTTTTTTCTCCCAACGAAGACGAAAGTAATTTGTTTTTTTTTTCTCATCTCTGTTGGCTCTGGGCCAAGGGAAATGGATTTCCCATTCAAACCCCATAGAATGACAAAAATAGAAACATTCTGAAGCCGCCGGGTGCAGTGAACGAAAATATTGTTTTCCCGTCATTTTCTAGGGTAATGCATTCGTCTTTGGATTGTTTTGTTAAGATTTCATTCCACCACTATGCGGCTCTAAAAAAAAGCAAACAAAACTTTGGACTTCATGGATTAGTTAGGTGGTGCAGCAGCACAGATATAAAATTTAATTTAAGACTTAACACGACAATGCTGTGATGGAGGAATTTGCCAGCGCGACATATTTGTTTGTGTTTTGGAAGTCACTAGACTACTGAGGATTGGGATGGTTATTATTTAAAGAGAATTCTGAAGATGGACTGGGCAAGAGATTGCTCTAATCTTTTCTGGACCTGAATTATTATTTTGATTTTTGCGACGCACGATATGAACTGGAAAGCAGAAGCAGTATTGCTGTTTTGGGAATTGTAGGATGAGGTCATTTGAAACGGGTATTTTTAGATTGAATTACTTGTTGAGAGATTTATGTAGCAAATCATTTTGGCAAGGTGATCATTGAACCGAATAAAAAAAGTTTGTTATTTTCAGACGAAGATTTGTTTTCAGTGAAAAGAATTTATTTTCTAACAAAAGACAAGTTTTTAATTGGTTCTTGTCTAGGAAAATTAGGGTGCTCTATGGGTTTTTGGTTCCGTGGACTCTTTGAGGTTAAGATTTGAAAATCATATTAGTTAGGTGACGTTCTCCATTGCTCATGCAGTAAATAAAAAATAAATAGCAACTGTCATGAACTTGGAGCAGAGAATATGTTCTCAAGTTGTTCCCATGTGTGGCCTTCAGCATCAGGTCATCTAGGATCCTTGAACATTACACAGAGACAAAATCGAAGGTAGCGAACTTGCAACTTGAGAAAGTGGTGAAGGGTACCATAAAATCTTCCCTCAATCTGCCTCGAGTAGTGAACCGATGTGTTGTTGTTTCTCCAACTTTTTCACATGGCAAATTAAATGTCGTTATGACTTCTACCAATTCGGGCTGAAGAAATCCCACATCACATCTGTACCTGTGCTGAATGCAAATGATTTGATGTATTTCTTGAGGATTGTGTTTTTGCCTGCTCTCTGCTCAGATGGATCCCTCTGACTATTGATGATCCGAGAGACTCTAGTTATACGTTTTGTCTTATTGGTGGTTTTTTTTTCAATGGAGTGGTTCATGTAACAATTGATTTCCACGACTTGACTGTACAAGACAAGTCCCAAAGTGTGTAAAAAAGGGACTTCGAAAGATCTGCTTGGTCGTGATTACAAAATATTCGTTTTGAAAGTAGGCCTTGGCGGAGTATGCTCCTTTTGTGCTCTAAATCTTGAGTGTGTCTGATTGATCATCCTGAATGGCCAACATGAAAAAGGTTAAGGTTATATTACCGCATGAGAGTGTTGATTTGACCTTGTAAGCTGCAACAGAACGCCAAAACCTTTACCGATCTCAATCGCGTCCTCTTTAACTCCTAGGACCGAATCGAGTGTCAAAACTAAAGAAGCTGCATTAAAACTACCAACAGCCTATCAGAAATATTGCATTTGGAACATTCAGTTTGACCAGGTGGCCCTATTTAACCTCTGGCTTCATAAGAATAAATGAATGGCCAACGTAGACAAGCACAAAAGCTGCCGGAAAAAATAGCAATGCCAGTTCAAAATTCAGGTTGAGAAGACATTTTTCTAACTCCTAGTGCAAGCTAGAGCCGTCCGGTCCGTGAGATTTAAGTGAGATAATATTCACCTAATTCTCGATCTACTGCGCCGAAAAAATAATTCTTTCCTATCTTTCTATTTCTTCTAACTAGTGTCATGCAACGTCATGTTGCATTATAAAAGCAAATGTGCCTTACAGACACAAACGAAACAAGAAGGAGAGCCCCCGAAACCAAAAGTTAGACTTCATTTAAGGCTGCTTAAGCATAGACAATGTTCTAATATCACTGCGGTTTAAGAGTTTGAACGACATAGACGACGATTGATATGAATCTTCCAAACTTCTGGAACTTCGAAATAATTGAAGATGATTTGTTAAAAAACTTAGGCAAGGTGGGAAATAGAACTCCGAATTAGTAATCAAAGAATGTATTTGGTTCCCACTAGAATCTAAGAGTCTACAATTGCAGGCTTGAGAGTCATCTCAGTAAAACAGCAGAAAACTACATGGAATAATGTTTGTCACGTAGTTCTTCATTCTCTCCTCAAAAATTGCTTCTTTTTCAATTTGAAAATGAAGAAATTAATGCAAATGACAGTGGTGTCATTCAGGGGTATCCCAGTTTTTTATTTTTATTTTGACAAATTGAGATTGTACTCATTTTTCTTTGTTAACATTGACATTAGTTCGAGGTTGTGATGGAAAATGCATTTCACACTTAAATTGAAAAGCCAGGCTTGAGAGTCATTCCAATAACAGCAGAAAACTAGATGGAATAAAGTTTGTCAGACATAAAGCTTAAGTCACATAGTTCTTCATCCTCTCTTTAAAAATTGCTTCTTTTTCAATGGTTAACTTTTGAAAATGAATAAATTAATGCAAATAGCAGTGGTGTCGTTCAGGGGTAACCCAGTTTTTTATTTTTCATTTGACAAATTGAGATTGTTCTCTTTTTTCCTTGTTAACATTGACATTTATTTTTGTCATTTAAATAAATTAGTTCGAGGTTGTGATGGAAAATGCATTTCACACTTAAATTAAAAAACCAGGCTTGAGAGTCATCTCATTAGAACAGCAGAAAACTACATAGAAATAAAGTTTGTCAGACATAAACTTTGAGTCACGTAGTTCTTCATACTCGCCTCAAAAAATAGCTTCTTTTTCAATGATTTACTTTTGAAAATGAATAAATTAATGCAAATAACAGTGGCGTCGTTAAGGGTAGCCCAGTTTTTGAGTTTTATTTTGGCAAATTGAGATTGTTTTCTTTTTCCTTTATTAGTTCGAGGTTGTGATGGACAATGCATTTCACACTTAAATTGAAAAGCCGATAATCCTTTTCGTTTCGGTAAAAGACTGGGTACTAGGTGTTCCTAGTCAGTGAACTGTGCTAAAGAATTAAAATAAAACAACAAGTAGTTCTCGGTTAAATTCCTTAGGCGAGCTTAAAAAAACCTACATAATAGCCACATTCTCTTTTGTAGTTTGCCATGCATTTCAATCTGATAGATACAGAAACAGCATGTTTCGAACGAATATTTGTAAATTTTCCACTATTCATCCACTAAGCGGCTTACGAGTTATTTTTTTTTCTTTATAAAATTTTTATTCATCACCATTGTGTTAAGTTCATCAAAGAAAAATAAATACGAAAAAGTTCATTATTTGCTTGTTCTGAAAACCTTTAACGAACCATGAACTCTAGATTCCAATTCCTATAAATAATTTCTTGCTTTCAAATTCTCCAACCCCTTATTCCTACATAAAGCTTTTCTATATGGTGTATGGAATTTAAAAAAAACGAGGAGGAAGAGTAATTGGTACTAAGGAGCTGAGTGTTGCAAACAAATTTGTTATGTGATTTTGATAGTTTAGTCTGGAAAAATGTGTTCGATTGGTGGTACAATTCGCTGGATTTTTATTTATTAATTCGATAAGCAAATTGATTGAAAGTGGACAAAAAGATAACTTGACAAGAAGCATAAATCGACAATGGTAATACAAATCAATCAAAACTTAGAGTAGATTTAGTGTGCTTAAAACTTCATGAAGAAAATATTGTTATTTTTATTTATTTATTTAAAAAAAAATGTAATTCTTGCTTCCAAGATGAATTTAAGTTTTCGGAAAAAAATGTCAACTTTAACTGATATTGTTCGATATTTGATAACTTACCTCTATTGTGGTGATTTTCAAGTGGTAACTTGTGAATTTTGGTGTTTTTTCTTACATTAACTTCAACCCGTGTCGAGTCATTAAAATGAATATGTTTTGATGATATTACTTTCATATATTATTTTTGACTCAACAACTTAGAATATTGATATGAAAATTGTTGTTTTGAATCAAGTTTAAAATTTATCATATTAAGATAGCAAAATCATTTTTCTGAGTCAAATTAAAAAAACAGATTTTTCCAAAAGTTTTTTAATATTATTTCTTTGAGTGATATATTAATTGTATTTGCACATCGACGCGTTAAAGTTGTGTCAAATATTTCATCAGATTTTGTGATTTGAAATTATAGCATTTGAAAAAAGTAAGAGTAAATAAAAACACTTTGTTCAACGGCTTCATTCTTCGTCTTTTTCTTCCCCCAATCTGAACTTCTCTAATTAAAAAAAAAAATCCGAGGACCCAAGACAGTTTTTCTAATTCTTATAAATTAACTTGTTTCACGAATTTGAGGGATCTGGGAAATTCATGTTTGAGTTTCGTCGAATAGTTACGTTTTTGATGTTTCTGGAACACCACAACTAAATCAAAAGTTTAAAAACAATAAAACGTATGAGTGAAGAAGTGTCGAGAAATCAAAAAGAATCGTTTCATGTAATTGATAAAATTTTGAAAACATTTTTAGAAATGGTTCGAAATTTCAAAATCTTTTTTTTTATAATGTTGGTGATAATATAATTTGTGTGCTTTTTACTTGCGATTTTATGGACTATAAAGTTTAGGATTCGTGAATATAAAAAAAATTAAGATAACAATTAAACATGACATTACGATCATAGAGAAGTCTACAAAATTTAGTGACAACAAATGTTTGTCTGTCTGTCTGTCAGTATGTATAACGAGCTGCAGCCTAAACAGCTTGAGCGATTATCTTCATATTTAATGTGTGTGATTCTTTTGGGGGGGAAATTGAAATTTTATTTGTAGGTCTAAAAATAACGGTACCTGCCATATGACCGTTTAGGAAAAGCTTATTTTTCTTGATAACGGCTCCAACGATTTTGATGAAATTTTTTTTAAAAATTTTTTTGTTGATATTGGCTATCATTTGATCGGAACCAAATTTAAATTTTTATTTAAGTCTATTAACGGTACCTTTCACGTAAGGGTTTTTTTAATGTTTGGCTTTCTCGGTAATGGGTCTTTGGATTTCTGTCAAATTAATTCTCCATATCAACATTTTGAATAACTTTTTTTCTAATTAAAATTAATTTTTGAATTTTTTTTTAATCAATATTTTCAAAATTAATCAAAAAAATTATTTAAAATTTTATAATCACATGTATATTAATAAACTGTAAGAAACTTCATGCACAAATTTCAAAAAAAAAAACTGAAAATAAAAAACAGGATGTTATCAAAATCCGTCCTACAATTTTCGGAATACTTTTTCATAAATTTATTACTATACAAAACGTTTACTACATTTTTACTAAAAACCGTTAGGTGTTGTGATTTTGACACTTTTTTAAGTTAAGATAGTGTTATTTTTCTACGTTAATGTTACTTGTTTTTTAAATTTTATTTGACGATGTGACCGCACATATTTGGTTCTCCAATAGGGACTTGACAACTTTGAATTTAATTTGTGAACACACCCTTTCACTAATCATCGAACTGGCATTGTCAATTTATTCAGTAAACTCAACATTTTCATGGTAAAATACACGAGCGAGCAACGTCTGCTAATTATAAAAAATTTCTACCGAAATTCGGTGACCGCTCCTTTAAGAGCGTTGAATTGTTAAATTTCATCGCAAAATCATCTTCAGTGACGAAGCTCATTTTTGGCTGAATGAAAATCCACATTTGCTTCATGCATCACCACTTTATCCACACAAAATAACTGTTTGGTGCGGTTTGCATGTCGACGGCATTATTGAGCCATATTTTTTCGTCGACGATAACGATCGTCACGTTACTGTGAATGGCCAGCATTATCGCGCCATGATTACCGATCATTTTTGGCCCGAATGAAAGATATGAACTTGGGCGGCATGTGGTTTCAACAGGATGGTGCCACAAGCCACGCAGTACACCTTACAATCGATTTATTGAAGAGTGAGTTTGATGAGCGTGTTATCTCAAGAAATGGGCCAGTCAATTGGCGGCCTCGTTCGTGCGATTTAACGCCTCTAGACTATTTTCTTTGGGGCTACGTTAAGTGATTGGTTTATGCCAACAAGCCGATGACGTTGAAAGAGCTCAGAGCCAATATTGAACGCGAAATGTGTGGCCGAGTCATGGAAAATTGGGTCGAACGAATCGACCGCTACAAACGTGCCCGCGGTGGCCATATGAACGAATTTGAGTTCCAGTCATAAATGTTTTGATTGTACTTTTTTATTTAAGAAAAGGTTGTCAAGTCCTTTTTTGAAAACCCGTTATTAGCAGTGCAATTTATTTTTTTCGTCTTCAACTTCATCTTTGTCTTCGTCTTCGTCATCGTCTTAGTCTTATTAGTCATAGTCTTCGTCTTCGTCTTTGTCTTCTTCTTGGTTTAAACCTTCGTCTAGGTCGTTTTGGTCTCGATATTGGTCCTGGCTTTGTTCTTGGTCTATTTTCATTTCATTTTGGATATCCAGGATCTAAATTGGCAACTAGCTGCACATACGGCTGAAACAAATGCCTTGAAGATTCACGTAAATTGGTTTGAATTTTGGCATAGTCTTGTCTGAAAAATATATAACCGATTACCTTATAGAGTCTAAGTGATCGTTTGTATGATTTTCTCTCACCATTATAAACTACCATCAATTGATTATCTCGAAGGAACTACGCTTTGCTCCAAATTGGTTGGCTCGCTCTTAAGATCTTAAAGAGAACAAAGAGACTAAATAGTTGCTGAAACTCTGATTTTCTGAAAGAGAACAATAGGTTTCAACCGTCTTTTGGGACATGAAAAGTTTACCAATTTGGTCATATAATTTGAAGCATCCATAAAATCTTTAGCCCTCTTAGACATTTTCAAGGGTTTGGCCTATATAGCTTGAAACAAATCACTTGGCCAACGTTAGGCAGAGAGAGGATTAAAGAGAACAAAAATGGTGCTGTCAATAGTTTTAATGAATACAATGTCAGAGATGAAATACTTTTTTGGAAAACTGCGTAACAAGCCATGGTCATGGTCATATCTCATGTAAAGAAAGTTCATCGCTGGAGCGTGATTGTGTTTATCTTTCAAAATTCATGAGATGACCAACAAAATTTAAAAGGAGCTGTACAGTAGAATGGCCAAGTGAATTGGTTCAAGCTATATTTTTAATTCCTTAATAATTGTCGTAATGAGTTTTTTTTTTTTTTGGTGAATCCTTTTTCCCTAGCCTGCCTAGCCTGTGGGTATCAAACACAGATCCGTAGTGAAATAAAAGTTAGGTAAAATCCAAGGATAACATTGATATGGTTTTCCGCCAAGAACGGCTTAGTTTCTTTGAATTATAGCATGTGACAACATTTTGCTAAAAAAAATATTTTTTGGGCCTTAAGCTTTTATAATTGGTGAATTAAGCCTCCAAATCAATACTTAAGCATGTATCATGTAGCATGTATTTATATAACTTCTGATTTTGCCTTTGGTCCTCTTCAAACTTTCATGACATTCGGTGTTAAAAGAAAATAATACTTCGTACTTCGGTCAAGAACCATTTATATTGCCTTTTCTCACAAAACTTATCCTGTGGTGTGGTGGACCGCAGGCGCAGAGTATCGATCGTCTCAGAAAATGTTTAGTTTTTTTTTTTTTTTTCATGGTTCTTTGCAGGTTAATGCTTTTTTTATTACGCTCTTAAAGGAAATGATGTCAAACATTTGATGAACCCAATTGTGTATACCGACTGATGTAAAAATCCCTTAAAATTCTCCGCATTAATTACGCTATTTTGAATCAAAATTGTATCGTCATGAGCTTCGGTTGTATGCTTTGCCTCACAACAGTTCGTTCGAATTGATCCTTGTGAAACATTTTAACCCTAATGATCCTCGAATTTTTACTGATCATCATTATTATCGAATGAAGTCTCCCGAATGCTATCTCCATTCCCATCAGACTTTTACCAATATTCGAATTCAAATAATGTAACTTAGAAAAAAGGTTCTATATTTCGCCCTTATTCAAACCATAATTATTCCAAGGTTTGCGAGAGTTCTTATATGAATATCAAGAAATCCTTTATCAAAGTTTACATTTTTTGACTTTTCATACTTTCAGCATAGCCTTTCCCTAACATGTGTTTAGTTTTTCAGTTTGTAAACTTATCTATAAGTTCTTGGTCCCAGTCAAAATCCGAAGAATCGATAGTCAAATCTCCTTCTCCTTGAAGAAGAACCTTATCTATAGGTAAGTTTCTTGAATGGCAAATTTGCTTTCACAACTTTTGCCACCCTGACTTACTGACCATGCACTGTTACTACTACTATCTGCTACTTAGTTATTCTAATTTTCTTTGTGACATACACAGGTGCTCATAAGGCTTGTATATCAGCTTCAATTAAGCGGCTGATTCTGTGAAAATGACTGTTTGCCTTCTAACCATCTATCTCCTGTGTTTAAAAATCCATTTCAATTCTACGTAATTACCAATTTTTTTTTGCCTGAACGAAATTATACATGTGGTCTAAAAAAAGGCTAACTGAGGTTTTAGCCCAAGGAGAAATCCCTTTACTTTAGTTTTGTTAAATATATTTCAAAAATATGAGAGACACTAAAAAATTGAACACTAAAATTAAGTTTCAAAAATATTCGAGTTCACTTAAAAATACGTCTATACCCCTTGGTTAGTCATGTTTATTTTATTTCAAAAATCTCTCAATTGCCAAAATTCTACCAAAACCACGTTTATTTCCCAACCAAATAATTTCTACTCCCAGAGAAACGAATTCCCCTAAAAATATCATGTATTTGACTTCCAAAACACCAGCGCACTTCCAAACACTAAATTTTTCTCAAAAATTTCACGCTCGCGACATGCCACACGATCGCCTCTAATCGCTGCCACCATTCAGCTACGAATCGCTTTTTTTTTGTTTTATTTTAGAAACTATTTTCATTTTCCTCGAAAATACTCGAGAGTGTTTGACTTTTCAATGCGCCAACTCATCGACCAAAATGCTCTTCCAAGTCCGACAAAATATCACGTAGTCGCTAGTGTTTGACGGTCGCTTGATTTCCATGCGTGGCGTTAATTTCATGCAATTTAATTGAAATATTTGCAAAAAACCAAAGTTCGATTTATCTGACGCGTGATTAATTCGAAAATAAAAACAAATCGAATTGTTTTAGTTGTTCGCCGGTAATCGAATCGTGTTCGAAAAGCTTGATAAACGGAAAAAACAATTGATAAAAAAAAAACAATCTCCACCATATCAGTTGAGAACTAAAGCATTTTTTATTAATTACGTAAAAAGTATATCTGCTTATAAAAGACGGAAAAAAAGAGTTAAAAAAGAAAACTCCAAAGCAATCGGCAAAAACTTCGGAAAAGATATCGCCGCGCGCTTTCGTAGTTCAAAGTGATTTTTAACGATTAGTCTCCATTTGGTCGGCACGATTCGCGAACGTAAAGGCGCGCTAAATTCAAATAAATTGTATACCGTTGTATGTACATATCCGCTGCAATCGATAAATGGATTTTTATCGATTTTGTTTGTTATAATTACAACGAGTGCATTTAATCTCTGCTAAATGTAGAAAAATAAATTAGAAAAAGTTTTCTAATAATAGTTTAACACTGTGCAAACTGTGTCCCCTCATTTCACCTTGTCTACGACTCTCTGTTTAAAGAGGAAATAGCTTTTCTTTTTTTGTGTTTTTTTTTTTTTTGGTTCATAAATAGAAAATTCAAAATAAACCAGTGTGGTGTGTGTATTATTATTTATTTTTCCCACGCGAGGCATAGGCTAGGCACCCCAAAAAAAAGAGAGAAATAAACGTTAATTACCACGAAATATAGAACTCTAACTGTTTCTTAACGAGTTTTTCGATTTCAACTTGTGTTTAACTGTCATTCTACTCTCTTTAATCCTATTACCAGCTTACAAGCAGCCAATACTGGATCACTTGAGGCTTTTAAGTCGGCATTTTCACTTGACTCGCTGAACTATACAGAAGGTAAAACGTCAACAGCAGCAGCTGTCATCACCACTGGAACAATTGTCAGAACATCATCTGCGGCAAAAATCTCACCACGCAGCTTGTCATCGATATCACCATCACCGCGTGAAGTTTCTGATTTATTTTCACCACGTTCGGTAACCGAATTAAATTGCGTGTCGATAAGTAGTGATAGCGGTTTGCAAACGGGCAAAAACTTTGAAATGTCGTCGGGTTTGGATGACAGTTCGCCGAAGGCTGAAAACTCCTTGTCGATTGTGAGTGATGGTGGTGCGAGTGCGAGCAATAATAATAATCAACGATTGGCACGTGATGATTCGTTGACGTTGTGCGAGGATGAAAGTGGAATGGAAACGACAACAACGACGTCCACGGGACATCATAGTACGGGTTTAGGACGTTCGGCGAGTGTTAAGGCGCGTGCCAATATGTTCCAACAGCTAGAGGAGAAGACAAAAGCTAATCGAATGATGGAGGAGAAGGTGCCAGCTTCACCGATTGCTAGAAGAGGTGAGTTTAAATTGTTTTACATTATTTATTTATTTATTTATTTGTAGATAAGAAGGTAATTAGTTTGACATTTAAGTGTATGGGTGGCTTTAGGTTTGACGAGACAATAGATTTTTCTGTTGGGTAATTAAAAAATCGTTAAATCCAGTTACATATGCTAAAGTTGGATTCTTTGTTTCAAATTTCCTTAGTTGTTGTTCTGGAAAAAAAGACGGAACTAGATTTATTGTTAAATAAATTTACATAGAAATTAATTGAGTGCAAAAAACTTGTATTTTTACTTGTTTTAAGGGTTATTAATCTCAATTTTTGTTCTTTGTGTCCGTTAGAGCTTACGGATGAATGATAGTAGCAATGAACGTCAATTAACTTTTTGGTTTTCCAAAAAAATTGATATAATTAGTATTCCAGTTAAGAAACATTATGCCTTCCAATTTTTTTCGGAAATAAATGTTGAAACTTACAATTTGTCACTTCATTTGGTTTTTTTAAAAAAAACTTATTGTAATGTTAATCAAAAAAAAAATGCCTCAAACTAAAATTAATTTTTAAAAACCTGCATTCCGCACAACATCGGATATTTTTGAAAAAGGAATTACCAGATCTGTTAGACTCCCTCAAGCTTTTGAACTTTATGGAGGCTTTCCAAATTATCACAAAATCTCCTAATTTTTCCGATAAACGTTTTGTTATCGGCAAAACAAATCGAAGACTTAGAAACTGGATATAATCGTTTTAAATATAAAATTTTCAACGGCTAAAAAACTTAACAAGATTACCCTCTTCTTCCAAAATATATATGGATCTTGCAGTAAAACCGCTAACATTCTTTCAAACTTTCAAGCATTTTCTCATAACATTTGTTATGACATAAACTTTGTGTCTTTTCTTTCCCCAGCAGCGCAATATTTTTCTTTTAGTTAATTTTTTCACTGGATTCCTTCTAAATATACTAATAATAATGCTAACTAGAAACCTAATTATTTTCTTTTTTTTTTCTACAAATATTTCTACAGATTTACAGACTTACAAACAAAAAAAGCTGTATTTTCCTCTCACGCACCTGTATCCTTTGTTGCGCATGTAATTTGGCAATTTTCGATTTGTTTCCTGAGGATTTAATTAAATCTATACACATAAATAAAAATGAAGTGTCTGTTTTTATTATCAAACTAACAGCTTTTTATAAGATTCATATGAGAGTATATACAGTACTTATAACAAAAACACAATTTTTTTTTAAATTTGTATCTGTCTGTCTGTCTTTCTGTCTGTTTGTTTGGGTAATCTCGTGAACGGCTGCACCGATTTTGACGTGGACCGATTTTAACTGGCAGATTGCTGATGTTATAGGGAGTAACTTAGGCTATTTAAATTACACACTAGGTGGCGCTGAGGTCATTTTGTTTGGGAAAATTCTTATTTGTGGACCGATTTTGACAGCTGATGTTGTGAGGTGTAGCTAAGGCTATTTTAAAAAACCTGTTGGTTCCGCTGGGTTCGTTTCAACAGATGATATTTTATTTTATTAGAAGTAACTAAGGCTTTTTCGAAAATGTGTGGTATACCCGAGCAACGCCGGGTGGGTAAGTTAGTAAATAAATAAATGTACAGCTCCTAGTGATTTATACTCTCAACCATTCCTCTGTGTCTGTTCTGAACGGAAGGGACCTATCATTTACCCACTCCGACCGGCATGAGATGCACTTTTTGGTGACAATTTTATTATTAATTTAATTAATTCTGAATTTAAAAAAAAAAAAAAAACTTGCAATAGTGTTGTTTTTGTTGCAATAATTTTTATATTATTAAAAATTCTTTCAATATGGACGTAGCAATATCCAATTGTTATTGTATCCTTGACAATTATGGACACGTTTATTGGCAGCTCCTTAAAGAGCCTAAGTCAATTGACTTATCTATCACCCATTCCTGACTTGTGTTGTAAATCTGTAAGAGTGGAGGAAACTTACTTAATACAGAATCCGAACGGCTAAATGAGACTATTAAAATGAAAGGAAGTTTTTTCATTTGTTCGCATTTTTTTCTGCGGCTAAATCTCGTTCTCCGAGGTCGGCGTACAAGATTTGTCTCTTCAAGGGCCTACCGTATACTTCTATTACAATGGCCTTGTAAACGTGTTTAAAACTTGACGTAAAATTTTTGTATTTCTTCGTTGACAGTTTTCATACATAGGTCTCTGTGTAAATCACTGTTTCGTATGTACCATGCAGCATTAACAATTGCTCTGAGGGCTTCGTTTGAAATGTTTGAAGTATTTGTCTAAAGCTTGGTTCTGCACAACCCCAAAGTTGTATTCCGTAAATCCATACAAGTTTAAGCACTTACTTGTAGATAAGTATTTTGTTGTAAGTAGATTGTAGTATTTTCGAATAAGCCTGTTTGGCTATTGTAATTTAAAAGCATTCCGATATGTTAACCAATGTGCCACGGGCACAAAATCCTTTACAATTGCTTAGTTATTAATAAATCAATATTTATTTTTAATCATAAAAAACAAAAAAAAATAGTTTAAAATTTTTTTATTACTTAATTAAATAAAAAAAAAAACAATTTAACACAGTTTTTTAATAATTTAAATGCAACGCGTTTCGGAAGTATATTCCATCATCAGGTGTAGTCGATATTTTGTACTGTATTATTTAGCTCTATTTAATTTGTATGGATTAGTTGTTGTTATTGGTGTTATTTATTCTAATTAGCTGTTGTCTCTTTTTAATTTGATGTATCGTAGTGCGGTGTCATATAGCGGGTTGATCTTTTGGATCAATTTGTCGTTCAATGTGTTATCCTCCTCTATCTTGTGTGATTTGTAAATTTCATATTCTTCCAAGGCGTCGACTAATCTCCCTTTCTTGCAATAGTGAAGTGGCGTCAGGTTATGTTCGAAGTCAGTATAATTATGTTTTGTCTCTATCAGGTGCATTGCGTAGTTGGATTTTGAGTTTTTGTTTGGTTTATGTTCTTTAAACATGTCAATGAATGCTCCTCCTGTTTGTCCAATATAGAATTTTTGGTAATCGTTGCATGTCAATTTGTATACACCTGTAGTAGTTTTGTTAAATTGTTGTTAGTTTTAAATGATATGGTGTAATTTTCTTTTTTAAACCGATTTTTTATTATTTGCGGTAAAATATTAGTGTATTCTATTGAAATGTATTTCGTTGGTTCTTTTGTGTTGTTGTTGTTCATGTTGTTGGTTTTCTTTCTATTTATTTTCATTTTGTTGATTAATTTGTCGATTATGTTTGGACTATATCCATTTTTATGTGCAATGTATTTTATTGTGTTGACTTCGTCTTTGTAATCGGTTTCATTCATTGGAATAATTAACAACCGATGGATCATTGCATTGTAGGCTGCAAGTTTGTGGGCTTGTGGATGGTGATGTCGGTGGTGGTTGGCTTTCGGAATACTTTGTATCCAAGTCTATTGTTGTTGGTCTTTTTTATGGTTAGGTCCAAAAAGTTTATTTTTCAGCTGTGAATTTAATTTTATCATTTATGTTGTTTAGGTATTTAAGCATGATGTCTATTGGTCTGGATGTTCCGTCAAAAATTATGAATGTGTCATCAACATATCTGGAGTAGGAAATTATTTTTGTGTTTAATTTGTTAAGTTGAGACAGTATGTATTTATTTTCAAAATAGTTTAGGTAAAATTCTGCAAGTAATCCACTTAAAGGTGAACCCATAGCCAGGCCTTGGTGTTGTGTGTAAAAATTGTTATTAAATGTGAAATAATTTTGTTTTATTGTTTAATGTAAAATTATTTATTCGTTTATTTGATGAGTATTTAATTTGGTTGTTAATTCTAAATTACTTTTTTATTATTGTTACTGTTTCGTTTATGGGTATATTGGTATACATATTTGTGATGTCAAATGAAATCATTTTATAGTTCGGTAGTATGTTTATTGTTTTTTTATTTTATTGATTAATTGTGGGAAATTATTAATACTGTGGTTATGTTGAATATTTGTGTTGTTTTTGATGATTTGTTGTAGATTTTTAGCAAGTATATAACTGGGTGCTGTTGTGTAGTTGATGAGTGGTCTAATGGGTACATTTTCTTTGTGGATTTTAGGTAAACCTGAGAATTGAGGGGCTCTGGCGTTTATTTGTTTTAATTTATATTTGATAGGGTTAGGAAAAAGGTTATTGCATTTGTTTATTGTGTTATTTATGTCTTTGAGGTAGAGATTAGTTGGATCGTTTGTTATTTGAATTATGTTATTTTCGTTTATGAATTTTAAAGTTTTATCAATGTATTCTTGTCTATTTATTATAACGATGGTGTTTCCTCTGTCTGCCTTGGTAATGAAAGCGTTGTTGTCTTCTAATTTTTGTCTGATGTTTTTTTATATCGGTCATGTAGTTTTTATGTATGTGTGTAATATTGTGGTTAATTTGCGTATTTTGTAATATATTTTTTAGTTTTTTTTGGTAATTTCAATTCTTATTTCATTTTGTATTTCGAATGTGGGTAGTGATTTTATCGCAGCTGAATTTTATCGCAGAATGTGTGTTTTGTTGACGAGTCTTGGGAAGAATATGTGCCTGCAATTTTCTATTAATGTTGGTTTGGATTTTGTTGTTAATTTTTGTATTTTAGAATTCTGCCTTGTTAATATTTTATGTATTATTGGTTGTATTTGTTGGTCTATTTTTTCTAAGATGAGTGTGGCCACAATTGGGTGTATGAAGTTGTGAATTTTGAGATGGAGTTCATATAGTTGTTGGTTAAGTGTTTGTTTCTTAGAATAAAGTTATTAGTTATTAATCTCTGATTTCTGTGATTTGGTAATGAACCAATTGTTGTTAATGAAGTAGAACTTTACCCAAACTAGATGTATTCGAATCCCTGTACTACGGAGTACTGTGCTTGAATTTCTTCCTGATTTAATATTATTGTTCATCGGACGCCTCGCCTGATAATATAAAAGGGCAGACGTTCTCTAGCTCAGCCGTACACGTTCATGTTCCATTCAATCAGGAAAATTTCTAAGTTTATAAAAAAAGTCTTTTGCTTTGATATTTAATAAAGGAGACAAAACTGACATTACAAACTAAAGACCAATTTCAAAATTATCTTGCATTCCAAAACTCTTAGAACATGTGATCTGTGAGAATGTGGCATTAGCGAACAACAAAATTGATATGTGAGGAAAAGATCAACTGTTCCAAACCTTTGAACATTCTCCAAAAAAGTTCAATTACAATAGAAAAACTGAAGTTGACTGTATATATTTACATTCACTTTTCAGAAACTTATAATCAACTAAACCACAAATTAATTTTGTTCAAGTTAAAAGCTTTTTCTAAGGTTTTACCACATACTACCCTGAAAATAGATCCTACAAAAGTAAGTCTAAGTTTTCTTGTGGCTAACTATGGTGTACCCCAGGGAAGACATTTTGGTCCTTTCCTCTTCACTTTGGCTATTAATGATGTTACGTTATGCATATAATCAAGTGACATTCTTATATTTGCTAATGACATGAAGAATTTTAAGACTATTAAGTCTAGCAATAACCATGTTCTTCCGCATGCAGAAACTGATAGCTTTAGTATTTGGTTCAGGAAAATCCCACATGGATCTGAATTTCTACATGTATAGACTTTAATAGAACAAATTATAGCTTACAAAAAGCCGTTTGAGTTTGAGTTGACTTTTTTAATCTTACCGCTTCGTCTATGGACTTCACATTGCACTAAATAAACCACGGCTCCACTTATCGTAGATAGAAACTTTCTCTAAGCTCTGAACTCAATTAAATACATGTTGGCGCCTCAATACGTTCGTATCGTCGTCATGAGGCTTGAGTAGTGGCGACGTCATAGCTACCCTATCTTATATAAAACTACCATATACTTAAGACCCAACGCACACGGAGCAACTGGATAAAAACTAAACCGGTTGGCATCTCGTGTTACAGACCACGGATTCAACGATGACTTGACTCCGCACACGAGAAAACTCATCACCAATCGAAATCTCTAGCTCGTTCAATGTCGTCATGAATATTGGGCGTGAAGTGTCTTCGGAGGACTCGAGCAATGATGAAACCATCATGTTGTTCTATTATCTCAGGAAGAGGACAAGCACAGTAAGAAGATGTTGGGTTCACCCAAATCTTGAAAACAAAACTTATGGGAAACTTTTGAGATGGCGTGCAAGAAGTTTACTGTTTTTAATGGCTCTATCCGCATCCGAAATCCTGAGATTGTTACAGCAGTCATCAAAGCTTCTTGCGTTCGTTACAATTTTATGAAAAAAAAACGAGAAGGCCTGCAGTAGGTATACGTTAAATGTTGCAAGTGTTAACGTAGATTCAGAGGCAGGCTCTCCTCACGCAGCCCCTAACCATAAACAACAACTTTCGAGCAGTTGATCTCAGAGGCTATCAAGCCAACTATTTTCTAACCCCACAAGCTTCTCTGAACTAGCAGTGGAAAAATATAACACAGTAGATTGGAACTAATCACACCCACATCCAAGTCAAATTAAAAAAAACATACCCGTCAATTTTACGATATTTTCTATTTCTATCCAGTTTTTGCCTTTTAGATGGCGCTGTTGTCACTCCAACAAGGTCGGCCGCGTCTATTGTCATAATCGTGGCAATCAAAGCATCCTTCATTAGAGCTCGAAACAACTATGTTTCTTTTCACTTAAAGAAGTTTTAATGCTCAAATTAGCTTTCTTAAAAAAATCCCATTTAAATAAACAGACCGGCTGCAAAGCGCCGGGTGCCTCCTAGTTTAAAATAAAATTTATTGATTAGTTTTAAAAATATGCAAAAAAAACTTTTTTTCAAAAATTTATTATAAATAAAAAAAAAATAATGTTGGTATGCAGAATTATTTTGTCCAGCTAGATCTTTTAATTTTGTAGAAATCCAAAGAACCGTTACCGTAAAAGTCGAAAATAAAAGTAAACGGTTACATGAAAGGTACCGTTATAGACTTTTCTGGTAAAGGAGGTTGCCCAAAAATGTATGAGCCAAAAACCCAGAGTCGATAGCAATAAAACATACGTTACTTAAAAGGGTATACATTGTATATAACGAATATGTAATAATTACTTGCCTCCAAAGTTATCACTACGAATATATATATTATATGACGGCAGTAAGAAACGAAAACACATACCTCTTCTGGTTGATCCATGTTCTTATAAAGGTACTCTACAAACCCAGGACGAGTCAATAAAAAGTCTGCAGACATTATGTGTTGTTATGTCTTCAGGTCAATTAACTGTCACAATTAAAACATTGTTATCCCTCATCATGTGTACACAATAAAAAACTAAGGTCAATCGCAAAAAGTTGAACTTATGTATGGCTGTAAGAAAAGCTAGCCGGACTACGTGTGCCCTGCATACCTTTTTATTTGCTTAGGACCAAAGTCATTCGCACATATAGATGAATTTGCGTCCATTAGAAAATGCTAGTCGGACTACTTACATACGCACATACATACATCCGCCTCTCTCTATCTTAGGCCATCTATCTTTTTTGGCAACAGGAAGCTCTATGACGGGTACACTATTCGTTAACGTCGTAACAGTTATGGTGATTATTTTGTTCAAAACTAATTACAAATTTAAAAGCTATTATGCACGCTTAACACGCTTATGTATAAGTTTTTTCAATCGACGCGACGCTGAGTTTTTGTTAGACATTCTCCTTTGGTTTTGATAAAATGATAGCCAATATGTACAAAAATACTCTCAAAATTTTTCATCAAAATCGTTGAAGTCGTTTTCGAGAAAAAAAATAAACTTTTCCTTAACGGTTATATGTCAGCCAGAAAAATAAAAATTCAGTCATTAGAGGTTCTTTCAGTACCTGTCAGAAACTGCCATACTGACCGGACACATCCACATATTCATTTGTGTTGGTGGCATTGTATTTACAAATCAAATTATTTGTTTATGTCGCTTAACTTACGGAAGTTGAAAAATTTAATGAACTTCCTAAATTAAAATTATCCAAAAAGGGGCAGATTAAAAGTAGCGAGACGGAAATTCTATCATATTGTAAAAATCAATAGTGCTTTGAAACTTCAGAGCGTATTGATATTGGCAGAAAAAAAAGTAGTTTGTGCGATGAAGAGGTTGACGGAAGAGTAACTTTTAAAGGCTTATTATAAAACAAATATCTTGTCCCGCGAAAGCAAATCTAGCTCAAGTCAAATCCGACAGTCTATCTAGCTGTTTTTTTTATTTAATTCTTATTGATTTCAATCTAATAGCTAAAATCAAAGCTAAACAAAATTTTATTATAAAAACAAGCACACTTTAGTTAATCTTATATCTAACTTACTGACCTCAACCAAGCGCTCTAAGTTATTCTCATTCTTATTCGTAAAACAAATGCCTTTCGTTGTATGTGATTAGTATATAAGTATATTTTTTTAATTTTGTACTTAATTAGAAAACGTAAAAAAGCTAATATTCGTTAAATTAATAAATGAAAAACCTTTAATCCTTTCAATTTTATTTTTTAGCTCCTCGTTGCTTGTCTGCAACGCCGCCAACACCGCCTGATGAACCCAAAACACCAAACAACCCGCCGATGAACACGGACGAAGATTTCGGTAAGTTTAAAAAAAAAAACTTTAAAATTAATTTGCCGATTGCCATTTTTTGCACTTTTTCAATGTTGTTTGTTTTTTTTTTGTGTGTTCCTCTTATTTATTTATTTTTTTTACTAATTTTGAAGTTGACCTATTTTGGTTTTTGTTTTTATAATTTTTGAAATTTTAAAAGCTTTTTCTTCATTGGAATGTTTATGAAGTGTTTATTAATTTTTGTTGCTCTTCTCCATCTGTTTTTTTAATGAGTGGTGTTGTGTGTTTTCTTTATGATTTTTTGTTTTGATTAATGATTTCAAAGATTTAAAAGAAACAACATTCGCCTTGAAAATGTTTTTTTTTTTAACTATACACTTTGGAGTTTATTCAAAGAAATCCCAGACAGACATTTTATAAACAAACTCCTGTGAAGAAAAAGAAATAAAATTCTCAAAATTAATGTTGTTATTCAAATAAAATAAACCCTTTGTCAGCTTATTTAAATAATTAAAAAAAAAAAAAACAAAAAAAATGTTCTATTATAATATTGTGAATATGCACGATTTTTGTAAACGCATTTCAAAAATTATGAAACAGCAGCGCAGCGAAATCCGCATCTCCCTGCAGTTTTTTTTTATGCACTGTGCACGATGCCTTCAAATTAATATTAAATTTTAAATTAATATTACAAAACCAAAAATTGCATGTGATATCAAAAGTTAAAAGTATATAATCAGTAAGAGTGTTTGTTATAGTTGCAATATTACTGAGTTGAGTGAAAAAATTGCTTTCGCTTGCAAAAAACATACAAAAATATTACGTATACGCCATAGTTAACCAGTATGTTTTATTTTATTTTTTTTTTGTCGGATTTACTTTTAAGCTTCTGTGAAATAAGTTGTGTTGTGGGTGATTTTAGTATTAATATGCATCTTTCTACCATTAATTTGGAAATCCAAGAGAGTGTAACTAATTTATTCATGAGATTATGAATTTTAAAATGAGGAAAATGCAATGATTTATGAAAAGCTGCGGCAGATAGTTTTAATTTACTCACATTGAAATCAAGTTGGATACAAAAAAATAAAATAAAAACGGTTTAAATGGAAAATTATATTCCACTGAGGAAGGTAGTTTATTTCAAGATGATGGAGTGTTTTTTTGTATATTTATTTTAAATGCTTAAGACAGTCTTAGTCAATATAATTTTTGTTTATAGTTTTGGAGTTAGTTTAGGTGGCCCGCTACTGAGATGGGACACAAAGCCCAAGATATTTTTTGTTGTTGTTATCATCTGATCTTCGAAATATATTTATAAATAAATAAAATAAATTTATTGGCGCGACAGTTCCTTAAGGAGCCAAGGCCTAGTGACTTATACTCTCAACCATTCCTGTGTGTGTGTTGTTAATCTGCAAGAATGGAAGGGACCTACAGTTTACCGCCGAGTCCGAACGGCTATATGAGATGCACTTTTTCGAGACAAATTTTACTCTTGGAGGTTTTGTCAGTTCCTCGCAAGAGGCAGTACCCCGGAAAAAAAGGTGACTATGAGCTGGATTCGAACCCACATTCATACGCTTAGCAGTCCGACACACTAACCACTAAGCCACGGGGCACTACGAAATATATTTATAGTCTCAGCAAAAAAAAAAGCATTCTTTGCAAAGCCTACATACTAATTTACACTCAAGTGTGTAATTCAATACTATCCGCTGGCCTTATTCTTTTAAGTATGGTACACAAAACACAAACGACTGATGTCTATATTGCAGAGCCTACAAACATTTCTTTCTATTTTGTTCGCAGACGGTAAAACCTATTATTGTACTGAGCTGACTACTTTAGATGTCAATATCTTTCTCGCATATTGTTACATTGAAATTGTTTTTGTAATATTCCATAAATCCACCAATATTTCACCATGACCTGTCTGCTTCCCGGCTGAAGACTGATGACCAATTGTGTTTATTCGCTTATTGTGTTTGCATTAAAAAAAAACACTGATTCAGAGCTACCATTCATCGTTGATGGAAATTATAATACATTTTTCTATAAATCGAACAGAGTATATGCGGCTTCCCTCCTTGGCCTCATTTACGATTACTCCTTTGTATGGAGTATGGTTTCTTTTCTTGTAAAGGGTGATCCAAAATCCAAATTTTCCGTATACTATTTAACTAGCAAACCCACTCGGCGTTGTTCGGGTAAAACGTATGTAAAATGCACCTATGGGGTAAAAATGTTGCTAAGGACTTAGTTTATTATTTTAATTTTAATTTTGGAAAAAAATCGACACCAACGCCAGCTAGGGGTGATTAAAATGGTCTAAGTTACTCCCTAGAACACCATCTGAATGAACTGTCAAAATCGGTATATAAATAAGAATTAAAATAAAAAAACGACCCAGCGACACCAAGCGGGTAATTAAAATAGCCTTATTTACTACTTACATCAGCTATCTGCCTGTGAAAGTCCCGTCAAAATCGGTGCAGCCGTTCCCAAAAAACTTATGGAATTTCCAAATAATCAAAACCTTTTAATGAACATTTAAATTGCAATAAAAAAATATCGAGATAAAAACAAGCCTATGCATCAAGTTAGACCAAATTACACACAGTATAGAAAATTTAATCAAAACCGTTTCACTATTTTCGGAGTCCATTGGCGACAAACATCGTGACACTAGATTTTTATACATAAATTTATGCAATATTTTTGTAAACAAAAAAAAATATTTTTCAATAAAAATTTTCACTAGCGTAAGTTTTTTCGGTTAATTAAAAGATGATTAGCTTTTTCGAGGCCGATTAAGACGATTGGCTTTATTTTTGTCTTTACTTCGTTGATGATCATAGATGCTTTACCTAGAATTCTTATTCTTCATATGACCAACTAAGTTATCGTCAGAATTGGCAAAAAGGCTGTCTGGCAGCAGATTTATGTTTTTAATTAAGGTTATTTCTTAAAGTTATGAACCGTGCAGGAAGACGGTGAAGCTACTAGGATCACCTATCATTATACAGATTTCTTAGACAAAATTTCGAAGTGATGGGTTGAATATCGCACGTTCGCCATCGGAAACATTTTTTCAAGAACAACGATTATTTTACACTTCAATATTCGACTGTCGACTGGATCCAGTATAAATTTACTTGATTCCAAAAAATTGAGGTTAACTGATTCAGCTATGACCACGTCACGTCAAAGGCCTGGTCGATCTGCAAAAGACTTCCAAAAACATTGAACTGGTGGCACAAAGTTAATACACAAAAATGCAGCCTCATTGAAATTTTCAACCGCCGTTAACCAAGATTTTGAAAAAGGATTAGAAGTTCTAATTCTTCTACAATTCAAATCAATTCAAAAAAATGACTATTTTACGAAAAATGATTGTGAAACGATGTTGAAACGTTTTTGCACTGTGAATTGAATTTTTTGGAGCGACGAATGGAGTTATACCATTTATTTTTCTTTTTAAATGCTAGGACCAGGCGACGCGACGTTTGTCAATATAGAGGCTTTAGTTGCCCGAAAAAGAGGCTTTCCTACTCCATGCTGCACAATTCTTCTTAGCCCCAAAAAAATTCGATTGGCAATAGTTATTCTTCGTTATATCTCATCGCTGGTGTTGTTCTGTGAGCTGATGAGACCTTTAGAGTTATATTAAACAACTAGCATTCTACCCGCGACTTCGTCTGCGTGATCTTCAGATTTAATTATTTATATTATTTAAATCATAACTAGCCAAAGAAAATTACTCAGATTTCTCCCGCAGAAACGGTCCGTTTTGTCACAAATTCGTGCAGTTGTTAAGGCATGGAAGCATATCGAACCCTGCCTTTTTCCTGCATAGAATTTTAAATATCTCCATATTTCTATATTTCAATGTCTCTATATTTCTATATCTGTATATCTCTATATCTCTTTATCCCTATACCTCTTTATCTCTACATGTCTTTATCTCCATAGCTCTATCTCTATATCTCTAAATATATATCTCTAAATATATATCTCTATATCTCTAAACATATATCTCTATATCTCTAAATATATATCTCTATATCTCTACAGCTCTATATCTTTTTATCTCTATATCTCTATATCTCTATATCTCCGTCTCCAAACCTCTGTATCCTTATAGGTACCTACATCTCTATGTATCTAAATCTCTATATCTCTAAATATCTATAACTCTAAATCTCTATATCTATATATCTTAATTTCTCTATATCTCTATTTTTCTTAATAGTGTAGTGAATCATGTAACTCTTCCATCAAACAAACTTCAAAAAATTCGTGCGGTCGTTAAGGTATGAAAGCATATTTAACAACCTTACAAGAATGCAGTATTTCACATTTAAGCCTCTCCCACAGAAACCGTACATTTTGTTTCTGGATAAAAAGTACCGTGTGTCTCAATCCAGCACATTATCCATGTACCTTATAAATTTCATCCAAATCCGTTAAGCCGTTGAGGCGCGATTAGGGAACAAACATCCAAACATACAAACATTCGCATTTATATTATAAGTAGGGTAATCCAGACGTTTAGAATCAAAGGATTGTAGATAGAGGCATAATCAAAAAAAATTAAATCTCATTCTTTCATTATAATTATCAAGTATAATTAGTTTTTAATTTAATGGTGATAATATAAATTTGCCACCAGACACCTTTTACCTTTCCCATTTTACTTTTCGGCCTTCCTGATCCGCGTTTGGTTTTTGCCGGGTTGATTTTTTGGAGTTTAACGGCTGACCTCTCTTATATCGTGATTTATTTTTAGCAAATTATAAAGTATTGGTTTCTTATTCAGGCTTTTTTTAGAATTTTGTTTTTAAACATGATAATACCATTTGATCACCAGATGATTTTGTAATGATGGCTTCCTCGGAATTTTCTTTGTTTCAAGCTCCTGCTGTCGTGCAATTTATATTCATCTAAGCTGCAAAAATGAAAAAAAATACCTTTTGTCTGCCTCAAAAATACTAATGATTAAGTAGAAAAAAAAAGTTTAAAGAAAGAACATTTTTTGAGGTTGAAAAAATTAATAAAAAATAAAACAAAAGAAATGCCGATAAAAAAACTCTATTTGATCCAAAATTGCAGTTCCATTTCTTCCCTATTCAAATCGCTCTTTTTTTCCAAATAATTCCAAATCGAAGATTCATTTTTTACTTCTTAGGTGATACTAATATTTAATTATTCCAATTATATTGAGCAAGTATTGTTTTTATATTTATCGTACTTGTGATTGATTTGTCAATTGAAAGATAAATATGTATTTTGAAATTATAACTTATCAAAAATTTCTTAAATTGTAAATATAGAAAAATGTATATAGTATAATAATCAAATAATTGCAACTAAACAAACACTCAAACTTGGTGGAGGGCTATCGCCTCTATTTCTTGTCTGCACTTTAAAATCGTGCCCTAATCTAAACTCAAAGTGATTAAATAAATATATCTTGTACAATATATGCATTTACATACATATAACATATATATCTTATCGAATAAAAAACAATAAAAAATAATATCGTTACAGCTTTTTTAACAACAAAAGCTTACCAACTAAATTTATTATTATCACAGTGATTTAAAAACATTTACAGGGTGTTTCGCATACAAACTTACAATGAACAACAGGAGGTATAAATTGCAGCGAGAAAAACATACAAATTGTGTGATATTCTCCTTGTCATTCAGTTAGAAAGTTATTTTCAGAAATTATTTCAGCTAAAGAAATGACAAATAAAAAACAACGGCAACACTCCCAATATTTATTTCTATATTGCTTAAAGTAAGTTTAACATTTCATAATAAAAAAATGCCCAAGAGGTTTTAAATTAAACAAACAACGATAAGACTCTCTCCTTAAAAATGTATTGATTGAAAAAAAGTTAAAATAATTATTTTTTAAATACCTAAAATTTTCAAACTACTTTTTTTATAAATTTTACGTCTTCGAGTAAACGAATCATAAATTATTTTCTAATAAAATAAAATATGTATAACATAATAACAGATTTTTTTTTTGTATTTATTAGTGGCTAAACAATATTAAACAAATGAAAACCTAAAAGTATAAGTGTTGCCGTTGTATCTTATGAGTTATAAAATAATAAATAAAAAAAAACTAAGAAAAGATTTTTACACTTTGAAGAAGTTCTTTTCAGACAAAAGTATGCAAACATTTTTTTCGGTTTTCCCAACTCCACCGATTTAACAATCCCTGATTTTTTTTACTCCACTCTTATGCGAATCACCCTGTAGTTGACCAAACAATGCACATGCATAGTGAACTTCCACCGATAGGCATTGTGTTTCATAATAAGTTCACTTTATATTAAAAAAAAAATATGAAATGCGCGTACAAAAACCTAGTTTCACAATCTCTCGATAACGTTTATTATCCCCACATTAAGCTTTTAGTTGAAAAGCACAAAATATAAAAAAAAAACAAACAAACAAAAAAGAGAAATAAAACATTAGATATCCCAAACACAACAAAAAAAATATACACTTTCCAGAACCTTCATCACTTCCGCTTGCCGAACGCTTGCGTTTCTTTTCGAACCTGAGCGATGCTTCCCAAAACAGCCGCTGTATGTCGCTGCCAATTACACGTCAACCTGCCAACGAACGGCGTGGCTCATCAAGTAGTGTGAACATCAATCAATCGCCCTCATCGCCAACAACTCCAAGAAGTAGCATAATCCCTATGGACTGCGAGGACACCCCTTCAACTCTTGTTGACAAGAATACCTCCTCGATTTCCGAAGAAAATCCGCTTGCCACCACACCAACTTCGACGGTATCGGCCGCCAAGCGTATTAAATTGAAAACAATCGGAAAACTCGTCATGCCAAGCTTCTTTAACGACCGCAACAACAACAATACGAACTCCGTCGATAACAATACCAACGCAGGAGGTGAGCCTGTGAAAAAAATCGGCAAAATCAAGTCACCATTCATTGAGAATAGTCAAAAGAGCAGCTTTGGTGTGCTGAACGGGAAGAACAGTAACAAGTGCATGAAGTACGACCTAAAGTCGATGCCAACGTCGAATTCAGGAAAAGACGATGAGAATTGTGACGTAAATGACTCGGGCAAGGAGAACTATGAGAATACCTTGCAGGGTGTCGAACTGCGAAAGAAAAAGGTCAGTACGAGCAGCAGCAGTAGTGGTATCTCTAGCGCTCCTGCTTCGCAACGCAATAGCTATCAATACGCAATGCGCTCCCCGCTGGTCGACGAGAAATACGCCAAGTACTTCGGACTTTCAAGCAATCACAGTTGTGGCAGTCGCAATAGTACACCATCGACACCGCATAAGAGCTTTGACTATAGCAACATGCCTGACGTTTGTCGTGTCACTCCAAAGCCTCATCTGCGTCAACATAACTTCACCTACAGCGTTGATGAGATAAGTTTCGGCCAAAAATCCTGCTCGCCCAAAGAAGTCCGCATAATTCCCCCATCTCCGTTGACACCATCAACGCTATCACCGGTCCATGCGTCCGATGACAGCGAAGTCTTCGATGACAGTGACTTTGGACTGTCAAACTATAACCTTGCCCCGCAAATAATGAAACGACGTGACGCCACAAAGAGAGCACGTGCCATGACAATTTTCGTCAATACACCCCAAAGTACACCGGAACGCAAAGTTCCAACACTTCGTGATTTGCGTACGCGTTCCATGACCATCACACATACGAGGCTTCTGGCCGAAAACCCGATAAAAAAATTCGAAGATCTTAAAGTAACGAAAGAGGACCTCTTGACGGCCCACAAAGAGTTTGAAAGAATATTTCTAGGTGTGGTATAAAAGTTTAAGGAATCGTATTCTTGTTTCATTTTTTTTTATAAATTACTATCTAGTGTAAGGAAATTATATGTATCCGCAAGAGGAGAAGAGACGGGGTTTTAAAAAACAATTACATTTATCTTTTTTGTTTCCTAATGTTTATTTGTAAGAAAAAAAAACATTATATATGTCGATCTAGTGATGCGCTTTTATAATTATTATAATCATTATTGTTATCTATATATCCTTATTAATTAATATTTAAAATTATAAAATTAAACAAATGATAAAAAAAAATTAAAAAAAATTAAATAATGTTAAAATAAAAAAATATAAAAATATTATAAATGTTAAACATAATTGTGAATTGTCTTGTATTTTGTGTTTTGTTGTTTTGTCCACGCATGAAGCTTGGGTTGGTTTGATAACTTTTCTTTAAGCTCAGGAATTGGTTCAATGTACAGCATGGGAATGGAAGGATTGCCTAAAAATCCATCTGTAATAATACATGCCCAGGGATGTACTTATATTCATTGCTCAAATTTTAAGTTAAAAAGTCGACTTCATACAAAAATCATGCGAAAAAAACATCCACATAAAAACCTTATCTGGGTTATTAGGAACTATTTAAAAAAAATCACTTTTTTTCAAAAACTTGTTTAAATAAACTTAGTTTTTAATAATAGAAAAAAACTAAAGTATAACTAAATTGCGAGACTGGATCGCACGTACTTGCTCATCATCGAATAAAATAAAAAAAAAAAAAAATAGGTAACATTAACGTAGAAAAAAACACTACCTACTTAAAATAAAATGAACGACTGGGTCGCACGAACTTGTTCTTATGCTAGATAATTGTTTAGTGGCTGCATATGTACTATGTATATATTAAAATAAAAAAATAATTTTTTTTCGAGAATTCTTTCATTTTTAATTACTTTAAGAGTTTTCTCGGAAAAAACTAAGTATGCAATAAAATTTGAAAACTAAATGTCTATCGAGAAAAAAAATATTGAAAATAGTTCGACCAGGTTTTTAGTAATTTTTTTTGAAAAACTTTTCGAAAAATATTTTAATTTTTTTTAGTAATGTCATTATAAGAAAACCTTTAGTTTAGTTTTAATCTGGAAAAATTATTCAAAAAAATATTTTTTGGAATTTTTTTTAAAAATCGAAAAAAAAGTTTATGAACATATATTAATTAAATTATAAATTATTATTATAAATGACTTCCCGTGTGCAAAATTTTATTGAAATCGGGATAATGGTTTACGATAAAACCGCTTTTAAAAAAAACCGGTTCTATGAGAGGTACCGGTAAAGAACAATTTCCAAAAAACTCATTCTAACTGAAAGATTATTGTTGTAAAAAATAGAACCCTGAAAGTTTTTTTCAAAATCATTAGAGCTCTTTTTGAGAAAATCGAACTTTTTGTTAAAGATTGTATGGCAGGTACCGTTATTTTTCGACCTAGAGAAAAAATGAAAAACACCCCATAGATACTACCAAATAAATACTAAATACCAAGTTTAAAGCAAACGGCCCATCCGTTTGCGCTGTAGAGCTGCGAACAGACAGACAGACGGACGGAATTTCCGGATCCGCTTTTTCGACTTCTCTATCATCGTAATGTCATGTTTGATTGTTAGAATTTTTTTTGGACGAATCTATAACTTGCCTAGTAATACATATAAGTAAAAAACTTTCTTACATTTACATTTACATTTTTCAATCTACTCCGTAGATTAACTTAATAGGTAGTAAAGCTTACGAGCACTGACTTCTGAGACCATCGTCTCAAGCAATACAAGACGAAATTGATACAAGACAGAGAGACATACAGACAAGAAGAAGAGAGGAAAGAGAGTTGGTTTTCGGACGTCTCTCATCCCCACGCGCATATTTATATGGTAAAGCCCAGCCGATCGATCGTCAACATATCAGGCGACCATAAAAAAACACCCGTTGAACGAAGATTCCGATCATTTGTGTATGGAAATTCCTAGCAAACCTATCGCCAGCTTACCAGGCGATCATGAAGGACGACGATTCCTACAATTTTGTATGAAAAGTCTTACTAAATCGAATGCCAGCGTACCAGGCGATCATGAAAAATTACGCACTCATTGAACGTCGACGATTTCGATAATTTTTGTTTGAAAACTCTAAGCTAAGAACCAGGCGTTCATGAAAAACGAAGCATCACTTTCCGATAGATCAGTGAATTATAACATCATTGCGCTTGGTTAGTATTCGAATGGGGGACCGTCCGATTGCCTACTGTTTGTTGACATATGTTTTCTCTTTTCTGTTTCCGTTCTCTCTCTTTCTTCTGTTCTGACAGTATCAATGTCGTCTTGTTTGTCTTGTATTGTCTGAGCCGATGGCCTCATTGCTCGTAATTGTATCTTTTAAGAGATCATTTTTGTATGGACCTTTCTAAGAAATCGATCGCCAGCGTACCAGGTGATCATGAAAAACGACACACTCGTTGAACGACGACTTTCTTTTCTACCAAACCCAAAACTATTAGTTCAGTAGTGGATTGAGACTTTTGGAGGCACTAAACAAAAGTAGTACAAAACGAAGTGTTACATCAAACCTCTGATTGTCATAGTTTTTTTTTTTTTTTTTTTTTAACTGAAACGGAGAAGAGATTTAACAATTTTGTTTACCTAAGTAGAATATCTGATAACCGTGTATCTTATTTTATTTAATTTTATTTTATTTTAATTAGTTTTAGTTAATTTTAATTTATCTAGTTTTAGTTCATTTCATTGAATGTACTTAATTTCATTTTACTTATTTTTACTTTTTATTTATTATCTTTCAATCTTATTTTAAAGGTTTTTGTTAAAATGTAGATTAAAACTAACTGTGTTGGGTAAATTTTTTTTTTATTTAAAAGGCTCATGTGTGCCATTATGTATGTATTATCTTTAAGGAGCAGATACGAGTGGTCCAATTTTCAATGACTCTTCCGCATAGATGCGGCTAAATTTGAGATGCCTTAAGGCGCCGCCAGCCCAAAATCCACACCAAACGATAACTTTCCTTTTTCAGTATGCATTTTCAACTGGTGAACATCGTGTAGGTGGGTGCCGTCCATATACTGCATTTATCCAAAAAAACGCGCCTAGTCGCTTAAGAAAATTTGCGGGCCGAAATTGGGTCCTCTTCCGAACGCTCCCAGTCAGCGAACAAACGGCGTTGTATATGGTAATAATCATGACCTTGGAGCTCCTGTATCAGTTTGATCTTTTTTCGGGCGCAGGCTCAAGTTCCGAAACGAAATTATCCAAGTACTGAAGCGAAGTCTCCGAAAAGCCCAGTTCTTGTGCACGGCGATGAATCGTCTGCCTCGGGATCTGCTGTATATGTATACTTTCATGGACCACGGCAACATTCTCAGCCGATCTTGCGTTCCTTTAATGTACGAATGCTGACTGATTGATTAACAAACGGGTCGTCTTAAATTTGGCCACTAAACGTAAAAGACTCGACTGTGAAGGGTCATCGGCCATCACGTACACCGAAAAATGGACACAACGCTCTTAAGGTTTTCACTATAACTCTCATTTTGATAGTAAAGTTTTACTTTATTTTATTAATTTTAGTTTTATTGAACTTAATTCTATGTTACATATTTTATTCTATTTTTTGTTTTATGCATTTTTTTTTAAGTTTAATTTATTTAATTTTTTGTATGTTATCTTATTTTATTTGGATTTTTATTTAAGCTTTATTTTTATCCTTATTATTTTATATCATTTTATATTACTTTTTTACTTATTTTATTTTATTTATATTATTTTTTTTTATTTGTTATTTTATTTGATATAATTTGATTTTATATATTTAACTTCATATCATTATTATTTTGTATTCTATATTATTTTTAATTTATTTTTTATTTCGTTTTCTTTTTTTATTGTATTTTATATTGTTTAGTTTTTTTTTTACTTTCTATTTTAGTTTGTTAAAATTTTAATTTAATTTTTTTTCTGCTGCCTTATTTTGTTTTGTTTTATTTTACTTTTTTATCAATTTTTTTTTTATTTAAATAAACTTAATACATTTTTTTATTTATTTTTTTATTTTATTATTTTTGTTTTATTTTATTAATTTTTATTTGTATTTTATTTATTTTTTAAAATATTTCTCTTCTTCATTCACTTAATTCCCTTTAAAAATTAAAGAAATGTTGTAGTGTAAACGAGCCCTGTAAGATTTGGAGCCCGATGTGAAGACATATTAAGCTCATAATTTATTCCGGCCGTTGTGCTCATTATATGTTAGCTTTTTTGTGTATATTGTTTTCGATACCTATAAAGATATCCATACCTTTTATAGAAAAGGCTGCATAAAACAACAAAAACAAAGTATTAGTAAGGGACGAAATTCTGGAACATATAGACCTTCAACACATCATTGCCAATTAAATAATGTACCATTGAATAACTTTACAAATTTTAGGACTCATATTTAATATTTACTTATTACAAACATTTTACATAAAAATCATTTAATTTTAAATAAATGTTTAAAAAATAAAAGCCCTAAATTCAAATTTAAAAACAAGAACAGTCATTTAATTCGCAATTTAGTCCAGATTTATCCATGTAACTATGTCCCACCATTCATCTTTTTTTTTATTACATTGTGGGCCTGTTTTTGTTAAAATTTATTCCTTTGAATGTCCTTTCGCTGCGATGGTTTCTCCATTTCGATGAAACGTTATGTAAGTATTCTTTTTTTTTATTACTTTTGTAGCACTTTTTTGTATTTTTTTTTAAACGCCTGGCATTTACATTTGCACGCTTCTCTTTGAAACATCTTTGTTTTTTTTTCACTAATATTTCCGAGTTTTAAAATTTTTTGTTTAACCAATATATTTAAAGTTATTTAGCTGCTTTAATCATATTTTCATTTAATTCTGTATTGATTTTTTAATTTTAAATTTTTCATATTTATGCTCACAGAATCAACTAAACATGCACCAGCACTTGTATCACCGCCATACGCTGGACTCGGTGCATCATCCGCCAAAGGAATTCTCAAATCGAAATCCGGTTGTGTTGGCTTCATGCCAATGGATTTGAATTCCGAACTGAAAAATCGTCTCAAACGCTCAACGCATGCCACTGTGTCAAATCTTCGCAAATCGGCCACAGTTGAAAATGCCCCACATGTTCTCGACATTGGGCCACCTAAAAAACCCGATGATCCCACAAATTCCTCTTCCTCCTCGGAGGAAGAAGGTGTTGATCCACAGAAAAATCTAGCGAAAATACTTCGCAGTGTCTCAAAGGAGAGTATGCCACGACAACAATCCAAAGAATATGTCACACAGTTTCCAATATCTGGAATTAGACCGAGTATGGTGCCCCAGCACGATGACGCAATGAGTCTCGTCCGAAATCTAACTAGTCTTGAAAAACGTATCCCCGAAGTGGCCAACGCATCTGCCTCCTGTATAGCATCCACATCAGAGGGCGAAAGCTCAGGCGGCCGAGAGGTGTCGGAAATCATCAAAAACAGTGCAGTAGCACGGCGGCGTAAACTTAATGACGGGTGAGTTTCTTCTGAGTGTGCTGTGACGTCACAAACAAAACCTCTCTCTCATCAACACTATCCGTTCTACTAATATCAAGTCTTTGCCATGCCACAAGAAATTCTAAAAAAAAGATAAAATTAAATTTATTTATGTTTTGCAATAAAAAATATTAAATAACATAATTTAACATATAAAACGCCTCTGTTTTCCTGTGTACTTTTTGATTGCCTAGTCGTTTAAGCTAACATTTTACTCATGTGAATTAAAATAAATCGAACAGCTCTACTAATACACAGTTAATCCCTTTTAATTAATAAAATTTAAAAAAAATTAAAACAGAAAAAAACTCTTTAAAGACTGCTCAACTAATTTTTGTCACATGTGCTTATCGTGTCGATATTTTACATTTATCTCTAACAATAAATAAATTTTAACAATTATATAGAAAATGTAGTGTATTTATGCATTTCCTGTGAGAAAAAACACGCATTTTATCTAAAACAAACAAAAAATGTTTTTTTTTTACAAGTTACTTATAGTTGTTATCATTAAAATTGTAGAACTTAAAACAAAAAAAAAATATTTTTATAAATATGTGTATGGAAAAATTTAAAAAATTAAAAAATAATTGCATAGTTCTGTGCGAAATAAATTGTTTTTTTTTTTTATTTTGTGTATCTTTATGTGAATCATATTCGTTGTGCTTAACAAATATTTTTTTTTTTAATATTACAGAATAAATAAAATCATAAAACTACTTTTTTTAAATATCAATTAAAAAAATACTTAAAAACTAAAATATATTTATGTACTTTTGTAATGTCAAATTGTTAGTAAAAAAACATGAATTTATTTTAAGGTTTCAATAAATTGTTTTGCTAGTGTTGTTGGTTCGATTAAAAAAAAATGACATTTGAGAATGAAATAAAAAAAAATGTAAAATTGACATATTTTTTAATGAAAATGTCATTTTAAATTTTATTCTAATTGTGACTATGGTCCGTCACTTTGGAAGCCATATTTGACGAATAATTTAGATAAACGGCGTTTTTTCTTTTTTTGTAGATAGATACGTTGAGGACAATCAGTCGAGTAGTTTAGTATTTTTGACATGATTAAGAAATTTTTTGAAAACAAAAAAGTAAAAAGTTAAAATTTGTTTGTCTCCTTTTTTCATCCGAAGGATGTTGAATCACGAAAGTTGTTACCTAGCAAAAGGCTGACATTTTGATCTCTTTTAACGGGTTCTTTGAAACATCCATTTAAAATGTAATAGTATTACCAGTTGATCTGCTGCATCAAGTTTTTCTAATAATACTAGTGTTTTTAGGGTCGACTTTTCTTATGATCTGCAAATTCTGCGTTATGTCTTAGAGCTGATCGTTCAATATAAATTGTTCAAGGTGGGCAAAAAGAAATCACGCTATTGGAAGATGCTGTAATTTTTGCAAATGGCCGCCAATGTCAAATCTGTTTTGACAGTGGACTAGACAGATGCAGAATACAAGTGAACATGCCATGAAGCGATACATGCGGCGTTCTCGGGTCTCCTCATCTCTCGTTATGGCGATTTGCACTGGCCCGCAAGATCGCCCGACTTAACCGTTTCAGACTTTTTTGTGGGGTTTTTTGAAGTCCCGTGTTTACGTGAACAAGCCTGAGACTCTGGAAGCCCTCAAGGATAACATTCGACCCGAGTGCGAGAATCTTTCGCCCGAAGTTCTCGCTGAAGTGATGAAAAATGCCATAAAACGAGCCCGTTTGGCAATCAATTGTGACGGCGCCCATTTGGCCGATATCATCTTCTCGACTTGACCAATACAATTCTAAAGGTTTAAATAAACATAACCAAAAAACAGAATCGAAGTTTTTCATTTAGAAAAAAAAGAGAGCCAAACAACATCGGATGGATGACTTCTTTTGGCCCACCCTGTATATTAGACAATATCCAATCTAAAACCCACACAGTGAAGTATAGTGTGCCTCAGGGGTCCATTTTGTTCCCATAACTCTTCCTAATGTAGTGGAAACAACATCTGTCTGTCTGTCTGTCCATCTATCTAGCACTCTGTTGCTTAAACAAATGAAATAGCTTTTGCCGCAGGGTCCCTAGGTCCCTAGCTAACTGCCTCCTGTTTTGCACGTGATGTTGGTCGAGACTTAGGTTGACAACGCAAGTGAAAAGGACCACTTGCCCACTCCACCTAACTCTTAGTATTCTTCATCTGGCCCTCCGGGCCGAATTATGTGACACGTCTGACTTTTACTCTTTTGGCTAGGTCTCTGTGTCGCTGTACAGGTCGTACAGTTCCTCGTTGAATCTCCTTCTCCACTTGCCGTTTATGCATACGGGACCAAAAATCACCCTACAAAAGCGTCCTCATTCACTTTTGATAATGGTCATGTGTCTGCCCAATAAATGTGAGTGAAATGTTGAGGGTTTTATAAAGAGAGGGCTTTGCTACTTAATTGCCTTCTTAAACCAGAAGAATGAGCGATTGTCAAGAGTTACTCTTCGTTTGATCTCAACGCTGGGTTGTTCTCTGAGTTGATAGTGGAGCCCGAGTAGACAAAGTCTCTAACTCCCTAAAAGTTAGAGCTGTCTATCGTGATGTTTTGTCCAAAACGTCCGTTGATATTGGGTGTCTCTTCTTGATGACAGTATTTGCATATACTTGATTTTGCCCTCATTGACCACTAAACCCATCTTTGCTGCTTCCGCCGTGTTCTTCCCATTATGTCAATATCGTCGGCGTATGCGAGTAATTGGACGAACTTTTGAAAGACCGTCGCTCTGGTATTAGCGTAAAAGTTCTGCACTATTCTTTCAAGCATGATGTTGAAAAAGACACATGTCAGTGCATCGCCTTGTCTAAATCCTTTTTTGACTTCAAAGGTCTCGGTGAGGTCTTTACCGACCTTTACGGAACTCGTTTCTATAAATGGCGTCGTACGGGGCTTTGAAATCGATGAAAAGGTGGTGGGTAACGATTTTAAGTTCTTCGGTTTTTTCCAAAATCTGCCGTAATGTGAATATTTGGTCGATAGTGGACTTTCCTGGCTTAAAATCGCACTGATATGAACCTATCAGGTTGTTGACGAATGGCTTAGGGCGTTCACACAATACAACAGAAGTGATCTTGTATGTAATGTTGAGGAGACTGATACCCCTATAGTTGGTGCAGTTCGGAGAGTCCATTCATCGGGCATGCTTCCTTCTAACCATATATCTTGCTTATGCGTTGGTGCATACTTATAATCAAGTCATCGACTGCAGCTTTGAAAGAGTTTAGCAGCTAGGCCATCGGCTGCGGCGGCTTTGTTGCTCTCAAGCTTAGATATAGCTAGCTTTACTTCATCCAGATGTGGTGGACAGAATTGTTGGCCAATTCACCCAGATAAAATGGATCATTCTGCCTCATAGCGGAATTCGTTTCGACATCGCAGTTGCATAGTCTTCAGATATGGTTTTTCCATATTCTCAGCATCGACTATGATTCCACTAAGATATTCCCTTGATCGTCTTTGCAAGCTTCAGTTTGAGCTGACATGACGATGACAGCATATACTTGGCTTTGCCCAAAGTAATTGGTGCAGTTCGGAGGATCTCTTTTCTTTAGGAACAGGCAAATTGTGTTGATGTTCCATTAACCGGCATGCTTTCCATTTCCGAACTCTATTACTGCAGTACAGCTCTCCTTTCATCTTCTCAGAAGCCGGTATTCCTCTATCCTCTTCTACTCGCAGATCTTTCGAGAAGTTCCGGTCCTTCCGGTCAAGGGGATTCGTTGTGGTCGCTGTGTTAAATTCGACTGCCTCTATGATGGTATTTTGGCAATATTGTCACTGGTTCTTATACCTGATGCTGACGGTAAAGAAATACTTTTGATGTTACTCGAGATAATTCGGAACAGGACCTGGCGTTTTTCTACCTACCTAACCATAGGTAGCACTATACTACTATAGTCCTTGGTGGACCTGGGCCTCAACCAGTTACTCCAGTTTTAGTCGGTTGAGGTCCCCTTACATTGCACAATGTTGAATAATTATTTATTTCTCAAGGTATTTTGAAAGCCTAGTCACACCGTTGATAACCAGCTCAGGGATATTGACCATGTAGGTATGTCTATACGGCATGCGATTTTAATTAATATTTATGGTATGAATTCTTTATCTAGCTGCATTACTTTCCAGAAAACTTAAGTGTGTTGAATTGAAACTAACCTGTTTGACAGTCCAGCAATCTGAGTAGAGCTACTAGTAGAAAACCCTAGCGCCAACAAATTTTTGTTTACCATTAAGAGTTATCTAGTTAGTTAGAAGCTATCACGATGAGACCAACTTCAATTTAACAGGCAGCACTCTGTCTCCTTTCTGCCTCGAGTAATAAACTGTGGATCCTGCTTACCGGTAGTCCCTAATATAGCATGGGTAGTGCTTTTCGCTCTGTTACTGTTGTTTCCGGGCGCCTGGTGATTCATAACAAAATTTTATCTTTTCTTTGTCAATGTCCATCTGATCTGATGCTGATTTGAGAGAGCAAAGATTAAATTGTATTATGAAGCACCAGGCGCCCAGAAATAATAGCAAGTAAAGAGATATCAAGTCGAGAGAGAGAGAGAGTTTGCCTACTTCTAAAACGCAGCCTTGTCAAGGCATTCCTTCGATAAAAGCACTGAACTTTAGGAATAGAATTAATAGACAATTATTAAATCAACAAAATTTTAAAATGATATTTAGTAACATTGAAAACAAAATCTTCTTCCCCAGAATTTATACCTAATCGAACAATAATATTAAATTGACCAACAAGATACCAATTTTCAATTAATTTTAGATAAATTAAAAAAATCAATTGCCGCTTTCTTGAAACCCTAATATTTATGTTAAATAAAATTATCCTGTGTATATTGACTTTGTAATTCATTAACTTTTTTTCTATATGTTCTAACTATGGACCACTTTTATACAACTAAACAAAAAAAAAATGTTTCCATTAAAAATAAAAACATGACAAGTAAAATCATTTTGCAATTTTTTAACATTTAAATAAAAAGTTAAAAAAAAAAACTAACTAACAACTAACATTTACCAGAGAACATGTCAAAATAAATACACACAATTTAATGTTTATTTAAAAGTAAAAGAAAAATGTAAATCTTTTATTCAAAACAAACAAACTTTATTTTCTTATATTTCCAAACAGAGTTTTTCCAAAAAAGAAACATTTTCATATTTGGCAGTATCCCTACAATGGCCGCTAAATAAATTGCTACTTATTTTTAAATATACAAAAATAAATACCTATTTATATTGTTTTTTTAACCAGCTTAATTGTTTTTTTTTTATATAATCATTATTTATTTTATAATATAAGGTTTGTATCCTATATTAAATCACAATAAAAATTACTTTGTTGTTATCATACATTTTCAAATAAAAAAAAATATTAATAAAAATGGAATTATTTTTTTTAACTATAACATTTTATGTTATAAAAAGAATTTTTTTTTTTTGGAGTGATCCATTTTCCCCTCGTTTTGGTATGCTTTTAACATTGGAATGGCTTGCTATGTTAGCGGACGTTTTGGATGTGTGCAGTGCTTTCTTTAAATAAAAAAAATTATTAAAATTAAACAAAATATAATTAAATAAAATAAAAATAAAATTTAATATAATAAAATTAAATAAAATAAAGTGAAAATTTTGACTCAAAAAATATTTAATTAATGATCTGAAGCTTAAAACACTGTTATTGGAGCTGTTAACAATCTAGAAATTTTGTTAGAAAAAAACAATTTCAGGACATTTGCTGGCTTTTATTTTATAGTGTTAAAGTTTGATGTTCGTGACGGACCATCACATCGTTTGAAAACATTGTGCCAGTTCATTTTATCAAAATTGCTTGTATATGAAATCTATCGTACATCTATGAGGCAGCTTCTATTTTAGCGAGATAATGCCGTAATAGCGCTGCACTAGCTCTTGAGACCGTCCGAAAACCAACTGCGTGCTGTTGACATGTGTTATGTGTTTTCTGTTTTCCGTCCTCTTCCTATCTTCTGTTCTGTCCTGTATCAATGTCATCTTGTGTGTTGTCTCGTAATTGTCTGAGTCGATGGCCTCCGAAGCCAGTGCTTATAAGTGTCTCTACTTCGTAGATTTATCTACGGAGCAGATCAAAGTGTAATGTAATGTAATCATTGTATATAGAATCTATAGTACTATCAAGATGTGTGTTTCACCTAGCGCTATCTAGTTTCGCTATCTCGTTTTTTCTCAGTGTAGACTTTTAGTCGTGGAGATGAATTCAACACATATGCAACGTTAGAAATTGTAAGAACGGGAAAGATGTATATAAAGTGTCAGCAGTCAGAGGGAAGCAAATTATCGACTCTTGTTCGTGTTATTTGTTTGTCAATTTCAGATAATGAGAGAATGGAAGATAGAAATTTCTGTCTTGAAAATACACTGTTTTTGGTATGGTTTTTTTATAGATACGGCAACAGGAAGAAATTTACCGTTTTAAACGATTTTTTTGCTGAAATTTGGTTATTGGTTTGGTTTTTTGAACAATTTTAAATGGTTACCATGTTTGATTATTATATTATTTTTTTTAGTCTGCAAACATTTAATTTGAGTTGAAAAACCTACCTAGTTACTTATTTTAGAAATAAAACACATTGTTTGCAGATGTTTGTAACTATGTTATTGCTTTAGAGTATATTCACTTATCACGTCAAAAAATTTAGTACTAAATATACTACTAACTACTAAATATAGTACTAAATAAACTACTAACTACTAAATATAATAATAAATATAATACTAAGTACTTAATCTAGTGCTAAATATAATACTAAGTACTTAATCTAGTACTAAATATATTACTAAGTACTAAATATAGTATGAAAACTACGATAGTCCTAAATTCTAGTACTAAGTATTAAAAATCTAGTACTAAATATACTACTAACTATTAAATATAGTATTAAATCTACTACTAACTACTAAATATAATAATAAATATAATACTAAGTACTTAATCCAGTACTAAGTATACTACTAAGTACTAAATCTAGTACTAAATATAGTATGAAAACTACGATAGTTCTAAATTCTAGTACTAAGTATTAAAAATCTAGTACGAAATATACTATTGTACCGACAACATAGTACCAATTAAAACCAATTACCAATTACCAATTAAACATTAAAACTTTAAACAGTCAAATCCGAATATGGCAACATTGGTAATTGATTTCGGTATAAGAAATACAGAAAATACAGAAATAACAAAATTTCTTTAAAAATGCAAAATCCAAAAAATAATTGAAGACGCACAATCTTGGTTTGAAAAAAATAAAATCCAAAAAATAATTAAAACACATAATCTTGGATTGTTTACGAAAAATGAAAGGGAAATCCATTAATTTTTGTTTCCCTTACTCTGCCATACCATATGTTCTAGTGTCATTTTTGAACCTTTCACTCGTACTTATTATTCATTATTCCTGCAAATGCTTGTAGTCATTCTAACTCATACGTTACTGAAAATATAACATACAACCTACTCTTTCATCACTATATTTCTTTCTACTCTCCAAAACCCATACAAATGCATATCAAGAACTACTGCAGCGCTATAACGGCAGTATCTCGCTAAACTAGATGCTCCCTGATGGCCATGTGGTATGGTAGATTAAGGGAAACAAAAATTAGTGGATTTCCCTTTGATTTTTCGTAAACAAACCAAGATTATGTGTTTTTAATTATTTTTTGGGTTTTATATTTTTCAAGAAATTTTGTTATTTCCGAAATCAAATTCCAATGTTGCCATATTCGAATTTGACTGTTTAAAGCTTTAATGTATATTGAGCAGTATCAAACGTAAAAAGGAATTGATTTTTTTTGTATTTAAACGTAGGTAGGTTCATATTAACATTTCTAATGAAGAAAAGAATAGTAAAAGCTAATGTTTATTTAAAATGGCATTTTACTTACGATCGCACATAGGTACTAGGTACTAGGTCTATGTTTCCATGAATTAAACAAAAAAAAAACAACGAGAGTATTTTTTTTATTTTTCTAATTTCAATTTTACGGCCCGAAAATGTTAACCATTTTTCGTAGATACTCAAAAGCAATAACATACATAGGTACAAAAATCTGCAAACAATGTGTTTTATTTATAAAATAAGTAACTAAGTAGGTAGGTACTTCAACTCAAATTAAATTTTTGCAGACCTAAAAATAAAAAAATGGTAACCATTCAAAATTGTACAAAAAAAAAAAAACAATAAACAAATTTCAGCAAAATTCCTTAAAACGGTAAATTTCATCCTGTATCTATAAAAAAACACCAAAAAACAGTGTTATTTCAAGGCAGAAATGAACCCTTCTCACATCCCTGTCTAAATTTCCATCTTTCATTCTCTCATTATCAGTTATTCTAAAGAGAATGACAAAGAAAAAGTCTTGATGATTTGCTTCCTTCTAACTGCTAACATTTTATATACATTTTTCTCGTTCTGTCTTTTTCCAACATTGCATATTTTTTTTTATATAACATGCGCGCGCAAAAGTAGACTAAAAGTCTACATTGCGAAATAGCGAGATAGCGAATCTAGATGGCGCTAGATGAAACACCCATCTTGATAGTACTATAGATAATATATATACAATGTAAAATCTTAAAATCTCAAAGAACTCAAAAAATATTTGAGGTTATCTGAATTCGACAGTTCAGGTATTCGAGATCTCTTGTGTTTCCGATCTTAAAATTGCTGTAATCTGGATTCTATTATTTTTGTTTGGATTCGCTTGCTCAATTTAAGTTTTCCAAAGAGAACTCTATTAGAAGGAAAGAGATACCAAGTTTTTATTGGTGTTTGCAGAAAAATCGTGTTCCTTGCTTCAATCGAAGCAAATTTACTTCGATTATAAGAAAAATCAAAAATCTACTCCGCCACTCCGCTTGACTTGGGATCTACTTCACTTTTTTCACAGTGGGTTTCCTTCGAAGATGCAAGAAATTTGTCACCCCTTATGATTTGGCTAAGTCTATAAAGCGTATATTCGGCCAAAACTTGAGTATAACTCCTATATTTGGGCAGGTGCTCCCATAACCCACTTAACAATGATAGACGTAGGGACAATAAGAGCAACATTTACATCTCTTGAACACCGTCGTAACGTCTCTGAAATGCCAGTTGCATTCCTCACCTGAAACAATTCAACCGTAATGCTCGCACTGCAATGAATGCTCATCAATTTACCCTTGAGCCCAACTTTGGACGTACAGTCAAATACAGAGATTCTTTTTTTAGTCGTACCACACGAATGTGGATCGCATTGCAAACCTCTGTTTTACTTCCCATTTTGAAATGCAGAAGTTCAAAACGAATGTGCATCGGTACCTCCTCTTACATCCTTCCCTATTTACCTAACGCTCCCATTGTGTTTAATAAACATTATAAGGTTAGTCATAATACCTTTAGTGCGGTCTAATTATATAAAAAAATTTTGCTCCGAAATTTTACTTCTGAGGTTGGAACCCTGTCGTGTTCATATAAATTTGTCAGCTCCATAAAAGTCAATGAGGACATTTCTTCATCATCATCATCCAACCACCGGGATCCGGTCCGAGCCTCATTCAACATCCAAATTGCTGGCTGACGCCATCCATTTTTCCACCCCCAAGGCTTCGGTCGTCCTTTTCTACGCCATTCTTTCAAAGTAAGGCAGGTTTTTTTAGAGGCATAGAACTTTTTTTTTATAAAACAACAAATTCAATGAAAATTTCATGGAATTTAATTTTTAAAAATAATGTATGGCAGGCCATATGCCATATGCCGCGACTGATCCTTAGGAATACGATCCTGTCGGTCCAATTTTGCACAGGGGTACCAGGTGTCAGCACGTAACTTGACACAATCGAGTTTATTCGATAAAATCGAGCACTGGCAGCACATAATTTGGTTCAATCGATTGTCCTCGATTGTATCGTGCGAGTCGACAGCACACAAACTTCAAACTCTTATTATTTTTTTTTTATAATTAACGCGCGTACAAGAGACTATTTGTTTCCCTTTTAATGTAGAGCACACTGCGCGGGAATTAGGAAGATAGGAGGTGTCGATTAACATTGGTTTTGTATGTTTGCAGATCAAAATGGCAAGGGAAAATCTCGCCGGGTAAACTATTCCAAATTCGTGTTGTTCGGCTAAAAAAAGAATCTCTATATTTCAAGGGTGAAATGATGGGCATTCCTAGCAAGACGAGTATTACGGGCGAAACTTTTAAGGGGAGGAATGCAGCTGGCTACCTCGAGTGAACATTTTTTATAAAAGAAACGATAAAATAAGGAAAGACATGAAACATTGCGTCGGTGTTCGAGAGGGGCAATTGTTTCAGCGGCAATTCTATTTCCTATCAATCTTAACGCTCGATTTTGTATTCTTTCAAGCAAGTGAAGCGATGTTTGTGAAGAACCTGCCCAGAGGTGGGAGTTACACTCGAGTTTAGGGCGTATAAACGCTTTATAATTTGTAGCCAGATCAGATGGGGAAAAATACTTCTTACACCGATACAGAAAACCTACGCACTTAGCAGCATTCTTAGCGATTTCAAATATATGGTCGTTCCAACGGGGGTCGTCGTTGACACACATACCGAGTACTGAGAGCTTTTCGGTTTCTTCGATGTAAGTGCCATTCATGGACAATGGCATTGGGGGTATGTTTAGCTTTAACGACAGAAGAAAGCAATGAGTTTTCGAAGCATTAAACTCCACACGATTCCTATTAACCATTATTTGACAATGCTGTGTAAATCGGAGTTTAATGAGCTTGACATACGGTACCGTTGCAATTGTACGTCCGAAGGCGAAGGACGTGAATTATCGAACGAATATGAAAAGCTGAGGGTAGAGTCGTCAGCAAAACAGTTAAGTGGATTAGAAGTAACAGACAGAAGATCATTTATAAAAATGAGAAAAAGAGTCGGAAACAGAACAGAGCCCTGGGGCACACCAGCAATAATTTTGTTGGAATCAGACTTAAATCCATCCAATACAACTTGTATTGAACGGTCCAGAAGATAGCTTCTAATCCAACGAACAAGAGTATTATCGATCCCAAAAGCACGCATTTTCGATAAGAGAGCTTCATGCCAAACTCTATCAAATGCCTTGGAGATATCAAGAGCAATAATCTTACTTTCACCAAAGCGATGTTATGATTTGTTCCACTGTTCGGTGAGATATGCCATCAGATCACCAGTGGAACGGTTGCTGCGAAAGCCATACTGACGGTCATGGAGAAGCTTTCGATCTTCGAGATATTCCTTAAGCTGACGGTTAATCAGTGTTTCCATGACCTTAGAAAGAAGGGATGTCAGTGCTTGGGGTCGGTAAGAGGAGGGGGAGGATGGGTCACCTTTCTTAGGGACAGGCTAGACAAATGCTGTTTTCCATCTTCTAGGAAAGATTCCAGAAGAGTAGGAGCAAAGAACACCTCTTCAGAAGAATCGGGGGTATACCATCCGGCCCAGCGGATTTGTGTATATCGAGATCTTTGAGAACTCTTGCTACTGTACGAGTGCGGAAAAAAATCTATCCCATGGAAAAATTTACATTCTCAAGTACAGGAGGGGCAATGTTGCTTTGAGGCAGCGTGGAGCTGGCAGCGAAATGGGCGGCGAGCAAGTTTGCCTTCTCTGAAGAGTAAACAATTGGTTTGTTATTGTCGATGAGCTTTGGAACCGAATATGTTGAGGAGTCTTAATATTTTTTTACAAATGACCAAACATTTTTACTGCCTTTAGGACACTGCAGAAGTTTTTGCCGTAATTTTTGGTCATGGAAAAATTTGGTTCTTTCAATAACGGAGTTGCATGAGTTCCTTGCTTGTTTGTGCTTTTTCAGATTTTCCTCTGTCTGTAGGGTTGACTTTGTAAGACCGAAAACTTACTTCTTCGAGTCTGATAAATTCTTTACACTTATTTGAAACAAACGTTGTTAGTCGATAGCTGTCGATTGATGAAAACAGACAGCAATTTGTATGTGTACGTAGTCATCAAGCCTTGCCTAAATGCATTGCATTCTAAAAAAAGGAAAACCAGCGGTATTTCTCGAGAAAAACTCGCAAACTCCTTTAACACGAGGTTTCGCTGCAAAAGCAATACAAGATAGGAAAAAGTTATTATTTTATAGGCACTGGCGATTGCCTGGAAGCACACTTTAGCATAAAAAGCTTCCTCATCTTCACTTTCCCAACAAAAAAATATAGTAAATAAATTTTTAAATCCAATTGATTTCATTAAGTTATTCGAATAATTTGTTTTACTCTAAAAAACATCCATTTGACAGTTTACTTTATAGGTCACAATGAAATTTCTTAGTGCAATTCACAATGAAACTCGTTTTAAGTTAAGTGCTGCCAATAAATATTTATTTCGAGTTCAACGACGATCAACAATCCTCGATTGAATCAAGTAACGTGCTGGCACACCAGGTTTTTCGAATATACCGGGTCTTATTTTGTCAATGGTTCGTGGAATGTTGGCTTTGAAATGATCAATCGTTACTGGTTTATCTAGTCCAGAGATTTGACGTACCCTTACAAAAAGTAGTCCAACGGTGTCAAATCACATTAACGAGGTGACCAATTCAGGGTCCATTTCTTGATTCGGTCAACAAACGTTTGGCTCAACAAAGTGATGGTTGCACGAGCTGTATGGCATGTTGCGCAGTCTTGTTTGAACAATTTCACCTCCAAATGATTTCCAATGAGATACAGAATAAAAAAAATCACGAATCATTTCCTTGTAGCGTTTGCCATTCACGGTAATGCTGGCATGTTTTTCGGATTCAATTTAAAGACAAGTCGGTCGATGACTCCTTCGGTATGTAAACCGCACCAAAACGAAAATGTATATACTGTGATGTGGCAACAAGTTTAGATATTTGGAGGATACATTTTGTAAACTAACGACATCTGTTGGATTCATTGTGTACAACAACCACCATATATTGTGTACAACAACCATGCCCCTAGAAGTATGCTACACATTTGCAATATGTTTTAACTGAGTACTAAATCGAACTTGAAGTACTAATTCGAGACTCGAATTAGTACCCAAAGCTTAGATTGTGCCAGAACCAGACAGAAGCTTCCAGAAGCTTGTAAACTTGTATAAATACAAGAGTAGATTGCATTGAGAGTTGAGTTTATTTTCGAAAGTGGAATTGTTAACAACTGGAAGCGTTAATAAAAAGTGATTGAATTGAGATTAAATAAAAAGTGTTGAATAATAAAAACGTATATGAATTGTGAATAAGTGGAATAAGTTAAATTGGTGTTATTTAAACTGAAAAAAGTTGTGTTTAATAAAATAAAGGGATTTGTTGCATTAATTTGGAATTTTGATTGAGTTTTATTTGTCGAAACCCAGGCCAAAATATCACAATACAATGGATAAAGCCGAAAACAGATATGCAGTTGTTCTCACGCATAACTGCGCGCAGAACGGCACCTAAAACAGATGTGCATATTTTTTGACATTTATGTTTTGCTGTATTAATGCCAAAATGCAGCGTTACCATTGAAAATTATCAAAAAGTTGCAAACAATGTTTAAACTGAAGAAAAAAAATTAAATTAAAAAAATTAACATGGGTGGTATAATATCAGTAAAGCCAGATACCTTTTATTTACATTTTTTTCGTTTGTTGTTGTGGCAGCAATGAAACTAGGCATAAAATTTAGAAATAGAGGCATTGTGGAGATCCTGCAACCCTGAATTTCGGGTTGACATGTCCCATAAGAGCCTAGAACGCAACTGATGGTCCGCTGGCTTTAATTATTACACTAGGTGGATTTTATATGGATGCAGGCCAAGATCTTCCTCATAATTTTTCAAGTAGTGGACGGGTAAAGACCGAGTTGCTGACAATGGTGTCGGATCGATAAGTTCGTGTCATCTGTCACACTAACGTCTACAGCGGTGATGGCTTCTTCTGTACGCACGGTACGGGCTCGATTTGGATGAATATTAAGTCCTATCACAGATTCCATCGTAACAAATCTCCGAATGAAAATTTTGTTCACAGAATCCGAATGGAATCGAACAAGTATTCGCTCCTATTCTCAATTTCAACATCAATTGCTACGATCAAATCACCTTCAATAAGTGCTGTGTTAATTTTTGTGAGATGTCGGCTACCAGCTTGGCAGCTTAGTGCTGATGATAGGTATCAAAGTGATAGGGCTGAATATCCAAAAGACTAAATGTGGCCATGAATCGATTCATAGTATTGGGTATTAGCTGCTCAGATGGACGATTATGGGCACCGTAAACTTGACCAAAAGCTCTATAAGCTTGGCGAATAGAGCTCGAATTTTGAAAATAATTTTCCGCATCAGCCATACAGTATGTTTTTTTTTTTTTTTTATTTTGAGTTGAATTTCTATACACTCGAGACAAACACTTCGCCTAAAAAATCCTAGGTTTAAAACGGCCGTGGATATGTTGATGTTGTTGTTCTTTAACAATTTAAATAAATACACAAATTAAAAACTCCTACTAAAGGAAACATTTAGTTTTCTTTTTAAATAGAGTTTTCGTTATCAATTTCTTAGACAATAGTAGTTCAAAAAATGTTTGAATAATTCTTCACTTGAAGTCTTACTTTTTCTTGCCAATAATGCCTAATTTTTTTATTTTATTTTATTTATTTCTTTTGTCAAAAAAGACAACAAAGATTAAAACTATATAACAATTTAACATAAATACATGGTTAAATATGTAGGAAAACATTTAAATTTAATTTTAATTTTAAATACATAGATATGTAAAAGAAAAACTTTGAAGTTAAAATACAATAAAAAAAGAAAACAAAAATTCAGGAAGAGTCCTCAGCCATCATTCTAGAAATTATTTTCTTTTTAAAACAGTTCCTGCTTATGTTAGTATTAAATATGTCATAGTATTTGTTAAAAGTTCTTGAACACCTGTTAAAAGTTTCATGAAAAGAATAATTAGTCTTTGAATTTCCCTCCATTAAATACTTAGTATGGCTTAGAATCCGAATATTTTGATTAACAGCGATTTTGGAACACCAAGAGACTGAATCAATGTTTTCATTTATAATATCAAACGCGAATAGAGACTCCGAAAATTCTTTGCGATTAATAAGACTACACATATTAATGAGCTTAAGACGATGGGAATAACAAGGAAGCACAAAACTATCAGGGTTCCATGGAAGTCCTCTCAACGCAAAAAGTAGAAATTGCTTCTGAACTGATTCAAGTTTCTTCACATCTCCATAAGGAAACGGGGCCAAATAATACACAATACTCTAACAATGAACGTACCAGGTGGACCTGGGCCTCAACAACAAGCTTCTCCAGCCACCTCGGTCCATAGCTAGCTGCCTCCAGTTTTGCACGTGAAGTCGGTCCACTGCGCTAAGTTTTCTAAAGTTCACAAAAAAAATGTATTGTCTTGCTAGCAAAATGTGTTCTTAGACATCAATGTTCTTAACATTTATGTATTTAAAAAAAAATATGATTGAAATACTAAACCAATTCCCCAATTTAACGCCTTTAGATAAACTCCAGAGTGATAATAAAACACAGATTTTTTCAAATTTCAATGGATTTCATAATATGGAACAATTGCACAAAAATTCCATAAAAAATCAATTTTCGATTTTTCAAACTTCCTGACTTTTTGGAGGGTTTTCTCAAAACTTTCTTTCGTAAGAACCTTCTCCTGGCAATAACGAACAACTGGAAAAAAATTGAGCCAAATGGCCGAGCCGTTCTCAATTGTTGAAATGCGGGCGGCATTGGTTCAGTAGATAAGATGTTTGCTTCTGACCCGGAGGTCGTCAGTTCGATACTCAGGTTTAGAAGACATTTTTCTAAATCCTAGTGCAAGCTAAAACCGTCCGTGGGTTTTTAATGAGAAAATATTCACCTAATTCTCGATCTACTGCGCGGGAAAAAAATCTTTCCTATCTTTCTAGTTCTTCTAATTCAAACTAGTGTCGTGCAACGTCATGTTGTATTCTAAAAGGCAATGTGTCTGTAAGTTTAGTTAAAAAAATATTATTATTATTACTATACATTTTTCACAGCATTTTTATATTTATTTATAGAATATGGCGCAAAACTATAGACAACCTATTTTTAATACATTAACTTCACACTACTTAAAATGTTTAGTTCTGCACTAAGTTTTACTCAATTATAAACAAAAAATCCCATGCACTATTTAAAATCAAATTTGAAAGTTTGACAACCTTATGGAATTTTGTTGTTATTGCAATTATGCAGGGTTTGTGTGTATTTTTATTTTCAATATGGCGTTTTGTGAGAGCGAGTTGTCATTCTCTCTGAGAGTTTTTAGTTTCACACTAAAAAGATAATGCAGGGGATTCCTGTTATTAAAAATCTAGTTTCACACTAAGAGAAAAACAATTTTTGAGTCGTCTATAATTGAGGAACTACACTTTTTATGTTCATGTGCCAAATTTTATTTGTTTTAGTTTGGTATTAAAGCGTCTATAATTTTGCGCCTATGATTTTAAATTATAGAATTTGCTTCTCCAATATCAAATAGAAATAGATGTTAAAAACCAATCAACATTTTTGCCGTTTCTAAAAAAAAAAAACAGTATTAAAATGTTTCTTTTTAATCGTTTCTACTGTAAAATCAACGCCTTAGCATGTGCAATGAATTTTATTGCATTTCCCAACTCTCCACTTAATTCCACCCAAATACATTCCACAGAAACAATACGAAAATGTAACTCAGCATGTTGCTGGAATTTCCAAGAACAAAATACAACATAAAATGCAAGCAAAACTGCACCCAAACAAATTCCACACACTCCCTTTTCCACTAGCAACATAGCAACAAAACAACAAAATGTCAAAATTCCATTTGACAACAAACAACAAAACTTGAACAGAAGAGCGATGCGAATGCGAAACAGAAAATCAAAATCAGACAAACAGCAACCACGGAAGCGCGCGGTAGTAGTGTTGCTCAGTCTTTTTTCGTAAAAAAAAATCAATTTTAATCTCGAATTTTACCGAAATTATAAGAATCCATTAGAAATTAAAATAATTGTTGAACAAATTTATAGTTTTACAAGTGAAAGTGTTTTTATTTTGTGTACTTTTGTGCAATATTGATTGTGTAAATAAAATAAACTGAGAATTTCAGTGCGTGTGTTCCATAGCGAAAAAGAATTGAAAAGTGAAAGAGAAATCAACATTTTTATCATCAATTGCAAGTCTACTTCTAAACAACGAAAAGAAAAATTTTGCTGATCTTTTGAGGTTTGTTTTGAAATTTTTTTTTTTTTTCTCAATACAATTTAACATTTATTAACAAAAATAATGCATCGATTGTTTGGTGCATCGATTTCAATATTATTTTTTTTCATTTATCTGCTCGGGGTGGTTCGCTGCAGCCAGCAATGGTTTTCTCTCCTTATTTGTTGATTGTTGTTCTTCTCCATAAACATTTCCATCTTTCCATTCATCTGTCATCTCATCTCTGTGTTTGTTTCTTTGTTTGTTATCAACATCTTGGTTGATAGAATGGAAAAATTAAGAAACAAATCATTCGGGAGGAAGAAAAGAACATAAAAACGTGTCCAAAATATTTCTTGTTTTCGTTCGTCTTTCACTTTCTATGATATTGCCTTTGCCTGGCAGACGTATTGATTACTACTTGTTAAAGGGAGACGGTCAGCCAAATAAAAAAAAAGTACTCCACATTGTTGCTTACCATTGCATAAAGTTTATAAACACCACAGATCGACGCGACGAAGTACGAGGATATCAGTTGCACTGCATTCATTTGCTGAATTGTTTTTTGTTGTTCTTCACTTACAATATTTTTTTTTTATTATTTCGTTGCCTTTTGTTAAGTTTTCGGTTTTTTTTGCGCCCAAATCCAGTTACGCAGCTGTTTAGAAGACAATTGAAAGCGGAAGACAACAAATTCGTTTCATTTTTGCAAAATATCAGTGGGAGCTGGGAGGTCCACAAAAATAAAAAAAAACGGCGGGAGAACGACGTCTTTAGGTATTTTGTGTGCAGATCAGGTGTGGAGTTTGTTTGCATTCAAGTTCTTGAAAAATTAAATATTATTTGAATATTTATAGCCACACCGACACCGCACACCAACTGACAGCGGTTTTATTTATCAGTTTTTGAAAGAATCTTAATTTTGGTTATAAATTTTTTAAATGATCAGTGGAAGAGAAAATGATAAACAATTACAGAATTTTTCTTTGACATTGAGTTGGAAGACAGCTGTTGTACATCAAGTTTTCAATTGAGTTCTGTCCAAGTGCGGCAAAGGACAATTTTGCAATCCAGTACGGATTTATGGCGGGGCGTCATACCACTTACACTTACATTAACCAATCATCTTTGTAATAATTCATACTTCGCTTGACTTCGAACTTTTGGTTGTCTGTGAAGAAAACTAATGACACCAACACCAACAAACAGCCCGTTAACTCACACCATATACAATTTCACTTATCACGTCAAAAATCTAGTACTAATTCTACTACTAGTTACTAAATCTAATACCAAACCTAGTACACAAAATACAAAAGTACTAAATTCTAGTACTATCCGGAATTTCTGATTTCAAGCCATCATTACTTGCAGTATATGATATATACAAATCTCGTGTCACGGTGTTTGTGTTCGTACTCCTCCGAAACGGTTCGACGGATTTTTATAAAATTTTGTATGTATTAGAATAGATCGTAAAGTATATTTTATACTGATAGGTGATTATGGTGTCCATAATGCAGACATTTTTTTACGATTTTTTTTGTATTTTTTTTCTAATTTGGCATCAAGAAATATTGATAACACCAAATTTTCACCTTATTACCAACTCCGATTTCTTAATAGCGATTCTAGTATTTTTGTACAAACAAATACATAAATAATTTAACTGTAGCTCGTTTGTAAACAGAACAAAAAATATTTATGTTGTTGGTTAACAGATGCCGCATCAATTTGACATTTATCTGAATTTGTCATTTACCAATTAAAATATCCTAACAAAATTTCCACGATTTATTTTATTGACAAGAAAGTTATACGTGATTTGTGGTGCCATATGAAAGATTGGTAAAATGTTTTTATTTATTTTTGATCTAGATCTGTCAGATATTTTACAGTTTATGGGTTACATTTAGATTTGAGTAATTTTTTCAGATCTCAATTTTTCGGCCGGTTTATAGTCAAAACAGATGTTCAGGCTTTTCCCATGCAGCCTAAATAAATTAAACAGGTTCTTATGAAGCAATCCACATTCCAAGGTGGGCATGCTGCCCACTCTGCATGTCTCTATTCCTAAAAAAGATGCCTAGTTTCATTGCTGCCACAACAACAAACAAAAAAATGTAAATAAAATATATCTGGCAACACTGATATATACCATACTTGTCAATCAGCGTTACCGCTGTGACACTTTTGCTACCACTTTCCTTTCTGTGCTACATTTTTTAAAATTACCTGGAAAACAACTCATAACAGTTTTTATGGTTATATTATGCTTTTCGTTCAAAAATCAATTTTTTCGTTTCGTTCAAGATAGCATAAACATTCACAATTTGTTGACAGTTTTTTGTCGTACAAAAGTCGGATAATATTAACAACCCTAAAAAGCAGCTTAGTAAAAATAAAGTAATAAACAGGTAAATAATTGTAACCTATCAACTGAAAACTGAAATTATTGTTTAAAATATTAAACAATTTTAACTTCTAAGTGTTGTCTTCAATTAAAATAATCTCTGTTGGATTCGTTGGAATTTTTACTCTCCAAACTCAATATTCATACAAATTTTTTTATTAACATTATTTTTAAAAAATGTCACGTTTTTTGCAACTTTTCAACAATGTTCAGTGGTAACGCTGCATTTTGACATATAGGTACAGCAATATTTAAATGCCAAAAAGTATGCACATATGTTTTAAGGATAGCGCTACATGTACATATAGATGCATTCAGCCCCTCTGCACATCTGTTTTCGGCTTCACCCTTCTTTTCACTAATACCAGTATAATTTAGAGTAGTCAGTTTGACAAGTGTGGTCTGCTATTTACTTAAGCCGAAAACAGATGTGCAGTTGTTCTCATGCATAACTGCGTGCAGAACCGCACCTAAAACAGATGTGCATATTTTTTGACATTTATGTATTTCTATATCAATGCCAAAATGCAGCGTTACAACTGGACATTATTAAAAAGTTGCAAACAATTGTTATACTGAAAACAAAAATTTCACTTAAAAATAATGTAAATAAAACAAATTTGTGTGAATATTGACTTTATAGAATAAAAATTTCAACAAATCCGACAAAAATTTGATTTTTTTAAGTATCGTATTAATGTAAGTGACGAAAAATATAATATAATCATAGAAACTATGATGAAGTATATTCTTAAAAGTGGTGGCAATAGTTTCACAGCGGTAACGCTGATTAGCAAGTGTGGTATATATCAGTAATGCCAGATAGCTTTTATTTATATTTTTTTCGTTTGTCGTCGTGGCAGCAATGAAACTATTCATGAAATTTAGAAATAGAGACATCGTGCAGATTCTGCAACCCTGCAGATTTTGGGTTAACATCCCCCATAAGGGCGTGTGTAATTTTGTTTTCCTGCACGAAATTATCTGCACATCTGTTTTGACCATTAGATTGTAAAAAAATTGTAAATTGATTATTAATTTATATAATTATGTTTATATAAATTATATGTTTTAAGTGAATTATGATGAATTAAGATGGATCTCGCTCATCTTCCTATTCGTAATCAATTGATAAAGAATTGTATCACATTATCTTGAATATAGGAATAATTTATATGGCAGTACAACGTTTGCCGGGCCAGCTAGTAAATATATAGAATTTAATATTATGTGTACTGTAATGGAAGTTGAGCACTCGTGCAAATTAAAAAAAATTAAATAACAATCAAATATGACATTACGATGATAGAAAAACATGTTTGAGTGGCTAAATTCGGTATGTCTGTCTGTAAGGATGTATTTCGGACTACAGCCTGAACTGTTGGGCCAATCGTCTTCAAATTTCAAACATATTTAAATTTATTTTGACGTTTTCAATTTTTTTAACTCAACGGTACCTGCCATTTAACCATTAAGTAAAAAAAAAGGTGATAACAAAATTTAACATGGTGGGCGAAAAACATCCTTAGGACCGTTTTTTTCTTTGACTTGCAAAAACTGCTTTACCGATTACAATGAAAAATGATATTTAAGAAGATCTAGGTAACTTAAATAATTTTCATTGTAGTTTTTTCGAATAACGTTTTTTTTGTATTTAAAAAAATGTTTTTAATTTTTTTTTGTTGAAAAAATCGATATTTTGAAAACGGTTAGGTTAAGTTTTTTAAACGTTGTTTTTATATTAGGGTTGTTTTTGCATTTAAATTATTATTTTTCTTATTTAATTTTTTTTTTTAAATAACGATTTTTTTTAATATCGTTCCTAGATTTTGAAAAAAATTACCCTTTTTTAATTTTTTCAAAGAAACAAAATGGTGTTTACGTACTTTTTTCGAAAATCGAATAAGAACTTCGAAATTCCCTTAAAACATACATATATTTCAAATCTTATTCGACGTTGCGACTTGTGACCGCACATGTCGCCAATTTATGCCAAAATTATAGCAAAGCAGGCTTTTTTGAGAATCTATTGCCGGAAGTGATGAAAAATCAGCTTTCTTCTCCTCTAACAATGAATTAATATTAGGGCAAGTAATGACATTTTTATTGATCGTGTAAGGTCTGCTTTTGTCTCTTTCTAAAAATTTACAAATAAACGAAAAAATTAACGTGTTCACTGCGATTTACAAGCATTCAGGAAACATTTTTCTTTAATCGATTATATTTTTTGCGACTATTATAAAAACAGCCTGACAAAGGACGAAACCTGGCCAAAGCCTAATTGAGACGTTAAAAGCCTGACGCGTCAGGTGAGATCCTGACTGATGGTAAGCCTACCTCGAGGACAATTAAAGAAACCCATGCTGCCTGAAATGGACCGAAAACCGTTTAATTAAAACGTTAAACAAAAAACAACTAATAAATGGGAAAATCTCTCCACTACACTATTACATAACGAAAAAAAGAAAAAAGATTGTTTATCAAGAGTGGCAATGTCAGTTCTACCATTACATTTAATACTAGAAAAACATTGTAAAGGAGAGCAGTGAACTCACTGATTCTCTAGTAGGTATTTAAATGATCCATGCGAAAATTCGCTGGCCCGGATGGTATCTCCGTTATTGCTTTGAAAACAAAGTTCTTTAGCACTATAAACTTATTTCTCCCATTCCTATGTTCTATTTACGAGTTGATGGAAAAACAGCATTTGTCCAGCCTGTTACCAAAAAGGTGAATCTTTTTCTTCCTCAAACCATCGATCAATTGCATTTACGTCTCACCTTTCCAAAGTCATAGAAATATCAGTTTCAGAAATATCACGAAGATCGAAAATTTCTTAACAACCGGCAGTAAGGCTTTCTCAGCAATAGGTCCACTGCTGATCTGATGATATATTTCACCGAAGAATGGAACCAATCTTTACATAGTTTTGATAAAAGATAGATTACTGCACTTGGTATTGCAAAAGCATTTGATAGAGCTTAAATCTAAACTCTTCAAAATGCGTCCATTTGTACTCTTCTTCTTTGGATAAGAAATTAATTTTTGAACTGTTTAAAACAAGTTGTGTTGTTCGGATTCAAGTTGGTATTCAGATTTAGGTAATAAATGCTAATGTGATCAGGGCTCAATGTTGACCCAACTGTTATTATTACTTATACTTGTATCGTAAATACATGTAAATAATGTATAGGTAAAGAAGAAATCTTTAGTAGGACTATCGGAAAACATAGCCTACATGACACAACGTATAAAAACGGACTAAGGCTAATTGACTTCGCAGCGGCACGTAACTTCACCATTGTATGCACATGGTTTCCTCATCTCGATATACACAAAGGGACTTGGCGGCACCCAGATCAAAATACCGTCAATCAGATTGATCACGTTGCAATCGATGCAAGACACGCCTCCAGTATATTGGATGTTCGCACCTTCCGAGTAGCTAACATTGGTTCGGATCACTACCTAGTTGCAGCCAAAGTAAGAATGCGAATAACCCGAACCTCACAACAACGGAGTAATACTGAGAGGAAGTATGACGTCGGAAAGCTGCAATCGCAAGAAACCGCCAGAACCTATGCCGATCGAATATTCCGTAACCTCTCCAGAAATCCATTGCCGCCAGCATCAAATGCCGAAGACCAGTGGCAACGCTGCCAACAAGCCATCAGTGATGCTGCAACATCACATCACAACTGACCATGATGTCCTAGGTTTCACCAGACCACCACCATGAGCACGAGAAGCTCGCGATCGAAGAGAGATGCTACTCCAGGAACAACGTGCGGAAGATTTATAAATAGGTAAAAGGAACGTTCCAAGGAAAAAGAACCCGTACAGAAGTCTGTAGAGATAGGAATGGAAACCACGTAGTAGAGTCACAGTCGATGCTGAGTATGACCTGGTAGAGTGTATACACCAACTCATCTCTAAAGTTTGCTCAAAAGAAAGTATGCCTGATGAGAAATTAGTCTCCTGAATATCGCCTACAAGATCCTCTCTGCCGTATTATGTGAACGCCTGAAACTATTCGTCAACAACCTGATTGGCCCCTATCAGTGGCCAGAGGAAAGTCCACAGGCGATCAATTGTTCACGCTAAGGCAGATTCTGGAAACTACCCAAGAATTCCAAATCGATACCCACCACCTCTTCATCGATTTTAAGGCCGCGTACAAAAGCATTTATAGAGACGAGCTTGCCATTCCCACAAGGCTTGTCCTACTGTGCAGGATGGTACTGTTGGTACTGACCTCACAGAAGCTTTTGATGTCAAAACGGATTCCGAGTTCCGACAAGGTGATGCGCTATCGTGCGATTTCTTCAGCTTAATACTTGAAAAAATTATAAGAAACTCGCAGGTTAATTGTAGTGGGACAATTTTTTTCTGTCTGTGCAATTGTTAGCATACGCTGACGACATAGACATCATTGGCAGAACCCAGCGAGCTGTCACTGGAGCGTTTGATAAAATTGAAACTGAAGCGGCTAAGATGGGACTAGCAGTCAATGAGGCCAAAACGAAGTACCTGGTGTCCAAAAAAAAAGGGACACACAACACCGACGGATTGGACAAAACATCACAATAGACAGGTACAACCCTGAGGTAGTTAGGAACTTTGTGTACCTCAGATCCGCTAATACATCTGACAACAATATCTCGTCAGAAATAAAGCGAAGAATTACTCTTGAAAATCGCTGTTTCCATGGGCTAGAAAGGCAATTGAGTAGCAAAGCCCTCTCTCGAAAGACAAAGGAGACTCTGTATAAGACCCTAATCATCCCAGTCCTGTTCTATGGCACCGAGGCATGGACTCCATCTAAAGCGGATGAAGATATCCTTAGTCGTTTCGAATAAAAGTATTAACATTATCCCAAAGTTTCATTAAGTTCCGACCTTTTTTGACCTAAAACTACATGTCGACTGGACTAAAACAAAAAAATATCAAAATCAAACTTCATCGATTTACTAAAAAAAAATATTGCATACGTTAAGACTATCCGTCTTCATCTTAAGCATTGATGCATTTCTACAGGTTCATATGGTTCCTAGACCCATAAGTGATATTTCCCCCTCATTATTTGGTTAAGTGTTCCTTAGAAACGAAAAGAACAAAAGTCTTCATTCAACTTAATGCAGGAACATGATACTTTTTTTTTGTATTTAACTCATGTTTTTTTATTTTTTATTTACTATACTGAATCGGTGGCAATTGTTGAGGGAGTCGGAGTAGTTCTTGTTCAAATATTAATTTATCTCTTAATTAAATTCAAGCACAGCACAGATACACGTACTGTATCTGTATAATATAAAAATGATTGCCAAGTGGGATATTTATTATTTGTTTTTGAGATAAAAAATGTAAACGAACTCTTGAATAAAATTAAAGAGGTGTATACTTATCTTCTTATGTATCTCTATATGTATGTATGTTTTACTTACTTGAATGTCTGAATGGCAAACAAATTTGCCAGGGGGTAGTGCAAGTCATGTAATGTAAAATATTAAAATAAGTAACATTAACGTAAAAAAATAACACTATCTGAACTTGAAAAAAATTCGAAAACCACAACACAACGGTTTTTATTAAAAATACAGTACGCCATTACACCTCTTGTATAATAAAGAATTTATGAAAAAAGTATTTCGAAAATTTTAATAAAATCCTGTTTTTTAATTTTTAGTTTTTTGATTTTTTTTTATTATAAGATTTAAAAAACTATTTTTTTTATTAGTTTTAAAATTATTGATTAAAAAAAAATTCAAAAATTAATTTTAATTATAAAAAAAGTTATCCAAAATGTCGATATGCAGAATTAATTTGGCTATCTAGATCTTTTCAAGTATAAAATATGACAGAAATTTAAAGAGCCGTTAGCGAGAAAGCCAAAAATTAAAAAACCGTTATATGAAAGGTACCGGTAATAGGCTTTTCCCGTATATTTGGTTCTGATGAAATAATAACCAATACCAACAAAAAAAAATCTCAAAAAATTTCATCAAAATCGTTGGAGGCGTTTTCGAGAAAAATAATGTTTTCCTAAACGGTCATATGGCAGGTACCGTAATAACAAATAAAATTTCAACTACCCATCTAGGGAATGCCAAAAGAATCACACACACCAAATTCAAAGATAATCGCTTAAGCCGTTTAGGCTGCAGCTCGTTATACATACTGACAGACAGACAGACACTAACTTTTTTAGACTTCTCTTTGATCGTAATTTCATGTTTGAAATTATTTTTGAGATAACTCAATTTTTTATATTCACGAATCCTAAACTTGCCTTATAGTCCCACGACTTGAACGCACGTACTTGCTCTTATATGCGGTCACTGCTTGGAATAAAATTTGAAAAATATTAAAGGAACTTCAAAGTTTTTATTCGAATTTTCTGACTTTTGATTGTTTGAAAAAAAATCGTAAAATAGTTTCAGCGGAAAAAATTATGCGCCATTTTATTTCATTAGACAAAGTAAAAAAATGTATTTTTTATTAATTGTAGGAATATTTTTAAATAAATTTAACAACTTAAAAAAAAATAAAAAAAAAGTAATTCAAGAATGCGAACTTAAACATTAAAATCACTTATATTTAAAAACAAAACTAAGAACAAAATTCAAATACCTGTTTTCAAAATATCTAAAAAAATATTAAAAATACAAAAAAAAAAAGTTTACGAAAATATCTTAAAATAAAATTACTTAGGCTACCAACATTTTCCTGAATATCATTTTTGATTAAAAGCGGATGATCAGTTTTCGAGAAAGTAGAAGAAAAAAAAAACGGTTCTATGGGAGGTACCGCTTTTAGCCCACCATCTTGATTTTTTTTTCATCAAAACATAACCTACACCTACAATAGTACACTGATTTTTGTTTTCATAAAAATTTTTGGAGCCGTTTCCGAGAAAAATAAGCTTTTACTTAATGGTTATATGACAGGAATCGTTAATATTTGAGCTAAAAAAAAAATTAAAAAGTCCTCTGTAGAATGTCAAACCTTATGTTCCGAATTTGAAGACGATTTGTCAAACCATTTAGGCTGTAGTTCAATATTCATACATCTGTACAGACAGACAGACAGACAGAATTTTGCCATAGTAACTCAAATATGTTTCTCTATCATCGTAATGTCATGTCTGATTGTTAGAATTTTTTTTACGAATTTGTTACTTGACTTATAGTCCCTATAAATCGCAAGTAAAAATACTGAAAATAAACTACTATTGAAAGGAGGAGCACGCCAACTAAAAAGAATCTGAATTCACTTAACAACATTGACGATGAAGTTGACTTAAATCCTCTTTAAATACAATAATAAATATACAAATAATAAAAAAAAATATTAATTTTAAGAAATTGTGCATCTTAAAGATACGTCCTGGTCATCCATCAAAAGATCGTCTTTCTTGTTTTGCTTCACCAATTTCTCCATTAATTTAATTAATATTCTCGATTTTCCTTATGAGACTTCCATAAAAAACACTCTGAGTAACAATGAATCATTTGAATTAGTTAATTTAAAAAGAACTTTTCAACAATATGGATTCTCCATAACGGAAGGGTTAATCACCTTCCTATGCCTGAAATACGGTAACAGCTTATCAACTCGAAACTACTCAGCCGACACGACCAAAAATGCATTACCGTTGCATCGCCATTGCATACAAACTAATTTGTAAAACCAAATAGGTTCGATGAATAAACTTTGTTTATTTTAATTTCCATCCCATCAATCCAAAACCTCTAGTAGAGTATAGAGAGGAGAACTGTAAGATTAATTAACATATCTCGATGTCACTTATCGGTTGATTTTTTTATAATTTTTCTATTTTTTATTCAAAGCACGAACACACACAAACTCACTTTAAAAGTTCCTCTAAGTATCATCAGAACCATAATGGGTTCGTATTTGGTTTGGCTCTCTAGTTTTAATTCTATCCATCAGATACTTTTCGGATCTCGCTCGAAGTGAATCATCTAACACTTTGTGAATTCATTAGATACAAATTTTATTCACGGCGACACCAATCAACATTAAGTTTGATCAGCTGTCTTAAACACGGTTCGGTTACCATTTTTTTTTCTGTCGTCTTATCGTCTTCTTTGGAAGTCTAGGTCAAAAGGGTTTTTTAGTAAATTGATAATAATTTTTGTGTAGAAGGTAATGGCACTTTGTGTGTAAGCTTCTTGTTGGATCAGAATGTTTTGATTTAAATAAATTATTTGGTTAAACAAACTTTGTGATATTTTAAAGTTTTTTTGGTTGAACTTATCTGCAACAAGCTTCGAGAACAGAAACTAGGTATATAATCAATTTAGAGCGGTTAGTAGATTAGATAATGTCAAACTTATGTATCTATTAGAACTTAATTGGCACACAGATCAGGTATCGGATATTGTTTCATGAATCAGAAAGCTTAAAAAGTGGCTATTTTGGGAGAATTTGTTTTGTTGTGTTTGGGAATTTTTGAAATTTGTATTCTGTTTTGAAAAAATTCTATGGAGACTCAGAAATGTTATGATTTGTTTCAGACTGTGAGAACAATTTCCTTCTTTTTGATAACTTTGATTTCTCTTTAATCTAAAGTGGTAAGTTGTATCCAATTGCACAATAAGATTAGGCGACTCTACGGATAAGTTTTTCGGCTGCCTACAATACAGGCTACGACTCAATAACAAAACGGATATGAATTACAAGTTTTAAGTACTCAAGAAAAAACCCGAAGATTTAATGATTTCGATAACCGTATTGGAGAATGTATACAAGAAGTTCTAACACCTGTTCTTTGTAATTGTTATAGAATAAGAATCGGAAACAATGCCAAGAAAAATAACAGAATTTAAATGAATGAAATTAGCACCTAAAACGGATTTTTCGGCAGCCTTTTTAAAAAGAACTTCAGGAAAGCCGTTTATGAATGCTGATAAAAGCTGAGGACCGAAAATTGACCCTTGTGGAACACCGGCGTTCGTGGGAAGAAAATCAAAAAAGTAGAGAATTATTATTATTATATAGATGCGGTTTGAATTTTTCTAGATAGATATTTACGAATAAGGGTCACTGCAATACTTTCAAAGCTGTAAAAATGCCATTAGACACTGTTGTCAAAGGCTTTTTTGAAAAATCAAGCATTACCAACGTATAAGCATTATCTTTATCAATTTCTTGACGAATATCATCAACTACTTTTAAAAGCGATGTAGAGCAATGTGGTATGGTCTAAAACTAGCTTCAATCGATGAGAGAAGTTTGTCTGTAGACAAAACGAAGATCTTTTTAAAAGCCTTTGAAATAAATGGTAAATCATTGCATGTTAAACAGATGACATAATGGCCGAACTAGAACATGGACGAGGTGGAAAAATGCTGCCATTTAGAGTAGGTAGTAGGACTTAACATTAAAATTTCATTACCAATCGGAATTAATCCGACTGTCCTTGCCAGTGAGCTCCATGCCATAAGAATATGTAGAGATATTAATACCAGGAAAGGACTAAGATGGCGGTAAAGTTCTAACTGTCTCTAGTTAGACACTTTGGTTAGCTGAGGTCATCTTGCATAATACCCCTTGGATGCAATCGAAGATTCTGTAGGTTAATGCATTGCTTGGCAATCACCTTATTTTGGCTCGTCATATATGTGGCTATGCAGCTGACACAATTTTCATTTAAAGGACTGAAGATCTAACGAAGAATCTTCGTCTGTTTTTAAGTGTTCTTATATCTGTGCAATACTACCATCGAGCAGGATTGAGGAGATCATGGTCTAATATGGAGTTTCCTTATTTTTCCAAAGATTATTTTCGAGAGAGCGTTTACTACTTGCCCGTCAGTCTGTGAGTATGTCGGTCTGTCATTATGTCTGTCTGTCTGCCTGTCTGTATGTATCACTATATGCAGCCTAAACGGCTAAAGTGATCATTTTCTTGAAAACGGCTTCAACGATTTCGATGAACATTTTCGAGTGTATTTTAGTTGCTATATAAACGGTACTTTTCATATAACGTTTTTTTTTAATTTTCGATTTTCTCGGTAACGGTTCGTTGGATTTCTTTCAAATTTTAGATCGGTTTAAATCACGGTTTAAATCACTAAAAGCTTGCCTATGCCGTTCATATGCACATATACTGAGGCAGGGATAATCTTAGTGACGATACGTATTCCTCTATTTAAATACAGTTAAGGTATCATTCGTTGTTGATCAAGAGCACAAAATATTCAACAGAGCCAATTTCGGAATTGATATTTAACCCTGCAGGATGAGATGATGAATAAGCCAAGATTCAACTCGATTTGGAACTTTAATTAAATTTTTGGAAAACCTACGCCTCTTAAGGGTTCTTAACTCAAACGGTCTCCTTTCTGAAAGATTAGGTAAACGTTGCTGACGTTCTTAAAGAGCTCGACTTATATATAGCATGTTTTACTTCGTTAATGTCTGATGGAAAGAACACATTGGTACATTCTCTCTGACAACGGAATGCGGTTCATTATCACTGCTAAACAGTCTGAAGAAGTGATCTTCTGTGTGAGTGATATTCTCAACATGGACGGCCATTTTACTACGATGCGCATATGATCGTCCTTTCCAGCTTTATTTGGAGCGCTATATCCTGTCAGTTTTTTTGCTTGAACCTTTTGGTAAAACTATCCAACAACTATTCCTAAAATTTTTTCTTGGAAGTTAAAGACTCGATTAGAAAAGTCTTGCTGATAATTGCAGACGTCAAATTTCTAACATTCCACTCGTGCAGATACGAAGTCCTACATCATTATTTCATTTGCAGGCTTTGCCATCAACAAACCCATTTAATTTTTAATTATTATTTTATTAACAAAAAAAAAATTTAATGAAACGATAAGGGTCTTTCTTGTTCATTAAAAACTTTGTAAATATTTAAGTAGCTGCGCACCGAAATCTCGAAAGAAATGCGTTGCACGAGTAAAAACAAAAACACAAATGGTCCTCTGTTTGCTCGAGTAAAACCTAGTCATTTGAATTTTTGTTATCTCGTCAAATCGCGCTTAGGTTTTTTTTATTGAAACCACATTTTTAAAAATAACCCAGATCTCGCATTTCAGAATGATTTTTTTAATCAAGACCTCGTTAAAAAAAATCTACATCCACACGAATCCATATGCATCACCAAGCCTATTAGATTGACCCTCTCCAACTAAGTCAACATCTGTGGCTATCCCATTCCAATGTGAATCATCCTCTGGCAATTTAAGCTTTACCATGCGGATGTTGTTTAACAAAGATGTCTTACCTCCAACGAGTTACGATTAAAAAAAGAAATAAACCACAACTCTGGTTTGATTACACCGTAAATCAAATGATGAATCATCATCTAGCACTCAAAGTTCAGTGACTCGGTTAGCTGAAAATTGTAATCCCAACCATAATTGTGTCATCTCGGCAATAACTCAATTCCACCAGCACACCTGTTCATCATTTACCCATCCATCAAACCTTCCTCCTGTACAACCACAACCCGATGACGGTAAACTGCCCGCCCGCCTTAACTCAGTTTGAATCGAGTCCCTCAGGAAATTATATGCAATGTTGCAGATAAACCCAAAAAACCTGACATTAAACAAATCACTGCCACAGAGAAACGAACTAGGCCGGCCGTGTCAGTCAATGAACTCATTGTACCCATCACCACCATCAACACCCTCTAGTGTTTGGCGAGGTGAACTGTCGATAAAGAGTGTTTCCATCCATGGATGTTAGTGTGAAATCAACTATTTCCTATGAATCACTTGAAATTCATTCCATGCCACTACGCATATGCCTTTGGGCTCCTCTGTGCTTGAGTTCCGCACTGAAAATTCAATATCTATCGAATTGGATCAGAAGTCAGAGCATAGGAACTGCGAGAACAGGAAGCAGCAGAAGCGCATTGAATGGGTTACGAGTTTACTAAATTATGCTATGTGAAGGAGTCGAGCTGAGTTGGTGCAGTCGATATTTCCTGGAACTACTTGTTTTTTTTGCATGCTTTGCCATTGAGTTTTGCTGCTTTCCTGAAAGAGTTTTCGGTGTAAAGTTCATAGTTCATATCTGTACCAGGATATAACAGTGTGGTTGACAAGAAAGGGGACATACAGGATTTTTTTTATCAATATTTGAGTTCGGGTTAGGAAACCTTTTGTTAACGCTGTTTTGGTTTTTGCTTTTTGTAAATTTGAATTTTTTATTTTAAGGTTTTTTTAAGTTGTTTTTTTTTTTTAATTTAACAAAATATGAGAAATTTAATGTTTTTTAGTTTAACTAATTTTCTTGTCACTTCATATTTAAAATTAAAATTGAAAACATTGTATTGAATAATAACACACAAAAAGGTTTAACGAAAACACTTAAAGTATAATTTCAATTTCACTGGCTTTTGTGCAACAGACTGTATTATAAGTTAATTATGAATAAATCGTCGATATTTTTCGTGGTTGATATTCCGTTAGTCAAATACGAGTACCCTTAATAAAAGAGATGGCAAGTCTGGCACTCGTGTTGCATTGCCACGCTCAGGTAAGGTCATTAATTATCCTTCGATAAAATTGGTGATATCGAATCGGTTACAAGCACTCTTGATTAAAAAGTTTTTTGTTGCTATTTTGATTAAATTAAGTTCGGATTTATCCACATGTGGGCAGAGGATGCATTGGTTTGGTATATTGGGCGTAGTCAGATAGAAAATAGTCATAGATATGTACATTAACGTACTTTTTATGATAACGAATGATGGTACAGACATTCGTTTTTATAAAAAAAGCTTAATTTGGTGGTTTAATTTTGTAAATAAATTAAGTGATGAAATTTGTATTGACAAGTTATTTTGAATGCAACTTATATCTAATTTTTTTTTCTTTTCTTTTATTTTCAGGTAAGTTGAACATTGAAAACGTTTTGAGGGCTACTTTTTGGCGAGTTTTAAATAGGAATTTTTGTTCGTTGTATTTGTGTTAAAGGATTTGGATGACATTTTGTAAGTTGATATATGAGTTACTGCATTATACAATAGGCTACTTTTATTCCGAAAAAAATGCATGGTTCCTGTGATCCTGAATAATTTTTTTTAACGGGTTTTGATTCGAATAATACTAATTATTTAATCTTAGGTCTAAGCAGATGAAGTTGTGATAAATAACTTGTACGGAAATATTTTTTTCAATTCCAGTATTATTAAATCTGCGAAGTGACGACCGACAGCACTGGTGAAAAATACAGACGAAAAAACAACGAATAGTTTGGAAAGGGAAAATAGCGTCCCTTTCATAAACTAGATACCAGTTCTGCAGTTAAGTCTTCAAACTGAATTCAAGCAGATCGGTCGTTCGCAACATAATATTGTAACTAAATTTATTTTGCATTGAAATAAATCGTTGAGAATTATTTATCAGAAACGCTAGACTTTCACATTAAAATTCGGAATGGCCTTGCGAAACTCACAGTTCCAAGCACTTAACATTCATTCACAAAGGGATATTGAGATCCTCTTATCAACTAGATTATAGTCCGAACTTTCCGGGGGCAAACATTGATTCAGACCATTGCCTCATTGCAGCCAAGGTACGGCTACGGATATCCCGACCAACGCAAAGACGTGTTAATACTGTGAGGAAGTTGGACGTTGGACGGCTGCATCGCAAAAAATAGCGCAAGGTCCTTTTACAATCGAGTCTGTGATAAACTCTCTCATTAACCGCCAGCATCAAGTATTGAAATCCATTGGCAACATTGGCAAAATAGGCTATCAGATAGGCCGCTTCTGAAATGATGGTTCATACACGGCCACCACAAACGAAACAATGATTGTCCGTAACAGCTCTACGAGCAGAAGAGGATAGAGAAACGCAGGTTTCCCAGATTGAGAAAAATTCAGAGCTGTTACTGCAGGAATGAAGTTCGTAAGTTTTCCAAAAAAATAAAAAGAAACTATTAAAGCTACAGAGCTCGAACTGAAGCTGGCAAATACGATCGAGAGAGCATAATAGTGGAATCCCAGTCGATGCTGAGAATATGAAAAACACTTCTGCAGACTGCATAACTGCGATAACAAAGCGAATTTCGCTGTCAGAATGATCCATTTTATCTGGGCGAAATAGACTAACAATTCAGCCCACCATATCTTTATGAAGTAAAGGTAGCTATAACTAAGCTTAAGTGAACAAAATCGCGGGAGCCGATTGCCTAGATGCCGAACTCTTCAATGCTGCAGGCGATGACTCGGTTATAAGTATGCACCAACTCATAGAAGAAAGCTGGCAACATTAATGGAACTAAATAGCCATCTGTCTTCTCAACATCGCCTACAGGATTTTTTTGCTGTTGTGTGTGAGCTCCTAAAGCCATTCGTCATTAACTAGATAGGTTCATATCACTTGGATCACTTTTTTTTCCTTAAAGCGTGATGAGATGAACATTTATTATTATGCTGCATCGCGTTCCTTAAAAAGCTGCACCTCAACGTGAATTTTACACTTTTCTTATCTATTTCCTTCCAATTATCCTGCAGGCTAACGAACAAAAATTAATACTCGTCCTTTTGCAACAGAAAAAAACTTTCTAAAGTCAGTGACTCCTGAGCAGAGCAGTTAAAAACTGCACCTATTTATTTCCGAGCGAGTCGTAACAAACCGATTTAAACGAACCTCCATGATGAAGATGATCCATCTACCTAATTAGAAAAAAAGATACCCATAAACATTTCTTCACAGCCATCATCCGCTTCCATGCTGCCATTAACTCTACACCACAAGGAATGCCCATTCAGTAAATAGATAGGTAGGTAGTTGCTTCTTAAATGCATTCCCAACCGCACCATAAAAACCGGCACATTGCCCTTTAATTCCCATTCCTTACCTATGCCCGCCCAGCATGGGCACGAGATGGTATGCTGGTTACATTTTTCAAAAGGTGTACGTACTTAAAAGCCTATAATTTCTCTGGATTTGCAACGGACAGCATTCGTCGTATCCGTTGAGCCATTCGGACCAACAAACGCCATCCTATTGGTAGTAGAGATCTCCGGTGCTTGAGCTCCTGCTCATCCTGCTGATACGCCTTCGCATTAGTCTACGAACTGCAGTTGGATTTTTCATCCTTCTTCCTGATGGAGCTGCAGTCGTGATGGCCATGCCACTCTCTACAAAACCAGTTGCATTGAACACGAAAACGTCGTCATCGCCTTTATGAAGGATTTGTATAAACCAAGGATGGGATGTACTCCTTCTTTTTTATGTTTTCTGTTTTTTCCAGATTAAAGTCATAAATTGGAGCGTTGGCTTGGTTAATGGAATTATAGGTCGTTGGGCTGAAATACAACACCACAGATATATGTTCCTCACGCTGTGTACTTCACAATCTGAATGCAGACACAAAAAGTTTTGATGTCCTTCCCTTGGCATATCTTGGTTGCGGTTGAAACATCCATAACTTGGAAACAATGATATGCAAGTGTAAATGGAAACACAAAAGGGTTTCACCTGTTCCGCCGCCACACCATCATCGTTATCGTCCCTGTCTTGTCATCGCCAAACTAAAACAAGGATATCTTGATGTATCATCTTCTTGTGGGCTCTTCATTCATTATGCAGCTCACCGTTGTGTCTGTCCACCTAACTCCATGTGGAATGCATGAATGGGGCTGTGGAGCAGCAGCACAGCTTGTCTGCTGTGTCAGTGAAGGAGAACACAATGCACTCTTGATGGGGTGGGGAGCGGAATGGCGGCGGATCTACACACTATTTATGCATTCATGCACGTTATCAACTTTACACATATGGAGAGCCATGTCGAAGCAGCAGAAGCAGGTCTATGAGCAAACAAGTCAGATGTTAGATGTCACTACCTTGATGAGGGTTTCTCCTCGAATCGCCGCACCGTTGCTGCTCGTCGTTGATGCTCCTCTTCTGTGGGCCAAGTGTGTGCATTCAACTCAAGGAGGTGTGTTTTCTTCATATTATGTCTTAAGTTTTTTGCTTCATATTTTTTTTTATTGCAACCATTTTTGTATGGTTACCAATCATAGTGATTGCTATAGGTTCTCTCTGATCTATTGTGCCATCTATTGGAGAAGAAGATAGACAAGATTCAGGTGTTGTTTGAGCTACTGTATATGGTTTTTGCTACTTTGAAGTTGATAGATTAGTTAGTTGAGGTAGAAAATAGGTTTAATGTCCAAGAATACACAAATATGAGTTGGACGGAGTTATTGGATTGGCAAGAAGGGATCTTGGTTGGGGATTATGAGATGGATGTGGGTATTTCCCAAGTTATTACCATAGATTCAATGAATCAGAACAAATGACATATTACGTGTGAAGTTGTCAAGTTCCCTTAGGATCTTCTGAGGGATTTCCGCAGCTTATAGCTCGTCTGTGGTGGAAATAGTTTATGACAAACTGTCAAGGCATTCTTGAGTGCGTTAATGGAAAAATGGAAAAAGACTTAACGGAAGAGGTATTCGGATATTATCTACTTTGATGTATATTGTTGTTAGAAGCTAACTGAAGAAGAAGTTTCATTTTAGATTTTCTTTTTCAGTAAATTGTTAACGAAGTTTCTAGCTGAGCCGAAATAATTTAAGTATTTGCCCCAAACCCTACTTTTTGGAATTGTCATGTTAAATCAAAATGATAAATTTTCAAAGTAAATGTCGGGATCCCAAAACGAAAACTTTCATAATTTTAACTTACGTAAGTAAGGGGCGGTGGCTTGGATAGAAGCATGAACTAACTCATAAGCAAGATATTATTATTATTTATTTATTTATTTTCTCTCAACTAAAAATTGCCAGTACAGTGGAGATAGGACATTTATCTATGTCTGCAGTGGAGTCTCATTTTACTTTTAGGGAGCGCAAATATTAAAGGTTTTCCGTAGGGCACGTAATAGATTATTGGTCTTAAAAAAAGCATTAGAAAAGCACCAGTTGTGAAAGCTCTTTGAGACAAAATCAAAAAAAAAAACAATCCACCATTATTTGCATTAACCTAAAAGTGGAGCTTGTTTCCAATACACACGAAGAGGATTGTTTTTTAATAGCGTCGACAAATTTTGTGTAATTCGTGGGTTAGTCAGTGATAGGGTTTTAATTTCAGTGGATATTTTAGGGAGTAAAAGCATCAACTGGCACCATTTATAGAAATAAAGCTCTCCAATAAGGTCTGTACTGACAATTTTTAGTGGACCGATTATAGAAGAAAACATGCCCAATGAATGGAATCTCAGCATTATTCGCCCGTTCCTTTAGAAAAAAAGACTCAATGGACTGGAAAGCCTTACACAAGTTGTTTGCATTAACTTGTGGAAAGCCTTATAGCAGTTGTTTTTTTTTTAATTTTCAGGACTCAACTTTAACATTAAGCTAAATTGTTAGTTGAGAAAAATAAAATCCAAGGTGAATTTTTGTCAACAAGCGAATAACTATTTTGTTTGTACAATTCCTTTATAGGAAAGACGCAAGTTGTTTATATCGACTTGTTGAAGAGAGCCTTTATAGCAACTATTATATTCTTAATTTTCTGTAAACTAATTGGGAGGGACTTATACAGATAATTTTGGACCTTTATTTTAAAGCCTTGCATAGAACTAGCCAAATTCACCTTTAAATGCTTTATAGCAGCCATTTTCTGAATTATCAAAGTTTGAAATGTGTCGCTTCTGGAAGTTTGTCTTATACAAGCTCTTTACAAACTATTACTGGTCAAATTCAAAAAAAGGTTCTTATCATAGGTTCGTAGGCGGATTTGCATCCCGGCCAGTAAACACCACACCGACACCTTTGAAGTCAAAAAAGATTTTAGACAAAGCGATGCGTTGTCATGCAACTTCTTCAATTTTATACTTGAAAGAATAGTGCAGAACTCTCACGTCATCATCGAAGGTACATCTTTCTGCTGAATGGCGCAGATGCAGGGACATTTTCAAAAGTGAGAAAGCTTTAAGTTCCAAGGAAAAGGCGTACGGGCTGTATATCGACACACATTTAGCCCAAAGAGTGAAAGTCACACAGATGTTCGATTCCACCTCGGCCAACTTTACGTGCAAAACTTTAGGCAGTTTTTTAGTTTGTTAAGTACCGAAAAGCTTGTTGTTTGAAGCCCAGATCCAACCTGTACGGTTGGTTAGTAAAGTAAATCTCTAGAATCTCCTCTTTTGAGCTCGGTCACTAGGTAGCTGCTTCAGTGGAGGAAGAGAAGTTAGTTGAGTACTTTGTCCACTTGTGAGCGCCACCAGAGTCTACGGCTTTCTTAAATAGTCTATCTTTGTATTTAAGGATTTTTTCGATCGGCATTTCCGTGTTCATCAATTCTATATGACTAGCCACTTTATTTTGTCGGCCTATGGGTCATTACCTAAATCTGTGTCAGATTAAAGACCCAACTTTTTAATGGTATAATGTTTCAGACGGTAGCAATCAAATTTTTTCGATTCCATATGTTTCAGCAGCTATCAAAGTTACCAATGATCTCCAGCTCTATAGGGGTAAATCCTTTTGGACCTAAATCTACCAACCAAAAAGAGAGAGATTAGTGCAAAAGAAAGAAACAATAGCCACCATTGTGACCAGTATCGAAAAAGATGTAAAAATGTCGATTCAGTGCCGGACAGCTGAATTGGGTACTGTCGTAGTCATCCAGGGTTGTTTTGTGGTTGGATTTAGCCCTACAACTGTACGATATTATGCTAACGCAAGGAAAGAAGCCAAACAACCATAGACAATACCATGAGTTTGTTAAGTGGGCACTGGAAATACTGGCCGGAGATTCGAATTTGGTCAGAATATCATCTTTTTGGATGATACCCATTTTCGTCTATTTGACTATGTCAACAAACAAAATTGCCGTTATTAGAGAAAACGTAATCAACAATTGAAAAATTCAGCATCAATGCCCTTACAAAAATTGCCCGTTTGACACAGTTTATGTCATAAGATCACTATCGGGCCTCATTTCTTCCTAAATAAGGAAACAAACAATGTAATCATCAATGGTCTATGCTAGGGCATAGGGCACCAAAAATTGACTTCCTATGGGAAGAGCTTGAAAAAATGTACTGTAAATCCAAGTAGACGGGGTTAAATGCAATACAAACGGAAAATGCTTTAAATTGTAAAAAAGAAACTTGGCAGGTTAGGTCATCTCACGGCGAGTTTCCATACTTGGAAACAGACTTAAAGTCACTTGACACCTCTCGATTATTTTCTCTTGACCTACGCCAATTGTTTAAGCAAAAGCCAAGACGCTATAGCCGGAATTTCCTTTATTTTCGTTCTTAAATGACATTGAAAATGTTTTAAAAGATTTTCTTCTTAGAACAACCTTAACTATTCTCTTTAAAACTTTATAGAATTGATATCAGCTTTGCGTCGTGGTAGTCCAATGATTCAACTACTTGTAAAGATGCCTTCATAAGAAGCAACATAACTGCTTGAACTTCTGTTGAAACATGCTTTTAAGATTCATTGTAAGTCATAACCGTAACTTGAAGTAACGACTTGCCTAATTAATTTTCCCGTAAAATTTTCTTTAATTACCCGAAGTACCCTTGCTCTGAAAAATTTACTTCACCATCAAGTAAGATCAACTTCTTGCTACACATGCTCGTACAACCTCATGAAACACGATTTTTTCCACTCAAATCTCCTAATTCTTCGTCGTGTTTCTAATTATCCCACCACGCCTGTGGAAGTATAACCTTCGCTTCTACTAAACAAGTTCCACGCAGTTTAACCTGCTGCGTGTAAGTTGGCCTAAAAAACGATATTGCGTGTGCGTTTGAGAAAAATGTTTTGCGCGCAACAATATTTTCCAAACTCCAACGCATTACCCTTGGCTTAAAGCTCAGCCCTCACTCTTTGGCCAACAACCATTTGAATCCACCACACCAGTCTGCGAAGCCCAGCAGCCCACGAACAGATCCGAAAACTCCATTTATCACAGCCACACACTGAGATCCATTAAAATTGGCATCTCGTACTTGTCTCGAGAATGAAATAACAAATAAAAAAAAAACCAACAAACCTACAAGTCTACAAGTTTCAATCGTTGAAGCTTGATTTGTAGATATAGAAGACCACATCGACCACGAAGTCATTCAAGGGGAACAATCTAAAGCTATGTATCGAAACGAACCAACCAACTTGCAACAGCAGACTAGAATTAACTACTTTTAGAGGTAACACGCATCATTGAATTGTAGGTGAGGAGTGAGGAAAAAGGTTTTAGAGGGAACTCACGTTCAAGTCAAGCCAGTCAGTCAGTAACACCTGTGACGCAAGTAGTTATATAGGTAGTTGCAATATTTGTTCAATGGCCGTGGAGGTTCTATCAAGACAAAGTCAACTTCATTTATGCGACAACAATCGTGCAACTTGAATCTAGATTCTAGAGGAACCAACATACGGTGTTCCTGGTGTGGAGATTGAAAGAGAACGTTGACAATTTATCGTGAATGATAAAATCTAATGAATGCTTGTAAAGATGCCTTAATTGAGGAGCATGTAATTACATTGGCATTCATTGGATTTAACTGACATTTGTTGGCACTAGGAAAACGTTTAATCGCTGAAAACTGGTTGGATTATTTGAGGGATATAAAGCTGGGTTTATGATTCGTTGGCTATGGAGTAGTTTGAAGAAAGCTGACTTTTGTGGTTTCCAAAGAACGTTTAATTATTTATCGTTTAGCAATTAAGGTTTTTATTGGCTTTGTAAGTTGATTAAGTACCTATTCCAAGAAAGTGGTATGGAGGCAGTGAATCTAACTCATTCTTATGTTCGCAGTGTTGGTATCAATTACTTAACTCGTAGATACTTTCGGTTTATTAAGTGTTTACTCTTTGCTGTTTCGGGTCGGGGTTCGAGAAAACCCAATTGCGTTCTTGAACCACCTTCCTGGATATGAGAAATATCCGTGAGCTTTAGCCTTTATAAATTAAAGGCATAAAAGAGAAGTGAAAATGTCTTCCATGTTCCAAGGAAATACTCTATAGCATTTTAGGCAACGCTGAATTTGTGGTCATTTAATAGAAGATAATCTGTAATACATATACTGATGACAAAGCCGTTCTTTTCCTGATTGAATTTGATTTGAATTTGGCATTCATTGATCATGGTTAGGTTTCGCTTTAACGACAAAGTCAGCATTGATTCGTGGAACCATTAAACTCTATGCGATTTCTTAATCTCCGCTGGGAAAGTTGCATTACGTCAATATCCGTCCAGCTACTAGATCAATGTACCAGAAAGTTCCTAAAAAAAATAACTGCGCCTCCAGAGCGGATTGAAGGGCCGCGTTTCAGAAAGTATATATTTTCACTCAAACCTCCACATTGATATATCTTTTTATTGAGAGGTCCTAGGTGAGTGATTTTTGCACTGTCAGATCTCACCCTATATCTCCTATTTATTTATTTATCTCGTTATTTAGAAGTCCTGGCTGAGTGGTTTTGTACTTTCAGATGGTAATTTTAACCAGTAATCATAATAACAACAACATTTTATTAAGATTCGCATACACCAGAAGAAATTAGGTGAAATAATGATTTTTTTTTGCATTTCTTGCGAAATTTGATAATTTTTCAAAGCGCCATATCTCAGGAACGAATTGAAATACAAAAATGTTTGATAAGTCAAAATGTAGGAAATTTAACGTTTTGTATTGACAAAATAAATGTGAGAAAAAAAAAGTAATTGATCAAAAAATCTAAAGAACGGCCGAACAATTTGCAGTTTTCTCCCATCCTTTTCCCTTTTTGCACAGGATCCTCGAGGTCCAAAATTTGAGAAAATATTAAATAACTATTCCTGAATAATATCCCTAAGTTCAATTAAATTCCGATTTTTTTCCATCCAAAAGTACCTTTCAACTGGACTATTGAGGCACTTCATAGAATTTAGTTATTTTTATAGATTTTGTCAACTAATCCTCATTCCGTTGTACCGGCCAGAAAATAAAAAGTGGAGTATGAAATATATAGGTAATTAAATTTCCAACAAGATTGATTATGAGGACTACGGTTTCGAAGTTATTGCGCTTTAAAAGTAAAAAAGCTCGATTTAAAAAAAAAACTCAAATTTGAGCATTTTTGGTTGCTATTGGTTGCACAAAAAAACTGTATAAACCAAACAAATTTTATTTAGTAAAAGTTGGCATATTGAGTCATTTTGCGTTAAAATGCACCAGAAAGGAGTTATAGGGCAAAGAGTGAAAAAAATGTCGATTTTCAATAATTTTTCGTCGATTTTGAAGGGGGCGTCGTTGTGGAGTTTCGTTTTTTGTATGTACAGGGCATCCCAAAGAATATATCAAAAATTCAAAACCACCGGTCGGTAAGTAAGGTAACGCCCTATTTTTGCAATCCATTGTTTATTTATGTCTACGCTTTGAAAATTCAATGTCTGTCTTCCAGTGCAGGAGTCAGCAAACTAAAATTTTAAATAACCAACCTAAAGTTGATTGAAAAAAATGAGTCAATGAGTTAAGTAGGAGTTTTTTTAGTTATTTCTTTAATCAAAAATTGTTATGCATTTTTATTTGTAGATCGTCTTTGTAGATTCAGTAAATATACCTACTAATTTAAGAATAAGTAAGCAAGAACTTCAAATAAAAATCGTAAGGCTGGTTGTAGAAGTGATTCAATGAGTTAAATATGAGTTCTTTCTCGTTATTTCGCTCTTGGGTGCACAACAAATGTTTTTCTGAGTTTATTTTAAATATGAATCGTGTTTGTGCATTCAATAGCAATATACCAGTGTAAGAATCATTTTAATGAGACTATAAATAAAAATGCTGGGTTCGATTGAAGGTGTGAGTTAATGAGTTAATTATGAGTATTTTTTTGTTATTTCCCTTATGGGTGCCTACACACATTTTACTGTGCATTTTTAATTTATGGTTACTCTTAAATTGTAGTAACTTTAAATAAGAAGCTGATGATTAATTCTACATACCAATACTTTGAATAATAATTTTTTTTCTATTTTTAATTAGTTTTTGATTTTTTTTTGAAAATTTAATATTTTAAAAACTAATAAAAAAAATTTTTTTAATTTTATAATAGCTCAATCTCAATTTTTTTTTCAAAAAACTTAAAAAAAAAGAACCCTATCAAAATCCGTCCTCAGTTTTTAAAAAACCTTGTTGGTATTATTTAGTTACGTGATGGCGTACTCCGTTTTTACACTTTTCATATGTTCAGCCTTCAGGCCGTCCACTGCTTTGTCACGTAAACTCCCGACAGCTACTCGCGAAATACGAACCCTGTTGAAATTGCTTCAAGCTAATCTCCGATAGTGAACAAAACGTGTCTCCATTTGCGAGTGACTCCCAAAAAGTTGAAATGTCGAGAAAAAATGTTGAAAAAAAAAAATTGGATGTCGCGAGTAAAAAGTCAAATCTCTGCGAGCTGCTCTCAAGACTATCCACTTACTAGTTTCGAGAGTCGCTGAAAGCTGCTCGCAGCCTTTTCACTCTAAAATGGACATGCAACTTAATGTTTGTTTCAGCCTTCCTTTTGTCTGGTTTTTTAAGTCCCAATTTTAAACACCGAAAGAGCATTGAAGCCCTGAAAGAGAATATCTGTCAAAAAAATGCGAAGACCTGCGCCGGAAGATTAGCCAAAAGTGATAATAGTTACATAGATATCGCATCCGGTACAAGTATCCAACAAGCTGGATAGAACTGGGACGTACGATTAAATCCCAGCCGATGTGAAATCTGACTTTTTTGTACTGGGTGCGATATCTATGTAACTGTATTATATGTGTACTAAGTCGATATCGTTTTCTCGACTTAATCAACAAAAATTTACCAGAACAGAAAAAAATCATTCAAAAGTAATTAATTTTTGTTCTTTTTTTATTTAAAATATTTTTTGAGGTGGTTCCATCGGTCTCGTACTCCGGAGTTGGCGTACAAGGTTTGCCTCTTCAAGGGATTGTTGAATTCTTCTGTTACAAACTTGATGGCACATTTTTGTATTTCTATTTCGACAGTTTTCAAACTCAAGTCTCTGTGTAAATCGCTGTTTCCTACGTACCATGGAGGATTAAAGATTATTCTGAGGGCAAAGGTGGAAAACTTTTGGAAATGTGACTTTTCAAAGTTGGAAGTTTGCCTATCTAGATTCAAGAGTTTGAAATGAATTGAACCAGCAAACAAGTTCTTTTTCCAAACTTTGGAAAGCTAGCCCACCAGCCGCCTAACAGCTTGATTTATATGTGAAATCGTTTGAGAAATTAAGTTTTTATCTAAAAAAATTGACTCCTGACAACTTATACAAATTTTCCTCATAAATATCTTTCATTATTCGGATGAAATCTATTTATCAAAACGACAAAGTGAAAACTCCAATGACATTCTCCCTAACAAGACATGCATAACATTGCCAGTTTTTCACGACGACGACCGACGACAAGAAATCCACTTTCGCCAACACATCTCCTTTAAATTAGGAAAAACAAAATAATTCCCACGATTGTCCACCAAAACCCCAAACGCATGTTTTTCAAATCAAAGATACTTTCCATATTTAATAGCCGCATATTTATTACATCCAAGAACACATCTTCTAATCGCTTAATAGATACAACTTATCCCCGGCAACGCAACGCAACTGTACGGCTTGGTGTCTTGAAAGTGAAATGACTTGCCTCTCACCGTCATCGTTACCGCGCCACCGACCGAGTCTATCATCCACACCAACACACACAAATCGATTAACAATAATTGCTTTCGATCGATCAAGCGTATGAAACTAATTGACAGTCGATGCCAAGCCAACATACCTATGTGGTATGTTGTATATACATGTTGCCTTCGCCTGGTTGCCCACATTTGCATCTGTTGCCTGCGTTGACCTGGTTTACACATTTGCATCGTAAGAGCGGTTTGTCTGCGCCTTCCACGCCGCCAGCCATGTCGTTTCACCTAGGTTGCGGTTTCCGGTGATGATCGTGGAAATACCTAAACAAGAAATAAATTGTCATCGCCATAGCTGAAGTATCTTGCGTCTTGCCGAATGCTGCCACTTGGTGTGTTTTAAGGAGGTTTGCATCTCCGAAACCGGTCTTTGTTGATGTTTTGGGTGCGAGCGTGATCATTAACACATATCCCCACAAAACTTGCAATTTTTTTTCGTGTTCCCGCCTCCCGGAGAAATTTATCGGACAGCACGACGCAAGAGCACTGGGCACAAGCTTCAACAAACAAGTCCAGCAACTGCGGACAAGTTCCGTTGGACGATTATCCATGTCCCTCCCATGGACGTGAGGAATTGTAAATTTGCGCCTGCAGGTGCAGCGGTACTGGATATTTATTCAAACAATTCCATATAAGCTTATGCAATTGAGATTCTGGTTTTTGTAAGGAAATTGTTTGACAACTCCTCTCGGATGTTCCCTTAACCGAAAAAGTGGTGAAAATTGGAACTAAATTCCCGCGGACATGTATCTTATCGCGCTGTCAATCTGGCATTATTGCAACACGTTTCCAAGTACTGACCACCGCAGGGTCGTTTTCCTCGCCACACATCTATGGTTACACCAGGTTTAGGTTTGCGGTATGTTGGATGTTGTCGTTGCGGTTATGATCACAGCCTCCATTCCAGGTTGATTTTCCTCCGCATGCCTTGACTGTATTGCAATTTATTGCGGAACGTGTTTCCAATTGACGACACGGAAAACAATTTGACAAAGCCGCAGAATACATTAATTTGGATTACGGCAATAACATGGCACTGAAGCTGCTTTATTTAGTTTGTTGGAACCCACAAGGCAGGTGTGGCGTGCGAACAGCATCAAGCCGTCACTACTTGGTTGTCCCCTCGACCGCATAACGCATCTTTTCCGGTAAGGAGTGACGGCTATGTGTACCTTCAAACGGCAAACAGATGTCTCTTAGTCTAGCTTGCGACTGGTATTTGACATCCATAAATGGTGGTGATACACGGCGTATGCGCAACTTTTTTTCTTTTTTTTGGAATAATTCATATGATTTTTCAAGCGAAAAGTTCAAATATGATTCTTGTTTGAATTTCTCCATTTTTGTAAAAAAACAACAAAAGTATCTAGTAAATTGCGTTGTGGTTATTGTGTTACATTAGATGCTTTTACAGAGAGGCGATTTATGGCAATCTATATCGGATACTGGAGAACATACATAGATATTGTTCTGAAGTAAATCGTATTGGATTTCGTTGTGACGAACAACTATACGTTTCTCTGATGATGTTGTCCATTCACTCGGATTGCAAATAATTTTTACTTTTTATGGCAAAAAAGATAAAATTTATTGCTTAAGTTGTAGAAACTTGATTTGGTATTGTTTGTACAACGACCGCGACGACAGAACCTTGTGGTGTGAGGTGAATGGAATTAGATTTGATAGAATTTATGCAAGCATCTGGTAGTTTTAATTGAAATGAATTAAAAATTAAAAAAACAAATGTTTAAAAATAATTTTAATGGATTGTTTTTGTGTTTGTTGTTTGGTTAGTGAGGATCGTCATTGTAAATACGTTTTATGTTTTGTCTGAAGAAATAAGCGTTGTTTTTGATCAGACTATGATGATCAAGGTTGAGGTTTTCAATTTAAGACTGGGAAGGATTCCTTCGCTTTATTGCATGCCTGTGTTAAAATGAAAACCGACTGACCGCACTAATTCAAAATCTTTTGGCGCAATATCTTCATTATTCCTTTAAATCATTACGCAAAAGCAAAGTTTAGTTTAGACAAACAGTTTACACGGTTAGTTATTATTATTTTTTATTGACCAAGCATAGAAATTAAGTGGTAATATTAATGAGCTTAACAGCTTTGAAAACAGAGTTACTACCGAAACATATAATTATATTTCCATGACGTTTCAAGGTTTCTTTTGAAAGATGACAAATACTTTGGCTATACATATGGACACAAATTCGGGAGGAATTCCAAGGCACATTACGACCCTCTTTTCAAATGTATTATTTTGATTATTCGATAAATATAAGCTTCGGTGCATTAAGGCTATATTTTATAAACGAAGAAATATAGGCTGCTATCACGTTATAAAGTCGATTGGTTGGAAATAGAGGATAAATTAGAGGATGGTAATTAATGCCGTCCGTATTCGTTTTTTAAATTATGGGTTTTTGACTGCAAAATATCCTTATCAATTACATCATTTTTTTTTTTTACTTACGATCATAGGTACTACGTAGTCCTGCCACAAGTTATGTCCCTAACTTATAAGACGCCAAAAAAAAATTGTATTGATCTGTTGTTGTTCTCAAAATATATAACGGACAAATGGATACCTTTAGTAACAGTTATGAGTCAGTTGAATTTAATACGCGAAACGATAAACATGGAGTGGGGCAACAAAGAAAACCGCGTCGCTATTATTGCACTGCACAAATGCAGGAAAACTCCCACTGAGATTTTCGAATTGCTGAAACCACTCAAAATATCGAAAAAATTCATCTATCGCGCTATAAAACGGTACAACGAGATCTCCTCTGTTGATGATAGAGCAAGAAGTGGCCGATTTCGCCAAAGTAGGACGCCAGCAGTGATCAAAGCAGTTGCGGAAAGAATCCGAAGAAATCCCCTCCGCAAACAGAAAATTATGGCTGGAGAAATGGAAATACCCACAAGAACGATGTCACGCCTCATAAAACAAGACCTAAGGCTTGGCGCTTACCGTAGAAGTACTGGACAACGCCTGACTGAGGCTCTGCGCAAGATAAGAGCGACAAGATCAAAGGTGTTGCTTCAAAGACACACGGAGGACACAAAAATATTCTTTTCAAAGATGAGAAAATTTTCACAGTGGAACAGAAATTTAATCGCCAAAACGACAGGATTTACGCCCATAGCTCCAAGGAAGCTGCTGAAAAGGTTGCAAAAGTCCAAAGAGGCCATCATCCAGCTTAAGTGATGGTTGGGTGGAGGGTGTCGTATGACGGTGTTACAAATTTGCATTTTTGTGAGCAGGGAGTGAAAACACGTGCTTCCAACTATCAAAGTGATGTTTTAGAGAATGTTGTGAAGCCCTAAACTAACACCTTATTTGCGGCCAAGCACTGGATTTTCCAGCAAGACTCTGCGCCGGCTCACAAGGCAAAAACCACCCAACTTTGGCTTAAGGACAATTTACCGGGGTTTATCGCCGCTGAAGATTGGCTCTGGGGCAGCCCGGATCTTAATCCGCTGGACTACCGTCTATGGAATGTCTTCGAGGAGAAGGCTTGCTGTAAGCCTCACCGAAATATTGAGTCTCTTAAAGCTGATTTGGTGAAGAAAGCAGCTTCGCTACCACTGGAAGTCGTGCGTGCGGCGATAGACGAATGGCCGGATCGTTTAAGAAAGTGTTTCAAGGCTAAGGGTGGCCACTTTGAATAATTTCCTAAAAAATTTTAACGTCAATTTAATAGAAAATAAATATCGTAAAAAGAATTTTGATAACTTGTTTATTATTTGAATAAGACGTGTTTGTGTGAGGAACAGAACTTATGGCAGGACTACGTATAATGTAAGGTATGCATTCGTGCACATTAAAAATGTTGAGATAACGATCAAACATGACATTACGATGACAGAGAAACATAATTGAGTTACTGGTAAAATTCTGTCTGTCTGTCTGTACGGATGTCTATTGGAATACAGGCTTCTTCTTTAAATTTATAACTTAAAGTTATTTTGACATTCTACAGAGGACTTTTTTCATTTTTTTTAGCTCAAATATTAACGGTACCGTTAAGTAAAAGCTGGTGTGGTTCTGGTGAAAAAAAATGTAAGTTGGTGGGCTAAAAATGATACCCCCGTTAGAACCATTTTTTCGACTTTCTCGAGAACTGCTTAAACGATTACAATTAAATTTGATTTTCAAAAAGGTGTATACAGCCAAAGCAATTCGACATAAAAATATTTTGGTATAACTTTTTTTGTATTTTTAATATTTTTTAAAAAAGTTTTTGTTTTTTTGAAAAATCGATATTTTGAAAACGGGTAGGTGAATGTTTTTTTTAATTTTGTTTTTAAATGTAAATTATTTTTATGTTTAAGTTTGCATTCTTGAATTATTTGTTTTTATTTTAAAAAAAGTTATCAAATAAAAACACTTTTAACATTTTTTTTAACTAAATAATAATATATAGCGTTTACATTTTTCCGCTGAAAACTATTTTACGTATTTTTTTTCAAACAATCAAAAGGCAGAAAATCGAAAAAAAAATTTAAAGTTCCTTAAATATTTTTCAAAAAATATTAGTTTTTGCAGCTAGTGACTTATAATCGCAACCATTCCTCTGTGTGTGTTGTTAATCTGCAAGAATGGAAGGAATTTTTTACTCTTGGAGATTTTTCAATTCCTTGCAAGAGGCAGTACCCCGGAAAAGAAGATGGCTGTGAGCGGGACTCGAACCCATGCTCTTCGCTTAGCAGTCTGACAAACTAACCACTAAACTACGGAGAACTGCAGCTAAAGGACTTCTTAAAATGTACACAATATTTCTTCCAGTTATATTTTTTACTTGCGATTATAGAGACTTTATGGCAAGTTTAGGATTCCTGAATATAAAAAAAATTGAGATAACAATCAAATATGACATTTCGATCATAGATAAGTCTAAGAAAGTTAGTGGCAAGAAATGTCTGTCTGTCTATCTGTGTGTCAATATATTTTTTATTTTATTTTTTGTAATTAACGCGCGCACAAGGGACTATTTGTTTCCTTTTTAATGTAGAACACACTAGGCGGGCATTAGGAAGATAGCGAGGGGAGAGATAGGGAGTGTCGATTAACATTAGTTTTGAATTTTTGCAGATTAAAATGGCAACTATTCTAAATTCCTGTTGTTCGGCTAAAAAAAGAATCCCTATATTTCACGGTACGTCCGAAATTGGGCTCAATGGTGAACTGATGGGCATTCCTTGCGAGACGAGTATTACGGGAGAAACTTTTAAGGGAAGGAATGCAGCTGGCTACTTCGAGTGAACATTTTTTATAAAAGAAACGATAAAATAAGAAAAGACATAAAATATTTCGTCGTTGTTATTTTGGCATTCTTCAGAGGAAATGAAATTTTATTGCCTATGCCTAGGCAGGCGGTACCTGCTATATGACCGTTTATTTTTCACTCAAACGGCTCCAACGATTTTGATGAAATTTTTTGAGAATTATTTTTGTTGGTATTGGCTATCATTTGATCAGAACCTAATTTACGTGAAATAGTCTATAAACGGTACCTTTCATATAATGCCTTTTTAATTTTTGGCTTTCTCGGTAACGGTTATTTGGATTTCTATCCAATTTTATATTTGAAAACATCTCAATATTCAAATTAATTCTGCATATCAAAATTTTGAGTAATTTCTTTTTTCTAATTAAAATTTAAATTAAAAAATTAGATTTTTTTTAAATCAATATTTTTAAAACTAACTAAAAATTAATTTAAATTTTATGATCACATGTATATTAATTAAATTGACTTCGCAGCGGCACATAACGTCACCATTGCAAGCACACGGTTTCCTCATCTCGATATACACAAAGGGACTTGGCGACACCCAGATCAAAGAACCGTCAATCAGATTGATCACGTTGCGATCGATGCAAGACACGCCTCCAGTATCTTGGATGTTCGCACCTTCCGAGCAGCTAACATCGACTCGGATCACTACCTTGTTGCAGCAAAGGTAAGAATGCGAATAACCCGAACTCCACAACAACGGAGTAATACTGTGAGGAAGTATGACGTCGGAAAGCTGCAATCGCAAGAAACCGCCAGAACCTATGCCGATCGAATATCCCGTAACCTCTCAAGAAATCCAGTAGCGCCAGCATCAAGTGCCGAAGACCAGTGGCAACACTGCCAACAAGCCATCAGAGATGCCGCAACTGATGTGCTAGGTTTTACCAGACCACCACCACGAAACCTCTGGTTTGATGACGAATGCAGGCAGGCCCATGCAGCCAAACATGAGGCATATAAAGCGGCGCTGCAAAGAAAGACGAGAGCTGCTCGCGAGCTCTACGAGCAGGAAAGATGGGAAGAACACCGGCTGCTCCAAAAGAAAAAGAGAGATCATGAGAAGCGCGCGATCGAAGATATTGAGAGATGCTACTCCAGGAACAACGTGCGGAAGTTTTACCAACAGGTAAAAAGAACATGCCAAGGAAAAAAATCCCGCACAGAAGCCTGTAGAGATAGGAATGGAAACCTCGTAGTAGTCACAGTCGGTGCTGAGTACATGGAAGGACCATTTCTGCAGACTGTTAAACGGCGATGAAGGCCAAAATCCCGCTGTCAGGCAGAATGAACCATTCAACATGGATGATGACAGACAAAACTTCCGTCCACCTGACCAAAATGAAGTAAGGATAGCAATATCTAAACTCAAAAACAACAAAGCTGCTGGACCCGACGGATTACCCGCCGAACTTTTTAAAGCTGCCGGAGATGACCTGGTGGAGTGCATACACCAACTCATCTCTAAAGTTTGGTCAGAAGAAAGTATGCCTGATGAACGGAACCTCAGCATCGTTTGCCCGATCCACAAGAAAGGAGACCCTCTAAACTGCGCCAACTATAGAGGAATAAGTCTCCTGAATATCGCCTACAAGATCCTCTCTGCCGTACTATGTGAACGCCTGAAACCTTTCGTCAGCAACCTGATTGGCCCCTATCAGTGTGGTTTCAGACCAGGAAAGTCCACAATCGATCAAATGTTCACGCTACGGCAGATCCTGGAAACGACCCAAGAATTCCAAATCGATACCCACCACCTCTTTATCGATTTTAAGGCCGCGTACGAAAGCATTTATAGAGACGAGCTATACAGAGCCTGGTCAGGTTTTGGCATCCCACAAAACTCGTCCGACTGTGCAGGACGACGATGGAGAACTCTCGCTGCTCCGTCAAGGTTGGTTCTGACCTCACAGAAGCTTTTGACGTCAAAAAAGGATTACGACAAGGTGATGCGCTATCGTGCGATTTCTTCAACTTAATACTTTAAAAAATTATAAGAAACTCGCAAGTGAATTGTAGTGGGACAATTTTTTTCAAGTCTGTGCAATTGCTAGCATACGCTGACGACATAGACATCATTGGCAGAACTCGGCGGCTGTCAGTGGAACGTTTGCTAGCATTGAAGCTGAAGCGGCTAAGATGGGACTAGCAGTCAATGAGGCCAAAACGAAGTACCTGCTGTCCACAAAAAGGGACACACAACACCGGCGGATTGGACAAAACATCACAATAGACAGGTACAACTTTGAGGTAGTTAGGAACTTTGTGTACCTCGGATCCGCTATAACATCTGACAACAACATCTCGTCAGAAATAAAGCGAAGAATTACTCTTGCCAATCGCTGTTTCTATGGGCTAGGAAGGCAATTGAGTAGCAAAGCCCTCTCTCGAAAGACAGAGGAGACTCTGTATAAGACCCTAATCATCCCAGTCCTGCTATATGGCGCCGAGGCATGGACTCTATCTAAAGCGGATGAAGATATCCTTAGTCGTTTCGAGCGTAAGATTCTTCGGAAGATTTTTGGCCCTATCTGCGTTAACGGGCTTTGGAGGAGAAGGTTCAACCAAGAACTATACGAGCTGTACAGCGACATTGACCTGGTCAAAAAAATACGCATATCACGTTTAAGATGGCTAGGTCATGTAGAGCGAATGGATAACAATGCTCCGGCTCGCAGGATCTTCGATTCCATCCCAGAGGGTAGACGCAGTCAAGGAAGACCTCGCCTTAGATGGCGCGCTCAAGTGGAGGACGACCTCAACCAACTTGGAATGCAAAACTGGAGGCAGCCACCCAAAGACCGAGTTGGCTGGAGAGGCATGTTGGTTGAGGCCCAGGTTCGTCCCGAACTGTAGCGCCACCTAAGTAAGTAAGTAAGTATATTAATAAACTTAAAAAAACTCCAAAAAAATTACTTTTTTCATAAATTCCTTATTATACAAGACGTGTGATGGCGTACTCCATATTTACTAAAAACCTTTAAGTGTTGTGGTTTTGACACATTTTTTAAGTTCAGACCGTTAATGTTACTTGTTTATCTCAAAGCCCTTTGCCTTCCAATGTAATTAGGCATATAAGAGCAAGTACGTGCAACCCATTTTCTGTCCTTGCTAGCATTTGGGTTGGGAAATCATTTGGCTGTTTTCCAGGGTTGTATTATCCCACCGTGGAGTCAAAATATGTTACGTATTTATAATTTAATAAGTCTTATTTTGAATATGAAGCTCAACGTATCCGCTTTAACATTGCTTATACGAGTTACATGTTCGATAAAGGATATCCGTTCCTTAATTCGCCTAGCGGTTGAATTTGTTGCAAATAGAATCACAAGATTATTGAGAAAATCGACTTAAACCTTAATGAAATTGGGATAAAAATTTGAGTTAAATGAGAATACGGTTGCTTACTTAACCGTGTTCTCAAATAACCCAACATTTTAAATTTTCTTCAGAACATTTACAATTAAAAAAAAATTTGTTTATATAAAGTATAGTCTGTCAAATATTAATTTTTATTTTCGATATAGGTAGATAATATATCGAAATTTCAATCAAACATAACATTACGACGATAGAGAAACAAAAACAAAAATTCTGTTTGCCTATCCGCTTGTATTTATAGCTCTCTTTTGCCTTGACGTCTTTAGATAGGTAAATAAAATAGATTTTAACTTTTTCTTTCGGTTCCGTACATTTTCTGCCTTAACATTGAGAAAAAGATCTTAATTTTTGGTATGTTGTATGGGCCAGTTGATCCAAATTTGAAACTTCGAAAAACTCGTACTGTTGGGAAATTAGTTGCGTCTCATAGTTTGATTACAACAGAAGAAATGAGGTAAAAATCTGTAGTTTTTGGCATTTTTTAAAGAAATTAAAAAAAAAAATACCTTTTTTCTAAGCGCCATATCTTGGTAACGATATAATTAAACAATCAATATTGTAGGAAATTGTATGATCTACAAAATACACTAAACACGCTTTTAACGTAGGACGTATGCAAAAAAAGGCAATAAATAAAGACCAATTAAAGGTTGACCATTTTCAACCACTCCTCCCACATTTTTTGCACTGGGTCCACGAAGACCAATAACTGAGAACATGTTAATTAACCATTATTAAACATAATCCTAAAGTTTCATTAAGTTCCGACCTTTGTCTACCTAAAACTACCTGTCGACTGAACTACAACCAGGTGTGTGTCTCAATTCATCAAAAATCCAATTTTACTAGTTTTTCGAGATTGTGAGTGAAGTGTTAGTCTCACAGTCTTTGTTTTATGCTTAAACGAAAGGAAAATAAATTTACTACAACTTTATTCATAATGACAGCTTTTATGGGGCGAGCGGTTTTGCCAAAATTTACATCCGGACAGCAGCAAAACTAAAAATTGTCTTTTTTTCGGTAAGGGTTAAATTGTTGGAAATTCAATGGACTTTGGATTAACACTACGTTAGCTAGTCCAATTCGACAAAAAGGTAATCCATTACCAAGTCCATCCAGATACTGGCTACCGGCTTTCTGTACAAAACAATAGTCTTACCACTCTGATGGTGTCTTAACCGCGTTCGAGAGCAAACCCATACGGTCCTTTGTGGGAAGAGGGACAATTTCGAAAAAAATATTCTTTCAGATCTTTGTATAAGTTCTACCTGGAAGCAGATATGGTTGAGAAAATAAGGCTCTGTAAAGTCCGATACAAGTAAACGACGGAAATAACTTTAATAAGGGTCAAATCTGTTCACTTTTGAAAGACCGATTTTTGATCTCGGTCTCAAACACTTGATTTTCTTATTTTCTCATAGGTTTTTCTAATGAAAGTTTGAATTGCCAATACTGTCAGACGGGCTAATGCTTCTTCGAATTTGTTTACATCCTACGTTCTTCATTTTTACTTGCGATTATAGGGACTATAAGGCAAGTTATGCATTCGTAAAAAAAAAAAAAAAAATTCTAACAATCAAACATGATTTTACGATGATAGAGAAGTCAAAAAAAGTGGGTCCGGAAATTCCGTCCGTCTGTCTGTCTGTCTGTCTGTCTGTCTGTCTGTCTGTGTGTCTGTCTGTCTGTCTGTCTGTCTGTCCGTATCGATATCTACAGCCTAAACGGTTGGCCCGATTTGATTCAAACTTGGTATATAGTATTTTTAGAGTGCTCTACCCGACAGTTTTTGGAATTGGCATTCTAGCTCCAAAACTAACGGTACCTGCCATATAACTTTTATTAAAAAACTTATTTTTCTCGAAAACGGCTCCTACGATTTTGATTAAACTTTCAGAATGATGTTTTCTGTGCAAAATCTATCTTTTAATTTTAATGGATTTTTCAGAAAAAGTTTTATAACGGTACCTCCCATAGGACCGGTTTTTTAAAATCAGACTTTCTCGTTAACTAATTGACGGATTTTGATGAAATTTTCAAAATATGTAGTGTTTTATGATTTAAATAATATTGCCTATCAAAATTTTCAAAAACATTTTTTTTTTAATTTTAATAATTTTTTTAAAAAAAATATTTTGTTTTTTGAATATTTTGAAAACGGATCTATAGATTTTTTTTTTAATTTTTCTCCTAGTATAAACTATAGATTTCTTAAAATTGACATACTAAAAAAAATTTTAAAATATGTTTTCGAAAAGTTTTTCAAAAAAAACATTTTTTTGAAAAAACTGGTCGAACGATTTTGAAATGAAAAATTCATAAAATAGAAAACAGCAAAAGAAGTAAGATGGCCTACAACATTTTTTCCAAAAAACGTTATGAGTAGTGTTTTTTTGAATTCATAATTTTTTTCCCCAACATTTTATTTCATATTGCTCGGCTAAGACCTAGCCAAGCCATTAGTCAAATAAAAGAAAGTGACAACCTACATTACATACATACTTACGTATTTTAAAGTATTTTTCATCATCATAAAAGCACAGAATAAATAAGGAAGCCTTTGATAAACACACAAAAACAACTAACAAATAAAAAAAACTATTCGATTACTACTGAATGCAAAAATTTCAATCGAGAAAACAAAAGTTTACACCTTCCTATAAATAAACAAAACCACTGTGTTAACTTTTAATATTGTCTCTATACCTACTGGCTTAACAGTAGTTGGAACACGTATCTTAATTTTAGTACCTACCTTCCTTCCAACCTTATTATAGGTACCTAAATCCTTTATAAATTCCATTGGTCCCATATTGGGACGTATAAAGGTCCCTTTACCTAGCATTATTGCCATACTGCTGATTCCGACGAATCTTTATGCCAGTTGTTCAAATTTTTCCATACCAAAATGAAAATTTAACTGAAAAAAGTCCTTTGTATCTTTCTATTAGCAAATTATATTATAAACAGTAAGCAGCAAGTGGAAAGATAATACTACACTAAAAAACTGCAAAAGCTAACAATCCTATATATTTATGTGTTTATCCCTTTGTCGTGACGCATGTTCGTTCGAGCTTCACCCCAAAACGATTCTAAGGAAGTTGCACGTCATACAAAAAATATTAAAATAAAATCTTTGTCAAAAAGACGCCTGCACTTAAAAAGGATTAGCACATAAGAGCAAGTACGTGCGACCCAGTCGTGCCTTTTATTTTAAGAAAAAAAAAAAATAAATTGTAAAGACACTGCCTTGTCACCTACACCAATCTGTGTTTGAGTTGTGAATCTTTAGAAGCTGAGGCTTCATACAATTCACCATTTCGATTAGTTTCATGTGATGCACTCTTAACAGACTAAGATTACTCTTGGAGGATTTGTTTTTTCGTCGGAAGAGGCAGTGCCTCAGGAAAAAAACCAAGTCTCAATAGTTCTCCAATTGAGTACTATATTTTAATGCAGGAGTTTTACTTTCATTCTTATTACCAAATACCAAAACAATGAAACACCAGCCACTAACATTCAGTTTTTTCCTGAATTAATTTTAAACATCCACCTACAATAATCTCCAAGCACCGTTATCCTTATTTTCCTCTATTTTTTTCTCAAAATTCGTTCAGACTCCATCCACAAACGGTAATGACTGCCTTTCTTATTTTCTTAGATGTCATGCCTCGCTTGTAAATACGTCGTAATAAAACTCCGCTAAGAAACCTATTTTGAGCCATTGTTGTCTAGAAACCTTATTTCTTGAATCTTGGTCGTTTTTAAAACCTCACATGGATCACCCTACTTATTTTGTTGAAAAAAGCAACATTGCGCATTTCATTTTAGTTTTTCCGGGTTTAATAAAAAGTTGTAGGTTCCTTACATTTCTGTGTACTATATTATAAACCAGTTATTTGTTTATTATTAATGAGAACACATCTTATGAAATTCTTTATTAATGTTTCTCTTCTTTTTTTCTTTTTAGGTAAGTTGTATTATATTTACGTTATATTTATAATTAAACAAAAATCCTAGGTGAGTCTGAAAATATTAAGTCGATTTTTCCTCTCACTAAAATGCCTTACAAAATCTCACCCTTAACATTCATCATCATCATCCCATTCCTTGGATCGCCTATTGTGTGCCAAATAATTTATGCTTGGTTACATGCCCTCAACAGAAGACATTATCCCAGACATTGATAATAATGTACTTGAAAAGCCTCAAGAGCTGCAGATGAATACCAACCAGACATATCGTTTTCATCAGACATTTCTCATTTGGAATTTCAGGCCTTTTAACATCTCCAGCGTTATTTAGATGCTCTGGCTTATGCAAGCCGAAAAACGGCGCGTTACAACTTCCCTTCAAATAAAACACGAAGATGTGTGTATATTATGTGCTGCAATTCCCTTTCATCCATGGAGCAGACCAAACACCCACCTTCGCTTCATCTTATCTCCCCCATTTCGGATGAGTTTCCGCCGACAGAAATGCGTATAGGGTAGGTAGATAGCGGAACTTTCTGGCCATTAAATTTCAGCCTCCGGGCACCACCGCACATAACACTCAGGGCTCCCCAACCATCTACTAAATACTTTCACAGCGGAAGTGTATAAAAATGCATAAACAGCTCGAGTCCACACAAAAAAAAAAGTATCAGTGCAGTGGTTCGTGTTGGAGCTGTTTCCTCCTGGACTGGGATTTAATTTCTGCACTACGCAACGGATTAAATGATTTTCCGGCCAAAGGGGTGGGCTGGAGTTCCTAAGCAGACATACTTTCAGACTAAATACTTCGTAAAAGGTCACAATGACGTCGGTATCGGTTTCATTCACATATGGTCTCCCCTTTCAAGGGCTTTCATTTAAAAGGGGTTGCGATCTGCGTCGCGTCCGTCCTCCAGCCATAGATTGGGAGACTTTGTTGTTAGCTGTTTGGTTTTTGTTTACATGCTTGCTATCGGGTTTGGGTTAAGTTGTTTTTCCGATAGACAATGAAATTTATTCGATTTTAAAGGGGAGGATCACCCTCCCAGTGGAATCGTTGCCAAGTTCAGTCTGTTAAATGTTGTTTATCTATATGGAATTGAAGGAATGGAATGGAGGGAAGGGTAATGTGATAGGCAAATGTAAATGAAAAGCGAAAGTTAATTAATATTGCAATCAGGAAATGGGATGATGGGATCAAAGTTCAATATTAGTATTTTTTTTTTTTTTTGAATAAACAAAGATTTCTTTTCATTCTGGGTTTCCACTTTTGTTGCAACTAAGGGTGGACTGTTATTCATTCCTAATCGGGTGATTATCTGCATTGGACATATGATTTGAGGCTGTCGACAGAGCGAATAAGCCTGTGGATTTATGTTGTTAGAGTTGAATTCTCCTTGGTAGATACTTCTGGATAGGACAACTGCTTTGTGAGTCGAAAAAAAAACAGTGATTAGCAAGAGCTTTTCCCCACTTATTTCCAACGCTGATGTCATTTCAAGAGTTTACACTAGTGCCCATGTAGACGAATTCATTGAAAACTTTTATCCAATGGACTCTATTTTTGTTGACAGCATAAACTTCGTCTTGCCCTTGTTGATAAAAAGATCGATTTCGTTCGCCTTCAACGCCTTATTAGAAAATGCAAATGTAACTCCACACATGGATTCCTATTATGTCGGAATCATCCGCATATCTAGTTGCACATTGTGTTGAATTGGATAATGCGCACTACCTTCTCAAGAGAAATATTAAAACAACCACTTTTACCATTTTTAATATGAAAAATTGACTGGAGATTCACCTTTTTCCCAGAGAAGATGTACAACAGGATAACATGCATCAAAATTGCATCCTTAGAAGGTTTTCTTAGATCATTATTGGTGTACCGTTGACTCCTGTTGAATTCTTTTCTTAAGTGGTTCGAAGATGATTTGAAGTTCTACCTTAGAAATGAGCAGGAAACTTGGCCCGTTTTATCCGATGATAATGTTGTTTGTCAACTTTTCGTCATTTAACCCGGTAAGACCATTCTCAGATTATCATTTCGTGATTCTCTTTCGAAGGTTCAAAATGATTCAGCAAAGCAGATTGCAAATGCACTCAACTTCACAAAAGGATCTTTGATGACAAAAAAATCATTATCCAAGACCGCTTTCTCTAAATCTATTCCTGTAGACTGATTTCGGTCTTACAGCTTTGAAATTTGTCTTCATGTTTGATTTTCGAGTAAATGTAAGCTGATCCATACTCCCAGTATGCCAAAAGGATGCCTTCCTTCGATAGCCCTCGTCTATGTCTAGTGCTAATCTACACCTAGTTTCATATCGCTACTTAAACTGGTTGGCCGAAATACAAGTTTCTTTTTAAAAATAAAATAAAACGAACAAAATTTAATTTTGGCCTTATTAGTAAGAGTAAACATTCCCATTAATTATGGAACAAAACGTCGTTCAAGTGGCTGCCTCGGCTGGCTTCGCAGTAGTTCATTCTGTTCGCAGTAGCTCATTCTGTCACTCGAATTTTCCAAGACCTTGTTGATGCTTCGGGCTGTAGTTCACGGATTGCTTGGATGATATTGGCCTTAATTGCTTGAAATGTTGGCATAACATCGGTCCTTCAGGGTTTCCCACAAAAAAAAAGTCCGAAAGGGTCAAATCGCAGCTCCGAGGCGGCCAATTGACAACGCCAAGACGGCTAATAACACGATTTAGGGATTTGATGCACAAAAGATCGATTATGGCATGGGCTGTATACCATTCTGCATGAACCAGTGGTCGTCCAAATCCATTTCTTCAATTTCAGTAAAAAAAAAAGTCGGTTAACATGGCTCTGTAACGCCCACCGTTTACCGAAACGTTGCTTCAAGCCTCACTTCACAATCTGCACCAAACTGTCACTCTCTGTGGATGCATTGGCTTCTTGACAATAACATGCAGGTTTTCCGAACCCCAGATGCGGCAATTTTGTTTGTTAACCTAGCCGCTGAGATGAAAATGCGCCTCGTCAGAAAAGATGATTTTTCACCCTTTTCAAAAAACCCACTGTTTGGGCTACACAGCGCTCACTTTGCGAAAAAGTTTCCAATATTTCCCAAAGTTGTTCAAGCGTAAAATGACTCATTTCGTTCCGCGGAGGTATGATACTAACTTTCTGTCAAGGGAACAGCTGTCAGTGTCAAAATAACCTATACATATGATTTAAAAAGAAAAACACTAGATATTTTTACGAATGGTATCTTAGGTGGCGCTAGACTCCAGGGTGGTATTGATCTTCAACCAACAAGGTTATCCAGCTAGCTCGGCCCCTAGCCAGCTGTCTCCCGTCTTGTACGTAAAGTTGGTCGGGGTTCCCTTCCACTTGCGTGCGCAAGTCTCGGTCTTCCCCTTCTGTCCCTTCAGAGTGGAATCGAAGATTTTTCGGAATGGGTATTTTATATCCATCCGTTCTATATGACCTGGCCATCTGAGATATTAGACTTTTTCTACAGTTCCATGTTGTATCTCGACGTCTTCATTCACTTTTGATAACGTTTACAGTAGGACTACGATGATGAGCGTCTTATAAAAGATACTTTAGTTTCTCCAGAGAGGACTCTGCTACTCAATTGCGTTTTTAGCCCGAAGAAGCAGCGATAGTGAAATAACAACGAGTTTTGAAACTCAACTTAATTTCGCATAGCATTATTTCACGCACCGTCGCCGCGACAGTCTAAGTTGTACAATTCAGTCCAATGTGTGCGACATTAACTTCAAATTCGTCCAAAATTCCAAATAATCTAAAGATTTGACGTAGTCCTTAAGAAAATTATCAAGTGGTGTTATATTTTGGCAGACATCTCGAAGAAGGTAAGATGATCCAGTCGCCAAAATGTTCCTTCCTGATTTCTGTGTTTTTAAAAATGCTTTTGTTTTTTCCCAAAATGGATGAATCCTGGTGTTGTCGAATGCTCCTTTAAGAAAATAATAATAATTTTTAAAACGTAAAGTTGTCAACGAGAATTAAGAAGGAACAATACTGAAATCAATACTCTGAACTCAACCATTTCCAATCCAAACCAACTTATGCGACAATTAATCCCTTATTTCTTCCCCTTTACAAGGAGTCATTGATATTCTGAATATTTAAATGAAAAACAAGAAATTCGAATAATTTAAATATTCCTTAGCTTTCACGCCTGGTGAAATATGAAAATGCAGGAGCATCTACACATTATACAAAAATCTCATTTAGAGCATCAATCTCAATTCAACTCCATATCCATATCAAACCATAACACCACATATCACTCAGCCATTCTGATGTGCAATTTAAAACGTCAACATTCCTCTGGCAAACAAGAAGACTTCTCATCTTGCGTTATGCACTTATACACTATGACTGTAAGCCATTGACTGAGCTTAACTCCCTCCGTTTATTTCCTCTGTTCAGCTACACAACAACACCATCGCCACATCACCATCATCACACTGACATGACTTCATTTAAGGGAAAGTCAATCATAGTTTCGTTACATGCTCCAGAGAAATCCCATTGCCCCGTCCTCAGAATGGAATCATTCATTTATATTCTACCCGATCCAAAACCCACAGAAGCGCTTCTCTTCCAACTGACTGTCCAGAGGAAAAATCCAATTTCCACATTGATTTCTTCATCTTTTTGTTGCTTGCACTTGGTTACGAAGCCTCCAAGTCCGGTTCGGCCTTATCTGTTCCAAAGTGCCGACTGCAGTGGCTGAGTTGCAGGAAAAGATGCTGCAATGGACCTTTAGTGGGCTTAAATGAGGCATTTGCTTGTGCGACGAATTCCCGAAGCGAAGGAAGGCAGCAAGAAGCGCTGTTATCAGTGCAACTGCATCAATTATTGGAAATGAAAGTTCGAAAGGCATATTTTCAAAAACAAGGAAAATTTAATTTCCGAAGAAACGAGGACACGAATTGTATACATAATTGAGTGAAGCGCAGAAAAAGGAATAAAAACAGGAATCAAAACGAAGGATAAGGAAGTAGTCAACTCAACAGGAAAACTGAGCCAAAGTAACAAGTTTCCACAACAGTGTTGCCACTGGGGAGCAATGAATCTTTGAAACAAATTTTGTCCAGCTTTGAAGGATGGCTCTAGAGTGTATTCGGAGATTGGTAGAGTTTTGAATGGCTATTAGGAACCTTGCATGGCGATAAGGAATTTTAAACAAGAAACAAAGAGATTTCCCAGTCGTGGCAGGAATTATGCCAAACATGAACATCCGTACACACTTTGATTGATAGCATTGTTTTTAATAAAGTCAAACACAAAACACGACGGCAACGCTAAAAAAAATCTTACCCAGCCCCATTCAGTGCTCCAACTAAAGCTGAATGGTTTTAATAAAAATTGTCTCACTGGGAAGAGCCTTCAATCAAATTACAAAAGGTTCATTGTGCTTCTTGTTTGTCCTCTGGTTCTTGATTGGAATTGTGTGCAATTTTTTAGTTGCCATTGTTGTGTGTTGCTTAGTTTTGGTTGCTGCAAAAGGAAGACAACGAAGAAAAGGTCACCACTGGTGTCAAGATGGGCGGAGGCGCGATAAAATATCAAATCACAAACAACAAACGTCATCGGTCGGTCGCCTTTTGTTGTTGGTTGATGATGTGGCAGCAGCACAGAAGTGGTCGTATATATGTACCGTTTTATGACTATAGTATGTATACAGGACCAAGGAATATTGATTTGAGTTTTGATTGCAACTGCATTGAAGTAGGCATTGAACTTGTATAATGGACAAGAGGGCAGGAACTGGAGCTGAAGCTGGAGGGATGATTGAAATGAAATTCTTTATTCAATTGCAATATTTATCATCATCGTGTTCTGGGATGAACTCATAGAAGTGGATGTGATTGGAAAATGTTTGGTTATAAATTGATATTTGCAGCTGGGCAGTGTGATGATGATGATGATGACAAAGGGTATATATGTATTGTATATAGCTTGTTATTTAATTTTTCTTAAGAAATGAATAAATGCATCCGGAAATCAACTTTTTTAATCGAGAGCAAAATTGTTATATTTTGTGCTTGATCCACAAATTGTATAGTAGTATAAGAGCTTGAAAGAAATAGGAAGTGGACGTGGTAGAAAAATCGGCAATTCAATAATTTTAAAATATATAAAAAATAAAAAAAGAAAGCAAATACGAGACATTAAAATCATTTCACATTCGTGTGGTGGGCCTGCGAAAAGAATCACTGAGCACTGTTACAAAGTGAAATAACGCCGAACATTGCTTTTGAAATAAACCCGAATTCAGACAGAGGTGGACTTAGTTCTCATATGGCGTATTAAAGTTTACGGTGTACAAACAGTGAGATAGGTATGAAGAGGCATGTTCCCTTTAAAAAAACATAGTCACCGAGAACCGTACACTTTAGCGCAGTGAGAATTATGTGTTCTAGCGCGTTCACAGTGATTTCTACAAGAACATGAACACGGAAGACTAAAACGTCAAAATAATTGTAAAATAGCTCCATGAGCAAGAGCTCTCAATACGTGTAAATATAATAGCAATAGATGCATCCTCATTAAAACAATAGGGCCATACTTCACAGTCTTCAATGTATCATAGAGTAAGAATAAGGCAAATGTATTATTGTAAAAGAAAAGAAAAGCCCCAATAAAAATGAATGAATGAATGAATGAATGAACGTGGCTTATGCTATTTAAATGAAGTTCCAAACCAATTACCGTCTTAACTTTTCCAATCTTATGATCGAATAAATTTCCCAAAACGTCTCTTTAAGTGATGAGGCGTATGTCCATATAAATGGGGAAGTGGATAAACACATCGGTTCTTGGTCCGAGACCAATCTACAACGGTTTCAAGAACGTCACAGCCCTAAGCTGGTCGTGCAGGCTGCAATAACTTTAAACTTTATTGTTGGGCTATATTATTTTTAAGACGTTAGAAGGCAGGCATCGACTGTTAGGACATTTATCATCATCATTTATGATGGCTTCATGGCAAAAAGTGATTGATTTACTTTCGGCTCCGTCACCTTGCCTTTTACCAAAAAGTCTAGGACTGTAATAAAGAGCAAAGGATTCTCGCCTGGCCCAATTTCCTTCCTTTTTCTTGGAGTTTTTCAATCCAGCAATAATTTTTTCAACTGTGTAGTTCGCGCTTTCTCCGTTGTTATGTGCAGATACCGGAAAGTATAGCCTAGAAACTATTAATTAAAAAGTCCTTCTTAACATTGTTACCGTCTGTAAAGAATTTTGTAGTTCATCCACAAGAAGTTGACCTGAAGCATTTTAATGAATGTTGATAAACGAATCTTCTGAGCAGTTTTCCTTCTTTGATCGGCAATTTTGAAAATATCACGCCCTTGTTCATATTAGTGTCACACAGTTTCTGAATACCATCGTTTACAGCAGTTGGTGCAGATATTTCTTTCAGCTCCCAATTCATGCTCTCACTAATCTCTATTTTAAGTTTTGCATAGTTATTATTTGCGTTTTTCGGAAGACTTATTTCTCAACGCCTCTCGGGATCCGAGTAATTTTGTGAACCAAAAAGAAAGATTTTTTTCAGGAAATCAATAATATACCTAAAACAAAACATCGTCATTGGTTTCAACGCTTTTTGTCAATGTCATTCCTTTCATAAGCTCATTTGAAAAAGCTAACCTATTTGTAAGGCACTTCGCCGCAAATTCCATGTTGCCAGATAGTTTCATGACTTCCCCCAGTTAATAAGCTATAGCGTAATACTTGTGCTCTTAGAAATGCTCATCATTTTACCCTTGAGTCCAATTTCAGTCGTACTGTCAAGCACAGAGATTTGTTTTTTTTGCCGTACTACATGAATGTAGAATGCTCTGTTTTGTCTCTGATTCTGATGTTCGAAAATACGAATATCTGCGAATTCCGATTTAAGAGTGCAGCTGGCCGACATCATTTAGAAAACATAATGTTTAAATTTTACAATTTCAAATATTTCAATTTTTCAAAAACATAAAAACAAAATTCACATGTTTCGTAGTTGTATTTGGTTTTCTAATCACCAATAACCTTATGGCCCACCCTGTCCTAGATTGGTGGGACTAAAGCCGAAAAATCAAATTTGGGACTTATAATCCACTTTGGGTCCCACCAAAAAATGTGTGGGACTTATGTCCCACTAAACACTTTTGAAAGTACAATGCGTCCTACAAAGGTATTAAAGATTGCACCGTTTAAATATTGTGATAGGTATTGAGGGGCATTCCGTCCCCCTGCTTGGGATCACTATAGGATTTGAAGTTTTGGAGTAGAGTTGGGTATATGGAAAATGACTTGTATTTATGAAATCTTTCGGATATAAAGAAATTTTTCATATACCCAACCTCAGATCTACTCTAAATCCTAAAGTGACCCCAATAATAACTTTAAGACCTGATTTTATTCATGTTTTTTTAAATTTCGGGCCTTTTTCATTTTTCTTAGTTTACTTGAAAACTTTAAATTCGCTGTGATTTTTGAAAAAAATTGAGATATGTGTCGATATGCTTCCGCAAGAAGCTATATTTGGAGGTGAAGAATCCGTGGATGAAGATGGAAAGTCTTGGGGCCTTATTTAATTTGTTGGTTTGGGCCGTTATTTCTTGGAGCCTTATTTAACAGACCCCACATTTAAGTGATAACTTTAGTTCCTTATAAAGTACTATGTCTTATAAAATTTGGGACTTTTGTCCCATCTTCACCAAACAAATGTTGGGACTTATGTCGCACCAAGGTGGGTTATAAATCCAAAATTAAATTTTGGGACTTGAGTCCCACCAATTTGGGACATAAGTCCCAAATGTAAAAGTTGGAACTTATGTCCTGGGGACTTATGTCTCGTGTACTTATGTCTCTGCGCCTTCTACTTTATTTGGGAACATGGTTTTCAATATGATAAAACTAGAGGAGTTAACCATACTTAGGATGTCTTCGCTAGGATTGTTTTCGGTTCTGTCCCGTAAGGATCCGAATCTTGTATGAAAGCATATGTACTGTCTCAAACATCTTTCCACATAAACTAGGGAACTATCGATGGCACTAATGTCTTTATTTTGGCAAAATGCTGTAAGAAATTACTTCCGCAAAAAAGATACCGGTTAGGATTCATGTTGTTCATTCCTTGTTAGAAATGTTTAGTTTTCTCAGGAATCCGTTTCCAAAAGAAAACCCAAAAGGATAAATATCCTTCAACAGTGACCGATGCTGATTCGCTTTTTCTCTGACAATGGAACCGTTTGGAAGCCTTCGTTCTCTCCACAAATAATTCTATGTGATCAACGAAAGACTAGTTTTATAGCATTTTCTTCCAAAAACCTACTAACTTCTTTACCTATGTAACTCTAATTGGAGGTAAAAGTCCCAGTTTGATGTATGTAGGAATGTAGGTATTCCTAAATACCAAAAAAAAAATCAATGATTGAAGTGATAAAGTAACTGATTCAAGAGTTAACAATTTAGCAAAACAGTTTAACAGAAGATTGCCAACTTTTTGAAAGCCTTCGAAAGAGGGTAGTTTTGTGGCACTATGTAAATACTATGACTATATATATCTAAACTTTTCTAGCTTACAGCTCAACAAAACTGACAATAATTCTTATACACATACTAAAAAAAGTTTTTAGGAGTCTCACATTTTTGGTTCACTTACATAATATGAGAACTTTTACAAATGTCTTTAAAACAAAAATAATGGACGTATTTTTGGCTCACCCAGTAATTTATATCACTGTTTGGTCGATTTGAGCGAAATTAAATTCCCTGCCTTCATGTTGTGTACATCAAGCCCTTTTATCCTTCAAACACACCTTATACTTTCAACAACTTGAATTATTTATAGCTTCTCTGTTTCTTGTGACATAACAGCCAGAGGCAAGGCTGTGATCGATTTGTAAGTAGCAAGTCCTTAATAGAATCTTAATTTTTTAACAAATAACGCTTTTTTTGTCTTATCTACAAATCGATTTTTCTACATTACCATTACCATGACATTATCCTTATTAAGTCATTCATTGCCATCCCCCGTAGGAACCCATTGCAACAACTCACCCTCTTACAAAGCCACAAATCTTAACATTCGTCATTCTTATCAACATGTATCTAACAGACAAAGTCCACACACAATGCAACATTTCAAACAAAAGTATCCCTCATTCCATTCTGTCTAACGGAAGCAGGGGGTTCCAAATCATACACACACAACCAAAGTCATAAATTCCTCATATATCGACCCGGCTCGGGTGTTTGTTGTGTCTGCTGAGTCGGGTCGTCGTCGTCATCGTTTTGACTTTTGCCATCAAGCTGTGTGGGTGGTAAGGGGGCTGGAAGTGAATGAATGTCTGCCACTCAACACAAGTGATACACCCTCATAGACGTCATTTCCGCCCCCAAAGCGCCCCAACTTCGAAGTCGTTGGTAACCATGTGCTTTCCCGAAGTCTTCTTCTTGTGCGCGCATAAGTACAAGAACATCCCCCAATGAGACACCCCTAGCTATACAAGTATCTAAACTCTACAGGGGTTGTTTGCCTTAGAAAGCCGGCTTTCCAAGTTACGACGAATGTTTTGAATACAAAAGCCGGTTGCCGGCCGGTGTTTACGCCACGAAATTTATGTTCGACTGGAATATCCAAAATAAGCATCCATCCCGGGAAAAAACCCACCCCACACCACCCCTTCTAACCTGACAACATCCTGTAATATGTTTTTATTTTTTCTGGGTTCCTGCTGCTGTATTACTCCCCCAGTTTCGGTCTTTTGTTCCGAAATTTTGTATTCTTTGTTTAGATATGCCATCCTTGCGTCCATGTCCTTTGTTCTAAATGCACTGAAGGACATTGAACGCGTGCAACCCGTTATTCCTGCTCATTGTGTCCCTTCTCAACATTATCAGCCAATAAACCGTGCTCGTGCGGACTAATTAGCGAAAAAATGCAAGCAAGTCCTTCGACTATACACCTATACGTGCTTTAGTCCTTATTTGCCTTCCAAGTGCAGTTTAACTGGCTTTAAGAACGACGTCGTCATCAGCCACAGCCAAATATTTACATAGAATTCAAAGTTTTTTGGCCAAAAAGGATGACGACGAAGACGAAATAAAGGACTCAACATCGGAGGAAGGTATTTACCTTTTTTTGCACTCGAATCGCAAAGCAAATAAATATTTGCATAGAGCTCTCGGTTTGTTGGTTAAGAGTTCAAATCCGTTCATTCCACTATTATAAAGTTTTTTTTTTTTATTTGATTCACCTTTTTCTGTTTGTGATTCCTCCTCTCTTTTTGGGGAATGTCCTTTCACCAGTGGAGCATCTCTGAATTTTTAAAGAACAAGAAGGAATTTAAAAGTGCATTAAACTCTGAAAGCGTGCTGCCGGATTAGAATTTTTACTTGTATTGTCTACTTTGTGTCCTTTTGGGAGGATTCGAAAAAAACAAAATTGTGGGGATAGGATTCTCAAGACAATAATGTCCCCCACCAGGGGGAATTTACCAGGCCAAAGTGCATAATGAATTACATTTGTTTCGGTCGGGTGAATTGAAAGGGAGTCGTTTGATCCGATACTTTTGATGGAGCAAGGATGTCGAATAGGAAGAGGATTATAAACAACAATGTTTAGAAGTCTTCTTTGAGGTTTCCTGGAGAAAACAACTCAAAGCAGCATTAGCAGATGTCAACAACCTTATTAGTTGAACCTTGGAGTTGAATGAATTCCTCGAGAGATTAGCTGGAGAGTTGAACTTTGTAAGGGAAGAGTGAAGGCATGGAAGTTGAGAATTTGGTGAAAGAGGTCCTTTCCATCGATTTGGAGTCCTTTTGGTGTTGTCTGTGAAACAGAGTCAATTTTAGGATGAAAGCAGCATTTGTGAGAATGGAAAGGACTTGTGATAAAAAATACTGGCCTGTGATGGCTTCCCTGTGGAACATCAGGAATTTCTTAGATAAAGGCAGACTGGTAGATTGTAATTAAACTCATTTCCGAGTTTCAGAGACGAACTCTATTAACCAATGATTTGTGATTAATATCTCGGACAAGCGACTGATAAATTCGGTTTTTGAAAAAGAGGAACTATTGGTTGCAACTTGCAAGTCTACAAAATCCATTTACTTCTTATCAACTTATGTGAGTCTTTTTAATTCTTCTTGTTAACGTCATATCTGAAAAAAAAAAAATTGGGAATAGTAGAGCTCCTGGACACAACATATGAGCAGTACCCTAGCTATGAAAATTTAATTGTCCTAGGCGACTTTAACGCTAAGCTAGGGAGAGAAGATGTCTTTGGTGGTGCAATCGGAAACACAGCTTGCACGACACCACCTCCGATAACGGATTCAGGCTAATTGACTTTGCTGCGGGACGAAATATTGTAGTAGCTATTACCAAGTTCCCACACTCCAACATTCATAAAGGGACATGGAGATCCCCTGATCAATCAACTGTCAACCAGATTGAACATTACGATCGATGCAAGGCACTACTCCAGTAACATGGATGTCCGAACTTTCCGAGGGGCAAAAATTGATTCGGCCCACAACCTCGTTGTAGCCAAGGTCCGACTGAGGATATCTCGACCAACGCCAAGAAGAGGTAATATTGTGAGGAATTTCAACGTCGGACGGCTGGAATCGTCGAGTCTCTTATAACCTCCAAAAGAATCCGTTACTGCCAGCATCAAGTATTGAAAACTAGTGGCAACATTGCAAAGTGTCATCGCCTTTGAAGAGCTGGGTTTTACACGGCCACCACAACGAAACCCCTGGTTTGAAGATGAGTTTTGGCCAGAACTCTAAGTTAAAAAAGAAGCATGCAAAGAAGGACAAGAAATGCCCATGCGCTCTAAGAGTAGAAGAGGAAAGAGGAACGCCGGCTTCTCAGAAAGAAAAAAAGGATCATGTAAAGCGTGCGATCCAGGAAATTGAGAACTTTTACTGCAGGAATTTCGAAAGTTTTACAAAAAGATAAAAAGAAACTGTCAAAGCTACAGAGCTCGAACTGCAGCTTGCAAAGACGATCAAGTCGATGCTGATCATATGGGAAAACCATTTCTGCAGACTGTATAACGGCGATGAAGAAAAGAATTCCGCTGTCACGCAAAATGATCCATTTTATCTGGGCAAAGTAGACCAACAATTCCGCCCAGCACAACTGGATGAAGTCAAGCTAGCTATATCTAAGCTTAAGAGCAACAAAGCCGCCAGAGCCGATGGCCTAGCTGTCGAGCTCTTCAAAGTTGTAGGCAATGACTAGGCTATAAGTATGCACTAACTCAGAAGCAAGATATGGTTAGAAGAAAGCATTCCCGATGAATGGAATCTCAGCATAAAAAAGTTTCCCTCTGAACTGCACCAACTACAGGGGTATCAGTCTCCAAAACATCGCCTACAAGATCTTTTCTGCTGTGTTGTGGGAACGCCTAAAGCCATACGTCAACAACCTGATATGTAGATTCATATCAGTGCAGTTTTAGGCAAGGAAAGTCCACTATCGATCAAATATTCACATTACGGCAGATCTTAGAAAAAACCCAAGAACTTCAAATCAGTACTCACCCATTTCAAATCCGCTTACGACAGCATTTATAGAGACGAGTTATGTAGAGCAATGTGCAGTTTTGGCATTCTCCGGGTGATTGTTGTTTCCGTATGCATTAACGGAAAGTGGAGAAGAAGATACAATGAAAAACTGTACCGGATGTACAGCGGAACAGACTCAGATGGCTGGGTTATATAGAGCGGATTGACATCAATGTTTTGGCCCGGAAGATCTTCGATCCCAACCCACAGTGACGGCGACGGAGTAGAGGAAGATGGACACTAAGCTGGCGCACAAAAGAGACCTGAACCGACTTTACGTGCGAAACTGGAGGCAGCTAGCTAGAGACCGAGCTGGCTGAAGAAGCTTGTTCGTTGAGGCCCAGGTCCACTCCGGACTGTAGCGCTACCTAAGGTAAGGTAATGTAAGGAATAGTAGTGGTCCAAAGATACTACCTTGAAGAACATCAGCTTTATTCAGAAAAGTTGGAATGTAAAATATTTTATCGAAAAAAACCGGTTTTTATCATAATCATAAGCCTAGACATGGGTCCGCATTTCGGACCAACTTAAAAACAGAAATTCTGATTTATACTTACAAATCATTTGGTATCGAACCCAAAGAAATGTCTTGGTTTAACTCTGAGTGTAAAGATGCTATTAGGCTCAAAAAACTAAGTTTCCGATCCTACAAAGCCAACCGTACATGATACACGTTCGATTAGAAGCTATCTTCTGGACAATTCAATACAAGTTGTATTGAACGGTTTCAATTCTGATTCTCATAATTTAAATGCTGGTGTGCCCCAGGGCTCCGTTCTGTCTACGACTGTTTTCCTATTTTTGTAAATATTCTTCTGTCTGTTACTTTTACTTCACTTAACTGTTTTGCTGACGACCCTAACCTCAGTTTCTCATATTCGTTCGGTGATTCACCTTCTTAACCTTCGGACCGGCGATCGCAACGGTACCGTATGTTAAGCTCATTAAACTCCGATTTACACAGCATTGTTGAATGGGTTAATAGGAATAGTGTGGAGCTTAATGCTTTAAAAAAAAAAAAAAAAAAAGACAGAGCGTTAGACATTAGACACCTGCATACTGAATTTTTCCGCCAACTGCAATATATTTCTCCATTATTGTAATGTCGAATTCGATTGATTTATTAAAACTTGCATCAATTATATCGCAACTGAAACAGAAGATATGGGTTTAGAGAAATAAACCAAATGGATGAATAATTGACAGTTATCTGCTTCTGAGGCTTATAGTTAAATGTCACCGCCAGCTTAAATGCCATAACCGGACAAAACTACAGATTGACAGTTCTTTGAAACAATCCACAAAATTCCATTGTTAACAATCTAAGGTGTGTTTGTTTTCTTCTCTACCTAAACAAAAAATACCACCAACTTTATCTACCCCATCATCGTCGTCATCAATTTGGGTCATTTGGGCGGCAACTTTGAAGTGGTATTACCAGCTTTACACACTACCTACCCGACAAAATGACATCAAAGCCTCTTGGCGGCAAAATGCATTATTGCAACACTTAAAACCTCACCCACAATTAAACTAAACGCGACGCAACTAAGTCGCGAAATTAATTGGCTCTACACCGACTTGGTTGGTGTGTGGTTTTGATTCTGCAAGCTTGATGGTTCGGTTCCTATTCTTATTGGTTCATCGTGCATAAAAGTCGTAATCCACTTAACAGGTGAATCAACAACAGAATTATTCTGCTGAATGCGACAAGAGGGAACTTCCCTCCCAGCAACGCAACACCATGCTGGTTGTAGGGCTGGAAAATAAGTTCTCAAGCTTGATTATGGTAGACAAAAAAAAAATATTCTAAGGAAGACAACGAATATTCGTGTTGCAATTCCCTGGAGCTGTTGGTGGGGTGCTGTCATTATTTCTTCCGTTCCCCTGGTCTATCCATGCCTGGACAGAAAGATAGTGTTATTATGTGTTCCGTCATATTTTTTGCGTCTGTCATTTCGGTTTTGTGGCGCTTTTCGCGAGAACTCTGTTTATGGACAGGTCATTGCTTCTTGCGGTTCCTATAGGTGCATGTTGTTGTCACAAACACAAAGTTGAGTTGTTATTTTGTATGCCTTCTTCATGTGACAGTAGTTAATTGTAGGTGACGTTTCTTTGCCATTTTATTGTTTGCATGGCGTTGAGGCATTTTTTTTTTGCACATAAATTGGATTAAAATCGTTGACTCAGCTTGACTTGAATTAATTTTTGTTTTTTTTTCTTCTGTGAATGAGGGAATTATATTTCCGTGCAATTGACGTTTGGAAAGAGGAATAATATGATTTGTATAAATATAAGAATGTTGAGCAAAGAAAAGTGTAATTCAAAAAAAAAAAAAAAAGAGAATAGTTTAAACAAATACAATAGGTTTTGGAAGGTTGTTTTTTTTTAACTTTTTAGTGTTTTTTGAGTCTGTTTATGGAACTCATGTTTGCAATGCCTTGTAAAAATTATAATTTTAACTTTACAACGGTAAAAAGAACGTGTCGATCTTAAGCTCATAGCGGCCGGACGTCGGGTCGAGGTGCGCGTATAACAATTAAACAAAAGTCAAAAAAAAAAAAAATTATTGCGCATTGTTATCGCGAGTGTTAAAAAAAAAATTATATTACACACTCGTTTGAGAAATTGGCAAAACCCCCTCGCGTGTGCTGTAAAGATAATAACAATATCCACTTGCGTCGTTGGAAGACGATAAGATGCCCATTCGTGCTGTGAAAGAAAAAAAAAAAAAAATAATTCACACTTGCATAACAAATTAAATTATCCTCCTATCTGTCCCAACCCTTTGTGCTTAGCTTAACTGCCTCTTTCTTATCTACTGTAGGCATCGTATGCTTGCGGTAAATAGATAAGGGCATCTGAGTTTGTCCTATTGTGCTGAATATTTAAATTGATTTTTTGTATGCAAGCTGTCTTATGGGCATAACACCTAAGACAGTTTGATTATTACAGAGATTAATTTGGATTTTCACTGCATGGCTCGACTTATTCAGAATTGTGTTTTGTGTGTAAGTATTTTTAAATGGTAAGTGATTTTTGTGTCGTGTATTCCAATGTTCGTGGTATTAGAAAGAATTTCTTTCACCTGTACGTCTACACTGTTCAATACAGGCCAGCTGTTTTGGCATTAAGTGAAACCCAGGTTGGAGTAAATACTGATTTATCAGAGTTTACTCTACATGGGTATAGCTTGGTGCCATTACTCTTTTCCCATCATGGTCTCGTGGTCTATGTTAGAAATGATATTGCTTGCCAGAGCCTTCCCCAATATGGGCAATGTTCCAACACGGACTTTAACTTCTTGTGGCTCAAATTCACTGTCCGCAAGCATGTCATTCATTATTGTTTTATTTACAGGAGTCCAAATCTCGACAGCAATTCGACTTGTAACGAGTTTGATGCGCTGTCAGATTCTATCTCGAAAATTGTTTCCCTTTGTCCTCGCACTGAAATCGTTATTGCGGGCGATTTCAATGTACACAATTCCAATTGGCTCCGCTATTCTGGTCAGACAACACCCGAAGGAAGGTATGTCGAGCTCTTTGCCGGGTTACATCACCTTACCCAGCTGATCGATGTGCCAACGCGTATACCGGATGTTGCTGGGCAAGCCGCCCATACTCTTGACTTGTTTCTTACTTCTCACCCTGATAAATATACCATTAGTGTAACTTCTCCATTTGGCACTTCAGACCATTGTGTCATTTCAGCTAATTTCTCATCCTCCACCCATCCAGTTAAAGAAAAACTTCCCACCAGGACCGTTTGGCAATACGAGAAAGCCAACTGGGACGGCCTGAATATTTTTTTCCGAAACTTTAACTGGTCACTATGCTTCCTCGATAGTGACATTGATGCCAGTGCTGAAATGATCACAAATGTGATTCTTCTAGGGATGCGTGCTTTTATTCCCAACAGAGTAAAAAGCATCAAACCTAAAGAAAAGTCTTGGTTTAATTCTGAGTGTAAAGAAGCTATCAGGCTCAAAGAAGTAAGTTTCCGTTCTTACAAAGCCAACCCTACAGAGGAAAATCGGAAAAAACACAAACAAGCAAGAAACTCATGCAACTCCGTTATTGAAAGAACCAAATTTTTGCATGACCAAAAATTACGGCAAAAAATTCTGCAGTGTCCCAAAGGCAGTAAAAATTTTTGGTCATTTGTAAAAAATATTAAAAACTCCTCAACATCTTCGGTTCCAACGCTCATCGACAATAACACACCAATTGTTTACTCTTCAGAGAAGGCAAACTTGCTCGCCGCCCATTTCGCTGCCAGCTCCACGCTGCCGCATAGCAACGTTGCCCCTCCTGTACTTGAGAATGTAAATTTTTCCATGGGACAGATTTTTTTCCGCACTCGTACAGTAGCAAGAGTTTTCAAAGATCTCGATATACACAAATCCGCTGGCCCGGATGGTATACCCCCGATTATTCTGAAGAGGTGTTCTTCCACACTGGCAAAGCCACTGCGTAAGCTTTTCCATCGCTCCTACTCTTCTGGAATCTTTCCTAGAAGATGGAAAACAGCATTTGTCCAGCCTGTCCCTAAGAAAGGTGACCCATCCTCCCCCTCCTCCTACCGACCCATAGCACTGACATCCCTTCTTTCTAAGGTCATGGAAACACTGATTAACCGTCAGCTTAAGGAATATCTCGAAGATCGTAAGCTTCTCCATGACCGTCAGTATGGCTTCCGCAGCAACCGTTCCACTGGTGATCTGATGGCATATCTCACCGAACAGTGGAACAAATCTTTACATCGCTTTGGTGAAAGTAAGATTATTGCTCTTGATATCTCCAAGGCATTTGATAGAGTTTGGCATGAAGCTCTCTTATCGAAAATGCGTGCTTTTGGGATCGATAATACTCTTGTTCGTTGGATTAGAAGCTATCTCCTGGACCGTTCAATACAAGTTGTATTGGACGGATTCAAGTCTGATTCCCATAAAATAAATGCTGGTGTGCCCCAGGGCTCTGTTCTGTCTCCGACTCTTTTCCTCATTTTTATAAATGATCTGTCTGTTACTTCTAATCCACTTAACTGTTTTGCTGACGACTCTACCCTCAGCTTTTCATATTCGTTCGATAATTCACGTCCTTCGCCTTCGGACGTACAATTGCAACGGTGCCGTATGTCAAGCTCATTAAACTCCGATTTATACAGCATTGTCAAATGGGGTAATAGAAATCGTGTGGAGTTTAATGCTTCGAAAACTCAATGCTGTCTTCTGTCGTTAAAGCTAAACATTCCCCCAATGCCATTGTCCATGAATGGCACTTACATCGAAGAAACCGAAAAGCTCTCAGTACTCGGTATGTGTGTCAACGACGACCTCCGTTGGAACGACCATATATTTGAGATCGCTAAGAATGCTGCAAAGTGCTTAGGTTTTCTGTATCAGTGTAAGAAGTATTTTTCCCCATCTGATCTGGCTACAATTTATAAAGCGTTTATACGCCCTAAACTCGAGTACAACTCCCACCTGTGGGCAGGTGCTTCACAATCATCGCTTCACCTGCTTGATAGAATACAAAATCGAGCGTTAAGATTGATAGGAAATAGAACTGCCGCTGAAACAATTGCCCCTCTCGAACACCGACGCGATGTTTCATGTCTTTCCTTATTTTATCGGTTCTTTTATAAAAAATGTTCACTCGAGGTAGCCAGCTGCATTCCTCCCCTTAAAAGTTTCGCCCGTAATACTCGTCTTGCTAGGAATGCCCATCAGTTCACCCTTGAGCCCAATTTCGGACGTACCGTGAAATATAGAGATTCTTTTTTTAGCCGTACAACACGACTTTGGAATGGTTTACCCGGCAAGATTTTCCCTTGCCATTTCAACATGCAAACATTCAAAACCAATGTTAATCGACACCTCCTATCTCTCCCCTCCCTATCTTCCTAATGCCCGCGCAGTGTGTTACATTAAAAGGGAAACAAATAGTCCCTTGTGCGCGCGTTAATTATAAAAAAAAAAAAAAAAAAAAAAAATGGAATGACCATTTCTGCAGACTGTTAAACGGTGATGAAGACCAAAATCCAGCTGTCAGGCAGAATGAACCATTCAACATGGACGATGACAGACAAAACTTCCGTCCACCTGACCAAAATGAAGTAAGGATAGCAATATCTAAACTAAAAAACAACAAAGCTGCTGGACCCGACGGACTACCCGCCGAACTTTTTAAAGCGGCCGGAGATGACCTGGTGGAGTGCATACACCAACTCATCTCTAAAGTTTGGTCAGAAGAATGTATGCCTGATGAATGGAACCTCAGCATCGTTTGGCCGATCCACAAGAAAAGAGACCCTCTAAACTGCGCCAATTATAGAGGAATAAATCTCCTGAATATCGCCTACAAGATCCTCTCTGCCGTACTACATATGTGAACGCCTGAAACCTTTCGTGAGCAACCTGTTTGGCCCCTATCAGTGTGGTTTCAGACCAGGAAAGTCCACAATCGATCAATTGTTCACGCTACGGCAGTTCCTCGAAACTACCCAAGAATTCCAAATCGATACCCACCATCTCTTCATCGATTTTAAGCCCGTGTACGATAGTATTTATAGAGACGAGCTATACAGAGCCATGTTCGGTTTTGGCACCCCCACAAAGCTCGTGCGACTGTGCAGGATGACGATGGAAGCTTTTGATGTCACAAGCTTCTCACAGAAGCTTTTGATGTCAAACACGGATTTCGGCTATACGCGCTATCGTGCGATTTCTGCAACTAAATACTTGAAAAAATTATAAGAAACTCCCAAGGTACCAAGCTAATTCTACTGACACAATTTTTTTTCAAGTCTGTTAAATTTTTAGCATACGCTGACGACATAGACATCATTGGCAGAATTTGAGCTTTCACTGGAGCGTTTGCTGACATTGAGGCTGAAGCGGCTAAGATGGGACTAGCAGTCAATGAGGCCAAAACGAAGTACCTGCTCTCCACAAAAAGGGACACACAACACCGGTGGATTGGACAAAACATCACAATAGACAGGTACAACTTTGAGGTAGTTAGGGACTTTGTGTACCTCGGATCCGCTATAACATCTGACGACAACATCTCGTCAGAAATAAAGCGAAGAATTACTTTTGCCAATCGCTGTTTCTATGGGCTAGGAAGGCATTTGAGTAGCAAAGCCCTCTCTCGAAAGACAAACGAGAGTCTGTATAAGACCTTAATCATCCCAGTCCTGCTCTATGGCGCCGAGGCATGGACTCTATCTAAAGCGGATGAAGACATTCTTAGTCGTTTCGAGCGTAAGATTCTTCTTAATATTTTTCGCCCTACCTGCGTTAACGGACTTTGGAGGAGAAGGTTCTACCACGAACTATACGAGCTGTACAGCGACATTGACCTGGTCAAAAAAATACGCATATCACGTTTAAGATAGCTAGGTCATGTAGAGCGAATGGACAACAATGCTCCGGCTCGCAGGATCTTCGATTCCATCCCACCATATTAATTTTTATTTTCGCCAAAAAATATAATGCTTACCTACACACTGATTTTTTTTCATACAAATTCTTGGAGCCGTTTTCGAGAAAAAATAAACTTTAACATAACGGTTTTATGACAAGTACCGTTAATTTTTGAGCTAAAAAAAAAAAATAAAAAAAACTGCTCTGTAGAATGTCAAAATAACCTTAAGTTCTAAATTTGAAGACAATTGGCTCAACGGCTTAGGCTACAGTCCAAAATACATCCGTACAGACAGACAGATAGAGAGACAGACGGACAGAACTTTGCCACTAACTCAATTATGTTTCTCTATCATCGTAATGTCATGTTTGATTGTTATCTCAATTTTTTTTTTGCTCTAATGCATAACTTGCATTATAGTACCTATAATCGCAAGTAAAAAATATAAGCAACACGTAGAAAAATAACATCTGAACTTATAAAAAAGTGTCAAAACCACAACCCTTAACGGGTATTAGTAAAAATACAGTTCACCATCACACGTCTTATATTATAACGAATTTATGAAAAAAGTATTTCGAAAATTGTAGGACGGATTTTGATAATTTTTTATTTTTAGTTTTTTTGAAAAAAAAAAAAATAAATTGTTTTGAAATTTTGGTATGCAGTTTTTTAGAGTTTATTAATATACATCTGATCATTAAATTTAAAATAATTGTTTTTGATTAGTTTTAAAAATATTGAATTTTCAAAAAAAAAAAAATTAACTTATTTAATTAATCTATAATTAGAAAAAATAAGTTCTTCAATATTTTGATATGTAGCTTTCTAGGTCTTCTCAGATATAACATTTGACTGAAATCCAAAGAGCCGTTAACGATAAAGTCGAAAATTAAAAAAACCGTAGTATGACAGGTACCGTTAATAAACTTTTTCGGTATAAGTATTTGGTTTTGATAAAATGATAGCCAATAGCTACCAAAATACACTAAAAATGTTGATCAAAATCGTTGGAGACGTTTTCGAGTAAAAGAAGCTTTTCCTTAATGCCCTTAAAATAAAATTTCAAAAAACCCTCTGAGAAATGCCAAAACAACCACACATACCAAATTTGAAGGTAATCGCTTAAGCATACAGACGGAAAGACAGAGAGACAGACATTTACTGTCACCAACTTTCTTATGCTTATCTACGAGCGTAATGTCATGTTTAATTGTTATCTCAATTTTTTTTAATATTCACGAATCCCTAAACTTGCCTTATAGTATCTATAATCGCAAGCAAAAATTTAATTTTGAAGCAACTGCAGCCCTTTGTAAGGGAAAACGGTCCCTTACCCTAAGAGCCAGTGACAACATTACCAAAAATGCCATATGAGAGGTGAGTTAGTCTCTGAAGTGATGAGTTTTAGCAGAACAAACCCCTAGTTTGGGGATGAGTTCAGTGCACGCAAGTACATACAGCTTAACAAGGTGGCACGCGCGGCGCGCTGCACCGAAGGAACAAACCGCGCCTCCTTTTTTGACAACTGAGACTCTGGTCTGCTCAAACTTGAGGTTAATGCTAAAAAGGTTAATTTGTTGTGGCTGTATGAAAAAACTCTTAATTGTCTGACGAGTTTTTCTAAAAGAAAAGGAAAACGGAACATTTTGCATATGAAGGTTATTTAATTTCTCTAGACATTTAACGTTTAACAAGCTCAATGCATTGGGCCGAACTCACAATTTTACATGCTAAATTCGAGGTGAAGGAAGCTTTTTGACATTTAACAAGATATCATTTTAAAATCTTAATAACAGAATTAAAACTTTACTAGAACTTTATGGTTCAGTACGATATCTTTGAATCTATCTGATGCAATTAATTCTGTAGAATCAATTCTTGTGGAAATTATGTAAATATTAGTCATTGCTTGTAAATATCTCTGTGTAATTAATCTTCAATCATGGGTAGGTGCCAAAAAAATTGCTTTCCATTAATTGCAAATATATCACTCACAATCACAAGCTATAAACCTCATCTTGACACATATTTTTTTTTCATCAAATTCAGTTCAGCGAAATATCGGTAATGAATGGTTTCTTCAACTCTCACATAAGTCCCATAAGATAATAGAGAATAGACTTCGTTATATAAGAAAAGAGGTGCACGTGAGCTCATAAATTAAATTCACCGGAATAGGTACGGCGAAAAACAAAACAAACAAAAAATAAATTAAAATTGATTTATTGTAATTTATTTTCTACCTTGAACTTGAAATTACAATATCTTTGTCTCCTTCTTCGTCGTCTGACAGTTTCATCCATTTGACAATTAGTTGTTCGTGTTGGCCTGTCATTGTTATGGTTTATCTCTTAGGGTCACATTTAACAAGCGTGAGACATTTGACGGTGTCGGCGGTTATCGTTTCTGGCTTTTATGCAATACGACGAGTAACTGTAGTGTACAAAAGTAATTCACTTGTTCCGTGGTATTGTATCTCAATTCATATTATGAGTATCTTTTTATTTTCTTAGGTAATTATACTAACAGATTCTTGACATTGACTGAAGACAATAAAACCGTATCAAGTTTGTTTTCTTATTCTCTTTTGTGGTAAAAAATGGTAAATTAAGAAGTTAAAGCAACAAAATGATAAATGGCGACAAGACGAATAAGTAATTAAAAGTTTGTTGTGGTTTGAAATGGTAAATTAACCTTTATTTTGTTGTTCAATTATAAACTAAAGCGAACTTGATCGATGTGGACATTAATGAAATTAGTTTTGTGTCTTGGAAAGTCGTTATCATTTTATTTGATTTTCATGTTTTACAAATCCGGTAATAAACACCTTTTTATGGAGTCTCGTCGAAGATTGTGTGATGACTTCTATCCTTGCGAATGACTCAGATTAAGTTTCTCCTTTCAAGTCACCGTGGTCCCTGACTTTTGAAATTGAATTTTAAATAAAAAAAAAACAAGTTCGAAACTGTCAAACTAGATAGTCTTGCATTCGTTTCAAACTCTGCATCTCTGGATCAAACGGTGGCTTTGTAAAGATTTTTATGAATCTTCGTGAATAATTATTAATCGTCAGTTCTTTTAAAAATCATAATTTTATACAAATTAAGTGTGTATATTCAACTCACACATGGCAGAAGTGAAACTTCAGAAAAGTAGCCCACGACAGAATGAGATAAAAAATAGAGTATCAGGAAAATTAGGATAATTATAATATTAATTATTTTTATAATATTTTTATCAAGTAAAAAAGCTGTATTTTTATCTCAAAACGCCTTCCAATTCTCTTGTTGAATGCCCATGTTTCACCATAGATACATCTCTTCAGATCAGCTAGTAGACCATTTAAATTAATGGCCACGGAATGGGTGATAGCACTACTCCTTGTGGACATCCTCTGACCGTAGTTATTGAAACCGTCACGTATTCAGAAGATGGTAAATTAATTCAACTTTCGAAAACAATCGATGGTAGTGTTAAATGTGACACTTTCTGTAGAGGTGCAGGAAACATGCGATTACTCTCAGGAGCTCTATCTGGGCTAAAAAGTAGTTGTTGAATTGAGTAGTTGTTTTCATAGTAGAGAACCTTGAAAATCTATTTGAAGTACGGTTTAAGTGTGTCTTCCCGATCCTTGGTGTACGAGCAGTCTGACTTTTTTTTGATATTTCTTAATTGCCTTGGAAGTTCTTGCAGCTACTGGCATATCTACACTGTTTTCATAGCATACAAAAAAAAATCTTTCAAATCGCCTAAGCTCGGTGTCGTTTTTAGGGAGAGCAGCTCTGAATGAAGTTTTGCTAGTTTGCCAGGCATATCAAACCAATTTTGTAGGTGATCCGAAAGCGAGACTTCGTTTGAAACATGAAAATTAAAAATAAATAGACTAGCATATGTTAACTCAATCACATTTACACGCCTTGTTACTTAAAAAACACATGTTCATGTTTTCAAAATAAAAAAAAACAAGTCCAATTGTCCAAAAGTGGTCACCAACACCTTTTTTTAGTAATTGCCTATACCTTTAGTATCCATGAAGAAATGTGGCCCAAAGATAGAGCCTTATAGCACACCATGCAGTTACTAAATCAAGGCTATTTTCGGTAATTTTTGTTTAACTGTTTTGTCAGTTGATTTATAGAGACAACAATAAGACAAATAAATTGCAAGACTGGATCCCTCGCATTTACTCATATGTGCGGTCAGATCGTCGAATAAAATTTTAAAAAATAAGTAACATTACCGTAGAAAAATAACACTTACTTACTTACTTAGGGGGCGCTACAGTTCGGGACGAACCTGGGCCTCAACCAACATGCCTTCCCAGCCAGCTCGGTCTTTGGCTAGCTGCCTCCAGTTTTGCACTCCAAGTTGGTTGAGATCGTCCTCCACTTGAGCGCGCCACCTAAGGCGAGGTCTTCCTTGACTGCGTCTACCCTCTAGGATGGAATCGAAGATCCTGCGAGCCGGAGCATTGTTGTCCATTCGCTCTACATGACCTAGCCATCTTAAACGTGATATGCGAATTTTTTTGACCAGGTCAATGTCGCTGTACAGCTCGTATAGTTCTTGGTTGAACCTTCTTCAGTGATTAGTTGCACCGACTTTAGTGATTAGTTGCACCGACTGTGACTCTACTACGAGGTTTCCATTCCTATGTCTACAGGCTTCTGTGGGGGTTTTTTTCCTTGGTACGTTTTTTTTACCTGTTGGTAAAACTTCCGCACGTTGTTCCTGGAGTAGCATCTCTCAATATCTTCGATCGCGCGCTTTTCATGCTCTCTCTTTTTCTTTTGGAGCAGCCGGTGTTCTTCCCGTCTTTTCTGCTCGTAGAGCTCGCGAGCAGCTCTCGTCTTTCTTTGCAGCGCCGCTTTATATGCCTCATGTTTGGCTGCATGTGCCTGCCTGCATTCGTCATCGAACCAGAGGTTTCGTGGTGGTGGTCTGATAAAACCTAGCACATCAGTTGCGGCATCTCTGATGGCTTGTTGGCAGTGTTGCCACTGGTCTTCGGCACTTGATGCTGGCGCTACTGGATTTCTTGAGAGGTTACGGGATATTCGATCGGCATAGGTTCTGGCGGTTTCTTGCGATTGCAGCTTTCCGACGTCATACTCCGTTGTTGTGAGGTTCGGGTTATTCACATTCTCACCTTTGTTGCAACAAGAGTCGATGTAAGCTGCTCGGAAGGTGCGAACATCCAAGATACTGGAGGCGTGTCTTGCATCGATCGCAACGTGATCAATCTGATTGACGGTTCTTTGATCTGGGTGTCGCCAAGTCCCTTTGTGTATATCGAGATGAGGAAACCGTGTGGTTGCAATGGTGACGTTATGTGCCGCTGCGAAGACAATTAGCCTAAGCCCATTTGCAGACGTTGTGTCGTGTTGGCTATGTTTTCCGACAGTCCTACCAAAGATTTCCTCTTTGACTATTTTGGCATTAAAATCGCCTAGTACGATCTTAACGTCGTATTTAGGGCATTGCTCATAGGTTTTGTTGAGGAGCTCATAGAAGTCATCCTTGGTGGCGTCATCTTTGTCCTCTGTGGGGGCATGAGCGCATATTAGGCTGATGTTGGCGAATTTAGCCTTGATACGGATTGTCACAAGTCGCTCACTTACGTGTCGAAAGCCCAAGACTTCTTGCCTAAGTCTACCGCTTATGACGAATCCGCACCCAAATAAACGCTGTGGTCTTCTTGCACAATCACCATAGTACACGTCACAGTTTTTCATCCTCTATAGAAAAATAACACTATCTGGACCTATAAAAAAGTATCAAAACCAAAACACTTAACGGTTTTTAGTAAAAATGGAGTACACCATCACACGTCTTGTATAATATCGAATTTATGAAAAAAGTATTTCGAAAATTGTAAGACAGATTTTGATAAAGTCCCGTTTTTTATTTTTAGTTTTTTAGAATTTATTAATATATTTGTGATTATTTAAAAAAATATTGATTTAAAAAAAAAATAAAAAAAAATAATTTTAATTAGAAACAAAAAGTTATGCAGAATTAATTTGGCTACCTAGATCTTCTCAAATATAAAATTTGACAGAAATCCAAAGAGCCGTTACCGAAAAAGCAAAAATTAAAAAACCGTTACATGAAATGTACCGTTAATAGACTTTTCTTGTAAATTTGGTTCTGATCAAATGATAGCCATAGATACCAACAGAAAAAATCACAAAAATTTTCATCAAAAGCGTTGGAGTCGTTTTCGAGAAAAATGAGCTTTTCCTAAACGGTCATATGGCAGATAACGTTATTTTTAAGCCTACAAATAAAATTTCAAAAATGCTAAAAGAATCACACATACCAAATTTGAAGATAATCGCTTAAGCCGTTTAGGCTGCAACTCGTTATACATACTCACAGACAAACAGACATTTTTTGCCACTAACTTTTTTAGACTTCTCTATGATCGTAATGTCATGTTTGGACTAAAAAAAATTAGTGGCAAAATATGTCTGTCCGTCTGTATATATAACTAAATAAATTTGGTATGCAAAATTCTCTTGGCATTTCTGAGAGGGGTTTTTAAAAATTTATTTTTAGGGTTAAAAATAACAGCACCTGTCATAAAACCGTTGAGGAACTTAATTTTCTCGAAAGTGGCCCCAACGATTTTTATGAAATTTTTTGAGATATTTTTTTTGTAGACACCTATTGGCTATGATTTTATAAAAACTGACTTTATCGAAAAAGTCTATTAACGGTAACTTTCATATAAAAAAAATGGTTTCAAAAAACTAAAAATAAAAAAACTGGATTTTATCAAAATCCATCCTATAATTTTCGAAATACTTTTTTTTTTTGTAAATTCTTTATTATTTTGCATATGTATTTTTAATATTTTTTTATTAATATTTTTTTATATTTAAATATTTGTATTTGAATTATTCTGTTTTTTTTTCGTTTTTACTTGCGATTATAGGGACTATAAGGCAAGTTATGCATTCGTAAAAAAAAAAAAATTCTAACAATCAAACATGATATTACGATGATAGAGAAGTCAAAAAAAGTGGGTCCGGAAATTCCGTCCGTCTGTCTGTCTGTCTGTCTGTCTGTCTGTCTGTCTGTCTGTCTGTCTGTCTGTCCGTATCGATATCTACAGCCTAAACGGTTGGGCCGATTTGATTCAAACTTGGTATATAGTATTTTTAGAGTGCTCTACCCGACAGTTTTTGGAATTGGCATTCTAGCTCCAAAACTAACGGTACCTGCCATATAACTTTTATTAAAAAAACTTATTTTTCTCGAAAACGGCTCCTACGATTTTGATTAAACTTTCAGAATGATGTTTTCTGTGCAAAATTTATCTTTTAATTTTAATGGATTTTTCAGAAAAAGTTTTATAACGGTACCTCCCATATGACCGGTTTTTTAAAATCAGACTTTCTCGTTAACTAATTGACGGATTTTGATGAAATTTTCAAAATATGTAGTGTTTTATGATTTAAATAATATTGCTTATCAAAATTTTCAAAAACATTTTTTTTTTAATTTTAATATTTTTTTTAAAAAAATATTTAGTTTTTTGAATATTTTGAAAACGGATCTATAGATTTTTTTTTAAATTTTTCTCCTAGTATAAACCATAGATTTCTTAAAATTGACATACTAAAAAAAATTTTAAAATATGTTTTCGAAAAGTTTTTCAAAAAAAACATTTTTTTGAAAAAACTGGTCGAACGATTTTGAAATGAAAAATTAATAAAATAGACAACAGCAAAAGAAATAAGATGGCTTACAACATTTTTTCCAAAAAACGTTATGAGTAGTGTTTTTTTGAATTCATAAATTTTTTTCCCCAACATTTTATTTCAAATTGCTCGGCTAAGCCCTAGCCAAGCCATTGGTCAAATAAAAGAAAGTGACAACCTACATTACATACATACTTACGTATTTTAAAGTATTTTTCATCATCATAAAAGCACAGAATAAATAAGGAAGCCTTTGATAAACACACAAAAACAACTAACAAATAAAAAAAACTATTCGATTACTACTGAATGCAAAAATTTCAATCGAGAAAACAAAAGTTTACACCTTCCTATAAATAAACAAAACCACTGTGTTGGAACACGTATCTTAATTTTAGTACCTACCTTCCTTCCAACCTTATTATAGGTACCTAAATCCTTTATAAATTCCATTGGTCCCATATTGGGACGTATAAATGTCCCTTTACCTAGCATTATTGCCATACTGCTGATTCCGACGAATCTTTATGCCAGTTGTTCAAATTTTTCCATACCAAAATGAAAATTTAACTGAAAAAAGTCCTTTGTATCTTTCTATTAGCAAATTATATTATAAACAGTAAGCAGCAAGTGGAAAGATAATACTACACTAAAAAACTGCAAAAGCTAACAATCCTATATATTTATGTGCTTATCCCTTTGTCGTGACGCATGTTCGTTCGAGTTTCACCCCAAAACGATTCTAAGAAAGTTGCACGTCATACAAAAAATATTAAAATAAAATCTTTGTCAAAAAGACGCCTGCACTTAAAAAGGATTAGCACATAAGAGCAAGTACGTGCGACCCAGTCGTGCCTTTTATTTTTTAATGTAATAAATTTTTGTGTTTAAGTTTGCTTTCTTGAATTTTTTTTTGTATTAATTTAAATAAAAATTTGTTAAATAAAAACCGTTTTATTTAAAAAAACGTTCCTACGATTTTTAAAGAAAAAATTACATTTTTTCACATTTTCCAATGAAATAAAATGCCGTTTATATTTTTCGCTGAAAACTATTTTACGTACTTTTTTCAAACAATCAACATCTTGTTATTGTCAAAGTTGTTTAGTGTCGCGTCCGTCAGAAAAGATTGAAGATACGTATATTGACTTTCTAAAGAACTTGTCCGTTAAAGCCTTTTTTCAAGCCCATTTCTGTAAAAAGTTTCAATTAAATATTAATTTGGAATATGAGAATGTTAAAAAGCCAAACTAAAAACTTTACAAATTTATTGCCATCGTTATAAAATGTCAAATAAAAAATTAGAAATTCAAATAGCATACAAATATTTAACAGTAAATTGGTTATTTATTATTCAGCAAAACACTACTCTACTCATGGATAATTCCAACTAATCTCCATGACCAACCAACTACTAACTACCCATAAAAGTAAAAGGGCCAAAAGCCGCTCCCGAAATTTAGATTTCTTCTTAAGTTTTGCATAATTTATTGAAAATTTAAAATAAAATAAACACTGGTTTTTGATTTATTCAAATTGCAAAAACTAAAAAAAAATATAAAATAAACAATAGACTGTCATCGGCAGTGGCATAAGTCATTTGTTTTCACTTTCAAAACAGAGGAACACGCTCAAGAAGCCGACCAAAGATGAAGAAGAAGGAGGAACCACACCGCCGCTGGCCGATGGCTCTTATTTCATATTTTTGAATTATTTATGAGTTACCTCTTTTTTTGCATCTTTGGCTTTTGTTGGTCAGTATGTAGAAGGCTTGCTAAGGTTAGTGGATGGAATATTCTTCACCGTAGTCTGCATAAACACTTTTATAAAAATTCGATACTTTTGCCAATTTCTACTGCGATGGCACGCTTGATACTCACGCCACAATGGGTATCACAGGATAAAATCAAGAACTCCCGGAGGAATGAACTGCCGGGCTTTGTTTAACATCCCAACTGTGAAAAGGTTAATATTCTTGAATCAAATTACATTAAGGCTTCCAGAGAAACAGAGTTTCCAAGAAATCGTTGTATCTGCGCCTCTGTTGCGCAATCATGGCTTATCACTTTGAGATTTTATCTGAAATTGAACTACAAATGTTGTGTAACTTTTACGTTACGTTTTACTTACGTTTTTGTTGCGACTTGCGATTGTGATTCGATGCAGGTGTGTCATCTTAATTTATGTTTGGTTTCGGTAAAAGGAAGGATTTGGTTTGAGTTAAGTTCTTTGTGGGGTTGAAGAGGTCTTTGTGTGGAATTGCTTTTGTAAAAATTCAATTTTGCAGGTGGATTATCCAAAAAATCAATCATCGACAGGAAATAAAATCCATTGTTTGTGATTTAATATTATTGGACTACGAAAAACGAGTTGCAAATTGGATTTTTACCAACTGAATTTAAATTATGAAATAAGAATCAATGGAGGAGTTACTGAGATGTGGACCGTGTGATAAGCTAAGTTCTCTTCATCGGAACAGCCGGGATCCGGTCCGGGCCTCATCCGAATAGTTCTTCCATATATCCCGATTGCTAGCCCATGCCAGTTTCCCAACCAAAGGCTTCGGGCGTCTATGCCATCTGTTTAACGTTTGCAAAGTCTTCCACGCTGCTTTCTATGATAAAAAGACTTTCCAAGGTGGTTGTGGGGATGATCTATAAACACGTAGTCAATTAGTTTGCGAGTGATTTCATCAGGTGATACCCAAGTGACTTATCTTTCCGTGGGAGCCTGATAATCCCAATGACCAATTTCATGAATACCTGCTACCATTTTTATCCATGGTTATTAGGAGACTTCCCCCATTTAAGCCAAACATATATTAACAGTTCTAATATTTTTAGTATATCCAGAGTTCTCCGCGAAGAGTCAGTAACATCATTACCATACCTTTGGTGGTGCTACAGTCCGAGGGTGACCTGGGCCTCAACCAACAAGCTTCTACAGCTCAGCTAATGAGAAGAACAAGTTTTCAGCCTTATGCTGTTCCATTTCCTTTCATATCAATAAATAGTGCAGAATTTTGGGTTCACAACTCTTGATACATAAAAACAAACTGTTTTTTTTTTTTAAAGTTCCATTAATGATTGACTCACTTCCACTTCTTCTTTGCGAAGAACTGCTACGGTCATGCAACTTCTCAATTTATACTGTGAACCATTTTGTCTTCCTCGTAACTACTAGTACAACGTTCTGTCTGGTTTCTTTCCAACGTCTTGTGGTGCACCACAAGGCTCTATACTAAGTCCCTTTCTGTTTTCATTTTATCTTGACGAACTACCATTTTCTTTTATACAAAAACACTTATCTTTTCAACACAATACCCATCGCGTTTCCATCATAACTTAAAGTAACTTAAAGTAAGTTTTAAACTTTATAAAACTTCTAGCTTTAGTCTACCAATGATGCCTTCAAGCTTATTATTGTCACGCTTTTATAGAAAGTAATAAGCCACCCACTTAAAATGAGTACTTTTGAAATTGCTTTGTTTGGTCTCCATGTTGATGACTTCATCGAAATCCTCATTTCCAGTCCCTTTGACAATGTGGTTCACCCAAAAGCTTGGTCTCTTCAACCCATTTCGTCACCCGCACAATTTACCCTAATAAATCAAACAAGCATGCAGAATTGTCCCCAAAAAACGCCTGTTTTTAATATTTCTTCTCTTCCTGGTCCTCTCTTCGCTTTGGTTTGTCAACACAACGATAACTCTATTCAATCCCTTAAGGAGACGTGATATTTTCATGTATATTTTGGTGTTATTCATAATTCGCACTTAACGCCAACCAAGAAGCTCCTTCTTGTCTTCGTATTCCTGTTGAGAAAAAAGAAAGTCAAGAACCACTAAATTCATTTTTGACTCCAAGTGATGACGACGACGACGACAAAGATTCTGTGCTTCTGCGATATTTGGCGATTTTCAACTCATAAATGCTTAACGAATAAGGAACGACAAAGACCCTTGTTCCGTTATTTATGCATGTTTTTTTATTTGGGGTTGAAGACCCTATCACCACACAACCAGCAGTCTACGCCAAGTGACACGTAAAGCTTTTTATGTCTCGCAAATAATTCCCTCAACTCCGCCACAAGTAACAAACTTTTGTTCGGGACTACTCGTGCCTTTTTTTTGCGATTTCTGGTGCAACAGTACGCCTACTTCTCCAAACTTCCAAAAAACACAAAGAACAGCACAACCGTCGTTGAAATTCTGTTTCCGTTGTTCTTGAAATGGCGGACGGAACACCTACAATTCAAAATGGCCCGCAATGGTGCGGGTGCGTGGGGAGGGCAATACAGACATCGTCGTCGTTGGTTTTTACTCATTTCTGCGAGGTTTGGTTGGCAAACATGCAATTTATGAGGAAACATTTTCTTCATTTCCTTTATTGTCCTTTGTGAGGATACCCAGCAAAAGGAAACACAAAGAAAGATAAAAAAAATGATTTTTTTTTCCGCCCGTTGAGTGCTGATTAGGACAGCTCATTACTTGGGATGTGAAAATAATTTTCCAGTATTTTTTTTTTAAGTTTCTTTGTGTTTGTGTTTTGGGTGCAATTTGTTTCATTGTCACGGGAGGCGAATTTTCGGAACTGACATTGCTCACAGCTGTGGGTTCAAGGATGCAGAAGACCATATACAGGACGATGCAGTTGTTGTTGTTGTTTGTTTTTTGTCGGCAATGAATAGCAAGGACGACTGCATCTTGTACTGTTCTTGGTTTGCTTCTATGCTAAATGAGATTTTAAGGATTTTTTTTTCAAAGGAGGCTCTGCTGTCTGGTTGATTTATTGTGTCTACGAAGGTGATGGACACTTGGGTGTATTTTTTCATTTAACATTTTTTTGTATAAAATAAATGCAGCTTTATCCTTCAGCTCACATTAAAATAAATGAAAATAGGTTTTCAAGGAATTTTGTGTCTCTAGAGAAATATTATTTGTGATTTGAAATTTTAAACAACTTGGTTGACAAGGGTTTTTGAATTTACAAAACACCAATCAGTTGTTAGAAAACGATGAGAAAAATATTTTCCAAAGAGCAGAATTGATTGAACCCATTTCGTTGCATATCTGAGGAGCATTTAACGGGTTATTAATACCCTTAGCACTAATTAACACAGAACGAGCGATTAAGAAAGTTGGATACAAGATAAAAGGATGTAGGTACTAATCCACATTCATTTTGAATGTTTTTTAATCGAAATGGGAAGGAAAAATGAAGCCAGGTAATACGTTGCACATTCATGTAGTGCGGTTAAAGAATGAGTCTCTATATTTAACAGTTAGTCTGTAACTAAGCTCGAAGCCTAATTGATGGGCATTACTGGAGAAGAGAATATCTATTATCGACAAATCTTTTAAGTGTAGGAATACATCGAGCTATTCCACTGGAGTTTTATTTGTAAAAATTGGCACGACTGGGTCGCACGTACTTGCTCTTATGTGCTTAATTACATTGGAAAACAAGATCTTTGACAGAAACAAGTAGCATTTACGTTGAAAATAACACAGTTTGAACTTATAAAAAAATATCAAAACCACAGTACTTAATGGTCTTTATTGAAAATGAAATAAATAAATTGTTTTTTAGCTTTTTTTTTTTGAAATTTTGGTATGAGTTTTTTAGAGTTTATTAACTTACACCTGATTTTAAAATTAAAAATAGGAAAAAATAATTATTCAAAATTTTGGTATGCAAAATTAATTTGGCTACTTAGATCTTTTCAAATATAAATCCATTCAGCTGTTGCCGAGAAAGTCCAAAAAAAAAAACATTATATGAAAGGTACCGTTAATAGACTTTTCCTGTAAATTTGGTTCCCCACAATTGTATAAACAAAACTCTTTCCGGTAGTTTATTTTTGGGCTTAAGCTTGCATTCTTGAATAATTTTTTTTTTATTTTTAAAAAAAGTTTTTAAAACACCGTTTTATTAAAAAAACCCTCCTACGATTATGAACAAAAAATTTACATATTTTTACATTTCTTAAAGAAATAAAATGGCGTTTGAATGATTTCTCTCAATACAGTTTTACGCACTTTTTTCAAACAATCAAAAGTAACAAAAATCGAATAAATACATTGATGTTCCCTTATTATTTTTACTTGCTATTTAGGTACTAAAATGCAAGTTATGGATTCGTGCAAAAAAAATCTAACAATTAAACATGACATTACGATTATAGAGAAGTTGAAAAAAGTGGATCCTGAAATTCCGTCCGTCTGTCTGTCTGTGTGGTCGCGGCTCTACAGCCTAAACGGATGGGCCGATTTGCTTCAAACTTGGTATTTAGTGTTTATTAGGTAGTATCTCGTGGGTGTTTTTCATTTTTGCTCTAGGTCGAAAAATAACGGTACCTGCCATACAATTTTTAACAAAAAGTTTGATTTTCTCAAAAACGGCAAACGATGTTGATAGCACTTTCAGGTGCTATTTTTTTACAACAATACATATTTCAGTTAGAACGAATTTTTTTAAATTTGTTCTATAACGGCACCTCTCATATAACCGGTTTTTTCAAATGAGGTTTTATCGTAAACTATTATCCCGATTTCAATAAAATTTTGCGAACAGGAAGTCATTTATAATTCAATTAAAATTGCATATCAAAATTTTCAAAAACTTTTTTTCTTCGATTTTTTCAAATTTTCTAAAAAAAAAATTTGGTTTTCGAAATATTTTGAAAATGGGTTGATTGAATTTTTTTAAATAATTTTCCCAGATAAAAATTACAGATTTCCTTATAATGACATTTAAAAAAAAATATTTAAATATTTTTTCGAAAAGTTTTTCAAAAAAAAAAAAACGATTTTTTAAAAAAACTGATCGAACGATTTTCAATATTTTTGTTTCCTCTATAGACATTTAGTTTTCAAATTTTATTGCATACTTAGTTTTTCTGAGAAAACTTTTAAGCTAATTAAAAATATGAAAGAATTATTTAAAAAAAAATATTTTTTTTATTTTAATAGATGTGTGGTTTTCAATCTGGCAATACTTCTTTCGGAGTTGGTCCTTTTGACAGCTGTCACTTGATTTAGCTCAGTTTGGTTTGCCATTTCATAATGAATAGACTTACTCCCGAACAAGTTTGCAAATTGTACAAATGTATTACCAAAATAATGGTTCGTTTCGGTGGAGCAGAGTATCGAAGAAGGCCCGAATGAGTCCATCCGCCATCGCGCGCAACAATTGGAGATGTGCCCATCCACTTTATGGAAGAATTTGCGGAAGGATCTTGGTTTTCAGGCTTACAAAATCCAAGTCGTGCAAGAATTGAAACCGAACGACCATCAAGCGCATCACACGTTCGGTGAATGGGCCCAAAACGAGATGGCCACCGATCCCGATTTTCACAAAATTTGGCCTCGGCTGCAATTTATTCGAGCCAGCCGCTGCGGCCACTTCTCCGAAATGGTTTTTAAAACATAATGCAAACCCTTATATTTATAATAAAGCTACATTCTTGGCCATAAGATTAAACTATATATGCGTTTTATTTCTTCTTGAAAATCACACATCTAAAAAAAAAAAAACTTTCTATGCATACATATGCTGTCACTAAACAATTATCTAACATAAGAACAAGTTCGTGCGACCCAGTCGTGCATTTTTTTTATGAGCAACTACGTGTAGCAATTTGCAACACCAATTAAAACTTTTAACTGTTTTCACAATTTGTAGAGAGGTACAACATCATTTTTTATCAGTTCATTAAGTTTAACACTTGACAGCTGTAATAAATAATTTTTTCAACATTTATCTTTTTATTTATATAAGTTGTATGTATTCTTTTCATTCATTCATTGTTTTGCTTAAGCGATGACATACTTCTTTCCAAGTACATCACTGTCAATCAATCAAAAACTGAAAACGAAGTTTTCTGTGTTTCTTATTTTTAATTGGAAATTGACGTCTACAAAAATGCTTTGCAACTTAATTACAACGCTAGTAATCGTAAAACAATATTGTTAAATTAGCAGGTTTTTTTTATTTATATAGATTTATGATTAAATGTCAGGCCGGCCATCTATATAATATCATGTTTACTTAGTTGTTGCTGTTTTTCAAGGTAGACTCTTTTTAATACTTACATACATACGTTCATATTTCCATTACTTTGTTATAGTTTTGAACAAATATGAAGAACTAACGTAAATTGGCAGCTGTCAGCTGAGCAGCCCTTTAGAGCATGAAGTTAATTTTCAAGGCTCTAATAATGAAATTGTTTAGGGCTTTTCCAAGCTTTTCTTTTAAAGTCACTGTTTTCGACTCGAAATTCTAAAGTGATTTTGGTTTAACAACATATCATTGTAATGATTTTTTCGGAATCTATTCTATTTTTCTTAATCATTTTTCACTCCCATTTGGTTAAGTTTTTTCTATGCACGCAATTAAGGTTAGGTTTTTGGAACATTATTTGGCATTTACTGCGTTTTCCAGATGTCAAAAGCAATTATGTACATAGAGTCCTTACAGCCCCTATATTGTTTACATTTTCATTTTCCATTTTAATCTTCTCAATGTGATTAGACGCTCAAAGCTTTTTTTTCTCAATTTTCAAGGCATAAACGACAAATTCGAGTGAGAAGGAACTACCAGAAGGACAAAATTAAATTAATACATACATTTATACATACTGTACTAAATACAGAAATAAGCCCAAAAAGATGTTTTTTTTTCGCTCATGCTTCCGGAACGGTTACCTGCAACCCTTGGAGAGTTTAGTCAGTTTCCTCAAAAAATCACCCAAAGTTATTTGATGATCATCGGGACTCGGTTTATAACATTACTTCTGTCAGAATTTCTGACAATAGGTGCTCGTATTCTTGCTGGATATTCTCTTTAAATTTATAAGTCTGAGGCTTGCTGAAATAGACAATCGTGACTTCAAAAACTCGCAAAAATGTCCGAAACGGTTAAATCGGTGGATCTTGTTGGCCCACTGCAAATCTGGAAATGCAGCCCTTAGAATATCGGTTGTAGTGCCGTTGCACTATCTTAACCGAACTTCTCTAAACCTAATTTATCTAATTGAAAGGCTCAATGGCGCCACCATAAACAAGACACCGTGCAGTACCTTTAGGAGGATTTAATGATCCTTATTTGGTTATAAGCGTATTGTCGGTGCCCCAGAATCTATCATTTTACTCGTTGCTCATGATGATTTTTGGTGAAAAGTTGTTCACCAAAATCATGCAGGTCTACTGTAAGATACACCGGGGTCTTCCGAGATAACTTCATGTTGTGTTGCCCCATAGTTTTCTAGGCGAGCGGCTAAATTTTGTTGTGATCAAGTAATATCTTGAGAAACGGAAACGGCTTAATTACCGGTAGTACTGTTTTAGTAGAAATATGTTTACTAATGATATAGTGGTAAAGCATAATTCCAAAGCATTTGATAGAATTTGTCATGAAGCTCTCTTTTGATCCAAAGAATCACTTATTCGTTGTATCTAGTAAATTTCCTTTTGGTCCGCATTGCTTTTGACGAGTTTCTTTGGTTCTCTCCCAAGGCTCTGTTATGTTTTCGACTGTCTTCATTATTTTTATTACATGATTGTCTAAGAATTCTATTAAATTGTTTTGCTGCTGATAACAGTATCCTCAGCTTCTCATATTCGTTTTCAGAATCAAAACCATGTTCTTCGGATGTGGAACTGAAACGGCAGCCTACAATTATCTCATTAAATTCCGATCTCAAAAATGACTTATCAACCATGTAAAAATAAGTCCTTCAAATCTGTAATCCTGTCGTCAGCTGTTAAAGCATAACCTACCTCCCATGCAACTTTTGATGAGTGGCACTTGTATCGAGGCAACCGATTCGTTTTAAGTATGCCTATCACAAACTACAAACTGTGGATGGAACACATGCTTGACGTGGGAAAAAATTCTGCTAAATGTTAAGTTTTCATTATCATCATCGTCGGCGTAATGACACGGATCCGATCTTGGCCGATTTCGAGGCTTCTAGCATCCTGGCCTACGCCTTCCTTTCAACATTAGGAAGTTCTACCAATTTTCCTTCTACTTGTAAAAAGAACCGCAAACAGCTTTCGAAGCTAGTTCCTCTTCGCTTATACAAGCTAGGTGCCGAGATTTCTGGGTTTGAGGATCCTCGGCCGACTATGGTAGATTCTGTTGGAGTTTAGCAGCTGCTCGCGTATTTTTTCCACCATATTATTATTGGCCGCTAGTTTTTACCCAAAGTAATTAAAGGATTGCACTAAACTTCAAATTGATGCTCAACTACCCTGGTTGTAATCAGTTCTTTAGGTTTGCGATGTAAGAAATATTTGTCCCCGTTAAATCTGGCTACAATCTAATAGACATACATTCGTCTTAAACTTGAGTATAATTCTCTTTGACTTTCTTCCGTTTCCTGCAAAGAATCCAATGATAGGGAATATGAATATAACAGAAACATAACTCAGTCGAACATTGTCGAAATATTTTCTGTTACGTTATTCTATCGGGCTTTTTTATAAAAAATGCTCTAGCGAAAAACCGAGAAACTTTACTCCCCTTAAAAGAATTTATATTGCTAAAAATACCCACCAACTTTGCCTTCGAGCTTAATTTCGGACGCACTTTTTAGTAAAGAGACTTGTTGCTTAACCACACAACACGAATATGGAACTCTTGTAACGATTTACACACATTTTAAACATTTTTCCATCAGCACCTCCTTTATCTTCAATTCAACTTTCCAAAAACCTCAAACTGTAAATGCATGATCTTCAAAACCGTTTAATAGCTCTGAAGTGATCCCTTTGAAGAAGTATTCGAACCAAGGACAAAACCGAGCCACCTGCTTTTCAAGTTTGGTCCATTTTATTTTAGCGTTCTGGATTTTCTGCTACCTTCCCATTTTTGCCGCAAAATCGCCATTTCCGTTGGTTCTTTAATAAGTGTGTCAGTAATTATTCATACTATTCGCTTCTTTTCGAACTAAAAATGAATACAAAGTGATCCACTGCATTCAATAATAGCAATCATTTTTTTTTTGAAATCTTTCAGATTTCTATCAATTTTCTAACATTTCAATAAACTACTGCCAACTTTAATTAATCAATATTCTCTTCTTTTTTTTTCTTTTCAGGTAAGATTACAATAGCTAATAAAAAGATCTTAATAACACAACCGCAACATTGTGTCCATTCTGGTAATGTATCTCAATTAAAAAACCCACCATCTCCTCTTTCATATACAAACAAAAACACACTCAAGTGATCCACATTCGATAAAGCCATTAATATCTAATCCGAAGGTTAATTTGCAAATAAAAAAAAAATTTATCTCATACTTAATCAATTTCTCTACTCGAAAATGTTATGTTAAACCACAATCCATGCATAACCAAGCGGCTTCCCAGAACAACACCACCAATGACTCTAAGCTTGTTGGACTAGAATGCGTATAACAAATCACATTCTGAGTCTGACTACATCCCAGGTGGTGTTCTTGTTTTTTTTATCTCACCAGCCGTATCGTCGTCGTGGTCTTCTTCTGAGTCTTCCATTTACCTTAACACCTTTCTGTCATTAATCTATGATGGCTGTATGTTGTGGTTCACACTTCCAATTCAATTAACCTGCGTTCTGCCGCCACATTCATGGCACACGCGTTCTCCCCGATGCGCGTCCAAGTACAAGTTCATCATCATGGCTATCACCCTGCACCCTGCCGCATCGACTAAAATCCATTATCACATCAAAGCCAGTGTTTATGTATGATGGAGAACTCTTATGGTCGTGTACATTATGAATCTCCACGGAATCAAGACCGATTGTGTTGTGGTTGAGCCTTGAATGGTATCCATGCACCTAATTCTTTCAACACCATGCGGCAGCACGCATTAATTGAAGTGCACAACCGCAAGGTGTGTTGATTAGAGGAGACCGATGCAGCAGAGAACCTGCTGCAAATAAGTGTTCATTATGGATTGAGAGATGGGGGGTAGAAGCTCAAGGCTTATAGATGGCTTTTACAAAAGGTTCCAGCGATAAAGGCGTTGGTGTGCTCCTTGGCGTTTTGTAGTTCGTTTAATCTTCGCCTCCTGAGTCTTATAACATAATTGTCAATGGTGAAGCCTAAACCATTAGTAAGGGATGAATAGGTTCGCTGCTCAAGCAGGCTGATGCAACATTTAGCTTGTTTTTGCATATGCAACATAATTACAAAGGAACATAATGTTCATTCAAGGTACACCACCTCGTCTTTGTGTCTTTCTTTGCCGCATTGCATCATATATTCTGGTGCTGGCGGTTGCGTCTGCGGAGGCTGTGGCAGTGCGGCGGCATTGGCAATGGAATGTGTGCGGTGAAAACTTTTTCATGGATGAAGTATGCTGAAATGGAATACACAACGAATGTCATGGATGCGTTGTGGCATCATCGGTGTGATGTTGCTTATGTAAGGAGCAATGGCAGTTGGAGTATTATGAACAATGAACATGCAATGTGCTTCTAGCTTCGGCTTCTTTGCGTGTCAAATCGGTACGGCACTTAGGTATAGCTTTTCGTCTTTTGTTTTTATTTTTGTCTTCAGGAAATGAAAGGGAAAAGGCAATGAACACCTGAGATGACTGACTTACTGAATCAAAGTGCACTTCTTCATGATTCCTTTGGTGTTTCTTGAAAAGAAAGTGTAGGTCGCGGATTATGTCTTCTTTTTTCAAGCTTATTGGTACCGAGGAGCTACTTGATGACACTGGTACTTAGTCAATATGTTTTCCTTGGTAGTTTTGAATTTCCAGCTTTTCAAAAGACTGTGCCTCCAAGTAAGTTCCAAGACAAAGATAGTTTTCTGGAAGGTTCCTATAATGCAAGATTCCTCCAATTAGAGAGAGAATTTATATATATATATGTTATCCGGCTGCAATGCAGCGCTTCAACTCCTCCTGGAGTATAGGGCAGCAACAAGATCCTTCCATCTGTCCCGATTCGCCGCGACTGACCTTAGCTGTGGCCACGATTGAAAACCTTGAGATCGAGCTTCCCCCAAAACAGATGACCTCCAAGTTGTTTTCGGTCTTCCAACGCGTCTATTACCCTGAGGATTCCATTCGAAGGATTGCTTCGCTATGTTGTCGTTAGGTCGTCTGATGTCGGCGTCCAATTTTCTCTGTCCGGTCCTATTCCACAGTTCAGCGTTCGATATGGTTTGCGGCCACCGGATCTGCAGAATGTACCGCAGACAACGGTTAACGAAGGCTTGCAGCCTGCTCGAGATGATTGCAGAGCATTTCCATGTTTCTGAAGCATATGACAGCACAGATTTTACGTTGGATTCGAAGAGTCTCAACTTGGTGCGTAGCGATATTTTGATATAGTTCCACACAGGAGAAAGGATTCCAAATGCACTACGGGCTTTGTTTATTCTATTGTTTACATCCAGGTCCGTTCCGCCATCGAGTGCTATGAAACTGCCCAGGCAGTTAAACTGCGTGACCTCCTCGATGGGTCCCTGCCTTAGAGTAACTTGTTGTGTGCTTTGGCCCGTAGTAATTATTTTGGTCTTATTTGCGTTGATCCTTAAGCCAGCCACCTCCCCATTTAGCTGCAGCGAATGACATATTTGATTTAAGCCAGCCGTGTTGTTTGCCATGAGACATAGATACCATGCCTCTCAGTTTCACCCACCGTGGCAGTCATCACATCGTCAATTGCCAGTAAAAACAGAATTGGTGACAGGACATCTCCTTGTCTCACTCCTTGACGCACATCAAAGGAATCGCAAAGCTGTCCATTGTGCAAAACGAAACACCTTGCGTTGTTGTAAGATTCTTTAATAATGGCGACAATTTTCTCAGGGATACCTCTCGCAATAAGCGATCTCCATATGCATTTACGATTAACCCTGTCGAATGCCTTCTCAAAATCCACAAACATGAGGTGATTGGTACTCAGACGATTGTTCGAGTATGATTCGCAAGGTGTTGATGTGGTCGACACAAGACCGACCACTACGAAATCCCGCCTGGTGCCTCTTGAGCGTAGATTCGATCCTGGATTTTATCCTTTCGAGAACAATGGTTGCCATTAATTTCGGAAAAACGGACAATATGGTGATACCGCGCCAGTTATTACAGTTTTTGAGGTTCCCTTTCTTTGGTAACTTCACAATAACTCCATTCTTCCAGTCCTGTGGGTAAGTTTCGCTCTCCCAAACAGCCTGCACTAAATTTAGCAAAATATGGGAAGCTGCTTCAGGGTCTGTTTTCAAGAACTCCGCAGGAATACCGTCAAGTCCAGCTGCCTTGTTTTTTTTAGAAAATGGATCGCGTTTTTAATCTCTGTACCCGTTGGGGAACTGGTATCAATGCCCCTAGAAGATCTGCGCACGTTATTCATCTGTGGATTCAATTCTGCATTTTGGTCACTATTTAGCTGTGCAGTGCTCCTTTAATCTTTGTAGCTGATCTTCTATCGTCACTAAAAGGTTCCCATTCAAATGTAACACTGGATGGTTAGTGTTAGTGCTACTACGCTGGCCAACAATGTCCTTAGTGATTTTATACAGTTCTCTTGCGTCCCCTCTTCCTGCAGCCTGTTCCGCATTTTCCGCAAGTTTGTCCACTCTTGCCCTTTTATCACGTCTCACACACCGCTGCACTGTCTTATGAGATGCTCTATACTCGTTCCGTAGGAACAATTTTCGCTGAGCATCATTTTTAGAATTGATCCTAACTTTGAGTAATCTGCGATATGTGACTTTGTTGAGAATTTATGCCATACAAAATTGTCATCTATGGGCTTAGTGAAGTACGATGGTTGGGATCGGGCAAATTCAAAACTGTGCTGCTCTACTCGGGTAATTCTCCAGAAAGTGCTCAGGAAGTTGGAGTTGAGATGATGCTAATCAAAATTTTGACGAAAAGAAATAACTCTTTCACAGACGGCTAGGTGATGAAGATGACCTTAGGGGCATGTGATGGGTAGCTAAGGAGTAGGCAGTTGCAATCGCAATGGCGAGAGGTTCATTGACTTCTGCAATGCTAACGGCCTTGTGATTGGTGGGAACCGTGTTTGAACACAAGGCTTGCATAAAGTGTGTAAAGGGTGTCGACGGACAGACAAGCTTCCAACCAATTAAATCACTTCGCGATCAGCTGACGTTTTGGAAGCTGTCTCCTAGATGGTAAAAACAGAAGAGGCACCCAGATGGGGCGTGCCCGAGACCACCATCTAATGGTATCTACCGTAAAACTTTGTACAGCTTCAGTTCGAAGATCCAGTAGAACCATCCGTGTTGCCAAGTTTAACGTCGATAGACTAAAGTATTTCGCACCACGACAACAATTCAGAAACCAATTTTCTCACGGAATGCGAAAAATCAGCAGTATACCGAACACAACTCTATCGAAAAACAATGGAGTGCTGTGAAAAAAATGTTTTCATGTCGGTAGAGCACAGGGAAGCAACAACACATGGCTTCTGAGGAAACTTGGGTACGGATCAATGAACGTAAAGAACTGAAGGCTCGCATCGCAGCTGGAATCTTCTCACCACATTAAAAAGAGAGGAGTTCTTCGTAGTGTGCGACGTGACAAGCGTTACCACATCAACGCTTTGGCTAAAAAAGCAGAAGATGCTGCTCAAAACAACACTTGGTTAAAGACATATATGGCTCTCTGCTCAGCTCGGATGAGGTCCAGCTCAGAATGTGAGCACTTAGCTGCGGTTTTAAATCGATTGACTTGTAGTAATGTGCAACCCATACTGCTGAACTGCTTGAAGCAACAAACTCCCGAATTCGCACCGCACCCTCGAATAGTGATGAGATTTTTACTGCAATCAAAGCACTGCCGACCTACCAAAGCGGTAGGACTTGACGGCATTTCCATCGCTTTTACAAGCGGCGCCAATGACGTCCAGCGAACTCCTACATTAACTCATGAAGACAGCCTGGGTTTCCGAAAGTTTCTCCGAATTGCGGAAAATGGGAATGATCGTCAAGCTCCCGAAGAACAAAAACTGGAAGTGGATATGCGTTTTACTGTATTGTGAAAGCAAAGGCTGCTTTCGGTATTGTAATATTTAAATAAAACTCGATTTCACTTCTTAAACACAACTTCTTTAAATTCAATTTACAATAATTTGACTTCACCATTTATTCACAATTAAAATTACTCTTTATTTTTCAACACTTTTTACTTTATCTCAATTCAACCACTTTTTATTATCACTTTCGATGTTCACACTTCAACGCACACAAATCAAAAGCTGTCCCTAAAGCTACATATCTGTCTATTTTTTCAAATGGACAAAGTTCTTGTTGCTGTCATTGCTTTCATTAAGTTTGCTATGGTTTGCGAATTCAATGGGTGAATTCAGTGATTTTTGAATGTTTTTTCTCGCCTTAAGGTGGAAACACAATGCATCCTCAGAAAATCGTCACATTTTTGTCGCCACATCACAGTGTGTTGAAAAATATATGGAGGAATAACTCTCTGAGCTTAAGGACCCAGCTACGACTGCTATATACATATGCAACACTTACATATAAAGTTATATATGATGTCTCGAGGAAGCTGCAAACCTTAGGATTGTCTAGCCCAATCGAATATTTAATGAAGATCTATATAGGAGAACGGATCAGGACAAGATACAACGTTGAAAGTGACAGTAGATTGGACATACGCTTCGAAAAGGCAACGGCTGTATTGCAAATCAAGCAATGCAGTGGAATACGCTGACACAAGATGGAAGAAGAGTTGGGCGACCGAGAAGCACATAGCGTAGAAAAGTAGAGAAGAAATCAGCAGAACTAGAATAGAACGAGAAACCCTGAGCCCTGCTAAGAGTCCTCCATTGACTTAAAAGGTCTGAGAACCAAAGTAAGTAAATTCCACTGAATCCTTAAAGTCAAACCATCTCAAAATCACTTCCAAAGATAAAACAAGGAAGTGCAACCATTGAATCCACTTAATCTTATGTTGAGCTTACATACATAATCATAAAACTTAATACCCAACGTTATCTACCATCATATCAATTGAGTTAGAAAAAAAGGTTCATCGCCCCTTCCAACTTACATAACCTCCCATCAGAACACTCTCAAACGTATAATTTCATTTCACTTTGCATCAAACGCGACTTCAAAGACCGAAACCCCACCAATCTCAAGACATAAGGAACAACAAATGCACTTCCTTGGCATACGACTACGACCTACCTACTTACATGGACTTCAATGTTAAATCGTCGTAAATTACATTCGAGTGAGGATGTTATCTTTAATCGCGCGGTACTATCTTCTTTAAGTGAGAGATAGTTGTGTTGGGATATTTTGCCGCCCTGTAGTCAATAGGGAGGAGGAGGATGCTCCATTCCAATCCCTCAACCAGTTTGATGCTCCAAAGCTGCACGAAACACATTTAGATACTTTTTTTTTCCTCTATGCCAGCAAACACGCAACACCGAACTCCACAAAGCCAATTTAAGAGACTACTCCTTTGGCAAGGAGGAGCAGAAGTTACCTATCTCGGGGTGCTCTTGTGTACTTATATAGATGAATGGTATGGTTCTGGGGGAAGACGACGATGATGCTACATGGCCAAGTGCACGAAAAAGGGATCAATAGAAGTTGATAAGGTGTTTTGTTCTTTATGCTATTGACTATTACAGCAGCAGCTGGAGTACTTGATTTGGAAGGATGCTGTAGCAGGTTGAGATGGCACAGGTTGCTTAAACTTTATGCATACGGCAGTGGCGGTGGCGGCATCGGCATTAAATGCCACATCTATTTTAACTTTGGGACGGCAACCGTGCGGCCGGCTGCAGGCTCTCAATCGGATGTAATAAATTGCTAGCTGGACAAAGGAAGGCGATAGGAAATCTTGTATTTTGGTTCTATGAGATTTAAATGGATTCGATAAATTTTAAGAAAAAGCCACAGCAAAGCCTAATGCGGTAAGCTGGTTCTTTTGAATGGAGATTTGTGGATGGCAACGCGGTGCGGCGGTGCATCGTTTTGTTTGTTGAAGTTTTTTTTTGGTTGATTTCTTCTTATTGGTTTGAAGGCTATGAACCTATGATATCGATTTTTTTTATCCCAGCCAAATAAGGAGATGGAAAGATTGAAGAGATGTTTGTAATTGCAATTCAAAGCTCGGAACTGCTGATATGTTTAGCCTTAAGAAGAAGAAATTTTCGCGGTTTATGTTCCCACTTGACAATGCAAATTCCTTGAGTTATCTGGATATTTCTAATCATTGAAATTCGGCGCCATAGGCACGTCTCCGACCATCGATTTGTTGAATCTTATTTTCGATACCTTTGCAACGAATTTCGACAGAAATGGCCGTTATTTACTCCTCTTAATATGCCAACTTCTTGGGAATGATCAATGATTTAACGTAGGGTAAACAAAAGAAAAGCTAAAGGTGTAATAATTCAATCTACGTGGGTCAATGGCAGGATACAACAGTCAATAAGTCAATTTTTGTACCCACTGTGTGGATTGTGGCCTAATGGTCTTATCTAAACCATAAACAATTTATGCTTTATCCACGCAAGTGACAAAAAAAAAGAAAGCGTTGCAACAAGTTTCTGTCACTTTCATCATCCAAAAATCGTTTGTTTACGGACGATTAAATGGTAACAATATTTTCGGAACTTCATCATTATCGGCCCAACAACTGAAATCGGGCTTCATACAACAAGCTCTTCATGTCCTTCCGAATGCTATCCGAAGACAATGAGTTTCGAAACGGGCCTTTAATAATGTCGATAACATTGCGATTCGGCAAGCTTTTGTCTCTGCCAAATTAAATAGACTGTATGCTCTTAACGAAAATTGTAGGGGGAAACCACGGATAAATTGCACGTACTGGATCGCACGTACTTGTTCTTATGTGCGGTCACAGACAGCTTCGAATAAAATTTGAAAAATATTAAAGGAATTTCAAAGTTTTTATTCGATTTTTCTGACTTCTTCTGATTGTTTGAAAAAAGTACGTAAAAAAATCCTATGAGGGGTACCGTTATAGAAAAAATTTTGAAAAATTCATTCTAACTGAAAGATGTATTGTAAAAAAAAGCACCCTGAAAGTTTTATCAAAATCGTTAGAGGCGTTTTCGAGAACATCAACCTTTTTGTTAAAGATTGTATGGCAGGTACTGTTTTGGAAGCAGCTCTTGATAATTTCAACAAATTTGGCCATTAGCTGTTAACTGAATTTCAATCCCCTCAAGACTGAATTGGTTTTGTTTACAGAAAACGAAACATCCCAAATGTTACTGCTCCCACAGTAAAAAGGGTTTCTAGTACCGCCAAATATCTTTGGACAGTGATAGATCATAAACTCAACTAGAAAGAAGACATTAAGGAAAGAAAAAAGCCAGCTTCAAGGGGTCCTATCCCAAAAAACCATTCGTCGGATATACACAACCATCATAAGGATAATCCTGAACGCATGCTTGGTTTAATAGCCAGCCTGGACAGAGTAATAAGTCTCAAAACCATGATTACGATTCAAAGACTAGGGTGCATTAGAACGACATGTGCCATAAGAACTTCAACAATTGCAGCCCTAAAAAGCATTTCTTTCACTACGTCCAATCGACCTTTTCCACGAAGCATCTGGCGGCAAAAATTTCCTTAACCGCTTAAGCAAAGTAACAACTTTAATAAGCGCAATTACGGTTATAAAATCATAATGATCTTTAAAGACATCGAAACTCAAACCTTGAGGCAACAACAGATATTCCAACAAGTTAAAGCTGGAACCAGAACATGGTCATAAACGAAACTCATGACGTGATCTATACAGACGGTGCTTAGATAAAAGCAGGATTAGAGTCTGGTATCTTTTCAGCAAACGCGTCTTCTTTCATGTAATCTCGCAAGTAACAACCTTAGCAGAACATAATTTCTTCAATAGTCCAAACTGATTGATTGTTGTTTCAACGATCGGCGACTTATCAGCGACACAAAACTTACCCTTGCATGAGTCCCGGATACTGTGAAATTTACGGGAATAAAATGGCAGAATGGAGCTACTGACCGTGGTTACTTGAAAAAAAAAACTGAATTCACCAACAATTCCTCAAAGCCGCAAACGATAGATTACGTACTCAGCGGTGACTTGACTCCACACACGAGATGTTTTTCAACCTCCCCCACCAGCAACAGGCTTGGTCTATTGTTCGTTCATTTTCGGCAAACTAGAAACTGAAATCACTAGACTTTTTTTTTTTTTTTTTTTTATAATTAACGCGCGCACAAGGGACTATTTGTTTCCCTTTTAATGTAGAACACACTATGCGGGCATTAGGAAGATAGGGAGGGGAGAGATAGGAGGTGTCGATTAACATTGGTTTTGAATTTTTGCAGATCAAAATGGCAACTATTCCAAATTCCTGTTGTTCGGCTAAAAAAAGAATCCCTATATTTCACGGTACGTCCGAAATTGGGCTCCAGGGTGAACTTATGAGCATTCCTTGCGAGACGAGTATTACGGGAGAAACTTTTAACGGGGAGGAATGCAACTGGCTACTTCGAGTGAACATTTTTTGTAAAAGAAACGATAAAATAAGGAAAGACTGGTTACAAACTGATATTTGTGAATTGCAAACGAGTTTTCAACCCGTAGCGTTGTGTGAAATGCATCAAAATGACCCGGAAATTGCTCATTTTTACCTTGGAGGCTACGTTAATCAGCAGAATTGTCGCATTCAGGGCTTGGAAAATCCAAGAATGATTGTTCAAAAGCGTTTCCATCCGAAACGTGTCACTTTTTGGCACGATTTTGGGCTGGCGCATGGCGGTGTGATTGGACCTTACTTATTCGAAATGATGCTGGTGCAACTATTACGGTGAATGGATTGCGCTACCGAGCTATGATTAATGATTTTTTATGGCCGGAATTGGAAGATATTGATGTGGACGACGTGATGTTTATTTTCAACAAGACGGCGCTACGTGCAAGAAAAGTTTCCTGATCGTCTTTTTTCCCGAAGAGGTCATCCCAATAGGCCACCGAGATCTTGTGATTTAACAGAGCCACGTGCTCAACAATCCATTCAAAACCTTAAATATGAAATTCGTGAAGTTATCGAGGACATACAGCAGAAAATGTGCGAATTGGTCACGGAAAGTTTCATGAAAAGGATATGATGCGCAACCGTAGCCGTGGCAGGCATTTGGCTGATATCGTTTTCCATTGTTTATGGCATACTTTCAATGAAATAAACATCCATTGATTTCTCTTAAAAAATACATGTTTTTGTTTGTATAAAAATGAAACCTCTTATTGGCAAACCCTTTAGATAGCTTAAGGAAAGCCCGCACTTAATTCTCTGCTTATTTCCATACAGTGCTTTCCTTGTTCTTTCCGGGGGGATGCGGCCTGACTTATCAGCACGAAAACAGGGCCAGCCACAATGTCGTCTTCCATAACATGAAGTTTTGACCATTTCCGCACAGGTTCTTCTTCGCTTATGAGAGATTGTTTTTTTCACAACTTCTTCTTCGAAGTAGATTTCATACAAAACATGATTCTATCCACCCCAGAATCGTCATCCTTTGCAGACAGGGCATATAGCATATGATGACTTTTCATCAGTGTTCTTGAATTGCTTAATGTTCCCAGAAGTGTTTTAATTTTTTTAAGAATTTCTTGATGTAATGTTGTTGCTCCATGTTTGGTCAGCTCCTGTGGTATGCCATTGGCACTTGAGGCTTTGTTATCTTTCAGCCAATTTTCCGCCTTCTGTATATCCTCAATACTTGGTGGCTTCAGCATTGGATCTTCTTCTTTAACTAATTGGATTTATATTTCTTTCGTGAGCTGACCGTTCAACAATTCATTAAAGTTAAATTCTCATCGCTCCAGAATCATTTCAGGATTGGTTATCAGATTTCCTACTTCGTCCTCACATTATGTGCAGAGTGCTTTGGATGCGCCTGGTGCGGACCTCGGTCTCCATTTCTTTACATTTCTCAGACAATGTTGACAGACAAAGTCTTCTCTCTTTACTGTTAAGGTGTTTATATACATTTTCTTCAAGCTTGCTTCGTGTCATCGTCATTATCGCTTGAAATCAACAAGCTGTGCATTATTAATTCATAGAAATCGAACAGGCGGCACAAAACCTGGAGGTCCACATTAATGACGAAAAAACCAAGCTCATGATGATTCTGCAAGTTGGTACAACAATCAGGGTGGTGGATCATGAATTTGAAGAAGTGCAATCCTTTAACTGCATTTTAAGTCAAAAAAGTAAATGCAATACCGGATCCCATAGTTGTAGAGCCGATGGTAATCATAATGAAGCCTTGCACACTTTCTAAGGAACACATAATACATATTCATATTTAGGTCTTTATCAAACCTTTTATTTAAATGCTCAAAGGTATGTTCAAAGCAAACTTTCCCTAAAACCAAATTGTGTATTTTTTTTGTATAAAAATATTGTTAAATCGTTACATGATTTCATCATATTACTTTTACCTCAACATAAATAGCCATCTGAGTTTCAGATATTGTATCTATTGGATTCATCGTTTCATAATTACATCACCGCGCCAACAGACACAAGCTCGTTATACAGATTCGCTCAGCCGATTACGGATGCGAAATGAATTGCAATAATCGCGCCCTCCGGTGGTAGGTAGGCAGACTGGCTGTTTAAGCACAACTTACGGAATTACAACAACAACAACAAAATCGTATAAAATATTGTTAAAATCCCAACTTATGTTGCATGTTATTGTTGTTGTATTGCAACACTGAAAAATGAGTGTCTCGGAGGAGTATATTGGCAATTAACACGCGATTCACGCTTGAGATCACCTCGGCTTCGGTTTACCTTGTGTATCTTTTGCTTCCTCTTGCCAGCAGACTCTACTCGTATCTTTCAAGAAGATAGCTTCTTTGTAAGGTGCAGGCGTGCAGCAGACTGTCCTTAAACGTGGGGGTGCAGAGAAGAAAAATAAATAAAAACAAACTGTGTATTTTTTCCTGCTCAGTGTGCGGCTTTGGTTTTTTTTTTGTATCTTACGGATTAACGTTCGCATTTTTTGTTAATTAATTCGTTTTTATTATGTCAGAGGCTGCGTATATTCACATAATTTTTAGTTCTGTACATTTCATATAGGTGGCGTGGGGGGGGGGGAGTTGTATATGTGAAGTGGAAAGTGTTTACAGTGGAGCGTGAAGCGAAAAGGCTTGTTTCCTATTAAGCTTAATAGGTCGGTGTACGTTTTTTTTTTATTGCTATTGATGGAGGCTGCTTTTATTTATTAGTATAGTAATGCATATCTTCATAAAACACTGACTAGATAGATAGTTGCTATGGTTGAGGTGGTATTTGAAATTGAAAGTCTTAGACTAGTTTTTTATGAAAAGTGTTTGGAAAATTAAGATGGGGTAGTTCCTGAGATGATAAAGAATTAAATAAAAGAATTTACCTAGAATTGGTGATACTAGCACTTGCTTAGAATATTACAATTATAACTTTAAAATCAACAACATAATAGGTAGATCTTGGAGATCACAGGATTCAGTCCTATGGTCTTTTCCGGTGAACTGGCTCTTGCGAGGAACTGACAGAAACTCCAAGAGTAAAATTTGTCTCGAAAAACTGCATCTCATGTGGCCGTTCGGACTCGGTGGTAAACTGTAGGTCCCTTCCATTCTTGAAAATTTACAACACACACACAGGAGTGGTGGAGAGTATAAGCACTAGCCCTTGGCTCCTTAAGGAGCTGTCGCGCCAATAAATTTATTTATTTTAACTGAGAAAATAAGTTTAAACTTGTGGGTAAAAATTGTCTATAATAACTAAGAACCATCAAAATTTAATTTTTACACATGAAAAGGATTGTTTGGCTAGCTTTACAATATTTTGATCATCATGTAAGCATTCATGTTGTGTGACTAAAGAATGAATCTCTGTACTAAATAATATCTTAAAGGTAAATTGATGGGCCATCCTACCAGTAAGAGTACTACATTTCTAATCTATGTATACCCATACAGAAATGTTTTTAATATCGAAATAACAGCTTTTTACAAGATGCATATGAAAATATATACAACAGTACTTGTAACAAAAACACAATTTTCAAATTTTTTGTCTGTCTGTCTGTCTTTCTGTCTGTTTGTTCCGGCTTATCTCGGGAACGCCTGCACCGATTTTGACGGGACTTTCACTGGCATATTGCTGATGTTCTAGCGAGTAACTTAGCATATTTTAATTACTAACTAGGTGGCGCTGGTGTTGTTTTAAATTCTTATTTATGGGCCGATTTTGACGGGACTTTCACAGGCATACCTGATGTTGATGGGTTGATACGATACACTTTTTATAGACAAAGTTTACTCTTGGAGGATTTAAAATTTCCTAGTAAGTGAAGAAAAAAAGTGACTCTTCATGGTGGAAAATAGAACACCGACCCTTCAGTATAGCTGGCTTTTTCATTGGAACACTGTTTTGACAAAAATAGTGACAAAAAGCAATTAAACGTTATGAGAAGTAAATAAATCCATAAATGTTTGGCGACATCGAAAAATGTGGTCCTTTCACAGATGGTGATAATCTATGAAGTAAAGAGTGTTTTTTAGAGGCAAAGAACTTTTTTTTAATAATATATCAAATGTGTGTATCAAATCACACGAACGAGGTGGCCAATTCATAAGGCCTTTTTTTTATTACCAAGTGTGTAAGGCTCATTGCCTTTAAGAATGCAACATGACATTGCACGACACTAGTTAGAAAAATTTAGAAACCTAGGAAAGAATTTTTTTTTCGGCGCCGTAGATCGAGAATTAGGTGACTATTTTCTCACTTAAAACTCACGGGCGACTCTAGCTTGCACTAGAAGTTAGAAAAATTTCTCCGCATGTAAACCTCGCCAAACAGTGATTTTTCGGTATATAATGAAGTCTCAAGAGTGCCATGAGGATTGTGCTCACTCCAAAAATGAAAATTCTACTTGTTTACATACCCGTTTAGCCAGGAATGAGCCTCATCGCTGAAGATCATTTGAAGATAAAAATCTGGTTCAACTACCAGTTGAATTGAATTGAAGGTCCAGTTGAATCTTATATGGATGTGCAGGTCAAGATCTTTCCTCAAAATTTTCCAAGTAGTGGACGGACAGAGACCGAGTTGCTGGAGTTGCTGACTACGTCAGAGACTCACTGTCTCACGTCCACAGCGGCGATGGCTTCTTCTGTACGCACTGTACGGCCTCGATTTGGATAAATATTGTCCAAAAGAGTGAATGTGGTCATGAATCGATCCCTAGTATATATTAGGTGCTCAGATGGACGATTATGCTGACAGTTGAGGAAATGCTATCTAAATTTGGCGATAAACAGAGCCCGAATTTTGGAAATAAATTTTCACACGTTGCAAAGGTTGTTCTGGTGGGTGTAAGCCTGCATGGTAATTTGTCAAATTAAAGGGTCCGCCATCTAACGTTTTTTTTTCAACTAGTGCTTATTTCGTGAATGGTAACACTTAGCTCATGTCTGATTTGACAGATAATTAGTTTTATCCTTCCGCTGAACGAATTTGGTTGTGTATACGCTGGGAAATATTGCGACATTACTGCCTGCGATCGACTTAGAAAAGATGCCGATTTTGCCAAAAAAAATTCATCTTTTCAGATAAAGCTCATTTGGATCTTGGCGGGTATGTAAACAAGCAAAATTGTCGCATTTGAGGCACAGAAAACCCGATACACCCAAAACAAGTCACTGTTTGGTGCGGATTTTGGTCCAGAGGCATAATTGGCCCATTTTTCGAAAATGAGCAAGGAGTGGCCGTTACAGTCAATGGCGATCGTTATCGGGCCATGTTGAACGAATTTTTGTTCACAAAAATTGAAGAGGAGGATGTTGGCAACATTTGGTTTCAACAGGGCGGCGCTACGTGCCACACAACCGAAGTTACACTCGATGCTGATGAAGCATTTTCAAAAAAAAAAAAGAAGTTATTTGGCGGACCCGTTATATTGAAAATAACCAAACACACTTCATTAGTATGGCAGCTAGTTTGACAGTTATCCCAATCGAAAGTTCTATACCTCTAAAAAACATCTTTTACATAACTAAACGTTGGTCCGTTGTCATTGATTCCAATTTTCTGTAAGACATACCAACAGAACATGAACAACTACCACGGAAGCTTTACTTCAAGTCATTTTCAAGCTTACGTTCTTCGCACCTATTTAATTAGGGTTTCTGCGATATTGAAAAGAAAAGAAGTAAGTGGTAATTGGGTCAATAGAAGAATGAGTTTCATTTTCATTTTCAATAAACTTATTGGTAAGTAAATATATTAAAAATATATTCGAAAGATGGTAACTATAATTGTTGGCTCCCGCCGTTCATTAATGACGGTCTTGAAGGATATACCATACATAGGTACTCAAGGGAATTTTTGTTTGTTAGTCTAAATAAGGCATGCCATGACCGCGAGCATTCCACTGCTCCCACAGTGGACATTCTATTTCATCCTGTCCCCTTCCACATCTTTCCTGTATCCATATTTACCTCCTGCCACAGTATCCGGTTTTCTCGTTTGATAGGAAGGCTCTTCTCAATTGACTAGTCCCAATCATGTCTAACTTAAAGCTCCAACCTATTTCACATACAGTATCTCCTCTGACAATTCCTCTCCTCTTTTATCGCTATTCCCTCCACTCCTACTTCTTAACCTATCCTATACCAATCCCATCTCTCATGTTATATATACTATCCTAATCCCTTTCAAGCTTTAATTTCCCAAATTCACTATCCTATTCCACCACCTAATGCCTCACTTTAAATTTTAAATGGCAAAATTAAGTAAGAAAATAGTTAGGACCACAGAAACTTTGACAGTTAATACAATACAAACAAAGTGCCAAAGGTCACTGCCTACGTCACAGAAAAAAGCCCAACTTTCACTTGACAGCACGGCGTAATCTTGTTTATACCATTCTTGGTAAATACCTGATTCTACGAATAAAACCCCGTTGGCTAAAGTAGTCGAAATGTCAATGTTGACATAAAATAAAAGATTTCCCAAAAAACACGGCAATGTATCCGCTGGAATGAGTTCGTATACCAAAGCTTGACCGATAATTATAATTTAACATTTTATTCATTTAATTGTGTACAATAGAATTATCTTTTTGATTCAATCATCAAACAAACTCACCTCACCCATGAATATAGGCAGGCATCTGAAATCCAATTGAATCATCTTAATCTCCACTTATTAACCCATAACTCTCCCATTTAACTCCGACATTCCCTAAAGTCGGCATCATATAACCACACAAAAAAAAAGAGGAAATAAAAATAATTAAATGAAACTTTTCAATTTCGAATTTTCCCACTTGACTCCCTGACATTTCAATTTTGCGCCTTTGTGTGCTCATAAAAGCAAAGTGAGGTCACTAGAGCACCATCCCAAATCACTCTGTGCCGCGCCGTCTGTCTGCCATAAATGAAACTATTTTTCCATTCAACAGAGATGTGATCACCGTTGAATGAAAAGAGCGTTTTATTTTCAATTTTTTGTTTTGCCCGTTATTCACTCATAATCGCTTTTCCATTAAAGACATTGAGAAACGCGTTCCATTTATTGCTGGAAGCTGAAAGATATCATTAAAGTTCACTTTAACAGGAAAATAGAAATAAATGGACAAAATGGCGGAAGTTCTATAATAAATAAGTAAGGTTTGACGTATACCTTTTAGAGAACAATTGCGTCACTAGATGTGTCAAATCCAATAAATACTTGAATTGAAGTTTTCATTGATTTGTGAGGGAAAATGTTGTAAAGGTTGTCGTGTCAAATGAAAATTTTCTGTCGAAACGACGTAGAAAAAAAAAACACTTCGGTTAGCATGTTTGTTCGCCACAGCAAAGTCCCTTTTAAAATGTCATCTGTCCAGCCATCCAGGAAGCCAGACAAGTTGATGAACTCCACTTAAGTTTCATCGTGATATGAAACATAAAAATCATTTAATCTGACGTCGACGCGTGGCAAGATGATTTGCGTGTTTTTCCTAAGCCTCGCACACAATGCGCCTAGCCTTTCCGCGAAGACAATGTGATAGTGATTTTTATTGAATTATCACTCTGGGGCACGCGAATATACGCTTTTGATTTTATGCCCATCAACTGATTGAACTTTAAGCGATTAGGTGATGGGTTTGCTTAAATTTGAAAAACTATTAAATTAGTCTGTGATAAGCGGGCTTGTCCGATGCGTTGGTGACCTTTTTAGCCTGAGGTGTGTTCAGCAATTTAGTAAAGCGCGTCAGTGATTTTGTTGTTGTTGTTATTTTTTTTTTTTTTTTTTGAAATATAAAACAATTTGAAAAATGGAAAGTCGTCATTATCATTGACAGGTCATTAGTTTAATATGTCACTGTGGGCTTTGCGTCAGAGCAGGGCCATTAAGATAGGCTTGGCCATATCACCTTTGTTTGTGAGATTTATACTTTTACTTTTAATTGTTCCAGCATTACAAAAGAATATTTTTGGAAAGGCTCATAAGCTTTTAGATATTAAGTCACTGAAACTATAATGTTGAGTTATGAAAATGGTGGCATTAATGGTGGCTTTTGACAGTTGTTGCTTTTGATTTAATGTCAAATTAATATTTTTTTATTTATATAATTTTAATTTAATTTGGTTAAGATAGTAATTTTGAAGCATACAAGGCTACGCTGCACAGAAGGGCCAGATGGCCTAGCTGGACTGCTGCAGACAATGGCTTGGTTAGAAGTATGTACCAATCCATAAGCAAGATATGGTTGGAATAAAGCATGCCCTACTCCTGTTGCGAGTGAGAAGGCCTTAGGCTTGTTTGGGGAAAATATAAAATAAGGATGATTTCTTGGCCCCGTATACGGCAAGGGAGAAAGAGCTACAACGAGGAGCTCTACGGGCTGTACAGTGACCAAGAGAGTAAAGTTCCAACGTCTCAGCTGGCTGAGTCGTAAAGAGCGGATGGATACCATTGCCCGTAAAATTTTCTATTGTACCCAGAAGCCGAGACTCAGCTAGCGCACGCAAGTGGAAGAGGATCTCGACCAATTTCACGTGCAAAACTGCAGGTAGCTAGCTAAGGACCGATCTGGCTGGAGGTGCTTGTTGAAAGCACTAATTAGCCGTATTTTTTTTTTGGGAAAGCTATGCGCAGTGAATTTTGGATTTCCAAAAAAAAAACGTATCGGCAACCGCCTGTTGTTTAATGTCAAAATTGACATCTCGACTACTTTAGCCAACGGGGTTTGTTCGTAGAATCAGGTATTTACCATAAACGTTTATGAATGATTAAATGGCAATTGTGCTTAGTGGTACAAATTTTTTTTTTAACAAAAATTCATTTCAATAACGCAGCTATTTTCGTTCAAAGCTGAAAAATTGCAACAGTAAGTATTAAATTATATTTAAAATATTTTTTTAAAACGTTCATTTTAATTAAATAATTTCAAAATTACTAAAAAACCGTCAGCAGAATTGTTGATTTGGATATTACAAATACCTAATACACAATGCTTCAATTTTTAAATTTAAGAATTTAAAAGTTTCACTTGTGAATTTTTTTGCAAAAATATTGTAATTTTTGTAGATTAAATTATTTTTATAACATTCGTTAGAATTTATGTTGAATGTTGAAGTAGCGATTGTTGGGCTCTAGTTTTTGCTGGAGTAGTTGGGGGATTTCCAAATTGGGGTGGTCCTCCAAGTTCCTCAAAATATTTTTGCAGAGCTGTGTCATGAACTGATTTATTGGGATCAGTTTGATGTCTTCTTATAGCTTCTTGTTTGGCACATATTTCCTTGTAATGGAATGTAATGTAGGCCTGTACAATTACGGTGTATCTTCCTTTCACTTCGAACTTCTTTATATATGTTGGTGGATGGTGAACCAAATAGGACAAGCGTACGTCAGAACTGGACGGATCAGCGGTTTATAGATGAGGAGCTTAGTATTAGTGCTTAGTCCGTTTCTTTTCCTAAGAAGCGGGTGGACCAGATGTAGGGAGAATTCTCTTAAGCTTGAAGCGTGCGTGTTGAATTTGAAGCGGTTAGTGAAATTCGTTCCAAGGTATTTTGCTGTTGTATTTGTCGTTATCACTGTGTTGTCTAGTAGCTTCGAACTCTTGTTGCTGTTGTTAGGGTTCTGATGCAGATAAGCTCGCTCTTATTGCTATTTATCTTTAGTCCCCATTTAAGGTAGTAGTCCCACAAGTGTCTTATGTGAACTTCAACTCTCCTGGCTGCGCGATTTCAGATGAAAGGGATGTTGCATATGTTAAGGAGTCATCGGCTTATAGCTTCGTTTTCGTCCCTGGGATGTTGGTAGGATAGTCAGCTGTGTAAATGTTGAAAGGTATGGGGCCCAACGTGGAACCATGCTGATCGTCTTTGTTCGTGAATATTCTTTGTTTACCTGTACATAAAAGGATCTATGGGTTAGAAATTTTTTGATTAATCTTACCAGGTTCAGGTAGTCCTAGACTTGACAGTTTGAATATTAGCCCTTTTATCCAAACTGTGTCGAAGGATTTTCGATGTCCAGTTAACAGGTGACTGTCGTTTCTTTCTTGTTGAGTCCGTGGAGTGCAATTCAATAAGCGGATGGATGGAGGAGTGTCGTACTCGGAAACCATACTGACATTCAGGTATGATTTCCCTTTCAATGAATAAATGATGAAGCATTCTCAGGAGAAGTCACTCCAGTATTTTGCTGACACAGCATAGAAGCGAAATCGGCCGATATCCCTAGTCCTGTTGGTCTTCTTCAGAATGGGCCTTTGCCTTTTCCCATGTTTCGGTGATGTTTCACTGCCTGGTTGAACATGGTGTTGGTGCATTGAAGTTCGGAGTATATGCGTCTATACTCGTTGTTCTCTCTGGTGAACAACCTGTGGTATATCCGATGAAGCTTTTTGCGGAGTCTGTCTGTGACTTTATATGCTCCTGCATATTCGCATATCCATCTGCTGGTTGTTGCAGTCTTAAGCTTTTCCAAGGTGTTGTTAACTGTAGTAATTGGAGTATGGCACTATCGAGTTCGCTGTTGAAGAGATTGCTGTTGGTTGGGACTTGGGACTTATGCATGTTATTTAGTTTTATATAAAACTTTGTATTCTTTTAAGACTCTTTTTTTGTTCTGTTGTTTTGGTTGGGCATTTTGTGTGGCTGTAAAAGAGATAAGACTATGCTTTTATTTACTATTATACTTTGTCTTAGATATTCAACTTTTTCATTCTTAAAAAGAATACAAAATACAAAAATCATACTTGTTCGATAGAGAGGGAGATATCTTCAGGATCATATAAAAAAACAAGTCATGAAGATTGCAGATTTATAGTAAAGACAACCATGTTCACCTCTATTATAACATTTCCTCTCACAATTGTTGGATTCAGTTGGACATCTAATGTATTAAATTTAATTTTTTTTTGTTTTGTTTGTCTGTTTGTTCGTGTGTGATGCGCCGCCATAATGTTCACCCAATTGCAATGAAACTTTGTCAGCTTTTGGAAAGGTTATAGGTTATTAGATATTTTTTTTTATAATTAACGCGCGCACAAGGGACTATTTGTTTCCCTTTTAATGTAGAACACACTGCGCGGGCATTAGGAAGATTAGGGAGGGGAGAGAAAGAAGGCGTCGATTAATATTGGTTTTGAATGTTTGCAGATCAAAATGACAAGGGAAAATCTCGCCGGGTAAACTATTCCAAATCCGTTTTGTTCGGCTAAAAAAAGAATCCCTATATTTCACGGTACGTCTGAAATTGGGCTCAAGGGTGAACTGATGAGCATTCCTTGCGAGACGAGTATAACGGGAGAAACTTTTAAGGGGAGGAATGCAGCTGGCTACCTCGAGTGAATATTTTTTTGTAAAAGAAACGATAAAATAAGGAAAGACATGAAACATTGCGTCGGTGTTCGAGAGGGGCAATTGTTTCACCGGCAGTTCTATTTCCTAACAATCTTAACGCTCGATTTTGTATTCTATCAAGCAGGTGAAGCGATGTTTGCGAAGCACCTGCACAGAGATGGGAGTTATACTCAAATTTAGGGCTTATAAACGCTTTATAAATTGTAGCCAGATCAGATGGGGAAAAATACTTCTTACACCGATACAGAAAACCTAAGCACTTAGCAGCATTCTTAGCGATCTCAAATATATGGTCGTTCCAACGGGGGTCGTCGTTGACACACATACCGAGTACTGAGAGCTTTTCGATTTCTTCGATGTAAGTGCCATTCATGGACAAAGGCATTTGGGGTATGTTTAGCTTTAACGACAGAAGACATTTTTTTGAGTTTTCGAAGCATAAACTCCACACGATTCCTATTACCCCATTTTACAATGCTGTATAAATCGGAGTTTAATGAGCTTGACATACGGCACCGTTGCAATTGTACGTCCGAAGGTGAAGGACGTGAATTATCGAACGAATATGAAAAGCTGAGGGTAGAGTCATCAGCAAAACAATTTAGTAGATTAGAAGTAACGGACAGAAGATCATTTACAAAAATGAGGAAAATAGTCGAAGACAGAAAATAGCCCTGGGGCACACCAGCATTTATTTTGTGGGAATCAGACTTCAATCCGTCCAATACAACTTGTATTGAACGGTCCAGGAGATAGCTTCTAATCCAACGAACAAGAGTATCATCGATCCCAAAAGCAAATGTGATTCATTTTTTTAGAATATATTGCCGTTGAAACATACATGTACCATTTCATTTAAAGAGGTTAAAATGTTATGAGCTTTCTTAAACCTCAGTACTGGATGACGATGCATCATATTAACAATAGAGTTATGTGTTTTAAATGCGATAATAGTTCTTTATAATCATATAATAATTTTAGTCTTTTATATGTAAATTAATCAAAATTAACTTAACTCAGAAAACAAGTCACCCGAACGAATCAAACTATTATGCAGGCGAAAATGCTATTTAAACAAAATGAACATCATCATGATTTCTCCTACTTCCTATAATCTTGGAGAAGAAATAACTTCCAGTTCGAAAATCTACCCGCAACCAAATTCAACATTTATGTTCTTTTATCCGCAACTGGTTGTTGTATTTCTAATGTGTATAAAATCCAACTTCGCTACGGATAGCTTTGCCAACAACAACACGCCTATATAGGAGTATATTTCAATCTGGTTTTCAACCTGGATTCTCTACATTAAATCACATTTTCGCTTCGACTTTCGTTGCTAGAAAATATATTTAAAAAAAATATATGTGTGCCCTTTGCTTCGATTGGAAAGTCGCGGAAGTTTCTTATGTTGTAGACCAAATTCCTCGCTACATCGAGAGCAGTTAAGGATGGCTCGAAGTTGTCAAAGTAGTTTGAAACGTCTGCAGGTGTACCGCAGGGATGCATTTTAAGTCCCTTACTATTCGCACTATTCATCGATTGTATATCTGATGTGCTACCTGGAAGCATCATCATTGCCGGAATTCTCAGTAAGGTACTTCTGTACACAAATTGGTATTAATCTGGTATTAATCCAAATCAATTGGCTAGAGGCTTACTGTAAAACTTGGAACGTTTACATTAATGTGCAAAAAACAAAGATTATAATTTTTGATAGTCAACAGTCGAAGAAGTTTGGCGGTTAAATAACGAAGCTGTTGATATATAAGTGAATTCAAGTATCTCAGAGTGTTGCTGACTCCGAATTTGAGCTTTAAAAAGAACGCAAAGGATAAAAGCAATGAAGCTTAAATCGCATTGAACTTGGTGTCGCATAAGTTCTTCTCAAATACAAATATTAAAGTGTTCAATAATAAAGTCAACACTTGTATTGTAACTATATGACCATCACTTAACCAGAGCTTCATTGTCAGTTTCCAGAACATTCAACAGAAACCTTAACCATCAAATGAAAACTTAAGAACGTCCATCATGGTTGAAATTCAAAGACTACTATGGATACAATTTTAGTATTCCCTTTAACGATAGCACTTTTATCATCTTAAGAGGGTTTTCAAATCCAGGGTTTTCATATAAGTACAGACATAGTTATGTGCTTCGTATCTTATTTCCAGCGCCTGCCTTAGGTGTGCTCATAGCTTATGTTTTGATGATATTTTCTGAATTATAAGTTCTGTGTGTTTATCCTTTTTTCAGGATTTTCTTCCTGCTTCCATGCAGTTCGCTCAACTTTAATTTTAAACATTGAAATTAATTCACACATATGGACATGAATTCCATAATCTCTCATCCTGATCCGCATTCATAAATCCTTTCGAGTTGGGAATCAATTTGCTCTCTTAACTCCCTATGAATGCCCACTCTAGCCCAAGGTACTTGTACATTCAAAAGAAACTTTTGACCTAGTGCCTGGAAAACTCCTGTTTTACCTCTTTCCGCCTCATTAAACCTACTTTACTCGCATACTTGTTCATATTAACGTGCACTTTACAATGCAAAATTTATCTGAATAGATTTCAACTTCAACAGTTAAATATGAGCAGATAAGAGTATCTGGAAAAACCAGGACCAGGATAGACAAAAGAGCTCGAAATCCCCTGAGGTATGCATCATCACATCCTTTCTACCTGTTGTCGAGGAAGAAATCATATTTCTCTAATTAAGTGCTTTTTACAATGAACACGGTTCATTTCAATGGTTGAGAACCAAGCAACATAACATTCCCGAAGGATTTTTTTGCGGGTTTTTATCACTCGATTTTCGTTTGAGTGGTTTTATGATTATCCTACAAACGAATTCTCCGAAAATAAAATTCATCAAGAATTGTGGAAATAAACCACTTTCCGACTCCTTTGGTGTGGTAGGTATAGGTAGTTATAAAAAAAAAAAAAAAACGAAAAAAGGTCATAAAATGGTTCATTAAGGAAGGTCTACCTGTTGTTTCTAAGGAACTGGAACACAAGCTTATCATTTTTAATTTCCAGGACTATGACGGATTCAGTTCAATTCGTAGTCCCGAGTAGTTCGTACAAGACTTATAAATTGTACGTATCTGTGAAAAATAAATTTATTAAAATCAATATTCAATATTCGTGGAAACCGGAATTGTGATAAGGAAGAGAACCAAACAAATTATAAGTGAGTTTGAAAAAGATTATCAGCTTCTTTAGATCAAAGGTTAGTGGATTGTAGGTCACTAATTTAGACGAAATACATTTGACATCAATTTAATAGTTTGATTAACTTAATAAGTGAGATTTAAAAAAATTATTCTAGGTCCTTGAATTCTTTGTCCGAATTACTTAACGTATGAAACTTAGCGCACTTGAAAAAGTATTAAATTTATGTTAATTCTTAATCTTGTACTTTTTTTATTGTACCATCTTTTAAGAATTATACTCATTGGTGGATTGGAAAAAAAATTAAAAATTTCATAATTTTTTTTTCCGCGGATATGAATATTATTAGAGTTAACCTAATGATAACTTAAGATGACTTATCTTAGTTTCACTAACTTGTGCTTCCACCGTGATGCCTTCTTCTCTTAACAGCAAATTGCCTTATATCAAAACAGATAGATAGATATGTTCTATAGCGAATTGTGTCACAAAGTTACCCCATGATACCCTATTGATATAAACTAAAAAGTGAAGAACTTAGAGTTGATTCTTTGATTCTTTTAAAGAATAATAAGTCCGGGGAAATTTATAGGAATTTCCAATCAGCTATCTAACAAAAAAATTGTTCAAAATTGTGTGAGTTCTAGAACTTGGGTTTCCTAGCTTTTGATCTTTCGTCTGCCCAAATCATTGCTATACTTCTTCCTATGCACAAAGAAAGTTCAATTAGCTTTTTAACCAAAAAAGATACTTATTTTTTTACAAAAGATACTTTTCGCCGATATGGAAATTGTAATGCGAGTCATTATCAATATCAAGTGAAATATTTTTTTTCGTAGCGTATCGAAAGGAGTTTTTTATTTTTAGGGCTTAAAATAATGGTACCATCCATTTGTCAAAGACAATATTTTTTCGCAAGAGGCTCCGACGGTAACGGCTCATTCGATTTCTATCAAATTTAATATTTGAAGAGATCTTGGAAGCGAGATATTAAATCTGCATAATAACATATTGAATAATTTTTTTCTTTTCTATATTGTAATTAATTTTGTTTTTTTTTTCTAATTTAATATATTTAAAATTTATCAATAAATTTTGTTGTAAATTTAATGTGCAGTTGTAAAGGGTGTTTTTTTTTAGAGGTATAGAACTTTGAAATGGAATAAAACAAAGATTATTTTTTTTAATTGACATGAAAGATAATCTTCTGGCATTATAATTTAAAAATGATTTCTGGCATATTACCGCCACGGCTACAGTTTGCTCTGACGTATTCTAAATTCCAATTTTCGATGAATTTTTTGTTTATTTTTATTGTTTTGTTTATTGTTATCCAATCAACCAAAAGCGAGCTTCATCGCTAAACAAAATTCGCTTATGAAAATGGGGATCAACGGCATTCTTCACGGAATCTACACGCCTTGCTAGGTTATCTTGTGGCTTCAATTCTTGCACGATTTGGATTTTGTAAGCACGCAAACCAAGATCTCTGCAAAATCTTCCATAAAGTGGATGGACACATATCCAATTCCTGTGCACAATGGCGGATAGACTGATTCGGGTCTTCCCCTATGCTACGCTCAACAGCAGCAATGACTTCTTCTGTAACCACTTTACGACGTCTCTGTGGATGCGTATTATCATTTAGAGTAAACGTGGTGTGAAATCGTTCCATAGTTAATCGAATTAACTGCTCTGATGGACGATTATGTTGATCGTACAATGGAAGTATTGCGCGATATGTATTTCGAACAGAACCATGATTTTCAAAATAAATTTGCACAATTTGGAAGCTTTGTTCAGGCGTCGGTCTATTCATGTTGAAATGCCAAAATCAAACTAAAAATAAATCACCTGACAGCTGACAAAATGGCCGCCAGTTAAAATAGTGTTGCTAAAATTAAAGTTCCATACCTCTAAAAAAATACAAATAAAACAGGATCCATCCTACAATTTCCGAAATAGTTTTTTCATAAATTCAATATTTTTACGACGTGTGATGGCGTACTCCATTTTAACTTAAGACCGTTATATATTGTCGTTTTGACACTTTTTAATTGTAATTTTTCTACGTAAATGTTACATTGTTTCTGTCAAAAATGTTGCCTTGCAATGTGATTAGGCACATTATGAGCAAGTACGTGCGACTTCGTGGTGCCGATTTTTTCTGTTCAATGCAGAGTGTCACGAAACTAATTGTATATTGAGGCGATAAGCGGGAGTTACTAGGACTTGGGAGTCGGGAGCAACCTTGACTCTCCTAACCTTTCCAGAATATACAGACTAAGCAGCTAAACAAACTGTTTGCCTTACGGAATAATATTAGCTTCTTCTTGTTCTTTTTCCTATTTTTCTTCTTCTCTTCTTATTCTACTTATTTTCTTCTTTTTCTTTTGCATCAATTTTTTTCTATATCTCCTTCACCATTTTTCTTCTTATTTTTCTTATTCCTGCTTTTCTTCTTTTCTTTTATTTTTCCTTTTACTTGCGATTATAGGGACTATAAAGCAAGTTTAGGATTCGTGAATATAAAAAAAAATTGAGAACAATGAAACATGACATTGCGGTCATAAAGAAGTCTACAAAAGTGATCGACAAAAAATGTCTGTCTGTCAGTATGTATAACGAGCTGCAGCCTAAACGGCTGATTCTTTTGGCATTCCCCACAGGAGAAATTGAAATATTATTTTTAGGCCTAAAAATAACGGTACCTGCCATATGAACGCTTAGCAAAAGCTTATTTTTCTCGAAAACAGCTCCAACGATTTTGATTAACATTTTTGAGAATTTTTTGTTGGTATTGGCTATCATTTGATTAGAACCAAATTTACGAGAAAAATCTATTAACGACACCTTTCATATAAGGGTTTTTTAAATGTTTGGTTTTCTCGGTAGCGGCTATTTGAATTTCTGTCGAATTTTATGTTTTAGAAGACCTAAGTAGCCAAATTAATTCTGAATTTGAAAATTTTGAATAACTTTTTTTCTAATTAATTTTTTTTTGAAAAATCAATATTTTTAAAACTAATCAAAAAAATTTTATTATCACATGTATATAAATAAATTCTAAAAAAAAAAAATTTTTTTAAAAAATTAAAAACGCCCTTGCTCGGCCCTGTTTTACTTGCGATTTATAGGAACTATAAGGCAAGTTATGCATTCGTAAAAAAAAAATTCTAACAATCAAACATGACATTACGATAAAAGGGAAGTCGAAAAAGTGGGTAAGAAAATTCTGTCTGTCTGTCTGTCCGTATCGATTCCAACAGCCTAATCGGTTGAGCCGATTTGATTCAAACTTGATATATAGTATTTTTAGAGAACTCTACCCGACTGTTTTTCGAATTGGCATTCTAGCTCCTAAACTAACGGTACCTGCCATATAACTTTTAATGAAAAACTTATTTTTCTCGAAAATGGCTCCTACGATTTTGATAAAACTTTCTGAATGGTGTTTTCTATGCAAAATCTATCTTTGTTTTAATGGATTTTTCAGAAAATGTTTTATAACGGTACATCCCATATGACCGGCTTTTTTAAATCAGACTTTCTCGTTAACTAATTGACGGATTTTGATAAAACTTTCAAAATATGTAGTGTTTTATGATTTAAATAATATTGCATATTAAAATTTTGAAAAAAAAATTTAATTTTTAACGATTTTTTAAAAAATTATTTTGATTTTTGAATATTTTGAAAACGAATATTTAGATTTTTTTCTCCTAATACAAATTATAGATTTCTTTAAACTTTAAAAATATGTTTTCAAAAAGTTTTTCAAAAAAAAAACATTTTTTTTGAAAAAAACTGGCCGAACGATTTTGAAATGAAAAATTCATAAAATAGAAAACAGCAAAAGAAATAAGATGGCTTACAAGAATTTAAAAAAAAAAATAAATATTATATATATTATTATATATATTATTATATATATATAGTTGCCCCAGAAGCGATAATTTTGATTATTCATGTTCATAGTCATATTGCCCTCAAAGTCGCTGTTGTCGGCAATGTCTGGCGACATTTCCTTAGTATCTTCAAGGTGAGCGGGTAAACGCCGCAATGTTGGTCCAGTTTGTGCCAGGCGACCGGGAAATCTGCGAGAAAGCTCTATTCTTCCTCTTCTTCTTCTTTTCTTCTTGTTTTTCTTCTGTTACTTCTTTTTCTTTTCCTCTTTCTGCTTCTTCCTGTGATTCAAACTATTTTTTTCTTTTTTTACCGGCCAGGTGCTCATGACAGTCAGGAATAAAAATCCTTCCACCAACAACCAACAAGCACCTCTGTCCAATTTCTTCATCCTCGCTTCTTGCCTTCTATTCTAAATCCTCCACAAAACTTGACTTGGGTCCAGCAGTTAAGAAAACTCCCGGATCAGTTTGACGTAGACAACAAGGCCATATAATTTATCAGGGAACTTAAGATGTTGTTGCGAAAAAAGCCCTTCTTTGACCAATATTTTGACTAAATAGACCTTATCGGCTGTGGTGGTTCTCGGATTGAAGCAGTTGTCTAGCTTTGCCTATATCACCACTAAAACTCTATAAAAAACCATTTAAAATACTTGCAGAAAAAAAATAGAAGACGACACAAATAAATTTTACGGAACAGCAGATGTGCATCCAAGAAATTTTCAGCGAATCGTATGCTGTGATAGTGCTACATCAGGCGGTAATGAAAGAGTTTTTGAAAAACACAATATATGTCCCTTTTGTCTTGGATCATTGATTTTTCCAACGCTCTCTTCAACCTTATAACACTTAATAGGATCAACTGCAGATTCCAGAGGGTGTTTTTCGAACAGCAATATTGCAAAGTCACCGGCAAATGGAGGTTATATTTCTATCAATATCAATAAGGTATTCCTATTATGTAAACAGGTTTGGTCCTAAAATACTTCCTTGTGGGACAATTTTCTTTAGTACCGAATATACACTTCTTTGTATTCTCCCAAGAGAGTTTCTGTGAAATTTTAATAATGTTTCGTATTACTGTCAAGGTAAATAGCTTTGTATTTTACATTAAAACTCGTTTCAAAGCTTATCAAAGGCTTCAGCAATTCGCTGAAAGAAGCAACGGAATTTTCTCTTCCAGCGCCTTCTTTTTCTCTAAGCGTCTATTACGATGTCGACCAAGACCACAACTCTCCCATTTCACTACTTCGCCTAAAAACTCGAACCGTAGGGTACTTCGGATTAACATAAAAAAAACGTCGGCAGGGTTCCCGAAACTGGATTTACCGCTGAAGGGACGAATATTGTCACAAAAAAAACATGTTCCTCAGATTGTTTTCAAGACTTCAAGCTCATTAAATCGTGTCAACCAACAAATTAAAAGTTCTGCTAATGTCATATTTTTTTTAAATTCTATTGAAAAGCATTCTTACCTCCAAAAAGTAGACCTGATGCATAATTAAATACGAAGCTCTCGCAAGAATCAAACTATTCTTTTAATTAGTTTAAAAGTCCAAAGTACCAAGGATTTCATTCCGCATTTCGCACGTAGTTGGAAAACAATAAGATTTTCTCTCTTTCCTTTGGTACAATAATCTCAATTCGTGATTCGTTTAACTTTCCCATTTAGCAATTCCGCACCAGTACACCAAATGCCACATCCAGAACCAGAGGAATAAGAAACTTTAATACAATGTCGCTGTCATTTGCGGAATTAAGGCATGGTCACGATTTTTAGAAGCAATAGAAAAGAAAACTTTTTTAAAAGCAAAAGGTCATCGAGAAGATGCTGAGCCGGATGCAGCTTCCAAAGAGGAAATATCGCCCACATCAACGAACGATGAATGCACTCATAGAGTGTAGTCACTCAGTCCGCGGCTGTAGAGCTCTTCTTCAATTTAATTCACTTCGGGAAGTCGTTTGTTCCAAAAGACAACGACCCACCAACCAAACAGAAAGATTACCCTTTTGTCTGGTATTTGAATGACTTTTATCCGCCATTGAAGTCTTGAATCTGCGAACTGCGACTGGAAACAGCGCTGGTTAAAAATAGAAGTGGATAAGAATAAGTGGTTGTGCTGCGCATTGGGAGGACGACATTTCCAATGAGAGAGTTTTGTGATTTTTTTGCTTTTTTTTTAATCAGTGACCGTGTAATTGACACATTTAAGTGGGTTAATCAAAGAAGAAAACAAATTAACAGAGTTCCTTGAGCTTTTTTTACAAAAAGGAGGTAATTTCTGAATTTAAGGTTTAAAAAGACAGAAACTTTTAAAACGAAAATTAGTCAGTTGTTTCAGACGTTTCTATAATAGGTTACCAAACTGTTATGGTAGTGCTTTCAGTAGCCCTAAAGTCACTTGGCTGTGACTCTTTATGATACGAAGAAAATTCCTGTGTGATTCACGTCAAAGTATTAAAAATAAACAGAAGCTATACTCAGCCCAGTGAAAATTCTCATGCATTCTGAGTTACCCTATTGTCTCGCGTTCCGTTTATTATTCCTGAGTTTGTTTCTTACTGTTTTAAGCATAATCATTAAATAAATAATATTAAAAAAAAATAAAAAAAACTTCAATTGAAGAGCTTTTGAGCACGCGCTTAAGGATTTGTTTGGACCCCTTTAAATATTGACTTGAGCGATGGAGAACCTAGGGAAGGAGAGAAATGAAGTTTCGACGAACATAGGTTTTGAATGTTTGTACTTCGCAATGAGAAGGGAACACTTCTATTTCACATGTGTGTTGTGCGGCTATAACTCAATTGCCATTAAAGCAATCAAGTTCAATATCATGCTATAAGGATGCATCTTGCTTCGTTGCTGTGAAATCCAAATCATATGCAAACAACTCGGCACAAATTAACGCACTTAAAGCATTTCGTTCCTCCATCGACAGTAGTATAATACATTGCAAAGCAAGCAGTGCCATCCAACCCAGGTATGCCATTGCCAGCAACACTAAACAGCTTTCTATCCGAGAGTACACAATGAACTTTTCCATATAACGGGTGATTTTTTAGAGCTTGAGAACTTTTTTTTTTAAAAAAAACGCATAAAATTTGCAAAATCTCATCGGTTCTTTATTTGAAACGTTAGATTGGTCCATGACATTTACTTTTTGAAGATAATTTCATTTAAATGTTGACTGCGGCTGCGTCTTAGGTGGTCCATTCGGAAAGTCCAATTTTGGGCAACTTTTTCGAGCATTTCGGCCGGAATAGCCCAAATTTCTTCGTAAATGTTGTCTTCCAAAGCTGGAATAGTTGCTGGCTTATTTCTGTAGACTTTAGACTTGACGTAGCCCCACAAAAAATAATCTAAAGGCGTCAAATCGCATGATCTTGGTGGCCAACTTACCGGTCCATTTTTGAGATGAATTGTTCTCCGAAGTTTTCCCTCAAAATGGCCATAGAATCGCGAGCTGTGTGGCATGTAGCGCCATCTTGTTGAAACCACATGTCAACCAAGTTCAGTTCTTCCATTTTTGGCAACAAAAAGTTTGTTAGCATCGAACGATAGCGATCGCCATTCACCGTAACGTTGCGTCCAACAGCATCTTTGAAAAAATACGGTCCAATGATTCCACCAGCGTACAAACCACACCAAACAGTGCATTTTTCGGGATGCATGGGCAGTTCTTGAACGGCTTCTGGTTGCTCTTCACTCCAAATGCGGCATTTTTGCTTATTTACGTAGCCATTCAACCAGAAATGAGCCTCATCGCTGAACAAAATTTGTCGATAAAAAAGCGGATTTTCACATTTCGGACCGAACACTGATTTTGGTAATGAAATTCAATGATTTGCAAGCGTTGCTCGTTAGTAAGTCTATTCATGATGAAATGTCAAAGCATACTGAGCATCTTTTTCTTTGACACCATGTCTGAAATCCCGCGTGATCTGTCAAATACTAATGCATAAAAATCCTAACCTCAAAAAAATCACCCGTTACATATGTTCGTTCATATATTTATAATTCACACTGGCTTACGATTGAAACATTTATGAGACACTTAATTGAATTTAGTAAAACAGACAAACAGAGTCCGCCGGAAATTCACCGAGAGTCCGTTGGGAATTTATCAAAAAGCCACCAGGAATTAGTCGAGAATCCATCATAAAACCACAAGAAGTCCGCTGACCAGAAATGTTGAAAAGACTTAGAACCCAGAGTTGACGTTGTGAATTTAGAATCCAACGCTATATCGTTGTGAATTTAGTGCCCGATGCTATCTTGTTGTGATCTGTGAGTCAAGTTATTTTATTTTTGGAATCAATGATGGACCCAATGATGGTTCTCCCGAAATTGGGATTAAGGTTGAAGATGAGAATGATTCCATAAAAGTTATTCTATTTCCAGCTATAATGCCCAATTCTGGATTCTTGTCCGCAATTTCAGTGCTTTTTGATGCGTATCCAGTTCAAAGATGTGAGGGATACATCGATGCATTAAGCGTTCGAAACATTAAGCATTCGATGCATTAAGCCTCCACGATTTTAAATATCCCACTTAACAATTCTTTAAAGATCGGAGTTTAATGAACTATCATATGATACCGTTGTTATTCCACATAGAGGAGATGTGCAAAATTGAGAACGAATATGAAAAGCTTAAGGTAAAGGTAGATTCGTCGGTAATGCAGTGGAGTGAGTTTCAGATAAAAGATTATTACTAAAAATTGGAAAAAGGTGTAAAAAACGGAGCCCTGGGGCAAACCCGCATTTATTTTGTGGACATCAAATTTAAAACCTTTCAAAATATAACTTTCATAAAAAGGGATGGTAGTTTCAAAAAACAAATGAATAAGAATTATAAAATATAAAACTAATGCATTAATTTTCGATAAAAGAGATCGAGATACCAAAGTCTATCAAATGCTCTAAAAATTTCTAATTCCCAATAGTCTTCCTTTCTTCAAAACAATATAATTAAAAAACAATATAATTGAAATAGGAAAAAAGAACTTACCTCGATTCGAATAATGTTGATGCTGAGAGCTTAATCGTGAATTTGTTGGAACGCAATCCAACCCAACATCTTTTTTCCGTTTTTTCTACTTTCTATGAAACTGATGTCGTGAGAGCCTTTTAAGATGGCTTTGGATGGATTAAATCCAAATCCTTGTGCTTTGATGACATTCACTCCAACTTTTTGCCAATCATTTTACCTTTCATATTTCCATTTTTGACCTTTATTTTTAACAATATAGTTCAAAGTTGTAAATTTCTCGAAGTCTAGAAGTCAGTCAAAGTCTGTCTATTCAGAAAAATCAACAATCACGCTTGTCAAAACCAGAGAATAGGCCAAAATCTATTTTGCCCTACTTGCCCAAGGTTTTTTGAGAATCTAGCTCACCATTCCTATGAGTGTGTTATGAATCCGAAAGAATGAAAGGTACTTATAATTTACCGCCGAGTCCGAACGGATGCACTTTTTCTAATTTTACTATTGGTTTTGTCATTTCCTTGCAAGAGGCAGTAGCCCGAAAAAAAACTGTAGCTATGACGGGGGAGTCGAACCCCGACTCTTCGCATAGCAGTCTGTTACACTTACCACTAAGTCACGGGGCACGGGGCCTTTTATGAATAATCAATTTGGATTTCATCCAAACCATAGTTCAATAATTGGTCTTTTAAAAATAACTGATGATATAAGAATGTCTATCGATAACGATGAAGTTACGTTTCTGACCCTTCAAGATTTCTCGAAAGCCATCGAAACTATTATTCACTCTCGCTTATTTTTCTGCTCTTTTTTATCTGCTCTTCTTGCTTGCCTTAAACCTTTTTCATATATTTATGAAAGAACTCAAGCAGTTTAAATCAATGAAAGAAGTTCTGAATTCCAGAAAATTGTTTCCTGATTCCCCCAAGGATCTATTTTGGCTCAATTACTATTCTCCATATTCATTTAATGACATTGGAGCTTGTGTCAACAATTCTACTATTCATTTGTATGCTGACGACGTGCTTATATACCTATCCTGCAGTTTAGGACTTATTGAATATGGAGCTCATCTATATTGAACAGCGATCTAAGCCAAATTCTCAATTGGGCGGAGTCAAACTTTTTGAAACGAAAATCAATTAATAGAAACTAATTAGATTTGAGTTATTTCCCAAAAAAATTCTTAAGAACTTCTGAAATACAGTTATAAAAAGGTAAAAATCTTGGAATCTGGTTTCACAAAACGTTGAATTGGGATGTTCATATTCACACTGAAATAGGAAAAGTTTATGGCTGCCTCAGAAATCTATCAGCATTACAGGATTTTACACCTTTAAAAATGAGAATGTTGCTAGCTAAATAATTGATTATCCCGTTAAGAACATTGGGCGTGACATTTTTTCCTGCCAGCCGTATTAATGAAAATAAAAGAAAATTTCTTGTCGCATTTAATAACCTTGTTCGCTAAATTTACCGACTAAAACGTTATGATCATATCTCGCCTTACGTAAACAATGTTCTCGGCTGCCCCATCGTCACATATATTGAATATGAAACTATAATGTCCTTACGTAAAATTATTTTAACAAGGGAGCCAAAGTATCTCTTTAACAAATTATGTTTTTGTACCTCTAGCAGATCTTCTTCAGCCTCGTGTTAATTATTTGGTATCAGAATGAAAATTGTTCGTTCATTCTATCCAACTATGGATTTATTAACCTCTTCATATGCGAGGATTGTACCCCTTGAACAATTTCAAAGACGAACTCTTAAAACACTTGGCTGTGTGTATTTAATGTTGCTTATGTTTGTTTGGTTATTTATGTTTTTATGCCGTTTCTCCAAGAATAAGGTTCCAAATTTTATCAACACGCACAGAGAAACTGTCAAAGACCTCGATTTGAACTATCAGTATCACATCTTAGCAGAATCACTGCTAAGAACGAATATTGGCGATATTCAAACAAACCTTTTAATCTGAGCCAAGCAAATCTTTAATTCTTCTCACTCGTCCTGGAAGAACTGAAGCTAACTTATTTAAAAGCTTAAATGCAATAAAGCCGCCTAATTGCATAGTTCTTCGAAGCCACAGATGCTGATTTGTGTAGAAGTACCGATTTATTTTTATGGGTGGAGGCATACCCGATGAAATGAATGGAACTTCATCATTGCTTACCCGATCCTTAAGTAAAGACATCCTCTAAATTGAGCCAACTACAGAGGCAATGGGTTTTCTCAACGTGCGTTGCCTTCAAAAAAAAAGTTCTAGTGAAGTGTGTGAGTGTCTGAAACCATTCGTACCCAGGCGTTGAGATCAAGCTTTTTCAAGCGAAGAGGACAATCGAGTTACAAATTCCTCTCTCGGACAACTTAGGTGTCCTTTGCAAGACCCTCATCATACCAACCATAGACAAAAGAGTTAGTCCGAGGACTGAGGTGGTTTATTCCTAATTCACCGTTGCCAGCGCAATTAATCTCTCTCTTTGTCGTGAAAACTTAAGGCCGCATGAGGTTCCCATTCTCACCAGCTTACTAAAGTCTTATCTTAAAAAACGTTTACAAGTCCTAATCTATTAGGTTTACATAGCTAAACTCTCCCGCAAAATACAAAATTTAGGCGTGTCAATGGAGAAACCCATCAAACCATTAATTACAGGAACTTCTTCCGATGTTCCATTCCTTCTTCCTTTACATGGTTTCTGTCATATTCCGTGTCATAAAACCATAACAAAAAAGAACTATTAAAAACTTCATGTAATGACTAAACTAATGACTTTTAATGGTGAGAAACTTACCATAAACTTGAATAATCCTCTTCGGTTGGCTTGACAATTATTATATTTAAGTGCACAGCTTTGCGGCACTTAACTTTTAGCCTTAATTTTTGCTTGCTTGACACTTAAATGTCTAATGAAGCAAACTCTCTCCTGACACTTTCTTGACATCGGCTTTTCTAAATCATTAAATTCTCTGCAAACCGTAAAACAGGTGTTCCCGTAACAACTCTACAGTCAACACAAATTGATGATCTGTCAAACGTTACACTATCGTTCATCTTACCGAAGTGGCTCGGCGAGCTGCAACATTCCAATTCAAATGTTTATTGCATTCCCCCTCCCATTCTGATGCAGCACATTAGAAAAATTACTCAACTATTTGTTGATCATAACCGCTCAATTGATCTCGAAAATGCATTTGCTTACTTTTATCGTAGCACTCTATCATCATGCTGATGATGAAGATGAAGATGAGGTGACTTTCCATGCTTTGCGGACTGTGGAACTTTCTTCGTTTCACCCTCCGTTGAGTTGCAGTTTGAAGCTGCTAACCGCACATCAACCGTGACATTGTCATCATCATTGCTTCGTTTTTCGTCGCAGAAGTTGACTCTGGTGACTTCGAGTAGAGGGGCTCATGGGAAAGCAAATTAAATGGCACCACAACCACAAGAGTCATCGAGAGTAACGACGACTTTGGTTGTATGTCTCCGAGGAATGATGATTCCATATAAATTAATGATTCTTATTGATCTTTTAATTCAGTGTCTTCATTTATTTCATGGATTTTTTTTACTTTTCTTACAGAAACCTCATTGCAAAAAGTAAAAGCCACTCTTCCTTGCCACCAACTGGCGCGCCGGACGATCCAATACCAGTAGCATCTTATATTGGTCTAGGACCACAACAATTACCATCGTTAAGTGGTGGTTTTGTCAAGCTACGCAATGTCGCTGGCGGGCAATGTCTGAAGCCGACTGCGTCGTCGTCATTGTCGCCGTCTAGCAATGATGGTTTAGAGAAACCGAAAGCAGCCAAACAAAACAGTAGTAGATCATATCAGCAACAACAAGAGACACAACAACAGCCAGACGAGGAGCAGGCTAAGCAGGAGAATCCATCAGCTTTACCGGAATTTTTACGTGGCGGCTTAAAGCGTAGCTTAACCCAGGTTAGTTGGAAGTGTCTTGACACACAATGTAGAAACTCTAACTTGGTCATGGGGTATATACTAAATGTTGTGTGTTGTTTTGGTTTCAGGTCATGGGTCCAGATCAGAGGACTATTACAATAACGAAGACCGGTTCGATTGCGGACCGATTGGCAGCATTGCAGAAGAGTGGAGAGGATGATTGGCGCAAACGTATATCGAAACACGATGAAGTCAATGAGATACGCCGAGAGAACTTGGTCAATGTAAGTCAAGTAATTCACTATTTTAGGTTTAAGTTTATATCAATTTTGAGTCATTAGGTTAGCTAATTTCTATTAGGCTGATAGAAAGTGGATATTTGTTTGTTGACATTAGTTGAACTAAATGATGGAATATTCTGTAAAAAGTTGTCCCTAAAAGAGTGTCGAAAGAATACCTTCACAATTGTCAAAGTAGAACCGACATTTGCCGCCATTTTACAACCATAAACCTGGTATGTTTTCTAATGTAGTTAACAGAGAGAATTCAATCAAATCGCTTGAGCATTTCTATTATGGTATAAGTTGTGTGGCATCTAGCCCCTCGCCCCTCTTGTCAGAAGCACAATAGCCTCCGATTTTGGCCAAAAGAATTGTTTTTCATCCATCGGTTTCTGGGAAGCCTATATGTTCAGGCTCCGGTCGAATTGATGACTTAAGAACTGGGTGTGGTAATGGCATCTCTTCTGAACAATTGAAATTGCACTGCTCTATAGATTTACGACGGATCCGTATGCATATCAATGAATTTCTTTCCTAACTTGGGACTCGATGAATGCTAAAACAGAACTCTCGACTTCTGATATTCTGTCTGTACCATATTGGTCCTTGCGCATAATTTCGAAACTAAACTGGTTTTCGAGGCATCCTGTGTGTTGCGAACACTTATAAACAGGTATCGAACCCTTCGGTATCCAGCTTATCGAAATATGGCAAGGTTGACGATTAAAAAGCAACTTCGCTTTCTTTCTTTCGTAGTGTGAACCGTTCACCCCATTTGGCCATTTAATGATGGATGAAATGGAGCAGAAAAGATATGTTTGATTCAATTATTTTTGCAATTTTTGTTATTTCATAAGGACGTAAAAGTCTTAACCACTGTCGGAAACTATGACATCAGGTATGTCGAAAAGCCGCCTTAAAACTGTGATGACACAAACAAATGATGTTAAGCTAACTGTGTGAACCTCCAACGATTTGAGTGGGAATCTGATTCTAGGAAAAAGAGGGATCCCTCTAATCGGTGGTTCCATCGAAGATTGATCCACCCTCGGTATGGCGTCGAAGACTGCGTACTGGAGCGTCGTTGTTCACCCGCTCTACATCGCCGAGCTATCTTAGAGCGCTGATGTTGTTCCCTGTGCTTACAGCAGTACCCAGGATGACAAATTCACTGAAGTTATACTTTTCAATTGTCACGTTCTGACGGTGGTGGGATTGGACTTTTGTCCTGGTTTATAATCAGTCCCATTTTGTTTGCTGATGACTCAATGGAAATGAAAACATTGGTAACAGCCAGCTGAGGTTTTTTTTTTTTATCACACGCGGGCGCAAGAGTGCCAATTGTTTCAGAGCCTGTTCTATTTCCTATCAAACTTAACGCTCTGTTTTGTATTCTATCGAGCAGGTGTAGCGATGCTTGAGAAGCACCTGCCCAGAGGTGTGAGTTATATTAAAGTTTTGGGCGTATTAACCCTTCATAAAATGTAGCCAGATCAGAAGGGAAAAAACTTCTTCCTTTATCATTATAATGACATCAGCAAACCCAGGAAACGGTTTTGTCTTATTACAGATGTGCTGGCCTGGGTGTCCCGTACTATCTTTTCAAAAACAATGTTGAAACAGCTGCACGACATTCTCCATCGTCATCCTGATAAGATATATATAAAGCAGGAAAAGCTAGATATGGCTAGGGACAGTTTATTCCTGTTTACAATGTCGTAGGCAGTCTTAAAATCGATGAACATGTAGAGGGTCTCGATGTTTTGGGAAAGGGATGGGGGGTTCCTCAATATTATTGGTCTGTTCATCCGAGGCATATTGTTTTTCATCATAATTTTTTCTTAAATGACCTGTGAGGTATTTGCATGAGCATATAGATCATGTTGAAGTTGGATCTTCAGAAATTATCTTTTCTCGTACTCCTAGTTCCTGAAAAGGCAACTCAGGTTTTTACAACCCATGGATGCGAAATATACAACGCTCAGAGCGTGGAGGTGGATGTGAGGATGCGATCTTGACCACCATCGGGACGTGTTTGCTAGCAGATATTATACGTCTTTAATGTCAGCTCAATATCACCATCCATTTTCGGCCACCAAACATAGGTCCTTTACGAAATTTACATATGAACTATCTCAGGATGATTTACGTGAAGTGTGGTAAAGGAAATATCACTCTCTGACCTGACCCGATACTTAACCCTATCTGATCGATGAAATCTGATGATGATGATGAAGTCTTATAGTCTTATAGTCTTGTTGAGTGTTAGTTGGCAATCCTATCAAGGTCCAGTGTAAGACACGCGATGAAATCTTTCCCCCGAAACCCGATAGTTTTCAACTGTGGACCATCTATTGTTTGTGGCTTTGAGAAATGTTTTGTGAATTTACTTCTTTCATTGGCACATGTACCCAAGTTAAGATTTGGCTGGATGACCTTCATCTTCATTCATCTTTGTATTTAATTATTTTGGGCAATGCGAGCTCCCTGTGTCATATTCTCAGACTTTGGCGGGTTCTGTACCAACACATCTTTAGGCCCGTTTGTTGATACGATACTTAAATATTTATGTTCAACTTAAGCGCTTATGTGACACTTTATGCAGAGGAAAAAGTAGAACATAAGCGCTTAAGTTGAACATAAATATTTAAGTATCATATCAGCAAACGGGCCTTAGTTTCTTAAGTTGCCATAATTAAGTTCATAGTTTATTCGGTTTGGCTTTAATTGGTAGTTGTTTTAACGTTATTCTGATTTGATGTAGGTTCGAACTTAAGCCTCCCAACTCTGTGAAGAGATAGAAGTAAAGAATCAGCGAAATTCAGAAAGTTGATAACTTTGTTCTACTCTCAGAATAATCAAACAAGAATTTAAAAAAAAAAAACATGCAATTAAAGGTAAAATATCCTCAATTATTTCTTGTATCACATACGCCCCTAGTAAATCTCTGATGCAGAAAATGTAAATATCATTAAACTCATATAATATTCACAGAACCTTTTTTTAAAAAAAGCCTACAAACAAAAGAAAAATGATTCGTTAAAAAAAAATTGAGTGAACTCAACGAACCTTACATTGCTTTTATAATATTCTACTACAAAAAAAAAAGATAAAAATCTAGATGTCGATTAAGATAATGTTTTGAATGTATCCACTCGTTTGACACGCTTAAGAACACAAACATAGCACCGGTTCAAGTACCTGCCCCGAATTTCCCCAATTTGTTTCACCTTTTAATTAAAATAAATTGTAATGGATTTTGATTTGTTGCCAGGTTTTTTGACGATCTTGACTCACATAAATGCCCAAACCACGTTGCCGTTTTTAATTGGGTGAAAGGATGTCAATTTAAGTGGAATATTTATTAAAATTGCCTTTTTAAAATGTTTCCTTATAGGTTGCAATTAAGCGGGTTTATTTAAAGAATATTTTAATTTATATCAAATAAAATGAAAATAGATTTGTCAGAGGAATTTTTGGATTAATGCCCATAGTGTAGGCTGTAATGGAACATTAACAATTGCTGTGATTCACTTGGATTCTCTTGGCAGTCATATAAGAAGAGACAGACAAGCATCTCAATTCAAGGTCTTCACAATTTTTTTCCCTAAATCAGTTCATTAAATTGATGTGTTCTTCTTTTAGTTACTTCTAGCTAGTTTGCTAGCTATCTAAATTCTGTAGGACCTAAATGACTTATAAGAAAAACCTGTTGTATGAAGTTCAACCCTACATTTAGTCTTTATATGCTTTTTCCGGAAGCTTTTTCATAGCATCACTTGAACTCCTTCTAAAACAAAGTGCGACAAAACAGTGCTTCCTCTACTGCAACGCCCCTCCGTAGTGGAATTTAAGATTTTCCAAGCCAAGGCACCATAAAACCCTATTACAACATGTGGCGCGTTAGGTGCACATTTCGCTCTTCATTCAATTCAAAATTTTTATTTATGGACTGATTTTGATGAGACTTTCACAGGCAAATAGCTAATGATGTAAGGAATACCTAAGACTATTTTAATTGCCCAAAACGTATCGCTGGGGGTATTTTTACAAAATGCTTACAAAAATATAATATGAGAACAAAAAAAAACAATGTTTTTAAATTTGTGTCTGTCTGTTTTGTTGAAACTAAACTCGGAAAAGGCTGCACCGCTTTTGACGGGACTTTCACAGTCAGATAGCTGATGTTGTTTGGGAGAAACTCTGGCTATTTTAATTAACCCTAGGCAGGGTTATCTTCGGGACTCTTTGGCGTCATTTAGACTCGTTTTTGAAGCCTGGACTACAGGACGCAACTTCTTTAAAATAGTCGAAAATGGACTCCTTTTAAAAATGTTTGACTCTTTTTAACATTGTTTAATTTTTTTAATAAAAAATTTTTGTTGAATACTTTTCTTTTAGATTTGTTTGCTTTCTTCTCTGAACTAAGCCTTTTTTTGGTTTGAAATCGGTTATTTGAAAAAGCATTTGCAAGAGTTTTTGTTGTTTTTTTTTCGAAAATTCATATTTTTGGTCCGATTTAATTCAAAATCACACCATATAATAATATGAATAACATTCAAATAAAAATAATTAATAGAACTCCTGGTCAAAACGTTTAGCTGATAGGTGGAGCTGAGGTGGAAATATAAACGAAAATATAGTTTTCCCTATACTTATTTTTATATAAACACAAATATCATATTATGTATATTAACACTATTAATTTGGTAGTTTTTAGTTACTGTTTAACTCGATATGTGGCGCCGTTGTCTGGATCCAAAAATATATGGTGTACCCGAGCAACGCCGGACGGGTAAACTAGTTTATAAAAAAATTAAATCCGCATCTTTACTCTGTCTTTAAATTCTACTCATATTATAAATGTTAATAATTGTATGTTTGGATATTTGTTCCCTAATCACGTTTCAACCACTTAACGGATTTGAATGAAATTTGGTAGTTACGTAGACGAAGCTCTGGAATGAAAAATTGTCTACTTTTTACCCCGGAAAATGAGCTGTTCCTCTAGAAGAGGCTTAAATATAAAATAATGTATGGTTTGGTTTTAGCTTTGTTTGTTTGTTTGTTATGCCTTCGCCTCAATGACTTCACTAATTTGTGAAGTTTTGTAAATGATGGAAGAGTTTCATTATTCACTCTACTATTACACACAGGGTACTTTTATTCCGAAAAATATGCACGATTCCTGCGGGAGAATTATGAATAATTTTCTTAAACGGGTTTTGATTTAAATAATAAAAATCTTAGGGCCTCGCAGGTAGAACTTGTAGTTTTAATAAAACTTTAAGTCAAGTAGTTAATTTTGTTTTAAATGTTTTAAACATAAATCTGCTTCAGTCACCCTGTATTTTAAAAGTGACCATAACTCAGGGACACTTGCCAATGTAAACGATATTTCATATCATTATGTATGTGGTTGGTGTCCTACTGTGTAGTTGTTAAATCAATAATTATTTTTAATTACAAATCAAATAATTTTTGAATTTTTTTTATTATTTAATTAAAAAAAAATAAAAGACAAATTTAGTTTTTATTATATTAAAAATGCAACGCGTTGCATTTAAATATATTAAAAACTGTGTTAAATTTGTCTTAAAAAAAAAATAATTAAATAGTAAAAAATTTAAAAATTATTTGTTTCTGTAATTAAAAATAGTTATTGATATTTCAATGCTTTTGTGATCTTCAGACTGAAAGTATTCTTGAACTTAGTGAATTCCTACTGCACGTGCTTGAAAACAAAAAACGTTGACTAGGAAAGAGGAAGATGTTAAGGATTCTTCTAAATAAGATGAAAGTGCTTAAAAAAAATGGGCACGACTGGGTCGCACGTACTTGCTCTTATTTGCCTAATCACATTGTATCGGTAGATCTTTGAAAGAAACAAGTAACATTTACGTAGAAAAATAACAACGGTCTGAACTTATAAATAGTGCTAAAACCACAACACTTAACGGTTTTTGGTAAAAATGAAGTACGCCATCCCACGTCTTAAATAACAAGGAATTTACGAACAAAACTATTTCTAAAATTGTAGGACGGACTTTGATAAAATCCTGTTTTTTATTTTTAGTTTTTTTGATTTTTTTTTAAGATATTGATATATGCAGTTTCTTAGGGTTTATTAATATACAGCTTATCATTAAATTTTATATATTTGTTATTAGTTTTAAAAATATAAAATTAAAAAATAAATTTATAAAATGATACAAGAAATTCTCCAAAAATTTCATCAAAATCGTTGGAGCCGTTTTCGAGAAAAATAGGCTTTTCCTTAATGGTTATATGGCAGGTACCGTTATTTTTAGCCCTAAAAGTAGAATTTTAATTTCCCCTCTGAGGAATACCAAAAGAATCACACATACCAAATTTTAAGGTAATCGCTTAAGCCGTTTAGGCTGCAGCTTGTTATACATACAGACCGACAGACAGACAGACAGACTTTTTTTCTCACTATCTTTTTTAGGCTTCTCTATAATCGTAATGCCATGTTTCATTGTTATCTCAATTTGTTTTATATTCAAGAATCCTAGACTTGCCTTATAGTATAGTCCCTATAATCGCAAGCAAAAAATAATTGAATGGAACTTTTATATAAGACATATCTAGGGAAATTAATGCCGATTAACAAACCACGGTTTCATCCATATTTCTGAACCCCTTTAAAAAAATTTGTTCACCTTAAAGTTGAGTTAATATTTACTATTACAGAAACTCTAACTAAATGGCGCCCGGGTAGAAACACAAGTCTAAAGTTTGGACATGTATACTGCTTTAAAAAACCTGGTTTTATTTCATTATCCTAAAGAGACTTTTTTAGCCTTAATATTTATTTTTATTTTTATTTATTTTTTACCTAAACATTTAAAGAACGTTTGTCAATGAAAAAATTCCATTAAATGGCGCCCGGATAAAACACTTATGTAAGACATAATGTACATATTTTTGGAAATTAATGCCGATTAACAAACCACGGGTTGATCTATATTTTTGAACCTCATAAACAAAATTTGTTCACCTTAAAGTTGAGTGCATATATTTACAATTACAGAAACTCTTACCAAATGGCGCCCGAGTACAAACAGATATGTTAGTCTAAAGCTTAGACAAGAATACTGATTTATTAACTCTGGTTTTAATCCATTATTCTAAAGCTAAAAGAGTCTTTTATAGCCTTAACATGTGAAATAGATTCGACAATAAAAAAAAATTTACTTTTAAATGGCGCCCGGCTAAAAACTTGTATATTAGACATATCTTTAGAAATAAATGCCTTTTGGATTGACATTGGTCTAGAGAAGTTTTTTTTGCTAAAAAGTTGACATAATCTTTTCAATTAAAGAAGCTCTGACTAAATGGCGCCCAAGACAATTTAAACTAAACTTGCCTTAGTACCTATAATCGCAAGTAAATAGCAACAAAAAAGTGAAGTTCAGCCGGCTCCATGCTCTGATGTCTTAATGTGATCTGCAGACAGAACTACTTTGAAAAATTCCTCCAGCCCCAAAGAAATCTTACTCAATCAATCAATACCAATTAAATACTCCGAACTCTGATAGATTTTCTCGAAATTCATTAAATTCAAGTGCATACTTTCAGGCTTAAGAAAAATCGATCGTATCTTTTCAATCAGAAATTGAAGCTTTCAAACAATAACTCACACCCATAGATAGATAGTATCTCATTTTCAATTGCATACTCCAGAGTCCAGAGTCATAGTTCCATTTGAGCTAAAAGTGAGACTTGCATGAGTTTTCGCTTTTACTTACTGCTGACTTGGTATTCCGGACTGCAGTTAATATTTTTTCGAAATCAGAACAGTCTTAACCGTGGAACGTGACTGAATTTGCATTTCACCTACGGATTTCCTTTTATTATTGTTTTTTTTTTTCTTCGTTGAGCTTGAGGTCTTGGAAAGTGATAATGTTTTGTTATACCAACCTACTTCCACCCTGTCTTTAATTTTTTTTTGCAAAACTCACCTGATCCCAATCAAATTGACTTATTAAGTTAATGACCCACCAAAGTTGGTAGGAAGATCGTTCGCTTTTGGCGTGGTTGGAAGGCGGTGGTGGAACGGCGGCGGCGCACGCGGCAGTTCAATAATTGACTTTGGCCTTTATAAGTGTTGGCGTAGATAAATGCTTTGTTGTGCCGGGCCGGTGGCTTGAGGAGACAAAAAAAATGCAAAGCATGAATGTGCAGACATGGAGACTTCATCGTATAGAGGAGAAGTGATAGATTTAATTTTTTGTTCTTATAGATACGTGGTTTGGAAAAGTATCTTGTCTAGCTCAAATGGCTTATTATAGGAAGCTAAGGCGAGACAATTAACGTCGCTGAATTGACAGAAATTCACTGAACGCCGGGAGAGATTTGTATTGTAATGACAGCATGGCATGCGGCATAGCGTCTTCTATACAACACACTGTGCGGCATGTTTGCGAATAAATTAATTTATTTTTTGAAGTATCGTATGTCGGACATCGCAATTAGTAGGAATAGGTGTTGATGAGAGATGCGGTGATTGTACGAATTGAAATGTTTTTTTTTTATTTGTTTATTTAGCAAACAAACTTATTCATGAGTTAATAGATTTTCAGGTTTTGTTTATTAATTTAATCAGTTTTATTGGGGGGGTTTTAGACGTTTTAACCATGAAAAAAAAAACATATTTGAGTTATTGACGAAATTATATCTGTACGTTTGTCGACCTTTACGGATTTATTTCGAAAAAAAAGTTTTAAGATGCTGGGCTAAAAATGGCATTTCCCATCGAACCGTTTTTTACTTGCGATTATAGGTACCTACTATTGCCCTATAGTAGGATTCTGAATATAAAAAAAAATTGAGATAACAATCAAACATCCTTACATCGCTTTGGTGAAAGTAAGATTATTGCGGTTGATATTTGCAAGGCATTTGATAGAGTTTGGCATGAAGCTCTCTGGTCGAAAATGCGTGCTTTTGGGATCGATGATACTTTTGTTCGTTGGATTAGAAGCTAACTTCTGGACCGTTAAATACAAGTAACATATATTGGACGGTTTGAAGTCTGATTCCCATAAAATATATGCTGGTGTGCCCCAGGGCTCCATTGTGTCTCCGAATATTCTCCTCATTTTTATAAATGATCGTCTGTCTGTTACTTCTAATCCACTTAAATATTAACTGGAGACTCTACCCTCAGTTTTTCATATTCGTTCGACGATTCACGCCCTTCGCCTTCGGACTGCGATTTATACAGCATGGGGTAATAGAAATCGTGTGGAATTTAATGCTTCGAAAACTCAATGCTGTCTTATGTCGTTAACCCTAAACATACTCATTCACTTGTATCGAAAAAACCGAAAACCTTTCAATACCCCGTATGCGTTCCAACGACGACCTTCGTTGAAACGACCATATATTGGAGATCACTGAAAATGCTGCTAAGTCCTTAGGATTTCTATATCAATGCAAGAAGTTTTTTTCCCCTTCTGATCTGGGTAAAATTTATAAAACTTTTATGCGTTCGAAACTCGAGTGTAATACACCGGCTCGATAGAATACAAAAAAGAGCGTTAAGACTAATAGGAACTAGAGATGTCTCTGAAACAATTACCTCTCTAGAGTCTAGAACACCGACGCAATAATTCATGTCTTTCCTTATTTTATCGTTTCTTTTATAAAAAATGTTCACTCGAAGTAAACAGCTACATTCTATTCTCCCGTAATACTCGTCTCGCAAGGTATGCTCATCAGTTGACCCTTGAGCCTAATTTCGGAAGTACCGTGAAATATAGGGATTCTTTTTTTAGCCGAACAACACGAATTTGGAATAGTTTACCCGGCGAGATTTTTCCTTGCCAATTCGATTTGCAAGCATTCAAAACCAATTTTAATCGACACCTTCTGTCCTCCCACTCCCAATCACCCTCATGCTCACGCAGTGTACTTACATACATTAAAAGGGAAACAAATAGTCCCTTGTGCGCGCGTTTATTATAAAAAAATGACATTGCGATCACAGAGAAGCCTAAAAAAGTTAGACACAGAGTGTCTGTCTGTATGTATAACGATCTGCAGCCTAAACGTCTTAAGTGATTACCTTCAAATGGTGGTTGGGCTAAAAATAACGGTACCTGCCATATAATCGTTAAGGAAAAACTGAAATTTCTCGATTTTTTTGAGATTTTGTTTGTAGGAATTGACTATCTCTTTATCAAGACCAAAATTGCCTTTGATTTAACGATTTTTTTTAATTTTCGACTTTCTAGGTAACGGCTCATTTTATATTTGAAAAAAAAAAAACGTAGCCAAATTAATTCTGCATACCAAAATTTAGAATGACTTTTTTTCTATTTATTATATTTTTTTGAAAATGCAACATTTTTGAAACTACATAAAAAAAAAAATTTTATTTTAAATTTTACGATCAAAGTATATTGAAAAACTCTGAAAAACTGCGTACCAAATTTTCAGTAAAAAAATGTTTTTTTTTTTAATCTAAAAATAAAAAAATTAGATTTTATCAAAATCGGTCCTACAATTTTCGAAATAATTTTTTTTTTTATAAATTCATTTACAAGGCGTGTGATGGCGTTTATATGTCTTTAATGGCACTGGTGATTCCCAGTCGTTTCCACCTATATAGGTTATAAGGCAAATGAGGAAAGTATTTAACTAAGAGTTAAAGTGTCGGTATGCTCGCTCATCCTGGCTTTCATTGCTTAAATATGATTTCTCCTTTCATCGCTTTTTAAGACAAACGCGGATGCGCTGCAAAAATATTCTTCCCTGTCCCTGTACAATTTTTTAAATTTTGTGTTGGTCTGTCTGTCTTTGTGTCGGTTTTTTATGGCTAATTTCAGAAACGGCTGCACCGATTTTGAGGGAATTTTCACTAGCCGATTACTGATTTTGACGGAACTTGTAAAAGTAATTTAGGCTGTCTTAATTGCCGCTTGGTGGCGCTGGGGCTGCGGTGACTTTGTTTCGATTTTTTTTATTTATGGAACGATTTTACTAAAAAATCACACCATTAATATTTATAATATAAAAAGAAAGTCTTTGGCAAATTTTTTACCCGATAGATGGCGCTGAACTGGAAATATTAAACGAAGCGTAATTTTTCCTATAGTATATATCAAAACGATTACGTTGATAATGTTTAGTTAGTGTTGGATTCGAGATATGACGCTGTTTTCGGAATCCACAAAATTAATGGTATAACCGAGAAACGTCGGGTTAGTCCAGCTAGTCAAAGTATAAATGTAAAATATAAAAACCAAAATTTATTTGTTTCTTTGTTCGAATTTGATGCGCTGCCATACTGTTCACTCAATTGCAATGAATTGTTGTCAGCATATTGCCTGGGAAAATTATGGAAACAGAAAAAGGAGCTTCCAGTAGGTGGCGCACAATTCGTATCGAAAAATGTATTTGAAAGAGCAATAGAAAATTACGAAGTAATGAATTACTAAAAAAAAAGAAGAAATGTGATGTGAATTTATCTCATACCACAAGAAAGGACATTCAAATAATGGTCTATAGGTGGCGCTGCAAAAGAAAATTAGAAAATGAATACGACTGGTACGGCACGTACTTACTCTTGTGTGACTTATTACATTAAAGGGCAAGATCTTTGGCGTGATACAAGTATTTCAAAAATTGTAGGACCGATTTTGGTAATATCTTTTTAATAATTGTTTTCTTTGAGATTTTGGTATGCAGTTTTTCAGAGTTTATTAATATACAGCTGATCATAAAATTCTGTATTTTTTGGATCTGAAGGGTTGATCTGGGGAGAAAATATTTACGTAAATTTAGTTTTCCTTGTATATTATTATCATATCAACAATATTAAATTTAAATGGCTTGAACAATTTTGAAGACATTTTTGATTGGATTGCAATGTTAATATCGGTGTTTTTTTAGCTACAGTTGGACCCAATAGGTGGCACTGTTACCAGCATCAGAAATTTGTTGGTATATTTAAGTCGGTCATAATCTATAAATATAAATATGGATGTGTAGGTTCCTTAGGAGTACAAAACGAAGTGACCCATTTTGAAGACAATTTCTTCCTCATACTATTTAGTTCTAGATGTTTGTAAATAAGAAATCATGTTTACATACACTTCGTTATTAGTAAGACAGCGAAGATTTATTTATTTTATTTTTTTAATCAGAAAAAACCTTCATCGTTTGGAGGCGAATACAAAAGATTAACATTTTCTTCAAAGTTTTAAGATTTAAATTTTTTTAACTAAACAAACTGATATTGCTGCAAAAATGATAAGAGTAAGATATTTTCTGGCGCACTGATTTAATATAATAAATCGTTTTTAGTAAAAAAAAGAAATGTACAAAAACCCTTCCCCGTTGTTTCATTCTCTAAAAGTGGTTAGGTGTTATATTGTTTAAGTATGTATACATTTCAGATTGTTTAACAAACTTCAAACCAGCTAAAAAAAATGGGCATGAATGGGTCGCACGTACTGGCTCTTATGTGCCTAATTACATCTTTGACAGAAACAATTAAAAATAACACAGTTTGAACTTATAAAAAGTATCAAAACCACAATACTTAACAGTTTTTAGTAAAAACGAAGAGTGAAATCACACGTCTTAAATAACAAAGAATTTAACAAAAAAGTATTTCGAAAATTGTAGGACCGGTTTTGATAAAATCCTGTTTTTTTTTATTTTAGTTTTTTGAAAAAAAAATTTTTGTTTGTAATTTTGCTATTCCTTTTTTTTAGAATTTATTAATTTACATCTGATTTTAAAATTTTAAGTATTTTTTTTTGAAAAGTTTTAAAAATTTGCAAATAAAAAAATCTATTTTTTTTTTAAATAGAAAAAAAATAATTATTCAAAATTTAAATAAATAAATTATGTGTTTTAAAAAGAATATGTTTGCTTAATGTTATAAAAAGCAACATTATTAACAAAATCTGCAAAAAAAAAGCTCCAGCAAAGCACAATCCGAAAATCTAATTTCCGACCACTTTTCTGTAGGTACACCTGGGGCAGTTTATGGCCAGTTCGAATGTTGAAATTCAAGTCGTTGCGATAATTCAAAGGTGTTAAACCGCATAAAATCGAATGAGTAATCTTACATTTATCGATTTATTATTGAAATCAGTTGAAGTGAGTTGGAGCTTGTTGCAAACCAATCTAAATCTAGATTAGGAACTAGAAAAATCATTAATATTATCTCATTCTAATATATGGCACTCCCCATTAATCGATTGTTCGAAGTGAAAAGATTTACGAGGTTTAAAGTTCGTTTAGGCTGTATTATCAGAAATTGTTGATTGTCAATAGTTTAAATGTGGTTATTGGAATTCATTGGTGTATATATAAATCAGCTTGATTTCCTACATAGGCTTCAGTTTTTTACTTGCGATTATAGGAACTGTAAGGCAAATTTAGGATTCGTGAATATAAAAAAAATTGAGAATCAAAAATGACATTACGATCATAGAGATGCCTAAAAAAGTCATTGACAAAAAATGTCGGTCTGTATGTCTGTCTGTCCGGGTGTATATCGAGCTGCAGCCTAAACAGGTTAAGCGATTGCGTTCAAATTTGCTATGTGTGTATCTCTTGGCATTCCCCAGAGGGGAAATTGAAATTTTATTTTTGGTGCTAAAAATAACGGTACCTGCCATATAATTAAGGAAAAGAGTATTTTTCTCGAAAACGGCTCCAACGATTTACATAAAATTTTTGGAGATTTTTTTTGTTGGTATTAACTATTAACTAACTATTAGCCGCCCATACTCTTGACTTGTTTCTTACTTCTCACCCTGATAAATATACCATTAGTCTAACTTCTCCATTTGGCACTTCAGACCATTGTATCATTTCAGCTAATTTCTCATCCCCCACCCATCCAGTTAAAGAAAAACTTCCCACCAGGACCGTTTGGCAATACGAGAAAGTCAACTGGGACGGCCTGAATATCTTTTTCCGAAACTTTAACTGGTCACTTTGCTTCCTCGATAGTGACATTCATGCCAGTGCTGAAATGATCACAAAAGTGATTCTTCTAGGGATGCGTGCATTTATTCCTAACAGTAAAACGCATCAAACCTAAAGAAAAGTCTTGGTTTAATACTGAGTGTAAAGAAGCTATCAGGCTCAAAGAAGTAAGTTTCCGATCTTACAAAGCCAACCCTACAGAGGAAAATCGGAAAAAGCACAAACAAGCAAGGAACTCATGCAACTCCGTTATTGAAAGAACCAAATTTTTGCATGAACAAAAATTACGGCAAAAAATTCTGCAGTGTCCCCAAAGGCAGTAACAATTTTTGGTCATTTGTAAAAAATATAAAAAATTCCTCGACATCTTCGGTTCCAACGCTCATCGACAATAACAAACCAATTGTTTACTCTTCAGAGAAGGCAAACTTGCTCGCCGCCTATTTCGCTGCCAGCTCCACGCTGCCGCATAGCAACGTTGCCCCTCCTGTACTTGAGAATGTAAATTTTTTGGGACAGATTTTTTTCTGCACTCGTACAGTAGCAAGAGTTCTCAAAGATCTCGATATACACAAATCCGCTGGCCCGGATGGTATACCCCCGATTCTTCTGAAGAGGTGTTCTTCCACACTGGCAAAGCCACTGCGTAAGCTTTTCCATCGCTCCTACTCTTCTGGAATCTTTCCTAGAAGATGGAAAACAGCATTTGTCCAGCCTGTCCCTAAGAAAGGCGACCCATCCTCCCCTCCTCCTACCGACCCATAGCACTGACATCCCTTCTTTCTAAGGTCATGGAAACACTGATTAACCGTCAGCTTAAGGAATATATCGCAGATCGAAAGCTTCTCCATGACCGTCAGTACGGCTTCCGCAGCAACCGTTCCACTGGTGATCTGATGGCATATCTCACCGAACAGTGGAATAAATCTTTACATCGCTTTGGTGAAAGTAAGATTATTGCTCTTGATATCTCCAAGGCATTTGATACAGTTTGGCATGAAGCTCTCTTATCGGAAATGCGTGCTTTTGGGATCGATGATACTCTTGTTCGTTGGATTAGAAGCTATCTTCTGGACCGTTCAATACAAGTTGTATTGGACGGATTCAAGTCTGATTCCCACAAAATTATTGCTAGCGTGCCCCAGTGCTCTGTTCTGTCTCCGACTCTTTTCTTGATTTTTATAAATGATCTTCTGTCTGTTACTTCTAATCCACTTAACTGTTTTGCGGACGACTCCACCCTCAGCTTTTCATATTCGTTCGATAATTCACGTCCTTCGCCTTCGGACGTACAATTGCAACGGTGCCGTATGTCAAGCTCATTAAACTCCGATTTATACAGCATTGTCAAATGGGGTAATAGAAATCGTGTGGAGTTTAATGCTTCGAAAACTCAATGCTGTCTTCTGTCGTTAAAGCTAAACATGTGTGTCAACGACGACCTCCGTTGGAACGACCATATATTTGAAATCGCTAAGAATGCTGCTAAGTGCTTAGGTTTTCTGTGTCGGTGTAATAGAACTGTCACTGAATCAATTGCCCCTCTCGAACACCGACGCAATGTTTCATGTCTTTCCTTATTTTATCGTTTCTTTTACAAAAAATGTTCACTCGAAGTAGCCAGTTGCATTCCTCCCCTTAAAAGTTTCTCCCGTAATACTCGTCTCGCAAGGAATGCTCATAAGTTCACCCTGGAGCTCAATTTCGGACGTACCGTGAAATATAGGGATTCTTTTTTTAGCCGAACAACACGAATTTGGAATAGTTTACCCGGCGGGTAAACCCTTGCCATTTTGAGAGTCTATAAACGGTACCTTCCATATAACGGTTTTTTTAATTGTCGACTTTCTTGTTAACAATGGATTTCAATAAAATATATATTTGAAAACATCTAAGTATCGAAATTAATTCTGAATTGAATTGAATATTTTTTTTTTTATTTTTAATTAATTTTTGAAAATTCAATATTTTTAAAAATTATCAAAAAAAAATATTTAAAATTTTATAATCAGATGTTTATTAATAAACTCTAAAAAACTGCATACCAAAATTTTAAAACTATTTTTTTTTCAAAAAAACTAAAAATAAAAAACAGAATTTTATCAAAACCGGTCCTAAAATGTTCGAAATACATTTTTTATAAATTCTTTGTTATTTAAGACGTGTGATGGCGTACTTCATTTTTACTGAAAACCGTTAAGAATAGTGGTTTTGATACTTTTTTATTAATTCAAACTGTGTTATTTTCAACGTAAATTTTACTTGTTGCGGTCAAAGATCTTGCTTTCCAATGTAATTAGGCAGTAGGCACATAAAAGCAAGTACGTGCAACCCAGTCGTGCCTTTTTTCTAAGATTCTGCTAAAAAAAAGATTAAGAACTTAAATAAAAAAATACATCAAAAAATAATGGCAAAACGCAAAATTAACGCACTCTAGCGTAACTTGATCCATTCAAACAAATAAGAAACATTTACAAAATATTTCAGAAGCATCACATTTGCCAAATTTTTTTGCTTTACTGTATGTACTACGTTCATTTTTTTTTTGTAAATTGTTTTCGATCTGGACATATGTATTCTCCCTTGACTTAACATTATAAAGGCAAATATACTCAAATCGAGACGCAATAGTCTTCATAACTACTGGCAAAAAAAGATAAGACTATAGACAATTAAACAATCCACATTCCAAGCCAAATAGCAAACAAATCCATAAAACTTACCCGTGCCTTACGATCTACCAACTTCCTTGTCATTTTGAAAATACATTATAGCACAAAATTTCTGAAAAGTAAACGTGAACAACTGACATTTACCTTTTACGGACGCCAAACGCCAAACAAATATACATACCTAACCTGCCTGCCTACAGGTAAACATTACAAAATAAGGAAATTAAAATAATAAAGAAAAAAAAAACAAACCTCATCCATAGGAATCGCGCAAATACAAAACTCTCATTTGTATCTTTTTCCATATAAAAATAGAAAACTATCGTCATTGTGACATTATGTACAGTAAACACTTATTGCGCGTTTGCCGCTCCCGCTAAAAATACCCTCAGTCTACAAATTGAGCTGAACCTCATGCAAACTATAAAAAGATACTCAATTCATCTTTTAATTTATGTGTCACTTGGTTCAGCAACCTAAATAAAAAAAAATTATATAAACAACCTAGATACAAAAATAAAGGCAATTAAAAAGTTGGTGACCCGCTGCTGAACGGTTTCGGCTCCCTTCACTAAACGCACTGATTCATACACAATAACAATTCAAAAGATAAAGAATCTAAACAATTAACTACTGATAACCTCAGCCAGTGCACAAAGTTTACCCAGAAGCCAGTGTTGACAAATAGCAACTTCCAAATACAAATAAATTAAAACGAGGTTCTATTAATTGACAACTAATGGTTGAAATGTCTGCGGCCTGCTGACACCACACCCCTTTTTTGTTCTATTCAAATTTTTTACAGAAATAGGAGATGATAGGGGTTACTTGATTTACGTAGGAACATTGCCAGGTGCTAAAAGTTTGAGAGTATAGAATCAGTGAGATAAACATTTTAAAATAAAACAACTGAATTCAATAATTGTAAGCAACTTTTTAATTGCTTAAATGAGTTGATTGTCTCTACAAAGAAACTCATTTGAAAGTTTATTTTTTCCTTTTTTTTAAACATTGTGAGTCATTTTGATTAATTTTAATTAATTAAAACTGTCGTATGCTAGTTGATCAACTTGTTCCATACTGAAAAAAAGTTTCCCAAGTTTTAATTCTGTTTTTGTGAAATTTGATCTACAAATAGTTAAATAAGTGCTTGCTTTTGCATTGAAACAGAAATCTTACTACGTTATATATGAACAAAAAAATTTTGGTTCCTAATGCTGAATGTAGTTTTGGCACATTGACAGTAAAAAAATTTAAAAAATCGTTTTTAATAAGAAATAATGATCATGAAATTTAAGTTTTCGCAAAAAAATAATAAATGTCTTTTTATATTAGCAGAATCTCTAACATTATTTTAAAAAATGTAGATTCGTCGTCTTCATCCGGGTGCCAGTTTTTTTTATTCTAAAACGGGCATTTTTTTCACCGATCAATAGCTAGGAGAGTATTCATACTGAGCCAAGTGATCTTGTTTGCCCAAATTAAAAATTAGAGAACTTCTTAATTAATTTTTTTATAGAAAATGAAAAAAAAATGAACTTAAACCATTCCTAGAATCTCACCAAGAGGCATTCCAATAATGGTATCGAGACTATCACGATAAATTGTGCACTATCTTTAAAAGAATCCTAAATCAAACAGCATTTGTACCTTTTCAACAAGGAGATATAAAACATTAACGTTTTACCCGGGCGCCATTTAATGAGAGCTTCTTACACATACAAAAAGAAGAATTCAGCTGTTTAGTTTAAAAGAAAAACTTCTTTCAGCTTTTGAATAACTAATTAACTCAGATTTGGAAAATTAGTATTCATGTCCACATCTAAACCTTACAGATATCTATTCGGGCGCCATTTAACTAGAGATCCCTTTAGCTATTGATTAATAGAACGAATCGGGGGTTTGTAAATTTGTTGCACTATTTACTACTTTAAAGCTTTTTATAATCAGTATTCTTGTCCAAATCTAAGTTGTACAAGTTTTTTACCCGGGCGCCATTTAGATAGAGCTTCAACATTTTATAAGGTTTAGATATTTTTTTCGGTTAAAAAGAACTCACTTTAGATATGGAATCATCTAACAAACCTGGAGTTTATAAATCAGCTTGGGTTTTCAAAGCTTAGTATTATTTTATAGCTTCAACTTGGGCGCCATTTAGTTGGAACTTCGTGAATTGAAAAAAATTATTATTATTTATTTAACTCTTTTAAGTAAAATAAACCTTTTCTTAAGCTCTTTAAATATGTTTCAACCCCGAGTTTTTTGATTGAAATTTATTCCCAGTATATGTCTTACATATATATATATATATATAAAGTTCTTACCCGGGCTCCATTTAATTAGAACTTTACATTGTTAAAATTGATCAAATCCAGAGTTGAAAAATCAGTATTCATTCCCAAATCTAAGTTTACCAGGTTTCTACCCGGGCGCCATTTAATTACAACTACTACATTTTATAAAATGACGGTTGATAACAACTTATTTTAGCTATTTATTAATCGAACAAACTTTGGGTTGGTAAAAATTTTGTTAAAAATTAATTTAAATTTTCTTAGGCGCCATTTAGTTAGAGCTTCTGTAATTGAAAAGATTATGTCAACGTTCAGGCAGAAAAAACTTCTCTAGATCATGGTCAATCCGGAGAGTATTTATTTTTAAAGATATGTCTTACAAACAAGTTCTTACCCGGGCGCCATTTAATAGTATATTTTTTTATTGACGAATCTATTTCAAACGTTAAGGTTAAAAAGCAACTTTTAGCTTTAGAATAATGCATTAAAACAAGAGTTAATAAATCAGTATTCTTGTCTAAACTTTAGGCTAACATACCTGTTTGTACTTGGGCGCCATTTAGTAAGAGTTTCTGTAATTGTAAATATATGAACTCAACTTTAAAGTGAACAAATTTCTTTTATGAGGTACAAAAATATAGATCAACCCGTGGTTTGTGGCATTCATTTCCAAAGATATGTATGTATGTACATCTTACATTAAAGTGTTTTATCCGGGCGCCATCTAATAGGATTTTTTTCATTGAGAAACGTACCTTAAATGTTTAGGTAAAAAATAAGCTTTTTTAAGCTTTAGAATAATGTACTAAAACCAGGGTTTTTAAATCAGTACACATGTCCAAACCTTAGACATGGGTTAGTACCCGGGCGCCATTTAGTTATAGTTTTTGTAATAGTAAATATGAACTCAACTTTAAAAAGAACAAATTTCTTTTAAGAGGCTCAAAAATATGGATGAAACCGTGATTTGTTAATCGGCATTAATTTCTCTAGATATGTCTTAGATAAAAGTGTCTATCCAGGCGCCATTCAATTATTTTTTTTTATAAAATTGATGACATCGGGGAATTTTGTTGGTTAAAAACTTATTTCTTTATTAAGGGAATAATGGATTTTATTTATGGCTTACAAAGCAATATTCTTTTTCGAAATTAATTATTATTAAAAAGGTTCTACCCGGGCGCCAATTAATAAGAAAACCTTCTCTTACTATACAAAATTATTGTATAATAGATCTAACTTGGGATTTACCAATCACCGTTAATTTTTTTTAAATTAAGTCGAATATTTTGATTTAAAGGTACAGCCCACGAACGAAGCTTCTCTTATTAAGCCATTAAAAATTTAAGAAGAAGTTTCTACCAAAGCTACCATGAGTCACATTTTCATAAAATTTTAAACTATGTAAGGCAATATGTTAATGAACTCGAATATTATCATACTGGCAACACTTCTAGGAACTGATCTGAATTAACGTTGAACTGAATTACTCATCCAGCATAATAGAAGCTAAACTCTCGTCGAAGCGGTCCGGCGACTTTGTTTTCTTTCAAACCTTGATGAATCATTTGTTCTCTGTTTTCCTTGTTATTATTTTTGTTGTGTTTATTTTCTTCCAACAATACTTGTTTATATACACATTAACAACAAATAGTATCCCAGCCTTAGCTGAAAAGCCAGCTCAAAGATACAAAATTCCAATCCAACCGAGAACCACCCCGAGTGTGTTTAGGTATCTTCTTCTCAATCCGGCATTCTAGCTCACAAGTAGTGCGGTTTGTACGTACCACACAGTAGACTCAATAACATGCGGGAGATTCATCATCATCATATCATCATATCGCTCATCCTCGTCGTCTTCGTTTTCCTAACCCGACCGCAGCCACAAGCCGCAGAAAACCATGAAAATTTGTGGCGCACTCTCGATGGGATTCGGTTATAACTGGTGATTCAGTTGAGTGTGATCGTTTAACCCGTTGACAACGATTTGGCTATTTTTAAATGTCGTTTCCATTTTTTCGATTTTATTTTTGTCGGTGATAAGGAGGCATACCAATTGACTCATTGTGGTGGAAATTTGTTGTTCCCCAGAGTACCCGTCCCCGTCACCGCACAGAGATTTTCATACCGCAAGTGGAACCCCTCTCCGTGTAACAAGTGGATACTCGAAAAAGTGCACAATATTCGCAAAGGCAAACCAGCTGGACAGAGGACGGCAGCTGTGGTAGTCGCGGCGCAGTCACGCAGCCCGCATCGCCCCAAGTGACTACGCAACCGCCCGGTACGGAACACCACAGTGCCAAATCGAATGGCTTCGTGCAGTCAGTGTAAATTCTGAACACGACGAACGACAACGACACCATAGCGCGCAGTGGAATATTTTTTTTTTTTGATTTATTTTTATTTGCAAAACGAGATATAAAAGATAAACAAAAAAAAAAAAGCAGAAAACTAGGAAAACAGTTCGATAAAATGGAATACGTGGAATACCTTGAAGTAGTTTGGGATTATTTGCTCATTCTTTGGGAGTACTGCCCCTGGATTGCGTACGCATTGGCTTTCTTCACACTCGTTCCCAAAGTGTGGAAACGCACAGTGATCGGTGCAACAACTGAACTTCGTGACGTCAAATTTCATCGATGTTATGGAGCTGAACGGTGCTGTCATCCACTGGAAGACGACGAGGTAGTGCGTCCACGGAAGAAAGTCCTCCGGCGATTTGTTCCCCGACATGACCCAACAGTCGAAAATAAATCCGAGAGTGCAACTCATTCACAAGCGCCGCCGCCAGCACCAACTCTCCTCCCCACGCAGCCAAATCATGTCAATCAAATTGCAAAAATGTTCGAGGGCAATGCCCGCAAAGTGAACAGAGTGACGCCAATTGTAACATACGACCCGAGCTCGGGCTTGCAGCAATCCCCAGATGTGGCTGCAACAAAGAGAACAGTAAACGACGACTTGAAGTGCGAGAAAACGACAGCGGCATTGCGAAACTTGGAAGAACGCTATTTCAAGCCTTCGCCGTTGTCAGGCAAACCGGAAAACATCCCAGAAAACGATGAGAACTCAGCTGACTTGCTGAATCGTCCTTTGGAGACATCGAGCATTGTTATCCAGCGACGGCGGCGATACCCATCGACGTCGCCATCACCTCCGCCGCCGGCGAGACCACTGTCGCGACCGAACTCGCTTAAGGCCAGCATAGAGAATATATTCGCGCTGGCTAGCAAGAACAGCTTGAGTAGTTTAAGTCCCAATGGACCGGTTAGTTCGATAGAGGAGATCCTGTCGCAGCGTCGACTTTCCAGACCGTTGTCGGCGTACTCGATAAGTGACCTCCTGGGAGACAGTCTGCCGGATGAGAGTTACATAGAGAGCTTCTTTGGAAACCTCAACAAATAGTTGCCCAATTGAGCTGGTGTTTGTGGATCAATATAATGTGTGTATTGTGCCATTGTTATATGTAATTTTGGAATCAGAATGCTCACAAACAATGGATGCAACTTATTCTAAGTCGGTTGTGATAAGAACAAAGTGTCTTCGATGTAAACGTAGCCTAAATCTTAAGTAGTATTTGCCTTTTTTTTGTAATAAAAGGGCATTCTTGTGATATTTTCCATTGTCCTCTGTTGGTTCTGTATTGAGAGATATTTTAAGGGTGATGTCACACTATCTCTTATCGCGTACCTATATCGTTTTAGAACATTTTTTTTTTTATTTTTTAGTAGATTTGCTAAAAACTGATTGTTGATTATCAATCAATAAAAGATATTGTTTGACTTTGGCAGATAAAAAAATATTGATAGTCATTCAAAAGACAAGAGAAAAATGATAAAAGAATTAATAAAAAAAAAATACGAAATAATAAAAAAGAGGGGGGGCAAGAGAGACAGGAAGGAAAAATTAAAAAAAATCGGAGCATTATTTTAATTTTATTTTACTCACCTCAACTTCCTTTACATTTTTTTGGTGGACTAAAGGAATGTATTGATGGACATTTATTTGACGTGTAAATACTTTTTTTAATTAAAAGTTTTTTGCGTGGTATGAATATTTTAACAGATTGCGAATTTTTGTTTTTTTTTTTTTTATTTGGAAATTGTTTTTGAATGTCGTGATATATAGGTAGGTAATTTATTACCTACTTTTTGAAGCTGTCATATTGCCTCTCCCTTCAACTTTTTTTCTGAGTAATAGTAAGAAATTAATAACTATTTTAATTTAGAAAAAAAATAGAAAACTGTACTTGTTAAAGCAAACATCTTGCTAAAAAATCTTATTTACGAATAACGATAGTTGTAATTATTATATATTTTTTTATTGAAGAATTATTATTATTGAATATAATAAATGATACGAAAATTTGACTATGAGTTTTAATATTAGCTGGGATAAAGTTCAATTGATGTGAGTTGCAGACATATTCTATGGGCAGATTTTTATCGTTTTTATTATTTTTCAGCATCAAATTTGTTTTTAATAGCAAATGTTTGTGGATATTTTATTTTTATTTGCGTATTTTGCATTATTATTGTATGTAACGGGTGATTTTTTTGAGGTTAGGATTTTCATGCATTAGTATTTGACAGATCACGCGGGATTTCAGACATGGTGTCAAAGAGAAAGATGCTCAGTATGCTTTGACATTTCATCATGAATAGATTTACTAACGAGCAACGTTGCAAATCATTGAATTTTATTACCAAAATCAGTGTTCGGTTCATTCACCGTAACGTTGCGTCCAACAGCATCTTTGAAAAAATACGGTCCAATGATTCCACCAGCGTAAAAACCACACCAAACAGTGCATTTTTCGGGATGCATGGGCAGTTCTTGAACGGCTTCTGGTTGCTCTTCACTCCAAATGCGGCAATTTTGCTTATTTACGTAGCCATTCAACCAGAAATGAGCCTCATCGCTGTCGATAAAAAAGCGGATTTTCTGCCAACTTTTCTAGGGCACTGATTTTGGTAATAAAATTCAATGATTTGCAAGCGTTGCTCGTTAGTAAATCTATTCATGATGAAATGTCAAAGCATACTGAGCATCTTTCTCTTTGACACCATGTCTGAAATCCCGCGTGATCTGTCAAATACTAATGCATGAAAATCCTAACCTCAAAAAAATCACCCGTTATTTAATTAATTTTATTTTGTTTTAATTGTATTTATTTATTTTTTATAATATTTTAGCCTAATTTGTTTGTATTATTTTACTCTTATTAATTTTAGTTTGTTCTATTTTATTTTTTTTTTGTATGGTGTTCGATTTTTTGATTTTTTTTTAATTCTATCAAAAATTAAATTATTTAGTTTTAGTTTATTTTGTATAATTCATATTGTTTTTATTTATTTTTAATTTTAATTTAATTTATTTATCTATATTATATTTCATTTTACTTTATTTTATTTAATTTTGTTTTATTTTTTTTTATATTTTAGTTTATCTAGTTTTTTTTTAAATATTTTTTTTATTTTATTTAGTTTTTTTTGTTTTGAATTTAAATTGAATCTTATTTAATATAATATGTTTTATTTTATTTAATTTATTTAGTTTTTTTTTTGTTTTTAATTTAATTTAATTTTATTATATTATATTTAATTTAATTTATTTTAATTTTCGTTGATTTGATTTTATTTTATTTATCATATCGAATTTTATTTTATTTTATTTTATTTTATTTTATTAAACTTCACTTTATTTTATTTTGTATTAAATTTTAATTGAAATTAAGTTTAAAAAAAATAAAAATATTTAAATTATATTTATATTGTTTTATTTTTATTTCATTTTATTTTATTTAAATATAATTAATTTTTATTTAATTTTATTTTATTTTATCCTGTTCATATTATAAAGGTTTGGAAGTTTGGGCCGTTGTCCCGCAATCAGTTTAATGAATTAACGGTTCTTGATGAAATGTTGATGCATGGATGAGATACTTTATTGGAAAAAAGGCTGTTTTGTACCTTGACAAATCTTAATGTTTTCTTTGGGAGAGGCTTAAATATGCAATGTGTTTTGACTGGAGGTTTGTTTGTTCTGTTTTCCACGCCTCAATGATTTCACTGATTTGTGAAGTTTGGTAGGAAACTGGACGAGTTACTGGATTAACTACAATGGCTATTTTGTACGGCAAACAAAAATTAAATCTAGACAGAAGAGTGACACATTTTAATTTGAATAATAAATATGATAAATATGATAACTAAATTAAAGGTAGTGGCCCGTGGCTTAGTGGATAGTGTGTCGTGTCGGACTGCTAAGCGAATGAGCCTGGGTTCGAATCCAGCTCATAGCCACCTTCTTTTCCGGGGTGCTGCCTCTTGCGAGGAACTGAAAAAACCTCCAAGAGTAAAGTTTGTCTCGAAAAAGTGCTTCTCATGTAGCCGTTCGGACTCGGCGGTAAACTGTAGGTCCCTTCCATTCTTGCAGAGTAACAACACACACACAGGAATGGTTGAGAGTATAAGTCACTAGGCCTTGGCTCCTTAAGGAGCTGTCGCGCCAGTAAATTTATTTATTTTTTTTTATTAACGGTAACCAATAATATACCAACTCTATATACTACGTTGTTAGAAAAATAAAATTTAAAAACAACAACAACAAAAAATATTTGTATTTTTATTTTAATTAATTTAATTTATTTTATATTCTTTTAATTGTATTCTATTTTTTGTTTATTTTAGTTAATTTTTCTTTAATTCTTGTTTGTTTTATTTTATTTTGTTTCCTTGAGATTTTTCAAAGTTTAGATCTAGGTATTAAAATAAAGGTACTTAAAATATTGCAAATAATAAGAAGCTTATTTTCTCAAGAACGACTTCAAGAGTGTCGATGGACTTATTCTGGTCTACAATTAAATTAAAAAAAGATATCATTTAACTTAAAAAAATGAAAGCCAATTCCACACCTGGTTTAAATTTCAAAGATTTAACCATTTCATTAATTTCTTAATTATATTTCATTAATTTCTCAAAGATCTCGATATACACAAATCCGCTGGCCCGGATGGTATACCCCCGATTCTTCTGAAGAGGTGTTCTTCCACACTGGCAAAGCCACTGCGTAAGCTTTTCCATCGCTCCTATTCTTCTGGAATCTTTCCTAGAAGATGGAAAACAGCATTTGTCCAGCCTGTCCCTAAGAAAGGTGACCCATCCTCCCCCTCCTCCTACCGACCCATAGCACTGACATCCCTTCTTTCTAAGGTCATGGAAACACTGATTAACCTTCAGCTTAAGGAATATCTCGAAGATCGTAAGCTTCTCCATGACCGTCAGTATGGCTTCCGCAGCAACCGTTCCACTGGTGATCTGATGGCATATCTCACCGAACAGTGGAACAAATCTTTACATCGCTTTGGTGAAAGTAAGATTATTGCTCTTGATATCTCCAAGGCATTTGATAGAGTTTGGCATGAAGCTCTCTTATCGAAAATGCGTGCTTTTGGGATTGATAATACTCTTGTTCGTTGGATTAGAAGCTATCTCCTGGACCGTTCAATACAAGTTGTATTGGACGGATTCAAGTCTGATTCCCATAAAATAAATGCTGGTGTGCCCCAGGGCTCTGTTCTGTCTCCGACTCTTTTCCTCATTTTTATAAATGATCTTCTGTCTGTTACTTCTAATCCACTTAACTGTTTTGCTGACGACTCTACCCTCAGCTTTTCATATTCGTTCGATAATTCACGTCTTTCGCCTTCGGACGTACAATTGCAACGGTGCCGTATGTCAAGCTCATTAAACTCCGATTTATACAGCATTGTCAAATGGGGTAATAGAAATCGTGTGGAGTTTAATGCTTCGAAAACTCAATGCTGTCTTCTGTCGTTAAAGCTAAACATTCCCCCAATGTCATTGTCCATGAATGGCACTTACATCGAAGAAACCGAAAAGCTCTCAGTACTCGGTATGTGTGTCAACGACGATCTCCGTTGGAACGACCATATATTTGAGATCGCTAAGAATGCTGCAAAGTGCTTAGGTTTTCTGTATCGGTGTAAGAAGTATTTTTCCCCATCTGATCTGGCTACAATTTATAAAGCGTTTATACGCCCTAAACTCGAGTATAACTCCCACCTCTGGGCAGGTGCTTCGCAAACATCGCTTCACCTGCTTGATAGAATACAAAATCGAGCGTTAAGATTGATAGGAAATAGAACTGCCGCTGAAACAATTGCCCCACTCGTACACCGACGCAATGTTTCATGTCTTTCCTTATTTTATCGTTTCTTTTACAAAAAATGTTCACTCGAAGTAGCCAGTTGCATTCCTCCCCTTAAAAGTTTCTCCCGTAATACTCGTCTCGCAAGGAATGCCCATCAGTTCACCCTTGAGCCCAATTTCGGACGTACCGTGAAATATAGGGATTCTTTTTTTAGCCGAACGACACGAATTCGGAATAGTTTACCCGGCGGGATTTTCCCTTGCCATTTTGATCTGCAAACATTCAAAACCAATGTTAATCGGCACCTCCTATCTCTCCCCTCCCTTTCTTCGTAATGCCCGCGCAGTGTGTTCTACATTAAAAGGGAAACACATAATCCCTTGTGCGCGCGTTAATTATAAAAAAAAAAAAAATAGAATCTTTGTTAATTTGCAAAATAATATTGATTTAACTCTGTACATATTAAAGCTTCTTTTGATGTCTACTCGTATGTAAAAATACAAGTTAATAATTCAAACACACTGTTTGGAAAGCTCGTGGAGAAAGGTAGACAAAGTGACCTAGTTTCTTGAAAATTAAAAAGATTACGATTACGCTCACTTGAGTTTGTCACCAAAGAAAACAATAGGATGGGCGATCATTAACCGTTACAGAGTAAAACGATTTGTCATTGTTTTGATGTTATCGAAATGAATGTCAATTACCCGCTTCAAGAATTTTTATTTTGATGGAAGACTTAGATGATGTTGAATAAAATTATAAAATTAGGAATGATTATTGCTTAATGGTTGTTTTAGACTTGTGGATTGAATGTAAAATTGTATACTTTTCTTTTACAGCATTTTTTGTGGAAAAGTATGAAGAAATGTTTTTTTACAGCTGTAGGTATCAATTTCTCTATCAAATTACTCAAATTAAAAGTGAAATTGAATTTGCAATCTTTTCAGCATCAAAAAATAAACTTTTTCTCAATAATTAAAATAAAAAATGTGTTCAATTTTCAAAAGCCGTTTTTCAGTTGGTGGAAACAGTTTGGCTGTATGTTTATCTGCCTGTACGAATGTATCTTTAACTAGAGCATGAAAGATTGATTTTGAATATATTGTTATTTTGACATTCTTCAGATGACTTATTTCAATGTGACTGTTAATGGGACACTGGATCTTGCGAGGAAATAGCAAATCCTTGAATATAAAACTGTTTTTGAATAGTGCACGTTGGTCCCCTCGGCTTTTGTAGGCTCGCAAAGCCCACACCGTAATGGTTGAGCTTATAAATCTTTAGGCCTTGATTCCTTAAGAATTCTAATTGAATCATAACAATTAAGATAAGAAATAGAAAACTTGAAACTAGGTATATATGTACATATTTTACATATTAAATGAAACAAAATATTTACTGTCACTTTTCTTGACTGATATTTCAAAATCACACAGTTAAAAAAAACTCGTTCAAAAATGAAAAGCAAAATCAAGAGTGGAAACTCAAGCACATCAATGACCTTCATTTAAAAACAAAATTGAAAAAATTCATCGAGTCATTTTCAAAATATTGATTTTCAAAAAAGACTTAAAAAAATAATAAAAATGCAAAATAAATTTGGTTAACTACGTCTTCCTGAATATCAATTTTGATTGTAATCGGTTAATCAGTTCTCGAGAAAGTCAAAGAAAAAGAAATGGTCAGAAGGAACCTTTTTACAAAAACATATCTGACTGGTTTTTTTTTTATTTATGAACAAATTATTTCAAAAAATGAAAATACATTTGTATGTATATAGATTTGGTTAAACATTTTATTAATATTTATTGATTAGTTTTAAAAATACTGTCAATTAAAAAAAAATCAAAAATTAATTATAAATAAAACAAAAAATATTCAAAATGTTGATATGTATAATTTATTTGGCAACCTACATATATTAAAATTAAAATTTTAATTGAAATCCAATGACACGTTACCGAGAAAGTTGAAAACTAAAAAAAACATTAACCTTTATTGGGTATAATTTTTTTTAATAAAATCATACCAATACCAAAACACTCTCAAAAATGTTCTTCAAAATCGTTGGAGTCGTTTTCGAGAAAAATAAGCTCTTCCTTAAAGCGGTGATATGGCAGGTTCTTTTATTTTAAGCCCTAAAAACCACCTGATGAGGAATGCCAAAAGAACCACACATGTATACCAATATTGAAGGTTATCACTTTAGCCGTTTAGGCTACATTATATTACACATACAGACGGACAGGCAGACAATAATGTATTGTTTGATTGTTCTCATTTTTTTTATAAGCACGAATCCAAAACTTGCCCATATAGTACATACATATATCGCACACGGGCTGATATCCAATGCTGTTGTCTATGTACTCGGAAGGTTATCAACCGACATACTCAGGACCGTCAAAAACTCTGCCAAATGCTTACAGGTTTTTATATCTATGAAGAATGTTTTCATTGCTTCAGATCGGATAAACATAACTCAAATCTTTGAGAAAGTGACAATGCAGATCTCCTCTTAAAGAATTCACACGGTATACCTGTCTCGCTAAGAATGCTCATAAGTTCACCCTTGGGTGTAATTTCGAAAGAACCCAATAAATATTATTTTTTTAGCTGCACAACACGAATGTGAAATGATTGACAAAACACATGATTTGAAAACATTAAAAAAACTACTTTCATAGACAAATCATTTCTCATTTGTTTTTTCTAGCCAGAGGCTTGCTTTTTTCATTCCATACTTTTGGGCGCAATTTCAAATATTAAGTATTTCCTCTTCCTATAATTAAACATGCATATGTCTGTATAGATATTTAAAGACCTTAAACAGACAATCAAAACGACAAGGTAATTCCCAGATACACATTAACCACACTTCTATGTTCTGACTCACCAATTGGCCAGTCACCACCATTGCACCATAAAACAGTTTTTATCTGCTAACCAAAACAACACCTTTGCCTGCTTTGCACCTCCACATCTGGAACTTTGTGGTTCACCCTTTAGTAAATGGATCCTCTCTTTACGATTAACACCATCGTTTGTACGGTCCAATGCGGACAAAATAGATAGATACTCTCGTGTATCTAACTTCATTAAAGTATCTTCATTTCAATAGCTCGCAATCTTATCTAATAGACTTATCATTTATTTATGCCCGAGTATTAGTTTCATGCTCATTGTGACTTGTGTTTAGTGTGGTACTTAAATGTTAAAGCGGCATTAAGCTGGAAGTTAATTCAATTTGTTTACGCCGCGCCGCGCCGCTTAGGAATTAACTCGTGCCGATCGGAAAGCTAAGGCTAAGGTTTATAATATTTATTGAAATTAGTTTGTGTTCATTTTTTGCGTTGAACTTTTAATTAACCGGTATCTATCAGATTTTTCTATAAGTGGGCGTTAACTAATCGTATCTACTCAATTTAGACTTAATTGCTATTTAGTCATAAATGACTTGTTTGTTATGGAAGCTGTTCGAAAAATGGTAATTATACGATTTCGAGATGTTGTCGGTTCTCATTTAACCCAAAAAGGATACCTGGAGAAGCCTTGAAACTATATAGCTTTGCTGTTCTACACTTCCGAAATTTTTCCAAGAAAAATGAAACGCGCATTTAAAACAAATCATTGATTAGATTATAATATAGTCCCCATTGTACTAATACATAAATGTTTCGGCGAATTTTATTTTCTTATCTGGACAGTTAGTATGATGTTGTTTTGTTTACCTTCGTACTAACTAAAATCAAAAAAACAAAGAATTGTATGGTAATTTAAAGCTTATTTTGCATTTTATATTCTTATATCGAAACCGTAAATTTGACGACCAAGAATGAAGTGAGCTATAAACCTCAATTGAAATTTTATTTTTAGGCCTACAAATAACGGTACCTGCTATATGACCGTTTAGGAAAAGGTTATTTTTCTCGAAAACGGCTCCAACGATTTTGATGAAAATTTGGAAATTTTTTTTTTGGTTGGTATTGGCTATCATTTGATTATAACCAAATTCACGGGAAAAGTCTTAAGCGATTATCTTCAAATTTGGTGTGTGTGATTCTTTTGGCATTCCCCAGAGGGGAAATTGAAATTTTATTTTTAGGCCTACAAATAACGGTACCTACAAGTACGGACCGTTTAGGAAAAGCTTATTTTTCTCGAAAACGGCTCCAACGATTTTGATGAAAATTTGGAAATTTTTTTTTGGTTGGTATTGGCTATCATTTGATTATAACCAAATTCTCGGGAAAAGTCTTTTAACGGTACTTTTCATGTAATGTTTTTTTTTTTTTATTTTGGGCTTTCTCGGTAACAGAAGATCTAAGTAGCCAAATTAATTCTGCATATCAACATTTTTAATAACTTTTTTTTTCTAATTAAAATTAATTTTTGTTTTTTTTCAAAAATCAATATTTTTAAAACTAATAAACAAAATATTTTAAATTTAAACTCTAAAAACTGCATACCAGAATTAAAAAAAAAAAATAAAAAAAACAGGATTTTATCAAAACCGGTCCTACAATTTTCGAAATACATTTTTCATAAATTCTTTGTTATTTAAGACGTGTGATGGCGTACTTCATTTTTGCTAAAAACCGTTAAGTATTGTGGTTTTGATAGTTCTTATAAGTTCAAACTATATTACATTCAACGTAAATGTTGAATGTTTGTTTCTGTCAAAGATCTTGCCTTCCAATGTAATTAGGCACATAAGAGCAATTACGTGCGACCCAGTTGTGTCCATTTTTTTGTATAGAACCCTGCACATTGGTGTTGAATGTCAGCAAGCTTTATTGGAGCAAAAATCGACCCGGGTTAAACGTTCTATATTCTTGCTGGAGCATTGTTTATAGAAAAAGCGGTAGAATTAATTGGGACAGAAGAGAAGAAGAGAATTTCGAATTTGTTCGAGCCAAACAAATGTTTCTAACAAGGAAATGCAAATAAGTAAAAGGGTGAATGGAACAGTCCAAAAGTTAATTTCCAATCCATCGATTAAAGGGTTCGATGATACAAATTGCACACATTTTTGATAATAGAGATTGATGCCAAACTTTATTAAGTGCTTTTGAAATAATAAGTGCAATTATTTAACTTCGTCCACAGGATCACGGTCCCATTGTTCGTTGAAATATTCATCAGCTGCGCTCAAAATAATAGTAGTGAATTCAGAAATTATTAAAGTATGAAAAAACCAAAAGCATTTTATTTAGCAATTTATGTTTTATATTTTTTACGTGATAACGTCTTATAAATCGATGACAGGCTACACGTACGAAATAACATGACTCATGCTGATGAGACTAATGACTGATGCTAAATCGATCGCAAGCGCCAGGCGAACATGAAAAAGAACAGGCGCAAATTCCCAAAATAATTCTACTCAAATTCAAAAAGAACAAGAGAAAAAGAAATGCAAAATAGGCGGAGTTTTGTTAAAATAGAAAGTAGATGTAGATATTGGGGTGTGTGTGTGGATTTAACGAGGGGGTTTGTGGGTGTGTGTTAACGGAATGTATGTTGGTGTTGCTGCCATCAATGTTTTCTTATGACGTTATCACGTAAAATTATCGTCTGTAAACCGACTTAACAGACAACCAACTCTTTTTTTAAGAAAGTTTAAAACTTAATTATCTAAAACCTAAGCAATAATTTAAATTTCAATTTCAATTAATTACAATAAGACGAGACTTAAAAAATAATAAAATTCTTGAAAAAGGACTGTCAAAATAGTAGTAGTGCCACTAAATATAATATATTAGGAAATTGCCTTATGTCTTAAAATTCTTTGATTTTACCGATAATTTACTCAAATAAAACGTGACTCGAAGGCCGTGGGACATGTTGTCTTGAGGTTTTACGACCTTGTAATACGATTTTAGATTCTTCTTATCGTAAAATATTTCACTATTTCTCTATTATTATTATTAGTATTATTATTATTACTAAGTTCAATAGCTCTTTGCGCTAACAAAATTCGTTTGGCTACATTGTTTGTAAATGTGTGTAAATGAAAACGTACCAGAAAAACAAATCAGCAAAATTGCTATGAAAGCATAACGGTACAAATTTAATTGCTCTTTAACAATACGTTGAACTGGTTAAGACAGAGAACGATAAAATTATCAAATCACGATAATAACTACAAACCTTAAACACATTTATTAGGAGCCTTACTATTATTTTGACCGCAACTGCATGTATAAGATCATATCGTACTGCCGGTCAATTAAAAAGTGTTCATTCCTTGAACTAAAAATTTATCAGCGTTTCCATGACCTTGAAAAGAAGGGACTTACGCGCAATTGGTTAGTATTTAAAGGGGATGAAAATACTTTTTTTTAGGAACGCGATGAACAAATGTTCCAACAACTTATTTCGGCTGTTTTGATAGATTTGATTTATTGTAACCAACTTAACAAACAGCATCAGATCCTTTCATCTGTCAAATTGACATTAAACGAATCTGTATACCTGCCTCAGGAAATTTCTTCGAATCTTTGCTATTCAGTTTATTTATTTCACAAAATCATAATAACCAAGCCCACAACAATAGTTACAAAATTGAGCACGACTGGGTCGCACGTACTTGCTCTTATGTGCTTAATCATATTAGAAGGCAAGATCTTTGATCGAAAATAGTAACATTTACGTACAAAAATAACACGTTCTCAACTTATAAATATTGCCAAAACCACAACCCTCAACGGTTTTTAGTAAAAATGGAGTATGCCATCACACGTCTTGTATAATAACGAATTTATGAAAAAAGTATTTCGAAAATTGTAGGACGGATTTTGATAAAATCCTGTTTTTTATTTTTGGTTTTTTTATTTTAATTTTGGTATGCAGTTTTTTAGAGTTTATTAATATACAGTGAACGTCAAGTATAACGAATTATATTATGTTCGTGGTCATTCTCTATATCGTTATATCGATCGACTTTTCATATAAAAAATTAAATGAGTTATAAATAAATGCATTTATTCATACATTGTTTTATTGATTATGTTACATTTAATGGTCCTACCATTATAGTACACATAATTTGAATATTCAAACCTGCAAAGCCACAGACAAAAAAAAAAAAGAATTTAAACAAAAACTTATCGGTAGGCGATGAGTAAAAGGGAAAGAGAAACAAAACTTTATACAGTTGACATCACAATAAAGATTTACAAATCACAATGGCAACAAGAATAAATATCAATTTATTTGCAAATTATGACCATCGTTCGGTATTAAGAGATGTCAATGTAAATCTAAAAAGCTTTCGTTATATCGAAAATTCATTATATCGGGTATTCTTTATACTGGACGTCCACTGTACATATGATTATAAAATTTCAAATAATTTTTTTTGATAAGTTTTAAAAATATTGATTTAAAAAAAAATCAAAAATTAATTTTAATTAGAAAAAAAGTAATTCAATATTTTGATATGCAGAATTAGTTTGGCTACTTAAATCTTCTCAAACATAAAATTTGGCAGCAATCCAAAGTTAAAATTTAAAAATTAAAATAACCGTTATATGAAAGGTACCGTTAATAGACTTTTCCCGTAAATTTGGTTCTTATCAAATGATAAATACCAACAAAAAAAATTTCAAAAAAATTCATCAAAATCGTTGGATTGATTGTGAACTGACTTCCATCGTATGTTTATCAAAGACCGTTTCAAAAGCTTACATAGCTATTAGACTTTTTTGTTGATAAATGTTTCTGGTCTCAGATGGCTGGATCATATAGATATCAATGCTACGGCCAGACAAATTATCGATTTCACCTGGAGGGACGGGGCAGCAATGTTTCTGGGAAGTAACCCTGGAGGCTCCACAATGAATTCCAATCGCTAGTGGAAGGTGAAGCGATCGGTTTTAAGATAAATTATAAGATGACAAAAGTTCGATACGAAAATGATGAATTTTTCTGCAAGAAAGGTCACTTGAAGAGGCCAAGAAATTTGATCATCTTGGAAAAAATTGTATCGCCTTCTCGGTTCTCCAATGTTGAAATTCAATCAAATCAAATTTCTTAACGCACTAAGTTGAGATTCTTCAAATCCAGTATTATATCCGGGCTGCTATATCCCTGCGAGAGCTGAAAATTCTCAGTTCTCAGTTAGCATTTAGCATTGCACAACTCATATCAAACACTTGTATATACAATGATTGTACGAGAAATTGTGGTGTAAGGCCAATCTAGTACTAATCAATATTGAAAGAGTAAACCCAACGATGTCATGGTTTTCAGAAATCCTTCGAAGAATCTTAAAGCAGGTTAGAAGAAAAAGAACAACGTGAAGACACATACAAGCCCGACCTACATACACCAATGAAAATCCACAATTAATTGCTTTTTTAGAATTTAGTAAGATATTTTCTTCTCAGATATTTTATGAGAATCAACAAGAAAAAAATTATTTATTGATTTCTTTAGAGTTGAGTATTATGTTCTAAATGATGACTTACACGAAACATTCGATTTATGAAATGGATTCTTTTTTGAAAAAATAAACTGTGAACAATGCAACTTTTATCTGTAGACGCACCTAGTCATAATACTTTATTAATATCCATTGTGAAGTTATCAACAAATCAATTAATTATATATTATTTGTTAGCGCATTCTAACTGTTTATTATATCAGATTGATAAAGAGCTATTTTAAGGGTTAAAATAAATTTGTTGACAATATTTTTTGTGAATGCTTTTGTTGTTTCTTATTCAGATTTTGTTTGTCTGGTAAAATTTTTGTTCTTTTGTTCTAGAATCTAATCAGCGACAATCCTTTTGCTTTATTTCTAAAATTTCTATGCTAATCTTCCATTTTGAATGTTTGCCTCCACAGGTTTTTTGCAAAAATTCCTTATAAAAGTCCCACTGCTTGCCTGGGCCTCAGATATTATATTATAATAGAGAACATGGCAATGATAACAGTTTTCCAAAATGTACACTTTTATTTACAACTTTTTATAACTGAAAAATACAATTTTCCTGCATCAAACAATAAATTCATTCTCATTTTCTTTCCAGGAATCACTATCATTAGCACACACCCTTTCCGACAAGCCTCCGCCTTCGTCTCATTTGATCCCGACAAGTGTCGAAGGAGGCAAAGTCTCAGATCGCTTGGGCAAACTTCGTAACTCATCCGAAAACTGGAAGAATCGAATTGGTAAGTCTTTCACTTTAACATATTTCTCCTGATTACAATGAAAAAAAACTTCATCCCTTCTAGAACAATCTGATGCTTCGAAATTTACAGTCGCTGGTCGGCTGCAAAAGAAATCTCAATCACCAGTAGAACTTCAGTTTGAACGACACGGTGACATTTCCAAACAATGTCCGCCAATGAAAGTAGTCCGAAGCGCAAATCAACCACAATTGGGATTGGCTAAGAGCCCTTCCATGATGGTCACATCGATGACAGTATCGAAGCCATCATCCGAGACAAACGGTCAATACCGAATGCAACTCAAGCGAAGTCTCAGTGTCAATGCCGAAGCTCAGAGCGCTAGTAGCAGTGATTCTGAATCTGAAGGACACAGTGAGAAGGAGAATTCAAAACAGATCAACAAGATCCCAACATACAACGGAGCAAAGGTGATCGTACCTAGGGTGGACGATGAGGAGACATTCGAAAAGTTTTTCACAACTTCTAGATCCGTTGAGAAGATCGACGAAGGTGTTGAAATCTCTGACTTTGATAATATAAAATCTTGTGAGAGGTAAGTTGCTACCGAATCAGTTGCAAGACATATTTATAGCTTTGTTTTCACAGATTGGTAACAAAGAGATCCGTTCAGGGGCCAAAGGGTCGTCGTGCTGCTAAAAATCCTCTAAAGAGTCTTGCGGCTAGAATCGATTTACAGAACGAGTACACGGAGATCAAGACTGGCATTGCTGAAAAAGAAATGCGACGCATCAAGCTTGAATCTTGTAAGTCATACAGTCGCTTTAAAATTGTATGTTCCTTAATCCTCATTTACTTGTTTTTTTTTCTTATCAACAGTTGCAAAGTCCAACAATCTCGCTGCTGAAGCTCTGGCCGGACTAGCAAGTGTTGAAGATTTCAAATCAGTCAGCTTGAAGTCATCTTCGCTCCCTTTGAACCAAATGTGGATGCCATTCAAACCGATAATGCTGCTGCATATTAAAGGACGCACACACGTCCAGACCCGCCTTGTCGAACCCATCTACTCATCTCTAAACCGTGGCGATTGCTTTATTCTCATAGCTGGTGATGCACTCTACCGCTATATTGGCTCTTTCGCAAATGTCATAGAGATCTCTCGAAGCAAAAAAATCTGTGGCTACATTTTAGAGAACAAAGATCTCGGCTGCACTCCCCTCACTGAAACCATTCTGACAGATGGAAAGTTCTTGAACGAACGCCATTGGAAAACTTTCTGGGACATTCTCAAGAAACCCGATGACTATCAGATCCCAGACTGTGGCCATGCAGATGAAGATGATCTGTTTGAGACGAGCTTGATCGAAACAAATATGATCTATGAATTTGCCGATGATTCTTTGGTTCCAATGGAGAAATATTGGGGAGCAATTCCCAAAGTCGAGATGTTGGATCGCAAGAAAGTCCTAGTCTTCGATTTTGGCAGCGAAATGTACGTATGGAATGGCAAGAATGCTTCGTCGGATGCAAAACGAGCCGCAATTAGACTGGCTCAAGAACATTTTGACAACAAGAAAGTTGAATATGAAAAATGCTATGTCAACCCATTGAATTTCTCCTCCGTTGTCGGCCAAAGAAGCAGCTACAAGTTCATGAAATCTTCCGAACGTGAAGATTGGTGTCTTTTGGGCAAAATCACTCAGCACATGGAAACTTGTCTGTTCAAGGAAAAGTTTTCCGATTGGCCAGAGACCGAACGTGAAGACCTTGAAAAAGATTACCTCGCCAATGGGGTGCATTCGGTAAACTCACTAGATGGCTCAACTATCTTCAAAGGAGAACCATATGAGGAACCTAATCTTGTACTTGAGCATTCAAATCTCGGCCGAGGTAACTTCTACTATGACACAAACACAATGCGTCACTTTGATGTGATCACAACTGCAAGTGACAAATGGAAGATCAATGAGTTTAACTTCGAGGAAGCCGAGTCTCGAGATACCTTGGGACATTTTTATTCCGCCGAAAGTTATATAGTTCGATGGGTGTACCAAATTTCAGTGACAGTCCGAGAGCTCAGCGGAAAAGTCTCGAACCGCAGCACCATTGTCGGGCGTGATCGATGTGTCTATTTCTGTTGGCAAGGAAACGACTCGAGTGCCAATGAAAAAGGTGCTGCAGCCCTTCTTACAGTGGAACTAGACAAGGAAAAAGGCGCCCAAATGCGTGTTGCCCAAGGAGATGAAACTACTGCATTCATTCGGCTCTTCAACCTTTTCATACAACATCGTGGTCGCAAGGAAGAATGCCTGGAACGTCGCCGACAATGGAGACTGTACATTGCCACCGGAAATTATGTCGAGGAAACCATACTCAAAGAGATTAACTGTGATTCAAGTCAGCTGCGCTCGAGGGCATCAATGCTGCTTATAAATGGAGAGAAAGGTCTGATTTACGTTTGGCATGGATGCAAGAGCTTGCCAAATACACGAGAGATAGCCGAGAAAGCGGCCGAACAGATTCGCAGCAACAAGAACGATGATCTATTTTTATCAAGCGTCAGCACTGTGAAAGTAGAAATTATCGAAGAGACCAAAGAACTGGAAGGATTTAAGGCAGCACTTGGTGATATCAATCCAGAATCATATGGATCATTGAAGACAGCCACTAAAGACTTTGCCTACACACCGAGAATGTTCCAGTTCTCTAGCACTCAGGGTGTCTTTAGTGCAAACGAATTTCTGTACAGTTTACGTTGCAAGGATTTAATCAGTCCTTATCCGTTTACTCAGGCGCAGCTTTACAATGCCAGACAACCGACAATATTTATGATCGACGATGGAGATGTTCTCTGGATGTGGATGGGATGGTGGCCATTAGAAGATGTTAAAAGTGAGTTTGTGAGAAGAAGTTGTGGGGGCATTAAAGTGAAATATTTTTTTTCTTCTTAGTAACTACAGAAGATCGCGCTAGTCCGACTAATGAAAATCGAGCGGGAGTGAATAGATGGATTTCAGAAAGGCGTGCTGCTCTAGAGACTGCTGTATCATACTGGACAGCCAAATTTGGTAAGATTTTTTAATATAGACAAATTTAATAAATTATCAATGTGCCATGTGCCATGTTCTATTTTAAGGTGAACAATCTAGTGAAGCATTCTATGGAATTAAAGGATTCGTGGTATGGGCTGGACTAGAGCCAGTCGCGTTTAAAGCTCTATTCCCCGATTGGCAAGAGCGAGAAGATGTAAAGGAGATAAATATGGAGGTATATAACAAATGTTTGTGTCTACTAAAATATTTTCTAACTATTTTTATTTTCTCTAGGACGGTCGCACAAATACAGCAACACCCATCACAGATGTCCTCACACAACTCACGCAAACCGAATACCCGCTTTCTATAATCAAGGAACGCCCCCTACCCGAAGGTGTTGATCCAACTCGTCTGGAGTTGTATCTAAACGACTCTGACTTCCAAGAGGCACTCGGAATTCCACGCGAGGAATTCGATCAATTGCCCCTTTGGAAGCAAACCAATCTCAAGAAAGAACGTGGTCTCTTCTAAAAAGCCAAGATGCATTCGAAGTGAGGCCAAAGTGATGAGCACATACACCACTGAGGATTTTGTCCCATTGTACCTTCAGCAGCACATATAACATAAACTATACATGTTGTTTTTTTATATAAATATGTATGTATTTGTCTAATACCTATGTACACCCGATTTATTTACATAAGATAACTATGTATGTATATTAACAGGATTTTTTTATACAATTTTGTAATATTCACTTTTTACGCGCATTAACATTTTATCAAAGTTTTTATATAAAACATACAAACAATTATAAATATACACACAAACATAAGCATCTTAACACGACACAATTTTTTTGGTGGGGTTTTAGTATGAATTCCTTGTAAAAAAAAAACTAGTTTAACATCTTTACTTGTTGAGTTTTGTTAAAAAAAAAATATTATTTCTTAAGTTGTTTTATTTTAATTTTTTATGAATGTAAATATAACATTTTAAGTAGCATTTATTTATTTTTATTTCAATTTGTATTGTTTGTTTAATTATATTAATTAAAATATTTGGAATTTATTGAAATTAAATATTTGTATGTATGAATATAATATAAATAGAACCATATCATCTTTTTATTTAATTTCTAATTAATATGTATTAGTTTGAAATTTAATTAATGTTTAATCATTTTGTTTGTGTGATTTGAAGCTTTGTTTTTTACTGTAGTTTTTAAATTGCATAATAAATTCAATTGAGGTTTTAACAAGGTTTTTAATTTTAAATTGATTTTGTTTTAATTTGTTTTTAATTTTTTTAAATGTTGCCAGTAGGATGGAAAAATGTTTTCGGAGGATATCAAAGAATATTTCGTATATTAGTCTGCCAAACAAAATATTTAAATTCACAGGCAGAGTTCACCTCAAAAGTTTATTCACACACAATTTTGTATGTTTAACTGCTTTTGCTTGTTCACATATGCCATATCCATGGAGAGGTTACGACTAAATGCCATTTATTAAACCAAGACTTCGAGTTGAGGCTAAGAGGAACTGTTTTCAATTTTAAAGGTCCACAGATCTTCTAATACAGAAAGACACTCTTACTTTATTTTTATATCGGGAACTAGTTTTTTTTTAAATATACATTATATACAGTTTACATTTGCTTAGAGATGCTATAATAAACACAAACTTGACACTCAAAATATTAAGTGAATAGCTTGAAACACACATAATATAATACACAAAATAAAATATACAATAAAAAAAGACTTGAATAAATTAAAACTTGGAATATTTTGTATGTGTCCTAGAGAGATAAGGCCTCGATAGCCTTAATCTTATCACTTATATGTGTGCCGGAGTTCACTGGATAATTACGTAGATTGTCCTGGCAAATTCGGACTTGGTTGAGTAGAATGGATAGGATGAGTCCGAGATTCGGAATGGAATATCTGAATTTAATTTTAATTTGCTTTGCAAAATTTTCGTTCGGTTCGTAAGACATGTTAATTTCGTATCGGAAATAACTCAGACAGATTTGACTTTTTCAGAGTAGGGTCCCAATATATCTCGTTCATCGAAAAAGAACTCAAAGGAGTGCTGATCTGTCTCCCACCCTCTTCTTCCATATATGTAGTTAAATTTAGACAACAAAGATTGCCTAGAGAAATATTAATAGTGCTAGTTGTGTCCTTTACTCCTTTTCTTCCCCCATTTAAACCATTTTAATTACAAAACACAAGTTATGTTGCTTTACTTTTTCAAGTTATTGCCCAAAGTTACTAAAAACTGCTTAATGTTGTTCCCCAACACAAAAATTTCGTAAAAATGAGAGACGATGAGTCTGTTTTACTTTACTTTACTTCTTCTTAGTTTTAGCTATAAGTGAGAGAATTCATCCCCATTTCTCCAAATTTTAGAGTTTACTTGAAGTTACTTGCATTGTATTTTGTGTATACATTGCTATATATATATATACATATAAGTTATAATAAAGCGGAAAATAGTTGTTTTCTTTGAATTTTATATTCTCTTAATAAAAACCAATAACTAATTACTACTAGTGTTCGAACACTTTTGTTAGTAAGTGTACTTCAATCTCAACACTCGAAGTTAAATGACTGTTAACTAAGCACAAAGCAAACACTAAAATTTATGCTCTTTATTCTCTCTCTCTCTCTTAGCTCCTGGAACTAAGATTTTTCGCGTCTCATGATAGTACTATTGGCAGTTTATATACAAAAGTAAAAAGAACACTTATAATAAAATACTTCCCCTCAACTGAAAGAGCAAAGAAATAAATTGCACGATTGGATCGCACGTACTTGCTCATATATGCAGTCACATCGTAGAATAAACGAACTTGTTATGCTAGATAAAGGGTCGCCATCTAACGTTTTTGGTTGTGTATACGCTTGAAATATTGAGACATTACTGCTTTCATTTTGATCTTGGCGGGTATGTAAACAAGCAAAATTGTCGCATTTGGGGCACAGAAAACCCGCACGCATACATTGAAAAGCCGATACACCCAAAACGAGTCACTGTTTGGTGCGGATTTTGGTCCAGAGGCATAATTGGGCCATTTTTCGAAAATGAGCAAGGAGAGGTCGTTACAGTCAATGGCGATCGTTATCGGGCCATGTTGAACGAATTTTTGTTCACAAAAATTGAAGAGGAGGATATTGGCAACATTTGGTTTCAACAGGACGGCGCTACGTGCCACACAACCGAAGCTACACTCGATGTTGATGAAGCATTTTCAAAAATAAAAAAGTTATTTGGCGGACCCTTTATAATGGCCATTTTTGTAAAGAAAATTTAAAAAAATCGAAAAAAAATTACTTGAAAATTTTGAAATGCAATATTATTTGAATCATAGATGACTTCCTGTGTGCCAAATTTTATTGAAATCGGGATAATGGTTTACAATAAAACCGCATTTGAAAAAACCGGTTCTATGAGAGGTACCGTTATAGAACAAATTTCGAAAACTTCATTCTAATAGAAAGATGTATTGTTGTAAGAAAATAGCACCCTGAAAGTTTTATCAAACTCGTTATAGCCGTTTTCAAGAAATTCAAACTTTTGTTAAAGATTGTATGGCAGGTACCGTTATTTTTTGACCTAGAGCAGAAATGAAAAACACCCCGAGATACTACCAAATAAACACTAAATAAATACCAAGTTTGAACGGCCCATCCGTTTAGGCTGTAGAGGTGGAACAGACAGACAGACGGACGGAATTTCCGGACCCACTTTTTTCAACTTCTCTATTATCGTAATGTCATGTTTGATTGTTATTTTTTTTTGCACGAATCCATAACTTACCTTATAGTACCTATAAACGCAAGTAAAAAGAACTGCGACCCGTACCGACCATGCCCTACAACTACAAACCCTGAAATTTTATTTTGTGTATGTCAATACGTTTGAGATTCGTGGGAGAAGCAGCCAATCAGCCATGTTTCGTGCCCACATAAATGCAAACGCATTAGTAACAGGGACCGGTACACATGTCGCTGAACGGGGCATTATCAGTTTGAAGGCGAAGAGAGAATTATATTCTCAGTTGTCGTTCTTGCTTCTTTTTTCTATGCTGAAAGAGTTACGAATTTCTGCCCAAGTAATAGTTGTGTTCCTTTACTTTTCCATGTAACTTCAAGCCGCCGAAAGTTACTTAAAAACTGCTTAATCTTGTTCCCTAACCTAACAAACAAATTTAAAATACTTCTCCTCAAGTGAGAATCTGTCTAAGAAAATTCTTTGGGCGCTTTGTAGCAGCTTAAAATTTGCTATCCTAAACAACTGTTGATCGTTTAAGTTTCAACTCAAATTGGAAGTGTTGAATTTCGCCAAAGTCAATAAATGTAATGTAATAGTGGTTGGGTGCTGTATGAATAGGGTAGGCACTGAAAGGTATCAAACTGGTGATGCACAGTCGCTGCAACTATATCGTACACATCAATTGTGCTTATTTTACCTCCCCGCGGTAACCACCGGGTACTGGTCTGTCTATCCGGACATTCCTGCTAAACTTATAAGCGCGAGTGTTGAACACAGAAAAAATAGCAACACTATAATGCTCTGCTTTAATGACTGTTCTGATCGATTCGCAGAAGTCTTGCACGAGCCCCTCAGAAAGAGGACGTACGGCGGATGAGCCCAACCGATTGGACCAACGGTGGCGTCAACAGTCAACGAAGCAGGCGCCCTAATGAGCTACTTCGACGTATTTGGAGATAAGGTCATTGGGACAATTCAATGCAAGTCAGGGCATAGAAATAGAGATGGTGGCGGATGAACCCTTAATGGGCCAACGGCAGCGCTCATATCCCCGAAGTGGGTTACTGACTCCGGATTCTCCGGTTCCTTTTGTCCAAGGAATCCAACAAAGGACCTGGCCCTCCAGGTTGGGGGTTGTGCGTGGGTTAACAACCCTGCCACGGAAAAAAGAAAAAGTTGCGAAGCGACCAATAGCCTCGGAAAAGGACGGATTTACTGTTGACGACCCGGAAAAACGAATCAAGGACAACGACCTTCGGTTCTGCACGTGGAATGCTAGAACTCTTAACAGACCACGTGCATCCAAACAACTAGAGGCCCTAGACTGCTACATAGCAGGAATTACTGCCATCCAGGAAGTGCGATGGAATGGGCCGAGCAAAAGGAGGATGAAAAACTGTGACGTGTACAACGGTGATTGCGCAAGAAGACCACAGCGTTTATTTGGGTGCGGATTCGTCATAAGCGGTAGACTTAGGCAAGAAGTCTTGGGCTTTCGACACGTAAGTGAGCGACTTGTGACAATCCGTATCAAGGCTAAATTCGCCAACATTAGCCTAATATGCGCTCATGCCCCCACAGAGGACAAAGATGACGCCACCAAGGATGACTTCTATGAGCTCCTCGACAAAACATATGAGCAATGCCCTAAATACGACGTAAAGATCGTACTAGGCGGTTTTAATGCCAAAATAGGTAAAGAGGAAATTTTTGGTAGGACTGTCGGAAAACATAGCCTATACGACACAACGTCTGAAAACGGACTTAGGCTAATTGACTTCGCAGCGGCACATAACGTCACCATTGCAAGCACACGGTTTCCTCATCTCGATATACACAAAGGGACTTGGCGACACCCAGATCAAAGAACCGTCAATCAGATTGATCACGTTGCGATCGATGCAAGACACGCCTCCAGTATGTTAGATGTTCGCACCTTCCGAGGAGCTAACATCGACTCGGATCACTACCTTGTTGCAGCAAAGCTAAGAATGCGAATAACCCGAACTCCACAACAACGGAGTAATACTGTGAGGAAGTATGACGTCGGAAAGCTGCAATCGCAAGAAACCGCCAGAACCTATGCCGATCGAATATCCCGTAACCTCTCAAGAAATCCAGTACCGCCAGCATCAAGTGCCGACATCAGAGATGTCGCAACTGATGTGCTAGGTTTCACCAGACCACCACCACGAAACCTCTGGTTTGATGACGAATGCAGGCAGGCCCATGCAGCCAAACAAGAGGCATATAAAGCGACGCTGCAAGGAAAGACGAGAGCTGCTCGCGAGCTTTACGAGCAGAAAGAACACCGGCTTCTCCAAAAGAAAAAGAGAGAGCATGAGAAGCCGCAAAACAAAACTTCCGTCCACCTGACCAAAATGAAGTAAGGATAGCAATATCTAAACTAAAAAACAACAAAGCTGCTGGACCCGACGGACTACCCGCCGAACTTTTTAAAGTGGCCGGAGATGACCTGGTGGAGTGCATACACCAACTCATCTCTACAGTTTGGTCAGAAGAAAGTATGCCTGATGAATGGAACCTCAGCATCGTTTGCCCGATCCACAAGAAAGGAGACCCTCTAAACTGCGCCAACTATAGAGGAATTAGTCTCCTGAATATCGCCTACAAGATCCTCTCTGTCGTACTATGTGAACGCCTGAAACCTTTCGTCAGCAACCTGATTGGCCCCTATCATTGTGGTTTCAGACCAGGAAAGTCCACAATCGATCAAATGTTCACGCTACGGCAAATCGATACCCACCACCTCTTTATCGATTTTAAGGCCGCGTACGATAGCATTTATAGAGACGAGCTATACAGAGCCATGTCAGGTTTTGGCATCCCCACAAAACTCGTCCGACTGTGCAGGATGACGATGGAGAACTCTCGCTGCTCCGTCAAGGTTGGTACTGACCTCACAGAAGCTTTTGACGTCAAAAAAGGATTCCGACAAGGTGATGCGATTTCTTCAACTTAATACTTGAACAAATTATAAGAAACTCGCATGTCAATTGTAGTGGGACAATTTTTTTCAAGTCTGTGCAATTGCTAGCATACGCTGACGACATAGACATCATTGGCAGAACTCGGCGAGCTGTCAGTGGAACGTTTGCTAGTATTGAAGCTGAAGCGGCTAAGATGGGACTAGCAGTCAATGAGGCCAAAACGAAGTACCTGGTGTCCAAAAAAAAAGGGACACACAACACCGGCGGATTGGACAAAACATCACAATAGACAGGTACAACTTTGAGGTAGTTAGGAACTTTGTGTACCTCAGATCCGCTGTAACATCTCGTCAGAAATAAAGCGAAGAACTACTCTTGCCAATCGCTGTTTCTATGGGCTAGAAAGGCAATTGAGTAGCAAAGCCCTCTCTCGAAAGAGAAAGGAGACTCTGTATAAGACCCTAATCATCCCAGTCCTGCTCTATGGCGCCGAGGCATGGACTCTATCTAAAGCGGATGAAGATATCCTTAGTCGTTTCGAGCGTAAGATTCTTCGGAAGATTTTTGGCCCTATCTGCGTTAACGGGCTTTGGAGGAGAAGGTTCAACCAAGAACTATACGAGCTGTACAGCGACATTGACCTGGTCAAAAAAATACGCATATCACGTTTAAGATGGCTAGGTCAACAATGCTCCGGCTCGTAGGATCTTCGATTCCATCCCAGAGGGTAGACGCAGTCAAGGAAGACCTCGCCTTAGGTGGCGCGCTCAAGTGGAGGACGACCTCAACCAAATTGGAGTGCAAAACTGGAGGCAGCTAGCCAAAGACCGAACTGGCTGGAGAGGCATGTTGGTTGAGGCCCAAGTAAGCAATAAATGTATGAAAGTCGACCAACTCAAATGTACATTAAACATTAGCCGTGTTTTATTATCTTCGGACCTGGATTATGTCTTAGCAGGTATTACAATAACAATTTGAAATCCTGCTTTCTATCTGGATCTATTTCAAGATCCAAGAATTAGTACTAATTCTGAGAAACAGATGGCCCTTTTGCAGTATTGTAATAAGAATTGAACACAAAATAATGCATGATGTGGATCGTTTTATTTATCGATAAAGTCCTTGGTGGATAATAAAACGCAGCTATTGTACGTTCACCAAACACCTTCCAACGAAAGTAAACAGGTTATGCATTTGAAATTACTATTCAGAATCATGGTACCTAATAGAATTTATTTTGGTTTCACATTTGATGCTTTTGTTATGTAGTTGGGGGGTTACTTCAACTTACTACAAAGGCGTCCCCTTAATTTTTCGTAATTTTTTCTTTATGTGTGTGGGAGAATTCATCCCACTCCTTCAAATTTTAAAGTTTATTTGAAAAAGTAAAGCAATTTAAATGTAACAAGTGTGATCCACAGCTGCTAATTCGTACCATTAGGTCTGTTTCCGTACTTTTTGGATGAAAGTTTGGGCACGAGCATTTTGATGTTGTTTTTGTAAGTTTCTGTTAGAGCTTAATAGTAAAAAAACGCATTTTGGGCTGTTTCTGATTAAATGTCATACATGACTAGCTAATTGTAAGTAAACGAAAATTTTTGTTTGGAAAATGAATCATTCGAAAGAATTAAAGAACAAATTAAAGTGTTAAACAAAATAATGAAACAAACAAAATTTAACAAATGCATTCACAATTCACAGACTTTTAAATTCAAACTCAGCATTTTTTCGAACAGCTGATTTCGTTTTTGACAAGCAAGAAGTGCAGTAGCTAAATTGTTCGGGTAGATTCTTGCTGGAGGGGAAATGAAAAACTGTCAAAAGCTCTGGTATTTTCGTGCCAGAAAAAAGTAAAGAAACACTTTTTGGGCAGATTTGGGTAGATTCGTGTGAGTACGGAAACAGACTTACTTTCTATATACATTAGCCGTGTTTTTTTTTTTTTTTTTGGGAAAGCTATGGGCAGCTTTCCAAAAAAACGCATATGCAGCCGCCTGTTGTCTTATGTCCCTTGCAACCTTCTTTGACAATGCAGCATAAAACGATCATTCACAAAAGACCGTCGACCTCCTAGTCTAAAAAATATTTACACACAAGACAACCAAAAAGAGGATCGAGCACGAACATTGGTTGCATTGGCATTCGAATCCCAACAAATAAATGTGTATCTATAGATTCCAACACGCCCAAGTGCAACCTTGCAACCTTCTCTAACAATTTAGCATAAAACGATCACTCCAAGGCGTTTGATAATAATTGATAATTTTATTTTGCACTGTGCAATATTTCTGGAAATATAGTATCTGTAGCATGATACAAGTCTTATATCATATCTATTGTGAATGAAATCTTGTTGTGTCGAACATGCAATCCGCAGCCAAATTCAACATCTACTTTTTTCGGCAGCTGGTTGTTGTATTTGTAGTGTGTGTAAAATCTTGCTTCGCTACGGATAAATTTCCCAATAAAACACGGCTATTGCTAGCAGTATATATACAATGATTCGTACGAATTTTCACGAATTCCTGCTAATTTCTGTTTTCGTACATAGATCAAAATATTAAAGCGACGCATAAAACCAAAAAAATTTAACAATATTCTTAAACATCAAAAAGATCTGTGGAAACTGAACAAATTGAGAATTAATTTACATATAATTTAGTGATTTTGTTTGATTATTTTTAAAATTCTAAAGTAAAATTAATAGAAATATCTTAAATGGACAATTTACATAAATAGAAAAGAAACAATTTTTTTAACAACGAAAAAAGGACAATAGTGCTCAAGGATCAATCGACAACCTTAATACATACCCACATAGAACTCCACAAAAAAATCAACAATAATAATCACCATTGCACACAGCTCTTGGGGACTAATATTGGTCAACTGCTGGTTGGACTCAGTAAGGGACTTGTCGAATGGGGAATTATAATTTAGAAGTCGTGTGGAATTGTAAGCTTCGAAAACCCAATGCTGTCTTTTGTATCTATCTACTACCAACAAAACGTTTATATCCACCAGGACTAGAGTACAACTTCCATATTTCGGTAGGTGCTCCATAATGAATAGAGGTGATGATATCACTGCACAAGCACATCACTTGAACATCGACGAAATGTTTCATGTCTTTCTTGTTTCTACTGTTATTTCTACAGCTTAATCATATCCAACGTAATAACCGCGCTTCTTGGAATGTCCACCAATTTACCTTTGAGCCCTATTTCGTTCGTACTGGCTAGTACAGGGAATCGTTTTTCAGTCATACAACTCGATTGTGGAATGTTTCGCCTAACTCCATTTTCCCATCTTATTATGATGTCCACAACCTTAAAATCATGAGGCATCAAGATCTCCTTTTAATAAACCTTCTCTTTTTACTTGCGATTTATAGGGACTATAAGGCAAGTTATGCATTCGTAAAAAAAATCTAAGAATCAAACATGACATTACGATAATAGGGAAGTCGAAAAAAGTGGGTCAGAAAATTCTGTCTGTCTGTCTGTTCGTATCGATTCCTACAGCCTAAACGGTTGGGCCAATTTGATACAAACTTGGTATATATATAGTATTTTTAGAGTACTCTACCCGACAGTTTTTCGAATTGGCATTCTAGCTCCAAAACTAACGGTACCTGCCATATAACTTTTAACGAAAAACTTTTTTTTTCTCGAAAACGGCTCCTACGATTTTGATAAAACTCTCTGAATGGTGTTTTCTATGCAAAATCTATCTTTTAATTTTTAAATCAGACTTTCTCGTTAACTAATTGACGGATTTTCATGAAATTTTCAAAATATATAGTGTTTTATGTTTTAAATAATATTGCTTATTAAAATTTTCAAAAACATTTTTTTTTTTATTTTTAATATTTTTTTAAAAAACTTATTTTGTTTTTTGAAAAAGAATCTATAGATTTTTTTTTAATTGTTCTCCTAGTATAAACTATAAATTTCTTTAAATTGACATACTCAAAAAAAAAATTTAAATATGTTTTCGAAAAGTTTTCCAAAATTTTGATTTTGAAATAAAAGAATCATAAAATAGAAAATAGCAAAAGAATTTAACGTACTTTATTCAAACAATCAAAAGTCACAAAAATCGAATAAATGCTTTGATGTTAAATTTAATTTTCTTAAATTTTATTCTAAAATGTGACCGCACATATGAGCAAGTAGGTGCCATCCAGTTGTGCAATTTATTTTCTTAAACTCGCACTGTGCTCATCGATATTAAAAGGTTATCTTTAGCCTATCTTGATTATAAAAATAGTGGAAGGAATTCTCCTCTGCCTCCCTTGGCATCTTCCACACAGGTCAGATCGGCTGATCTCATGTGAAATATTAACGGGCAGCATTAGTATTCAACATGAATGTAGTTGAAGTCTGCTTTTTAGAGAGATCTCCTAGTTAATTGAAAAGAACTCTCGTGAGCTGCTTTCTTAAACCGATTTAAGTCCTCTGCCTCTACATATTTTAGATCCCTCTACACAAGGCAGATATGCTTAACTAAAGTCTTAATGAGTTGTGATTTGTTGGGATTTAGCTGATTTTGTTGTATTTGAAGTCTGACAGTCGGAATTTGCAGAAATGATGTTCTTCTAGTTTCAATTATTAATTTCACGGTTGTTGCTTTGACGTGAGTGATAACTTGTCTAGGTTTAATGGAGTTGAATAAGATAGTGTAAAGAAAGGGAAGAAGTGCCCTTTCATTATTATCGTATCACTTAAGCGTTGAAATCCGTTAGAGGATTTCTTCGTTCTTAACGACTATAAATTGGGATTAAGATCTAAATTGTACACCTTACCACATACTAGGATCTCAGTGGATCCATTACGTTCCTCAGAAAAAGAAAAAAAGGAAAGAAGTGGGAGGGTCAGTCAGATGAAAACTGCTTTGAGTTATATTGTCTGCGAAGTGATAGTAATTTACATTTGACTCTACTTGGTATTTTTTACAATAGTGCATTCGTCTCATGTAAACCTTCACTGAATTGTGGCTTTTTAGGATTCCTTACGAGGATTGATGTTTAAGGTTTGCCCAGCTTTTTACAGAGAACGCCTTGTTGATTGAAGAAGAACTCTGGTGGAGATGCTTTCCTCTAGTTCGGGATTTTTGCCAAAAATGGAAGAACAAGGGAAGAAGTCCTCCTCCTCTTAATCTTCGATTATTCTTCTGTATTCTTCTCATATCAACTGCCAGTGAGTTGTCCTCAGCAGGTCATTTTGTGTTTTGTAAGAAACATTTTTTAAACATTGTTATTGATATCCATCTGCTATATGTGGTTTTCAGGAACCTACAATGGATTATGTTCTTTAAGCTAGTATTAGACGGTCCTTGTAATTGGTCACTGCAGTGACATTCTGACGTCACTATGATAAAGTTTTCTGTCCTAAGTGTCACGTCGTGTAATAGTCATTGTTTTGCATGTCCTTGCAGTGACCAAAACAGTGACAGGCACAGTGACACGTCACTTTTATGTCCCTGCAGTGACCAATTACAAGGACCGTCTAATGCTAGCTTGCTTGCTCAAAAGGTGCCGGCTGAGCTTGGTTCGAAAAAAGCTATATTTTAGCCTTTTAGCTATGTAGTTCTTCCATAATTTCATTCCCATGGTCATCAATGTGTCTTAGGTCTATGATATCGACATTTTGATAGACTAATTCTTACACTTTTTCGAGATAAGCTTTTCTCTTAAAGGATTTGATGAAGACGCAAAAGCCAGTGTTACAAAAAAAAAACGGTTATTAAAAACCTTTTCTTCGTCTTGATTTCATTGATATTGGGAAGAAGGATGTTATGTTTAATTGGTTGATAGCTTAAAAGTACACAAGATTCACCATTTCTATGGACAAACTGGATAGTTAGAGAAAGAAGGAATGCTTAAATGTCAGCTTTGCCAGATTTTTCAACTCTCCGCACGCGAGGTTAAATTGTTCCTAAAAAATTCATTTACGCTCGTGATGAGTAATCAATTCTGTTGACTACGTTGTAATTACTGAGATTAATTCGATTTTTTCAAGCGTAAAGCATAAGTGTCATCAAAGTCGAGGACACATAATAAAACAACAAATAAATATAGTGGATCGGAAAACGCCGAATCGGAAGAGCTCAATTAACTTAAAAGTAATAAATCGAACAACTGTTAATAGCATTTTTCTTCCAGAAATAAATGTTTGCTTATCCCTCTGTTCACAGAGCATTTAGCCGTAATAATCTGAAACGATATTGCAATATTCTGAGGAGGCGAACAAAACTTTGGTAGAATAACCTCCAATATGAACCGTCCACCAAATATACCTGATGCGGTAATTGGCCCAGTCTTATCTTATTTTTTTTAATGAAAACTCTCCTCTAGATTTATGGTAAATCTATTAAAGCATGTTTTTTATTTTCATCTAACTGCACCGTCGAAGCAATGTAATAATAATGGGCTGACAACATTCGAGGTGAATTTCGCCGGGTCTGTTAATACTAAATCACTCTTAACTTTAATTTTATTCCTAACTTGCTGGTTATTATCAGTCTCTATAGTTGAACTTTCAATGGTTTTGTTGATTTCATGTTCCACATTCGGAACAACAGGCCCTATTGAACTTGTGGGCGATGCATTCGAAGAAATCGAATTCGAACTGCTTACGTTATTGCTGTCGGAATTATAGAAATATTCCTCAGCAACCGATGAAGATTCGGCATCGGTTATTGCTGTTGCTTTTTTTGCCTCAACTTTTTGTCCTTCGTGTTTGGCCTTGAGCCTGTGCTTGGCTAAATGAACCAACAAAAGTCCAGTATTGATGGTAGCAAAGGGACAAAATTTACACGTATGAACAAAAGTATCAGCCGCCTCTGGATGCTTGAGTTTGATGTGTTTCTGGAAATGTTAAGTAAATGCTTTCATAGCAATGAATCTTCATCAAAAGAGAATTGTTTGTTCTTACCTGAAATGCGACACTTTGTATTGACTTGTAGTCACACAATGGACAACGGTACATCTTGCTCTTGTCATGAGTCATTCGATGCCTTCGGAAGGCATTGTGATCATTGGCCATGTAATCGCATGAATTGCACTTAAACTTCTTTGCCGTCTCATGCGTTAACATGTGCAACTTCAACGATGACTTTGAAGACAGTGTCTTGCCGCATATTTCACAACAGAACAAATCATCACCCTTGCACAAGTGTTCGCGCAACGATTTCAAATGAGAAAATGCCGCGCCACACTCTTCGCATCGATGTACATCCGGAGGTGGCGCTATGGCAATTGTTCTATGCCATCGGCGGTGGTTCTTCAATTGCTTGCTGTTTTTGAATGCCTTTTCGCATTGATCACACTTGTAGTTGCGTTCCTCGGAATGTATCTTGCTATGGGTGTTTACCAATCTCGAATAGATTGGTGTTTTGAAATTGCACAGTTCACAACTGTGTAGTTCCATGTCTATCTTATGACTTCGCCAGAGATGTGTATGCAAGGTGTTCCAGTTGGAAAAGTTAGTGGACTTGCACTCGGGACAAATCATAGGACGGGATCCTTCACTGGAAAACACAAAACAAATAAAAAACAAAACAAATGGAAAGGTCCTTAACTTACCTATTATGGCATCGTCTATGGTAGTTGGATGTTTCTGGTTTCTTAAAACGAAACGAACAACCATCGAAATCACATTTTGTTCCTGTATCCGCCAGATTATTATTACCATACATCTTTCGCAGCTTTGTTATGCCAGTTCGATTTGATCCCAGTGGCCGTCCGCGTGGTCTTGGTTGGAGTTTGCTTGGCTCATTTACAGTGCCACTTAGTTCTTGACCTCCACCGTCCTTATCGACTTCCATTAAATTATCAGAAACATAAATCCTTCCTTTTTCGTGGCCCATAACAAGAGGGTCTAGGTCTGTAGTATCCTTTTGTTTGTCATGCATCCCCGTCTGTAGGTTCATCATCACTTGCGGCTCCGATTGCGACTCTCGACTTGGTTGATCTCTTTCCAAATCATCAATTATCTCTACAATTTCATAAGTCCTTTGTTCTCTCTCAGCAGGGTCACTATTCCCAACATCTTCCCGATCACGGTTGTCATTTATTAGTTCCTCAGCGCACACGAATAGGATTTCAGGATCATGGGTGTCTGTGACATCGTTTACTTCTTCCATGATGGAAATCTGTGGAGTATTCAGGTCGTAATAACGATTTTTTTGCTCACTTCCAGAATTTGAATCAATGATACCATCCAGTCCATCCAGAACATAGTCATTTGTCCAGCTAATAGTTGGTTGAGCGGCAATGTCTGCAGGTTTGTTAAACGAATTCGAATCCTGATTCATCATTTTAAATCCGCACACTTCTTCGGAATTCTTGGAATTCTCCGATGAATTTGTGACCAAGTGCTGTGTGTTGGTAATGTTTTGTTCGAGATTGGGCGCAATAAGATTCTCAACTTCATTCTTATTCATCAGATTCAATTCGTCTACCGTACGCAGATGAAGAAAGTTGGACGACCTTCGCGGATGCTCCTGAAATTGTGGCTGTTTCAAGATGTCCACGTTTTTTATGAAAATTTTACTCTTCGGTTCCTGTGCCTGTTGGATAAAACTTGAATGTTCGCCTGGGAGAAGAAAGTTATCGCAGTCCATAAAATTATTGCCACCACAATCGAAGGAATAGTCATTGCTGATGCCCTCAATGAACTTCGTTCCTTGGAATTCATCTTCAGCTGGCAATAGATTAAAATGTAGATCGTCGTTGACATTCAAAGCATTGGTCAGGTTAGATGGAGGTAGAAAAATTGGTTCCTTGAGAATATCTACATTTTTAATGTAAATCTTTGGTCGGCGGGGTTTTTCTAAAGGTTGATTCTCTTGTTGTTGCGGTTCTTGATAAAGATCAGCTAAATCGGGTTGTGCAGCAAAGCCAGGATAATGATTTATATCTGCATCGTCCAAGCAAAGAATTTCACTCTGGTCATCTGTGGGTGGTAAAGGCAAGAAATCGAAATTGTTTTGAACATCTCTTTGCATCAGTGCTGGTTCCCTGAGAACATCGACACTTTTGATAGAAATTGTCTGCTTAGCTGGTTGGGGTTCCGAAATTGAAGGAAGGTTTTCGGACAAAACACCATTATCAGCACAGATCAAGTTCATCAAGTTGGTGTCATTGGTATTGGTATTTTGGAATGCATTTGTAAATCCCTGTTCATCGAAACTAAGTATCGATTCTTGTCGTTGCGGTTCACGTAAAAATTCTACATTTTTTAGATAGATTCTACTTTTTCTGGGCTGTTCTTCTGACAAATCTGGAAGCAACTGTTTTGCTTCATCTTTGCACATGAGATGATCACTTATCAAATGAACTTCTAAGGATTCCTTAGCATAAAATATATTGTCACAGCCCGGGCAGGTAATCTTCTTTCTTTGACACTCAGATGGTTCCTCATTCCGCAAATGAACCGAAGCAATGTGCCTTTCTAGAGATTCCGTCTGCAGGCACAAATAGGGACACTGATTGCACTTTTGTAGCAGAGGAGTTGTTGCCTGAGGAATAGTCTGCTTTTGTTGTGATGACGGCTGTGGAACCGGAGTAGTCGGTGTCACGTGTCCAGTTCTAGCCTTGCACTCAGGTGTGCTGTTGGTTGGGTTCTGTTGTTGTGTAGCACTTGTGGCCGCTGCATCCGATTGCTCTGATTTGATTGGTTCTTCGGATTTGATTTCTTCATGATTCTGCTGACGTCTGAAGATGTTTCCAAAGTTATTGTTTGTTGGTTGTGCATTTGTAGTGTGGATTTGTACGAAAGGAAGGAGATTGGCATGTAAATTTTGCAAGGGGGTTGGTGAGGCAGATATGAATTGTTGCGGTGGCGTTGAGAATCCCTCTGTGATCGAACTGAAATAATGATTCGAACAGTTTGCATCCAATGGCGTAGATAAATCTGGAAACTAAAAAATCAAACATTAAAACACTTTATGCAAGTTAACAGGCATATCCAATTAAACTTGTTGACGTAGCATATGCTACTTTTCATTATTTGGGCCGGGATTTGATATGGGTAATGGGATAGGTTATCCAAAGCTGAGGAATGGTTTTATTACTGACTATCAAAATAAGTACATCGCAATGTCACATTACCAAAAATGAGGCTTCTTTTCCACATCTAGTTCACAAACACCTAAAACAATGTAAATCACAGGAAGTTCTCATTCTCACGCCACTTACGTTAGAATGACTTCGACGTTTCAATTTAGTTTTTTATCTTAAAAAAAAAAAATTGTTTCCTCGTTGACTATATATGTCATCCTTATATTTATTATGATCATTATCTCTTATGAAATTATTAATTGAATCAATGAGAATACACAACAGCACAACAGCTGTAGTCTTGGTGTGTAAGCTAGCAAGCGAGGAACAGTCAAGGGTTAATTCGGAAGGAAATGCCTGTACAACGTGATTTTCAAGCAGGGGTTTAGACTGTTCAATTGTGATGCGGGATGAATCAACGACACCTCCATTGAGTTGGCTTTAGATATTAAACAATGCAAAAGTTTCTGCCGAAGATGGAGCCTTAGGAGGAAAGTTGTAGTTCCATTTGAGATCATACAAAAGATCAGTTTAAGGAGAAGAAGAAGATAAAGAGCAGGGCATGGAAAGAGAGGTGCGGAATGGTTTACCCTGCACTCTGTACTACCATAAGAAAATTAGAGATGTTGGGACAGAAGATGTCGATTAAAATTGGCTTTGAATACTTTAAAATTGAAATGGCAAGGAAAAATCTCATCGGGTAAACTATTCCAAATTCAGGTTGTTGAAGCGGAAAAATACTTCTTGCATCGATAGAGAAAGCGTAAGCACTTAGCAGCGATCTCAAATGTATGGTCGTTCCAACGCAGATCTTCGTTGACATGCATACCGAGTACCGAAAGCTTTTCGGTTTCTTCGATGCAAGTGCCATTCATGGCAATGCCATGGGGGTATTCTAAGATTTAACGACAGAAGACAGTATGGAATTTTCGAAGCATTAAACTCCACAAGATTACTATTACTCCATTTGACAATGCTGTGGAGTTTAATGAAATTACCGTACCGTATGGTTGCGATTGTATGTCAGAAGGCGAAGGACGTGAATCACCAAACGAATACGAAAAGCTGAGGCTAGAATCGTCAGCAAAACAGTTTAGTGAATTAGAAGATAATTTCTTCTTTGTTCATGCAACTTCATTTTTATGGCATTTTAGTTTAGGATAAATTTGCACTTAGTGATGTGAATAAGAAAGGTGTCATAGTTCCTTGACTGGCGAGTTCGTCATCAATTCTCCAGAAAATTTGAATGTTGAACTATTCTATTATCACTGTGAGAGATAATCTTACCACAAACCTCTGACAGTTACGAAATTTGTGGTAACAGAACCGAGTTGTCTGGATATCATATTTTCCTTGAGTTAAAAGAATCGCTTTTGAGGGAGACACGTCTAAGATAAATTTGAAAGTCAATGAGAACAAAACCAACATCGACGTATTGAACAAATCATCACAGCAAACAGCTATAAATTTACGGATGTTACATATCACAGCTTTTCACTAATCACTGCTTTTTTCGGGTTAAGTGGGCAATATAGTTGCCTTTTAGGCAACTTAACTACGACTTTTTCTACGACACTCATCAAAGCAGTTTTAGTGTAGACGTATTTTATTGATCTTTGTCAAGAGTAGGTGAGGACGATTCAGGTTATTTGGGGCAATAATCCTTTGGGTGGACTTGTGTCCACCATTCAGAAACAGTGCGTGGAGAGGGCAAAGCCACAACGAACTGTAGAATGACACAGACCTAGTTAAAAGACTTTAAGTCCAACGTCTTAGATGGCTGAAAAATATTTGAATTTACATTGAATGATGCGCCGCTCGCTGTCAAAAAAGAGGGACGACGAGATGATGAGTGCCCAGCAACACTTTCTTGAAACTTAAAAAAAGATAGAAACTCTCAGGTTAATCCTATAGGTACAGTTTTTCAACTATTTTTAATTGCTGGAAAACGCAAGAGGCATACATCTTTATGATGTATGATCTTCATAAAACATTTTGCTCGTATTAATGAGTACCTCAACAGAGTTTTTTCCTGTTTTGACTACCATATTGTACAAAATGTCACAGGCATATTTTACAAAGAAATATTTAATTCTATCTCTCTCCATGTCCCCGTTTGTCGCCTTAAAACTTCGTTTCCTTTCCCACCCTGTTACAACCGCAAGCTTCGTTCTTTGCGTAACAAAAGAAACAAGCTTTGGGCAATTTTTCTTCGCACTCGGTCCCCCGACGACTATTCCAACTATTTCGGCTCTTATCTTCATTTTTCTGAGTTATACAGCTCTCTTTACCAATGTTATTTAATAGAAACCCAATCCAACCTCATAAATGATCCCAAGTCCTTTTTCCAGTTCGTCAATTATAAAAAAAAGACCACAAGATATCGCCAATTTTTTTGGCACGTTTTTCAAGCAATCTTTTACCGACAATTCCTTTCAACCTGACTCTGATTATTTTGATTATTTGCCGAATTTCCGTATTGGTCCTTCTCTTCCTCTCACAGTCGAGCTTTATCTTATAGAAAATAAACTAAAACTACTTAATGACTAATTTTTCCCCGGTCCTGATGGTCTCCCCGCAATTTTTTCTTAAAAAAATGCTCATTAACCCTATCTTCCTTACTCTCCAAAATCTTTGGCTTATCGCTATTTCAAGAAAAATTCCCTCAGATATCGAAAACCTCCTTCATAACTCTAATAAGGGGCATAAGAGTGATGTTAAAAACTATCGTCCCATTGCCAAACTTTCCCACATACCTAAAATATTCTAAAGCATTCTGTACGAAATTTTAAGTTTCCGTTGTAAATCTCTCATTTCTCCTAGACAACATGGTTTTCTCAAATGCAGGTATATTACCACTAACATTGTTGAATTTGTATCCCATACCCTTTTAGCCTTAGGGAACGGAAATGAAGTAGATGTTATCTCTACTGACTTTAGAAAGACATTTGATAAAATTTCCCATAGACTTTTACTTTTCAAACTTTCCTCCCTAGGCTTTCAACCTATCCTTATAAAATGGATTCCTTCTTATTTAGGAAACCGATGCTACAATGGTCGTTCTAGATCTACCCTCTCCAACCCATTTTTAGCTACCTCTGGGGTCCCCCAAGGCAGCCATTTAGGTCCTCTGCTTTTTATCCTTACTATTAATGATATCGAAATGGTCATAAAATATTCCCATATTTCACTGATGATACGAAGTTTTTCAAGACTATTTCTTCCACGCTTGACTCTTCTCTCATTCAACAAGATCTCGATATTTTCTCACTCTGGTGCCTCAAGAACTGCTTAGAGCTAAATATTTCCAAATGTCAGCCAATAACTTTTTCACGTTAACGTAAAAATCTTCCCCACATATCTACCTTCTATATAATCAACCCATATCTAATGTGGATTCGATTCGTGACCTTGGCATATTATGTGACCGAGAGCTCAATTACTTGGCACATATCGATAGTATCATTTCTAAGGCCAACTCGACACTTGGATTTGTGAAAAGTTGGTCCAAAGAATTCTCCGACTCCTATGTCACCCGATCCCTCTACATAACCTTCGTGTACGCCCGCTACTTGAATACGTCTCCCATGTATGGTCCCCATATCAACAGGTTCACATCTTGAGAACCGAGAGCATTCTACGTCGTTTTCTTAGATTTGCTCTTCGCAGTCTGTTTTGGAATGATCCATTTATCTTGCCCTCTTATCAAAATCGCCTTCAACTTATAAACCTGAATACCCTGAAAACTGCAGAGATTCTCTTCATTCATCGACTCCTCGCAGGTTCCGTCGACTGTGAAGCTCTTTTTAATTCCATGTTTTTCAGCACAAATTCCCGTAACCTAAGAAATCCCCGCCTGTTCTATTTGCCTACTCACCGTACCTCCTATGGTTTCAACGAACCTATTACTCGGATGTTATTCGAATGAAAACTGTTTCGACTTTAACTTCAGCAGCCCCTGCCTTAAACTCCTTCTTCGGAATCATAATCCCAATCCATTAGTTTTAAGTTAGCCGTAAGTCTCATAGTTTTGAGTTTAAAATATGGAGCTTGTATTAAACTATATAAATGGGGGTATTGCCTCCACCAAAATCAAAATTAAAATTTAAAGGTACTCAAAGTGTTAATAATGGAACGTTTACTTGCATTGAAGCGGAAGCTGCTATGATCGGTATAGCAGTTAACGGGTCGAAAAACCAACAGAACCTTCTTATAAATCAAGCGAAGAAAAACCCTTCCTAATGGTTTTTTTTCGGAATAGCAGGACAGAACCTTCATTCAAAAAAAACGAGGAGCCTCTATAAAAGACCTTGATTTTCACAATCCGGTTCTAGGGCGGTGCTGGTTTAAATTATGTTAGGAGCAGATGAAGATGTTTCGAGCGAAATGCATACAAATTATCCTAGCTTACGTCTTCGCTATATACGATGCAGAAAAGAATATAAGCCTGTAAGAAAGTAAAAAGTTATATCCACTCTATTGTGAATAATATTCAAAGTGACTCTAGACCTTTTGGAAATTCGTTAATTCAAAACGTAAATCATATGATCATCAAATGATGGGGACGTTCTTGATTCTCTTCTGGTTTCACATGAAATTCGATGTAGTGAATCCATCACTAATTTAGGAAGCTTAATTTTGGCAGTGGGTGGTTGGGTGCTGTATGAATAGGGTAGGCACTGAAAGGCATCAAACTGGTGATGCACAGTCGCTGCAACTATATCGTACACATCAATTGTGCTTATTTTACCTCCCCGCGGTAACCACCGGGTACTGGTCTGTCCATCCGGACATTCCTGCTAAACTTATAAGCGCGAGTGTTGAACACAGAAAAAATAGCAACACTATAATGCTCTGCTTTAATGACTGTTCTGATCGATTCGCAGAAGTCTTGCACGAGCCCCTCAGAAAGAGGACGTACGGCGGATGAGCCCAACCAATTGGACCAACGGTGGCGTCAACAGTCAACGAAGCAGACGCCCTAATGAGCTACTTCGACGTATTTGGAGATAAGGTCATTAGGACAATTCAATGCAAGTCAGGGCATTGAAATAGAGATGGTGGCGGATGAACCCTTAATGGGCCAACGGCAGCGCTCATATCCCCGAAGTGGGTTACTGACTCCGGATTCTCCGGTTCCTTTTGTCCAAGGAATCCAACAAAGGACCTGGCCCTCCAGGTTGGGGGTTGTGCGTGGGGTTAACAACCCTGCCACGGAAAAAAGAAAAAGTTGCGAAGCGACCAATAGCCTCGGAAAAGGACGGATTTACTGTTGACGACCCGGAAAAACGAATCAAGGACAACGACCTTCGGATCTGCACGTGGAATGTTAGAACTCTTAACAGACCACGTGCATCCAAACAACTAGCGGAGGCCCTAGACTGCTACAGAGCAGGAATTACTGCCATCCAGGAAGTGCGATGGAATGGGCCGGGCAAAAGGAGGATGAAAAACTGTGACGTGTACTACGGTGATTGCGCAAGAAGACCACAGCGTTTATTTGGGTGCGGATTCGTCATAAGCGGTAGACTTAGGCAAGAAGTCTTGGGCTTTCGACACGTAAGTGAGCGACTTGTGACAATCCGTATCAAGGCTAAATTCGCCAACATTAGCCTAATATGCGCTCATGCCCCCACAGAGGACAAAGATGACGCCACCAAGGATGACTTCTATGAGCTCCTCGAAAAAACCTATGAGCAATGCCCTAAATACGACGTTAAGATCGTACTAGGCGATTTTAATGCCAAAATAGGTAAAGAGGAAATCTTTGGTAGGACTGTCGGAAAACATAGCCTACACGACACAACGTCTGAAAACGGACTTAGGCTAATTGACTTCGCAGCGGCACATAACGTCACCATTGCAAGCACACGGTTTCCTCATCTCGATATACACAAAGGGACTTGGCGACACCCAGATCAAAGAACCGTCAATCAGATTGATCACGTTGCGATCGATACAAGACACGCCTCCAGTATCTTGGATGTTCGCACCTTCCGAGCAGCTAACATCGACTCGGATCACTACCTTGTTGCAGCAAAGGTAAGAATGCGAATAACCCGAACTCCACAACAACGGAGTAATACTGTGAGGAAGTATGACGTCGGAAAGCTGCAATCGCAAGAAACCGCCAGAACCTATGCCGATCGAATATCCCGTAACCTCTCAAGAAATCCAGTATCGCCAGCATCAAGTGCCGAAGATCAGTGGCAACACTGCCAACAAGCCATCAGAGATGCCGCAACTGATGTGCTAGGTTTCACCAGACCACCACCACGAAACCTCTGGTTTGATGACGAATGCAGGCAGGCCCATGCAGCCAAACAAGAGGCATATAAAGCGACGCTGCAAAGAAAGACGAGAGCTGCTCGCGAGCTTTACGAGCAGAAAAGACGGGAAGAACACCGGCTTCTCCAAAAGAAAAAAAGAGAGCATGAGAAGCGCGCGATCGAAGATATTGAGAGATGCTACTCCAGGAACAACGTGCGGAAGTTTTACCAACAGGTAAAAAGAACATGCCAAGGAAAAAAATCCCGCACAGAAGCCTGTAGAGATAGGAATGGAAACCTCGTAGTAGAGTCACAGTCGGTGCTGAGTACATGGAAGGACCATTTCTGCAGACTGTTAAACGGCGATGAAGGCCAAAATCCCGCTGTCAGGCAGAATGAACCATTCAACATGGATGATGACAGACAAAACTTCCGTCCACCTGACCAAAATGAAGTAAGGATAGCAATATCTAAACTAAAAAACAACAAAGCTGCTGGACCCGACGGATTACCCGCCGAACTTTTTAAAGCGGCCGGAGATGACCTGGTGGAGTGCATACACCAACTCATCTCTAAAGTTTGGTCAGAAGAAAGTATGCCTGATGAATGGAACCTCAGCATCGTTTGCCCGATTCACAAGAAAGGAGACCCTCTAAACTGCGCCAACTATAGAGGAATAAGTCTCCTGAATATCGCCTACAAGATCCTCTCTGCCGTACTATGTGAACGCCTGAAACCTTTCGTCAGCAACCTGATTGGCCCCTATCAGTGTGGTTTCAGACCAGGAAAGTCCACAATCGATCAAATGTTCACGCTACGGCAGATCCTGGAAACCACCCAAGAATTCCAAATCGATACCCACCACCTCTTTATCGATTTTAAGGCCGCGTACGATAGCATTTATAGAGACGAGCTATACAGAGCCATGTCAGGTTTTGGCATTCCCACAAAACTCGTCCGACTGTGCAGGATGACGATGGAGAACTCTCGCTGCTCCGTCAAGGTTGGTTCCGACCTCACAGAAGCTTTTGACGTCAAAAAAGGATTCCGACAAGGTGATGCGCTATCGTGCGATTTCTTCAACTTAATACTTGAAAAAATTATAAGAAACTCGCAAGTCAATTGTAGTGGGACAATTTTTTTCAAGTCTGTGCAATTGCTAGCATACGCTGACGACATAGACATCATTGGCAGAACTCGGCGAGCTGTCACTGGAACGTTTGCTAGCATTGAAGCTGAAGCGGCTAAGATGGGACTAGCAGTCAATGAGGCCAAAACGAAGTACCTGCTGTCCACAAAAAGGGACACACAACACCGGCGGATTGGACAAAACATCACAATAGACAGGTACAACTTTGAGGTAGTTAGGGACTTTGTGTACCTCGGATCCGCTATAACATCTGACAACAACATCTCGTCAGAAATAAAGCGAAGAATTACTCTTGCCAATCGCTGTTTCTATGGGCTAGGAAGGCAATTGAGTAGCAAAGCCCTCTCTCGAAAGACAAAGGAGACTCTTTATAAGACCCTAATCATCCCAGTCCTGCTCTATGGCGCCGAGGCATGGACTCTATCTAAAGCGGATGAAGATATCCTTAGTCGTTTCGAGCGTAAGATTCTTCGGAAGATTTTTGGCCCTATCTGCGTTAACGGGCTTTGGAGGAGAAGGTTCAACCAAGAACTATACGAGCTGTACAGCGACATTGACCTGGTCAAAAAAATACGCATATCACGTTTAAGGTGGCTAGGTCATGTAGAGCGAATGGACAACAATGCTCCGGCTCGCAGGATCTTCGATTCCATCCCAGAGGGTAGACGCAGTCAAGGAAGACCTCGCCTTAGGTGGCGCGCTCAAGTGGAGGACGACCTCAACCAACTTGGAGTGCAAAACTGGAGGCAGCTAGCCAAAGACCGAGTTGGCTGGAGAGGCATGTTGGTTGAGGCCCAGGTTCGTCCCGAACTGTAGCGCCACCTAAGTAAGTAAGTAAGTTTGGCAGTGATACAAATTTTACTTCTTCTTGAAATCCCTAAAATCTGAATTTAAGATAACCCTTGATAACTTTTGTTCAGCTTCACTTAAACTGCGATCTTATAGTCTGGCAGGTCCACTTACTAAACTTTTCAATTTATCACTTTCTACAGTTGACTTTTTGGGTGAGTGGAAACTGTCGACGATAACTCCAATATATAAATATAAATCCATTTCAAAACATAAATTGATACCGAAAGTTTTTGAATGGATTGTGAAAAAATACATTTATGCCGAGGTAATTTCTATTATAACAGTACATTACCATGATTTAAGTTAATAGCGAGTTTCATTCAAATTTTAAAGATTTGGTCTCAAAATCGAGATTTGATCTTTTCAATGAAACTTCTTTCATGATTAAATCGTAGTAATGGTGAAGGACTGTCAGACTTGCTTTGTCATTTGCATTTAGGGATGCAACATCGTTCATAAAATTATCGATGTTATGATGATGATATCGATATTTTCGTGATGTTTAAGAAAAATGTTTATGAACTGATTTTTTGATCCTCAATAAACGGTTATTTCTTGAATACGAATTGTAATAAAATAAGAAAACAATAACTAGCCAGCTATTTTTAATTCTGAAGGTTGTGTTTCATTGCGTTTGTAAAACATCAAATGCGATTTTGGTTAGCAAAACTGAAAAATCGAAAGACCGTTTTTTTGCTTATATTTTTTTTTAATTATTTACAACTTTTCTGCAGACCATTTTTCGATCAGAAATTAAACTTCGACGGAAATCAGGAAATAAACAATCGCAATTTCATAAATCTTATACAGGGTGCGGCAAAAAAACCGATCTATTTTCTGCGGCGCGCCATTTAGCGACAGGACGTCCGAGGGTGGTGGACCACCCGACCCGACTCGACTCGTTGGAACGCCTACACGACGTCATTGTCAGTAGTCATGGAGCAGTGGTCGCCTGAGCAACGCGCATTTGTTATCGAGGCGTATTTTAAAAGTGGTGATTCAATCATTGCTACTCAGCGGCAGTTCCGTGCATTCTTTCAATTAGGTCGACATGGAGAAGTTTCGTCGCGTAGCACAATTATGCGGTGGGTTACTAGCTTTAGAACAACAGGTTCTGCGTTGAAAAAGAAGCCGACAGGCCGTCCAAGGTCAGCTCGGACGCCAGAGAACATCAATAGAGTTCGTGCTGCTGTGGAAAACAGTCCTCGTTGGCCCACCCGTAAACAAGCTGCTGCTTTGAACATACGCCTCGATAACAAACGCGCGTTGCTCAGGCGACCACTGCTCCATGACTACTGACAATGGCGTCGTGTAGGCGTTCCACCACCCTCGGACGTCCTGTCGCTGAATGGCGCGCCGCAGAAAATATATCGTTTTTTTTGCCGCACCCTGTATATATAAAAATGGTGTGAAAAATGTATAGTCATCAATTCAGAACGGCTGGGCCGATTTGGCTAAATTATTTTCCGTTGTTTGTAATTGCCAGGAAAAGGTTTTGACGAAAGAAACTTTTGCGAAAACCCTCCAAAAAAGTCGGAAAATTGGAAAAATCAAAAATTGATTTTTGTATGGAATTCCATATATTTTCAAATAACCAACATTAAATTTGAAAGGCTTGGCCGATTTTGAAAACAATATGTAACTACGCTTACGTTTTTCGTTTTTGGCTATAATTTGGAGCGCTTTCGGTATCAAGAAAAGCTAGGGTAACCCCGAGTAACACCGGGTGGATCAGCTAGTTTCATATAGAAAGGACATTTCACTATTTTTTTTTTAATTTTAAACTGCGCCCAATTTGCATGGTTTCGATTCTTTGAGAAAAAAATCGATTTTCTCTTCTTTTCAGAAAAAAACTGTCATCAATTGGCCAACACAAAACTGTTTTTGCATAAAATTTCAGTAATGAATATTAAATTTGAGATTACTACGTTTTACTTTTCAGAGATCGGACCTTCCGACACACGTGGCACTAATATCGTTCTCCAAGAACTATGTATCGATTTTTAAGTGGGTTTCATCGATGTTTCGAAATCAATGTTTATGAATGATACATCGATTTTTTAAAACATCGATGTATCGCTTGCATGTTGCATCCCTATTGACATTGGCAGGAAAGATTATTTACATGTATGCGTGCATTCAGATCAAATCTTCACTCCATCAGAGATCAAATCTTTCGTGATGAGATTTGATCTAGATTTGCTCTTTTTCTTGCAATGAAACTCTCAAAATTCAAAAAGATCAAATCTTTTGACAGAAAGAGCAAATGTTTTCTTGAATGAAACTCGCTATTAGTGATAGATCGACAATAACAAAGCCAGCTTTGTTCCCAAATATCTGCATTAAAGGTATTGAAAGTGGCAACCAATATTGATGCTATTTATACAGATTTCGCTAGCCTTCGAAAAGTAGTTCGAATAGTTGAATAAACAGGCGGCACTGGTGCAGTAGATAAGATATTTGATTGTTAAGCGATAATACACGGTGTTTGATAAATCAAATATATTGTTTATTTTACGCACCTAGTAATTGTTCTCCAAAGGTGGTGTGGAAGATCATAATTCTTACACAATTGAATCTTTGTATATTTAACTTATAAGATCAGTCCTAGAGTATCGCATCGTCGCAACAACCGGGATTCGGTTCGGGGCTCTTTTAACAAGTTCTTCCATATATCCCGATTGCTGGCCGCCGCCACCCAATTGCGCATTTCTAGGCTTCAGGCGTCCACTTTCTCTTTCACTATAAAAAGAACTGCAAAAGACTTTCTCATCTGTTTCCTTTTTGGTCATGCGAGCTAGGTGCCCAGGTCTACCCAGCTTTTTTTCACATCTGCTTCGAGGTAGATTTCACACAATACATGATTGTACCTTCTCCAGAATTGGGGTCAACAAATCTCCGTAAGGCTTTCCTTTCAAACGCGTATAAGAGATTACAGTGCTTTTTAGTATGCACCCAAGTCTCGTATACGTACGTATATGAGTACTGGAAAGACCATAGTCTTTTACAGCAGCAGCTTAGTTTGTTATGGTATGGTTTTGGATTTAAAGGGCCTCGGCAGATTAAGTAGGTTCCGTTGGATTTTTGCAGCCGCTTTGCATATTTCTTCTTTCATATTATTATCGGATGCTACTTGGCTGAAGAGAATGCATGCCACGCCATCCCCTTGTCGGAGCCCATTAAAGGTGTTGATTAGTGTGAACATCAAACCGGCTACTTTTACTTGGATTGTTATGTTGGCCATGGGCAGCCTACATAGTCGTGTTTTATAAACTTCTAATCTGGCTGATATCGTAGGCGGATTTAAATTAAATTAAATTAAATTTATTGGCGCGACAGCTCCTTAAGGAGCCAAGGCCTAGTGACTTATACTCTCAACCATTCCTGTGTGTGTGTTGTTAATCTGCAAGAATGGAAGGGACCTACAATTTACCGCCGAGTCCGAACGGCTACATGAGATTCCACTTTTTAAAGACGAATTTTACTTGAGGTTTTCTTAGCAAGAGGCAGTACTGGGAAAAAATGTGGCTCTGACGGGGAGTCGAACCCCGAACTTTCGCTTAGCAGTCCGACACACTAAACACTAAGCTACGGTATCTTGGAATATTAAATTCCAGACTAATATCTCCCTTCTTATGTATGGGACAAATGTAGCCTTTTCGCTAGTCTTCTGGCATTTCTTCGTGCTCCGATACGTGTACCATAGTACATGAAATTCTTGATGTAGTGTTTGATGTTCCATGGTTAATCAGCTCGGCAAGTATGCCATCGACTTCCGAGACCTTGTTATTTCTGAGCCAATTAATCGTCTTTTGTATCTCCTCAATGCTTGGTGACTGCAGCATGAGGTATTCCTCTTAAAATCGAGGAGTTTCCATTTCTTCCGTGAGCTGACCGTTCAACAATTTATTAAAGTACACTTCCCATCGCTCAAGAATGCCCATAAGATCGGTGATCAGATTTCCCTCTCCGTACTTACAGTATGTGCAGCGTGGTGTATATTGCGACATGTTTCTGACGGATTGGTACACCTTCCGCACCTGGCGGGGACCTCGCTCTATATTTCATTTCACAGGGTTTTCTTCTAGGCTGTCTGTGTATGTCTCTCCATTGTATTGGGTTGTTTCATATTGAATCAGTTCAGAAAAAAATTCTCGAGGTATGCGTTGCGAAAACTTAATTGGGTATCCCTAGGTATAGGGATAGATACCTGTTAGCTAGAAGGAAGTTTTATTTAATTATGCTTGCTAGAGTACTTTCTGCAATCATATTGACTGTCCAAAAAGTCTCCTCTTTTTTCTTTCTATGCTTTTCCAAACCAGTTGAGGATGAGGCAGACACTCTTTCTTGTTCCCCGTTGTTTTACTAACTACGATAGATCTAGAATTCTAGTCTAATGCGAAAATGAAAAGATTTTACTAAAGCGGAAAAAGACATTTTGATAAGTTTCTTTGTAAATTTATATCAAGCAAGTGAACAAAAAGGCTTGTAAGCTTCACTATGTGAAGTGCAAACTAAGCGCATAAAACTTCAGGCATCCCATACTTAGTCCCTCCCTGCAAGTACATGTACAGTCCTTCTTTTGAATATCTTATCAGTGAACAAATTCAAATCCCCAGCTAACTAACTCTCTTTTTCTGGGCTTCATATGCCTGTCGCTTTTTATTTATATCTTCATTGTACGACGCCACATAAACACGTATTTTAGCAAAAATTAAGCAAATTATATATAATAAGAGCAAGTGGCCACACAATCATTTCCATGAAATTCTCATCATCGACGTCATTGGACGCATTTGTGCACATTGTTGATGTACTTAATCGTCTCTTGACTACGCGCGCCATGGATTTAAAAAAAAAAACGAGAGATTTGCATAAACCCTCACCCCAATCGAAGCCACTGGTATTTGTCTACTTCCCGATTCACCGCCGATGCTGGTCAACAACCAAGTGGGGAATCAAAATCAGCCTAATTGCTTCATGCTGAGCACGCGAGCTGTGATGGGCATCTTTATATTATTGTGAAGAGGACAGTGCTCGGAAATGATGACCTGAAAAGTAGTAGGGGTGCGCAAGTTGCTTACTTGCTCGTGTCTCCGGTTCAAAAACAGCTAAATGTTTAATTGGTTTACTTCCTGCATAAAGTCAGTTATTTTTATCTTCTGTTCAAATTCTACTGACTAGTGACTATGCTGTCGATTTTGGGATTTTTTTCTTTTTATGAATTGGTTTATCAATGGCATAGAATAGATCTTAATTAACAGTATTGTTAATTATTATGATTTTTTTAAACAAATTACCTGAAAGTTATTGTTGCAATAGTAACCATCATAGCTGGAAAAACTATTGTTGTTTTCATTCATTTCCGGATGTATTGTTGCTTCATTAAAACAATTTTTGTATCCAACAATGTATCAAATAAAGAGACATTTTCTTATTGAAAATTGTTTCTTTTTCCCCTGCGTTATTTTTTCTAATAAATAACAATTAATATTTATTTATCACAACAATTCACGTTCACAAACAAAAATCAACAACTTAACGCGATGACAACTTAATTTGGAATGAGAGAACAGAAAAGTGAACGAACTGTCATGTTAAGCAAAGAAAACAAAATCAGCTGTTAATTGGTTAGAAGCAGGTATGTTTCGAGTTTTCAACTATGAATGCATTCAGTTATTTGATTCAATATAAAACAACACATATTTTTTGTTTATAAATTTCAACACTTGCATTACATTTGTGTTAATTAAACAAAGTTTTCTTTTATACACATAGGCATATGACGCAGTGTGACTTATAGCGAGTTTCATTCAAATTTTAAAGATTTGATCTCAAAATTCAGATTTGCTGTTTTCAATGAAACTTGTTTTACGATTTAATCGTAGTATTGGTGATTATCTGACGAGCACACACAGTATTTTGACGACACACAAAAATATCTATGCACAGTTGTTGATTCACTCAAAATGCCATTTTGGTATTTTCTGACTTCAAAAACATCTTTTATTACTATTTTGTTTCTTTTATTGCTATTTTATTGCTTAACACAGGCTGGCACAAGTTCACAACAAACAACAAATTACAAAACATTTTCCATTTGACGTCTGACCGAAAAGACTATTTACATGTAAGTGTGCATTCAGATCAAATCTGCCACCCCATCAGAGATCAAATCTTTTGTGTTGAGATTTGATCTAGATTTGCTCTTTTTCTTGCAATGAAACTCTCAAAACTGAAAAAGATCAAATCTTTTGACAGAAAGAGCAAATCTTTTCTTCAATGGAACTCGCTATTAGTATTTAGGCTAAGTAGTTGAGAAGTGTAGTGGGGATGACAATCACGCAGGGACAGAGAATTTGTTGCAATTCTCTCATTCTCTATCTTCATAAGTTTGTGGTCCGATGTATTTTTATTATACGTAAGAGCGAGACCATTGAAATAAACAAACGTAAAGACATTAAGACGTAAGGATGCTTAACGTTTGCCACAATGGCGCGTGACGGTGATTCAAAGTGTGAATGCTACAGGCGTGCCCAAAGGAAATTGATGAAGAATTGGCATTATATGATTTTGTGTATAAAAGGGGACTAAGCTATTTAAATAAAATCCAAAAAATAAATGTTACTGTGACATAGATTTTTAACACCTGTGATCTGTGGCATGTAGCGTTTTTCTGCTGGAACCACAGCCATCTATTTTTATATAGTTCAATCACAAATAATGGTTTATCATCTAACTGTAGGGCTGGCCATTGACGTTGACTGCTTCCCCAACACAGTTTTCAAAAAAGTACGGACCAATGAAACCCCCGCGCAGGCCCGAAATCTTTACCAAACGATAATTTTTTGAGATTGCATTGTCACACGGTTGGTTGGTGTTGTCACATTAATCGTAATTTAGCTTGTTAAAATACCCAAAAATGCGCTAAAGATGATTTTACGAAGCCCAGTCAGCAACAAACGGTTCATCTACGTCTAGGCTCACGCAAAATTCTCCAAGTTGAGGTTGTGAAAGACTGAAAAGCACAGCGAAGAATCCACCTTCTCGGGTTCTGTTGTACAATCTTATAGACTAGGACAATTTTTTAAAAGTTTAGTCAAGAAATGAAACGTAATCATAAAGGAAAACAGCTTTAAGCAAAAATATACATAATACCATATGTTCCCACCGACGTAATTTAGTTAAATCCACTTAATTTAGCTAAATAGAATAGTTAATTATGTGATTTACCAAATATTTTCAATGATTTATATTACACGATTTAAACACGTTTTGAGGTTGAGATAAACTAAAATACTTAATGGCTTAAACACAATCACGCTTCAGCTTTGGCTTTGTCACGCTACATTTCACACGATTTGTGTCCGCTTTGAATAACAATTTCAAATTTCGGTTTTTGTTTTTTCTTTTTGCTGTCAAAGCGAGTGTTGAGTCACGCAACCTTATCTTATACACGAACCAAACGTAACGTCAAAGTCAAAGCGAAATTGTGATAAGATGTAATGATTTCCTATGGTTGAACTTGTAAACGTCAGGCGCAACCGAAGCTAAAGCGTGACTGTTTTTTAAGCCATAAGAGTTCGGTGAAAACTTCCTTCATGATTTGTAAATCATTTGACTAAATCAGGTCGGTGAAAACATAATTAAATAAATGTGATTTTCTTAAGAATGTATATCTATCCAGCTTAAAACATTATGTGGATGCGAGTGTTGAATACTTTCATAAAAAAAGAAATGTATTTCTCTAGACTGTTCCATTCAGCAATCTCTGACACTGACAGCTTAAAACTGACATTCGCTTTTCTTTTTTGATTCCCCGTGGAAAAAACTTTAAAACGCTTTTCGTTTACAATTATCAAGTTTATTCTACGATTCATTAATAAATTATTTTAAAATAAATCAATAAAGTATAATAAAACTGTCTATTCAATACCATAGAATACAAATAAATCAAACAAAATGCCACGAATAATGATCAAAGGTGGTGTTTGGCGAAACACCGAGGTAAGGAATCATTCGTCCATCAAATGCAAAATGTATTCCAACTAAAAAAAAATCCATTTCCAGGATGAAATACTCAAAGCCGCCGTAATGAAATATGGCAAAAATCAATGGTCACGTATTGCTTCACTATTGCACAGAAAATCTGCCAAGCAATGTAAGGCTCGTTGGTATGAATGGTTGGATCCCAGCATCAAGAAGACCGAATGGTCCCGAGAAGAAGACGAAAAGCTTCTGCATTTAGCCAAACTAATGCCCACTCAATGGAGGACAATTGCTCCAATTATTGGACGTACAGCTGCACAGTGCTTGGAGAGATATGAATATCTATTGTAGGTGATGATGGAACCTCGATTGTGTCGTTTCTAATCGTTGCTCTATTTCAGGGATCAAGCACAGAGGAAAGAAGATGGCGAAGATACTGTTGACGACCCCAGGAAACTAAAACCTGGAGAGATTGATCCCAATCCAGAGACCAAGCCCGCTCGTCCGGATCCAAAGGACATGGACGAAGATGGTAAAGTTCTGTAAAATTACCACAAATTATTTCTGATTTCTGTCCTTTTCCAGAGCTGGAAATGTTATCAGAAGCTCGAGCTCGTTTGGCCAACACCCAAGGCAAGAAGGCAAAACGAAAGGCCCGCGAAAAACAGCTTGAGGAAGCTCGAAGATTAGCTGCTCTTCAGAAGCGTCGTGAGCTTCGAGCCGCTGGTATTGGCTGCGGCAATCGACGACGCATCAAAGGAATCGACTATAACTCAGAGATTCCTTTTGAAAAACGACCAGCTAAAGGCTTCTATAACATAGAGAATGAAAACGTTGAAAAACTCGAACCAGACTTTAACAAGATGCGGCAGCAGGATCTCGATGGAGAATTGCGTTCCGAAAAAGAGGAACGTGAAAGAAAGAAGGACAAAAGCAAGTTGAAACAACGCAAAGAAGGTGACATGCCAATGGCTATGCTCCAGAACCAAGAACCTGAAAGAAAACGTTCGAAGTTGGTTCTACCCGAACCACAGATTTCCGATCAGGAGTTGCAGCAGGTGGTGAAGCTGGGACGAGCCAGTGAAATCGCCAAAGAAGTCGCAGCCGAAAGTGGAGTCGAAACTACAGACGCTCTGCTCTCAGATTACACGATCACTCCTCAGATTGCGGCCACTCCGAGGACTCCAGCCCCATACACGGATAGAATTATGCAAGAAGCCCAGAATATGATGGCTTTAACGCACGTTGAAACTCCGCTCAAGGGTGGTTTGAATACTCCCCTTCATGAGTCTGATTTCTCGGGGGCGCTGCCTAAGGCTGGAGCAATCGCAACTCCGAATACTGTCATTGCCACTCCATTTAGGTGAGTTTTTCTTGCAGCTTTACGCTGAGGCTAATGTTTTTTTTTTTTAGGACAACGCGAGGTGAGAACGCAGCCACTCCAGGTGGCTTCGCAACTCCCATGTCTACTGCCTTAGTTCCTATCGGTGGCAAAACTCCTGGAGCAGCAGGTGGTGCCCAGACGCCGAATCTAGTTCGAGATAAGCTCAACATAAATCCCGAAGAGAGCATGGGAGTGACAGACACTCCAGCCATTTACAAAAACTATCAAAAGCAAATAAAACAGTCCTTAAAAGACGGGCTGGCTACGCTACCTGCTCCGCGCAACGACTACGAAATCGTTGTACCCGATCAGGATGAAGAAATGCCCGACGTGGGTGCGGATGAACGATCCATCGAAGATCAGGCTGATATAGATGCCAAGGCAATAGCCGAGGCCGAAGAAGAACGCAAACGTCTGCTCGCCAAACGTTCCCAAACCATCCAACGTGAACTGCCTCGTCCCACAGAAGTCAACACGAAAATCCTACGCCCACCGTCAGAGAAACAAGGTCTAACCGAACTGCAAAAAGCCGAGGAATTGATCAAACACGAAATGATCACAATGCAGTTGTTCGATTCTGTCAAGGATCCAATACCCGGACAGTCGCAAAATAAAATGGAACAATTGCAGAATTTCTTCAAATCTAATCCATACGATGACATTCCGAAGGAGAGTTTGGTGGCAGCCAGGAAGCTCATCGAAGAGGAAATGCAAGTTGTGAAGCAAGGAATGGGACATGGAGAACTTTCGCTTGAAAGTTACTCACAAGTATGGGAAGAGTGTCTCAGTCAGGTGCTTTATCTGCCCAGTCAGAACAGGTATACCAGGGCTAACTTGGCGAGCAAAAAAGATCGTTTGGAATCGGCTGAAAAGCGATTGGAACTGAATCGTCGTCACATGGCCAAGGAAGCCAAACGGTGTGGTAAGATTGAGAAGAAGTTGAAGATTCTCACCGGAGGTTATCAAGCTCGTGCGCAGGCTCTGATCAAACAGCTGATGGATACACACGAGCATATTGAACAGAATGCATTGGCTTTGTCGACGTTTAAATTTCTGGCTGAACAGGAGGCAATTGCTATTCCCAAACGATTGGCGGTAAGTTGAAATGAATTTTCATTAAGTTTTTATAATTAACCATTTTTTTTTTTTTATTTAGTCACTGCAAGAGGACACGCGGCGCCAGATGGATCGTGAGAAAGAACTGCAAATGAAATATGCTAAATTGAGAGATCACCTGGAAGATCTTAAAACAGAATTGACAAGCAAGCTGTCGGGGTGAAGTAAAAGATTTTTGTTTATGTAGAGCTACCCAGAAATAAACGATTAGCATAAGTGGATTAAATACATAAATGGAAAAGGTTGTTTTTATTTATTGAAAAAAGACACATTTTAACCTTTTTTTCTGTTCTGGGAAGAATTTGCCTGTTCACGTTTCTGTTTTTTGCTCGTAAATTCAAAAAATAACAGGAGACCATAATTACAAGAAACAATTTAGGGATCATTCAATTGATTCTAGCATATTGCAAATGGTGGCGTCTTTTGGCGCTTCATCTGCATGAAATACAATGCAGGATTCCCTTGCAAGTTGCTAGTAAACGGTTATGGTCTAAGTGTAAGTGGTAAGTTGTGCAAGGCAATCCGAAGGGTTAAGGACCAGAAAACATTTAAAGATTTTTTTCACGTTCATGGGATCACAGAAACGTGAACTGACAATTTTTTTTCAGATAAGAAAAAAATCAAATCAAATCAAAATTTCTTCTTGACAGTTTAAACCGAGCCTGCGCACTGCCTTTATTTCTTAAGATTTCAGGATCGAGGAAGTGCGACTAGGCACAAACATTTGCAAGAGTTTCAGTCTTTTCTTTGCTCTCGTCTCTCATTCATAAGGCAGGATTCTTTGCAAGTTTTTAGAAAACAGTTATGGTCTCCTGGTATTTTTAAATTTATAAAAAGCAGCTTTACGGGCAGAAATCATAAAAAGATTGTTTTTCGTGATCATGAATAGTTAAAATAGTTTTCAGAAGGTTACAAATTTCTTCTTGGCTTTTTGATCAGTCTAATCAGAGCCTGCGTATGGGCTTGATTTCAAAGAGGACTTCAGGATTCAAAAAGTGCAACGTGAAATCTCAAACAGCGAAGAAAAAATGTTTGACCTTGTTGACTTTGTTTGTTCTGATAAAAAATTGCTTGTTTACGTTTCTGAGACTTCATGAACATTTTTTTAGAAAAAGAAATCTGTGAATATTTTGTGGTAAAGCCTTGGAATTGTTTTTCATAAATAAATAAAATACCAGATCATAATTTGTTTCTAAGAACTTGCAAGGAATTTTGTAATTGATTCTACCTATTGAATAAGTCGATAGATAGTAAAGAAAGAACTGATATTCTTGCAATTGTTGTTGTCTTGTTGCACTTCGTCTAACCTGAACTCGTTTTAACTTGTAATCAAGCCCGTGCACAAGCTCTGATCAAACAGCGAAGAAAAAAATGTTTGGCCTTGTTCATTTTTTTACTCCATGGTCCGGACGGCACAAGAGATATCGCAGATACTGTTCCGAATGTTGGAACCTTGAATTTTTTTCTTTTTTTTTTAATTTGTACTTTGGATTTGGAGCCGTTGTTTTATCTTCTCCCGATGCGCTGAAAAAAACATATTACCTTCACGACCTAATAATTTTTTTTTGTCTAAGATTCTGTTTATCTGTATTTTGTTCTGGGTCTATCAACCCGTATAGCATTTGGAGGATTCCATTCAAGAGAGAGCTTAGCGATGTTGACCTTCATAACCACATACAACAGCTCTTGACTCTAACAAGAATAGGTTTCGTTCTCCCAAATGAAAACAAGATATTAGTGACGATGTCTGAATCTGCTTTCCGAAACTCAGCTGGTATGCCAAGTCCATGTATTATTTTTTTGGAAGAAATTGTTTCTGCCGATGTAGAAGGTTCAATGTCATGTCTGCTACTTCCGCACTTAACATTAACTTAATTTTTCAAGTCTCTGGGATAGACTTCGTTTTTCCTAACTGCTTTTATAAAAAGAAGTTGAAAATACTAGCCATTGTGCCTGGATCTACAGAATCATCCTTGGTCAGGACACATAATACTTCTATACGTGTAGCTGATTCTGTACGATAAAAGAAGTGCGCCATAGCGATGTTGGGTTTTTCAGACAAATTTGAAAGTTTGGTTTAAATGGTTTGTATATTCTTTTCTTAATTTTTGTTGAAATTGTTTCCTCTTCTCCTTCACCCAGGTCATTCATCTAAATGAAATTGTATCCAGTAGTACAAGTTTTATTGGAACAGTTTTCTTTTTTTTCTAAGCGCCATATTCCTTTATCGGGTAGATAAATAGATATTTTTTCCAGTTCTGGTGAGTTCATCAGCTTTACTATTACCCAGAATGTTTGTATGTCCCAACAGATGAAGGATATTAACTTGATCTGCTAATTTCAAAATAGACGATCGACAATTTTGGGCTGTGATTGAGTTTCGAAAGTTTTACCAAAAGGTAAAAAGAAACTGTCAAAGCTATAGGGCACGAACTCAAGGTTGCAAAGACGGTCAAGGGAACATCGTAGTGGAATCGCAGTCGATGCTGAGAATATGGAAAAACCATTTCTGAAGACTGTATAACGGCGGTGAAGAAACGAATTCCGCTGTCAGGCAAAATGGTCCTTCTTATCTGGGCGAAGTAGACCAACAATTCCGCCCACCACATCTGGATGAAGTAGGGCTAGCTATATCTAAGCTTAAGAGTAACAAGGCCGCCGGAGCCGAGCTCTTCAAAGCTGCAAGCGATAACTTGGCTATAAACACGCACCATCTCATAATCAAGATATTGTTAGAAGAAAGCATGCCGGTTAAATTAATGGAATCTCAGCATAATTTTCCCGATCCTTAAAAAAGGATACTCTCTGAACTGCACTAACTTCAAGGGTATCAGTCTTCTCAACATCGCGTACAAGATCTTTTCTGCTGTATTTTGTGAACGCCTAAAGCTATTCGTCAACAACCTGATAGGTCCATATCAGTGCGGTTTTAGGTCAGGAAAGTCCACTATCGATCAATTATTCACATTAAGGCAGATTTTGGAAAAAACGCAAAAACTTCAAATCAAAACCCACATCCTTTTCATCGATTCCAAAGCCGCGTACGATAGCTTTTATCATACCTGCCAAGCTCGTCTGCCTGTGTAAAATGACGATAGAAAACGCACGCTGTTCCGTCAAGGTCGGTTAAGACCTCACTGACACCTTTGAAGTCAAAAAAGGAAATTAAACGAAGAATAACTCTTGCCAATCGCTGCTTCTTTGGGCTTAGCGGGCAATTGAGTAGCAAAGCCCTCTCTCGGCAACTAAATTTTCCATTTATAAGACCCTCATCATCTCAGTCCTGCTCTATGGTCCAGACGCATGGACGCTGTCAAAAGCGGATGAGGACGCTTTAGGCTGTTTCGAGACAAAGATTTATGGTCCCGTATGCATTAACGGAGAGTGGATAAGAAGATACTATGAAGAACTATACCGGCTGTACAGCGAAACAAACCTAGCCATATGGCTGGGTTATATAGAGCGGATGGACATCCATGCTCCGGCCCGGAAAATCTTCGAATCCACCCCAGAGAGACGGCGCAGTAGAGGAAGACCCCGACTCAGGTGGCGCACACAAGTGCAAGAGGACCTCCACCGACTCCACGTGCGAAACTGGAGGCAGCTATCTAGGGACAGAGCTGGCCCAGGTGCACCCCAGACTGTAGCGCCACCTAAGTTGAAGTTGATTAAGTTTGAGGTTTTTTAAAGCGGCATTCTAAAGCGTATCGGCTATCTGAAAAGAAGCTGATAACCGTATTGGATATCACGTTTTCTTGATGCCAGGACAATACTTCAGTTTTTGTTAGAATATTCCATTCTAGCAAAGCTAGCTTAGGCGGAATAATAGACAAATGCAAAAAACCAACTGCAAAATACAAATGTAAAAATATGGTACTTTTTGTGTAAATTTTTGGCCAAATTTGATTTCATTGTTGAGAGCAAACATCAAGAATTCTAAAAAAGTAAAAAAAAAACTTCCAATTGACGGTATTTGACTGGAGAAATGCAGCGTGAATGATCTGAATGATGAGAGTAGCCAATTGAGCTCTTGATTTGTAGGGATGGTTAACACAAAATATGACAATAATAATCGAATCGGTAGCAAACCTCTCTTCGGATTCGAGAATCTTTTATTTTATGAAACTTTGAGAAGTCACGAATAAGTAAAGCGAAAAAGAAATGTTTTCCATGGATTCAAAAAAAAAAAAAAGAAAATTATTCATTAAACTACTTAATTGATTTTTATTTCATTTTTATCATTTTTATGTAAGAAGGATAAAGTTAGTTTATGTTTCTTTACAAACAATATTTCTTTGTAGATAAGAGACTTTTAAAGTTTTCTATTTGTCTATTTATTTTTCAAAAAAGTTTCTAAATTGTTTTTATTTTTTTTTTAAATACACATTTCATATGTAGAGAGCAAAAATGTTGTTTTGTTTTTATAAAAAATTGTATAGTTTTATTTCATAATTTTTGTTTTATTTTTTCAGCACTTGAGTTAAATTCTAATTCTGTCGAAATCTTTTGTTTTGTTAAATAAATATCGAAAATAAAAACGTATATTTCGTCAATTTGATTTATATTTTATTCAGAGCATGGATTTGAGACTGATTTTCTTATTCTTTAACTTTTTTTTTTATTTATTTTATATTTTATCATTACATACATAAATTATATGGTAATTATAATAATATAGAGTTTACACAGGGTGAGCGATGGAGTTAAAAATACTTAAATGGTAAATACCGATAAATAGGTATCTGTGTTTATAACATAAGTGTTTTATTTTTGTATTTTCTTTCTAAACAATAAGAATTCCTAAATTCAAAATATTATAAATAAATATAAAGTCGTTGTTACAAATTACAAGTTTAAAAATATAATAATCATTCTAAGTTATTACTGTAGGGATATTTATGTTTCTAGTTTCTAAATAAAATGCTAAACAAACTTATTTACTTTGAATATACAACAAAAGTAGAAGTAAAAACTAAAATAACAACGATTTTCTTAATTTTTTTTATAAATTTGATTTTTGTATAAACTGTTAAGTTCGTGTCTATTCAAAAAACAAAACATAAAACATCATAGTTAGTAAGGAGGGACAGAATTAAACAAAAAACGGTTCTACTAATTTAAAATCTATAAAATAAAAATGGAAGCTCTTCATAGAGAATTTTGAAAAGTAAGACCAGTGATGCCAAATACATACAAAAAAATTGCGGTTGATAAAGTGAGTAAGCTCAAGTTTCCAAACTTCAAAAAATATATATTTTTCTTTTGTAAATGCTATTTAGCTACAGAAAATTCTTTTTTGTTTATTTTTGTATTTTTATTAAAATGGTCCAAGATAGATGAACTTATCGAAGTACGTGATTTGGTCATTCAGAGTGAAGATTCGTTCATATAAATAGAAATATATTAGTTTAAACAGGATAAAATGGCTGTGCTGAGAGAGGTGTATGTTTAGAATAGGCTTACTAGCAATGATTTAAATATTATAGAAAAAGTTAAGAAGTACAAATGGATTTAGTTTAAAACAGAATACAAAATAAAATTATATATCACTCTTCGTTAGCAGCACTCTTTGACATTTTCATATAAGCTGCACAAATGCACTCACAAACAAATCGATACTGGCTCTGGGAAGGAAAAGAAAAAATCCATGAATTGATTGACAAAAATTGGATGAGATAAGTAACTTACGACATTTTGAACCATGCAAGCACGTTGATCTCGCATTGTCCGCACAATGTCCAGAGGGTAAACTGGTTCCTTGGATTCCATTAACGCTAACGCTGTGTCCATTAGAATGAGTACACCGGTGCGACCTATACCGGCTGAGCAATGAACTATCACAGGTGGATTGGCAGCGCTTATGCACCTAAAAAAAAATATAAATAGTTGATGAGTGAATTATAATTGAAGAAAGAAAATAATGAATTAATAGCAATTGACGCTTATGACGTCAACGAATGAACAATTTGTTTGGAAGGAGCAACGAAAAAAAACGATTGACCATCTAAACAGTAGAAATGAATTGAGATATTTATTTTTTGGGCAATCCTACTACATCGGTTGTAGTAAACTTCGCATCAGATTTGGGGGTGTGTCATCTTTTGTTTACCAGCTCCCATGAAGGCCCCATAAAAATATATTAGTAGTTAAATATATGTATGTATACGGAATCCTTTAAGAAAAGTTTGGAAAACTGGTGGCTATCGTATACGAATTTCGTATCATGCAACTTTCGAGGATTACTTTTCATCATTAAGTGCAAATGGAGTGACAAAAGATGAACAAATCGCGTTCCATTCTTTTCTGAATTCAACGAACATCAGTGTTTGGAACGCTGATAACATTATGGTAACGGCGATCCCAATGCCTATGCCGGCTGAGAAAAAATATTATTTTCAACGAAAACAGCCAATCGAATTATGCTGGATGGAACTGTATTCAAGCATGAGATATGCACAAAATTTAAATGTGGAGGAAATCCATATGCTTAATTCCAAGATGAGTCCTCACGATTGGCGCCCATAAAGCATGACCAGTGCCTAGGGCAGCAAGCTTGTCTAGTAGCAATTTTAAAAACATGTTAGGGCATGGGTATCAGGCTGGCTGTCAGCACCTCCAGTATGAAGGTCTAATACGATTATACAAAACTTCTTTTCGAAATTCAGTTGTCCCCTCAGAAAACAAAAACACAATTTGCTCCCGCGATTTTGCATCACCACAGTTACCACGAAACGAAGCTCCCTCAAAGGGGCCTACCGCAACTTAACAGACAGCTACTACCGAGTAAACTCAAATTATTAGCTGGGGTATCCTGTTAACCAGTGGTAGCCGAATTAAAACCGGGGTTAACTTCGCTCATTTCTGAAAGACATAAAAAACTTGTAGATGGACCCGCATTAAGTCGGGCTCACCAACAATTTTAAATACCAACAATTCCGAAATTTCCCGAAAAGCTGTGATACTGAAATTTATCGCGACCCCGCACAGATAGTATGGCCCGCATGCCTTAGACCGTTTACAAAGAAACTGCATGCACCAGACTGACTGTACTGGATGCATACTTCAGGCGCACCCAAACTTTATACCTATTTAACCTCGAACCTATAGGGGAATTTGGTTTAGAAACCTATTACTTTAGGTTCACCAATTTTGCCTCGGACGAATAGGGCAGCTGTTTTAAAAGCCTCTTACTTCGGGCCCATCCAAACCATAATCCCGGACATATAGGAAGGATGCGATGACCACAGACTGTAAGAAACACAGGAGACCTACAATTTACATACAAACGGCTGCATGAGAATAACTTTTTCAAGACAAAGTCACTCTTAGCGGATCTGTCAATTTCTCGCCAAAAGCAAAACTTAGGCAAAATATAAAGTGAATAGGTAGGAAAGACTTTTTAAGCATAGCCATCCAACGGATTAAAACCTACTCCACGGGTACGCCTCCTTACGAACTCTTTAAACAATTCAGACCCGTTTTGCAACTTCTTGCTATGATAAGCAGAGATTCGGCAGTGAATATATTTATATGAAAACTATGTTGTTTATGGGACAATAAACGATACCATCGTCAAAACATCTTGTTTCCGAAGACAAATATTTATTTAACTTAAAAAGTTGCACCAGCAACAATAAATAAAAAGATAGTTAAACTTACTGATGAACACTGGTCGAAACTGGTATCTCATCTTCGGGTGTCACTCCATTACTCGCCATGCATTTCCTTTCACCCAACAAGCCATTCTCGGCATCTGCGTCTGCATCTAAAAGACGCACTTGCTTCAGACTTTCCTCGATTTCCTGCAGTAACGTTTTATTGCGTGCCGATCGCACTCGCTCTGTAAATTCTAAAAATAAATTGGGATCGGACGGTACACAGTGATCTGGCCATGCTAAATATTGCATATGTTGAATTGAACGTCTTTCGCATGTTTTCTTGTCAATAAGGATGAATTCACGAAACACAAAGCTACCAGTCTCGTCGGCTTTTTCACTCAAACACTTCACTGAGAATCCATCGGCCAGTATTAACTCATCACCCGTAACTGGCCAATATTGGTGGCATTTTTGTCGACCGGCTTCCATTACTGTGGTCAGCATTACCACCAAATGACTGGACTCTTGTTGAACCATACGCCAGAAATCCGTGGTTGTACTAGCTAAAGGACCCTGGGTGGCTATGTAACGATTTACAGCTCCACCGGGAATTTCCATGTTAACATAGTTGCCATTTATGTAATCCCCAGAGGTACTATTGATTAGCACCACACGGGTACAGTCATCTGCAAGAAGAGAAAGATTATTACAACATTAAACAAACTGGGATGTCTGGGTTAATCTTACACGGTGAGATGTCCCTGTAACGATTCTTTGATATGTTCTCAGGTTTTTTTGCTTCACTGATAGCCAAATCCGGATTCTTCCTATACATCTGTTCATACTGAGCTAACAGAGCTCCTGAAGCCAGTCCATCGCTTAGGAGTAGGAGACTCTGTGAAAATAACGCATCTCCATCGAGCAGATTCTGAGAACCACCAGTTTCATCATTCTCCGGGACATATTGATAGAGAGGCTCCTCCTCCGACATTGTGACCAATGAATTTGGCCGCACAGTGAGCAGCAGTTCTCCATTACGATATTCACGAGATTCCCGTATCAAGCTGACCACTTGTTCATGCTTCAAACCGAGCACATCTTGTCCATTAATCATCACAACTTCATCGCCTTCACAAACACGTGGCGTACTTCGATCGGCCGGAGTGTGTGGCACCACTTTGGATACCTGGACCGGCAGACTGAGATCAACACCTCCCTTGACATTGAAACCAAAACGACCCTGATCGTCAGAGTGCAGACGAATTGTTATCAAATTCTCATTATCACCACCATCACCGGACGGAATTGGACTGTGGTTTTCTGAGCTATAGGCTGGAGGGATTGGGGATTCGTATCTACGGGCGCATTGCTCTATAAAGCCGCCCTCACTAAAAATAAACCAAATAAATTAGCGCAACCGAATGATAGTTTTCCAAATAAAGCTTGGATATTATTATTCAAAATACAGGTAAGTGAGACATGCTCATTCTCCAAAAAAAGTAATAAATTTAAACAAAAACAAGGAGTGAAGTAAGAATATTTCAAGCAATAAGTGTAATCAACTAACATTTGAATGTCGTACTCATCGCTTTGTTGTTCCCAAGCCTTTCTGGGAATCGAATCCGTTTGCTTTGAGGTCACCTTATTGTCATGCGGACGGCTTGTTTTTGTTATTGTTAATATTGATGTGGCGTTCTTTCCATTTATGGAGGTGCCATTACTATCGGATGTACCATTTGCAGGCGAGGACGTATGCTGAATCAGTCGTTTGCTTGGCGATCGAACGAAGGCTTTGTGGATCTTCCCCCGCTGTTTACTCTCCTGCACAGCCTGCAATTCTGTTCGGCCAGAGTAGTAAAACCTAAAAACAATACGATATGGGCGTAAGTCATGATGGCTTTTTTTTATTGGTTAACATTTTGCTTACTTCGATCCCAGGCTTATATTTAGAAAGCGCGAAAGCCGATGAGGTCGTTTCAGTCTGAAGAAAGAATGATGTTCCACACAGGATTTCCATAGAGCCTTGGCGTGTTTGTGTGATCCCATGCAGAAGCCCAACAAAGTGTCATAGTGTTCAGACTGAAAAAGTAAAACGTGTTAGTTTAAATAGCCATTTCTTGATAAAAGTAAGTTGTCGACAAACTTACTGGCTCGCGTCTTAATTGAATGAAAAAATCCTTCCGTTTGAATGAAACTTTAACCATTTTTGACCATGAGAATGTATTTACTCGAGTGCTATTTTGGAATACCAACAGCCCAATAGAGGCTACTCCCAGTTGCAATTCCTTTCCACTTGAGTCCTGCAATCATAAGAAACAAGATAACTTTGTTAAATATATTCAAAACATTTTGTAAGTTGTTCATGCAAATTTGGTTGACCTTAAATTTACTTTGAAGTGGAATATAGCGAATTAACATTTTTAATTGCTTGTTAGCAGAGCAGGGTTACATGGCAAAGACTTTTATTTTTTTATTTTAAGTTTTATATGTTTACATATTGCTGGGGATTTTCTTATGACAAGAAAGGTCCTGACCTTTTATAATGTCTTTGGATGAATTGTTTTATCTTGTTTTTGTCACGAATACAGCAGACGAATTTTTTTATAATTTGCTTTGATGACATTTAAGGGTTTAAATGGTTTTCTTGCGTTTTTGCTTTGTTTTTATGTTAAATAATTAGGTAAATACAAATTTGTTCAATTTGTATAAGAAATTCTGGAATTTTATGCAATGACATATACCTCGAGGAATTATACAAAATTATCAATTTGGCTCATATGCGGAGTATTGCTCCTTCTAACGGGTCCCTTAAGTTGATGGGTAAGAGGATGTCCATGGGACAACAAGACAAGAGTTGGTTGTCTGTAAAGTCGGTTTACGGACGATAATTTTACGTGATAACGTCATAAGAAAATATTGATTGCAGCAACACCAACACACAGCTTGTTAACTCACACCCACAAACCCTTTCGTTAGATCCACACACACACACACACACACCAATATCTACATCTACTTTCTACTTTAACAAAACTCCGCCTATTTTGTATTTCTTTTTCTCTTCTTGTTCTTTTTGAATTTGAGTGGAGTTATTTTGGGAATTTGCGCCTGTTATTTTTCATGTTCGCCTGGTGCTTGGGATCGATTTTGGTTAAAAGCACCACAGTATCGCGGTTAGCATTAGTCATGAGTCTTATCAGCATGAGTCATGTTATTTCGTACGTGCAGCCTGACATTGATTTTTAAGACGTTATCACGTTAAAAAAAATAGTTTTCCTATCTCTGTATATAGAACAAGCAAACAAGTGTTTTTTAATTCAATTATTATTCATTTAGTTATAATTAACTTAATGCTAGAGAAAAAGTCTTAAAAACTAACTTAAATATTAGCTTAACTAATTTGACTGGCCATATGAGGGCGCTCTAAAATGTTGTCGCTCTGTGTGCATAACTCTCTGTAATCTAAACGGATGAAGTAATTACCTTCGAATTTCGTATGTGCGGTTCTCTTGGCATTCCTCAGAGGGTTTTGAAATTTGTAGGGCTTTAGCTTTAGGTTATTTGCTATCTAACGAGTGTGGGGTTTTCTATATCCGTTTGATACGTTAGCACGACACTCGTTTGTATAAGCCGCACGTACTTCTTCTAATGTGCAGTTACAGCGTCGAATACAATTTGAAAAATATTAAGGGAACTTCAAAGTTTTTATGACTTGTTTTAAAAAAGTACGTAAAATAGTTTTTAGCGGAATAATTTGAACGCCATTTTATTTCTTTAAAAAATGTGTAACAGTGTAATTGTTTTTATTTCAAAATCGTAGGAATGGTTTTTATAAGTTGATTGTTCAAGTAGGCTTTTTTGGCAAATTTTCTTACAAATGCAAATAAAACAAGTTTATTCCATCTTATCCCAACGTTTCGTCGATTTTACTTTTATTTTACATGAAACACAGTAAACAAAAAGAAAAAAACTCACAAATTAAATAAATTAACAAAAATAATGACACAAGAAAAAACAGACATTGAAGAAAACGGTTTTTATTTAGCAACGTTTTTTAAAAATAAAAAAAAATTCAACTACCCTTTTTCAAAATATTGATTTAAAGAAAATAAAAAAAAATTATTAAAATCCAAAAAAAAGTTTAAAAAAATACTTTAATTTGAAATTACTTAGGCTATCTACTATCTTCCTGAATATCAGTTTTGATTGTAATCGTATAACCAGTTTTCGAGAAAGTCGAAGAAAAAAACGGTCTTTTGGGAGGTAACGTTTTATCTAATTTTTTTTTAATAAGTTTTTAATAAACGGTTGTATGGCAATGTAAATTTTTGCATGGGACAGATTTTTTTTCGCATCCATATAGTAGCAAGAGTTCTCAAAGATCTCGTTATGCACATGCATTATAGTACCGATAATCGCAAGTAAGAACGACACACTCGTTGAACGACGATGAATAAATAAATTAAATTTCTTGATGCGACAGCTCCTTAAGGAGCCAAGCCAAGTGACTTATACTCTCAACCATTCCTGTGTGTGTGTTATAAATCTGCAAGAATGGAAGGGGCCTAAAATTTACTGCAGAGTCCGAATCATCATCAGATGCACTTTTTCGAGAAAAATTTTACTCTTGAAGGTTTTATCAGTTCCTCGAAAGAGGCAGTCGCAGTACCCCGGAAAAAGGGTGGCTCCGACGGGGAGTCGAAACCCCACCTTTCGCTTAGCAGTCCAACACACTAACCACTAAGCCACGGGTTACTACGACGACGAATACGATCACATTAAGTCTGTTCCTAATCTGCAAATACGTACGAATTTCTGCTAATTCCTGTTCCCGTACACCAAAAATTCGTAGAAATTCGCAGAAGAGAGATCTCGTGAGAGAGAAAATAATTTCCCCACTCTGCGAATTTCTGCTCAAGAAATTTTTGAATGCAGAACAAAGTAGCAGCCAAACGTCAGTTTGACAATTGAAAAAAGACAATAAATAAATCAAATTTACGACACGTTTGATAAAGATTGCAGTTACTTTTAGAAGTTCATAAAAAAAACATAAAAAACCGGTAGTTCTGTAAACTTTTCCATGAATATTGTTGACGAAGTCCAGCAGGGTTCAGGCAATTGTTACAGAGCAGTGTGAGTTGAGTCTTCTTTCTGAAGCCAGCTGTTTGCAAAGAGTAGAGAAGAATTGTTGCTGGAAGCGTGGAAGCACCTACAAAATTACTAATTGTTTTGTTGGTGGAGCTGATGCAACAAATAGGCAAAACATTTCCCTTGAAATAATAAACAAAACATTTTAAAAATCGTTTCGCAATAATTTGTTTCCACCAATCTTTTGACATTTAAGTAGTGATGCTCGAACTTTCGACAGTTTATCGATAGTATAGATAGTGAAAAATATCGGCTACATCGATAGTTTAAAAAACAATCGAACGACTATCGATAGTTTAAATAATTCAAACTTACCTTCACATTTCAAGCTTGAGCTTATTCAAGAGATGGAAACCTGTTGGAAAAGCTCATACTCTATGCTTAAACGATTATCAGATTTTCGATGAGAGCTTGAGCTATATGAGAGAGTGTCAAAAAGGTCTTGCTGCACTGACATCCAAAAACATTTTCATGCAATAGATAAAATCTTGCAGCTTCCTGAGTGCTTTGAAATTATGAACACAACAATATCCAGTCAAAAATACATAACAATTTCCTCTTACACGAGGAATTTTCGCAGTTAATAAGCGAATAAAACCTATTGCAGAAGAACGCCATTCGTGCTGTCTAAAACCTTTTCCATCATTTTTTACAATTTCATTGAAAGACATTATGGCTAAAACACAATCACGCTTTTGCTTCGGTTTCGCTTGACATTTACAAGGAAATCAATACATCTTATCACAATGTCGGTTTTGACGTTACGTTTGGTTCGTGTACAATATAAGGTAACGTGACTCAAACGTAAATCTTAAGTAGAAACTGGTTGAACTTTTGCTCGCTTTGACAGAAAAAAGCAAAAACAAAATCCGAAATTTAGAAAATGTCATTCACAGCGGACACAAAGCGTGTGAAATGTAACGTGACGCAGTCAAAGCTGAAGCGTGATTGTGTTTTAGCCATAAGGGTACTTATAAATGGTGGTAAGCTTCACTTTTGTTTTATGGATAGGCAGTCATAAATCTAAAAATTTGAACAAGCTTATCGAATTTGATGACTTATAATTTGCGCCTATTCAATTGATAAATGTATCGATAGTATCAGTACTATCGATTTTTTTTTTCAAAACAATCGATGATATCGGAAATAAATACTATCGATACTTAAGCAACACTAGGAAAGAATGCTGCAATTTTTTTGGTTTAAAGCGTTCCCGTACTTTTTTTCGTAGAAATCTCTCAAAGAGAGAAAATATCCCCTCTACACAAAAATCTGACTGCTGCGAATTTTCTGCGAATAATTATCGGGAACAAACCTATTATTTAACTCGATCGCTCAAAACGTTTTTCATGATCGCTCGGTACGTTAACGATCGATTTGAAACCATGTGCGATCGTATTCGTCGTCATTCAACAAATGTCATCGTTCAACAAAACAGTGTATCGTTTTTCATGATCGCCTGGTACGTAAGCAATCAATTTGAAATAATGTTCAATCGTATTTGTCGTTGTTCAACGAGTAAGTCATTTTTCATGATCACCTGGTATGCTAGCGAAGGACGTGTTTAGGATTTCCATTCAAAAGTTAATGTGATAAACGAATATTGTCGCTTTTAATGATTGCCTCATACTTTAGCCTTTGACGATAGATTTGAAATAATGTGCAATCGTATGCATCGTCGACGTTTTTTGGAATGTTCGCATAATATAATCTTATTCATAGCCGTTAAACAAGTAAGTAGTTTTTTATGATCGTCTTGCACCCTAGCGATCGCTTTATTTGGGATTTCCAAACGTTGAGACGCAACTATTTTTGAGGCGATTGAGGTTGTTTTCCAAAGCTTTTGCTTTCTTCTTCGTCGACGTTTTTTGGAATGTTCGCATAATATAATCTTATTCATAGCCGTTAAACAAGTAAGTAGTTTTTTATGATCGTCTGGTACCCTAGCGATCGCTTTATTTGGGATTTCCAAACGTTGAGACGCAACTATTTTTGAGGCGATTGAGGTTGTTTTCCAAAGCTTTTGCTTTCTTCTTCATTTTATTCAGATTGCATGTAGAATGATGTTTATCACCATTTAAAAATCTAAAGCGTAGTTTCTCCATATTCTCAACACCGAGACACCGAATGTGGATCAACTACAATATTACTAAATTTCTACAGTTGCCAATACAACTTCCTTTAACTCTTTTAACTTCTTCTTTCAGATGGAACATCATTTTTTGAGAAGCGCATTTTTCTCTCTTTTTTTCTTTTCAGAGAATATTACTACTGAGAAATAGGTATGAACCATAAAAAACAGGGATGCAAGAAGCTCACATTTCAGCTCAGCTCACAGCTCAGCTCACTTTTGAGCTAGCTCATTTTTCGACCAAGCTCTTTTTTGAGCTTAACAGCTCAGCTCTAAAAATTGAGCTGAGCTATTGGTTGAGCTGAGCTATCGGTTGAGCTGAGCTGATGGTTGAGCTGAGCTGTTGGTAGAGCTGAGCTGTCGGTTGAGCTGAGCTGTCGGCTGAGCTGAGCTGTTGGTTGAGCTGGGCTATTGTTTGAGCTGAGCTGAGCTGGTGTTAGCTCAACTGTTTATTGAGCTATGACATGAGTTGCGTTGGGATAACATTTGTTAACGTTAGGAAAATATTCCATTTGCGGCATAAATAAATATGTGTAATATGTTTACAGTTGTAGTTTGTTTAAGAAACATAGTTATTATTTTTGTACTGCTTGGTTAATGGTGATATTGGTTTTGAAATATTTATAATGTATTATGATATGTAAGATAAATTTGCAGTTAAGCAGAGGAACGAGTTCGGATAGTTATAAAATGTTTAATTATTTTATTTTGAAATAAGTTGCATGCTTCGAGGTGAGTGCGGATTTTGTTTATGTTAGGTGTTAGATATCTGGCAGTGAAAAGAAAAATATAATATATATAATAAAATATTCATCATTTGAAACGCGGCATTTCCTAGTGTATTTTAAATATAAAATTAGTGCATATGAAAAAAATATATGAAATATTCCCAGGTATGTGCATTATAAACCACCTTCTGTGGAATGACCACATATTTGACGTTGCGAAAAATGCCGCGAGATGTTTAGGTTTCCTTCGAAGATGCAAGAAGTTCTTCACCCCGTCTGATCTGGCTACAGTATATAAAGCATATATTCGCCCTAAACTTGAGTATAGCTCCCACATTTGGGCAGGTGCTCCTGTAACCCACTTGAGTTTTCTAGATAGAATACAAAAAAAAGCTTTAAAAATGATAGGCGATCGAACAATAACAGAAACATTAACATCTCTGGAGCACATACTTACGTAATGTTTCCTGCCTTTCATTATTTTATCGCTACTTCCATAAACAATGCTCTAGCGAAATAGGCAGTTGCATTCCTCCCCTGAAACGCTTTAACCGTAATACTCGCACTGCAAGGAATGCCCATCATTATACCCTTGAGCCCAACTTCGGACGCACTGTCAAGTACAGGGATTCTTTCTTTAGTCGTACCACGCGAATGTGGAATGCCTTGCCAGACTCTGTTTTTCCCTCCCACTTTGAAGTGCAGAACTTTAAAACAAATGTGCATCGTTACCTCCTTTCACATCCTTCCCTATTTTCCTAAAGCCCTCGCTGTGTTTAATTAACATTATAAGGGTAGTCAAAATCCCTTTAGTGCGGGCTAGTTATAAAAAAAAAAAAAAAAAAAAAAAGACCAGAAAAAACAGGCCTCGGGAACAATTGCTCCTCTCGAACACCGACGCATTTTTCATTTCTTTCCTTATTTTATCGTTTTTTTTTATAAAGAAATGTTCATTTGAATTAGCCAGTTGCATTCCTTCATTTATCATTTATCATTTAAGAAAACGACAAGCACTGTCGCATACCTACCAACCAAATTCGGTATGGAATTTAAACTCTAGGTTTAGCCAAGTTTGAAGTAAAATATGTTTGTGAAGACAGATTTTAAAGTGTTATTGCAGTTTGGTAACACAGCAGAAGGGAAGGGAATATACTAGCTGATGTCACGTTTTCATTATATCGGTAGATTAGGCTGGTTTGATTAAACATCTCACTCTTTACTCTCACGCGTTTTCAATTTCAATCGATAGTAACATTTATTGGATTAATCAAAACGAAGAAAGAAAAATCTAAAAGGGATGATAACTTGAAATTTTAGTTTCAAAATGTAAATGATATTACTCTAAACGTTCCCAATTATCGATTCACTGTGAAGTTGCCTCGACATGAACATTTGTGTGTAAGCAGGCATTCTTTTTTATTAACGCACAGAGAGGGACATTTGAAATGGTGGTTTGTATGCTTAGATATCCTCTCACAAAAAGATAACGAATACCATGGGCTTGCAAAAGTTTATTCTGGTACGACGACAGAGGTAAAGGCATAGGTATTTTAAACCCTTTTTAAAAGTATCTTACCAACTTATAAATTTCTGTCTATAATGGGAACCAACTATTTACTCCTTTACTCCTGGCCTGTCCAATATAGAGATGGAAGGTTAACGTGTGGAATTTTGATATTAGTTTGGGAACGGAAATATTTAGTTCACTCTAAATCCACATCTACTATTTTTGGATTTTATGATGCAAAACTAACGCCATTCTCGTATGCAATCACAACATTGTCAGAAGTTTTCTCTGACACCACTTTGAGTGACCATAAAAATAATGAAACAAACAAAACTTACCGTTGCCTTGTGTAAATCAATTCCATAAAAATCCAAACGCTTCGACTGCTCCAAATAGTTGTATTCTGCATCAGCGGGCAGTTGCCCCCGGTGCAGTTTATGTAATTCAGAAATTCGGCGTTCGGAGTCATCATTTTGGTCCACCAATAATTGCAGGCAACTCAAGTAACCAGGTTGATGTTCGACCGGATTGAAATCACCCAATTCAGCTAAGAATCCATACAAAATCTCTTACCACCATACATTAACACGAATAAATCTCTACTTACATTGCACAGTATAACTAGCCAAGAGGCATTGCGTGCCCAAAGAACACTGCAATTTACCCAGAAACACATTCCTCTTGATTTGTAAATAAAATTGATATCTCGTATACTCTTCCTGTAGTCGACTTGGGTCACTTACGTAAAACTGTTAAATGAAACTTCATAAAAATGGAATTCTTATTAAATTATCAGCAGAAGCTTACCTTAACTCTAAATTCTAATATTGGAACGGCATCGGGATCCAGTGAGCTGCTGTTCCATTGTTTCTTGAATTGTTTATGCGCATCTACCCACCGCTGTTGGAAGAAAATAAGGTCATCTTTAATTATCTAGTTCAAGCGGTTGGAATTATAAAACTTACAACAACATCACCGGGTTTCTGGGGGAACAGCAGGCCAAAATAATCCTTTTCGGATAGCTCGAGGAACTGAAAAACTTGATCGAGTAATTCAGACCCTTTGGCGCGTTTCTGTAAAGACATTTCAATGAAAGTGATATTTATTTTATTATTGTTTTTTTTTATGGATTTATTTGAATGGGTGTGTTTTGGTTGAATTTTATAGTTTCCTTTCCGACGATTATGGGTGGTTGTTGTGTGATTGAGTACAATGGGGTTGAGTCACGTTCAATTTCGTTACAGTCTGGCTTTATCTGGCAATGTCGTAAAAGGAATATTATCAGTGGTATTTTTTTTTTTTTGGTTTTGTTTTATGACTTAAACTGCATTTGGAAATAAGTTATCAAACCTTTTATTGATCACCATAGGAATATTAACGTCATATTTATTTCTAGTTTTATCATCGGAGAATGTGTTATCAATTGGAAAAGTGGGGTATTTTGTCGAACTTTGTCTATTTGTTTGTCGTGGGTAGATATTTGGGTACGAGTTGTAATATATTATCTCCAATTTTATTACATTGTTTAATTAAGATACGATCTGGAAATGTTGATGTGTTCTTTTACGGAAGTCTTTTATTAGAAACAAAATTGTAATTGCCTGGCAAATGCTGGAACATAGATTTGAGGGAGGAACTAGTATGTTTAGTAATTTTTTTGAATTTTAAAAGTTCTTTTTATATATGTAAAACAAAAGTGAGTGTTTTTATTTCTTGGCGCTTGTTTTTTGCTTGGATCTCGATATCGTTTCAAACAAGTAAATCGTATGACGTTGATTTTAAATTAAATTGCCAAGACATGCATTTGTGGGCTAACTAGTTCATATCGAATAGAATTTCGTACACTAGAAGGAGTATACAATAAAACATAAATGCATTTTCTGCCATTATGTAAAAAACTCACTTGGTGATCTGATTATCAACTCTTGGTTGGATGGAAATTCTGATACAAGATTCGGTGAAGGCATTCTTTTCTCCGCTCTGTTTGACTTAGTGATAAATGAACTGCTTATATGCCTGAAAGTAAACATTGTTTTCTAAGGGAAGCTCCTTAACATCTTAAAGGACTACTCTACTGCATTGGAAAACCTCTACGAGTTTCATTTCTTTAAGCTGCTAAGGTGCCATCATTGAACAAAAGATTTTGTAAGGGGTGCTTTTTTTAGAGGCATACAATTTTTTTTTGTATAAAACAACAAATTCAAAGGAATTACCAACATTTCATGGCATTTAATATTTAAAAAAAAATCTGACATATGGCCTCCGCGACTGCGCCTTAAAAGAACATCCTATCGGTCCAGTTTTGCACCACCTTTTCGAGCATATCCAGTCTTTTGCCAATAATGCATCGAATATTAGAAGAAGCCACCAACCAGCTCTGAGTTGACATATGGAATCACTAGCTGAGTACCTAGCTAGTTAAAGGAGCTGGTTAATTGAGGCTCTGGTTAATCCTGATTTTTAGTGCGACCTAAGAAAGTAGAAGGACTTAACATAGACCTACACAAATGTTGATTTTTGGTTCAAAATTCCTGTTTGCTATTGGTATTTTCTATCTATGATAGATTTTTTTCTGTTCCAGAACGTTTTTCTGAATTAAAAACAAACGGTAAATCATTTTTGTTTGGCATTGTGTGCACGTCAAGAAATGACTCAGACGACAATTAAAATAACAAAAAAAAGCAACAAGTAAACTGGGCGGAATCCCAAGAAAACTACATCCGTTGTGCATAATAATTTTATTGCCAATGCTGTTGCCGCGCCGCCGGCCGGCCGGTTAAGTCGCGAAGACAGGTCACGATAGAAAACTTAATGGAGTACTGAAAAAACATGCTGCAAGCATTGAGTCGCCATTATGTCTTCAATTATCGTTGTTTTGTAATTACAACTATTGGAAGTGTTGAAATTCCAACTTGCATTAAAAAAGTGTAAAAAAAAACAACATAAGACCAAACTATAGTGTGAAGATTATTTATATATCATACCCTATTAATATATAATTTTTTAGCTAGTGTAGGGTATGGCACATCGAAAAATAGTTTTTGGCTCGTTTTTTGGCATTTATTTAGGATTAGTTATCTGATTAAATTAGTTTAGTTTTTGTGTTATAAAGTTCAAATTATTAAGTTAAATGATTTATATAAGGAAAGAGTCGTCTGTTTTGGTCCCACTAATGTATTTCGTTCCCACCTTTTCCACAAATACGATTGACAGTGTAAAATTTGAAATCGAAAGGACCAAAGTTCCAATTGGAAAACTTCTATCGGAAGTTCATATTTTATATATTTTCCGAGTCCAGGTGCCTTATACCGCCAACGTTAAAGAGTTTACATATTTTCATTAAAAATAATAAGGGAAGCCACACTATCGTGGAAATTACGGAAATCAGGTTCTTTTTTGAGGTTTGCTGCAATAACCTGAGTGTGCCTCGGGCGTAGGAAGGTTTTGGATCGGTGATTCTAAAGGGACATACAATCTTTATTTTCAAAAAAATATATGCCTGGGACAAATAATAGAAATGTGAAAAATGATCCTATTTAGAACCGGTAGGGTTACGAGAAAGAACTAAGGCAAGCTAGTGATCGCTGTACCAGATGGACATCCTCTGGCGAGTAACAAAGTGGTAAAGTACCTTGGTTCTGGCAAGATCAGTATCTATATATCTAGAGCTAGAGGAGCTTTTGCCCAGACAAGGCGGTTGATTTGTAGCAGGGCTAACTAACCCCAAGATGAATATTTTGAGAGCACAAGTTTAAGCGGTTTTATTCTGCCCGATGTTTTCTTTCTCTAGATAATCTAGGGATGATACAGGATAGAACGTCGATTTCGCTGATTTACCACGTCGTCGTCGCATCGGTCGGCCGCAAAACAGTCCTTTACTACCTAGAAATTACCGCAGGGAATCAAGCAGAGCGCCTTAATCAGGAATTCCTTAATCAGGTCCACCAGTTTTGCAGGCTCAACCAAAATCTCTAGTTAAAGTCGGCTTATTGCCTATGTTCGTCTTACATAGTTTTAAGGTATCTGAAAGCTACCGAGGGCCCAAATTTAACAAGAGCAAACGAAATAAAGCAGCCACACTTTAATATTTCACTCTGTGACTCAGTGAAAATGACTGCGTTTTGTGGAACAGGTTCTAGTAAAATGTTGGAAAGATGTGGTCTACACAGCTCGATATGCACTTCGAAATAATATTTCTTTGGGTCACCATTGTCCCTCAAGTACGTAATCGTCAAGAGATCCGATAAAACGTCTTATTAAATGTCTATGCTTTTCTGAACCTGGTAAGTTATAAAATTAGTTAATTTACCCTAATGTTTATGCACAACTGCACAAAGAAAGATACAAAATTTCATGCTTACATCAATCCGAAAGGTGTGTGTACTGTCATCTAGGAATAGTACAGTGACACATTGTTGTCGTTGCTTCTTATCGCGCGCCAGCTCTGCACTACGAATGCGATAGGTCCCACTCAGTCCACCTAGACGAAAACGTTCAAGCATTGCAGCAGTCCATAGTTTGAACTTGTTGGAGTTTCTTTTTGTTTTTCTTGTTGTTGTTGCTAATGTGACTTTTGATGATGAAAGTGATGACGGTGCTGAGGGCTTTTCATCAACCGGACAACCTCCTGTAAAGTAAACAAAAGAAAAAAAAAGAGAAAGCGTTTAATAAACTTTTATTTGATTTTAATGTTTTTAATGAAGAGTTAAATTGCTGGCGTTGCCTGGCGGGACTGGGTTGGAACTTGGAATTGGAATTGCTAATTGATATTCCTCCCGAATCAGAATCAAACTTCAGAGCTTCCGGTTATGGTTCCCCACTTGAGATATGTTGAAACGACAAAAACTGCATTTCTGACAACTTTGTCGATTGATGTCCGCCGGTCGAACGGAAAGCCGCAGACATTAATACGTTTGGGGTAAGATATTTTGGAGTGTTGTGCCGTTACGTCATTTGTGTGTTTGTTTATGATTTTTAATTAATTTGAACTGAAACCACTGTCGTGCTCGGATTAGAGGCATTTATTTAACGGTCCAATTAAATTGCTACTTATCTTGATGGAAGGCAATGAAAGATATCTCTGGTGGTTGTCACGCAATTATCATTTTTTTCTTTCGCTGAAATTTGGATGAATTGCAGTCATTTCCGCTTGAGCTTGAGTAGTAGTTTCTTTCGGTCGTTATACACTTTGAGAGAAATATAGGTCAAATGATAGGTGATTGTGCCATTGGAAACAGTTTGTTCTTTATTTATTTATTAAAAATTCGCAAAGCAAGGGATCAATTAAAAGAACTAGGTAAACAAGAAATCCAAAGTTGTAAGTGAGTCACTGTTTTTTGGACTTTTGTTTATCAGTCCAAAGGTTTAACTGTAGACCTTCGTTTGGGGCAAGAAACAAGTGGATTGAACTGAATGCCGGAATGAATATTCAGTTTAGTGGGTTTTTCATTAATGAAAGTAAGTTTATGCAAAACAAGGTATAGGCTATGTTTGCTTAAATAACAGCTTTGGCAAAAAAAATAAACAAAATAGAATGTAAAATACATAATATTACTTGTTAAACAAGTTATTTAACTATACAGAACATGGAATTAGAATTTTTGATTGGTGTCCCAATTATGTTAATACAAGAATTAATTTTGCTAAACGTGATCAATAAATAACAAAATTTAAGGCTTTTGAATGCCAGAATCACCTGTTTGAAAATCTTTTAAAACCCTCCTAGAGCGATGCCATTTGTCACAGAAAAAACGAGTCAGGTAAATCATAAGAAAATGGAAAAGGCTAGATTGTTGGGCACCAGCTATACGTGATTGAAAGACAGTCTAAGGCTGTAATTAAAAGTAAATGACTTGAGACACTTTCCTGGCGTACATCCATTGTGAACCTTGGCTCCTACAAACGTCAATTACTTGAAATTTGGTTTTTGTTTTGACACTTTTTGTGAAAATCTTTATACAGGCAATATTAGTTTACTTTCTTTGAAATACGCGTCATTAAGGTTGTAGAGATTGTTGAGGTGCTACAAGTGTGGTTTTAAATTGCTAGGTAAGTCGCCTTTATTATTTGGTACAGTGAAAAATTTGCTTACTTTTCGATCAGGTAGGATGTTCTGTCATGGCAAATCTTCCTAAATCATTTCAATGTAGTAAATATTGAGGAAGAAAAACCACTAACCAGGCAATCCGAACTGAATAACTGAATAACGAACTGAACAAAGGTATCTTTTCGAGGAACAGAAAAACCGCGTCAAATGCAAACTCACTGAATATGAGAACAAGTGCATCGCTGTAGACAAGCGTTTTAAATTTTGGGAAATTGTTGGACGGAAGATCTAAAAAGTTCAAGATAAGGCCGAGAAAGTTGAAGAGAATTGGAGGATAGTAACAAAACTTAGGGAAATGTCGCGTGCTTTCGTGTTTAGTGTGTCGGAGTGGTATGCAAAGAGCCACCTTTTTCTGGGGTATTGCCTCTCGTGAGGAAATGCCAACACCACCAAAATTTAAATTTGTCTCGAAAAAGTTCATCTCATGTAGACGTTCGGACGCGGCGAAAAATTGTAGGTCCCCTCCGCTTCTGGAAATTCACAATATACACACAGGGATGGTTGAGAATAAATGTCACTAGATCTCACGCCAATACATGTATTTATTTCTTTTTTAACAAAACTTATAGCTCAAGAAACTTCTGGCGACTGCAGCAAGTGCAAATCGATACATCCTTTTGGAAACGGACTATATCAGTATTTGTCCCAAACCTTCACAAACTCAAATAAAGTAGTAAAATATGACTGTTTTTACAATTGTCGTCAACTGGTGCACCTATTGTACTCCATTCTGGTCAGTATTTTTAAAGAAGTATGAACGTTTCTTGGCAATAAGAAGACAAGAATAACACCACATCATTCACAATCTGATGGGATAGCAGAACCTTTTAACTGAACTCTTCAAGAACACCTTCCTAAAATTGTGGTAATTATCAAAAAGATTAGGACAAATTCAACTCTTCCTGATGGATGATGATGCACATAGCACTACAAGACATAACTCCATTAGATATCTTGTTTGGTTCTTCAATGATCAATGGCTTTGGTGGTCTTCACAATGAGCGATAAAAAGAAGATAAATACGAGGAAAACCTGAAAGAGAGTTTCATTGACAAGAACAAAGATATCTTCATGTGATCAGACATCGAATAAAGACGCGTTATGATTCGCGATCCACTTCGAAAGTTTTTAAGTGGGGGATCTTGTTTGGCTCTAAAATCCACAAAGCAAAAAGGGACTGACATCGAAGCTTCAAAAATTAGGAACGACCTAATCGAGTTGTTACCAAAATAAAGGATACGCTTTACCATATTCAAAGGAGCGTAAGGGATAAGCTGATGGTTGTAGAATGTGACCGTTTACACGATACAATAGCCAATGTAGTAATGGGTTAATTTGTGATGGATAATCTTAAAAAGGGAGTAATGTAGAATAAATGTGAAATAAAAGTTTTGTACCCTGTCAAAACTCTTGCGGTTTACGCACGAAACTACATTTTCTACACTATTTCCTTAAATATTGTTTGTTTGTTTTTTTTTTTTTATAATCGGTGCGCACTGAAGAGGCTGTTTCTACCCTTATCGTGTATCAATACAGTGCAAGCGTTTAGGAAAATTGGATAGAAGATGGAAGGAGGTACCGACGCACATTGGTTTTTAATGTTTTATAAATCGTGATGCAAGAGAAAATCAGGCCGGGTAGAGCATTCCACATTCATTTAGTGCGGCTAAAGAATCTCTATACTTAAAAGTGCGTCCGAAATTATGCTCAAGGGTGAATATATGAGCATTCATAGTGGTACAAGTATTACGGGGAAAAGGTTTAAGGGGAGGAATGCAACTGGCTATTTCGCTGGAGCACTGTTTATAGAAAAAGCGATAAAATAAGGAGACAGGAAACATTTCGACGATGTTCTAGCGAATCAAATGTTTCTGTTATATTCTTGTCACATATAATTTTTGTGTGGCATTAAATTCCACACGAACATTGAACAATGCTGGCCACATCAGAATTTAATGAGCTAATCATACGCAGCCGATGCAATTCCACATTCCAAGAACAAGGAAGTAAATGGAAACGAGTATGAGAAGCTGAGGGTACTGTCATCAGCAAAACAATTTAATGGATTAGAAGTCTTAGACAAGAGATGTTATGTCGGCGACAGAACGGGGCCTTGGGGCACACCAGCATTTATTGTGTGACTTTCATATTGGAAGCCGTCCAAAACAACACATATGGAACGGTCCAAAAGGTGATTTCTAATCCATCGAATAAAAGGTTCGTCGATTCCAAATGAACGCATTTTCGATAAAAGAAAGCTTCATGACAAACTCTATCAAATACTTTTGAAATATCAAGTGCAATAATCTTACTTTTTCCAAAACGGTGTAAAGATTGATTTCACTATTCGGTGAGATGATGGTATATCACACAATAATAGAGGCATTTGTAGAGTTTAATTGTACCAATGGTGCATAAGCTAAATATTGGTTGCCGAAATTAATAAAAGTAAAACTAAGTGATTCTTAACAAAATGTTTTAAGAACAAAATTCCCGAAAATATTATACATTTTTATAATATAGTAGCAGAAATAAAATGAATAAAGATTATGCTCTATAAAGCAGTTTCTTAGGAACTTATTTGTTGTTAAACACGCTGACGTTTTAATTGTCATTGTAAAAATGCAAATCGTTGACCAGCGAAAACAACAAATTTTTGTTTCAACAACAAATTAATTTCACATATGCAAGGAATTCAAATTTTTCATACTTCCCACAATGTTTCATCTTAAAATGTTTGAATTTTTTGTTGTTGTATTATATAACCACAATATTTATTTATAAAGAAAACACATGCCGGTTGTTAAGTGAATGAACATTTGAAGGAGATTCAGTCATGAATTTATTTAACACGATAGAATAGTTTAGCACGAAATGATTTCGATTTCCGAAGACTTTCTCTCAAGGTGGTCAATAATCTTTATACATCTACTCAATGAATGTTTATTATTTTTATTTTTAATATTGTTTCTTAGGGGTTACAGATTATTTATTTCTTAAATAATTCTGATGTTTAAATGTCAGTCTTATAAATGGTCGCTGGTTGTCTATTCTTGCCAATTTTTTTTTTTTAAATAATTGTCTGGTTATTTCAGAGAACAACATCAGATGAAGAATGCTGATTAACAGTATGGTCAAAAATATATTATGGTCTCAAAAAAAAAAAGACGTACCCGAATGGTTTGTACGTTCTCGTTCTTATGAATATTCATTGTTTTTGTTTCTAGTAGGTGAATTTATAATGAATATACAATACAATGATTGTTTTATCCGTAAGGCACATTTTTTTTATAAAAATAGTTAGAAGAATTAAAAATATGGGAAAGAATTTTTAAACAAACGTTAAAAATGTACATTAAAAATTTGAGGAATATTTTCTTATTTGAAAACCAGGACAAAAACTAGCTTGCACTAAGAGTTTTGTTCTACATAACCTAGGGATCGAACCCAATACCTTTAGAAAAGCTTATCCCAGAATCGGATATCAATTACCAAGTCGAAAACACTTGACTTGTTACTTAACTCTGACTATAACTGAACTATTTTTTTTTCAGTTTTTTAATGATTTTATTCCATAAAATCTTATAACTACTTAAGTCTAGACAAAAAGCGGAATAAAACCTCTCAAAAGTGTACTTTCGAAATATTTATCTTGGGGGTATTAAGCCCCAAATATTTTCCAATAGTTGATGTCATCGCCCTTGAAATGTGTACGCAATTAAATCTTCGGCATACGCAATTGCTGGTGTAAATACTAAAGAGAATCGTCGAGTTTACCGCTCCCTGTAGCTGACCGTTTTTAATATCAAACGTTGTGGTTGATGTTACATTGCCACTCTTGACAACAAACTTTTTACAATTAAGCATGTCGTAGAGATATATAGCAATGGTTAACTTATGCCCCATCTGGAACAGTGTTGTGTATATGTCTATTGCATCGTCAGGGAGATGTCGTAGTACAATATTGGGTATACCATCGACTCCTGCTGACTTCTTTTTCTTTAATGATGTGAAGACCATTTGGAGTTCGACCTTCAAAATGAGGAGGAACTTGGCCCATTTGCTCGGCGATGGTGGCGTTTGCCACTATAACTGAACTATTTATTAGTGTATTATCGCTACTAGTTACATCAGATGACTGTGACATGCCTGCTAATTTCTCATGCTTAAATATTTCGGTTAAAGAAGGAGCTCTTAGAAAACTGTTTGGCAGTATGTGAAAGCCAAAAAGGGACGGTCTTAAAAAATTCTATAGTCTTCCCTGATGCTATTGTTCTGAAGAGGTTTTCTTCTACGCTGGCAAAGGTACTGCGTATATTTTTCCATCTATCCTATTAATCCAGGGCTCGTTCTGAGCAGTTGAAAAACATTTTTTTGCCTAGCCTATACTCAAAAAGGGGAATCCTCCTCATTAGAATATAGAACTTGATATTTCTATAACATTTGATAGAGTCTAGTACTAGACTATTATCGAAAATGCACGTGCTCTTGACGTTAATGGATTCTTCCTTCACTGGATTAGAAATTCCTTTTCAGGCCATTAAAAACACGTTTTATTGGATGGTTTTCAGTCGTACACCCTCAAAATAAATGCTAGGTGTTCCTTAGCTCAGGGCTCTTTTCTATCTCCGACTATCATTATTATTTAAAAAAATTTATAAATTCCGTGTAAAATGTTTAATCCACTAAACAGTACCACAGAAAAGTACTGTTATGGAATCATATCCCTATTCTTCGTGTGTAGATCTTCAACACAAATGTATACTCATTAAATTCTGATCTGCCGCTTCCGTCGACGATCTAATAAATTCTTTCAAACTTGTGACCTCTCATATCAGGGTGCGTGCTCTTTCAGCTCACTTGACTTGAGTCTTTTAAATGGCATTCAAAGAAAAGCATGCACATCATAAGAACCTTCACGTCAGTCGAATATCATCGGAATGTGTCATGTCGTATTTTTCTACCGATATTTGTACGGCCCCAGAGAAATAGCCTGTTGGATTCCTTCACTTAAAACAATTCCATCGTAATACCCCAGATATGCCCAGTTAAGTAGAGAGAATCGTTCTTCAGCCGTACAGCTAGAATGTGGAAGGCTTTACCGAACTTTATTATCGCATTCCATGTAAGTATGTAAAGGTTCTAGTAGAGGTTTCCTTTTTATATTACATAGTTCTCAAAATAAGGTCATTCCTAGAACTCAAAATTGTATTTAAAGTTAGTTCTTGAAATCGACTTTTTTCGAATGAATAACTTGCACTTCAATTCTTCCCGATCGTTATAATAAGCACAAAAGTTCGTCATTACAATTCCTTTTTTTATCGGAATATCAATAAATACAACCTAGCTCTCAACTTTCCTTCCCTATTGTTCAATGGATTCTTGACGTCAGTGCCGGTCGGTAAAAAGAAAACCTCCACGCTATTAACAAACAAATAATTTGTTCGCTAAATTCCAAGTAAAACTTTCATACGAAACAACAAACGGATATAGACGTCGTATAGTTACATAGCTACAGATACAGATACATCCATAAGATATCGAGAACGTGAATTTATGATAATTTGTTGTTTTTTTTTGTGTGTCTCCTTGGCTTTTTTATGTACGAGAGGCCAACATTCGCAAGGTATTCAAAACAAGATGCGTATAAATTCGGCGAAAATATCTATTTATACTGTTGGGAAAAAAATTATATTTTTGTTCTGTTTCGTCTTATGTGACAGCTAAGGAGGGAAGGGGAGGAAAAACTAAATTTCTAACATGTATTCACCATGTGAACCATGCAGATTGTCACATGTGTAAGATAGAAAAAAAAGATACAATTTCAGTTTTTTTTTTTTTTTGGATGGAAGTCTAATATTTATTTTTATTGACAATAGCACGTTCTTTTAAGGAAAAAAAAATAAATAAATCGTTTGTTTAACTACCAACAAATGCCATCAATTTGTTAGTCGATGACAGCTCAATCAATATTCTATCAATTCGATTTGTATAGTTTTATTTGTTGAATTACTTTTGAGATATCTGGGAGCAATTATGTTTTATCGGGGTACAATATTGATGATGGATCAGCTTTGGCTGGAAATGTTGCAGACCCGTATAACGTTCGACTGTGCGTGCAGAATGCAGTCAATTTGGATGTGGGCATGTAGAGTTTTATTAACAATGATGGGCGTTTTTGGAACAGAGAAATTGTTTAACGTGGATAAGAAAATAACTTTTTAAGACTACGCTACAGCAAAATTCATCATTTTAAAGAATTTTGAAAGATGCAATACAATTATGAAAAAATTCAAATAAAGAGAAATATGAGGAACACCTTTAGGAAACGTTCAAACCTTTCGTATGACAAAGGTTTTTGAATGACCCCGTTTGAAATTCTATTGGTCCACGAAATTTTTTTTAACTTTCTAGTTGTGATTTGAAAAATGGCCGCAATCATGAAAAGTTAGAGAAAAACAATGTATCGACTAAAGTTCAATTAATGCACCTCTAATTGGTCGTTTGACCCTTAAATTTAGTTGACTTTTAAATGACAATTAGTCTAAAAGTTAGTTCAGATTTGTTGACTTACTTTTAACAAACAGTTTCCCCTTGTTTCCAATGTATTGGCGACAGCTTGTTGTTCAATAAATTCACTTTGACTACGCATTGAACCTGTCTGTTGTGAAATTTAACATTTAAGAAATGTTGCTTTTCAGCTTTCATATGTTCCATGTCCACAAAAGTTTGCTGGTGTTCCGCAAGAAAACACCTTTGGCCCAGTATTATTGGTTCTGAGTACTTAAGATATATCTCAAAAAAGAAGATAGTCACATTTTTAATCATATACTTGCTCATCCGATTTATTAGAAATGGCAACCTACTAAAAGCTCCAGAAGACGCTTAGTAAAATAACGAAGTGGACAGAGACATGAGACATCAGTACATGTTTACTTTAATTACATTGTGCCTAATATGTATATCTATGAGACATCTCGATTTTGGCTGGCATATTGGGAATTGTATATAGCAAATAAAAAAAATATAAACAAACTATGTACTTATTAAAAATCAAGTGCTTGTTAAGGCCGGTAGTGAAGCTTAGTGTACAAGTTTTAGTGTCTTCAATTTTGCCCATCATAACAGTGCTATTAGGCCGGCAACCACTGGCTTATTTCAACATCGATCCACTTTAAAAATGATCCAAATAGTTTTTGGTCTTTTGTTAACTCGAAGAAAAAATCGGATGGTTATCCAACTTTGTTTTTAATGGTCTTAACTTGAAAAATAGCCCTGACATCTCTAATGCCTTCGCAAATCATTTCTCTAATTCTTTTTGTAGTTCCTCTGTAATAATAGATGAAAATTACTTTGATAATCGACTTAGCTGCTCTCAAGTTAATTTTAATAATGTTCCTATTAGCAGTGAGAGAATCTTAAACTATCTTTCTTCTCTCAATGATGATTTTTCTTCAGGAACTGATATGATTCCACCTATCGTTTTAAAAAAGTGTTCCTTATGTTTAGCTCATCCACTTGAATACCTTTTTAAGCTTTCATTAGCGTCTGGCAAATTTCCTAGTCTTTGGAAAAAATCTTTTATAAAACCCATTTTTAAAAAAGGTGAAAAAATGGAAATCAAAAATTACAGACCAATTTCAAAGCTTTCAAGCATTCCTAAGCTGTTTGAACAAGTTGTCTGCGAAAGCTTATCCTTCTTAACTAAGAATATTATTTGCAACCAGCAGCACGGATTTATGCAAAAAAGATCCACTATAACAAACCTATTATCTTTTCATCATAAATGCTCTAATGCACTTGAAAGTGGGTTTGAATTAGACTGCATTTACACGGATTTTTCTAAAGCCTTCGACCAACTTTCTCATAATGTTATTTTATTTAAATTAAAAATGTTTGGCCTTCCACCTTTGTTTATTGCCTGGATAAGATGCTATCTAACAAATAGATCTTACCAAGTCAAATTTCGTAACGTATTGTCTAACCCTTTTAATGCATTATCTGGAGTTCCACAAGGAAGTCACCTTGGACCTTTACTCTTCATAATTGCTATAAATGACGTATCTTCTTACATTTCTAATAGTGAAATTCTTGTTTTTGCCGATGATATGAAAATATTTAAAACAATTAAAAATTCTTCAGACCGTATGATCTTACAAGAAGATATAGACAGTTTTGTCTTATGGTGTTCTAAGAATGATCTTAGTCTAAATGAATTCAATGATCCCTACGTAACACTATCTTTATACAAATGCTATGTTCGTCCCCATCTCGAGTATGCTTCTCAAATTTGGTCACCATTGTATGAAGTCCATAAATCTTGAATTGAGACTATTCAGCATAGATTTATTCGCTTTGCTCTTAAAGGCCTTCCATGGGAAGATCCATTTAATCTGCCCCCTTATGAGAATCGAATTCGGCTTCTGAATCTCCAATCCCTTTCTCACAGACGGGTCAGTAATGATCTTGTGTGTTTTCATCAATTGCTTTCTGGTCAAATTGATGCTCCTGAATTACTTTCCTTGGTAGGTTTTAACTATCGGGGAGGCTCTTACCGATTGCGTAATAAAGAACTCTTGTATTGCCCCTACCATAGAACTAACTATGGCATGCATGAGCCATTAACTCGCATGAAAAGGTTGTATAATACCAATCACCTTCAAATTGATTTTAATTTGAACAAAAAGCAGTTGAAACAAAACTTAATAACCAGTGTTCCACGAGCATGACTTCTATTTGTTATATGTTTTATTTATCGTATTTTTATTTATCTTTAATTACTATTTATTGTAAACGTGTTTGTGAACCGTCTTTCTTTAATTTTGTAAAAAAAATTATTTTGTTTTTTGTTTAAATATTGTTCATTATTTTTTTTGTAGTTAATACATGAATGGTTAATTTTTTTTGTGTTTATCTTCAGTCCTACGTTCTTTTTGTGTTGGTGTGGGGTAGTTACTAACTGCTAATACCTGCATTCATGATGAATAAAAAAATAAGTTGCGTACATATGAGTTTGCTCTAAGCTTAGTACCACTTGACCTCTGAAATGCAAAAAAAAAAAAAAAAAAAACTACTGTCCAAACGTATAAAATTACAAATTGTCAAGGCCGGATTATTTAAAAAATATATATAAAAATAAAAATCAGCACGAGCGTGTTAAAGATCTGTTCATTACCGAATTACCGTTAAAACGACATACATATTACATAGTTTAAAATTCTGTTTTAAGTTCTACACGTAGCCCTAGAGCGGATTTGAGTAATTTTACGAAACGAGTCACAGAAATATTGAGATAAGAAGATATTGAGATAAAACAAAAACGAAATCAAAAATTAAAAAAAAGTCTCGAACATTTCAAAGCTAAAATACCATTTTTGGATACACAATTAAAATTTTTGTAATACATTCACTACGGACTTCACACTACACGTATCCATTTGTGCAATTTCTCACTTTTTTTGGTTAAGGTGGATACTTCTTTAATTGCACACCAGTTCTGTTAAAATGAAGTACTTATCTTGGCTTAGTGATAGATCGTAAACTTAGTTGGAAGAAAATATTAAGGATAGAGAGGGAAGCTTCAATAGCTTTCTACACTTGCAGTAGAATTTTTCGTAAGAGATGAGGTCCTAGCCCAAAAACTATTCAAAGGATGTACAAGAACATTGATATTTTCATAGATAGCCAGAAGGCAATCAAGGTCACATCCTATAATAATATTTTTTTTTTATAATTAACGCGCGAAAGGGACTATTTGTTTCCCTTTTAATGTAACAAACTGCGCGGGCATTAGGAAGATAGGGATGGGAGAGATAGGAGGTGTCGACTAACATTGGTTTTGAATGTTTGCAGATCAAAATGGCAAGGGAAAATCTCGCCGGGTAAACTATTCCAAATTCGTGTTCGGATAAAAAAAGAATCCCTATATTTCACTGTACGTCCGAAATTGGGCTTAATGGTGAACTGATGGGCATTCCTTGCGAGACGAGTATTACGGGAGACATTTTTAAGGGGAGGAATGCAGCTGGCTACTTCGAGTGAACATTTTTTATAAAAGAAACGATAAATGTTCCATTTCCATTTGACTGATCAGCGAAATAAACCTAATTACCCCTCGATGGGTTCTCAGATATTGCGTGACATACGGTGCTAAAATAGCACATAAAGTGGCCAAAAACTATTCATTATTTGGCTCCTTAGTGGGCACAACTCAATAGGAACACACGTAATCAGAATGGGCAAAAGCACATCTGACTTATAAAGAGGTTGTAAGAAGTTATTGCGGAAGCAGGCTTATATTACTTCCGATGTGAATGTATCAGCCTAGCCCAGGCCAGCAAAGGCAGCTCTTACATTTCTGACGAACTAGGCGATGTTTCAAAAGCATAAGAAATGCAGGTCACATATTGTAAAGCTTCCTGCCTTTAAATCGGCATTTTCATTCAAAATTTTAGCGCCGGACTTTTGAGTCATTTAGGCCACATTTTAGAAATTTACCCTCTGATACTTTGTAACCTTTCTGACTCTCTGTGCTCAGGTGTGTCCAACATCCATCACAAGTCCCCCAACAATTAATCTTCGAAAACTTCTAAATTTTAACCAAAATGATATTCAACGAACACACCTGCTCAGAAAAAAAGAAACAATAAATCCATGTAAGACATGAACCCGGTAAATGTTGAACACTAATGTCTAACAATTTATTTCACAGCTACCGAACCTCTAAAACACTCAATAATAAGCCAGCATTTTGGTGGTTGATGTGCGTGTGTGTCTCCTCGTAGGCTCACCTACAGATATATCCATTTCAAAAGTCATCGTTGGAGGTACAGAGGTCCATATATCTCAATGATTTATCACCAATAAATCACTTATGCAAAGTGGAATATACCACAGTATGCCATCAATAACCTGAGTAATTCTATCATTTGGTCCAAATCCTCCTGCCGAGAGTTAGTGATACAGAAGCACCACCATTGCCAACGCAGCCACCGCAACTATAGACGGGTAGGGTTGCATCAAATTACAAACAAATTGGGAACACACAGCTAATACCCGATTAAAGTCTGCTTTTTTCAATCGAAACCTCAAATCTGTTGCGAAACGATACAAACCGTTTGGCACTAAGCAACCAAATACACTTGCCATACCATGCGGCGGCGGCGACGACGCAAGCAATGAACCCTGCGTGACATCGATTTCGAAAAGGAAGACCAAATAATTTCTCAACTTCTATTTAAACGTTTTCCATTTCCAGAGACCCGAAGAGGAGCTTACCAAGCGGTTTCATTTGCTATATCCATTCCAAAGAAAAAAACCCAATCTGACTCCCTTCCCTGTGGACTTTCTCATTGTCTACACTCTAATCCACTTGACTGCAGTGGCAGCGCTTAAACGTTCAGATTACAGCCGTCGAAGAAGGCAACCGACCTCTCAGCAGCAATGGCACAAGTGCTACCCTATTATTATAATACATTTGTAGCTTGAATAGTGCACAGCACATTGCTACTGTTGGAACTGCCCTGCCCTGGCAAGCTGCTGTTGCATCGAATAGTCTCTTGTCTCGGCGGCAGAACTTGCGGGTGGAGTGAATCTGGAAAATCTTTTCATAGCATTGTTCAGAGGAGAGATGGGAATCTTTTAATCCGCCCGTCATTGACAATTTTTTTTTTTTTTTTTTTTAAAGGTATTCATTTTATTATAACTACTTTTGTGGTTGAGTTTTGGAAGAGGCTTTTATCTGGATTGCTTGTTCTAGATACAAACAATGGGAGAGGGGTCAGCGGTCTATCAGCCACAGGCCACAGGCAGAGCCAGAGTCAGAGATTATTTGCTTCGAGCAATCACAACATTATGGAATGCAACTAACCGAAAGTTATTGTGCGGCACTCGGAAACGATGGAAGGCAATTTTTCCTTGCACATTGTCTTTGGAGTTGGTCGCATGGTTTGGCACAGATTAGACTTGTGGTAGAGAAGAGGAATTTCTTGTAATTTTACGTTGATTATTAAAGCTCTGCTTAGTTTTTAAAACAATTTGATGCGCTCCAAATGTTGGCACAAACAATGGAATTCCCACGACTAAAGGGGGAGTTTCTGCTTTAATCTGCGTTATTACAGGGTCGAGCAATATGTCATGTATCTATGGAATAATATTTAGTCTATAGTTGTAAATTATTTTTAATCGCTGGATAAAAAAATTATTCAGTTTAATATGTAACAGAATTGTTGCCAACTGCGGGCATTTTTCCACTTTGGGTTTCCGGGTTTATTGCGTGGTTATTTCTTGGTTTTCAGTTGAGTATGTTTACTGGTTTCTTGACGTGAAAATGGAATGGAAAGGAAGCTATTAAGTCCTTTAAAGTTCAGCCGTTTCGCCACATCAATGTTGAGCAAAATATTTGTTTTACTGCATACTGATATTAGGCAGCACCATGTTAAAATTACAGCTGCAAATGATTTAGCACTTGGAGAATAATTAAATTCGTTCGACATTCCGGAGTATTTATGTTAACTACGGGAGCAGATTCATCTGAGAAACAACATAATGCCCTTAAGGGGATGTAATTGCACATATGTTTTTTTTTTTTTTTTTTTTAAACTACGACTGAGTTGCACGTACTTGCTCCAATGTGCAAGCCAAAATATTTGACAGACTTGCTCTAACTGATGATACTCGGATCATAGGTTATAGCTGGTTTCAAGCTCCCTTTGGTCGGAAATCTGATAGTAAATAAGATGTGTAATCGTTTCTCATATGGGAGAGCTTTTGCCAACACAGTGCAGCCTACCAATCTGTTTACCAAAATAATTCCCCTGAAAACCAAAATAAAACCACAGATTTAGCACAGCATTGTTTTTGTAATTTTTTGTTTAAGCGACGAAGGTCCGAAGTCGAAAGAAAACTGATAGCCAATCACAAATTTCACAATAACCCACCCTTGTGACCTTGTCATTACGAAAATAACTTACATATGATCGGAGTTACCCTAGCTAATTTTCCCAAATACCTAATACTTTGTGTATAGTTCTTTGAAAGAGCTTTTAGAATTTAAGCTTTTTATGTGCTTTAAGGATCGAAAAAAGATCAAGTGTTATCGTGTTTGTTGTGTTTTATATATAGTGTGTACAGTAGTAGTGTGTATAGTAGAAACTACTCTACTACTTATTAAGGTTAGGTAAGTATATTTAATATAGATTTTTATTTACATACTTTGTAAATGTTTTCCTGGATTAAATTGTTAAATGAATTATTTCTAAATAAAAAGTGATAAATAAAAGAGATATTTCTTAGTTGTTGATTTTATTAAAAAGGGGTTAGGTCTACTGGGGATTCCCTTAAAAAACGCATCTTTTATCTTACGTAATTGTGGTGTGGAGAAAGACAAAGCAAATTTATGTTTTTTTTTTTTTTTAATGTTATTGTCAGATTTAACCCACAAAGTGGCAACGCTAGTTTCACTCAAGTCGGAACGATTTATTTAGCAGACAACGGCATCGCTGCAAGAGCTTTTGTATGCGATAGTAAGGTGAACAGAAATACATTACACATTACATTACATATTGATCTGCTCCGTAGATAAATCTACGGAGCAGAGACACTTATGAGCACTGGCTTCGGCTCAGACAATTACAAAGACAACACACAAGACGACATTGATACAGGACAGAACAGAAGATAGAGGGAGGACGGAAAAACAGAAAACACATAACACATGTCAACAGCACGCAGTTGGTTTCGAGACGGTCCCCCATCTTTCCACTAACCACGCGCAACGATGCTTGATTTCGCTGATCTCACGGGAAGCGATGCTTTATCGGAGCCAAGGCCGTTGACTGAACAGAAATAAGATACACTATGATATACGAAGCTGCGATAGCGTTCGATTAAGCTGATTTTACAAGCAATCGTTGATCGTTGAGCGGCTATTAGTACAGTATGCGTTTGTATCGGGTAAATCAACCAAATATCGGAATTTCTCAAGAGATCTGAAATCGGTTACCTTTAGGAAGCGAGAAGTTTCGGAAGTCCCAGTGTGACTGATCATGGATATGTGTGAGCCAGTCAAAACAAAGGTGAGATGCCCGCCCGCAGGAGTCATCAAAGAGTTCCAAATTCAATTTTGTGCAAGGATCTTGGATACCTGCTTAGGATTAAGGAGACCGACACGAAAGCGGATTAATTAACATTTAGTAAAGATGGAGCCGTCATTATGGAAGATCCTACCTACATCTTTGTGCCGAGGATTTTATGTATAAGTTGATGCCCTGGACGAAATAGATAAAGCATTAGCGCGGAAAAGGTGAAAACCTATACTGATACATTTTTTGGTCCACTTCCACACAGATCTATCGCTGTTCCTTAAAAATTAAATTAAATTAAATAAACTGGATCAACAATCAATAGCGGAGGATCTTGTAATGACGACATCAAGCATTGATAAAATGTAGAGGGGGAATATCTGCCATTATCTTTGATCAAAAAGTGCTCCTTCTGCTGAATGTAAGATTCTTTACAATAGTTGGTTAGTCTAACGTTTACATAAGCTGATAGACAAAACACAAGAAAGTTAATTGACACCATGCTTGCAGATATAAAAGGAGCCCCTGTACAAATATGAGAATAATACAAGAATGACGCTTTATAGCTTGTAGCAAGGTTTTAGGGGAAAAAGTATTTTTCGCGCTTTCTTAGAAAACCTAAGCATTAAGCTGAATTTTTAGCGACTTCATTAGTAAGTAATTGTTTCACAGAAGGTGGTTTATGATACGCAGATTTTTCGGTTTCCTCGAACCAGTGCAGCTCATTAAAGCATGGGAAGAAAGTTATATTTCACCGACACGAGACAATATTGAGTTTTTGAAGCATAAAGTTCACACGACAAAGAGACCATTGAATAGAATGGAGCCTTGTGGAACACCAGCATTTATTTGTGAATATCAGACTGGAAATCCCAAAAAAAAAATAACGGTGGATATACCTTGGCATTAAAAAGTATCTTCATAAGTGAAGTCATTAATTAAACCGATCGAATTTGAAACCATTCATTCTGAAGAACAAGATTCAAAGCATCCATAGTCTTAGTCCGATTTTTTTTCTTTTCCGGTCAAGGTGCTCCATAAATGTTCAATCATATTTATATCTGGCGACTGTGGTGGCGTTATGAGCTGGTTTCAAAATGTATACAACAGCCATTCTTTAACTAGGTATGAGGTATGCTTTTAAAGGCCATTGTCTTGCTGGACGAAAAATTTCCTTTTTATACTTCTTTATCAATTGTTTGTAAATCCTTAACAGTCGACGACGTAGTGCCCAGTGACTCCTAAGCGATGGGTCGGGGTTCGACTCCCCGTCAGAGCCACCTATTTTTCCGGGGTACTGCTTCTTGCGAGAAACTGACAAAACCTCCAAGAGTTAAATTTGTCTCGAAAAAGTGCATCTCATCTAGCCGTTCGGACTCTGGTCGGTTGGTTATTCTACTGCGCAGCTCTTTTCAAATTCCTCTGCTCATCTCATGAATTTTGAAAGATACACACAATCACGTTCCAGCGATGGACTTTCTTTACATGAGGTATGACCACAACTTATTATGCAGTTCTCAAAAAGTATTTCATATCTGGCATTGTACTATCTCTTGCGCAGCATTTTTGTAATCTTAAATCTTCCCTCTGCGCAACCAACCGTTGGACAAGTGATTTCTTTCATGCTGTGCCTATTTGGTTAGTTATTTCAACTGCCGTTATTTTTCTTCAATTCATAATATTGCTTTCCAAACCTGTCTGCCTGTGCAAAATGACGATGGAAAAGGCACGCTTTTCCGTCAATGTCGATAAAGACTTCACCAATACTTTTGAAGTCAAAAAAGAATTTAGAGCTATGGGCTCTATTCGAATTCGGCGAATTCTTCAACATCATACTTGAAAGAGTAGCGCAGAACTCTCACGCCTCTTTCAAAAATCCAACCAATTACTCGCATACGCCGATGCTATTAACATATTCGGAAGAACACAGCGTGATGTCAGTAGGGTACCGCTTTTGTGAGTATTGAGGCGGAAACAGCAAAGATGAATTTAGCAAGAGGAGGAACCTTGTTGCGGTAAATTTTACCACAACAAGTTTCACCAACCCATTTTCCTTTATTAACATTTTATTTCCAATTCCTTTCTGTTGTGGCTCCAAAATGCTTCAAGAGTACAGTAGAAACCTGGACCATCAGCCAGAGGACTGATGTTTTAGTATTTTGGAAAAGCAACCAATCTAGGTTCCATCGATAAACGTGAGACAGGGGATCCACACTTTTCATGGTGAGACGGAAGGTCCACTATTCGAGCGATTGTTCGACAGAAGGTCGAAAAAGAGGAAAAGGCATGATGAATATGACCCATGTCCAACAATGTGTGAATTATAATCACACCAACGTAAATTTAGTATGGCCGAGTGCCCACCATAAAGTGTCTGACATTAACGTAAGATCACAATGCGACGCGTTTCCCTTTTTAATTTATCTGCGCGAAGGTCTACGGATTTCAAATAATTAATTTCTCTGGAAATCTCACCATTTTAGTTGGAAATGGTGATAGTTTTGTCCAACAAGAATATTTTTCTCAAAGTACTTAGTTTGGGCCGGTTTCGTAGTTTTTCACTTGCTTTTTTTATATAATGGAATTGACGGTAGAAGGCTGAACACGTCCACTCCATGTGATCGCGTGCAATGGTTGTTTCACTGCTCTCGGTCGCACTTCTTAGCCTATGAGGGCAGGATGCGGCTGTATGACCGAGACAAGAACACCACCACGCAAAGATCAGAAGAGGATGGCCATATGGTCGTGGTAAAAGTGGACGAGCGAAGCCCTCCATTTTGGGTCTTTGATATAAGCCTTGAAAAGATTTGGAAGTAGAAAAAAAAAGTAAAGTGAAAAATTATTGCAAAAAGAGAAATTTCGAAAATTCTTATACGATTGATTGGAAGATAGCTTTGGAGAAAATTCAGAGTTGGTATATCTGAAACTAGAGTTTACAACCGTAGGAGAGGAACGAAAGATTTGGATATTCGCAAAGCTAAGTATTTTTGTGTCTGGTTGTGGCCAGAAATTTTTAGCTGGTTGTGTTGTTAAGTTAAATTCGTTTTGTTTTGTGACCCTGTGTGGGGCAAAACTATATTCGTTTAGGCCTTCGCTGCCCAATCGTTTCTCTCCCAAGATTGTGGGACTCGTGACCTTTTATGTCCTTTTGGTACCGTTTGACCTTCAGGATCTTTAGCTTATCGTTTACCATTGTGATTTTTCTTTGTGTCGTTTTGTCACAAACTATTGTTAGTATTTTGCATTTACCTTAATTTCTTTTATTTTTTTTATTTCGATAATTGGCCTTCTGCCAATATTGCAAAACAATTGTTCCTTGTTTTGTTGTCGAAAAGATTCTGGGTTTTAGTCCAGGCCTTAAGCCAAGGTTTCCCAGACAAATCAATACATTTTCTAACCAATAAAATAATTCACTTCACTTCCACTTTGGAATATAACTCTTGTGTTTACCTTCAATATTTTGAAGACCTTTTTCAGATCCCTATTGGTAAGGCAAACTACCATTAAAGTTTCCTGGCGCCCATTCATATATCAGTACACTCCTGTACTTTTATATACATTCAGGTATTCAATATCATTTGATATTAATTCAATCTTTTTCTCGTTTTATTAATTACCGCGGCACATTGTTCTTGTGCTTTCGTTTGTTTTTCTCCTAAAATCCAACCTAAATTTGCGTTTGATTATTACATAGCAACCTAACATCGAACTCTTGAACAAAACATCACGATAGATAGCTATAACTTTGTGGTAGTTAGTTAGGGACTTTGTCTAACTGGGTTCCGCCAACAACTCAAAGAACAACACCATTCGAAGGAGTAAAAATCAAACGTATCAGATGGCGGGTCATTTAAAGTGACTGGATACCAATGCTCTGGACCAAAAATTATACGATTGCAGCGGTGAGAAGGCGCAGATACTTTGGTGGCGGCTTCAAGTGGAATATGACATCAGCCAACTTTACGTGCACAAGTTATCTAGCTAGAGACCGAGCTGGCTGAAGAAGCTTGTTGGTTGATGTTCAAGTCTACCTTGGACTGTAGCGCCCCCTATGGTTAGGTAAGGTAATTTACTTTATTTAGAAGAAAACTAGATTTTTTCTTTGTTATTTGAAATGTTATGATAGTCGATATTTTTTTTTAAATTAATTTTTTCCTCTTTAGTTATCGTTGTAATATTATGTTTGATTATCATATCTTAGGAAAAACGGCATACAAAAATAAACTATTTTTTTTTTAATGGACGTAGCGTCCTATTGTTTAATATTTCATAAATTATTCTTTTCTCATTGAATTCACTTTGTCCATCATCATATTATATCTTTTATTATTGAAATGTGAACAACTCCCGAAGCCCTCCAGCTGTGTAAATTTTACACCAGACCCAGAGAGAGGTACTCCAGTTATATCTATCATTCCGACATTATATTCAACAGGAACAAAATATATCAATAGACATGTCATTTGTCTTGCACTGCGATATCAATCAAAACGGAACTTGCAGTGAATCATTGTTAAATAAACTATAGGAATGGAGTCTCCCCTTCCCATCAGTGAATCCATAGAATACCATTACTCGTGGACAAAAAAAAGAAAAAAAAAGAAAAAACATGCCGCGATCGTGCGGGTATTTCTTCGAATTATGAACACACTCTGGCGCACATACCTTGTCGAGGTATAATAGTGCTGTAGTACCTTCCCTCTTCAGGTGTTAAATTACCATAGTTAAACAGCCGAAGCACACCATCATCATCGTCGTCACTTGAATAATTCAAAACACGAAGGTAATTTCTTAAAAGAAAAAAAAAAAAACACAAACAACAAAAAATATTACTAATCCTGTTACTGGGATGAGTTGTTGGGTCGTCTTCTTTTATTGTTTGTCTTATTCATTTCAAACTATCACTATTTACGACAAAAAAGGGAGGAAATACTATACGTATCTGCGGTATTTAATCGAAGGACGTTGGAATGACTTTGGAATCTATGAAATACAGCCTTTCTTAGGTCAAGTGGATTTTACCCGATTTTCCAAAGTTGTTCGTGCATTTTTAATGTTTTACAGGATGACTTCACTGTCGAAGAATGTTTAGAAGAAGCAGGAAGATATGTTTCCGTTGGAGAACAAAAGTCCTCTGTATACACATTCCATTTGTCTAACGATTCAAACACATTTCCGCATTGTAGCCCTTTTTCCTCAAAAATTTGGAAACCCGCAATATGAATCAATAGTTTGTTTTTTCAATCACTGTTTCTGGATGTCAATCTCTTAATGACTCACTCAGGAGAACATCAAACTTTAAAGTACCCTGTGGTTCTCCGAAGCTACCGAATGCATTATGTACACTTTCAACAGAAGTGGGTTATCATCAATGTTGTGCAAGTACACTTAAGTGATATTTGTGTTTTCGTACTTGAGTAAGCAATGGGTTTGAGGAAGAAACTAACCTAAAATGGGATAAATGCTCATCAAATTTAATGACCTCTCCAGTTGTTATCACTTTCATTTTTATGGACCATATAATTAATGGTTGTTAGATGCTGTGTTTCATACTTAGGCATGGAATTTATGTCTGGTTTTTGTGTATTGATTGATTTTTGTTTTATGTTCGTCTGCAGAGATAGATTTTCTTGGAGCCGCAATAATTGTACAATATTCTTCAATTTTGTATGGCCAATTGATTTATAAATGTTTGCCGGTGGTAATATTTTTGACTTAAACTTTATTTTCCGTTTCGTTGCATTTCACGTTTTGCAGTTTTCATATCAAAACTGATATTTAAAGCTGGCAACACTGTTTAAATTCAAAATCAATTTGACAATTTATTGACGTCTAATTTCTTTATCAGTGACGTTTAATCTATAGTTAATTCAGCCTTGACATTAATATAAGCTTTGGTCGTTAAACCCTACGTTAAACCTTACCCACCCATGCGTATCGACCCATGTTTTCTTGACAGCTCCAAGAGCTCTAAGTGTTTTACGGTTCTCAAAAGCACTAGACTATACACTACCACACTACCGAAGCAATACTGATGCTAATCAAGCTATTTAGAGAACTGTTTTTTTTTGACGTGATAACGTCTTATAAATCGATGACAGGCTACACGTACAAAATAACATGACTCATGCTGATAAGACTCATGACTCATGCTAACCGCGATACTGGTTCTGGTTCTTTCAACCAAAATCGATCGCAACCACCAGGCGAACATGAAAAAGAACCGGCGCAATGACCCCAAAATAATTCCACTCAAATTCAAAAAGAACAAGCAGAAAAAGAAATACAAAATAGGCGGAGTTTTGTTACAATAGAAAGTAAATGTAGATATTGGGGTGTTAATTTAACGAGAGGGTCTGTGGGTGTGAGTTAACGGGCTGTATGTTGGTGTTGCTGCAATCAATGTTTTCTCATGACGTTATCACGTAAAATTATCGTCCGTAAAACGACTTAACAGACAACCAAATCTTTTTTTTTTATAATTATGCGCGCGCACAAGGGATTAGGTAGCGGCTGGCCTTTTTAATGTTGAACACACGAGCAAGTAAAGTTAGAGAAAGAGGGACAGAAGGTGTCGATTATCATTGGTCTTGCAAATTGAAATGGCAAGAAAAACCCCGTCGGGTAAACTATTCCAAATTCGTGTTGTTCGGCTAAAAAAAGAATCTCATTATTTCACATATACATATGAATATATAACTTCTTGTCAATGACCACAAAATACTTCTCAGATGTCGCGATTATTGTAAAGGATTTTTAATTAACTGTTTCCCCAGGCAATATTTTCCAATAGCTGCATCTTTTTTTTATAATAAGCCCGCACATAAAGAATTATGACTACCCTTATAATGTTGATTAAACGAAGTGGGAGCGTTAGGTAAATAGGGAAGGATGTAAGAGGAGGTACCCATGCACATTCTTTTTAAAGTTTTGCACTTCAAAATGGGAGGGAAAAACAGAGGCCGGCAATGCGTTCCACATTCGTGTGGTACGACTAAAAAAAAAAAAATCTGTGTATTTTACTTTACGTCCGAAGTTGGGCTCAATGGTAAATTGATGAGCATTCCTTGGAGCGCTAGTATTACGGTTGAATTGTTTCAGGGAGGAAAACAACAGGCTATTTCACTAGAGCATTATTTATAGAAATAGCGATAAAAAATTAAAGGCAAGAGACGTTACCACGGTGCTCAAGAGATGAAAATGTTTCTGCTATTGTCCGGTTGCCTTTCATTTTTAAAGCTCATTTTTGAATTCTATCCAAAGAACTCAAGTGGGTTATGGGAGCACCTCCCAAATATGAGAAGTATATTCAAGTTTTGGTCGAATATACGCTTTAGACTATAGCCAGATCAGATGGGGTAAAACATTTCTTGCATCTACGAAGGAAATCTGAACACCTGGCAGCATTCTTTGCAACGTCAAATATGTGGTCATTCCATAGAAGGTGGTCTCTAATACACATACCGAGAACTGAGAGTTGATCAGTTTTTGCAAGGCACTCTCATGGATAGTGGCATTGGAGGTATGTTTCGCTTCAATGACAAAAGACAACATTAAGTTTTTGAAGCATTAAATTCTACGCGATTTCTTATTCCCCATTGTACAATGGTGTCAAGATCAGAATTTAATGAACTTACTATACGTATTGTCGTCAGAAAAACAATTTATTGGATTATTAGTTTCAGATAATACGTCGTTAATAAATATGAGGAAAAGAGATAAAAGCTAAAAAAGGGGAAAAATTTGGACCAGAGAGTTCTGGAATGGTCTAGAGTCTAGATGGCTCACGATGCCCATATCCAAACTTATCGGTGGTGACGCAATGCCTAAACCAGTGAAGGAAAAGTTTCTTTGCTCCAATCTAAAAGGGAGAGAATGATAAACAAAATTGCATTAGCTGCACTCCAGCTGATGTCATGCCGTCTTTCTGATGACCCGGGGGGGTTTGTTTTCAGGTAAATCCACTACAACAGGGAAACGTCTGAATATCTTTGCTCTTTATTACAGTTATTGAGTTTTTGCTAGAGAGTAAGGTGACTGGCCCGAATTTGAAATTTGAAATAAATGAAGATCCAACAATTTTTTCCAACGAGCACTTCTTGATGTATTGGTAGACGGTCTGGAAGGAAATAGATACCGCATTAGCGCGAAAAAGACTGAAACCTATGCTAATACCCATTTTCTAATCCACACAGGCCTATTCCAGACATTTATTTCAAAAAAAAAACAGTTCTTTCCCAGTGGGGAAAGTTTAAATATACATCAAGCGTGCATTTGGTCTCGATGAAACTCTTTTTATTGGTCCAAAATGTCAATGTTGTACCTTCCTTGTGACCAATTAGTAGTACTTGCATACAAAAAACGATCACCTCTCATTTCTCGGAAAATGCAGTGGCGAGAGTGGTGCAGTAGATAAGATGTTTGATTGTTGAACGAGAGATCCTAAGTTCGACTCTCAGTTTGGGAAGCAATTTTTCTAATTCCTATAGTTAAAATATTATAAAAAAAGACCATCTCTCTGTAGAAAGACCATATATTAGACGTTGTCCAGAATGCTTCAGAGCTGCCTAGATTTCCTTCGAAGGTGAAAACAATTTTTCATTTCGTCTATCTTTCTTCAGTTTATACATACAGCGTATATTCGTCCAAAATTTGAGTATAATTCCCATGTTTGGGCAGGTACTCCCAAAACTCACTCGAGTTTCTTGGACAGAATTAAAAAAAGACAATTAAGATCAAAATTACTCATTCTTCTGTTATTAAAAAAATGCCTACTAAGCGGAAAGCAAGGCCCAGCGCTTACATAATGTACTATAATTTACAATTTTGGACAGTGTACAAATTGGCGGGAACTGAAATAAAGATGCTTCGCATGATTGCAGTAGTGACAAAGTTTGATCCAATAAGAAACAAACAAATCCTAAAAGGTTCGTCAAGAATACCATCTCGGACAAAACACAACATGGCCAAATAAGTTGTTGGTACTACCATACCCAGCAGAAGCTTGCTACTTTCTTTTTTTTCGTAGATCAAACAAATGCAACGAAACCTGGATTTAGTTGACCTAAGACATGGAAAAACCCAAATCAAGTGGGAGTTTTTTGGTCCCAGCCGAGGTCTTAACAATCGTCGGTGCCGATCGATGATAACCGAATTATCCTTGGATCAAATTGAATAATTTGGATGGGGCTTGTGGTTCCATCAGGACAAAACTATTTATGTCACACAAGCAATTCAAAAGCATAGATATATCACGCAGAGCGGACGTGTACTAGCTGCCAAGACAAGATCGTGGCATATGGTAACTGTACGCAGCTCCAATTTATCCCGAGTCATGGAAAATTAGACTTCTCGGTAGCGCACCACTTATCGAACTTTTTAAATAAAACAAAAATTCTTCGATATCTCACACAATTTTATTTTATAGCCTTAACCTACCCTTGCCTTCACCTATTGGAAAACCCTTTTATAAGATTTTCGCTACGCAAATGTCTTCGGCTCGTATCTCTTGTGATCATCAAATGAAATTCTCAAATGTTTATGGAAACATATTTGTTTACTTCCTCCTTCCCAAATGGTAAGAAAAAAACACATTCCTTACATTTTTTTTTTTTTAAATCCTCAGATTAACTTTATCTTCTTTGCGTGTCTGACAACCTAGCCAAATTGCGCGTTATTTTTCATTGATAACATCGTCCACTCATCCAAACTCAAAACTCAAACACCCAGCACATGGCGTCAACAATGCTACGCAAATATCGCATTTCATCAAAACATCGATCGCGCCATACGAACAAAAATAATAAACATTTATGTACACACATGCTCGTAGGTAGCATATCTTAGCTGTGTAGTGTAGGTTTGTTGGTACGTAAATAGTTTAACTACACACAATCATGCTTCCCATTCCAATCAACATATTCCCGTCCATGAAAACTAGGGAAATCAAAGCAGAACTTCCTGCTGAATATGGATTAGATGTTGTTTACCTTTGAAGGACGAAAATAAATCACTGCCTTTGTTGTATCCCTCTCTTTTTACTCAAATAATCCCATTTCTGATAACTGATGACTCCCTGAGGTACCTATGCACATTTTTAGTTCCGGAAATCCCTAAATACCAGTACCAACTACCGTACCGACCGCCACATAACTCGGCCCAGTTGTGCCATTCGTTAGGCTTAAATAGCTTTAGACCCACGTTTCTATATTTTCCACTATTCCGTGAAAAACCTAGGAGCTTAAAAAAAAAACAATCACCACAAGCCATATTTGTCTATCTTTGAACTTGCTAGAGATACCATGGGATCCATACAAAAGTTGTCCTATAAATTTATTTCTGTGTTACCTATTTAAGACTTTTTTATGGTCGTCTTTAAATCGTTGTACAAATGACATTAAGTGAGACATCTGGGATGGAGGAGGTGGACAAAATCGCATTTAAATGGGAATTATGTGGAGGCGTGTAAGCCGGCGAGATGGTGAATCTTTTTGCCAAAGTATTTGTTTGGTTTTGAATTTCAACGGGGTCAATGGCTGGTTTTGTCAGTATAAATTGCTAAGAACTGTGATCTGTGGAAGACATGAAGTTAAGATGAAATTAAATCGTTTTATCTGACAGTTGGTGGAGTGTGTTTTGGAGGAGAAAAATATTTAAATATTCAGGCTTTGATTAAGATAAAGAACTCTATCTATCTTGAGGCTGTCAACACTTCGAACTTTCACAAATAAATTTAACTTCCAAATGATTAGTTGGTTTGATTTTTTTTTTTTTTGAGTTTTTGAGATGGAAGTTCTTCTTTATAAAATCAAATAAATTCATCCATCTTAGACTCTTTTAATGAATTGTAGTAGACAACATAAAAAAGAGAAATCCTTCAATGCGAGGTTATATAGAAGTGGATAAATATTTCTTACACGCAGGAGACGAATAACAAAAAGGTTTGGCTAGCAAGGACGCAGTCTTGTCTCTGGCTTAGTTAAAGTCTTTCTAAAATACCCCGACGAAAACATGTCGGTTTAATGAAAAAACTCGTTTTACTGCATTGTAGACCATGACTTCATCTAAAACCATTAGCCATAGCCAGTCTAATCTCAACGCCGAGTTGATTAAGATCTCTGTACAATTGCATTTGACAGTGTCATCGAGAATAGAATCAAAGAATCTACGGACAGGTACCTTCATCTTCTAATGACTAGTCCATGCTTTTGCCGAAAAAAGTGTAGTATAGTTTACTTTGTCCTTTGAATGAGGACAGGAATCAGGAATCAATAAATGCCTTTAAAACGCAAGCTGTAGCGATTGCAAAGGTGATCCTTTGTTCGTTCTATGTAATTGTGTCGTTTTCCAGGTAAAATTGAATTCCATTGAGAGGGAAGCTGAAATCGTGGAGTTGCAATTCAATACCGGCAAAACAAAGATAATCAGCCTCTGGAGCCAGTCATCCTTTCTAATAAATATTTCTCGACAGGCGGTAGAGAAAGTTCAGAGCTTTCAGTGCCTTAGAAGCATAATCTCTACCGAAGGCGGAAATCAACAAGACATCAACAACCGTATCGGGAAAGCAAAAGCTGGTTTCGGTTCGGTATGTTAAAAAATATTTGGACGAATTCTTCTCTCAGCTTTATCACCAAGCTACGATTGTTTCGCTCCATGTAGAATCCGTACAGCTATATAGATGCAGCACTTGGAAAATGGAGTTACATCATCTGTCACGAAGAAGCTGCAAACGTTCGTTAATAGATGTCTACGAAACATCCTTAGGATTTTCTGGCCCAATCGACGAAGTTTTCGTCAGGAGAACGGGAACCTATCGACTCGTATTATACGACGGCAAAAGTAGAAGTCAATTGGATATCCGCTTTCACAAGAAGGAAGAAGTGTTGGGCGGCCGATAAACATGCGTAGAACAGTCGAGGAGGAATCAGCGCAACTAGCAAGAGTTGGAGGGAACTGAAAAACATTTCCGGAAATCGTACACAATGGCACATAGCCCTAGTTGAAGCTTTGCGTCCGGCAAGTGGCCTCCCACGGACTTAATAGATGCGAGGACCCAAGTAAGTAGTACGTGACTAGAGAAGTTATATCTTAAATTAAGAAAAAAAAAATTAAAATCTACTTACCGAGCTTTTTAAAAAAAGCTGCATATGATTTTGGAACGATTATAAACTAGCTCATCCAACGGAATGAAACGTTGTCCGATTTATAAAAAAGGATTTTTCTTCTTCTTTAACCACGATTGTTATGATCTCGACTGGGACCCCAACTCTCCCATTTACATATCTGCTTTGGCTCCATCTGTGGGGTTCACCGGGTTGGATTGACCTCAAAAAACATCGGAATTCTTCCCAGTTTTGGATTGTTCCATGCCTGTGGCCAAATAAATGCACATCTCGTTACATTTGTTTGATTCGGCAGTTTTTGCGCCTGAACAGAAAAATCCATAATTGATCAAATATTCACCCTACGGCAGCAGATCCAGCTACTCAACGGCATAAAATTGGTAAAAAACGAACTCTATCCATTACGCATATCTGCAGGTGCAGAGTATCAGATCGTGAATAGGCTTTACGTGAGCACCTGCCTATTAAGGCTTAATCTCACGGTGGTCCTACCCACATTGGAGTCACCTTGGGGCGCAACAAAACCCCTAGAGTGGTTCGCCAAACCACACTATCACTAGAGTGGGCTGCCAAACCACTCTAGTTACAAACAATGAATTTATTATGGTAAATCCTTTTTCTTTCTAAGAAGCAGGGCCTATCAGTACTCCTAGTATCAATGTTAATTAAGACAATGTACACACACTTCTTTCGAAGCCGTGCCATCCTCCCAGAAACCAAAGATACCTTTTCGCTTCCGCATATGGAAAAACCAAAGCCCCAATGAAACTCCCTCAAGGGGGCCTTCCGCGATTTTAACAGGCAGCTGCCCTAGGTAAGGCCTCGCTCGAGACGCTCTTGTGGATCGACCCCATAAGGTCGCTGGCCCACCAACCAGTAAAGCAACAGATCTAAGATAATCCTATCAACCACAGTGAAGACACGGACTCTCCCAGCTGCCCGCCTAGAAGCAATGTGTTCCTACAGCCGTTCCATACGGATCGTTGAAGTAGTGGCTTAACTAGACTTGGTATTGGAAGACTTTTCCTTCCGGCAACCTGGCCATAGAATAATTCTTACACCCATACCTATAGGGCGGTGAGATTAGAGGACTTTTACCTCAGGCACGCACAACCATAGGCCAATTCTGCCCCCCGCACCTATAGGGAAGGATAATTTAGCAGACTCTTACTGCATCACCCCCCCCCCCGTACCATGGGCCTATTCTTTCATCCCCGCACCCACAGGGGAAATTAAGGTGCAGAGTGACAATGGATAAGTCTCGCAGCTAGGTTGATTCCGAGAAGAGTTTGCTAGGACGCTGAAGCAAACAAGACGGTTCATACAGTCAATAAAGCGAAGACCAAGTATCTATCGTCAAAAAAAAGGGGCGCACCTTTGAAGTATCAGAAACCTTTTGTACCAAGGATTGTAATAACATTTAACAGCAATAATAGAAACCAAGCTTTGCCACTCGTAACCGACCTGTTGCACTGAAGGAACAACTCAACTTGTGGCATAGGTTATTATGTGGGAATGCTATGACAAGAGGTCTTGTACTTCCAGGCTACTGCTCCTTGCAAGGAAAATAAAAATCCCCCAGGCGTTCAAATTTGGCGGTTTATTGTAGGCCACAATGCACACAAGAACAATTAAAAGTAAGTTAATTGGTCTTTGCCCCTGAAGGAGCCATAAGGCAAAAAACTTTGTTAGTTAAATAAGATTGCGCAACAGAGACTAAGCTAGTAGGTAAGGTCTGCTGTATGATGACCAATTAATCCCCAACTAAAGCGCCGTCTTTAAAGCAGTAAATGTTTTCAGAAAAAAAAACAAAGTTTCTAGATGAACGGGCTTTTTCAATCTAAAACTCACCTTCAACGTAGAACTCATATGGCCGATTAGGCTAGATCAGTTCGAAAAGGTTTGTATTGCGCAATGGTGTTTGTAAAGTAAACTTAGAAACAGAACACAAGGTCCGTTCGTCTACTTTTTGGGTTGTTTGAGGAAAACTCTCAAACTTTGAAGAGTGGGGATGAAAACTCTCAGGGAAACTTTTTAAACGTCAAAAAAATTAAAATTTAACTGAACGAAATGGATCAAATAAGTCCAGATGAAATAAGAATTGTGATGGAAACCATTTTATTAGGCCATTGTAAGGTCATTGCCCCGTGGCTTAGTGGTTAGTTTGTCGGACTGCTAAGCGAATGAGCCTGGGTTCGAATTCAGCTCATATTAGCCGTTCGGATTCGGCGGTAAACTGTAGGTCCCTTCCATTCTTGCAGATTAACAACACACACACAGGAATCTTTGAGAGTATAAGTCACTAGGCCTTGACTCCTTTAGGAGCTGTCGCGCCGATAAATTTAATTGTTTAAGGTCATTTTATTATTTCCTTTGGATTTGACTTTAGAAATTTTTTTTTATTTAAAATTCTTCAAATACGAAGACAAAACGTCAAATTTAAAATGTACTTTTGAGTTTGACAAAACTCACATTTCTCCCGCAAGATATTATGTCTGTTCCCAATCTGCGAATTTGTACGAATTTTCTCGAATTTCTGCTAATTCCTGTTCCCGTACACCAAAAATTCGTAGAAATTCGCAGAAGAGGGAGCTCGTAAGAGAGAAAATAATTTCCCCACCCTGCGAATTTCTGCTCAAGAAATTTTTGAAGGCAGATAAAAGTAGCAGCCAAACGTCAGTTTGACAAATGGAAAAAGACAATAAATAAATCAAATTGACGGCACGTTTGATAAAGATTGCATAGTTATTTTTAAAAGTTAAAAAAAAAAACATAAAAAATCGGTGGTTTTATGAACTTTTCCATGAATATTGTTGCCGAAGTCCAGGTACCTGATTTGAGTCCTCTGATGCCAGCTGTTTGCAAGAAGAAGTAGAGAAGAATTGTTGCTGAAAGCGTGGAAGCACCTACAAAACTAATAATTGTTTTGTTGGTGGAGCTAATGCAACAAATAGGCAAAACATTTTCCTTGAAATAATAAATAAAAATTTTAAAAATCTTTTCGCAATAATTGTTAGTTTCCACCAATCCTTTGACATTTAAGTAGTGATGCTCGAACATCCGACAGTTTATTGATAGTATAGATTAGATAGTGAAAAATATCGGCTACATCGATATTGTTTAAAAAACAATCGATCGATTATAACTTTTTACAGTTTTATTGAAAGACATTAAGGCTATTCATAAAACGTGGTAAGCTCTACTTTTGTTGTAAGGATAGGCCATCAAGAGAGTTCAAAAATGAATAATTTAAATTGTATTTTTAATTTTTTTAATGATAGAAGGATCTTTTATAATAAGTCTTAAATGCTTTATAATTTGCCTTTGCATATTCATTTGATAAATTTATCGATAGTATCGTTACTATCGATTTTTTTCAAAACTATCGACGATATCGGAAATAAATACTATCGATGCTTAAGCAACACTAGGAAAGAATGCTGCAAATTTTTTGGTTTAAAGCGTTCCCGTACTTTTTTTTTCGTAGAAATCTCTCAAAGAGAGAAGATATCCCCTCTACTCAAAAATCTCAATGCTGCGAATTTTCTGCGAATAATTATCGGGAACACAACTATTTTTTGGTTTAAAATAGGGAATTAAGGGGAAGCGTTTTGCTCTCTCACAATCTCACGAAAACTATCGAAAAACAACATTTGTATAAAATTGTTCAAAATAGTCTGTTTTAGGGATTAGACGAACAAAGCTACACATTTCCCGGAATATCTCACTTCATTGTCTTGCTTCACCATAGGGATGTTAATTAAATTGTTTATTAGTTATCCCCTCCATTTTGAATGCAAAACACATGTTTTATAAGATCTATACTTCGTTCATTGGATTAAAAAATGCAGCTTCAAGGGACTAACTTGTAAATATTTTTTCAGACTTAACACCCCCCAACCCCCTTTAATTAATTGCAAATTGTCTAAAAAGGTGTTAAAACTAAAGTGATTAACACCAAAGGCTTCAATTAATTTGCAAGATGCAATCAATTTTAAAATGCCTCCAGAACCCATATAGGCATATTATGAGAGGAGTCTCGGATTGGCTGCCCAATCAACCGCAACTTTTACTTAAGTAGCTTTCGCAAGTTGTTCTTAATTAGATTTGAACATACTGGTGTTATGTGATGTGATAAGGCCGACTTTACTAACTACCCCTTTACAAAAAGAAAAGTCAGTAAATGGCAAACACACTATGGAGCTGTGGCCTGGGCCTAAGGGAGGTTATTAGCACGGTCGTTGGACCGCCCGAACACCATGCCACCCGTGTGGTTTGTATTTGGTGGTGGCGTTTTAAAGTATAATACCAGCATATTAACACAATACTACGACTATTTCAATACTCGTATCACGTAAATGGGTTATCCGTGCCAGGGCCGCATCAATTGGCTCACACACAATACGGTCTTTTGCTATCGAAGACCACAAATTAATCGGTTTGCGGTAATTAGTTATGCCATGCGTTTGGAGTTCTTCGAGACCAGTTGTTGGTGGCAATTGGCAAACCAAAAATTTGATTAATTAAAATTTATTGCCACCATAAAATTATATATATATATATATATACGTATTGATAAAACCAAGATGTTTTGAATTAAAGAGTTCGGTGGTTTTCTAATATCAATTTACTATTAATTGAACGCCATCGATTAGAGTTCATTAGTTAAGGTATGCATGTTCTGTTCAGGCAGTTAAATGAGTCATGGTAATGATTGCTTGAATATTGATATACACCAACACCAGACTCACAATATTTCTAAAATCGGAAGGGTTGAGCAGTAAATGAGGGCAAAACCAATTATGCATATGCGGCCATCAAGAAGACACCCACTAACAATTAGGCTCCGCTTGCCACTATCAATTCTGTTAGCACACCTGTCTGGAGGGAAATTAATCTGACTAAGGAGACTATACAAGACCCTTATCATCCACGCACCTCACCGCAGGCGAATGAATATTTAGAAAGAAAAATTCTTCGTCACTTTTTCGTTCATGGGCTTCGGAGGAGAAGGACCAACGATGAAGGAGTAGTCCAGCGACATCGTCTAAAAGTGATAAAAATTCGAATGAAACCCATCAAATGGCTGAGCAATATAGAGGAATGGGCAGAAAAGCTCCCAGTCACAGTCTTCGAATCCAAATCAGAACCCGATGCAGTGGAGGCAGGCCACGCTTTAGTTGAAGTACACGAGTAGAGGCAGCTAGCAAAATGCCCTGGTTCATCTCAATGTGTAGAGCTATGAAAAGTAGGAGAACCAATGACCCTTCCAGGAGAATGAAAGAACCAAAACCTGACGGATGAATTGTTTGGGCGTTCCATCGGAATACAAAAATGGTGGCGAATAACTTTATGTTGAAAGACCAACTGCAGCAGCAAGAAGCGACTGTTACACATACTAGGCGGTGTGTTTGCTGAATCTAGCCTTGTGTATGTTATCAATTAGACTTTGAAAATACCATGAAAGGCTTTTAAGTGAACTTTGACAACCAGCGGAGTTGAGCCCTGAAGAAGTATCCATCTAATACATTAGCTTTAGTTATGCAAACATTGGATTTGGGGCATTTTTCCTGCAACAGTCTCAAACAAGACACATACACACAAAGATGCTTCAAGGAGAGTTCTAATAACTTTAGCTAATGTATGCTTTCTCTAAGCGAAGCAGCGCCAGCGTGGGAAATTACTATCAACTAAAGTGTGAAGTGTTCTGCTATAAGATCAGAATGTTGAGCTAAAACAAAACATAAATATATGAAGATAAAGAGCTCACAAGAGCGAGGACCAGGATTGAATTATGTGGCAATATGATTGCAAAGCCACTTAAAAGCATTCTAAAATTCATCAACTATTCAAGATGTTTTAAGGAGGCATACCTAATTCTCCACTATCTTCTTTACCGTTCCCCACTCCTCGTTCCACCCAACTCCTGGAGACCTTTGAGATCCGAGTGAGATGAAGCGGCTTGCCGAATCATCACCTCATCCAACGTACCTACCAATGATTGGAAAAGAATTCAGGCAAACTGAACAAAATTTAGATCGAAATTACGAAATATGTACAACAACCAGTATTAAAGCCCCTTAAAATTAGGAGTATCAGAAGAAAAAAAAATCTATGGGTGACCTTAATGTCCAAGTCGAATCGGAAAAATGAGATCTGGACCGCGTGATGGTAACCTGACTTCTAAAAATTATAGGATTCCCTAAATACTTTAGAATCAACTAACTAAAACAAGAACTAACTGACTAACTAACTAACTAAAACGAGAACAACTATCAGAATCAATGTGTCCCAAATGCAAACCTAAAGATGACACTAGTAATGCAACAGGTGCTAAAATTCCAGAGTTATAGTTCTAAATGGAAGTTGTCAAGGAAACTATCGTGAGAAATTCAACGTTGAACAGCAAGTTAGTTTAGTTATCGATAAGGTTTTTTGTACGAATAATGGTTTAAACATTTAAGTAAGTTCCGAGCAGCTATAAAAGCTTTTGAAATTCCTGGAAGAGGAGAAGAATGACCAAGTAGATTCAATCCTTAAATGGAAACGTTTTAACGAAATCTCAATATCAGACATGATCTTCTAACTCTTGTTAGTGGGTTTTAAAAAATATATTTAAGTCAGGAAATTAACAGAAGCCACACAAAACTTTTCATTAGTCCATAATATATTCGCTTTAAAAAATTGGAGAACATGAGAATCCAGCAAATTTTGGAGGTAGGTATATCGTGAAAAACAAACAGAGCCTACAAAGGTACCAGACAGGGTTCAGGAGAGATCATTGGACTGTGGATCAGATTTGTATTTATGTTAATCAGTTAAAGCAGATTTTTATCGACTTTGGTGACTTCTGTGCAGTTTCGAATCCATACGACACTCCTGGTGAACACATACCTGGTGAAGCCCTTTTCTATAAACTTTATACTATTAAGGATTGAATTAATATTAGTAGGGCAAAGATTCCAGGTTAATTAACATCATATTTGAAAAAATAGTGCAGAACTCTCACGCCAATACCAGAGGCGCGATCTTTCAAAAATCCTTCTAATTATTCTCTACGCCGACGATATTGACAACATCGGAAGAATACAGCGTGATATCAGTAGCGCTGTCATTAAGAAGAGACACCAAACATCGACTCTTGGACAAAACATCACGATTGTAGCCAGCTAACACTTTGAGGAACTTAGGGACTTCGCCTACTTGGAGTCCGCTATCAACTCAATAAACAACATCAGCGCTGAGATTTTTGGTCTCGTATGCATTTTTTTTTTTTTTTTTTTTTTATAATTAACGCGCGCACAAGGGACTATTTGTTTCCCTTTTAATGTAGAACACACTGCGCGGGCATTACGAAGATAGGGAGGGGAGAGATAGGAGGTGCCGATTAACATTGGTTTTGAATGTTTGCAGATCAAAATGGCAAGGGAAAATCCCGCCGGGTAAGCTATTCCAAATTCGTGTCGTTCGGCTAAAAAAAGAATCCCTATATTTCACGGTACGTCCGAAATTAGGCTCAAGGGTGAACTGATGAGCATTCCTTGCGAGACGAGTATTACGGGAGGAGCTTTTAAGGGGAGGAATGCAACTGGCTACTTCGAGTGAACATTTTTTGTAAAAGAAACGATAAAATAAGGAAAGACATGAAACATTGCGTCGGTGTTCGAGAGGGGCAATTGTTTCAGCGGCAGTTCTATTTCCTATCAATCTTAACGCTCGATTTTGTATTCTATCAAGCAGGTGTAGCGATGTTTGCGAAGCACCTGCCCAGAGGTGGGAGTTATACTCGAGTTTAGGGCGTATAAACGCTTTATAAATTGTAGCCAGATCAGATGGGGAAAAATACTTCTTACACCGATACAGAAAACCTAAGCACTTTGCAGCATTCTTAGCGATCTCAAATATATGGTCGTTCCAACGGAGGTCGTCGTTGACACACATACCGAGTACTGAGAGCTTTTCGGGGGGAATGCTTAGCTTTAACGACAGAAGACAGCATTGTGTTTTCGAAGCATTAAACTCCACACGATTTCTATAACCCCATTTGACAATGCTGTATAAATCGGAGTTTAATGAGCTTGACATACGGCACCGTTGCATTTGTACGTCCGAAGGCGAAGGACGTGAATTATCGAACGAATATGAAAAGCTGAGGGTAGAGTCGTCAGCAAAACAGTTAAGTGGATTAGAAGTAACAGACGGAAGATCATTTATAAAAATGAGGAAAAGAGTCGGAGACAGAACAGAGCCCTGGGGCACACCAGCATTTATTTTATGGGAATCAGACTTGAATCCGTCCAATACAACTTGTATTGAACGGTCCAGGAGATAGCTTCTAATCCAACGAACAAGAGTATTATCGATCCCAAAAGCACGCATTTTCGATAAGAGAGCTTCATGCCAAACTCTATCAAATGTCTTGGAGATATCAAGAGAAATAATCTTACTTTCACCAAAGCGATGTAAAGATTTGTTCCACTGTTCGGTGAGATATGCCATCAGATCACCAGTGGAACGGTTGCTGCGGAAGCCGTACTGACGGTCATGGAGAAGCTTTCGATCTTCGAGATATTCCTTAAGCTGACGGTTAATCAGTGTTTCCATGACCTTAGAAAGAAGGGATGTCAGTGCTATGGGTCGGTAGGAGGAGGGGGAGGATGGGTCACCTTTCTTAGGGACAGGCTGGCATTAACGGCGACTGGAGAAGAAGATACAACGAAGGACACAGACCCCGCCAAAAGAGTAAAAGTCCAACGTATCCGGAGTCTACCGAACTTTATATTTTGCACATGGGCTTCGAGGTAGATTTGATACAATTCATGATTGCATCTTCTCCGGAATCGTCCTCCCTAGCACACGGGACCAACAATTTTCGATAAGAGGTTCCTCTGGAACGCGGATAAGAGATCAGTGTGCCTTTTTGTAAGCACCCAAGTATCGGGCGTCTAAAAAAATAATCATATCTAAGCAATGAACATCAAGGTGAGCCTAGTGACACCACCCAAACGCCAATTTCCCACAACCTGCATCCAACCGACTTTTTAAAAAAATATCAATCAAATACAAAAATACAAAAAACAAGTGTAAAGGTCCGAAAACTCCTAGATCAAACAAATGCAACGACACCTGCATTTATTTGACCTCAGTCTTGGAAACGCGTCGAACCCCATAGGTAGAGCCCTGGGGTGAAGTACAGGAGAGATCATAACAATCATGGGTTAAAATAGAAGGTTAGGTAGGAGTTTAGAATTTTCAAGCGTGTTTAGATTATTTTATCACTCGGCTGATCATTCTCAAACATTCTTCTAATGGTACTGCTCTGTGGAATAGTGCTAAGTGTGTCGGACTGTGCAAGAAATCACGCTTCCCATTATTTTATTCAGTAACTTGAATTTCTGCTCAACTGAAGACTTTTAGAATTAAAATATTAAAGCTTAACAAGCTCCCTGCCCCACTTCTTCCACTCTTACAACATTTACACATCTCTATTCAAGATGACTAGAATAAGTTGAATGTAAACCTCATTTCTATTTACACAGCAAGAGGGTCTATCCACATTGACCATGGACAGCAACTAGCGCGTAAATGAGGAGGCGTCGACTACACAACTAGAGACTTTCAGCTCTACGAGTACATAAAGTAGATATGCCTCTTTTATAAATAAAAAAAAAAAACGAAAGTCGGCAAAAAACGTGCGTAGGTAGGTTTTTCCGCTCGCTGAACGCGAAGCCGTTTGCCTTAAGCCATCCACACGTCTCACCCCATTTGGGTTGCGTGTCAGACACTCGTAGTTCCAATCTCGCGGGTTAAATAGAAAGCGAAGCAACCCCTAGCCCCAATCCCTGATTATGACAGAGCTGGAGCCACCCTTCTTTGGCATAAATACTTTCAACCCCAGTGTTCATTCACAGCATTCGCGTTGGAAAGCGGTCTGCGAGGGGTGGATGACTGTAACATCACGGCAAATGGAGGAAAAGAGAACTTCATGTGATAATCCTACATGCAACTGTTTTGGGATTCTTTTATTTATTGATTCGAATGGGGAGCAGGGTCGTCATAGTCATCGACTGGCTTATGATGCTGAGCTGTGATGTCGCCTTCGCCCTCCACGACGACGACCAGGCAGACAGACGGACAAACACACACACAGCCAACCTGCAAATTGTTTTGAGTGAATTACATCCTTCAGCCTTCACACAAATTCCTGGTCGTTGTCGTTGTAGTCACAAATGAAATTACCCTAGAAACCGACGGAGTGAGGTCGAGACCCGAGAATCACTTTTTTCCCCCAAAGAAAACGATGAAAAGTAAAATTATCATTTTCTTGCCAATCTTTTTCACTCACCTTGATATGGATTTTGTTTTTCAGCAGACTATTGATATTAATTCACTTTATTAAATATTTAATTAGTCGGTTTTCACTAGAAGCACTTTTTTTTGGAGGAAAAAATCACTTGAAAATTGTAGGAAAAATACACACAATTCAAAAAACAAAATTGGAGAAGATCGACGTCGATGTTTTGTTCTTTTCAAGCCGAAATACCGACGTTTTTTAGGTAAATTGCAAAGCAAATTATTGGTAGAAGTATTGTCGTATTGTGAATGTTTGAAGCGATTAGAAAAAAGTTTATTAAATCGGATAAAATAGAGAAAATTTAAAATTAAATTCGATGTGAGAAAAACCGAAAGCAATTCTTTTGTCTTTAATCAGCACGCCGCCATAATTAAACTGAAATTGAATATAAGAAAAGTGGATGCAAATGCCAGTTGAATGGATATGGAAGACTGTTGAAATAAATGGAATGAAAATGAATATAAATTGAAGATTAAATATGGTTGTCTCATTTCGGTTGGTATTCGATTCAGATTGTGAAAGAGAGAAAACGTTATTTCAATGTTTTGACTAATATTTGACAGTTAATATAGTGACATCTGTTGAAGAATAGCGTTGAAGGAGTTCTTAATTGGCAGGGTGGTTGGAAAAATTAAAGATGAACAAACACTGTTTCTAAAGAATTTAAATAAGTCAATGGACCTGACTATTATTAAATGATTTAACTTAAACATTATGTTGAGGCCATTTCAGTTAAAGATAAACAGTACCTTTGCAGGTAATGCACACAGTACACGTATCCAAGGTAGAGGTTTGCAATCTTCTGCGCATCAGTCAAAATCAAATTAAAATGGCGGCCGCCAGAGACTATTAGCTTATTTATATGTTCTGAAAAATAGATCTCGCGGCTATATTTTAAAGTATTTGTTGTAATTGATTTATAAAAAGCTTTTTGATAAACTAGAAAATAAGAAAAATATAAAACAAACGTGAGGTGTGTTCATGCATTTTTTTGATGTTGGTCTCTGATAGCCGCCATTTTTAATACAAAGCGACAGATCAGATTTTGACAAACTGCGCAATATATTACCTTAGTTATATGTACTGTGGCTAATGCATCCATCTGACAAACTTTATTCTATTCATTCACAAACTTCAGAAGAAGAAGGTTTAGGACAGGATCACACTGAACTGTAACTGCTGGAACACAATGGAGACGGAGACGGAAACGCAGACGCAGACGTATCGCATGTCAAAATGTTGAATACACACGAATTCAATGTTGCGAACACAATGAGACGGATGCGCGAACGCAGACGAGAACGGAGACGGACGAGTTGGCTAACTTTTAATAAATGCGTGCGCATTTTCTGACATTTCACAAAAAAAAAAAAAAACAAGAGCAACGTGCTAAATAAATCTTATTAAGAACAATGGCGATTACAATTCAAAAGCAATTATTGAAGCAAATCGTATTGCATGTAATTCATTCTTGTTGATTTAAAAAGTAAATCGGGATCACTGTTTTTCATAAATCTGAAAGTGGTCTGGAAATAGCCTTTCAATGGCCTCTCCTGGTACAAAGGCCACAACCACCATTTTTGATTATTTCGTTTATTATAATGCTTTAAGTACAAGTAGCACAATTGTAGAAAAGCCATCAAAAAACTAATGTAGTCTCCATCATCAACCATTTTAAATATGATATTAATATATTATTTTATCAAAGGAAACACAGAAAGAATTCAGTTAACTTACATAAATGACAAGTAAATGTCAAAAATGCGTACGACACCTTTGTGGGCACTTCTAATTAGGTACGTAGGTTTTCATTTGACATGCGATACGTCTGCGTCTGCGTCTCCGTCTGCGTTTTTGCATTGTGTTCCTACAGTAAGGCTTTAGAGAAATATTAGAGTTCAGGCTCGTAAGCGCGAAGGGAAAACAAATTTACGAAATTAAGAATTCGCGTTCTGGTGGTATTTTTGTGTATACACACCGCATTATATAGTACTATCACGAAGAAGTGTGGTGAGAAGTCCCCCTAGCAGCTTGTGCAGCAACTAACTTGGTGAATTTAGACCGACGAATAAAGAGAGTAAGAGTTTTAAGAGAACGTCTAAGTGTTTTTTCTTGTATATTAGGAATAAAGATAAGAGATAGTAATAATATATATATATAGAAATAATGCCGTAAGTTGCTGTTGGTTGCTGTTTGTTGTTGCTGTTTTGTTTTTGTTTCATTCATTGGGCAGATGACGATTTTTTTGCGAGGTGCTTTACCCTAATAGTATAATAATAATAATAATAATGCTAATAAAGTGATGACAAGAGAGTAAGTATATATGGAGTATGAACAGTTTGAAAAATGTGGTGTAGGGGAAATCTGCCACAATTTCATAGAAGTGCGGTCGATATAGCTTGAACCAATTCACACTAACACTTGGCCATTATACTGCGCAGCTCTCTTCAAATTTCTCTGCTCATTGCATGAATGTTGAAAGATATATTTAGGTTTATTATGTAGTTTTCAAAAAAGTATTTATTCTCTGGCATTTTACTCATTAAATCTTTTGAGCAGCATATTTTTGTTCTCTTGAATCCTCTCTCTGCGCAACCGACTGTTTGCCAAGGTTCAAGTATAAATGTTTGTTTTGGTTGAAGGAATTCGAGAAAAAATTAAAATTAGAATTTTGTGTTTTCTTAATTAAGTAGATACTATTAGGGGTGTTGAACTTTGAAATGTTATTATTATTAAAGCATTGTTGTAATACAAGTATACTACGATAGCGTTCTACAAAAGAATTTATTCCTCAAATTCTTCTGCAAATCCCCGGCTTGTTACACTTACATGTTGAGTATAGGATTTGAATTGCCATCGGTGAGCTCCAAGCACAAGGTAACGGCTTCAGGCAGGATTCAGCAAAAAATATATCCGACATGTCAACAGAGAAAGCGGAAAGCATGACACCCATGGACAAAATATGTGTTCCCCTGTTTGATGAGAGGACAATCAAGAAAGAACTAGAGTACAACATTAAAGACGACATAATTTACGGATTTACGGAGAATTCAGAAGGAAAAATATTATTGGCAATAAAGTAAGAGGGCTTAACAAAAATTGGAAACAGACCATTCTCCTTGAGAGAATATTTGGATTGGATATCAACGTGAAGATAACCCAGCTCGATGGAAATCTCACCATGCTTTAAGGGATTCAAGCAAACACTTCTGGGAATAATCCAGATGTGGTTTTACAATGAAAAGTGAAGAGCAGAGCTATATCCTCCTAGGCTATTTGAACACAGATGTGGCATTCACAAAGAAGAATCATAAGAATCCTTCGGCTTGGCGATTTATAAAGAACCTAAAGCAAATCATCTTGCAACATCTTAGTTTCTTAGTTCAGCAGAACATTCAGGATATGAAGATGCTGGTGCGGAACAATTGCTTCATGGAGCTGATATCGAAAAGGTCATGGGTCTATACAACTATCATCGTATGCAACTGACTTCGTCATGGAAAAGCCCATAGCTAAAATTGGTTTACAGAGCTGACATGGAGGATTTAAAGACTACCTGGAGTCTAGCGAAATGAATCAGGACTTAGAATTTGGTCGCAAATTCTAGCATGAGAAGAATATCTGCTCTGAAAAACTACAGAGAGCAGCGGCTGTATACTACATCGGGTTTGCAGCATACAAGTTACAAAACAGCTAGATTGCAATACTTGCACACAATTCATGATAAAGGGCGAAAACCGAGAAAGACAGCAGGCTGTTGATTTGGCTTAGAGCTTACGAGACCATCACTACAAATTCCGAGTTTGGTGGACTCGCTGTTTCATATATAAATTTTGAAAAAAAAAATGTAGAACACATGATTTCAGTAGCGCTTTTGTAAGTATTGAGACGGAACCAGCGAAGATGGGTTAAACAGTCTATGAAGGCAAATGTGTTATCATCGATAAGATACACCCAACATCGACGTGTAATTTTGAGGTAGTTAGGGACTTTGTCTAGCTGGGCTCCCGCTATAAACTCAGAACAACACCAGTGCTGAGTTCAATGGAAAATAACTCTTGCATAGGCATGGACTTGGACATTTTTTCAAAAATGGATGAACGGCTGTTTCGAGAGAAAAATTATCTGGGTGATTTTTAGTGATTTTAGCGACACAGACCTAGTCAAGGGTTCAACATCTCAGATGGCCAGGTCATAAAGAGCGAGCGGATACCAATGAACCGGCCCGGAAAATCTTCGATTCCACCCCGGAGAATGGTGTAGTGGAGGAAAACCAACTAGACCAACTTCACACATGCAAAGCTGTAGGCAGCTAGCTATGGACCGAGCTGCCTGGAGGTCTTTCCCGGACTATAGCGCAACCTACAGTAAATGTAAGGCATTGTGGTTTCATCATTTCGAAATCTTCAAAACAAACTTTTTATACATTGAATAACATTTTATTGGTGAATGAACTGTTTGCAGCGTTTAAGTGTAGAGTTGTGTTCCAAGTTATAGAAAACTTCTTTAAAATATTCCTTTTTCTACTATTTAAACAAATCCGTAATGTCTTTTCAGCATCGGGTTTAACTATATTGTTGTCGAAGAACTGCCATGAACGAGAATGCCTTGCTAACAATCTAAAGACAAAAGAACATAAAAAAATCAAAATTTGTTCATTCTGAATATCTTATCCATACTCTGTTAAACGTCATCAAACTTAGCTCAAGATACCCGCCGGCTGTAAAAAACAATGGCTTTTGGGCATTCATCAAGAATAGAACCAAAGACTTCCGGTATTTCATATTGAAATTGTACCATGAGGTGTTATAACCCTGAAAAGCCAATGTCTCGTTCTAGAGAATTGGAAAAGTAAAATTATTATTATTATTTTTTTATAAATTTCCAACTGGATTACCTGTTCCGAGATCTGAGTTCCAAACCAACAATAAACCAACAGCTCTGCCATAATACACCCAACATACAAATAGACCATAACAAGTCCCTTGGTATCTGACTGAACTAATACCTGGAATCCAGTCAAAGCGATAACCAAGAGTGATCCAAAGAACTGAACGAGCATCGGAAACTTGAAGATGCTTTCGATTTGATTGCGAATGCTAAAAAAGAAGAAGATTTGAGCTCATCAACTAAAAATTATTTTTTAACATTTCTGGGACTAACTCTAGGATATGAGTATGATGTTCTATAAGTCCCTTGAGATGATCTAATGGATCTACAGTCACTCGACCAACTTTCGCCTCATTCAGTTCATCAAATGAAATATTCAGCATCCGAAGCTGACAACGAGTCAAATTGATGAAAGCCACATTGAGGTAATCAATTCCAACTATTTGGAATCCGATAATTGCATTCGACAGGGGAATAAAAATATACTTCATGCTGTCCGGTGTAAAGTTGGGCATCTTGGCTCTGTACGGTAAGATATGTCCAACAACTCCTGAGGGATCTGCGAAAGAAGGTGTTAAGTTCGAAGAGTAAAATCCTATTATAAGCACCTCTCATTGTTAGGATAAATCCAAATATCGATGTAATCGCCGGAATGCAGGCATATATTGTGATCGAGATTTTGCTTTCTAATTCCGAACATAAAAACATTTGTTTTTGCTTCTCAGATTTGACATATTTCTTGGTCAACATTCGAAGTTGTTTGACAATTCTGTAGAAATCCTCAAGTCTTCCAAAAATCATTATCATCTGCTTAGGAACTTTAAAATTACAAAAGCATGCTCTCAGTGTAATAAAAGGAGTATCTTCCTACCTTCAGACACATTCCTAAATGCAGAAATGACATACAAATATTCTGGATAATATGATTGAAGTTCCTCCAGCAGGTGACCAAATCATAAATTTCGAAGATGTGATAGGGTATTCTTATGAAGATCGAAAAGAGAATTCCATAAATGAAGAATGGGCGTTTGAATTTGTTCTCGGACGCAAACAATGGTAGTCCTGACCACTGCAGCAAACTTAGATTCAAATCCATCGAACCGAGCTTACCAATGGCAGGATCAGAAGGAAAAACATACTTCGAAAAGGTTCGAAGGATTTTTTCCATTGCGCAATTAATCAAAAAACCCAAATTTAGTTCGACCTCTCTCTAAATTTGCTTCGAAAAATATCCCCTATGTGACTTTTGAAAGTTTTTTTTCGAAATTATTTGTCAGTCGATGAATTTTCGAAAAGTTAAATTGTTCGAAATTCTCGTAAGGTTTTTCAAGTTGTTTTTCGAATTCGAAGATTTAAAATTTCACTGAACTAAGTAGTGTTTGTAAAATCTAAATTATTTTGATAATTCGAACAAGAAGACCTTCGTAATACTTGTTTTGAATGTTTTCGAAGTTGTTTTCGATAATCGATTTGTTAATCTTAGTTTGCTTGTATTTCTTCAGTTTAATTTTTTTAACTCAAATCCGTTTATTTAACTTTTCTCTTCTACAATCTACTCCAGACTGCAAAAATTGCTTTATGTTGCATAAGGAAAATTCCATGTTCGCTGGATTTTCTTGAGTCTATAATTAAATTCCCATCAGCAAATCGACGCCTAGTAAGCTGCAGAATAAGCAAATCACCTAACCTCATATAATATCCTTTTGACTTGCTATAAATAAAAGATGTTTAACGGTGTTGTGTGACATTTAACACTATTATTGCTTCAAATTTTCAGTAAACCTAAGTATTAGCCAACTGGAAATCCTCGCCAAACCATGAGCTAAGCAAGAAGATTCTCTATGGGATTTACAAGGAACGATGTGTTAGGTAATGTCCTTGTAACGAGCATTGATAAATCACTTGGTAGTATTTATTGGCCACTTAATTTAATTAACCATTAATTTTATGGCACCCAAGCGGTTTGAGTTAGAGAATTGTTCCAGACAACAGACAAGTTCTGCGAATCAAACGACATTACATTTTCTTTGTGAAATTAAAATACAAAGTAGCTTTAGGGAATTATAACTGTCAAATAATATTTTAGGTATTGTCTTTGGTGAATACGAATAATTAGGTTAAACGAACGTCAAAGTGACAACGTTCACAACTAAAATTGAAAAGTATAGACTCAGCTAAAGAAGAAGAGAGAGAAACAATATTGTTATGACCAGAGATAATGAACATGAGAAGAATCTTTAGAACGTCTGCCATTCCAAAATATTTTGATTATAATTTTTGTTTTTCTGTTCAAAAATGTTTAAGGATGCTTATTCAACGACCTGATTTCTTGTACAAGTTTATGTACATGTTCTTTAAACCATTAACTAACCCATCATATATTTATCGATTTCAAGGCCGCACATGACAGAATTTATAGAGAAGAGCAATGTTTCGATTTGGAATCCCAGCCAAAGTTACTTTTGCTTGCAGTACGATGGACCAGGGGATGGTCTGGCCTGTATAGTAAAAACTTGCGTTTATAAGTACTATAAGGCAAATTATGGATTCGTGCAAAAAATAAAAAAAAAATTCTAACAATCAAACATGACATTACGATGATAGAAAAGTCGAAAAAAGTGGGTCCGGAAATTCCGTCCGTCTGTCTGTCACCTCTACAGCCTAAACGAATAAGCCGATTTGCTTTAAACTTGGTATTTAGTATTAATTAGGTAGTATCTCGGGGGGTGTTTTTCATTGTTGCTCTAGGTCGACAAATAACGGTACCTGCCATACAATTTTTAACAAAAAGTTCGATTTTCTCGAAAACGGCTCTAACGATTTTGATAAAGCTTTCAGGGTGCTATTTTTTACAATACATCTTAATAAATATATATAGCAGAACAACACGAATTTGGGATAGTTTATACGGCGAGATTTTCCCTTGCCATTTTGATCTGCAAGCATTCAAAACCAGTGTTAATCGACACCTCCTATGCTTCCCCTCCCTATCTTCCTAATGTCTAATTCAAAGGGTAACAAATGTCCCTTGTAGGCGTGTTAATTATAAAAAAAAATCGAAATTTGTTCTATAACGGTATCTCTTTTATATCCCGATTTCAATAAAATTTTGCACACAGGAAGTCATTTATAATATAATAAATATTGCATTTTAAAGTTTTCAAGAACTAATTTTTTAATGTTTTAAAATTTTCTAAAAAAATTGGTTTTCGAAATATTTTGAAAACGGGTTGATTGAATTTTTTTAAAATAATTTTACCAGATAAAGCAGATTTTTGAGTTTTTTTAATTTTTTTTATTTTTTTGTTCAAAAACGGTTTGTTAAAAATTTAAGAAAAAATTATTTTCTGATAATAACTTTCAGCTGCTAGATGTTGGCATACTGAAAAAAATTGAATATGTTTTCGAAAAGTTTAAAAAAAACGTGTTTTGAAAAAAAAACTGGTCAAACGATTTTGAAAAAAATGTTTCCTTAAAATTCATAAATGAAAGATAAACCAAGTAGATGGTGGCCGCGTCTGCGAGAAGTATTGTTCCAACAATCAAGGTAGTGGATCATGAATTTGAAGAAATCCTTTAAATATCTTAAAAGGGCCCGACCCATAGAATCCGTTACGGCAACGAATTCGGTTACATTGCCGCATGCGATGAAATAAATATATATATATAAATAAATAAATAAATAAATAAATAAATAAATAAATAAATAAATAAATAAATAAATAAATAAATACTGATGAACCAGCGACATCACCAGCACCGTCAACAGCAAACAGCACGCTGACCAGCAAAATAAATTGAAACACATTGCCACCAGCACCAGCATCGTCTTCTTATTTCTGTTTGACACTTTGTGTCATAAAAAAGTATACGAAGTTTTCTTTTGCAGTATGGTGCCCCTGAATTTCACTTGCGCAAAGTTGGTAGCAATGGAACAGCAAATTTAGGACTTTGGTCTAACGACGCTGGTGACGTTGCTGATGCTGGTCTAATCTAACTTGATCCATTAAAATACATTGGTTCTAAATTAATGGCGGCCGCTGTTGCTGGTGCTGTTGCTGTTGCTGGTTCAATCTGTTTCACGCATAAAACGAACTAGCGATGGGTCGATGGGTGAGTTAAGAGTGATTTGGTAACTGGTAAAGAGGATACAAAATATTAAAATCGTACTTGTTCGATAGCGATATTAATACATGAAGATTATAGGAAATACATGAATGTGGACTTACATATTCGTTTTTAACAAATCGAAGAGAATATTTTTTTTGCTATTTTGGTAATTTTGCATTTTGAAAGTAATTTTAATGTAGTTACTTAAAAAAGAACATTTTTTGTATCTAGATCACTTTAGAATTCTTGGTTTTTAGCAACATTTACACCGGTTTGCACTACAATATATTATGTCATTTCTTCCCAAATATGACCGAAGTTTGTATTTCATTTGGATTTTGTTGTGGTTTTGAAAAGTTTTGTTATAATAAAAGTAAAAAAACAAAAAAAATGGATGAATAGTTAAAAATGTTGAACGAGTTCTTAGAACCCGCATTAACACAAAACACTGCCTAAATCCAATAAGAACACAATTCTTTAAAGTTCTCAATGTGGTACACTAGATTTTAAATAGTACAATGGTTTCCCCGTTTATAACTGTAGGCAACTTAGTGCAGCACATACGTAGTCCTACCATAAGTTCTGTCCCTAACTTATAAGACGCCAAAAAAAAATTGTATTGATCTGTTGTTGTTCTCAAAATATATAACGGACAAATGGATAGAATGAATGGAGTTGAATTTAATACGCGAAACGATAAACATGGAGTGGGGCAAAAAGAAAACCGCGTCGCTATTATTGCACTGCACAAATGCAGTAAAACTCCCACTGAGATTTTCGAATTGCTGAAACCACTCAAAATATCGAAAAAAATCATCTATCGCGCAAAAATATTCTTTTCACAGATGAGAAAATTTTCACAGTGGAACAGAAATTTAATCGCTAAAACGGCAGGATTTACGCCCATAGCTCCAAGGAAGCTGCTGAAAAGGTTGGAAAAGTCCGAAGAGGCCATCATCCAGCTTCAGTGATGGTTGGGTGGGGGGTGTCGTATGACGGTGTTACAAATTTGCATTTTTGTGAGCAGGGAGTGAAAACACGTGCTTCCAACTATCAAAGTGATGTTTAAGAGAATGTTGTGAAGCCCTTAACTAACACCTTATTTGCGGGCAAGCACTGGATTTTCCAGCAAGACTCTACGCCGGCTCACAAGGCAAAAACCACCTAACTTTGGCTTAAGGACAATTTACCGGGGTTTATCGCCGCCGAAGATTGGCCCTCGGGCAGCCCGGATCTTAATCCGCTGGACTACCGTCTATGAAATGACTTGGAGGAGAAGGCTTGCTGTAAGCCTCACCGAAATATTGAGTCTCTTAAAGCTGATTTGGTGAAGACAGCAGCTTCGCTACCACTGGAAGTCGTGCGTGCGGCGATAGACGAATGGCCGAATCGTTTAAGAAAGTGTTTCAAGGCTAAGGGTGGCCACTTAGAATAATTTCCTACAAATTTTTAACGTCAATTTAATACAAAATAAATATCGTAAAAAGAATTTTGATAACTTGTTTATTATTTGAATAAGACGTGTTTGTGTGAGGAACAGAACTTATGGCAGGACTACGTATGTAAATAGTGTGAAGTTAATGTGTTAAATATAGGTTATACATAATTTTGCGCCAATATCTACATCACGTCGTCATCGTCTTCAAATGATGATATTTTACGAGTTTCCCAAGCTATATGTGGTCGAAGTAAAATCAGCTTTTGTCCTTTTAAAAATATTAAACTTCACTTTTTAGATTCATGGAGTTACATATCCATAATATTAATAATTATGACTACATCCGTTCTCAAAATATTTATTATTAAATAATTTGCTTCAATATTCATATTGATGTTCTTATTAAATTAAAAAATTAATAAAAATAAAACAACAAGTTGTCAAATGGCATTCAAACAATTAAAAAACAAATCAATCTCGTTTCATGTTCGTTTTAGCAAGAAAAAGTTGAAATCTGAAAATTAAAAACAAATCTCAGCATTTATTATTTTGTATCCCCTTCTTTTTCCTATACTTGTTGTTACTTAGCGCAATTTTCGCTGCTACTTATTCTTATTTAAGTAACAACAAGCGTAATTTTTTCTGCTACTTATTGTTATTTAAGTAACAACTAGCGTAATTTTTGCTGTTACTTAAATAACAATAAGTAGCAACAAGCGCAATTTTAGCTGCACTTAAATAACAATAAGTAGCAGTAAAAATTGCGCTAAATAACAACCCATGATTAGAATACAATTGAAACTTCAAATTGCTTTTGACATTCAATGTCATCGGATTTGCCGGAGAGAAAAGTTAAAAGTTGGTCTACTTGATGCGGTGCGTCTGGCGGATGCGATTCCTATGGGCCACCATGTCAGTTGTATGCGGCAACGCAACGGACGAACGGATTCTAAGGGTTAAAGTACCAGTACCAGTACCAGGTTAAAAGTACCCGTTGATAACAATATGGCTTAAGAATACGCCACGGTAGCCTGGGTACATAACCCGTATCAGCGAAGAGAAACTAGCTCGGAAAGTCTTTTGTAGTCTACGGGTTTTGGCTGTAAAGGAAAAAGTGTCACGCTAAAAGAATATCATTACAGTCTATCACTTCTGGATGGAGGTACAATTGTCTCAGAGAGGCAGTTTAGTAGATTCCGGAAAAAACAGTAATTTTTAGTATATCACGACATTTTTAAGCGAGATCCAAGATATTGTGACAATTTCTCGAAACAAATTAAATTGTTGCCAACCAAATATATGTTTTGTAGGCTGGTGACAGTGCGGTAATGGTGACCCCTTTTTGACGAAAACCCTTGATAAGTAACCTATAATTTACACTCCCACTTATTATGGTATTGATAGATACTCCAACGCAGGAACTAAATTGATACTCTAATACTTCTAGTAATGTAGGGTTACCTAATTGGATCCGCCTACAATGGTCGATATTATTATTATTTACAGTTCTTCCATTAACATTTAAATTACTTCTCGATTTTGAATTAGTGACACCTTTGTCTGTCTGTTTTTGGAAATCAAGTTCAGTTGAATAAAGTAACTCAAAAGCAGAGTAAATTTGGTTACGAAAGAACCAAACTTTTAATCTTAATAAACAAATCATACTTTACAAACTTTTTATTGGCACGATTTTGCCAATAGTGTAGATAGAATTGTCGGCCAATTAGCACTGTTGGGCGCCATTTTGATAAGCAAATTTTGCACGAGTATTAATTTAACTTTTATAGACAGATTAGATAAAAAAAATGTGTTGAATTTGAGGTTCTATTGGGAAATTCCGAGAATTCTTCAGAATTAAAAAAGTAAGTAAGTTGAAGAAGTTGCCAGAAAGGATTGTTTATGCACTTAGTTGCGAATTAAAGAGCATATTGGTAAGACCGGGAATGTAAATCTTAGAAATGGATGAAATACGGAGTAATTCGTCGAAAAATATGAAAAAGGAAAATGGAGAATTTTGAATGCATTTCTTTAAGGATTAACCAATTCTGCTCTTACTTATCCTGGGAAAATGTAGGAGTTTTGCATTGATGTTGTACATGGGTGTCCCAAAATTATTCAATGTTAAAGAAAAAGATTTTTTTATTTTAACTAAACAAACATTTTTATTTCAACATAAAGAAAAATAGTTCCGAATAAACGTGAAATACAGCATCAGGCAAATGGCCAGCACGAAACCTCTGGCATAGTGTTATTCTTTTGTGGACATTTTTAAATAAAGTTTTCGCATAAATGTCGCTGTCAACAATAACGTGTCGTGTATCGTGTTTAGTCTTTAAGATTCATCAACTGTTTCAGGCTTATTCGCATACACCTTTTCCTTCATATGACAGCAAAAAAAAAGTCCACAGGAGTTAGATTGCACGATCTTGGTGGCCAATGATGATCGCCAAACCGAGAAAAGACACTGCCTGGAAGCTTGGTCTGCAGTAACACCATTGTTTCACGTGCTGTGTGGCAGGTCGCACCGGCTTGTTGGAAAAACATGTCCTTCATATAGTCTGGAAACCAGGTAAAAATTTGGTCAATCATTTCCTCTCAAGCGATTATTGGTGAAACGCATCAGGGAATAGTATTATAAAATCTCGTGCACGTCAGCTGCGGTTTCGGTAGGATGAGCATTCCAGAGCGTTAAAATCACCGTAAAACACTAACAAAATGGCGGCTTATTTATATCCGGCGCTCTTGTTGGGACACCCTTTTGAAGAAAAATGCTTTGGTTTTAGAAGTTACCATCAACAATAGATCAATTATGTAGAACAAGAAACGAAATTGAAAAATCTCTTGTAGGAGGAGAGATATGTTTCCCAAGCTTTCCACAAGGTCTGGAGCAAAGGCTTTCGATTTGAATTAAAACAGGTTTTCGAAAACAAATATACTTAATTCTGGAATTCCAAAAATTGTTTTTTTAAAGTTAAATTAGTAGCGGAAGTTTTCGGAGGAATATGTGCTGGTGTTCCACAAGGAAGTGTCCTTGGCCCAGTGTTGTTCGTAATTTATATTCGAGACGAGAAACACCTCAAGAAGAAAAGGTCGTGGTAGGTAATCTAACCAATTATTCTCAAATATTCAAACAATACTCCATTCTTGGTTCTCACTAAATACTGCAAATCTACAAGCAAGCGCTTAAACCGGTATACAACTTTGCAAATATTGCAATCATATCAAAACAAAGCCCTCCGAGCAATCTTTAATGGTTCATGGTACATACGAAACAGCGATTTATACAAAGACTTGTGTTTAGAAAATTTTGAAAAAGATGCAAAACAAATGAGAAAGATTTTAAGAATTATCCCGTGTATCTCGGATTTACACATGGTGTATCTTTTCAGTTGTTTGTTCAATATTGATGTATCTTTTGTGTGCATATCATTTGCTGTTCAACTAAATTCGATTTCCTCATTTCTCTTTTCATGATATTTCATACTTACTCGGGCAATATGTTCAAACAAAAAACTAACAACTTTCCCTCTTCGAAATCTTGTTTTTTCTTCGAACTTTTTTGAAAGTATTTTCGAAAAAATGTAGCTCAATGACACTGCAACTATATTCCTCGCTGTGAATGAATAAGTCACTTGACAATTTCCCTAGGTTTTCAGAGTTCTATAATGTTTTGTAAATAATGGTCTATCCAGCAGATAAAAATGAGCATGGATGCTTTAAAAAAGTTAATAAATGTTCTTTAATTTATTTTCAGCTTCACCCAATTAGAAGACGAAGGTGAGAGTTATTTCAACAATAATTTCCGATTTAATAGCTGAATCAATAACTCCTTTTAATATACCAGAATACCGAAATGGAAAAATTCATTACAAACTTTTCGAAATACGTTTCGCCCTCTGACGCCGCAACTGGTAAGCTCGGTTCGATCGATTTGAATCTAAGTGTGCTGCAATGGTCCGGAATGCCACTGTTTGGATCAAAGAAAGAATCTAAACGATCTTTTCTCATTTACGGAATATTCCTTGCGGTTCTCATCAAAATACCTTATCACATCTTTGAAATTTATGATTTGGTCACCTGTTGGAGGAACTTCAATGATTTGATCCAAAATGTTTGCATGTCATTCCTGCATTTAGGAATGTGTCTCAAGGTTAGGCAAATCCATCTATTTTTTTTTTAAATATCTGAGCAACGTTATGTCACTTAATTCCAGATCGTAATGATTTTCCTAAGACTTCAGGATTTTTACAAAATTGTCAAACAACTTCGAATGCTGACCAAGAAGTATGTGCAGTCTGAGAAGCAAAAGGAAGCCTTCTCCTGGACTGAACTCGAAAGTAAACTGTCAATATCAGTCTACGCCTTCCTTCCGACACTTACATCTTTATATGGTTTATATCTGGTTATCAGTGGTACTTTTAGTTCTTAATACCTCTTGATTTACTAAGATTCCACCTATGTTGTGTGTTTATACAGATCCTTCAGGAGTTGTTGGACATCAATTACCATACAGAGCCAAAATGCCTGACTTTACACCTCAAAACGTAAAGAATTTTCTGATTCTCCTGACGAATGCAATAATTGGATATCAAATAGTTGGAATTGACTATCTAAATGTGGCGTTCATCAACTTGACACGCTGCCAGCTGCGGATTCTGAACATTTCCTTTGATGAGCTGAACGAGATGAAAGTTGGTCGAGTGTCTGTAAATCCCTTGGAATATCTTAATGGACTTATAGAACATCATGCTTACATCTTGGAGTAAAGTTATGACTCTTTGGAAGTGACTTGAGCTAAAGTGTGACATTTTATTTTAGTATTCGCAATCAAATAGAAAGTATCTTTAAGTTTCCAATGCTGGTTCAGTTTTGTACTTCACTGATGGTTATTGCTTTGACGGGATGTCAGGCATTTGTTAAATCGGAATCTTCTAGTCTGACAATGGTCTATATGTATTCCGGATGTATTTTGGGTGAGCTGTTAGTTTATTGTTGGTTTGGAACTCAGTTTTCTGTTCAGGTTAAAGATTTTGAAATATTCTAGGAATATTTGTTATATTGATTTTTTTTTTTTTTAGAACGAAACTTTGGCAATGCAAGGATATGGCAGTTCATGGTACAATTTTGATGTCAAATACCGGAAGTCCTTGGTTATATTTTTGATGAATGCCCAGAGACCATTATTTTTTACAGCTGGAGGGTATCTTGAACTCAGCTTAATGACTTTCAATAGTGTATGGATGACATGGAACACTTAGAAAAATGTTTTTTTTTGTATTATTTTCTGCTATTTGTTTCAGATTATTAGCAAAGCTTTTTCATTCATGGCAGTCCTCCGTCAACAGTATAACTAGGTAGTGTGGCTTATAGTATATAATTTATAGAATATTTCTATGAAATTCTCTGCTAAAATCAGCTTATAATCACTCATTTGAAGTTAACAAAACGGATCTATTAAATTAAAATTTAGAAACTGTTTTTGATTGTTTTGAATGTATGTATGGGTTTAAAAACTAGATCAATCGATTGCTCTGCGCCAACAACAGAGACATTGGCATTTGAAACATCGTCTACAAAATCTGTAAAGTTCATTATGAGAACGCCTGAAGCCATTTACTATACTCCGGTGAGCTGGGGCCTCTAGATCGTACTAGCGAAGAGGAACCAGCTCGGACTCCTTGCAGTTCTTTTTATGGTAGAAAACAACGTAGCAGACAACGTTAAAAGGATGTCGTAGAACAGGACGCCTGAAGCCTTTGGGGTGCCCAACTGGATGACGTCAGCCAGCAATCGGAATGTATAGAAGAATTTGTTGTACAAGGCCCGGAACAGATCCCGGTTGTTGCACCCATGATGGTGATGAAGCGCTTTACTATCGAACTGATTGGCCCTCACCAGTGTGGTTACGGGGCCTGGAACTGATCTGCATAAGCTGACTATGTAGACAAAATTATAGATAGCAAACTACAGAACAAGAAAGCTGACGGAATTAATTACTTGAAGCTCTAAAACAAACCATGCTGTACGGTCAACTTTAGTTAAGTAATTAATACATAACTTGTCCATAATTCATTATCACACAAAAATGTATCTTCATTAATACCGATACGTGCGTTCGTGTAATCAAATTGAAAAAACACCCCTTATTATATACAAGTTTTTCGGGACAACCTTTACTGACATTGTAATCATTGTGTAGAACATAAAACATATAATTTACACTTCCACTTATGATGATTTATGGGTATTTAGATACAAATTCTATATTGTAATAATGAAGGGTTGCTTAAATAGTACCTAACCTAAACGTTTAGCACTTAAATTATTAATTTATTTTTTGTAGGTTCCAGCACGCCATGCCGTTCTTATGAATAACTTTTTGAAATTGAAATAGAAGCCAGTTGTCAAGAAGCAAAGTATCTAAGTCATAAGCTTACACTTTTTTATAGAATTCGCTTTGGCTTGAAACATTTAAATTAACTTTACCTGCATAATGCTGTGATAAGCTGATGATCTTTTTTACGAAACAATTTTTCTCATCAAAACCAAAAACTGTCTCAGTCCTTTTCATTGGTCTGGAATTCATTTGTATGGCGCCCAATGTGAGCCAAAAATATTGATACATGCATTGAAACGAATACCTTATCAATGTTTATTAGATTTCCATCTTATCTTATTTATGGGGATAATGGCGACTCAACTGTTAATTAGTGCATTTAATTGATAAAGTTTGGTACTGAATTTCAAAAGATAAAAAATTTTGTTGAAAACAGTATTTTTATTTTTGTTTTATTTTTGTTGGTGATCTAAGCTTTTGGATAATTATGACAATGATTATGATAATTATGTTATATATGTATATTTCGAATCAAATTTTGTATCTTTTTTTGATGAAATTGAGATACTTTTTATTTTAGGTCCACCGAATTTGGTTGGCCATATCCTCCCGTAAATATCCAGTCGGTAAAAAGATGCGCTGGCCTCGTTTCACCAATATAATACCGACAGAAATTCGTTCGAGTGAAATAGTCCTACCATATAACAGGAATTTGAAAAATACGGATATTAATGAACGTCTTTAACGGATGGACGAAAAAAAGAACTATGTAACCAGCAATACTGAAATAAAGTGAATAAGACTAAATTAGCATCTACAGAACAACGGACAATTGATCAAAGAAAATTATAGAAGGATTTTAGAACAACAAAATTCGGGCCGTAAAGCCCAGTGACCTGAGTATGTTTCCCCAGATTTAAAAAAAAAATATTAAAATGAGTTTCCGTGTTTCATGTCCTCTAGAGAACTGCAGATACCAAAGACGTATTCCTGGCAGCACAAATACATCCAGTGGAAACAGTCTTTTTATATTTGAAGATCTGCAGTAGAAAGCGGAGACAATGGGAGCTGGAGCTGCTTTCTAACAAGTGTACGATGTGAATGCTAGCAACACAGCCTTGCATTATCAAAATGTCTGTTTTTCTGTCTGTTTGTTTACGGATCTGTAGCCCCAACGCAACGGCTAAAGTGATTACCTTCCAATTTGATATGTGTGGTTTTTGACATTTCTTTTAGGGGGTTAGAGGTCTTTTAATTTTAATTTAAGGACTAAGAATAACGGTACCTGTCATATAATCGCTAAGAAAAAGCTTATTTTTTCTTAAAAAAATCAATTCTGCAAACTAAAATGTTGAATAATTTTTTTCTATTTATAATTGATTGTTGAATATTTTTTTTTAATGTTCAATATTTTTTTAAATATTCTGATCTGGCCAGACCCGTGTTGTATGGAGTTTGGTGCAAATTAGAGGTGTATTCAAACTCATTTTTTACCTGCGCGTCGTATATTTTCTGTTTCTTTTCTTCTAAAGAAGACTTTGAGTTAGAATGTTCTTCATTCCATTTCTGAACAGCACTTTTCGCATATCGATTCGTTTGGGTAAGTATGATGAGCGCAATGTTTGGGGCAAAAAATTTCTTCAATACCTCGAGTGGAATTGAATTTTGTTTTTCGGACCGGCAAGAAAACGCATGATGTTATGTTGTCGCAAACGAACAGTAGCAGCTGGTTCATACGTTGTTCATTTCGTGCCATATTTACCGTACAAACAATTATTGTTAGCACTTTGTTGTCGACCTTCAGCACTCGATTCTCCTTCCTCTTCTTCTTCTTCGTCGCTATATTCGTGCATCCTCTGGAGGCACATATTCCGTATCATCATCTTCAATCGATTTGGTCTTCTTCTTCACCTTGCTCATCATTCCCATTGTGTATATCGTTCACCAACCAGAACCGCTGATAATCGCAATAAAAAATCAGTGTTCAGACTTCGCCTACATAGTCGCGTATTGTAAACAAATTCAACTTCGTCGCTTATTGTATATCAAAACGAGTAATAACAAAAATTTGGCGCGTAAAAAAATGCGTTCTTATTGACACTAACGTCTTTACTGTTCAACGTTCACTCTTAAACTGATGCGCTGTAGATTAAAGAAGCAACTGAATAGAAATACCAATGCATACGTGTATATCTTCACGGACACGCGTTATGAAAAAAACAGGTAGAATGAGAAAAATGTATCAAATTCCTTATAAAATATAATAAGGTTCTGACCGGACCCAAGAAGTCGGTTCGAAGGTATGTTTTCAAAATGTCCCCTATTCTAAGAATTATATCCTTGATGATTTATGCGTAGAGCAAAAGCCAATAAAATTTTAGCAAGCTACTAGAATTTCAGCAATAAACTGACAAAGTTTCATTGCAATTGGATGAACGGTATGGCAGCGCATTAAATACGAATAAACAAACAAACAAGCCTGTTGCAATTTTTCGTTAACCTCAATTAAAAGCGGTATATGCCATATAGCCGTTAAGTAAAATCTTATTTTTCTTGGAAACGACTACAAGAATTTTAATGAAACAAATCTGTGTTATTATAGGTTGGCTAAAAACGGTACCTCTCATAGGTATTTTATCATTTATTTTTCTTCGACTTTCTCGAGAAATGGTCAACCGATTACAATCAAAATAGATCTTCAGGAAGATGTAAGTAGTTATTTCGCCTTAAATTATTTTCGAATAACGTTTTTTTTTTGTACTTTTTAATAAAAAAAAATTGTTTGATATTTTGAAAATGGCTAGAAAAAATGTATTTTTTAATTTTGTTTCTAAATGAATGTCATTAAATGTTTGCTTCTATTCTTTATTTCTTACTTGCGATTAAATGTACTACTAGCGGGCCCAGCAGACGTCGTCCTGCTTTTCTTCAAATTCTTTTAAGTTGGCCCCCTTGCGTAATGGCATTATTCACTTTAGCACACACAAACATTGCCAATTTTACCAAACTCTTCACAGTCACAAAAAACGTATACCTTTCTTGTAAATTAAAAGTTAATCTTACTTTTCAGGCACAAATTCAGAATGAAATATCAATTTTTACCACCAAAAACATAAATAATTTCTCTCTGTTGGAAAACGAACTACAGTTAAATAATTTTTATGTTCTTGATATAAAAATACTAAAATCGGAACTAAATGGGTGTTGGGGGAAGGAGGGTGAAAATTGTGTGTTATGGAGGTATTTTTTTTTGCCAAATATAAAAAACACACAACAAAAATTGTCAAAAAGTAAAAAAAAAATTCTGCATATTGAAGTGGGAATTATTTTTCAAAATAATTGTAGGAACGGTTTTTAAATAATTTTTTTCTTATTTAACAACTTTTGTTAAAAATTAATACAAAATAATTAAAGAATGCAAACTTTAGCAAAAAAACAAAATTAAAAAAAAAATCACTTTTCAAAATATCGATTTTTCAATTTTTTTTTTAAATTATTAAAAATACAAACAATTTTTTTTCCAAAATATTTTAAATTGAAATTACTTAGATTACCTACATCTGCTGAATATCAATTTTGGTTGTAATCGGTTAACCAGTTCACGAGAAAGTCGAATAAAAAACGGTCCTATGGAAGGTACCGTTTTTAGCTCACCATTTAATTTTTTTTCAACCAAAATATAACGGTTATCTACAAAAGCATACAGATTTTTTTTCATAAACATTCCTTGACACGTTTTCGAGAAAAATAAGATTTTACATAACCGTAATATGACAGGTTTGATCGACAAAAAATGTCTGTCTGTCTGTCAGTCTGTTCATCTGTATTTATATATTTATGTGGGATTCTTTTGACATTCCTCAGTGGGGAAATTGAAATTTTATTTTTAGGGTTAAAAATAACAGTACCTGCCATATAACCGTTAAGAAAAGGATTAATTTTCTAGAAAACGGCTCCAACGATTTTGATGAACATTTTTGAGATTTTTTTTTGGAGATATTGGCTATTATTTATATACTAATCAAAGGGAAAACACTCAAAGAGTTTTTTTTGCCAACAAATTTTTCAATTGAACAAATATTTTTTGTGAAAAAATTCCTGGCGGAATTTCATCAGGAAAAATTGATTAATACATTTTTACAAAAAATTATTTGTTCAATTGAAAACTTTTTTAGTAAAAAAAACTTCTTTGAGTGTTTTCCCTTCGATATATATATATATATATAGTATAGTAAATGTGTTTAAAATCACATGAAAAGTTAATTAAATCTGCGTTTGAATTTTTTTCCTGATACGTTTTCCTGATCGCTATAACTGGCACCAGGAACTCACCTATTTGGTGCCCGACGAAGTTTTCTTTTATTTGACTAGTGGCTAGGGCTCAACCGAGCAATATAAAACAAATTTTGGGGGAAAACATTAAACAAAGAAATTTATATGAAATCAAAAAATCACTATTCATAACGCTTTTTGGAAAAAATGTTGTAAGCCATCAGATTTCTCTTGTTGTTTTCTATTTTATGAATTTTTCAAATCAAAATTGTTCGACCGTTTTTTTTCAAAAAATGTTTTTTTTTTTTGAAAAACTTTTCGAAAACATATTTTAAAATTTCTTCGAGTATGTCAGTTTGAAGAAATCCATAATTTTTATTAGGAACAAAAATAAAAAAAGAACTATCGTTTCACTTTCAAAAAAATTAAAAAAACAAAACAAAAAAGTTTTTTAAAAAATATTAAAAATTCAAAAAAATAGTTTTTGAAAATTTTAATTAGCAATTTTATTTGAATCATAAAACAACTTATTTTGAAAATTTCATCAACAACTGTCAAATAGTTAATGAGAAAGTCTGATTTTAAAAAACCGATAGATTTTGCATATAAAACGCCAGTTTTATCAAAGTCGTAGGAGCCGTTTTTGAGAAAAACAAATTTTTCATTAAAAATCATATGGCAGGTACCGTTAGTTTTAAGGCTAGAACGCTAATTCTAAAAACCTCTCTGAAGAACGTCGAAATAAAACTGTGTACCTACGAAGTTTGAAGCAAATCGGTTCATCCGTTTGGCCTCTAGGTGCCGATACAGACAGACAGACAGAGAGGCAGAATTGTCTGACCCACTTTTTTCGACTCCCCTATCATCGTAATGTCATGTCTGATTGTTAGATTTTTACTTGCGATTATAGGTACTATAATGCAAGTTATGCCTTCGTGCAGATTAAACATGTTGAGATAACAATCAAACATGACATTACAATAATAGAGAAACATATTTGAGTTACTGGCAAAATTCTGTCCGTCTGTCTATCTGTCTGTACGGATGTATTTTAAACTGTAGCCTTAACGGTTGGGCCAATAGTCTTCAAATTTTGAACTTAAGGTTATTTTGACATTCTACAGAGGAGTTTTTTCAATTTTTTTTTAGGTCAAAAATTAAGGGTAAGGGTACATAACGGGGTCCAAGAATTTTTATAAAAAAAAATCTGTGTACTGTAGGTATGCATTATATTTTGGTTAAAAAAATGTATTATGGTGGGCTAAAAACGGTACCTCCTATAGGACCGGTTTTCTTTTCTTCGACTTTCTCGAAAACTGGTGATCCGAATTCAATCAAAATTAATATTCAAGAAGATGTAGGTAGCCTAAGTAATTTTGCATTAATTATTTTTCGAAAACTTTTATTTGTATTTTTAATAATTAAAATTTTTTTTTTGCTTAAGTTTGCATTCTTGAATTTTCTTTTTTTGAATTTTCTAAAAAAGTTGTTAAAAGAAAACGTTTTATTTAAAAACCATACAATTAAAAAAAAAATCAGTTTAAATTATTTCACCCAATACAATTTAACGTACTTTATTCGAACAATCAAGTCACAAAAATCGAATAAATGCTTTGATGTTCACTTAAATTTTCTTTAATTTTATTCTACAATGTGACCGCACATATGAGCAAGTACGGGCGATCCAGTCGTGCAATTTATTGTTTTTACGAATGCATACATAACTTGCCTTATGGTCCATATAATCGCAAGTAAGTTAATAGTAACTTTAAAAACAAAATTTAAATAATCCTTCAACCTTAACCATTATTTATTTATATAGCTGCTGATTCATTCACTCATGACTTGTTTCATAAAATATTCCAACTTCGGGGTGGAAATTCTTTTCTAAGCAACATTTCAATCACCTCTGGAATCTGGAGTCTCCAAACTAGGCCGAATTGACCAAAAACTTGTTCCCCACTTGGTTCCATGTCGATAAAAACCGCAAACAAAACCAACGCTATACCCGGCGCTCAGCTCTTTGATAGAGTGCCAAGTAGCCAAGTTCCACCCTAGCATAGTTCCAAATAAAAGTATCTCCTGACTCTGCAATCACTCATTTTCATTTCCCCGGACGGTTATGGACAAGGGTTGGAACTTGGAAAATATTATGTTGTACAACCCCTATATAACGTTGCAAGGCAAACATTCACTTTCAACTCTCAACCAGCCATGACTTGAGGACCCCAGGGACACGCAACCAATGAATTAGTTTTGAATTTTTTACAACCAAGAGCTCATGATTTTCAGGAAGCATACCCTACATTGTTTGTAGCATTCGTTGAGTGGAATTTGTCGACATTCCTGCATGCTCCGTGCACAATGGAGCGATATTCTCGCCAGAAATACACCAAACTCTAGAGAGTGGTAAAAAAATGATAATAAATGTAATCAAACCCTAAATAAAAGTTGGTGTGCTGTGTGCCGCACGTCCAATGCACGTGGTCATTATTGTAGGTTTTGGGGACGTTTATACTACGTGCTCAAGTTTAATAACCTATAAAACTGTCGGAGTTAATGCGCTCATAAACCCATCAAAACAGTCAGACCACCAGGGAAGCAGGGAGGTTAGCAAAGGAGTACCTATGTCGCGTCGCAAAAAGGCTTAGTGTTTTGTATGCCTGTGGAGCCAAGCCAGGCATATTCTGGCAAACCAGAATATTAAGTGTCCTAGGTGAGGGGTGGTAGCTTAGCATTTGGGGTTGGTTGTTCTATCTTTATAGTAGGGTGTGTATAGAGAAAGTTTTTCGGATCAGCGAATGTTTGTCAATGTTTTGTCGATACAGTTTATCGGGGAAGCAAAATCAACTGCAAGGATTTTAGGTGTTATGTTTGAATATGGAAATTTGTCTGCATGCTTAGTAGTATCCCATAATAACCAGCTGAAGGGTGACTAAAATATTGGGCTTTTCATCCGCCTTTTCTCTGTTAAAGCAGGTAAAAGATGGTATGCAGTATCTCTAGGATACTAGACAACAACTCGTTCAGATATTACCAGCACTAAGTTCAAAATTATGAGGGATGGAACACTTGTCACATTAGAGAGAATAAGGCAACAGAAAAGCTTTATTCTGAGCCCGAGAAGATTCATTCATCATGGAAAGAAATTACTATACTCGTATAGTGGTGGTTGGATATTTAGCACAAGCAGAGGGAGAATCAGAAGATCTGAAAGGTCAGATACTACAGATGAACATCAAAAACTTTAGAGGAAATATCAAAGAAGGTAAATCCTATAATCAGAAGTCTGGTTTCAAAGGCAAAAGTATACAAACCTCTGATGAACAACGTATAGAAAGGCATCTAGAAAGGTTGGTTAAAATTAAGTACGCACGAAACTTTGAACTCAAAGAAGACTAGCAAGGCAACTTCTAGGAAAAGCCGGACACTTTCTACTAATGGATACAAATCGTGGAAATGTATTTCCGAAATTCGCGCTCTGTTCGCCAAACTCATAGAGCACTTCGTGAAGCTTACGGCGCGCATATGTTTGTAAGTTTGGATGTTTGTTCCCTAATAACGCCTTAACGGCTTAACGGATTTGGATGAAATTTGGTATGTAGATGGATAATGTGCTGGATTGAGACATAGGCTACTTTTTATCCCGAAAAAATGTTCGGTTCCTGTGGGAGAGGTTTATATGTGAAATGATGTATGACTGAAGGTTTGGTTGTTGTGCTTTCGTGTCCCAACGAATGCATGAATTTGCGAAGTTGGGTAGATCTGGGTAGTCTCCTGCGGAAGAGATAGAAATATTTTCTTTAATGGCGGGCAATTGAAGAGTAACAGAAAAATAACACTACATTACATTTGCAATTGAAGTAGAGCACTGGGAACTGAAGCCATCAGCTCTTACCTTTTATAGCACAAGACGATAAGACAAAGAGACAAATAAGACGGAAGAAAGAAAGAACACTAAATACACGTCAACAGCATGCGGTTGTTTTTTCGGACGGTCCCCATTCGACTTATAGAAAACCAAGCGTAATGATGCAGGCAGGCACTGAGTGCACTCTCATGCGCCTCACGTATTTTATTGGCGTAAGAATTCGGAGCTGTCAAAATTTAAAATTCAAATTCAAATCAGCTGTTGGCAGAATTTCGTTTTATTTGAAAATTTGGTTTTGGTGTGCTATTTTATGATATCAAATATTTCGTAGAATATTTTGTAGGTTTTAAGTTATTTATGTATTTATAAAGAAAATATTGCTTTCCTTGGTCATTTAATAGTCTTATATCTATTTGCCACTGGTTAAAGTAAACAAATTCAAATGAAAGAAATGTCAAAGATAGAGATGCTGTGCAGTCTTATGACAGTTTGACGTAATGCACTGACATTCCCTAGTGCGCACTGGGGCAGAGAACATCGAACAAACCTATATAAATCCAACTGGTGCAAGAATTTAAGCCAGCCAGGACTATCAATTGCTTTGTGTGCTCGGTGAATAGGCTGAAAATCAATTGGAAGTTGAATCATATTTTTATCATCTTCAGCGATGAGATTCATTTTTGGCGGGTATGTAAAAAAGAAGAATTTTCTTTTTTGGAGTGAGCGCAATTCTCGTGAGACTCTTTGGACTCCATTCCATCCCGAAATAAATTGCACGAACTTGGAATAAAATTGGAAAAAATATAAAGGGAACTTCCAAGTTTTTATTCGATTTTTATGACTTTTGATTGTTTGAAAAAAGTACGTAAAATAGTTTTCAGCGGAAAAAAATTAAACGCCATTTTATTTCTTTAAAAAATTGGAAATAGTGTGAATTTTTTTTTCAACTTTTTTTCAAAAATTAAAAAAAAAATAATTTAAGAATGCGAACTTAAGCAAAAAGATAATCTGCATTTAAAAACAAAATTTAAAAAAAATCCATGTACTGCTTTTCAAAATATTGATTTTGAAAAAAAAATTAAGAAAATTATTAAAAATACAAAAAAAAGTTTTTCGGAAATATTTTAAAATAAAATTACTAAGGCTACCGACATCTTCAATATTGATATTCATTTTGATTGAAATCGGATGACAGGTTTCGAGAAAGTCGAAAACGGTTATATGGGAGGTACCGTTTTTAGCCCACCATCTTGAATTTTGTTTAACCAAAACATAACCTAAACCTACAATAGTAAATGTATTGATTTTAGTTCATAAAAATTCTTGAAGCCGTTTCCGCTTTTACTTAATATATGACAGGTACCGTTAATATTTGAGCAAAAAAAATGTTGTCAGTTACTCAAATATGTTTTTTTATCATCGTAATGTCATGTCTGATTGTTAGATTTTTTTTATTTTTACGAATGCATAACTTGCCTTATAGTTCCTATGTATCGCAAGTAAAAATCACTGTTTAGTGAGGTTTACATGCCGAAGGCTTCTTTAACTCATTTGTCCTTAAATCCAATCGCAATCGCTACAGGCAAATGATTCGTAATTTTTGTATTTCTCATTTAATTACATTTTTTGACTTTTAAGGTTTTGGCGGTTGTTTTCATAGAGCATTTTGGGAAATTCGGATGATCCGCGTTATATATAAATGAATATTTACTGATTTAAATATCTTACTCACCCCGAACGTTTCGCTTCTAATTGCATTGAGCGTGGTGACCAATTTGAAGCGAAACGTTCGGGGTGAGTAAGATATTTAACTCAGTAAATATTCATTTATATATAACGCGGATCATCCGAATTTCCCAAAAGGCTCTAAATTTTTTGAGTTTTATTTCTAGAAAAAGTTCTATGCCTCTAAAAAAACACCCCTCATAATAGTGCGCCATCTGGTTAGCTTCAGATAAACCCCTTCTTACCATATAGTGTCGAAAGCCATTTCGAAATCATACAGACAACATTCTCCAGTGCATGAATTTTGACATTGTTCCATTGGAGTTAAGAAACTAACTTAGATGCGGCATGATGGGTATCCTGGTTTGCCTTAGACCCAAAGTATGTTTCTATATGGAATTATGTTTTTGAACTCCAACGACTTGTTGGACAGAGGTCTATGTATATTGAGAACCTTTTTTTAATACCTCGCTGATACTCGCATGAAGACTTTTTGACCGCGGATTGGCCGGATTTCAATTATCCTTTCCCATTTCTATGGAGATGTACGTACAACCGCTGTCTTCTAACTTAGTACTTTAAGCTCAATATTGGCTATATCAATACCAACCTTTTCCATTTTTGCTGACTTCTTTTTCTTTAGTGATTCGAAGATCATTTGGGGTTCAACCTCCGAGATAAGGTGCAGGGAACCAGGCCCATTTTACTCAGCGATTTTGGCATTTGTCTTCATTAAACCCGGCAAAATCAAGATTCTCGGATCACCATTGCGTGATGCTATTTCGAAGGTAAAAGTGATTCAGCAGAGCTCTGTTCGTCAGATCGTAATTTGGTAGAATGCTCCCGTTCACCTTATACACTTGCTGAAAAGCAGTCTCTATGCTCTATCGTATCCAACTTCCTCAATGGATTTTCGATGGCAAAGAAGTCGTTGTCCAAGACGGCATTCCCCATTAGTTTATACCTGCGGTCAGGAGTATGTTTTCGTTCTCTAACGTTTAAGGCACGAACACTAGTTTTGATTGTTTTTCTATAAATATTTTATTTCTCTCAGAAATTAAAAGCTCGAATTCTGTTATCCCATTATGATGTAATTCATAATGACCTAGTTAATTGTTATTTAAGAAATATGATGGCATACCGATTTGGCAAAAAACCCAGTTTAAGAACATCAGACCATGTCAACACTATTTAAACAAATTAACACATTTTATAGTTTTTCTTTGTGTCTTAATAAAATATATTTTATTATTCACAGAATTCCATTTTTTTAAGGAAATATTCATTGTTAAAATCTTTTTGAAGAATTTTTTACCATAAAAACCATAAAAAAGTGAAATTCAGAAGATTTTCTTGTCCTTGAACTATATTTTTTTAATTCATCCCAAGAATTATATTAAAATCATCCTCATTTTTAGCATGAATTTCCCAAAATCAACTAATAAATTATGGCAATCCACTCAAAATCCACTCACTGAATGCTATCCAACATTAAATTCATGTAGCTGAACTCTGAAACTCTCTATCCACTCGAATGATAAGAAACCACAGAGCTTTTATGCTTCACTTAATTAAAATCCCCCTC